>JAGTTD010000007.1:36324910-37729100 GCA_018398585.1 Simmondsia chinensis
ACTTGGCTCGACCCAGTTCTTTAGTCTAATCGAGTCAAACTCATTATTGAGGTGAGCTTTTTGCCACACCGAGCTTGCTACCAAAACGAGCTTGCTATCGAGTCGAATTCATTATGCGATTGAGTTGTAGTCATTCTACCATACCACAACCATCAAGCCATTAACGAGTACTTAGCGAGCTTTTAACAATCTCTCATCAAAAAAATTCATAGACGACAATTAGAGTAACTCCTTTTCGAACTTAACTTGTTCATTTACATCCCGAATTTCTTAAACAGATAAGTGATCCACACAAAATTACAATCCAATTGAAAACAACTCGATTCATTTACAGTGTAGCCAAAAGGCAACAAAAAAAAGATACAAAAATATGTTTGTAAGAGAGAAGACAAATGATTAGGGCTTTTCAAGGTTAATGTGTTCTAATGTAACCAAACTAATAGTCGCCTTTGTTAGTTGTAAACCACTCAGTTCTCAATCATTGCTTCAATTCAATCCTATAGCAAAAATTTAAGTTAAATTAATAATATAATTTTTAACTGTATAATAAAGAAAGATGCAATTAATCTAAATATAAACTCATTCCTATTGACCCTATTTAGCCTCATCCGTGATCGGTCGTTAAAAATTGTATCACTGACTTGCCTTTAATTTCATCATAGGACTACTTTGACATACTTTTAATTATACAAGGAATTAAATTAACACTATAGACAAAATAAATGAATATGTAAATATCTTAAATTTCACTGGGCCTTCAACTTCGACTTATGGAGTTAGAGTACATAGGATCTACAGAACTCATTAACCTTATATATTAATTTGTAATATTTTATAATTTTATATGAGATTTACATTTGATTCACTGTTAATAAAATAAACTAAAAAATATATGTTTAAAATCTAATGTCTAGTCTATTATGGTAAGTGGAGGCATATCTGACATCCAGTTCATGACAAGTTGATGACTTTTTTGTTTTAAATTTGATTTTACGTGGTTGCGGTGAGTGGCTGATACTTATTTTCACTTTCGGCCCATTTCATCATTCATCCTCTCCTACACAATCAAATTTTTTTTTTTAAAAAATGACCCATTTGATTAGACCATATTTATATCTGATACGACATTCAAAAGTGTATGGAAAAGGGTTTCGTCAAACTCGTATAGAGCAAGATAATTTGGCTGTCATTAAGGTGATACATAACGAGTTCAAATGTCTATGGTAGATTACGACTTTTTGATGCATTGCACCTAAAGATTGCACCGCAGCCTCGAACCTTGACGACATGTGGTGCGAAAGATAGGATTTCTTGAACCCGTTGATCGTAGTCAACGATACCGGATTAAGAGAAATCGGCTAAAACTCATAGATTCTGCGAATGCTTGAGCAAAAACATAAAAAAGGAGTTGTGTAATTTTATTGAACTCTTTCAAAAGAATAATACAAAGATCAACTTTAAAACACAAACTAATGAAAATAATTCAATAATCAAAAATTTTCAAAAACTATAAACTAATTGCCTATTTATAAGTGCAAAAAACTCTACTCCTAATAATAATCCAACTCTAATAACTAATCATACTTTAAATCAAACTCTATTGCTCCTAATAATAATCTAACTCTAGAAATAGAAACCTAATTACATAATTCAATAAAATTAAACATTAATAACAAAATCCTAATTACACAAAAATAAAATAGATATCATATTATGCACACCAAATCTCAGCTGTGTAAACAACCTAAATATTTCATCTTCCACTATCTTCGCCGTAAGAATACAAATTGTTGGGTTATGTGTGGAGCCTAGTTGATTAGATCTCGGTATGCTAATCCTATCGAGGCCCATGTCACATTGGAGTTTAGTATGGGAGGCTCTGTATATGCATATGGGGATGTGTATGCTATCATTAGGATTGAAAAGGGTTTGAGAAGATTGAGAGTTGAGACTATTCATGTAAAGCCCAATCGAAATAAAGAAATTATTGTATTCCCCTCCGTGGATGTAGGTTTCAGCTGAACCACGTAAATTTTGATGTTCTCCTCTATCCCCTTTGATGTGTTATTGTTATTTCGATTTAAGGTTCGTTATCCCGTAGGTGATCTTAATAGATGGTTTCAGGACTCTTGCACAAATAGACATATACGAGGCACTTGTCAACATAACATAAAATGTCTTTAGGTTCGAGCTCACCTTCCTATCCCATGTGTTATTGGTCTTATTTAAGTCAAATATTCTACCTTTACTCATATAAGAAAAAAATACTTGAGATAAAATTGTGAAATTATGAAAAGATAATTGTTTAAGTTTTAATTTTGTAATTTAACTATGAGAATTTATCGCTAAGATACTATAAGGTGTTGAAAATTTATCACTTAAGTATCCTTATATTTTAATATATACAATAAGATCTCCTGATTTATAAAAGTTTATCACATAAGTACCCCAAAGTTTGACAATAGAATCAGTTATATACTCTTTGTCAAAATTCGATAGCTTTTTTATTAGAATTTACCGACACGGAATATAATTATAACAATATATAGGTGCCCTCTATCATAATTCTATAATTTTTATCATACAGTGCTAACATGACACGTTATTGCGGTAAAATAGATATCTTCCATAATAATTTCAGCGAACATTTTTCACAAATCCACTAAATTTTCGATGAAAATATTGACACAATTTATATATATTGTTGTAAGTAATCATTTACCATATCAACTTTTATGTTGAAAATTGATCATATTTTTTGATAAAAATTTAGCAAGTTCTAGCATAGGATATTCAAGGTACTTTATTGTATATATTAAAATAAAAATATCTAAATAATAAATGAAAAAACTTGAGGATAATTAAGTAATAAACTTTCGATAGGGCGGTGATGATTACATATAAAATAAAGGAGTAAAATGAATGTCAATTTAGAATGGGACAGGGTGTCGGATACACACACATATATATATATATATATATAATGTAAGTGATGATGTGATATTCATATAAATAGCACGAGAAGCACGCTATGGGCTACATAGCTTTGTCTCACCCCTCTTCATCTTTTCATATGATTAATTGTGGGTCCCTCTTCTTTTTTTTTTTTTTTTAACTTATTTACCCATACTACAACAATAACAACAAACCCAATGCCTCAAGGACTCCCGCGTAAGCAGGGTCTGGGAGGGGCAGGATGAACGTAGCTGGTTTATTGTGGTTCTTTTAATGACTATATGTTATACAGTGATAGCCTATAATAATGAGATACTTCAATATAGTTTATACGCGAATTTTTCACATTGGCTTCACAAGTTCGCCTTTAAGTCTAATGCTTGGATATGGTATTAGTGCTAGTTTGTCTCCGAGTGTTCCCATTTGCTTAAAGCCAGAACGGAAAATGATATTCGCTAATTTTCATTGATAAATAAGCGTTCAATTTAAAATGTAGTATTGGTCATTTACTAAAATTACGATATGGCAAACGTGAGGTGGATATCATCAGCAACTATTCCAAAAATAATAATAATAATAATAACAATTTGAGGAGAAAGCCAAAATTCTTTTACTTTTCATTTCTTAAAATTGTTCAGCTATTGAACATCAACTCGAGTTATTTGAGCCAGAGGGATAAATGACGACCCTTTGGTGGCAGTTATTCCCTTGGACTGAATTAACAATTTCTCTAAAAGAAGAACTTAACTTTGCTCTATGATCAGCATATTTTTTCCACTATCCAATTCTTTTCAGGTCACAATTTGGCTTAATGCATCACCCTCATCAATAACTTGTTCACAATAATGATGAAACTCGCACCACTTTAATTCATCTTGTCTAGAATGTTTATTTTTTTCGGTTCAGGAATTTAGGTTCTCCCATTTCCTTGACCTCAAATAAAACTCTTGGCAATGGTCTTGTGAGATCTAAGTTTCGACATTGATCTTTTGCATTGCCTTGGGTTGTTCTCCAAATGGCTCCCTCGATTCTTGTTATGGACTCTATTTCAATATCCTTTGAGCTTGACTGATAATAAATGCCCTTATCCATTCAAAGCCAACCCAACCTGGCCTGAGACTGTCTCTGAGGTGGAGTTCTAGTGAAAGCCTGTGTCTCAGTATTCTCGATTCAATTTGCCATCCATTCCTTGTTCCAAGTTTATTACACCCTTGGTTTCATGGGTGGTTTTTGAAGTATTCCTCTCTAGTATTCTAGTCTAGAGTTGACTTATCCCAAATTGAATTATATGGATCTGTTGATTAAAAAAAAAAAAAAAACTCATGAAATTGAGCTATTGCAACATCCTCAAGCATAGGGGGATTCTAAGTGAACTCCGATGATGCTTGTAAGATGACGATTTTTCCTTTCCATATATTGTAATGGTCATTTGGTAGTGAGAATTAAACTCGAGTTCTTTTGGTTTTCGAGAGGAGGATAGGGAGTCGAGGTGAGTGAAAGATTAACCCCCTTATATGTACGTGAAGAAGGTACTTACATGACCCTTTTCACGTGAGAGACGCGTAAGACTTTTAAGACTTGCAATCTATCTTACTTGAAAAGTGTTCCGTACCCGATTACACGGATGGACAAGTGGCCCACCTTATTTCCCCTTCTCATTGATGAACCTTATCTCCCTTCTACTAGCAATTCACTAGTACCAACCCTCTCGCCAGTTTCCTTATCTGCTTTAATATTTTCTGTTTCGAAGGAAAGCACGATGTCACTAAATTGCAAGAAAAATATTTTTAAATGGGGAAAACATTCGCCTAGGAAGCCAAAAATTCGCCACAAGAAGTCTTCTGTAGCAACTTTTTAGTTCATCGCATAAGATAATCTTTTTGTAATGATGTTAAATTTTTCACAGAATATCTAGCTTGTACGACGAAAGTAATTCGCAACAAATAAGTTATTTTCTGTAATAATTTTATTTTCGTCACTGTATGTAAAAAAAACAACATTCACAATACTCCAAGAGCTCTCACCTAAGCAGGGTCCAGGGGTGGATGTACGCAGCCTTCCACCTTGAAGGGAGGCTGTTTCCGAAAACCCCCAACTTAAGGGGTGCAACACGAGGACTTCCTAGGAGGTCACCAATTTTGATACTATTCTCATCCAAGTATGCTTAACATCAGAATTCTAATGGAATTCAGTACTTGCGTGCATATAAAGCAACTATAATTACACAAGGCATTTGGAGATAATAAGATTACAAAAACGACCCTAGATTCATGGAGAAGATTGTTTAAATATAAGGTAGACTTAGCTGGCATCGAGTGAGCTACTATCACATCTCAATTATTTGACTTTGACATGCACCTCCCCATTATTATATTGTCATTGATTGTTTTCATGTAATATAAAAAAAAAATTAAACAAAACATTAGCTTATAATATCGTTAATTTTGATACATGAAGGTATAAGTAAAAGGGTGTTTTATTTTCAATTAAACTCGTCTTTTGATTTATATATTTTTATTAATCACTACTTCGTTATCGCCTTCTGAAATCAAACGGACATTGTATTATTGCGACTCCAACGGATGATACTCATCTTGTCAAGCATCAGTGTATTCTAGTCTCTTTCAATCATTGTCTTTAGAAAGCAAATAGACTAGCAGATTTGTTAGCAAATTTTGGTTTTTGGGGATTCGATTCTTCAGTGTGGTAGCGTACGTCAGATAGAGCCCTTTCCTCTCTAATCGAAGCTGATGTCTTGGGATTTCCAATTCGCCATGGACGATCTTAAGGCTTTAAAAAAAATTTTTAAAAAAAATACATCTTTTATCATTATTTGCTATTCGTGAGGTAATCACACACAAAATAAGTACATTTAGGATGATTTAGTTTTATTATTTGGTTGTATTTCATTAATTATATGGTATTAAAGGTTCATTTAATTTAGAGGAGAGCAAGTTTGTTATGGAAAAAAATTATTTTTAAAACGTGTTCAATTTAAAATATTTCTTATTAACAATTTTTGTTGCTCTAGCTAATGAAAACAATTTTATTTTAATAAATTTTTACTAGCCAAATTGAGTTTAAAAGTGATGCATATAACAAAAAATTATAGGGAACGTTTTTCCCTCATGAAAGAAAATCTTCTCTTTTTTTTTCGTTCCTAAAGGGAAGTCGATTTATAAGAAAACACTTTTTTTATACGTAGTGATTGCAATAAACAGGAACAAAATATAGCATAAAACATAAAATCGAGCAAACTTTTAGCAAGGATATGGTAATTGTTTCATTACAAGGTTCTTTGATAAAAAGAACCGAGTTCAAGCTCTAAGGAAAGGAAACGGGACAAGGTTCGGGAATAATATTTGGTGTGTAATATGAGTTGTTAAAGTGTGTTCTCCCTTTGTTCGATCTTTAATTTAATATTGATAGGGAAAGGGAATGGAGATGAGGTTCTCTAGAAACACTTGATAATATCCGTCATTTGATAGCGATTCGCAATGATGGACTAGGGTAATGTTTGACTTGAGTGACTTCTATCATTCTTGGTTTTGATGTTGTGCTCTCATCTCCCAACCTGCTCTTGACACTCCTTGTTTTACTTTTCAGTGTCTTTAATCTTCTATCATCTGTTGGCCCTATTTGTATTTTGTCTTTGCATTCCTATTTTCTTGGTTTGGATTGTTGTTTGTGTTTGTCCTTTTCTAGGCCCCGTCTTCTTATGAGTTTCCTAGGCCTCGCTTCGGTCTAGTGGCTTGCCTTGTTTTGGGACCTTCTCACTAGTTATAGAAAAAAGAAATCCTACACTTGATTCGTGTATACCCAGCTTGAATAGTGTGTGAGTACCAATTGGAACCATTTTTGGAGGATTGTGTATTTGGAACTTGGGGGTCAAAATTGGTACCCGGAGCCAAGCGAGGGAGTAAGTCAGAGGCGTTGAGGCTTAGTATATTCTCTTGAGTGAGTATTGTCATTTAATACCCAGCCTAAGGACAGTGAGGACGGACTGACCAAGATGTAGCAGAGGTAGATGTTGGCAAGTAACTTGCCAAAGGGACTTAGGCATCTAACAACACTATCCGGTCCTACTCTTCTGCTCTTATTGGACTAACTTGCACCTACTCTGATATGTGTACAGTATGATTGCTTTAGCTAGGACAACACAAGCTACTCATCGTTGCCCTTAGTCTCTACTGTAATCCTTGTTGATTCCCATTACTATTCTAAAGCAAATATAAATAAATATTCGTTAAATTTCACTAGGCATTGTAGGCCCAATCCACAAAATTGGCATACATAAGATTTACATATAAGCTCAGGTGAGGTACTATCCTCAAACCATTTGGCATTATGCAGAAAAATCCACTGCAGTTATATATTGACTTTTTTTCTCTCTCACAACTCCGATGTGTTATTCAATTACACTTATATATGAAGTCTTTAACGCTGTTAATTTTGAGATATCTGAAGTACAAGTGAGGCTGCTTTTGCCTAAACATTTAGGGCAAATGTATTGTAATGAACACAAGCATCAGGTTAGTCTTGGCACTTTCACCACATATATGACAAACATTGGTATATGTCAATTTGTAAGTTTATTTTTGTTCATTATTATATTGCAAGTTTAAAGTTGGCATATTTGTCAAAGTTTGTAGAAAAATGAGCCAACAAAATGGTGAAAGGTCTTTTTTTTTTTTTTTTTTTTTAAGGCGCTATATAAAACACGATCATTTACAGCAACTGACAAAAAGGAAGGCGGAGAAGACTCCACCAAATCATGGAACAACCTCCCAAACTATGAATCTTAGCCACTTCATGGGCTACAACATTAGCTGTTCTGAATCGCTAAAGAAAACGAATAGAAATATACGAAGAACACATAAGCTTAACATCAATAACTATTGCGGAAATTTTTCAAGGGGGAATAGTCTCGTTGTCGAGGACCCAAACCAAATCCAAGCAGTCCAATTTGAAAATCACGAACAAGAATGTGCTTGTACTTGTGCCTAACTTTCTCTTTTTAGTGAGTCTTATATGTATACAAAATGAGGTTTTGCCATTTGTCACGTAAGTACCTTATAGTTCAATATGTATAATGAGGTACTCTGAACTTCAAAAATATTATCACTTACGTTTCCTATGCCATAATTTGGTGAATTTTTTGTGAAAATTCGAACAAATCTTATCACAAAAAGTTGATACAGTACTGATTATAATAATATGTACGAATTATATCAATTTTTTCAACGAAAATCCAACTAATTATGAAAAAAAGTCATTAGATTATGACGAAAGATATATGTATATTAGTAAAATAATGTGTTGTGTTAGCATTTTCCAGTGAAAAATTATAATATTATGATACAGGAGATATATATTGCAATTATTATGTCCTACATAGCAATTTTTAATAAAAATCTATCAATATTTTAAACGAGCTTCTAACGGCACCATAACAGTAACCAAATGCAGAAGTGGTGAGTTCGAACATCACTATTCTCAGCAATGTAAAATGTCTTAAGTAACCCAGTTCCTAGAGAGGCTTCTCAATGTTATTATTTACCTTGTATCTAAAAATGTAACAAGATACGTAAATAATTTATTATATACACAAAAAGACAATATGCATTAAAGAAAGTATAATACAGGCAATTTATATTAACAATAAGAGTCATGATGAGGCAGTTGCAAAAACTATGTGGCGTGACAACAAAAAAACCGATAAAGCAACATACCCAGTGCCCCAAGGACTCCCGCCTAAGCAGAGTCTGTAGGACGGATGTACGCAGCCTTCCCCCTTCAGGGTATTACCCCCTGAAGAGAGGTTGTTTCCAAGTGTCACCAACCTGAAGGTGAGGACTTCCTAGGAGGTCACCCATCCTGGTACTGCTCGCGCCTAAGTATGCTTAACTTCGAAGTTCTAATTGGATCCTGGTACTACTCTCGCCCATCGTGGTACAACCAAAAAGACGATATAGTTGGTAATGTAGTAACAATTAATAAGGTACCTATGAAACACCGTAAATTTCCTTAGTTATCTTTTTCTAACAGATATTACCTAAGAAAATTTTATTTCAAAACAAGTGCTTCTTCTATAAATAGTTTTTTTCGATAGATAGCGATAAACGCAATACAAAACCCGGCATTCCACAAGAGAGGAACCCGAACCACAAGTGGTTACAGAGAAAACGAAACAATGCTAGTACAAAAATTGACACAGGCCAAACGGGATCATGGGCGTGAAAATCGTTTACAGTTCTAATTTCTCAAATTTAAAACTTCAATATTTTTCTCTTCCTTCTTTACATGCATGAAAAACTCATAATACAGTATAACCTTGATAAATTAATAACACTGATAACTAATATTTTTGGCTGGTCCCGATTTGGAACCAATGTGGTAAAAAAAATCTCGATTAAATAATATCTCGATTAATTAATAAATTTTCATGGTTACAAAGGTATTAATTCATTGAGGTTATACTGTACAAGGATGAGTATCTAGAATTATGATATTGGAAAGAGATTTGGACAGTAGGAACACTTCTCTATAATATAATAGATAGATATTATATCTGTGGTAGTAATTTACTCAAATATTATACAACTTTAAGATATTTTTAACATATTTTAAACGTTACATAATAGGGACTTCTCAACCTACCTCTTCCATTACCATGGCACTTTGTTAGAACGTTCGATCTCAAAATATTCTTTTTATAATTACGAAGTGGGAAATTCTCTACGTACATAAAATTTTTAATAGGAAAAAAAAAAAGACAAAATTAAAATAAAAATTAAAATCTTTAATTTCAAGTGTGAATGTGCATTATGATCAAAGTTAGACAAGTAAAGCACTCAATTTTAAATATGGTTCACGTAAGATTTGAATGAGAGAAAAGAGAGAAGTGCTCAGCAAAATGACCTCGGTTATTTAAAAATGAAGTTAGTGAGTTAGTAGTTTCAAATTAGTGGTAGTTCTGGCCGTTCTAGATGGAAATGAAATCATTATCAAAACATTAAGTTTTGTTAATAAGTTCACAAGTCGATTTAATGTTATAATCAAAATGTTGCACGTATCTTATGTTCAGCTGATGTGTTTAGTTAAACAAACTAAGTTAGAGCTGGGTAACGATCGAGTTTGATGGCTTATGAACTTGAACAAGTCAATTTTGTGCGTTATTTGGCACCAAACTGAGTGAAATTTAAGCTTAAGTAAGTTGATTTCAAATTTAAATAAGTAATCAATCTAAATTAATTAATGCTTAAATGAATCTAAACGGAATAAAAATAGTTTATATAGCTTATCGAGCAGAGCCAATCAAACTAAGTTCCTAACAGCGAAATCAAATGAGCTCGGGCTTAACTTGGAAAATGCAACACACAGATAACAAATTTGACATGATCGTTTGTTGAAAATGGTGACCACACGTTTGTATATTGAGGGCAAAAACAAAAATATAATTAACTTACGGAGTTGATTATTATCATAAAAATTATTATTTACATAGTAATGATGTAACTTAAGAAAATGGGGATTGTCTTTAAAAAATTTTTGCTTTCATAATAATAATTTTGCGTTGATAATAATATTATCCTTAATTTATTCAGTAAAATATAGAGCCATTGTCTAAAATAGTCCAAAATAAAAAGATATTACCCAAAATTGTCCATTTTAAAAAATATTTATTCAAATAGCCTTTACGTCAGGAAATTTTTAAATTTTAATTTTTTTGTTTTTGTTTTGGGTTACCTCCCTCCCAGTAATAATAATTTTAAAGATCATAATTTATGTTAATTATTATGTAAATAAATAACTATTATTAGATAATTATAATAATAAGTAAATTAAAAATTATGTATAGATAATATTATTTAATATTTAACAAATAACTTAATTTAAATTTTTTATTATAAATTACATATATGATTTAACTAAAACATATATTATAAAATTAAATATAAAATAATAATAAAAATATAATTAATATATTTAATTTAATTAATAATTTATTAAAAAATTAAATAAAAGAATAAATAAGGTTTAAAGTTTTAAATACCTCAAAATAAAAAAAATTTAAATTTAAAATTTGCTAATATAAAAGTCATTTGAAAAAATATTTTTTTCAAATGAACTACTTTGATTTTATTTTTTTTTATTTTGAATAATGGCTCTAAAATATATATATAAATAAGATAAAATTAAGGAAATTTAAAAACAATAAAGAAGACTAATGCAAGAGACAAATGAGCAATAAATAACCGCCGTACCCAACTGCTAACGTCAGTTGTCGTGTCGAACTGACAAACAAACCTAACTCCCATTTCAATATCATATTATATAAGAAAATGAATAAATTATCAAACTAGCACACTTTTAAAATAAATTTACTAAAATAGCATAATTTTAAAAATATTTACTAAATTGACATATTTTACTGTAGTAGTATCAACATACACCGTTTAAAACGGCATACGTTGATAAAAAAAAAAAATTTTTTTTCAAATGGGGGGACGCCGTTTCAACATCCAATCTTTTTTTTTTTTTAAATCTTAATATTATTAATATTATTTATTTTTTTAGATGGATTAAATAAGGGTATTTAAAATTAATATTTAAGTACTCAAAATTCTTTTATGTACTCTTACTTTTTTATAATATGTGTTGATACACATTTAACGTACTCAAATTCAGCACCAGTACGTTAAATGTGTATCAACACATATTATAAAAAAGTAAGAGTACCTAAAAGAATTTTGAGTACTTAGGTAGTGATTTTAAGTACATTGGTGGTGAATTTGAGTACGTTAAATATGTGCCGACACACACCATAAAAACATACATATACCTTAAAGAATTTTAAGTATTTAGGTAGTGATTTTAAGTACATTGGTGGTGAATTTGAGTACATAAAATGTGTGTCAACACACATAATTTATATATCGACACACACTATAAAGAAAATAAGAGTAACAAAAAAAAAAACTTGAGTAGTTGGGTAGTGATTTTGAGTATTTGTGGTAATTTTGAGTACGTTAAGTGTGTGTCGACACACACCATAAAGAAGTAAGAGTACCTAAAAGAATTTTGAGTACTTAAGTAGTAATTTTGAGTACGTTAAGTGTGTGTCGACATACATAATTTATGTGTTGACACACATTTTAAAGAAGTAAGAGTACCTAAAAAAATTTTGAGTACCCATATCTAACCCATTTTTAAAAAATAAAAAATATTAATAATATTAAAATTTAAAAAAAAAAAAAAAGATTGGATGGGGGGACGCCATTTCAAACGGGGTCCCCCCATTTGAAAAAAAAAAAAAAATTTATCAACGTACGCCGTTTAAAACGGCGTACGTTGATACTGCTACAGTAAAGTGTGCCAATTTGGTAAATATTTTTAAAACTGTGCCATTTTGGTAAATTTTGTTTGAAAGTGTGCCAGTTTGGTAAAAAATTCTAAGAAAATATCCAAATAATTATTATATTATTTTTTAGGAATCGTTATGTATATCATTTATTTTAATAATATATAGTTACACATTATCGTAGTATTTCTAAAATAAAAATCAATAAATTTATAGCATCTGTACTATATTTTAAAGATAGGAATTTATTCTGCTACATTCTAAAAACAGATTGCTCCTTCACCTGAAAAAGAATTGTAGATGCCCACGATCTGCAATATAAAGGACTCAACAATGTTAAGACCCTCTTTTTTAAGTATGACAAGTGAATTTCACATAAACGTTTCTTCATACGGCTTATGCTGGAGCTGTGACATGGATTAGAAGTTAAAGCAGATTAATTTATCAATAATGGGGAATGCGATAGAGACGCTTGTGAGAGAATACTTTTGAGTAATGTTTTTTATTGCATCACTGGTATCTATCCCTTTCCCTAGGGATGAGATAGAGGGTGATTTGAGTGCGGGATCATTCTTTGCTTTGGAAGATTTTATTGTTAAATCTACTATTTGGGTAACCAAAAAGTTACAGTAGAATGAAAGAAACCGTTGGAACATGAAGCGGATTTGAAAGCTTGATGATTAGTCTAAGATACAATGTATTCCTTTGACATAATCGCTCATGATGCGCTTCAAATGCAGAAAAGGAATACAAATTCTAAGCCAGTATGCATGGTGTGACCAATACCTGCACAACATTGACCACCTTCTTATAACGACAATAAGTCCAGGACAATTCAGGAGTTCAGGTGTAGTAGTCTGAACATGAAAAATCGTAAAGGTTAATTTGAGTGGCTCCACGAAATGGGGTCTCAATAAATTAAGTATTGGCTGTTAGAGATCACACAGGTAGATTCATTAGAGCAGGATCAAGAAAACGGGAAAAGCGTTAGCTGTGGTGCTTGAAGTAGTGGGGGGGCAAGATATGATATCCATCAAGCACTTCAAATGGTGTTTAAGAGCATCCTTGTGAAATGTAATGGTGAAATTCTGGTCAAAGTGCTAAAAGGTCAATCGAGCTCCGTTGACAAATTTGAAATATTTTTAATGACATCTTTCTCAACATCCCGACAAGTATTGACATCGAGTTTAAACAACACTATAGAGAAGCTAACATGGTCGTCGATTGGCTAGCAAAGCAGAGTCACATAATTCCCTTGTTGATGTAGTGGGCATGTCTGCCTTGTGGTCAACTGTCTTCAATTATAACTACGGGAGTTCTAACTAAGTTAAATATGTAATTTTTAATGGCCTCGTCATGTTGGATATAAGTGATGTCAAATAATTGATCAATAAACTTAGCTTTTTTTTTTTATAAATTGCAACAAAGTCGCTACACAAGCCGGCCACTCGCTAAACGAGGCCTGAGTCCGACCGTAACAATACGCGGACCAAAAAAGCAAACACAAAAGAAGAAAACAGGATCACACCGCTCACCCCGCTCACCTCAAAACACGACACATCAACCACCGAGCACAGGACCAGAAAAGACATGAGGACAAGAAATAACATCGCGCACAGACCCATCACACATAGGGAACCTAGATGAAGAAGAACCAAAAGATCAGCACAAGAACCAGGAATGGGACTGAAGCCACAACCCAACACCCAACCCATATCATTAGGCAAGAATGTTAGCCACCATAGCCGGGTCGAAGCCATCAAAGTTGAGACTCACCTTTTCTCCTATCTCTATTAGCCGCTCCGCTTTCAGGATCCTCTCATCGTACTCTTCTTTCGTGATCTTTTGGATTTGATTTCCCCTATTCCGTTTTTTCCTCTTTCCGGCTGTCTTAGGCGATTTTATAACATTATTTCTAGGAGACATATCCTTCAGGAAGTCTTGCAACTCTCGCTTTTCTCTTTCCTGTATCTTGCGCTTGATAGCTTTTCTCTCTCTTTTTGTTGTGCAGAATTTTTTCTTTTTCCTCCAGCCCGTGCTAGGCCCTTCCATGGATGGAGCTGAAACTTGCTAACTCTGCGGCAAACTATCCTCAACTTGAGAGTAACCGACTGCTGTTATAGGCTCGAATCCTGGAGGTAATTCAGGCCCAGATGTTGTTGACTCATTATCACTGTTACTTCCCTAAGTATCGGTATCAGGCGTGGTTATATAAGGGTGATGTTGATCAGCTGGAGCTTCACCATTCTCAACCCATGGCAATAGGTGGGGAGGATGTACCACCTGCTGTGGAGCGTAAGGCACGGCATGCAGGAGCGATCGCGTCATGGTCCATCTTCCAATGATTTGGCCACTGAGATGGAGGGAAACATGTCCAGACAGCTGCCAAGCAATTCCCATCCCTTCATTTTCCAACTGCGGAGCAGGATTTCTAATCTCCTCACTAATAAACGAGCGTTCTGGTGTCAGATGTATAGAAAGTTGAACCTGTGGAGAATGTCCTACCACAGTTGTGCATTCGTTTCCATGGGGGAAATGTGATGGGAAATAGGTCTGCTCCCTAGCCAATCTAGCAGATGCGGCTTTGGATACAACGCTGGGAGAGTAGTCTGGTATCAAAACAGGTCTTCCTTCTTTAACGAAGATCAAACGGGTTCCCCCACTGTGGTGAACCTGGACCATCTGGTGGATACATGTTTTGTGGCAAGTGTCAATCAGAATCCTTGGAACATCAACGCACCTCATAGTTGATGTTCTGGGATCCACCCTATCGAACTTCCCCCAGATTTTGGCGAAATCGGCAAAGCATTCATTTGATCAACACTGGACCGACAATCCATGGATTTCAAGCCAAGCCTTTCTGTTAAGGGATCCAAGCGTCTCTCCAGAATACTTATATACTTCTCCAAACATTCGTGGGAGAATCACCTTACGGGGGCCGAGGTAGGCATCCATAGTTTCAATTAGTTAAACTCGATTGTTACAGAATCATTAAAAATTTAATTAATTTGATATTAATCATGCCTTAAAACTGAACTAATATAATAAAATTATATAACAGTAAAACTAACATAACTGAAAATATAAAATTAAAGTAATATATAAGGACGATAACGGGGTGGGGTGGGTACAGGCGGTGAATACCCATATCATGCCAGCCACCCAAAAATTCATATTCGCATCCTCTCCATTAGCCGCTACGGATATAAAATGAATACTCATATCTATCCCCGTGAGTACAAACTCGTACTTATACCTGACCTATTTTCGGGCATTCTATCACACGAAGAGGTCACCCCTCTATTTACTCAAAATTCAAGCTAAAAATTTCAACTATAAACCGCCTAACAGCCTGGGACCCGTGCTCATGCCAACGTCCCCTGCCTGTGACCATGACACTGCGTGACGTTGTGTCGTGCGCACCTGTGACACTGTTCGGGACACCCAACGCACGCTCCTGCCTGTGGGACTGCCTCTACATGACAATGTGTCGCGCTGTTGTAGCCGCAATCCCAGCGCGACAGCCAACCTAACAATATGCAACGTTAGCGATATCCAAGGGATCTTAATATTTGCCCGTTATTCGGCCCATGCCAGTCGTAATATGGGAATCAAACCATTATACACACCCACCTATATGAATTATTTCGCACTATATTTTTGAATTCAATTATTTTTGTTATAATAAAGATAGATATATTAGGTAATTCGTATTTTTTTTAATTTAAAAGTTAATTAGATACAAATTGAAACAAGTATGACAAGTAAGAAACGAGGTGGGACAAGTACAAAGCGAGGTGAGGCGGGTATGACATTATGCTCGCACCCATTCCACCACTTGTAAAGTATCTATACCAATTACCCGAGTCATTTAAACCCATATCAGCACCAAAAAAGATGGGTATCCACCCATTGCAATTCCTAGTAATAATAATTAAAATGAGTTGTTATTATTAAAGCAAAAAAAAATATAGTTTATAAAAATAATTATGCTTAAATCTATAATTTTTTTTAGCAATAACTAATTTGTTTTGACCGTTTATCATTAGGGCATCTCAGTTAGAGGCATCTCCTACCTATATGATCATCATCCAAGGGTCAAAAATTTAATTTTTACTAAAAATATACTCATAACTTATTTACTTATAAAAGATAATAAACCGTTTTATAAATTTAAGTTGGCTGAAATAATTCAGTCCCGTTTTATTTTGACAATAAATAACAAGTATAATTAAAGGGGGGAAGTTGAGGAAAGAGAAAATGAAACGGAGGACAGTAAAAGAGGGGACCCACAAACCGAATCCCGAAAATGAGAATAAAGAGAGGAGAGGGAGAGAGTTTGCATCGTAAATTGAAGGCCGTGAAAACAAATCAAAGTGAAACCGAAAGCTTGTGTTGGGTGCGTTATAGCTGGCTTTTTTTGTGCTACGTGTCACTTCGGTATATTTGTTAAAAATAAATATATTATACAATTAATTCTAGGTCAATGTTGTAATATTATTATGCGGAAGTCTTTAAAGATACTAAATTTATTGTTATTGTTATACATTCTTATGTTAATGTTAAGAGATATTTATTATATTAAATTTTTATATTTTATTAATTTATATAAAAATAATAATATTTTTTTAATATTTGAATAATTTAGTAAAATTCAATAAATATAAATATAAATATAGTAAATGTTCCTTAATATGTGGTTTTAAGACGCCGGGTGCCAACGGGATAGCCCAAATTCAAATCCCACTAAGCTCAAAAAGTGGGCCTCTTTATGAGGCAATTTAGGGGTATTATCCCCTCACCCCTCCCCTGTCCTTACCATAACTAAAAGAAAAAAAAAATTTAATGTGCCCTTAGAACATATGTTAGAAAATTCGTAATTGATTATATTGCATAATTTTATATATATATAGGTTTGTCTAATAGGTGTACATGTTAAAAATGTATTAATTGTACTGTTATTATTGTCTTTTTTAATAATATTAAAAAATTTATTATGATTTTATAAATAATATGTGTTATCTTCTAATTAAAAGACCATACGCTAATTGCGTGTTCAATTTTCAATAACAATTAAGTGACGAAACGACAAAAAATAATGAAATTATGTGAAATAATTGTTCGCATGTTAGAAAAATCCTAGATGGAATGGAAAAAACTTATTATCATTCGAACTCTTGTATTTAGGGGTGTAAACGAGCAAAGCCAAATCCAGCACATTCTTGTTCGATAAGACTTATCGAGCTCGAATTCGAGCCAATCTCTTATTGATATTTTGATCTTTTGTTCGAGATCGGTTAAGTAACATTTTATTATATTTGATACCCGGTTCAGCTCGGCGGTTAGGTTAGTCGAGCTGATTCGAGCTCGTAATCGAGCCAAGTATTAAATTTCACCGGGCCTTTGGGCCCAACTCACGAAGTGGGAACATATGAGATCCACATATAAGCTCAAGTGCGATTTTATCCTAAAATCAATTGGCAATAAGTGGAGTAACCTATTAGGCTAATAAGGTGATCTCTTCTCTCTCAAAACTCTAATAGGGGATTCTAATTACTAGGCTCACATTGGAGTCTCAACACCAAGCCAAGCTCGTTATCGAGCGAAATCGAGCTCATAACCAAGCTAAGCTCCTTATCAAGTCCAGCTCCATATCAATGTGAGCTATTCAAGTCACGATTAAGCTATTATCAAACTATTTCAAGTTAGTATTGACCGTTAAGGAGCTCTTAACGAGTTGTTAACGAACTTTTATTTAGCTCTTATAGAGTAATAAGCCCTTTATCAAACTGTTCGCGAATGTTAATTAGTTGAGCACCCTTTGTTCGAACTCAATTCGTTAAGCTTATCGAGCTTACTCAAACTCAGCTCCATAAGCTATCGAATCCCAATAATAAACACAAACAAGCCATAATTGAATTCGAACATGGGTAATTCATCGAAGGCTTGGTTCGTTATATCCCTAGTTGTATTTGTGGCAGATATTAATGTAAGTAGAGTGAGTAGCACGTAAGATATGAATAGGATACATGTCAAAATACTCATACAAATATAGATCGATATAAATATAATGTTGTATCCGTTCCACCCGTTTTCCCATCTTACCACCATACTTACTGTGCATTATCTGCCTTGACTTATTTTTAATCTATTTTAAATTTAAAAAATGTATATACTTAATTAATATAGTAAATAATATTGATAAAATGTAATTAAATTAAACAATTAATTTCATATTACTAGGACAAATATGGATAAGCCTTAAGATACACAGGTATCGACAGATATGGGAAGAAAAATGATAGTCGTTGGATATCCGTTGTTATTAAGTATAGGTTTATACCTGTTAGAAAAATTATAGTCGTCCATTTCATACACATAGTAGATAAACGAGTCGGGGTGTGGAGTTAGGTGACCGATACATACCCGTACGTGCCCCGCAGCATTTTCACCCATATGCTTACAATTTTATTGTCAAGGTAGTTCTTGTGGTGTTATTATCAAGATAATTGATTTTTTTTTAACAAAAAATCACCTAAATTTTTTATGCAGTTTCAAAAAATTATATAAATTTTCTAATTTTTTAATATTACACTTTAACATGATGTTGTTGACATTAATTTGTTTTTCTGACATGCCACATAAGCAAAAACTAATAAAAGTTAATAGCGTTAACAATAAAATGTGACATTAAAAATTTTGAAATATTTTGATAATGTTTTAAGAAATTATAACAACAACAACAACAAACCCAATGCTTCCAAGGGCTCCCGCAAAAGCAGGGTCTGAGGAAGGTAGGTGTACGTAGCCTTCCCCCTTCAGGGGATTACCCTGAAGAGAGGCTATTTTCGAGGATTACCAACCTAAAAAGTATTTTAAAAACTTACAAAATATAGATAATTTTTTAAAATTGTATCTTAAATTTAGGTTAAAAAAAAGCATGTATATTGTTTAAAATAAGTAAACAGTAGTACAGATATTAATGGGCCTGGGCCAGGGTGGCAGCGGATGCATGTGGACCGTTAAAAAAGCCACGTCACCGGGAAACGTAACACTCCGTGGCAGAGCCTTCACCCTTACGTGGCACTCTCTCTCTCTCTCTCTCTCTTCACCTTAGTCGTCAACCAGTTAACTTCCCTTCCCCAACAGTCTCACTTCAGAATTTGTTATGTTAATTATTATTTTTGTTTTTATTTTCAAATTTTGTTTCGGAAATTTATTTTTTAAATTATTATTTTTATCTTATTATTATATTTGTAAATTTTTAGAAATCTAAAGATCATAAAATTTTTTTTAGAAATCTAAAGATCAAAAATTTTTCAATTAAACACTTTTATTCACAGCTTTAATGCTTCTTATCTACCGCTCCCTTTTATATCGATTGTAGAGTATTCATTACATATGACATAAAGTATCAAAGAGGGAAGATTTTTAACGTGATTTTCTGAAAAAAAATAATAATAAATCATTTATTTCTAGAAGGGGCTATGTGTTTTTTTTAAAAAAAAAATAGGGATTTTTCTATTTTTACAAAAAAAAAAAAGATAGGAATTTTATATTTTTACATACAAAATGGAAGATGTCCTGCAATTTAAAAAAAATCAATATTTTAATTAATTATAATAATAATTTATAAAAATATTTTAAAAATTTCCATGAAAATTTTTAAAAGATTTATAAGATTAGTTATAATAATTGCGGATAAACGGATAAGCTTTTCAGGTTAGGGGTCTTTGGAAACAGCCTCCATTCTAGGCAACCCACAGAAGGGGAAAGGCTGTGTACATCTATCCTCCCTAGACCCCACTTTTGGGGGAGCCCTTGAGGCACTGTATTGTTGTTGTTATTGTTGTTGTTGTAGTTATAATAATTAGTTAACAAAAATTTTTTATATGGATTGATAAATTCAAAAAAATATAAAAGAAAAAACTAAAAGAGGCTAGAAAAATTATTATATTTATGTTATTTAATTTATCCTCATTATTTGTGTATTTGAAAGTAAATTTAATGAAATAAACTTGTTCAAACATGATTGACATCAGTTAATCACTGATACAATTGTTGATCCCGACATTACAGCTAGAGCGACGTCACTGGGTGACAAGTCAGCTCATCGGGACCCCCTCATCTGACACATCAGCAAGGGATTAAGAAGATATTTTAGACGTTTATGTTATTTAGTTAAGAATGTTTACGGTATAGTAATCTAGTATAAATAGTGCCCTAATATTAGGAAAGAGAGTATGAATAATATTTTGAGTCTTTTCTCCCCTCTTCTCTCTCTCTATCTCGTCTCCCTCTTTCTCTCTACATCTCTGTCAGTTCCTTCAACCAACAATCTTAAATTACAATATATACATATATGTTACTTACATTTATAGTGAAATATACACATGATTTCGCTATTACGTCATTGATTTCGTGTGTTGAATTGGGTTGCTTTATTGATTGGTGTGAGATTGAAAGTTAAATCACAACAATCACATGTACATAGGTTCAATCAATGCTCCACTATGAAAATACCCTTATATTTTTACCAATTTTTTACATATATAAATTAAGAAAATTAAAGATATGAACTCAACCCAAGTGACAATTCGGACAACGGAGCAAAGCCCGCAGACGCTTTAACTCGTACCCTTAAGAGGTCCAAAGTGGAAAATATATTTTTAATTCATTTTTTTTTTTAATTTCTTTCCAGAAAAAATATTTTCCCAAATTTTTTTTTCAACTTTTTAGATTTCTTGTATTATTTATTTTAAATTTGTTAATCAAAATTTTAAATTTTTTTTTGTGAAAAAATTGTTATATTTTATCATATAATAGTTTTAAAATATTGATAAGAAATTAAAAATATTTTATCATCTTACAAATTTATAATCCCATTACTATTATTAATTAAAATAGTTACTATTGTATAAATTGTACAATAAAACCCTTATTATATATTGCCTGAAAACATAAAACCCCATATTATTTACCTAAAAACCTAAAATCACCTATGTTTTATCTAAAGCATTTAATTTTCTTCTAAAAATAAAACCAAACACTTAAGGCCTGTTTGATAATAGAAAACTAATTTTCTTTTACATTTTTAGTTTTTTTTTTCATCTCTAGTGCTTATTTTCCAGTTTTGTAACACAGAAAACTGAAAAATGCGTTTAAGTGATCCATATTTTTCAATTTTCTTGAAATTGAGAATGATAAATAAATGATGTACAACACAATATATGAATCAATTTTCGTCGCCTTAATGTCGGGGTGCAGCGTAGACGAGACGAGGCGAGCCGACCCGAGAACCCCCTTGTTCGAACACAAGCTTGATAAGGCTTATCGCACTCAAGTTGGAGCCGAGCTCTTATCGACCTTTTTCAACCTTTTTTTCGAGCTTGATTTGGTAAAATTTTAATATATTCGATACTTGGCTCGACTCATTAGACTTATGGAGTCGAGTCAAGCTTGTTATCGAACAACATTGAGCTCATTATCAAACCCAATCAAGCTTAAAATCGAGCCGAGCTTGCTATTAAGTCGAGTTTGCTATCAACGCTTTTTAAGTTACTATCGAACCTTTATTGAACCACTTTCAAACTAATATCAACTCTTAACGAGCTTTTAATGAGAACTTAACGAGCCTCTTAACTAGTTCTTATCAAACTATTCGTGAGTGTTAATGAACCGAGAGCCCCCTATTTGAATTCGGCTCGTTAAGCTTATCGAGCCTGCTTGAACTCGGCTTGATAAGTTATCGAGCCCTCATAATAAACACGAATGAGCACTAATCAATGTCAAATACAAGTGTTTTATCGAACGTACGGTTTGTTTACAGTCCTATCTTAGCATATAGTTGGGTATTGCTTTTAAAAAAAGGAACCTAGCCATAAGTACTCCTAAAGCCTGCTCTATCACATTCTGTAAAAATGTTTGTCTATAATTAAATAACTCGCAAAATTCTCTTATTTGTCATCTGCCTTGAAAATTATTTATCACTTTAAAAATTGAGAACCTA
The DNA here is from genome assembly GCA_018398585.1 of Simmondsia chinensis. Classification (NCBI taxonomy): domain Eukaryota; kingdom Viridiplantae; phylum Streptophyta; class Magnoliopsida; order Caryophyllales; family Simmondsiaceae; genus Simmondsia; species Simmondsia chinensis. Next base: position 36,347,239 of record JAGTTD010000007.1, read on the forward strand.
ACCTTAAGTACTTCAAAATCATTTACGTAAGAAGAGAAGGAGATGGGAATATATACAAAAAATATCATAAAATGAGTAGGTAGTGTGAAAATGTGAAAGGGGTGTGGCAAAAGCTGGAAAACAAGGTTCCGATTTTGTGAAAAAAATTAGAAAACGGTTTAAAACTATTTTTCAAATTTGTGAAAGAATAGGAAAAACTAAAAAGCTGTTTTCCAACATCTCCAATTAGAAAAGTAGACTATAGAACATGCTTTTAATTTTTCAGTTTTCCAAAAAAAATTTCTTTCGAAAACTGTAAAATTTTCTGTTATCAAACATGCCCTTAGCTCCTCACTTTTGAGGGGTGAGATGGTTATTAAAAAGTTGACTTAATAAATTGGGATAAAATTCACTACTTGGTCATTGATTTGGTTTGGTTCATATTTGGAACAACGAGCACCTCTACGACTTCAAAAAAGTGAATTCCAAGTGAGACTAAAATTTAATAGACCCGACCAATGCTAGAAGTAAATCCTAATTGGACTTATCCATTTAGTTTATGAGTTGATCGAACTAATTGTTATTTGATGTAGTCCTCAATCTTTGATTCAAATTCATACCAAACTTTATCAAAATCAGGTGTGAAGTAACGAACATCTTTATCTTTAAAATATAAAATATCAATCAAGACGGAAAATTAGATTGAGCTCCATAATCTGGTCGAAGATTTCCTGACTAGTCCTCTTCGATTCGCTCCTCATCCAACTTTTTGAACTCTAACAATCTACATTCTCAGCCAACTCATTTCTATCCGTTCTTATTCAAATTGATGAATACCCCAATTGTGCTTGTGGCTCATGAATAACACATTTTATAAGGAAAGTAACTTTCCAACAAGTAGCTGGATAACTTTTTTCATTATAAATACTCTCCTCGATAAACGTCTGCCAAACAATGTACGAGAGGAAAACTAACTTTTGGAATCAAATTTTCCATCGATTAAAAAGAACCTTAAAAGATTTTTCTAATTATTCATATCCTCTCTGCTGATTAACCGGGTAATTAATTGTTACCTCAAGAATTGGTCTATTATTTTCTGCACATTCTAATAACTTTAACATTTGTAGCAAGTTTTTTTGTTCATAATTAAGATATAAATCCGAAAGACACTATGACTCTGGGCTAGCACATATGCTTCGAAGTTAGGCAAGGAGGGAGGGACGATGACGAGCAAATGAGCAATCCAGTGGGCAGAGCACACTAAGCACTGCATCGACAATCAAAATCAGAAACACAAACTGAAATAACTTAGGAAATAAAACTCTTTTATATTTCATGAGATAACTGCAAAACACCTAAACAATACCATAGAGCAAGAGGCACGAAACCCAAGCAAGAGATGCTAAACACCCTCATGACAAAAAACTACCCAAATAAAAAAAAGGTCTGACCAAAAATCAAGTTACAATGATGCCCAGAATTAACAATAGCACGATCACCTAGAGAAGCACAAAGAACTACGCTACCAATGCTCATAACTCTGAAGCAAACGCTTGCAGAACCCATAGAAGATGCCTACCACAGCAACCAAAACTGTACAAGAAACAAATGCCAGAAGAGAACAAATACTTGATCAAAGACTAAAAAGGCCCATTGTCTCCACCTTGTGCCGATGACCTCCATAGATTTCCTCGGTTTATTGACTCCATCCACCACGTCTTGTAAGCTCATGATGGTCATTTCCTCAACACCGTCAAATTGAAGACCATGCTCGCACCCCAACATTTAGGTTTGCTCAACAAATGACGCAAAACTAACCTTGACTTGAAAGTCACTATAGCTTCTCGAATTCATGGCTTGAAACATGGACCTATACCACACCTTATTTTTCTCTTTTTCTTCGTCACTACCCTACGAGAACGTTTATGCTAGTACAATGGAAAATTCATTAACCCAGGAGAATATTCCGATCTTTATCTCCTGAGTTGTCAACATCAGTCGATCCCAAAATCTTAGAATTCATCTATTCACTTCGATTACCTGGCTTGTACACAAGAAGCTCATTACAAATATTAGATGATCCCCCCTTTCCTAGTTATCAAACTAAGTATTTATCTTTCTTTTCTGTGATATGAGTTCCCTCTCCAATTAACAAAAAAGCAAAAGACATTTCCGCCAGCACGAAGGAAGCGTTTCCCCCTCTTTTCGAGTGAAAATCATTTTTTTTTTTAATGGAGGAAATTTTTTTTTACATACAAATAACAAGAAACTAATTATCAAGGAATTATTTTTCTCAAAAACTTAAGTTTATGGGTGAAGGCTCGTGATTGACTTTATCCTTTAACATACTCTGTCACACAAATGCCTATAGGGCTTGCAGCATGGATATTGTACAGACCATCCTCATTTCTTGTGCTTAAATTATATTTATATTAAAAGTGGGTGCTGTTAGGATTCGAACTCGTGACCTCTTGTTCAAAAGATTTTGGTATCATGTCTAGGAACTATCTTTCTCAATTGTTCAAACTAATAGGTGAAGACTTATAATTGGTTTGATACTCTTAACAATGATAATCTTTCTCTTGCAAATATAAAAATAAAATGTGTATTTAAAAATTAAGTAAACAAGGAAGCCTCTAGGATACCTTCTTGTACAAATTAAGTAATGAATGTTGAGATTAAAAAACATTATAAAAATAGTCTTGTTATATATGAATAGAATCATATTACATTAAATTTATAATATATAGTATGTAATTTAACTATATTTTAACCATATGAAAAAGTATAATATAAGAGGAGAATGGGTGTGGTATGATATTTGTCGGGGTTGAGCATGTGGGGAGCAATTAAGCCACAGTGCTTGTCATCTCTTTGATGACATATCATCTTTTGTTTTCATTTTCCAGATTTTGTGCTTCCCTCCTGATCCGGAGTTTTTTGGTTGGGTTCGAGGAGAGGGATCCGAAATCAAGTTCCTTACCTTGATCTCATGGTTTATTTCGTATTTATAGGGGGTGGGAAGAGTTTTTGAGTGCTTGGGGGCCAAGTACCCCCTTGGGAAAGGTGGGCGGTACGGGTGTGGGCGGCACAGGTGAATGTGGGAGGTAGCTAGGGGTCTGACTCTTGCGGTAGATTTACCGCTATCTCTGTGAGCCACTTTGGTACTTATCACTTCCTTTTTCTTTCTTTTTTTTAAAAAAAAATTAACAAAAAAAGGGAAAAATGAATCTTCATTCCCAAATTTGAATGAGTATCTAAGCCTGACCCGAGTTTTGATGGTGATGAAATGACTGTGATTGAGTGTATTGCGATGATAAATTAGGGTATTGATTAATCTGTTTTGCTTTCAATCTCAGTTGAAGTTTTGGTACAATGTATTTTTCCCTTATTTCCAGTCCATACTATCCAATGGTAATTGTAATCATATAGCCCTGTTGGTTTTTTGCCTTTGTTTTGTCCTGTAATACAATTTTCCTAGCCTATTGAATATTTTTCTTCTTTTTGTTTTGTTCCTTGTGTTGCTACGGGTTGAATCAGATCTCGTTTGTATGAGGTGTCTATTGTATTGTAACTTTGTCACTAATTGTCAAAAAAAAAAAGTCTAGATGCGATTGAGGACATGCTTCTTTCCTTGTTTTCTTTTATTTTTCCTTAAAACTATAATAATGCTTCCAAATCCAAGAAGTTCTTTAGCAATATACTCAATGCCTCAAGGGCTACCACCAAAGCAGGGTCGAGAGGGACGGATGTACACAACCTTCCCCCTTCAAGGTATTACCCCTGAAGAGAGATTGTTTCCGAGTGCCTTCCAACCTGAGAGTGAAGACTTCCCAGGAAGTCACCTATTCCGGTACTGCTCTCGCCCAAGCATGCTTAACTCCAGAGTTCTAGTGAGACTCGGTGACAGCATGTTGGTACCTTCTTTAGACAAGAAGCTCTTCATATATGACAAAGGCTATACATATGCATACAAAATAGTATTGCTGTGTAGAAAACCTGTTAAGTACTCCACATTTGAGTCTAATCAAATTTTACACTGGAGTTCTTAGAGAAAAGAAATCAATATATAAGTCTAATAGATTACTCCATCTAATGCAAATTGATTTTAGGATGAAAGTCCGCTTGGGTTTATATGTGAATCTTATGTGTGCCAACCACATGGGTGGCATCTAAAGGCTCGGCGAAATTTAATATGATATCACAGGTTGATGATCCCGAGCTCTTGTTGGATGCATTGTGTCTTTGAAAAGAGAGTTTCATTTGAATTTGTTGCATCGAAGGTCTCTCTTATTGGGATCCAATTGAAGGTAATTCCCAATTGAAATGGAGAAGGTGAAGGTGCGTTTGAAGTAATCGCATGTAAGGGGAGTGTTAAAGGCTTCATGTTGGAGTCTAACTGAATCTCATATAGGAGTCACGAGAGAGAAGAGATTAATATATAAGCTTAGTAGGTTACCCCACCTAATATTGTTTAGTTTTAGAATGAAATCCAACTTAGACTTATATGTGGATCTCATTTATGCGAATTCCATGGGTCAGGCCTAAAGGCCTGGTTAATTTTAACAATTGCTCTTTCAATAAATTTTTTTGCCCCGGCAAGAAAAACACTATTTATAATTCATTAATTTTTTCCCCTATTATCGAATACTCATATATAATTAAATTTTATACATAGTAATTAAATAGTTATTTATTTTTTAGTACCCTGAAATTTTTTAAAAATAATATAAAAAAAAAACCGAACCACTTTGAATTAACAAAAAGGCTCCCAAGTTTTTGTCATTTTATTAAAAAGACTCCTCTTCGACGTGACATGGCCATTTTCCTTCGATAAAGCTGACAAGATAACTTTTTTTTATTAATACTATAGTAAAATAACAAAAGTACCTTTCAATGCCCTTATTCTTACTTTATAAGTACGAAATTCGAGATATTATATAATATAAAAACTCTCTCTTTTTGCTTAATTTATTTAATAATTTTGTTATATTTTTTGTCAAAAGTATCTTTATCATTTTACTATAGTATTACTAAAAAAAAGTTGCCACGTCAACTTTGTCAACGAAAAATAATGCCATTATACCGAATATGAGTCTTTTATTGATACGACAGAAACTTAAAAATATTTTTACTAATTCAAAAAGGTTACAAATTTTTTTATTATTTATATAAATATAAGGTATTAAAATATAAATAACGCATAAATAAACATATAATAATGTAGTGGAAGTAAGAGGCAATAAGGAAACATCCTACATGCTTCATGACCCATGTGACACTGTTCTTTTTTATACGGCGTATTTAGCCGTTGCACTTCCTTTTTTTAAATTAAATATCTGACAAAAAATAATTAATTAATAAATAGGGACAATAATTAATAATAATAATTTGTTCAAAAAAAAAAGAAAATAATAAAGTGGGTGAATCTCGAAAATACATATGATAATGGTTGCAGAAAGCCATGCAGCTCCACAAGTGTACCTTTTTTTTCTAATTTTTAATGTCAACTTTGGCATTTTTAATTTCACAATATACATGTTAATAAATATTAATTACACTAAATTCTTATATTTTATTAATTTATATAAAATTAATAATATTTTTTCTTTTAATGTTTGGATGATTTAGTAAAAATTCAATAAATACAAATGCTTAATGCAACTGGATCCCATTAGAACTCCGAAATTAAGCGTGTTTGGGCGAAAGTAGTACCATGATGGGTGACCTCCTGGAAATCCTCGTGTTGCCAACCCTATAAAGTTGGAGGTTCTCAGAAACAGCCTCTCGGCAGGGTTACACCCTGAAGGGGTAAGGCTGCGTATATCCACCTCTCCCAAACCCCGCTAATGCGGGAGCCGTTAAGGTATTGAGTCTATTGTTATTGTTTGTTATAAATGGATATAATATTAAATCTATATATAGTGTGTTATTCTTAAGTTTTTGATGCAATGCACACTAAGAGAGAAGAGTACATTTTTGTCTTCTAATACATTTGAGTTTTATATAATCATAAAATATTAAATATATATACATATATATGGCAGAGTAGATGGCCTCAGATAGAACACGTTGAAGGACTAGCATTAGGGTAGCGGAGATGGCAGAGTAGAGTAGTAAGGGGAGCGGCTAGTAGTCTAAGATTCTTAGGCAGGCATAACCTCTAGTGTAGCACTTTTAGGCTAGCTAAGTCCCTAATTATGCCCATTCTCCTATTTCTTCTTCTTCTCCTCCTTCTCCTTTTTCTCTCCTTCTTCTACTTTTTCCTCTATATGCATGTTATTGATTGGTGGTTTATCTGTAGGCACTCAACTACTTCAGGTTAGGGGTCCCCGGAAACAGTCTCCTTTCCTAACGGAAGGGGTAAGGCTGCGTACATCACCCCCCCAGACCCTGCATTCTGCGGGAGCAGCAAGGCATTGGGACTGTTGTTGTTGTTGTTGTTTATATGGTGCATGTTTATATGTGGAATACAATGAATTGATATATTAATTTGTTATAGTACAAAGTTTCTTTATAATAATATTTGTTGAAAGTTCTTCATTTAATAAAACAATCTCGTTACATTATTTTTTATTATTGTATTAAAATTTTTTCGAATCAGCTTATTGTTAAGAATAAATTTTTTTTTAGGCCTCATTTGGTTGTTAGAAAGTAAACGCAAAAATTACGAATTTACAGGAAGGAGAAATTTTGTATCTTGTTTAATTGCCAAAAAGTTGGCGGAACATAACAAATAAAAATTGCTAAATAATTACCAACTACTTCAAAACAAAGGACGTAATTTACCTAACCTTCTAAGTAAGTTCTAATTTATTTATTTTTAACTAGCCTACTAAAAAAGCTTCATTTCATGTCCTGACAAACAAATACTTTACATAACAACAACAACAATAACAACAACCCAGTGCCTCAAGGGCTCCCGCAAACAAATATTTTATACCTACTTTTTAAAAAATTGTCACAAGGAATTAAATTTTTGAAAAGTATAACTTTTCATAAAATTCAATTCATGTGACGACCAAATAAGACTTTATATTAACCTTAAGGAAATTATTACCTAGATACTTTATGTTAGAATTTAATAAATTTTTGTAAGAATATGACCAATTTTATAAAAAAATATTGATATAATACATGATTATGATGATATATATATAAGTCATACATATGGGTTTCCATGAAAAATTCAAAGAATTGGGATAAAATATTTACCGAATGTTGATTTAAACTACCTAAGTTTTGCCACAATTATGTCCCATTTTTGTATTTTCAGCAAAAAAATTCATCAAATTCTAATAAATATACTAATATATTATCAAAACTGTGTTTATTTTTAGCATTTTCCTACAAAATATATCATATTTTGACAAAAGGTTATTTTATTAATAAAATTTTAAAACTTTAAGATACATAGATGATAAAATATTTAAAATTTAAGATAAATTATTATATATATTAAAATATTAAATAATAAATATTAAAATATTAAAATATCTAAATAATAATTTATATTAACTTTAAAATATTAGAGATGGGATAGAGAGCATACGTAGGGGCAGGGCACCCGTGCGGAGCACGAAGTCACGTGAAGGGCTACTGAAATGGTGCGGGTGCGATGAGGGTACGGCCCAAGGACACTATTTTGTACATCACACATCTTTTATTTATTTAATCTTTTTTACTATAATATTATTATCATAGTAAAATTATTATTATAAATATAAGATTATAATTTTTAAAGTAATTTTATTATTCTTATTGTTTATAAGTTACATTATTACTATAAAAATAGCATATTTTGCTCTGATAATAATAACTTTATTTTGTATTATTTTAAACATTTATTACGTAAATAGTTAATAACCAAAAAAGATATGTGTTTTAATTTTGGATAACCTGCACGTTGGTACCCTAATGTTTGATATATTAATTTATTAGTTCATAAACTTTATAAAATAAGATTTCATTTCAAATATTATGTGTATTTAATAAATTAATCAAATGAAAGTGTGTAATGGTCTAGAATAGGTCTTTCAAATAGTTTTTGTTTGTTAGCAATTTCATAATACTGTATAGGATGAGAGCAACAACAAGCTGGTTAACTAACAAATAATGGCAAGTTTTAAATCATTTCACATCGTCAATCAATTGAACTCTTTTATTAAAATATATATAAGTTTTAAACTAAAATATTATTTCAAAAAATTTTGCGAGCTCTGCATCAAATATTGAGATAATATATTAATTTAACCTTTAATTTTATAAAATGAAAATGTATTCTCACTAGTTTGTATTCGTGCAAACATACGGATATATGTTTTGATTAACTTAAAACTAGTACGATGCATGGTCAAGCTTTTATATATTGTATAATTTTATTATTTTGTAAAATCTTACTATTTTATTTAATATTTGTGACCTTGTTTCATTAAATCATATAAGAAAAATAAGTTTAAATTCTATCACATTTCGAATTTTTGATTAGTTAAATAAGACATTATTTTGCCTCAAAAAAGGCAGAGCACACTTTAATATTGAACAAAAAATATTAAAACAACTTAATCACATAACTATTGTTAAAAATCAATCTTGAATTATAATACTAAATTCAACATGTCCTCAATAAACTTAACAACTTAATTCTTAGAATTATAATATGTTTTTGAATTATGATACTTGACAACAATAACATGGTATCATTTTATTGTAGTGTGTTATTGAAGAAAAATTAGTTCACTTATTTGTTTAAGATTATTTTTCAATTTTTCTGTGTTTTTTTCTAAATTTTATTTTAATGAAAGATAGTGCTTATAATTTTTGATAGGTATAGTGTGTATACTATTTAAAGGAAAATTTATTTGTATTACTATTTTTTCCTTCTCATCGAAATCATAACTAAAGCATTATTAGAATTATCAGAAAAAACTACTATTTTATAAAAATAATCTTTTTGGAAAAAATAATAAAATGCCTATCTAAATTTTGTTAATATATATATTTTTTCTTTTAAATTCTATTGTTTTCCTTTGAAGTAGATAGAGTATACACAATTTTTGTAAAAAAAATGATTTACTTATTTTCACTTCTAGATTTTTCACAAGTCTTTTCTAATCAATATTATTTTTTTTTCATATTTCTGTTATCATGTTCAATCTACCTTTATCTAATTCATAATAAAACATTTTACTTATTTTCACTTTTAGAATTTGTTCAGGTCTTTTTTAATCAATATTTTATAATTTATATTCAATATACCTTTATACAATTTATAATAATATTAATTTTTTATTTTTTATATAAATATGCTTTTAACTTTTTTTGATTTTTTTTTCTCCCTTTAGAAGAGAGGAAAGTAATAAAAACAAAAAATCTAGGATGAGGAGAGAGCAAAGGGGAAATATGTGCTGTTAGAAAAAATTTGTCTAATCCCAGTAAAAATTACGTCTAAATTACAATAGAACATTTCTGCAGTAAAATACTGTTATAAATTACAGTATAATTGAATTACAAATTTCAGTAAAATATTGCAGTAAAATAATCAAAAAATTTCAGTGAAAGTTGCCGCTGAATTGGCACGAAAACACAATAAAAATGCTGAAAATTGCAGAAATGATTCAGAAATAATTATATAAATATAGCAATCAAATAATGATTAGAAAATTGATAAAATATTCAATCATAGCAATGAAAAGAGAGAGTAATTAGAAAGATCTCACAAAAGATGATATCGTGCCGTGGTAAATGTCACTGTCCTAAAAGACGATTTCGCCGCTGCTTCGGTGCACACAGTATAACCGGCGGCCGTCCTCCAAGATTAATGCGATCCGAATCTTAACGTGCACTCGTTAATTGCCGGGTAGGAGTACCTTGAACTTTGCCCAAAACAAATGTGCGGAATCGTGTGAGAATTTCTTCAATTCTACTGAATAAATTGAAATTGACTCAATTTGAATTGAGGGAGATGAAATTTGGATGCAAATGGAGAGGAAAGGTGAGCGTAACTGCTTTGCTCCCCAAAATATCTGAGTGTGTGAGAGAGATTTAGGTCGCAGCACAGAGAAATAGGGCTTTAAATATATAATGCGAAAAGGAAGGGCTTGAGGATTTACATCAGTAATATTAACTCCAAACAGCTATATTTTGAATGGTCAAGGTCATGTGTAACGACTGCAATAATGGTACCAACAACCATAATTTTTTAATTAATTCCCAACGGTCACAATTTTAATGACCCTAAACGGTTAGTAACGGTAACAAATATTAAAACCGGGTCCAATAAATTCCAATGTCTATAAACGGTCACAAATTTAATGACATTTAACCGCTACGAGTAAGCGGAGTAATGGGTCTTGAAAAATAATTTCCAAAAAATAAATGTACCCGTTAAGAAAAGGATCTTCCACACTATTTTTCTAATGTAGGATACAACTCCCCTAAAAAACTAAAAGTTAGCTTGTATCATTTTTCCAACATGTACTCCTCATGGGCTTCTAAGAGAGGGATCATGAAGGTTTTCAAAAGGGAATGAGATTTTTATAGATGTCAATTTGAGCAAAATAGTGAAACTTTCTGCGTTTTGGTTCATGGCAACTATGCAATTTGTGTAATATATATAATAAATTGAATATTATGAATGATAAATTATAGGAAATGAACTGAACAGTATGAGTATAGAAATACTTATCATGTCCTAGGCGTGCGATGCATCGTCCAAAATAATTCTCTTCATCCTCTCCGACAACTTGTTGATATTGAAGGTTCCTTAGCAACAACTGCCAGAATTCAACAAACTCATCCCATAATTATTCACACTTCCAAAAATGTGTAACAAAGAATAATTTTTGGCTATAATTAGCCAAAGTATTAAAGTTTTACGCCAGCATCCTTGAAATGTAGACAACTAAAGAGGGCACCAACATACCGTCACCGAATCTCATTAGAACTCCGAAGTTAAGCGTGCTTAGGCTAGAGTAGTTCCAGGATTGGTGACCTCCTGGGAAGTCCTCACCCTCAAGTTGGGGGTACGGGGAAACAACCTCTCTTCAGGTTAATACCCTGAAGAGGGAAAGCTGCATACATCCCCCCCCAGACCCTGCGTAAGCGGGAGCCCTTGAGGCACTGGGTGTGCTTCTTTTTATCCTTGAAATGTAGACAAATGGTTTATATAATTATCAATGTCAAAACTCGGAATTAAACAAACTTTATAATTGAGCTACTCTCAAGTTCGGTGTTTAGTTGAATAATCAACTAAAACTAACTAGGAAGCGAATAAATTAAATTACAATCAATCAATCAAAGAGTTTAGATAATGATTTCGGATCAACCTATCCCAGACCTAAGTAATATCACTTACTACAACAATTACTTCAAGAATTTAGGTTACAAGCTCTAAACTCCGAATAACATTCAATTAGAGCATAGGATAATGAATTACTCTAAAGGTACATCCCATCTAAAGACTTGAGGTATTGCATGATATATTTCAATAGTCCAAATTCTAGGTTTACTTCGTATTAAGGCATGCGCTCGGGATTAAGTACAACTGCAACCTACGATCGCTCGTGGAAACATGTTACACGAAGGTTTAGACTATAAGAACAAGATATCACACAAATAAATTGAAAATCCACTATAACTACAAGAATATAAGGAGGGGGGGGAACAATTTCTTGCCCCACATGGGTGCGGAAAACATGTAACTACAACATTATCAAACAAGAACATAAAACTAGGGATCCTAACGATTAACCATATGTCACCACTAAAGAAAGAGTATATTCTTCCATTAGAGTCTTACAAATGGAATATAAAAGAGAAAAAGGGAAAAAAAAGAACTAAATGAAAATGTTGACTCACTTGATAATTGTTGTAATTCTTTCTACAATCGTTGTTTTCTTTTCCGCGCACTCTTCAACCTTCTTGAGAAGCTCAATGGGGAAGGTCGAGGAGGAAACCTGATCGACTAGGTGCTCTAGCCAATCAATTGGCCAGAGCCTCCAATACCTCTAAAGCAAACCCAATCGATTGAGTCCCTAGACCGATTGATCAATTAGGGCCTTCGTAGCTACTATAGCAAATCCAACCGGATATCCTAGCTGATCGATTGATCAATGGCAACGCAATACATAGATGACAGGTGACGAATAATATGCACTGCTAAATTTTGACAAAGTGGGATCTTTTTATGCACATTGTCGGGATTTTAATCCATGATCTGAAAATGCACTAATTTTTGTGAGAGTCGTAGATGATAATTCTGGATAGAATTTGAGTTTTGAGAGTTTTTATCACTAATTAGTTAAATTATTAATTATATAAGAATACGACTCTATTTATAGGCACATGGCATAATCCTCTCTGAAATCAACTTTCTTGCTCTAGTGAAATTTTACCTATATAAATCTTAGTAAATCAGATAAGTGATTAACTATTTGACTAATAATTAACAGTTAACCGATATGATGGTTTGAACTCGAGCAAAGAGATAAATAGTGTTGACTTAAACTACTTTCATAGATGTTATAGTACAAAAATTATCTATTTTGTGTTTAATAACTTCTGTATATATATATATACATATATATATATATATATATATATAATAGAAGAAAAAGATTTGTAGTGGATAAATAGAAAGTCATAATTTAAAGAATGTTTTACCAAAAATTACTTAATTTTTAGGTGTGTTTTCAAAAATTACCTAATCTAAATTTTTCAAAATTTTTCAGGTTCACGCCTTAATTTGACCCCATTAACAACTGTTGATTTTTGTTTGCGTGGCCTTTAGAAAAAAATAATTAAAAAAATTAGAATTTACCTCTAAAATATTTTAAATATCTAATTTTTTTTTTGTAAATACATATAAAAATAACTTATATATTTTGGAAAAAAATTTTAGCTTTGTCAACAAAAACTAATGAATGTTAATAATGTTATATTGTGGTGTAACACTGAAAAAATTTAGAAAATTTAAATATGACGTTAAAGCATTTTAAAAAGTTCAGATGTGATATTAAAAACTAAGAAATCTTGATAACTTTATAAAATTGAACTACAGTTTAGGCGGTTTACATAATAGTGAAAAAACATTTATTAATTGTACTGAAATATTATTCCTTTTACTAATAATAAATAAAATAAACACAACCCATTAAATTATGATGTTAATAAGCCAACATGTTTTACTATTCAAGAGAAAAGATAGAGCTAGTAATCGTAACATACTTTTATTGTAGGGAAAGAAATCAAATTAACGAGATGCGACCATAAAAGATGACACGGCATCAAACTGTAAGCCAACAATTTTATAATCTTTTGGATAAGAGTGTCGTAATTTACTACAGTACAAATTATGTACATTGAACATTAATTCAATTAATAAAAATTCATAATTATAAAATATATTATAAGATAAATACTATATATGTATTGCACGGGAAGAAACCTAGTATTACGGAGGTGCAATTGCAAATGGTCACGTGCTAGCCTTGTGATATGGCCTTTCGGGGAGTCGTATACAGCTGTTTCCTATTACCGACTCTTCCTAATATGCCCCTTGCTGACGTTTGATTAATTTTTAGTGGAATATTAATTAATTAATTAACTAACTAATTATGTATTCCAACTTATATATATATATATACTAGTTATTGCCTGTGCGATGTACGAATAATATTTATAGTTTAATATTTTTCAAAACGCTATTTATTATTTAGAGCTGTATGCAATGGAATTGTTGTAAACAAAACTATAATGTCCACTATAATAATAATAAAATTGTACTACATACATTATAATTTTACAGTGTCATTTTATGGTAATTAGAACTTTTCTATTTTTAATATTGTATGTTCATTTTAGTATATGGTACACAAATAGTATATAAATGGTAACCTTATTCGTCAGTTAGTTATTAAATTATAATCCATTGTATAATGTTGAAAAAGTATATGATTTCTATAACATTTTCTAGAAAATCATTCATTTTCATTTATGAGGTGAATATGTTTTTCATGGATTATGCATTCCAGTTACTTAATTTTGTTCAAAAATTTTTTTTAACAAACATTTATTTGTTTTACTAAATTTTCTTATCTTTGAAGGAATAAAATTTATATAGGGTAACGTTCTTATGAAAGGGTGAGAGCGTAAGAAGGGCAAATCCTGGCCTTTCATTGTAATAGACGGCCAAGATTTGCTAGACATTAAAAAAATAACAATTTAGGACTAAAATTTATTGAGTATTAAAAAAAATAATTTTCTTTCCGTACTCCTTTTTTTTCTTTCTGCTCCATGAAGAGGTATGGCCTTACATAATTTTTTTAATGTTTAACAAATCTTAGCCGTTAATTACAATAGAGGGCCAGGGTTCTCCGCTCTCATGTTCTCATCATCTTTTAAGAACGGTATCCTATATATATATATATATAATTAATCACATCAGCATGAGGACTATGGAAAATGAATAATAATTATATAAGAAAATGGGCACCGGCAACTTAGAGATTCGGTTAAATGTAGCTTTCGCGCAGCCTTGCTTTTCCGGTTTTTATGGTTGCTTTTGAGCAGTGTCACTTTGCCCCCATGCTTACTCTTTTTTTCTTCCTTTCAATTATTTTCTTTTATGATACTTGCCAATTTTTTAACCTTTTTTTATTGTCACATTTTAATTTATTAATATCAATTATTTTTTTGTAATAAAAGATTTTTTTTTTTTTTTGAACCATTCACCCATCATTTTAAGTTATCGGGATAGTTATTTTCTTTGATATGGTATCGAAATCTTGTTATTTAAGAGGTTACGAGTTCGAATTCTAACAGCTCTTACTTCCAATATTAACTTAATTTAAGAACGAAATATGAGGTGGATTCGTGCAAGTTGCATGCCTCAAGCCGAATTGGCACTTGTTTGAGTGGGTATTTTATAGTATAAAACTTGTCGTTAGTCTCCACCAATTAACTTAAACTTTTGAGAAAGTTGATTCCTGACACTTACTTTGACATTAATACAATTTTCTTAAGAAAAATGCAAATTGTATTTTCTTATGTTGCAGTTCCGTTGGCTTGCATGGAAAATATGATGTCGAATATAGATGTAAAGTTGGTCCGAGATCGAAATACTTCATAAAAAATATATTCGAACCACTTGCAAGATTACTAGTTCTTCATTGGTGAGGTCTGTTTGCCAACAACCTGGTAAGTCGCTTGTAAACAGCCACATGTTACTCGCATGACTAACGTGACACCAATGCGTGTATATATATAATAGGGGTATCGAGAAGCACATTCTACAAAAAATGCTTTTCTAAACAAAACTCTCATTAGAAGTATTTTGTTTGAATTTTTACTTTCAACTTCTGATTTTAAGAAAAATCATAATTTTGCATAAGTTAAAAAATGACTTCTTTTATTTAAAAAACACTTTAAAATCTTGGAGTGTTTGGCAAAATATGTTCTGTGTCTTTGTTATTATTTTCTCTTTAAGATAGCAGTAACTTGAGCAGCAAATGGACTTTCCGAGGCCATCAACTTTTAATGTTGTCTTCTCTTTGTTTCTCTTGCAAAGAGATACCAACATCCCTGCCTACAATCCTTGATATAATTTTGCTAAGTTGACATGTATGATAACTCTGTTATAACTCTTTACCTATTCAATTCATTTAGTATAATCAAATATGCTCGAAAAGTTTCCCAAGAATTGCTATAGCACGTATGATATAGTACTTTGTAATAGCATGGAGCATCGCTTAAAGTATAAAAAGAGCGAGAGTAGTTTGCACAGGACTAATAGATCAGAGCCATTTCACTTTAACCTAGTATTAACTTTACATGTATTTAGAAGCGTTATTAGAAGTGTCAATAAGCTGAGCCGGCTCACAAAGACCTATCATGAAGCTAAGCTTTGCCTCATTTTCAGATCAATTGAGTCATTCTAGCGCATTTTGATAATAGGATGAGCTAGTGAAATACGTGTTATTGCCATGATAATTATGCTATTTTTAATTAATAATAGCCACAAAATTTTTCAAAATCATCTTCAAAATAATACTTTGTTCTAACAATAACAAAGTTTATAATTTGTCAGCCTGAATTAAGGATGTAAACAAACCGAATATTCAATGATCACTCGTGTTTGAAATAGATTATGGCTCGTTCGTGTTCATCATGAGATTCAATAGCTTATCCAGTCGAGTTTGAACAAGAGGAAGCTAGGCTGGTTAACATTTATGAACAGTTTGATAAGAGTTAGTTAAAAGCTCATTAACTATTGGTATTAACTAGGGGTATAAATGAGTTACTGACGAGCCCTCACAAGTTGGCTTAGAAAGCGCGGCTCATTTTTTAGCTCGAGTCGAGCCAAGCCGGCTCCTTTTGCTTATCAAATCGAGCCCAAGCCGAAATAAACTTTTTTAATATAATATATTTGGTTAAATATTACCTAATGAATCCATATTTGAGCCTAAATGAGCCGAACCTAAGCTTAATAGAGCCCAAATGAGCCTATATTGAGCTTAAATAGGAACATATCCAGTGTTCCAAGGGCTCCTGCCTACGCAAGGTCGGGGGGGGGGGGGGGGGCGGATGTACGCAGCCTTCCCCCTTCAGGGTGTTAACCTGAAGAGAGGCTGTTTCCCAATGCCCCCAACTTGAGGGTGAGGACTTCCCAGGAGGTCACCCATCCTGGTACTACTTTCGCCCAAGCACGCTTAACTTCGGAGTTCTAATGGGATCCGGTGACGGCATGTTGGTGCCCTATTTGGTCTATATTGAGTTTAAATGAGCCTAAAAAAATGTTGCAAACCTAATTTGAAGCTCACCCAACTTAGATCGAGTCCAGCTCGAGCCTGAACTTTCAAAGTTGGGCAAACTTCAGGCCAAGCCTCGAGCCTAGCAGGGTCGATCGGGCTCGACTCGACTCAAATACACCCTAGTATTAGTTAAAAAGAGTTCAATAATGACATGTTATTAACTCGAATAGCTTTAGCCAATTAGCGAGCTTGACTCGACAGTAAATTAGGTAGGGTTTTGATAGGTTGACAAGGTAGAATTGGAACGCGCCAAGACATTATTATTAGTAAGAGAGGGCGTAAATGGGATGATGTTTGAAACAGTTGTTGAATTAAATGAACTTTTTCTTTTATTAATTAATAAATTAAAGTCCTAGGAAACTACTTCGAACCCCCCCCCCCCCCCCGGTGTAACAAACTTATTTATGTCAATAAATTTAGTCGGTTGAGGCCAGTTCACTAAACTGTTATATTTTATTTTTTGCAAAAAATTAATTAATGTAATATATTATTAAATATTTAATTCAAATATATAAAATCTATATATATATATATATATATATATATTTCAGCTCTCTGACTATTCAATTTTAGGGAAAGATGTTCTATATTTTATATATATTTGAATATACTTGACTTTCTATCTACTTATTGTATTTTTAGAGTTAATATATAATTAGAAAGAAAAATAGGAATAAATATAATGACTTTTAAAATGCAAAAAGAAAAATAAAACTCGTACAAAGAATAAAATAGTAAAATTAAAAGAGATGAGAAAGTTATAAATTGATGAACGTGAAATAATTTAAAATAATTCCAAATGAACAAATAGTGCTTTTTGAAAATTAAAGATTCATGTACTTCTTATATGAGTTGTACAGTCATTAGATTGATACAATTAAAGTTATAATAATTAAATTAACGTAATAATTAAAGTATATCAACCTTTAATGCAAATAAATTTTTTATTTGTATTTGTAAAAACGGATTTTATTCTCTATCTGTGTTGTTACTACTATGTATGTATATCGCTATATTTTTTAGGTTAGAGGTCATCGAACTCATCCTTCTTTTAACGTAGTACCTCTAAATAGATAAGATTGTGTACATTTTATTTTCAAACTCTATTTAAACAGGAGTTTTTAAGACACTAAAATTGTTATTGTTGTTGCGTTTGTAAAAATGGAAAGGAAGAGCGTGACGGACACGTGCGGGGGAAAAGAACGAAGGGCGTTGCGGGGGATGGGGGGCAGGATTCCTTTTTAAAAAATAAAAAATAAAAAATAATTACAGGCTGGAAGTAGGGGGGACCAGTACCGCCCCCTTGTCCTCTAATTTGTCGTTTTGTGCCAGCTCAGCCTACTACTCTCTCTCCCCAACGTCTCTTTCCCTCTTTAAAATATCTCTCTCTTCCTTCTCTTCCTCTCCCACACCTTTTTTTTTTTAAGAAAAATTACTATAAATAAGATATTTTGATAATTTAATATATATAATAAGATATTATAAGATTTAAATATTTTATTAATTAAATATTTTATATTAAAATTCAGTAAACTTTTATAAAAATTAGATCAATTTTATAAAAAAAATGCCAACAAAGTATACAATATCACAACGCATATATATATTTATGTCATGTCAATTATTTCAACAAAAATTCAATGATTTATGATAAAAAATTTATTAAATTTTGACATAAACTATATACATAATTTCAAAATTATTTTGTCATATCAATATTTTTTGGTACAAAGTCTTCAAATTTTAATGAATATACTTATATATTATCCGATTATATTTAGTATTTTTTTATGAAAATTTATCAAATTTCAAAAGGATACTTAATAAGGTATCTAAGTGATAAAATTTTTAAAACTAAAGATACCGTATTGTATATTTTCCAATGTTAGGTTACCTATAACTTAACATTTTAGGACTAATAACTTAACATAATAAATGCAAAACTTTTATGAAAATAATATAACTTTAAATTTTATTTCATAACACAAAAATATAATAGTAATTAAGTATTTTATATGAAATAACGTATTACTCATTTTTAAATATGAATTATCATTAAAAACAATATGAAAATAAATGTAATAATTTCATAATCTTTAAATATTGGTATATTTTAGGGATAAAATGGAAATATTGGGACAATTTTGCTCTGACATCTATATTCATGTCTAGCATGGAATAAAGCATCTTTAGTTGCCACAGCTTCTGCCACCATAATAGGAGTATTTCCGAACTCCTTTAAACCGGCAAGGAGCATCTACCCCTATGATCACAAATGATGAAGCCTGCAAACACAGTGTTGCACCGTTTAGAGCCGTGAAAGTTGGCCTTGATCCACCCAACTTGGGGAGAGCTCCACGAAATCTAGGAGTCCTTAGTAGGCCTTCTAGGACTCGCCTTAACATATGTACAGCCATAATGCTCATCCACCTTGTGACAGAGTACCCATTCAAAGCGCATATGTTTAGCAAGAATGAGCGTTCTTCGGGTGTTTATTGGGATGGAACCTTTGTGGGTACGTAACAGCTAGCTAAGGCCATTATGGGTTCGTATTTGACTTCAACAGACATTCTAATTATCGTGGATGACATTCATATCATGAGTCAGCAGTGTATTCAGGTCTCATTTAAACATTGTTTTCGCGAAGCAAATACCTAAGAGGCTATCGACATGCAAGCATCAGATCCCATTAGAACTCCGAAATTAAGTGTGCTTGGGTGAAAATAGTACCAAGATGGGTGACCACCTGGGAAGTTCTCGTGTTGCATTCCTCAGGTTGGATGTTTTCAGAAACAAACTCTCTTCAAGATAGCACTCTGAAGGGGGAAGGCTGCGTACATCTACCCCCCAGATCCTGCTTAGACGGGAGCCCTTGAAACACTGGGAATGTTACTTTTTCGAGATGCAAATAGACAGTAGATTGGCTAGCAAATTATGGTCTAGGGCATCTGGCCTTTGAGTGTGGCAGAGTCTACCGGACAGAGCCCTCTCCTATCTCATCAAAGCTAATGGCTTGGCATTCTTAGATCACCGCAGACGATCCTAAGGCTGTTTTGTTATTATCCTTAAAAAAAAAAAAAAATTCATGTCTACTTATAGATGGGGGGTGTAAACGAGTCAAGTCGAGCCTGTATAAAGCTGAATCGAGCTTATAATCGAATTGGTTTTACTATCGATCAAGCTTACTATCAAGCCAAGTCTTTCATGTTACCATCAAGTCATTGTAGAGCAATTTTCAAGCTAGTACCAAATGTTCAAGAGCGTATAACTATAACTAACAAAGCTTTTAATAAGAGCTTTTCAACCTCCTTAACGAAATCTTATCTATTCCTTGTCAAACTATTCGTTAACATTAACGAGCCGAACACCCTCTTTTGAACTCGGCTCATTAAATTCATTGACTCTGCTCAAACTCAATATAATAAGCTATCGAACCCTTTATAATGAACATGAACGAGTCCTAAAAGTACAAGACAACATGTGAATTAATTGGAAAATCAAGAATAGCTACAAAGCATAGCCTAGCATCCCCTAGGTAAATTCTAATTTTTTTATTTTTTTACTGGCCTCCCGAAGTTCTATTTCTCATCCTAACAACCAAACATCTTTCACCCCTCTTGTTACAATTCATAATTGAATCAAATCCAATTAGATATCAATTAAAGCTTGTATATATTAAACTATATTAGATAGTAAAGAAATGAGAAAGATACATAACTTTTTTTCGATAATTGGCAACATAGTCGCAAGTGAGACCTAAAAGAACCCGAATAAATCGGAAAAGACATAGATGAACTTTTGGGGGGGGGGGGGGGGGGGCAATTACATTACTAATCTCAACATGACATTCCCAATACTAATGACCCCTTATTTATACTAATCAATTAGGGTTTAGATTGATGATGTGACATTGATAATGTAGCAGTCGGGACAGCTCAGGACTAATTCGGACATGACCCTTAGTAATATTCGCTTCACCTGTTCTATAAATTTAGCACAGGAATTAAATTCTTAAAAAGAAAATATAACTTTTTTTAAAAAAAATTCAATTCATATAATAAATAAACGAGGTCTAAATTTAAATAAACAGAGTAGAGATAAAAAAAAAAAGGGAAAGGAATTGAAAATGGAAGTGGTATACAGGCTGTCTTAGTCAAAGTCAATCCCTACCCCTCCAACCGTACGTCTCTATCCTCTTTCATATTATTTTTTTATTTTCCTTTTTATTTTTCAAATTTATCAGTTAATAAAATCTCATCTCCTCAACTTCCTCTTTCTTATTTTTCTTTTTCTTTCTAACTTCCCCAAACGGTCGGTCACTCCTCCCCCTTTTTTTTTTATTAACTTTTATTTTTAAATAATAAATGATAAATTAACTAAATTTAATGTGTAAATTTTAGGTTTCAATAATAAAATATTTTAATATTTGAAAGTTTATTGCATATATATTTTAAGGTTTAATGAAACTGAATAAATTTTGTAAAATATAATTGTATATTATCATACTCTAACAAACTATTACTGTTTTAAGGATACATAAATATATTATAATTATGTGTTATATTAGGATTTAGACTCTGCTCTTATTTTTTATAACATAATTTGAACTATTTTATTAAATATTTATAACTTTCTAAACTAAAAAAATATTTTATAAAACTTATAAATTAAAAAATGATTACATTAAATTTTAAAATATTAACATCTAATTTAGCATAATTTTTACTTTAATAATAATATTTTGGAAAAGTATTTAAAAGAGGCAAGTAAAATAGATATAGGATGATAACGTTTAGAGATTTTATGTCACATGGAAGAATCACAAGCTAACACGTGTCCCTTGCCAGCTGTATCCCTCTTTGTAACTGCCTTACCTGGAAGCAGCGCACACCCCCCCCTAACGGCTTATAACCGGTTTCTCTTACCGTTTCTTCCGGTCACCCCTCATTCCCCCACTATATATATCCTCTCTTCTCCTTTCTCTCATATTTCAGTTCCTTACCCCCCCCCCCCCCCCCCCCACCAAAAAAAAAATTCATTTACAGCTATGGCCGCCACTCCATGTAAAGCTTCATCGGATCGGGTCAAGGGCCCGTGGAGCCCCGAAGAAGACTCGCTCTTACAAAGCTTAGTTGAGAAGCATGGCCCCCGTAACTGGTCTTTGATCAGCAAATCGATCCCGGGTCGCTCTGGTAAGTCGTGTCGGTTACGGTGGTGTAATCAGCTGTCGCCTACGGTCGAGCACCGCCCATTTACTGCCGAGGAAGATGAGACGATTATCCGAGCTCACGCCCGGTTCGGTAACAAATGGGCTACTATCGCTCGGCTCCTTAGCGGGAGGACTGATAACGCGATAAAGAATCACTGGAACTCGACGCTTAAGCGGAAGTGTTCATCGATGAGCGGGGCGGATTTTAGCGGGTTTGACCCAGATCCAATCGCCCCGCCGCCGTTGAAGAGATCCGCGAGTGTTGGGCCGGGTACGTCGTTGAATCTAAACCCCGGGAGTCCAACCGGGTCGGATTTAAGCGACTCAAGCTTCGCGTCGCAGGGGTACCGACCCGGGGTTAAACCTATATCTGTTGTTCCGCAATCAGGTCAGATCTATGACCCACCGACATCTCTGAGTCTTTCGCTTCCCGGGTGCGATATGGGTGAATCGTTGAGCCATGGATCTGGGTCAAACCCGACCCAAATGGTAGAAGCGCGGTCGGAATCAGGGTTTGGAGGGTTGAGCAGGGAGCTGCTGGCGGTGATGCAAGAGATGATTAGAGAAGAAGTGAGAAATTATATGGAGAAATCGCAGCAACAAATACATCAAAATGGTGGGATTTGTCATCAAACAGAAGCAATTACAAACGCAATGGTGAAACGAATTGGTATTAACAGGGTGGATTAGAAAGATAAAAAATTCAAAAATGGAGAAGAGAGAGGGGGGGGGTGAGAAAACGACATGGGTTTTTGGTGAACTGCTTTCTCTCTCATGGGGTTTAATTTTTCTTTTTTTTAATTTAGTTTTTTTTTTATGGAATTTACTGAAAATAATTTTGGTGAATGTACAGAGAGAGAGAGAGAGAGAGAGAGAAGAAGAAGAAGAATCCAGATGGTGTTAATTACTTGTTGGGTGAGGATCTAAAAAGAGTTAAAGAAAAGAAGAAGAAAGGAGTTTCCTTTTTGAACACTCCAACTTGAAACTATTATTAAAAAAAAAAATCACAAAAAAATTTCAAAAGTTTATGAAAAAAATTATTTCTGTGCATCATGGGACTTGTGTAGGGGTAAAACTGTATATGTTTACCCTTTCTGACACGAGATCCTTCAAGGCACTAAGTTGTTATCGTTGTTGTTGTATTGGACTCGGTGTTGGACATGGATGATGGTTTCAGATTGAGGACCGGAAATCTCTGAGATTAATAGCCCAAAAATTTACATATTCATAAGAAAAAAATGGTTTCAAATTATTTAAGCACTAGTATTTCTCGATAACTTTTTAAGAATAATATAATATAATAAATTAAGAAATTTGATATTATCCAACAAAAATTGTTAGTTATAATTTTGAGCAAGTAATATTATGTCATGGTGGATGATAATTATAAGTTAAAATAATGCGATAAATTGAGGAGGGATGAAAATTTTAGTTAAGTTTCGAATGATTTTTATATGTTGTTTGAGTTTTTGAAGAACTAAAAGTTAGTTTCAAAATTATTCTTTTAATTTTTGTTATATTTTATTTAAACTTGAGAAAAATTGAAAAATGAAGAACTAATTGCAAGAAAATATTATTTATATATGTACTGAATGCTTGATTTCTAAATGTTTCAATAACGTCCTTCAAAGATCTAAGTTACAGGTAAAATTTTATTTATTTAAGGTTAAAATAATATTAAAATTTGTAATTACTATAAAACTATTGGCTACATGTTAGTTAAATATTGTTATGATATGGATCATATTGATTATAACATTTTCTTTTAAATTAGTCGCTAAATATTACTTGTTTAAATTTAAAAAGATTATGGATAGCAATTTTTTGAGACGAGAGGCCTATAGTTGTTGTGCATAGGATGTGAATATAATACACCACTAATTTGACACAAATCATTACTTTTAAGTCTATCTCTTTAATTGATATATCGTTATAGTACTATTTATGGCTCATATTTCAATTGGTGTATTTTGTCGTATTAATTTGATGCCTACTTTTTTCTAGTTGTATTAATTGAAGCATTATCTAATTTCAAATGAAGCAAAATAATTCTACAATGAAATTGAATTTCGATCTCGTTTCGGCTCTTCCGGAGGTTAGTCGATTCAACTAGTTGGACATACAAGACTAACGATATAGAGGGGTCTCTCCCCTCTATTTCTATAAGGTGCTTTGAGAGGAGGAAATGGAGGTGGTAAGCCTTTTCCCTTAATAGGAAGCATTCATGAATTGCAATGAGAAGGGATTGAATGGGAATTCAAAATTTCGACGTATAACGTAGTTTGTCTCATCTGATAATATTTCTATACTTGTACTTCCTCAGACTAGTATCGAGCGGGAGAAGGGTGTTGATATCAGTAAGAGGGATTCCTCGTATTTGGAGAATGATTAAGGTTTAATCACAGAATGGTGTTGGACACATTTGAGTCTTTTGGGATAGTTTAGTTAACCTCGAAGCTCTTAAAGTCGCTAAACAAACTTTACATTCGGGGGTTGAGATGGACAGTAGGAAATTTCTGCTCCCCTGCGGACTATGGATTTAGTCGCATTGAGGATCGGAGCAACATTGATACGATTTTGTGGTTGCGCTTGTTTCTTCCCTTGCTTGATGATTGGCGATTTTAATGTTGTTTTTCATGCTAAGGATAGAGATGGGAGGCAACAGGTTCTGTTTGCTGAAATATTCGAGTTTGAGAATTACGTGAACCATTTTCATCTTTTTGAATTTTTGGTGATTGACCTCCTTTTCTCTTGGTCCAATAGGCAGTATGACGAGAGGCTTATTCGATCTAAGATTCATTGGGCTATTGGAATTCGACTATGCATTCTTTTGTTGACTTGCTTGTTGATTATCTTCTTAGTACGTCTTTGATCATATCCCATTGGTTGGAAAATTGGACCTTAACTTGAAGGTCATAAGCCTCTTAAGTTCTCCAAATTGTCTTCCTTAACTTGTGTACAAGCTCTCTTGCTGCGGCCTCTTGAGATACGAGGGTTTGGTTCCTTTTATTCTTTTTTTAGAAGTTGAAGCTTGTTTCGTAAGATATTCATAAATCTAAGCTTGCCGAGGAGGGGTCATCAAGGAGGATGCTGACATCCTCCAAGCAGTCGAAAGGAATTTAGAATCTAACCCTCTTGATGTTGAGCTCTAGAACTAGAAACTAAGTTCAGCCTGTGTAAAGGCAGCTTTATTCAACACAAAATGATATCATTTGTCAACAAGCTCAGAATGACCTCTTAGCCTACTATCATAATTTGAAATATTTTATTGCTCGAATGAAAAACAAGGCTATAGGGAATCACATCCATCAAATTGACAGAGGTGATGGCTAGCTTTTTTTTTTTGATAATTAGGGACAAAGTCGCAGAAAAAAGCAAGCCACTCGACAAAGCGAGACCTGAGACCACTCTTACAAGAGCGGGGAAACAAGAGACACAAAAAAAATCAAAACAAAAGAACAATAAAAAACAGGAAGATTACGACTTACAAACACGAAAACACAAGGCAAACGGAAGCAACAAAACCAACCAAACGGCAGGAACAAGGAGCAAACGATAGGCAGAAACTTGCTAGATACCAAGACTTAAGTGATGACTAGCTTGTTGCTGCTCTTATAGATATTAAGGATGAACTCCTTCAATTCTTCAAGGAGTCGCTTGATTATAAAAGGGAGAATCTTGAGTTGGTTTAGTATAGTATCATTGAGCGCAGTCCTGTCCTCTCCAACGATGATCCATCTTTGCTATCAAAGACTGTTAGTAAGAATGAAGTGAAGGCTTCCTTATGAAATATCCCCTTGTCTAAATCTAATGGTCCATACGGTTATACATCTCACTTTATCGAAAAGGCTTAGAGCATAGTTGGACTCCATGTGTGTAGCTTTCGTTCAGGACTTCTTTCGTCATGGTAAAGTCTCGTACTCTCTTAATTGTACTATCATTAGCCCTATCCCTAAGATTGAAATCCCTAAAATGCTCACAGATTTTTAGTCCATTTCGTGTTATACCGTGGACCTGTTCATGAAAGTATTACCTACAACCACCTTTGATAAGCTGGTACACAAGATTGACATATGTCGATTCTAAAGCATCCTTTGTTGACATGCTCAAATGAGGGGGAGCTGAATGCGCAAATTGAACTCTTTTTCCCTTCGCCAAGAATTGTTCCATTGAGTTTTTTCTAGCAATATTTTTAACGAGCATTTAAAAAGACGTATAACTACAAAATTGTACTTTTCCCTCACCAGGACTTTTGCCCTGTACGGTTTTTCCTAGTAAGGTTTTTATGAGGTATGCTCTTAAAGGTATGACTATCCAAAGAGGGAGTGTTGTGATTAGATATGTAATATAGATTTTGAGCATATATATATGGGTCTTTTACACCAACTGTCCTTTTACTTTGTTTACTGTGTCAATTTAATCATTTTTTATTTATGTCAATTTAGTCCATCTATAATTTATAGTGTGTTGATGTAGGCCTATGGTCAAACTGAAGTTAAGTCAATGATGTAATTTGTAATGGCATATGTACGATAAATGTAAGTAACCCACTTCAAATCCACCCAAAGACTCAATTTAACCAAATCTGAGGCCAAACAATTAGAAATTTTATCAATAGTTTAACATAAATTTTATAATAAGAATCAAATTGACGCAATATCACTTGTTAATGGACTAAATTAACACAATTAAAAGTACAAATACTAAATTAACAAAGTACAAGAATCTTTGAAATAAATAACCCATACATACATACATAAATTATGGTTTTCAAATGAAACTATTTTGGTCCCATATTTCCTAAATAAAATACGTGCCACATCTCCCAAATTATATATATGTACAACAATAACAACTATAGTCACAGTGTCTAAACGCTTCCGAGTAAGTAAGGTCTGGGGGGTAGGATGTACGCAACCTTACCCCTTCAGAGTAGGACCCTAAAGAGAGGCAGTTTTTGAGGACCCTCAAATTATATATATGTACTTGTTTTAATTCTTGTCGTTGTTATATATTTTATGCTCCCATTTTTATAACACCCTTATTATATATGTTAAACTAAACTTTATTTCAATGTGTCTTACATAAGTGGACAAGGCCCAAGTACAGAAGAAAGTCGTAAAATTTGGGCCATAATGGGCTTTGAATGATTCTCAGGCAGCTTACACTGGATATAAATAAAATCAAAATACCAACTCAAAATAAATTTTGTAAAATGGAAAAAAATTTCTTCATAACATCAAATAAATAAATTTTTCTTGCTCCATAAAAAAATTCTTCCAAAAATTCTGAACCCACATCCTGATACGATCTAAAATAGAAATATACAAAAACTAAAATAAAACAGTAAAAAATTATAGAGACGAGAGAAAACATAGAGAATGCCATTGATGTTCAGTGATGCCTTTGTGTTATAATATCTACCCTTTTTAATAGAGTTTGTCCTCCTTGTTTCCGATAATCAATGGCAAAATCGTAATATAAAATAGGCAATTCATATAGACGAGCCCTGACTTGACTCTTATAGAAACGGTGAGCAAAAGGTAAAAAACAAGATTACAAAAAAAAAGGGCGAGAAAAAGACAAAAAAGGGGTTACAAAAAAACTTGCGAGAGAAAAAGAGTAGGCAGAAACCAACAAACACTAAATGCGTCAACCCCCTCTTGCGAGGACTTGCCGTGAGCTAGGAATAGGGCAGAATGAATCAAAAGATAGGAAAACTCCTTATTAGCTTACCCTATTACTATAAGCTCATATACCTATTTGGCCACATATCACATCCAAACCCATAGTCGACGTTGAATTTCTTATTAGCTTAGGCCCCTTTTGCTCCTCTGCTATGTGTGATTGTTGTGTTACATATCAAAGGAGGTTCAACCTCAAACCGACTGTCAGTGATGAAGTAACACTATGGCATACAAATTGGTATTATTTGGTTTCCATGGCCGCCAATGTGGGATCGGCTTTTCGGCTTATCTTTTGGACTATATCGTAAATAAAGAGGTCCCTAAATATCGCAATGCACCTATTGCTATGGAATATTAGAATTTATACTCGGAGGCCCATCAGTTGTGATTTCTTCTTGGATGTATGGCTCATCAATTGTAATATAGTCATCATTAATATAGGGGTTTTTTTTTTTTTAATTAAAAACTATCTATATTTTAGGTAAGATATCTTATATATATATATATTAAAATATACATTATCTATAAAGCAATGAAAAGTAAATAATATTTAATATAAAATTGTAGTACTTTAATATATATTATTAATATTATATATAATATGCTAATATTGTAAAATATGAATAAATAATGTATCGTTAACATGTAATATAGACAATAATTATTTAAAATCCAATAGTGAAAATATGTATGCTAGCTTTAATATTTAAAGTGATCTCTTTTAATTATATTTAATATATACTGAAACTCAAATGTTACTAACGAAAATTTAAAGGATGCTTGTGTAGGTGGTTGATTGACAATTTTAAAATTTTGAAGGTAATTTTTTGAAAAATTAAAAAGTTGCAATGATTATATGAAAAATTACAACTTTAGACGATAATTTTGCGTAGAAAAACACAAAATAATATCTATAGGAGTAATTTTAGAAGTGCCACAATTCTTGACACTCACCATCTTTCAAACCGAATCCAATTGAATCCAAATAGTAGTTTTTCAAGGAGATGAAGAGAACTTCGTGATTTCACTCTGTAACATTTTGCTTGAGTTGCGCTTACTTTCATCTCACTAAATCTGAAGAGATCGAACTTGCCTTAGCATAATAGTGCATTGTTTCGAATAGATTTGATTTGTAGTTGATTTCTTTTGGCTAAAGTATAACCATTTATGCTGACACTGATATTTAAAACCGTTAGACATGTGTTAAAGTCTACATATTACTCTATATTAAGATACCTTGGTCCAAACACAAACCAAAGGGTACAGGGTGCTCTCTGGGGATTCAAGGCAAATTACGGTTTCTTTCATGGCATGGCTCGTGGCCGGGGCTCGATGCCTAGTGGTTGCGGGGATCTTACATGGTTAGGCAATTGTCATTGATTTTGAAGAAGTGGTCTCCAAATTTTTAATTTAAAAGACTAAGTCGATGGATAAAAATTGAAGAACGGTTTAATATTCTAACAGTATAAAAACTTGGCGTAAAAATAGAGTCGAATACATGTCAAATTAAGAACAGTATTTGAAAAGACCTCCAAAAGAAGCATTAAATGTGTAGAGATGGACCTACAAAAATTACACATATATATAAATGGGTTATATGCAGTTACTATTAAATCGTGTCGGCACATTATAGCAATGTAGGTAGCAAATCAACCAATGCTCTTAAATTTCTTTAAAACTCAAAAATAGTAGTATATTTATATATAACTTATATAATATGTACAAAAATATAAAAATTTACAGGTAAAAATAAAATTCGTATAGTTAGAGGGAAAGCAGGGGCAGGGAGATGGAGATAGAGATAGAGCCGAGAATAGAGAGATCTAAAGAGAGAGAGGAAGGCAGAGACTTAATTCAAATCATTTATATTTCTCTTTTATACTAAAGGCCCTTATATATAGAGTTATAATAGAGGTATAGCTAAGAATAAAAGAGTTAAGTTATTTATTAATATCTAAATTATCACGCACATAACCACTATACTTTAGCCAGTATATTTAGATTATATTTAATATTAGCCATTGATCCTCTTCTCCAATTTTTGTAACATAGACACTCAAGTTGTAATGACGAGTATGGAATGAACAACTAAGGATGAATCCCCCCTCCCCTCGATTCTCTTCCAAATTTATATTAGAGTATAAAATTATTCTTGAATTTTTATCAATTAGCTTAAGTTTTTGGGACAAAAGCTCCCACTTTTATTATTAAAATATTTACTTTTCATGCTTTAAGTCCAATGACATTTGCATTAGAGGGCATGTTAAGGTATAAAACTATTGACGGACCTTTTTCTATTAGCTTAACCTTTTAAAAAAGTTGATTCTTTAAAATGGTATCAGAGGTCACGAGTTCGAATCTTAGCAACCCCACATTTAATTATTAAAATAATTTAAGCACAAAGTATGAGGTGAGCTTGTTCATTATCTATGTTTCAAGTCCAATTGGCATTTGCTTGAGAAGACATGTTAAAGTATTAAACTACTCTTGGTCTTTATTCACCAACTTAAACTTTTAAGAAAAATAATTCTTTTAACAAATTCTACTCCTTTTCCCATCAATTTTTACGTCAACACTGATTAAATTTTGAAGAGTATAATCTAACCACTTTTCCAGATTTTGATCACAGTGTCGACAAAAAGTTGAAAATTAATCACAAACTATTACAAATCCATCTATTAGTTATTGCAAAACACAATTTAGGAAAAAAAAAAAATTAATATTTGTGGGGATATCATTTGCCACGGTTAGGAAAATTCATCTTCTCATAAAACCGAATCGAGAGGAGAGAGAGAGAAAGATGCACCTCATCCTTCCCCCACCGCGCCCCACCTCTCTCTGCCCCCGTCACCTCCGCCGGCTCCAGCGAGCCTCCGCCGGAGGTGCACAGAATCTTCTGCCTAGTGAGCGGCCAGATGTAGAGAGAGTGGAGACGGCGGAAACCACCAAGCGCAAGAACAACTGATCGGAGCTGCTGACCGCCGGCGAAGCTCACGCTACACCAGTGGGCCGTGCATATCAATTCCCATAACCGTTCGTCCTGAGCCGTCCGACTCCACATCTTGGCCACGCACGCGGCTACGCCTAGCGTCCGGGCGTCGACGTGTTTTAGTACTTCGTACAACAAGTTCTCGTCTAAATCTACAAATCCGGTTGCGCTGCTGCCGCCGTTCGGTTTGATCTTCTTCTTTGAATTACCTGTTGGGTTCTGAAATCAGTTGTTAAGAACCGTAAATACTAATGGTGTATTTTCAAAATACGTAAAAATATAATTTTGTTACTTTTGCGTATGGGTTTGTCTCATGTGAAGAGACAATTGAAAAATTATGAACTTTTTTAATATATTAAACAATATTTTATCGAGTCGTTGTCTAAAATAGCTCAAAATAAAAAAATATTACCCAAAATGGTCCATTTTATAAAAAATATTTTGTCATGTCAGCAAATTTAAAAAAAAAAAATTTTAAATTTTAAATCCTAAACCCCAAAATAAAACAAAAAGACGGAGAGGCCATTTGGAAAAATATTTTTTAAAATATGACATTTTGGGTAATACTTTTATATTTTAGGCTATTTTGAATAAAAACTCTATTTTATCACTCCCTTTTTCTTCAATCTCAAAAAATTAGTTATTCTCAATTTATATTTTGATTTTATCGTATCACTAAAATTATTTCAATAAGGACCAAATAATTTTTAAGGAAAGTAGTTTGCTGCATATTTTAAACCCATTGTTATAATACCTGTTATATCGAATTTCCCTAACAAGTACTAAGGGGTAACGAGTAAACAAAAGTAAAGGCATAATTTTTACGTGATTCGGCCTAAAATTCCTGCCTGCACGGAGTTGCAGTTATATTAGGATTCTAGCGACAGTTTTTTTGATTCTACCACTCTCTCGCACTCCGGATAGTGTCTATATAAGTAAACGCGAAACAAACCCTAATCACACAAGAACAAATCAACTAAATGGGTCTGGGCCTCCACCTCGGCCCAAAAAAGATACAAAACAGTACAAAACTAGACTCTCCACAAGAAATCTAAGCATTACCTTCAATTAAGCAATCGAATGATCGCTTCATTGTCGAATTAAGAGTGGAAACGAGAGAGAATGGGGGATGATTATTGTGAAAATGGAGGTGAATTAAAGTGCAGGGGAGGAGAGAGAGAGGAAGAGGAGGGGGGTTTGACAGTTGAAGAAGAAGACAAGGAGGAAGAGTTAATGGTTGTTTTTCTTAATTGACGATTTTGTCCTCCCTCATTTATTCCTCCTTTGCTCTTTTGTTTTTTTGTTTATTTATATCAAAGATTCTTATACTTTATTTATTATATTATATATTAATTTAATTTTTATATTTTTAATTATATTAATTTAGTTTTTGAATAATTTAAATGGTTAATTTAGTTCTTTGATCAAATTTAAGTTATATTAATGACATAACTTTAAACGATAAAATTTTAAATGATAAAATTATGTTAGATGCAAGGAGTTTATTATAAATTTATTTTTTTATTCAATTTAACCTAATTTGTTACCGAATTATTAAAAATTTTATTAAAAACTTAATATAAATTTTTTTAAGTACCAAATTGATGCATTTTAAATTGTATAAGAAATAAATTGACATAATTAAAAATATAAAAATTAAATTAATATAATAAATAAAATACAGGTACCGTTGCGATAAATAATCCTTGTTTTTCTAATCTTACTTTAACTTTTTGAATTTTCGTGGTGACGTTACTCTCTGGGCTTTCTAGAAAATTATATAATGTATTTACATTTTAAATACTTGACTTTTTTAAAATAATAAAAATAATTATAATTTTTTAATTAATAAAAAATCTCTGAATTTTATCATTTTAATGAAAAATGTATTACATTTGAGAAGAAATTATATTTTGTCATATGCTTTTTCAGGAAGAAATTATATTCTGTCATACGATTTTTCAGGTACCTTAACATTTGGTATGGATTTGTTTTATTTCTTTTGCAAATCGACGCTTTTCCTTGTTCGTGGTGTTTCCACTCTAGTGATGGTTGTAGCCATGTAGAGCATATTAATTATTATCTGTAACTGTCTTGTAATCCCATTCCTTTAATTTGTTTTATTGCTTTTGTCATTGTTTTAATCCCTTACCTAAGAGGGTACCAATGAGCAAGCATCGGATCCCATTAAGACTCCGAAGTTAAGCGTGCTTGGGCGAGAGTAGTACCATGATGAGTGACCTCCTGGGAAGTCCTCGTACACCCCTCAGGTTGGGAACTCTCGGAAACAGCCTCTCTTCAGGGTAGCACCCTGAAGGGTGAAGGTTGCGTACATTCATCCATCTCAACCTTCCTTAGGCAGGAGCCCTTAAGGTACTGGGAATATTACTTTTCCATTATTTTACTCCCCACTTTGATATAAGTACCTGTTTTATTTATTGATTTTGACGCTAATTATCGAAAAAAAAAGGCATGAATATGTGGAAAGTGATGCAATTATGTAGAGATTGTCCATATTATGGCTGAAGTTTTATCCTCTTTGTGGATTTTTCTTTGTCTCGTATTTTACATGAGCTCCATCCACCATTACTCTTACATTGTCCATTATGAATTTTTTACCAAAGTGGTATATTTTCTAAAAAAATTAGTAAAATAGCACAGTTTTAAAAATATTTACCAAATTGGCATATTTTAATGTAACAACATTAATGTACGTCGTTTAAAATGACGTACGTTGATCAACCCTTTTTTTTTAAATGGGGGTACGCCGTTTGAACAGCGTACCCTCGTCCAATTTTTTTTTTTTTTTTTTAAATGTGGTACCCTTTTTAATATTATTAATATTATTTATTTTTTAAATGAGTTAAATGAGGGTACCGTTTCTATCAATTTTTTTAATTTATTAAAATTATTGCATATAAAAATTATTAAAAATTTAAAGAGTTATTTATTCCAAATGTCACCGTACGTTCTTAATTGTGTTAATTTTGAACAATTTAAAATGTGTCAATTTAGTTTCTTTTATAAAATTAACCAGAATAATTACTCGAAAAAAATAGATGACACATACAATATTATAATTAAGTTATTGTACTTTCTTAAAAAAATAAATTTTAGAATTTATTGTATTTAAAAATTATTAAAATTTGAAAGGGTTATTTACGCCAAATGTCCCTATACGTTTTTAATTGTGTTAATTTTGTCATTGTACTTTTAATTGTGTCAATTTAATCCATGAATAATTTAAATGTGTCAGTTTATTTTTCAATTGTGTTAATTTCCCAATTGAGTACGTAAAATGTGTGTCGACACACCTAATTTATGTGTCGACACACACCATAAAGAAATTGAGAATACCTAAAAGAATTTTGAGTACTTAGGTAGTGATTTTAAGTACATGGTGAATTTAAGTACGTTAAATGTGTGTCGACACACACCATAAAGAAGTAAGAGTACATAAAAGAATTTTGAGTGCTTAGGTAGTGATTTTAAGTAAATTGGTGATGAATTTGAGTACGTTAAATATGTGTCGACACACATAATTTATATGTCGACGTACACCATAAAGAAAATAAGAGTAACTAAGAAAATTTTGAGTACTTTGATAGTGATTTTGAGTACTTGGGTGGTAATTTTGAGTACGTTACGTTTGTGTCGACACACATAATTTATGTATCAACGCACACCATAAAGAAAGTAATAGTACCTAAAAAAATTTTGAGTATTTGGGTAGTGATTTTGAGTACGTTAAATGTGTGTTAACATACATAATTTATGTGTCGACACACACCATAAAAAAGTAAAAGTATCTAAAAGAATTTTGAGTACGTGAATAGTAATTTTGAGTACCCTTATTTAATCCATTTAAAAAAAAATAAAAAATATTAATAATATTAAAAAATAAATGGGTAACCCTCATATACCAAAAAAAAAAAAAAAAAAAAGAATTGGATGGCGTACCCCCATTTAAAAGAAAAAAAATAGGGTTAATCAACATATGCCGTTTGGCATACATTAATGCTGCTACAGTAAAGTGTGCCAGTTTGATAAATATTTTTAAAACTGTGCTATTTTAGTAATTTATTTCGTGTGCCAGTTTGGTAAAAAATTCTCTTTTTCTCCAACATCTGTTTTTATAGCTAAGTTAATATATTTATGTATTAAAAAATTATATTAGTATTTTGGTAATTTGATTAATCAAACGGATAAAGTTATTATGGTTATTGAAATTATATTTTATATTTTGTATTTGTATTTTCATATTTAGTAGAGTTATTTATTTAATAATTAATCTAAAAGTAACCAAATTATATGTCAATATATCAAAAAATAACCCCACTCTATTTTCTAACAAAAAAAAAAAAAAAATCCAATTCTAACTTTTTTACCAAAAAATAATCAAACTCTAAAAATTTGATTTAAAAAATCCTAAATTGTGATGCTACGACAGTATATTTTTCTTCTACGTATTTTTTGTTGGACTTGTTCTTTGTAGGACTGCAAATGAACCAAGGCAACTCTCAAGCCTGTTTGACTCAGCTCGTTAAGGGCTCGACTAAGCCGATTCGAGAGCCTGCTCAACTCGTTCAAGGGGGCTCGTTTAAATAAATGAGCCAAATTGAACTGAGGCCAACTCGACTCGAAAGGCTTACGAGCCGACTCGTTTGTGGGCTCATGAGCTGGCTTGATTATTGGCTTGCATGTCTACATTATGGAATTGGGTTACATGTATGTTTTTTTATTTTCAATTTTTATACATGATTTATTTTATTTCAAGTAACAATAATCATAAATGAATTTAACAAGCCTAATAAATGAGCTTAATAAGCCCGGTAAATGAGCGCAATGAGCTGGCAGAACTCAAAGAGCCCGTTCACCAAATAGACAAGCTTAAATGATACCGATACCGAGCTGGTCTCATTTAGTAAACGAGCTGAGCCGAGCGCAAATATGCGGCTTAGTTAGATAAATGATACCAATACCGAGCTGATCTTATTTAGTTAAGGAGCTGAGCTGAGCCAAGTCGAGCAAGTTGTGGTTCGGCTCGGCTCGGCTCATTTGCAGCCCTAGTTCTCTGGTTGTATTCCTTGGTTGTTTTGCTTATTCTTTGCCTCAGAATATAACCTTTTTGTGGGATTGCACTCAGTTATCAAAAAAAATGTAATTTTAGTTTGGTTACGTGGAAAAAGAAATTAAGCCAAACCAAAAATACATAAAAGAAAAATATATTGTCAGAGTTTCATGCCACATACTATGCTTAGCTATCAATTCAGTATTTTTTTAATTTAATTTTAGAGTTTGGTTTGGTACAAAAGTTAAAGTTGAGTTATTTTTTAGTAGAAAAGTCAGCATTGAGTTATTTTTTTTGTTAGAAAATAAAGTTGGGTTATTTTTTAATAGAAAAGTTAAAGTTGAGTTATTTTTTTGTTAGAAAATAAAGTATGGTTATTTTTTTGATATATTAACATATAATTAAATTATTTTAAGATTAATTATTGTTATTTATTTGCCATATATTTTTGGTTATTACTTGTTATACTGGTTAGACATTAGTATGATACTTAATATCAGCATTAATGTTTTTTTTGAACAGAATATCAGCATTAATGTTGAATAGACTTTTAGTTTTCCTTTCTGGCATAATTTGATATTTTTATTTTTAAAATAACACGTAAAAATTTAAAATTTTTAAAATAACATATAAAAATTAAAAATTATTAAAATAGCACGTTCAGTCAACATATCATGTGGTAAGTTATCACCTCAGTAAAGGCATTTTAGTAATTTTATATTTTTGATAAAAAAATTATTTTTTTTATTTTTACGGTCGCAACCGCCTTTCACCAAATATTCTTTTTAAATAATAATAATAATAATTTTTTTTTACAATACAAAAAATTTTGATATATCGAATAATAGTATCTATGTAACACAATACAAAAGATCTAGACAACATTTAATTTTTTTTCATATTTTGGTGAAATGTTGTTGCAGGTGAAAAAAAAAACAACTATTTTTTTTAATTTTAAAAAATATAAAATAACCAAAATGCCATTATTTAGGTGGCAACTTGACATATGGCATGCTGACTGAATGTGTTATTTTGATAATTTTTAATTTTAGTGTGCTATTTTTTTAATTTTAAATTTTTACGTGTTATTTTTGGAATAAAAATATTAAAATGTGCTATTTTGGAAAACTTCCACATAAGTAATGGGGTAACTATGGGTATGGATTTGTACTGGCCGGTACGAGTATGTGTGTCCACTTCATACCGGTAACAGGTAATGGGGCTGGTATGGGTATGAATTTGGTTGGTGGGTACAGGTATGGAGGCGGCACCCCTCGTACACACCCCGTCCTGCCCCTTGGGCATTGCTGTTGGGGCTTCTTGTATTTGTCCACCTGATGTGGGTCGATAATGTGTTATATTCTTATATGTTTTATTCCCCAGTAACCTGACATTTTGGGAGATTCCATGCGTACTGTGAAATGATTTGTGTCTTAATAGGCATAGAGCGTGCTAGAACAAAAAGAACTCGAAAAGTAGTGAAGAAATATTGAAAACAAGCAAATTTCCAGAAAGCACGGAGAAACCAAACCACATGTAATAAAAAAGACCATTTAGGCCAAGAAATGCCTACACTTGAAATGCGCGAAATGATCGCCCAAGGATTTTGGCAACCGATCAAGTTAAAATGAGTAAAAGGTTAAAATAAGAGTACTCAAAACCCAATCATATCCAGTCTCATTGACGATAACAATGGGATCATGTAGATCTCTTTGAAAGCTTCGGATTAGGGATGAGAACACTTTTGATGAAGGAGAATCTTCTCTTTAATAAATGAAGATAACTCCAATATAGGAAATTTTAAATATACTCACATCAGGTCGGACATAAACACAAAACAACTCAAGCAACTGCTTGTGGCCCCCAAATTTTAGTTGCTCCCGAATTACATTGGGTGTGGTTTTTAAAGTATCAACTGTTAATATTAATAAGTTTTGTAATTAATTTTTTCTGTAGTCTGATATGTTGGTATTGTATTGTTAAATATATATAATATATATAAAATGCTTTATTTGAAATATTCGTTTAGGATCTTAATAATGTCAGAATCGACCCTGCTCACGTGTAAACCAATTATCAAGAAAAGGAGAGTAGTAGTTGGCCTAAACGACAAGCTACACCACACAAAGCGACAAACCACAAACAAATAAAGGAGGTCAAAAGTTGAACCCACAGCGGTTGTCACTTGTGACTGCCATTTACTCCACGTTAATTCCTCCTTTTTCTTTAACTTTTGTCTTATGGCTTATATTTGTCGGATCTTATTACAATTAAATTGATCTTGAGGGTTATAATGCGACAACAAAAATGACTTTAAACAGGATGACAGAAGAGAAAGAATTAATCGAAGAAATCGCCGCGTGGTGGAGAATTCACTACCTTAAGTCGTTTATGCCCCCACAAAGATATAATGGGACGAACTACACTCCGACCCTCACGGTTAATATGGCACCCACCTTAGTAGTGTACTTCAGAGAAATAGGTTGAAGTATGCCCCAATTTGTTCAGTAATTGGGGGGAGGGGGCGGGGGGAGAGAAATTTTTTTGAGAGAAAAAGACAGCCGTGAAGAAGGAGAGTTTCTGTAACTCTTTGTGTGTTGAACAAATCCATAAGGGACGATATTTATAGAGAAAAATCCTTGTAGGTTAAGGAAAAGATCATGGCTAAGAATCCGCCTCAAATAAGGAAAGTCGTGGATATGAGAGAGCCTAAAAATCCTACTCCAATTATAGAAAGAGCAAGAATTGATGTAGTCAAAGCCCGTACTCGAGCTCGAGCACAACCCAAAGACAAAAACTCACCTCAATTTCTTTTACGAAAACCTAAATAAAAACAATGGTTGTAAAAATAAAAGTTTGGGTTAGAAAAAGTTCACACTGCACCGAGATGGCCAGCCTCGCAAGGTAGGGTGGGCGCACATGTGGTTCACCAGACCGACTCCAGGCCCGCAAGACTTTACTAAGTACAATGACAAGGGCATATATAAACAAGACTCCTTTCTTCTAGATTTTCTATATGGGATTAAGGTTTTTTTTAACACGACATCAAAATTAAAGCACACTACCTCCAATTTCCAACAATATTTGTGATGGACTAATTTTGTTATAAAATAAAATATTAAAAATTATTTGAAACAAAAGAAAGAGACCAATCTGAACAAATTAGAAACATTAGAGAACATTTTGAACAAAAGAAAAGATGACGAATAAATTTAAACAATATGAAGAATTAATAATGTCATTAACTCTCAGCATAACTTTATAGGGGACTTTATTTTCTTATAAGAAAAGGGCAAAATATATTTTCTTTCGTGGATGAGGAAAGGTTTTCCATTATATTTTCGTGCCATATGTTTCACTTTATACCCAACTTAATCAAGCGAGAAAACCATACGAATTTATATAAACTATTTTCTTCAGTTACAATAAAAAAAAGTTTAAGAAAAGAATATTTTTCATCTAAAATATTTTCTGAACAAAAATTTCCATACGAAAATATTTTTCTTTAAGTCAAACATTGCAAATGATTGTTCATACACAAAGAACCGGCAAAATATAACCCGACCCGATGACTCATAACCCAACACCACCCTAACACGAAAATTTTCAAAAATTATGGACGCGGACTTGGAAATGGCCCGACCTGAGTCGATGCGAAACCCAAAATGGTCCGACCCGAATAAGATTCGGACCTAATTTGACCTGAACAGTGATGAACCGCACCAAATGCATAATCTAGAGATTCTCTCATGTTAAATATACGTAAATCTGATCACAGAATACTATTATCACTGACACTAGAAAAACTAAATATTGAAAAAAATACAAAATATAAAAATATAGTGACTAAAGTTAGGTGAAACTGAAAAGAAAAATAAAAAAATGAAGTCAGGGCTTTTTATAAGGTTGGGCTGGGCTGACACGGTTAGAAAAATTGGGCTTTTTATATGGTTGGGCTTTGGAAAACTGCAAACGG
This sequence comes from Simmondsia chinensis, assembly GCA_018398585.1. Taxonomy (NCBI): domain Eukaryota; kingdom Viridiplantae; phylum Streptophyta; class Magnoliopsida; order Caryophyllales; family Simmondsiaceae; genus Simmondsia; species Simmondsia chinensis. Next base: position 36,386,961 of record JAGTTD010000007.1, read on the forward strand.
ATTCGTTGGACCCCATCCTATATATATATTGGGCTATTTACTCGAAAGGTCCCTGTACTTTATCATTTGTATCAATTTAGTCTTTATACTTTTAGTTGTATCAATTTGTTCCTTCTATTATCAACATGTTGTCAATTTAGTCCATGTTATCAAATTGAATTTAAATTAATTATATAATTTTTAACAGCACAATCGTGTTAGATGCAAGCAATCTATTATAAACCACCTATTGACTCAATTTAACCCAACTCATGATTGAACTACTATAGATTTCATTAATAACTTAACTTATATTTACTCTAAGGACAAATTGACACAATATAAATAGTAGAAGGACTAAATTGATATAATATAAAGTATAAGGACTAAATTAACACAATGGATAAAGTATAGAGATCTTTGACGTAATAACCTTTAAATTAAAAAAGTAATAATTCAATATTACCTTTATTTTTTTCCGTAGTAAATAGTACATCTTTCCCTAAAGAGAAAAACCAACACGTAAGGAAGATAATGATGAGTTTTGAACCTGAAACCATTTACTTTGAAGGGATGGAAGATATATTACTACACCAGCACCTAGGGGTGTGCAAAAAACGGTTTAAACTGTAATCCAAATCGGACCAAACCATAAGTTGCGGTTTGGTTTGGTAACCATAAACCGCCAAATCGGATCGTGTGCACCCCTACCGGCACCTTTAGCTCCTATCACTTTTTTCAACATAACTGTAGTTTCACAAGACATTATATATCTAATTTAGGTATATAACTTGGTTATACGACATTTCCAAAAATTCAAATAGTTTCTTTGTCTACTTTAGATCATTAGATTCCCTGGCCTTGGAGTAATCCTCGTTGGATATCCTCGCTATAAGTTAATTCAACGCTGCGTACTTAGATTTTGAAAATGGTACAGCCACCATCCCGATACTGGCCGGTCAGTACCAGCTGGAAGGTGACGCTGTGGCAGGAAGATTGGCTGGGTAGGATAAACGGGTGGATACAACTCCGTGTCTAAGATTGGCAGATAGCTTGGCAGTAATTGTTGGCGGCAAGGTTGATGAGAGACGCGGTGAAGATTAGGGTTTGAGTTTGTTTTAATTCAAATACAACAACAACAAACCCAGTGCCTCAAGGACTCCCGCATAAGCGGGGTCTGGGAGGGGTGGATGTACGCAGCCTTACCCCTTCATGGTGTAATCCTACCGAGAGGCTGTTTCCGAGGACCCCCAACTTTATAGAGTTGGTAACACGAGAACTTTACAGGAGGTCACCCATCCTGGTGCTACTCTTGTCCAAGCATGCTTAACTTCAGAGTTCTAATGGGATCCGATTGTATTAGTGTCTGGTAAATAAACCATATTTTAATTCAAATAGCTCCTCTATAAATATAAGAGGAATTAGGTTGTTTTAATTATTCAATTGTTGAGATTATTTTTATGAGTTTTTAGTTCTTTCTATTCTTGGATGTAAGAATTAGAAGTAAATTTCTATGTTCTTTTTCTTTTTTATTATTGATTAATAAAATCAAAGGGATGGTTGTTGAATCCTTCCCGTTCCCACCAATTTCCCACTTACACACTGCATCAATTTTGATGGTTACGATTGTTCACCCATGGTATTTTTCCTTTATTACAAATGGATCCAAATGGTATAAAATGGGTACTTTTGATTAGTAGAGCTCAACTTATGCTTTGTTTGGCAATAGGGTAAATGAGGGTAAAGAGAAGTAAATAAGGGTAAAGGTAAAGAGGGATAAAGGGAGGAAGGTAAAGTAATACTCTACCATTGTTTGGATATGTCAAATTAAGAGGGGTAAGAATAAAGGGGGTAAATGATTTACTCTTGTTTGGTAATTGGGTAAAGGGGTAAGGGTAAAGAGAGTTATACTTAGAATAAGGGTAAAAGTGTCAAATTTTTTTAAAAAATTACCCTTACCCCCTTTTACCCCCCAATTTGGGGGTTAAAGAAATTGGGGGTAAAAAATTACCCCCCATTACCCTTCGAATAACTTTGCCAAACAAGGGGTAGAAAATTACCCCTTTTTACCCTTATCCCCCTTTACCCCTCTTTATCCCGTTGTCCAACAGGGGGTTAATGTCTAAAGTGAAAAGCGGGGCCGAAGCTTGGAAGCATGTAAGGATAATTTTGAGATTGCCTCACGAGAGTTTTTCTTTTCTATTTTGGTGAATTATACTTGGCAAGTACTATAAAGGGCAAGTACCATGTACTTTGGTTCTCACCTGTATTCAGATGCCCGAATTACTACGAGTCTAAGAGGCTTTTAGCCCGGCATTCCGGTGGGAAAGAGGTCTCATAGGCAAATTGTACCTACAAGCACTTCTTCTCTTTGTATTCGCCTGGTGAGTCCGATATGTATATGCTAGGAATGTGTTTTAAAATTCCTTGGAAGTCTAAGTAGGGAAGCCGTGAGAAGGCCGATCGATCGGGTGAAGCTTGATCGATCGGGGATGTTACGTAAGTTTGGGACGTTTGCAGTGAGCTCACCGATTGATCAGTATCGATCGGGACCCTCCGATTGATCGGGAGCCGCATTTTCACGCGGATATAAATAGCGATGTAGGGTTACGTCAGAAGTCTCTAAATTAAATACGAGAGTTTCCCCTAGCGGCGCTGCACTAATAAAAGAGAGAGAGAGAGAGAGAAAAAGGAGTGATTGCAATTCTTCTTTTCGATTCAATAATAAAAGCTCTAATCTTTGCCCGTGGTTTTCTCCCCTTTTGATTGTAGAGGGGTTTCCACGTAAATTGTTGTGTTCGATTCTCTTTAGTCCATTTTGCTTCGTGATTGCCGTGGTATTTGATTGGAATTCAGTATTTGGAATTTCTGCATTTCCTCACAAATTGGTATCAGAGCCCTTGTTGTTCAAGTTGGTACAATGACGTCGGCAATCAAATCTAAGGTTGAGAAGTTCGGAGGTCAAGGAAGCTTCAGTTTGTGGCAAGACCGTGTCAAAGGACTCCCGACCCAGAATGGCTTCAAGAAAGCATTGGATGGAAAAGAGAAGAAACCAGAAAATATGACAGAGGCACAGTGGGAAGAATTGGATGATAAGGTTCTCACGGCGATACAGATGTGTTAAGCAGATGATGTACTGACATAAGTCTTGGAGATGAAAACTGCCAAGGAGTTGTGGGAGAAGTTGCAAGAGATGTTTTGCGACAAATAGGTCTCCAATAAACTCGCAGTAAAGCGTCGGTTATTCATGTTTCGTATGACGGAAGGTACATCGCTTAAAAACCATCTTAGTGAATTTAATTCTATAATTCAAGAATTAAAAGAATTGGATGACACCCCTAAGGACGAAGATCAGGCCATGATATTATTGTGTTCACTCTCTAATAGTTATAAAGGCTTTGTCGAAAGCATGATATATGGTGGTAGGCGTACTATCACCGTTGATGAGGTTAAAAGAAACCTAGTAAGTAAAGAGAAAGTTGATAGGGAATTGTCTGACTCTGTGAATAACTCTGGTAATGGGTTGTTTGTGAGAGGTAGGACTGAATCTAGAGGGTTTGAAGGTGGAAAGAAGTCTAGGTCTAAATCTAGACATAAGAACCTGTAGTGTAACTTCTGTCACAAGAAGGGGCGCATAAAGAAAAATTGTTATAAGCTTAAGAACAAGTAGAGAGATGATAACAGGAACGACCATAAGTCCGCTGAGGCTAATGTAGTTGAAGATGAGGGAGATGCTAATATCCTATTAGTAACCGAGTCACAGGCCAGGTCCAGGTCCAGAGATAAGTGAATCATGGATTGGGGTTGTTCTTACCACCTTTGTCCTAATAGAGACTGGTTCACCACTTATAAGTCAATTCAGGGTGAAGTAGTCTTGATGGGCAATGATGCTGCATGTAAGGTGATGGGTATTGGAACAGTTCGTGTAAAGATGCTTGATGGTACTGTTAGGACACTTAGCGACGTGCGACACGTCCCAGATTTGAAAAAGAACCTTATCTCTTTAGGTACCCTTGAGTCCAATGGGTACAAATACACAGCTGAAGATAGAGTCTTGAGTGTCAGTAAAGGTGCATTGATTGTGATGAAGGGTAGGAACCTTGTATGAGCTTGTAGATTCTACCGTGACAGGGTCAGTGGCTGTTTCTATATCGTCCATGACAGATACAGAGATCACTAAGATGTGGCACATGAGATTGGGCCATATGAGTGATAAGGGGCTGTTAGAGTTAAGTAAGAGGGGTTTGTTATGTGGTCAGTCAACTGGACTAATGGATTTCTGTGAGCACTGTGTATATGGGAAGCGAAGAGAGTCAGCTTCAAGCAGGCAGTGTATCAGATTAAAGGAACGTTGGACTACACTCATTCTGATTTATGGGGACCGTCCGGAGTTGCTTCTAAAGGAGATTCCAGGTATTTGCTAATATTCATTGATGATTTTTCATATAATGTTTGAATCTATTTTCTTAAGTAGAAGAATAAAGTTTATGAAGTCTTCAAGAAGTGGAAGACACTGCTTGAAAAATAGATAGGGAAGCAGATAAAGAGGTTGAGGACAGATAATGGTCTTGAGTTCGTTGAGGGTGATTTCCTCAAATTTTGTGAGGACCAAGGCATTGTCAGACACAGGACTTGTACAGGTCGACCTCAACAGAACGGAGTGACAGAAAGAATGAATAGGACGTTACTGGAGAAGGCTCGGTGTATGCTTTCAAACACATTAGGGAGAGAATGGTGGGTAGAGGCAATTAACATGGCTTGTTATCTAGTGAACCGATCACCACATTCATCGCTTCAAATGAAGATTCCAGAAGAGGTATGGTCTGGTTCTCCTGCTGATTATTCGTATTTGAAGATATTTGGTTGTCCTGCTTGTGCTTATGTTAATAATGGAAAACTAGAGCCTAGGGCTAAGAAGTGTATCTTTCTTGGTTCTACGTCAGGTGTGAAGGGATATCATTTATGGGATCCAAAAGCATATAAATTTCTGACCAGTAGAGATGTGACATTCGATGACTCTGTTCTGGTACATCCGCCACACACGCCCTCCACAGTTCAAGATTCAGTTCAGGTAGAGAAGCCTGATGATAGTTAGATACAGTCTGAAAGTTCAGATCAATAGCTGGTAGTTCAGTTTGAGAGTATGCAGGCACCTCCAATACAGGTTTTTGATGAGATTGATGAAACAGAAACATGTTAGCAGGTCGAGCAGCATACAATTGTAGGTGGTAGGTAGAAAAGGCAGATTAGGCTGTCACAAAGATATGGGTATGAGGAGATGATAGCCTATGCCCTTACTACAGCTGAAACAGTGGAAGACAGTGAACCGTCTTCATATTCAGAGATTGTATCGAGATCTAACTCAGATAAATAGCTTATGGCCATGCATGAAGAGATTGAGTCATTGAAGAAGAACCAGACTTGGCAGCGAGTCAAGCCTCAAACAGGAAAAAGAGTAATCGAGTGCAAATAAGTCTTCAAAGGAAAAGAAGTCATTCCTGGAGTGGAAGATGTAAGGTACAAGGCTCGCTTAGTAGCTAAAGGTTATAGTCAGGTATACGGTGTTGATTTTCATGACATTTTCTCACCTGTTATTAGACATTGTTCCATATGAGCAATACTTGCTTTAGTAGCTATGCATGATTTAGAACTTGAGCAATTAGATGTGAAAACTGTATTTTTGCATGGTGAGCTAGAGAAGAGTATTTACATGCATCAGTCTGAGGGTTTCGTTGTAGAAGGAAAATAAGACCATGTTTGTTTGTTGAAGAGATCTTTATGTGGGTTGAGGTAGTCACCTAGGCAGTTGTATAATAGATTTTATCAGTTTATGACTAGCCATGGGTTCTTCAGGAGCAACTATAATAGCTGTGTGTATTTCAGGAAGATAGATTCAAGCTCATTTGTTTATCTTCTGTTATAAGTTGATGACATGTTAATTGCAGCTAAAGACATGGCAGATATTGATGTTTTGAAAGCAATGTTGAAAAGCGAGTTCGAGATGAAGGACTTAGAAGCAGCTAAGAAGATTCTTGGCATGGAGATCAGTAGGGATGGAAAAGCTAGAAAGCTGTACTTGTCTCAGGAGAAGTACATTGAGAAAGTTCTGGATTGATTTCACATGAAGGATGCTAAGCTAGTTAGCACTCCCTTAGCAACTCACTTCATGCTTTCAGCATTGGATTCACCTTAGACAGCGGAGGATGTCAGGTACATGTCTCAGGTCCCTTATTCTAGTGCTGTGGATAGTATCATGTATGCTATAGTATGTACTCGTCCGGATATTGCTTTTGCTGTGAGAAAAATGAGTAGGTACATGGCGAATCTAGGAAAGGAACATTGGCAAGCTGTTAAATGGATTCTCAGGTACTTACGTGCCACTTTTGATGTTCGTTTGGAATTTGAGAAGAATAAATGCTGCTTAGTAGGGTATATTGACTTTGATTATGGTGGAGATCTTGATAAGAGGAAGTCCACTTCTGGTTATGTGTTCTGTTTGGGGGACAGCGCTATTAGTTGGAGAGCCTGTCTACAATCAGTTACTGCACAGTCAACTACCGAGGCTGAGTACATGGTAGTTACAAAAGCATTTAAGGAAGCTGTTTGGTTGAGAGGTTTGGTTAGTGAGATCAATGTTGATCAGGGGGCGGGGGGGACGCAGCCTTCCCCCTTCAGGGGCTAGTAGTAGATATGTTCAATAAAGTTTTACAAGGCACAAAATTAGAGCATTGCTTAAATTTAGTTGGACTTTTAGTTTCTGTTTGTTAACCCCGGTGTAGGGGTGTTATTAGAGAAGGTGGAGATGTTCTATTATTGTGATAAATTTTGTTTCAAGGTGGAGATTTGTTAGGAATTTGTCTCAAAATTTCTTGGAAGTCTAAGTAGGGAAGCCGTGAGAAGGCTGGTCGATCGGGTGAAGCTTGATCGATCGGGAATGTTACATAAGTTTGGGACACCTGCAGTGAGCTCACTGATCGATTGGGACCCTCAGATTGATCGGAAACTGCGTTTTCACGCGGATATAAATAGCGACGTAGGGTTACGTCAGAAGTATCCAAATTAAATACAAGAGTTTCCCCCTGCGGCATCGCACCAATAAAAGAGAGAGAGAGAGAAAAGGAGTGATTGTAATTCTTCTTTTCGATTCAATAATAAAAGCTCCAATCTTCGCCCGTGGTTTTTTCCCCTCTTGATTGTAGAGGGATTTCCACGTAAATTGCTGTATTCTTGTATTTGATTCTCTTTAGTCTATTTTACTTCGTGATTATCATGGTATTTAATTTGAATTCAGTACTTGAAATTTCCACATTTCCTCACAGTATCCAGTAATCATAAGATACTTGATTTTGATTCTCCTAGCAAACTCTCACTTTCGGCATATGCGATATCATTTTTATCAATAGTTCCCACTTTGTCCTTCACACAATATAAATGATTGATGGCTTTTCTTGAACCGACTTTTGTAAAATATATTAATTTAAGCGAAACTCGGTGTTTTGATGCATTTATATCCAAAACACGACTATTCATGTGATGGAAGTTAATGATGTCAGCACTAGGTGTGATGTTGAAAGTTTTTTGAAAAATTTAGGTATGACTTTGAAATTTTGAAAAAGTGAGGTGATTTTCTAAAACTATACCTAAAATATAGGTAATTTTAAGTTTTAAAAAAAAAAAAAAAACCTCATAACAAATCCTTATAAAAATAATTTTATAGATTACAAACTTTACTATAATTAATTTTAATGTAAAAATTCCAATTTAAAAATATAGAGACAGTAGGCTGTCTCTACTCCTTCTCAATTAGTGACGGATTAGAGATGGAAAGTCGCCGTCTCTGTTTCAAAAGTAGAGATGGCTACTTCCGTCTCTAATCCACCTCTATTTGGATATGGAATAGAGATGGAGCTTTCTGCCTCTATTCTCCATCACAAATCCGTTGCAAATCCGTCTCTAAATATTTTCCGTCTCTGCCTTGTCTCTAAATTTGTGACGTGCTTGCGCTGTCTCTAAATTTCTGTCTCTGATTGTGTGTTTTCTAGTAGTAAGACGTGTTAAATGCATGTAAAACCTACAAAACATGGAAAACAAAATCAATTTTTAATATTTGTAAGAAACATAGGATTAGACCACGAACCTAGCCGGAAGGAGCTGGATAAGTTCTTAACTTTTTTGGGCGACGAAGGAAGATATTCTAGAGCTATCTTATTGGTGTTAGTTGAGATATGCTACTCCAATGTAGTATAATAGAGGGGCACAATTGTTCCGTTAAGTTACGAAAATAACAGAAGTAGAATAGATATAGTTTTAACTTTTAAATAGAATTAGAGTCACTAGATCCCATTAGAATTCCGAAGTTAAGCGTGCTTGGGCGAGAGCAGTACCAGGATGGGTGACCTCCTGGAAAGTCCTCACCCTCAGCTTGGAGCACTTGGAAACAGCCTCTCTTCAGGTGTAATACTCTGAAGGGGGAAAGCTGCGTACATCCGCCCCCCAGACCCTGCTTAGGCGGGATCCCTTGGGGCACTGGGTATGGTGTTGTTGTGTTGCTTTTTAAATAGAATCAAACTCGATAACTATCGCCTCTTGGATCAACAATGAGAGGAGAAAAACTCGAAGGGGACTCAGTTTAAGTCGATGCCATTAGGCGTGCCTCAAAAATTCTCTCTCCTCTCTTTCAAATTCCCAATGGGTATATCCCAACACCCAATACCGGCACGTGCGGGCGCGTAGCTACCCACCCAGGCACCGGAGGTCAAGTGCAGGGCTCGACCAGGGCTTGCGATTTGGGTCGTACGACTCTTGAGACCATTCGGTGAGTTCTACAGAGACCATCTCCTTTGCCTAATTCCGTTAACCGGGGTTGGTCGTCCCCTCCCGTCAACCCCATCTCCAAAAACCAAGGTTCAACAGCCACCGCCGGCTCCCATCAACTCCCACCGTCAATTTCAACCACCAACCACCAATCTTCATCTCCCTTCTTTTCTCGGCAGGTCCGGCACCTTTGCCAATTCCATTTCCACCACCAACCTCCGTCATCCACACCTTCACCTACCTATAGCCATCACCAGGTGCAAACTCCTTGTCCCAATGGCTCTCTTCTCTCTCCTCATTTTACCCATCCCCAACGGTATTACTGCTGATATGGGGGTGTCTATTTTCGTTGATGGATTACCTGAAAGAACGACAAATTCTTGGCTTAAAGCTGTTTTTCGTGGATTTAATTCAATTTACGATACATTTGTGCCTGTTAAGAAAAGGTTGAGGTCAAGGTTGTCTTATGGTTTTGTCCGGTTTTCGGAGTATGGCGAAGCGGCGCGGGCGATTACATCCATGGACGGTGGAAGGTAGATGGGCGATGGGGGCTAAACTCAGAGTTCAATGGGCTAAACCAATCAGAAGACCAATTACTACTACTGTGCGAAACCAGCCTCAACTTAGGGCTCCCTGTCAGCTCAGGAACGCAGAAGGCATTCAGGATTAGGGGAGAGCCGAGGAGTCCACGTCTGTTAACATTCTGAAAATTGTAGCATCAAATACCAATAAGTGCGTCGAGGCTTGGCTTGAGCGGGCTTTAAGTGCGCATACGTCTGAGGAGGCCAGCCTTGATGATATTCTCACGTTTATCACGGAGAACAATCTCTACGGGTTAACCCCTAGAGGGTTAAGCACTTCCTTCTTTATCCTGGTATGTGATTCTATGGACACCCTTGAGTCCCACAGTGGGCCACGCCTTGAGATTCTATTGAGGAAATTCAAAGAGGTATATAAGTACAGCAGCGAGACCCTTGGCTATGTTGAGAGAAGGGTGTGGATTGAGGTTTATGGATTGCCTCTTCAATGTTGGTCTAAGAATTGCTTCACTGATATGGCAAAATTGTGGGGAAAGATCGTCAGAATGGATGCAAGGACGTCCGCTATGAGGTGTGTTGATGTTGCTAGGATCCTTATTAACAATTGCTCCACTTCATACATTCATCAGACGGTCCAAGTTCAGTCTATTGGGGGATCAAGTTTGGTTCTTTTCAAGGAGGATAATTCTGAGGTCATTTCAGACTATTCATCCAGAGTTGTTGCTTTAGCAGCTTCGGCTAGATTGGCCAAGGAACAGGCCTCATTTGCGACACAGATCAATCGAGATATTCATGACACAACAGTGACACGACAATACTCACGGACTGAATCTCTCCCTGTTCGAATGATGGATGATGTAGATTCTCTGGATCTGGTATCAGAACGCTTGATGACTAGGGAAGAGAATACAATTCCTGCCCCACGGTTGGCAAATGAAAGGATGGGAGTTGCTTGACAGCTGTCTGGACATGGTTCCATCCACATCAACGACCAAATCATTGGGAGATGGGCCCTACACCGGTCACTCCTGCATGCCAGGCCTTGTGCTTCACAGCATGTGGCACATCCTCCTCTACTATTGCTATGGGTTGAGAATTGTGAAGCTCTAGCTCAGCAACATCATAATCAGATGACCACATCGGATACCAATACTTGGGGAGGCAAGAGTGATAATGAGTCAACGACATCTGGGCCAGAATTCCCTCCAGGATTCGAGCCAATAACAGCAATTGATATCTCTCAAGTCGAGGTTAGTTTGCCGCAGAGTCAGCAAGATCAGCTCCACTCATGGAAGGGGCTAGCATGGGCGGGAGGAAAAAAGAAAAATTCCGCACAACGAAAAGAGAGAGTAAAACAATCAATCGCAAGATGAAGGAGAGAGAGAAGCGGGAGTTGCAAGAATTCTTGAAGGATATGTCTCCTAGAAGTAATGCTGAAAAATCGACTAAGACAGCCGGGAAGAGGAAAAAACGGAATAGGGGAAATCGAATCAAGAAGATCACGGAAGAAGAGTATGATGAGAGGATCCTGAATGCGGAGCGGGTAATAGAGTTAGGAGAAAAGGTGGGCTTCAACTTTGATGGTTTCAATCCATCTATGGTGGCAGACCTTATTGCTCAATGATATGGGTTGGGTGTTGGGTTGTGGCTTCAGTCCCACTCTCGGTTCTTGTGCTGGCCTTTTGTTTCTTCTCTTGCTAAGATCCCTGTTTGTGTTGGAGCCAGTATTTCTGTTCCAGTTTTCTTGTGTTGTGTTGGGTGTTTTTGATCTCTAGCCTCGCCTAACGAGTGACCAGTTTGTTTAGCGATTTTGTCGCAATTTATCGAAAAAAAAGTCGATGCCATTATGAGCTCAAAATCTTCTTGTTGTAGTGATTCATTGCAAGTGATAATAACAAACGAAGTAGCTTATGCCCTTAAGAGTTGTTGATTGCGTGAGTTTAGGAGCCATTGTTCGAAATGACTCAAAATAGAAAACTATTATTCAAAATGGTCCATTTAAAAAAATATTTATCCAAATGACCTCCACGTCAGCAAATTTTAAAATTTTAAACTTTTTGGTTTTCGGGTACCTCCTTCTCTGTGATAATAATTTTAAAGATAATAATTTATGTTAATTGTTATGTAAACAAACGACTATTATTAGATAACTGTAATAATGAGTAAATTAAAAAATTATATATAGATAATATTATTCAATATTTAATAAATAACTTAATTAAAATTTTTTATTATAAATTACATATACAATTTAACTAAAACATATATTATAAAGCTAAATATAACACGATAATAAAAATATAATTAATATATTTAATTTAATTAATAGTTAATAATTTATTAAAAAATAAAAAAAAGTTTAAAGTGTCAGGTACCCTAAAATAGAACAATTTTTTTTTTAATTTGCTGATATGGAGGCCATTTGGGAAAATATTTTTTAAAATGGGCCATTTTGAATAATATTTTTTTATTTTGGGCCATTTTGGGCAACGATTCTGAGTTAAGCGTTCTTGCTTATTAGCCCTTGTGAGTTTTAAACCCTCCAATTTTTAAAAAATTTTTGCTATTTTATTGGTCGATCCTAATCGTATGACTATTTTATTCCCCATTAGTTCCCGGAGAAAATGTGTCCAAGGAATCATTCGGTTTCCTTTGCTCCCCCTTTTTGTTCATGTTTCAAAAGCATATGATGTGCTTCCGGTATACGTACAGGGAGGGTAATCAGTGTGCTGAATGGCTAACCTACTTTGCGCTTGCTATCAATCGGAATATCTAGAGCTTTGGGAGCTGTTGTCTGGGTTTCGGTCTTTCTTTTTCAGTGGCCTATACAACAACTACAACAACAACATACCCAGTATTTCAAGGACTCCCGCATAAGCAAGGTCTGGGAGGGGTGATTGTACGCAGCCTTACCCCTTCAGAGTGTAACCCTGGCGAGAGGCTATTTCCGAGGACCCCCAGCCTGACAGGGTTAGCAACACGAGAACTTCCCAAGAGGTCACCCATCCTGGTAATGCTCTTGCCCAAGCACGCTTAACTTCGGAGTTCTAATTAGATGCGATGCCTTAGTGTTTGGTAAATGAATTCTATGCAGGTACTTTTCAATGAACTATGTGGGTACTTTTTCTGCATAATTTCGAGAAAATTTGCTTTTTCTTATTGTCATTTTAGTTGAATTTATTCCTGGTCCTCTCTATTGATGGTGTAATCTTCTAGCAATAGCTTGCATTCCTTGTAATCCTCCTTTCCTTCTTTTTCTAGTTGTAATGTTGGCTAGTTATATCTTCTTTTGCCGCACGCTTTAAAGTGGGTTGGTTCAGGAATTGGTTTTGTGATTTTGCATGTATTGTACCGTGACTCTAGTCACTAATTACCGGAAAAAAGCTCATTTATTACCCAAAAAAAAGAGTCCTAGTGACTGAGGATGTGCTCTTTAGATGTCCCTTGACCAAAGCAGTTGGCTGAATTAAACCCACGCAAGAATATTATAAGTCATGGTCTACTCAAATGATGTTACTTGGAATTGACATTTTAATTCAATATGTTGAACATTAATTCATTGTTATCATAGGTATCTTAAACTTTAATTCAATTTTGTATATTGAATGGGGAGTTATTATTAACAGGATAAAAATTATTATTATCAGAGTAATACTATAACTTACAAAAAATGGCAGCCACAATATTGCCTTGAAAATAACGATTTTAGCAGCGGTCATAACATTAAGCAACCAATATACATATTAAAAGTAATTATTTTGTTGCAAGACAAATAGTTTATGGAATTTTTTTTCTTAGATACTGTGATATTTAAACATTTATTATCGAGTTACACTAATGCCTTAATATATATAATGAAGTATATATTGGTTTAACAGCTGTATTACCCAAGTACCTGGGGGTTTAAAAATATTAGCAGTTAGGTACACTTTGCCAAATAAGTTGCTAAATCTGTTTTGCCTTATATCATAATTCAATCCTTTTTTGTGAGACATTGCTGGCATAGCATATTATTTTTGGTAATACTTATGTTACTTATGCAGGAATTCGACTATGTTTTTTACAATCTGTTTGATATTTACAAAAATTATTGACATAGCACATATGTATTATCATAGTTATATGCCATATTAGCATTTTTTTAGTGAAAATTGGACAAAGTTTAATGACAATTCATCATATTCAAATGCAGGATAGTTAGGAGATTAAAGTTTCAAACCTTAGTGTATATGTATTAACTAGTGAATGACATACTTCAACCTCTATTTTATTACGCTTGACAGAATCCTAGTTTTACTTAATGTTATATATTAGGAGTTGTTAGTACCAAGGTAAAAATTATTATTATCATAACAATGATATCATTTACAAACAATAAGAGCTACAAAATTACCTCGAAAACTATAATCTAACAATAATAATTTTGTCCCGACTATAATATTATCATATACATTTGTTACGTCTGATTAATGGAAATCATTTATCTACAATGCATTTATTTTCTTAGACCCCAAGCAAACAAAAATATTTAGACTTATCATCTATATGTTCCGTATGATGACTCATTTTGTAGAATTTTTTAAAACAAAGTTCTTAATATTTTTTCTTACGTGTCTAAAAAAAGTTATACTTTTCTTAGACAAGTAGAGTATCGAAGATTAATCACGTATGTTACTTTTTATTATTTTTGAGTAGCATTTGTCTTCAAAATACCTCTCGGCAGGGTTACATCCCGAAGGGGTAAGGCTGCGTACATCCACCTCTCCCAGACCCTGCTTATGCGGGAGTCTTTGAGACACTAAGTCTGTTATTGTTGTTGTTGTATTTGACTTCAAAATATTTACCAGTTTAATTATAAAGGGTATTATTATCAAAGCATAAAAGTCTAATAAAGAGTACAGTTCATACTGGTCGGGAAAAGAAAGCTATCTCTAACAAAATATCGATCTCCTTCTTCCAATAAATTAACAAATAAGAAATATATAGAATCTGTTAGAGTATGAAATCATTCTCGGACCTTTACTAATCAACTTAACCTTTTGGGACAAGTTCGAATCCGAACATCCCTCGCTTGAAATATTGGCATAGTTCAAGCCTAAGGCATGGGCGTGCCTATGTATTATCTACGCTTCAAACCCTATTGACATTTGTATGATGGGGCATGTTACAGTATAAAACAAATTTTGGACGTTCACCCATCATATTAAACTTTTAGGACGGTCGATTCCTTGACAGAACCATGATGTAAGGAAATGGACTATGTATATGAGGAAATTCAACTCATGGGCGGGAGCAAAGAAGGCAAAAACTACTAAGCTTATGGACTCCATCTCTGGTCTGATTCTTTTCTTGCTTTTTGTTTCAGTTTGAGCTGTTTCGAATGTCCCTCTTGGTTATTTGTTCATTGCCGGTGTGCTATTGAGGGTATGGTAGGAATTAATGTAATCCTATTTCCAAGTGTTTTGAGTCGTTACGTACAACTTTTATAGGTTTTCTTTTTATTTTCCCTTTTTCTGCACTATATGTGCAATTTTGGGTTTCTTCTTCAGATATCAGGTTTTATAGTGTGAGTTTTTCTCGTTAATTAACGGAAAAAAAAGGAAATCGACTCTCACACATGTATGATGATGTGTTGGGGTAGGTGGGTGCACCAAATATGGCGCAACAACACGAGACTTAGACTTTCTTGTATGTGAATTTGCTTTGAAACTACCTGCTATTTCACAGGCTGATCTTTTAACGAGTCATTGGAGAACAATTCTAAAGGGTATTAAATACAACAAGTAACAGGAGATTCAGTGCCTCGAAGGCTCCTGCAAATGCTGGGTTTAGGGGGGAAGACGTACGTAGCCTTACCCCTTCAAGGTGTTACCCTTAGGGAGACTGTTTTCGAGGATCCCCAACCTAAGAAGAAGAAAGGCAAATAGGCATACAACTTAGGTTTCCACTGTGTTAGTTTAGTTTTTATACTATTAGTTACGTCAATTTAATTCTTTTATAATTTATGTTGTGTCAATTTAGTCTTTAGTACAGTCGGGTCATGAATGGTTTTACATTAAGTCAATGGGTAGATTTTTACAAGATTGCAATTGCATCTAATATTAACATTTTTATTAAAAATTATATCATTAATGTAATTTAAATTTTAGCATAAAACTAAATTCATATAGTATCTCGATTAAAATTATATCTTGATTATTTTTTTTCGATAATTAGCAATATAAGATCTTGATTAAAATCAAGCAGGCTAGACGCTCCAAGACTTTCTGAGCGCTAGAATGGAAACAAAAACATGAGGACATACCTCAAGATGCCAAAGCAAGATAGAATGAATTAGACCGAAGCAAAACAAAACTCCAAACTCGCAGAACGTCACGGAAGATGACACATGCAAACAACGATTCTTGGATTAAGGCTCCGTTTGGTAGAAGGGAAATCCTTTTCCCTCTGAAAACATTTTCCTTTGGAAAAGATTTTCCAAGAAAAATCAAAATATTCTCCACCAATCGTCGTATATCTTTTTGTAGCCAACATAAACTCATTCTGATCTAAACTTAGATCCACGAATATCTCAAGACTTTGAAATGATAACTTACCCCATTATACAAGAAACGCCAATTTCCACCTTTTGGTGGGAAAATCTTTTTCGTTAAAAATGCACTACAAACAACATAAAACAGAAAAACCAGTTTATAGATCTAATTTTCTCACTAAGCAAACCGAGCGTAATTATAGGGAGAAACTAATAATACTTGACCTCGGGCTACTGTACCTTTTGACCATTTGAGCAATTATTAAAAAAATAAAAATAAAAAATAAAAATGGAATATAATTGTTTAAAAATTGATATGCAAGTCAACAGCAGTATTTGGCCTCTGCTTACGGCGAAATATATCTCAAAATGACAAATGTTATTCAATTTATACTTTCAACAATCAAATCTTGAACTTTGGTCACCCACGGGTGTCTTTATCATTGACTTTCTCCATCTTTAATTGACTAATTTATCGAACTGGCATACGACATTTCAAATGGCGTAATAGAACGCATGTTATTTAAAATGAAATGAGTGAACGCTATTTGAAATGACATGTATAAAGCCATTTGAAATTGAGTGCATAAAGTGGACATGCACTCCATTTAAAATGGCGTGTGTGCAAAACAGAAAAATATAGTACATAAAGTGGACGCCATTTTAAATGATGTACGTTCTTTTTCAGCCACACGGTATGCCATTTCACTAAAATTTCTTGCTGACATGCCATGTTCCTAAATTTTTTATCAAAATGTTATAGTTTGATAAATTAGTCTCTTTAAATAGTGTTACTTTATTAAGATTATTAATATATATTTTGTCTTTACAAATGCGGAATTCGGTTACCTCGTAAACCTCAGTTCATGTTGTGATTCATACATTACAAGAGTCAGTTAAGTCAGAAATGTCTCAAGATAAGGTTCAGAAGGAAATCAAACTTCAAATATTAAGTCTAAAGTAACATTGTATTTCATTTCTTATTATTAAAACAAGGTACTGATAGATAATTATTAATATTTTTCACTTAACTAAACTTCAATTTTCTCAACCTATTACTTTGTCCCCCAACAATACCACTTGGAAAGTTGAAAATAATATTGTTTTACATTTATGGAACTGTAAAATTACGAGGATGTGAAGTATCGCTTATAATTTTCTTTCTTTTTATTTTTTCTAACTGTGATGTAGGCTATTTTTTTTTGTCACACACTTTAATGCAAATTGGCTCAGTCATCACTTACATGGGTTTGCTTGTTTTATACTGTAACTCTTGTTGCGAATTATAAAAAAAAAGGAAAGTGTTAATATTTTATCTTTTCTATCTCTATTTCTTTCATATCTGTTTATTTCGTGTATATATTGAATTTATTGAGACACTTAATATTCTCCAATAGTAGCAAGATCCACCAGACTACACAGTCAAGACTGATTACCGAGGACAATATACATAGTTGGATTTTCAGAGAGATGATAAACTAATTCAAGTGAAGAAAACTTATTGCAAAGAACATATACACAACATTTTTCGGTGTATTTTGTCATAAGACGTCCATCTCTACGTAAATCGCCTATATATGGCATATGCATACATGTGAATAACAATAAAGTTTTAATTCGTAAGCCTAATTCGCCTTAACTATCCACTTATATAACTCCTTAATATCATCAGCTAGCAACTTCATCTCACTATCAACAATATCCCACAAGTTTAGACCTTAGAGGTAGAACATCGTGTTAGATATCTAATATATATAGCCGTTGTAATTGGGTTTCTCTATTTTGTTCCTCGATACTTAGTAAGAAATGCTACAAAGCCTCACCTCTTGTGTTAAACCAGAAACACCAATCTTCTTTTGACGAAGATCTTGTCACGACCCAAATTTACATTGGTGGCTCCTATACTGTGTTGAGAGTCGGAACGCTCTCCAATGACGTGGTTAAATCCACTAAAGTACACGCCCAAGAAAGATAATAGAAGACAAGACACGAAACTAGATCTGTAGAAAGATGATGAGGTAACTTAAAAGAAGAAACCTATTAGAATAAAGAAAACAAACTTCCTCTCTTGTTAAGGAGAAGTTAATTTCTTTTCCACGAAGGAAAATATTTCATGAAGTTATAAAAAAAATGTTTGAGAGGAAAAATATTTTCATTCAGAATAAACTGATCCCTAATCGCAGGACTATCATTTGATATTATATTGAATACCGAATAACTTTCCAACTTCATTTCTTAGAATTATGTAAATTGTCTTTAATCTTCCTCGAAAAAGGGGGAAACAAAACTCAAGAACAAGTAATAAAAGTTATAAATCTCCCATAAAAGAAAAAAAGATGACATAATTTAGAAATGTCATTATAAACCGGCTTGAATAAGTCAAATCTAGTCAGATCCATCTGTACAACGAGTCAAACCAGGTTGGTTCTAACAAATAAATGGGTCAGATCAGACATGTCATAGCGGCCCCTAGGTCAGAGGGTAGGTTGGTCGAGTCGGGCTCTGACAAAAATCTAATAGTTCATGATTCCACTCGCTATGGTGCATTCATTTAAAAATAAGATAATATATAAAATAAAAACAGTGCATCTCATGGAAAATACCTAGTATAAGATATAATATTGGGTTATTTACATTAAATGTCCCTATATTTAGCCTATTTTATCAATTTAGTCATTGTACTTTTAATTGTTTTAATTTAGTCCTTCTACTGTTTGAATTGTTTTAATTTGGTCCATAGAGTAAAATTTATATTAAGTTGCTGATGAAATTTTTAATAAATTGGCTGTGAGTTGGGTTAAATTGAGTCAATGGATGAGTTTCTTGTGGATTACTTGCATATATCATGATCGTACCATTAAAATTGCATCATTAACTTAACTTGAATTTGATAAGTGGGCTAAATTGACATAATTCAAATAGTATAGTGACTAAACTGACACAATTAAAGTAAGACGATTAAATTGGCATAATGAGCAAAGTACAGAGACCATTGATGCAAATAACCCTATAATATTTAAGTAATTTGGCTCCGACCTAGGGGTGTAAACGAACCGAACATTCGATGAACTACTCGTGTTGGAAATCGATTAGGGCTCATTCGTGTTCATTATGAGGGCTCGATAGCTTATCGAGCCGAGTTCGAGCACTGGATAAGCTCAATGAGTCGAGCTCGAACGGGGGGTGCCTGGCTCTCTAATGTTCACAAACTGTTTGTTAAAGGCTCAATATGAGCTCGTTAAGGGCTTGTTATGAGCTCGATAACAGTTGATATTGATTCAAAAATGATTCGATAATGGATCTATAATAACTTAAAAAGCTTGGCTCATTAATGCGCTGAACTCGATTGCTAGCTTGACTTGGTTTTAAACTCGATTGGAGCTCGACTCGACTCGATAAGCCTAACGAGCCGAGTCGAGCACTGAACACAATATATTCTTTTTTTTTCGTTAATTTACGAGCAAAGCTCAGGTACAAAGAGTGGCGCCCAATTTATAAAGGGCCCGAACGGAAACACACTACATTCTTATTAAGCCGAGTTCAAATAAGGGGGTGCTGTGCTCGGCTCAACTCGACTCGACTCTGTCCATTTACACCCGCACTCTCACCTGGGAAGAGAGCTTAGATATGAAGGGCAAAAAGGGCAGAGGGCGGGTTGACGAATTCAGCTCCCCCGCGTATTTCTTTTCTCTTTTCGACAGCCCTGACTCTTTCATGCTGATGCCACCCCACGCCATCCCCCTCTTAAAGTACCATGTGAATCTTTTTTTCCTTATATTTTTTTAAAGATTATATTTTTTTTAGAGGTCTATTTTATTACGAGAAAAATAAATTAATATGGTTTAGATATTTGGTTAAATAGTATTTTAGTGGATAACTTTTTATTAATCATAATATAGGTAAGTTTTTCTTTTATTATACAATTAAGATACCATTAGTTAGTTATCTCCCTCCCCAATTTCTATAAACAGAGGTATTAGGATTGTATTGATAATCCTTGTATAAAAGTTAATGAAATTCTCTCTTTTCTATACTATTCTATCTCTCTGTCTCCCCCAATTTCTACTATCTAATCTTAGTTAAGTTTCGAAGAGCTTGGTCATACCTTTTTTTAGAACAACAGCAACAAATCCAGTGCCTCCAAGGGCTCCCGCCTAAGCAGGGTCTTGGGGGTAGATGTACGCAGCCTTTCCCTTTTCAGAGGGCTACCCTGAAGAGAGGCTATTTTCGAAGACCTCAACCTGAAAAAAGTAATTTATAAACTTCAAATTTAAAATATAAAAAATGAAA
Source organism: Simmondsia chinensis (assembly GCA_018398585.1). Taxonomy (NCBI): domain Eukaryota; kingdom Viridiplantae; phylum Streptophyta; class Magnoliopsida; order Caryophyllales; family Simmondsiaceae; genus Simmondsia; species Simmondsia chinensis. The sequence continues at coordinate 36,407,115 of JAGTTD010000007.1, forward strand.
AAGATTTTAACCATTAAACTAACTGATAAATATTACTGCTAAAAGTTGTTTACATAGTAAAAGTTGAGAGAACTCCTATTTTACAAATGGACAATCTTTTTTGGCTTATTATTATAATATAAAGTTCCATCATAAAAAAAATAATATAAAGTTGGTAAAGTCAAATTCAAGAAAACAAAAAATAAAGGGCCCTCAAAAATTTAAGATCCTAAAAGTTACTGTTCAACCTCTTTCATCACATTAACCTCGCTTTCATACCAAATGTACAGGGCTTTTTTGTGGCCGGTCTCGGGTGTTTAGAGGCCCAAAGTAAACGTGATCGGTGATGTCTTTTTTGATAGCCAATATGTTCGGTATGATTGAAGCATAAGTCGAACAATCCACTCTATGTTATAATATCAGCTAATATGCATATATTATTCTCCAATTATGATTGATTATAACAGATGTAAACTCCTGTAGAATAGTTCTATTTTCATATTTGAATTCTACTTTATTTTTTATATGTTCGACAAACTGATAAATTTAATATTCAGATTATCTATTTTATATTTTTACAGTCAATTCCCAGTAGGCCCCACTCGCAAGTCATAGAATCCAATCACACCCCCTATAAATACGAGTATTGCACCTCCCTAGTACCACAACTACCTCCACATCCTCATTCTCTTTCTCAATTAATCAAACAAAAACAAACCCCAACAAAAAAAATACACAGAAATCAGAACGATTTTCACATTTCATACTAGCAGATCAACACCGACGATGTCGAGAAGCACTATTTTTCTGATTCTACTGTGGGCTACGGTGCTCGTATCATCCCTGCAGATGGGTCTCGTCCAGTGCAGAACCCTCCGATCCCCCACCGCCAGTACTACCACCATGAGTGGCGATTGCGATCAGGGTTTCGGGTTTTTCTCGTTCTCAGCAGCTTCGAATGACACCAGGAGCATCAGGTCTATAATTAATAGCTTGGGTTTCGGCTTGGCAGCTGGGCCTAGCCGAAGAGGGGCTGGCCATTAGCCGATCATCTTCTGTGAAATTTTACTGGGCGTTAGACCCGATCCACAAAGTTAGCATATATAAGTGAGGTCACTAGGCTTATACGATGATCTCTTTACTTGTATTTTAAATTTTATTACACGAAAATTGCGCAGATTAACATTTTATTTTCCTTTTATAGTTAAATTTGCATAATACGAATACAGGAAGTTCTTTGATTCTTTTTTTTTTTTACACCAATGAGGGTTATTAAAGGGTTTTTTTTTTATAGTATTTGTATAAGTTTTTCTGAATTACTGTATATTTATGAAAGGAAATGATATTTTAGTGTGAATTTGGTGTTATTTTGTTCTCAGAATTCTTTTTTGTTACCTAAACATATTAGCGAATCTTCGTATTTCTCATTGTTAAATGTATCATATTATCTGAGTATACTCTGTTCAAAAAAAAAAAAAATTTATCTGAGTATACTCTTCAAATAGTTACCTTTCTGGGTAGCACCTTCAGCTATAGATCATATGCAAAGTCGGATAATTTTAACCCGACTTTAATATGATGCACCTAACTTAGGAATTTTGATCTGTATCGTCTCTTGTATTCTACTTTTTTTCTTTTATTTTATTTGTATCTTGGGCTGTGGTATTTTTGGAAGACTATCACATGTATTCTTTTGAGGAGTTCCGTCCTTATAATTATCAAAAAGAGAAATTATGAGTATATTGTGGCTTGTACTAACTTACATATCTGTCATTATATACAAGAAGATTTTTACCTCACCAATTGCGTCATTGCCCCAAACGCAAAGATTGCCCTTGAAAAAACATAACCTAGTGGTTAGAAACTTTAGGGGCCAGAAGCGCCAACTGAGTAATTGAATCCAGATTGCAGTCATTTACCCCCTCCTTCCCTTACCGATGTGAAAAAAATAATATTAAAATTATTTTCAAAACAATTTTTTCAATAATTATTATTTTTAAAACATGTTTCCACTTCTTGTTATTTTTTCAAAAATACGATGCTACTCTTATATATATTAAAAAATTATAGTCATTTAATCCTTTCTCAGACGTAATCATTTCTTCAAATCAGAGAATTTATCGAACTTTATGAACTAAAGCTGATAATGATAAAATACAGTGGGGAGAATTTATTTATTTTTAATACTCAAAAAATAAAATACATATAATGCTAATATATAAAAAGATAGATTTTTATTAAAATATATAAATGGGGAATGTGTCAGATTTCTATGTGGACACTAATTGTGTAATCTTGAGCAAATTGATTATTGAAGATGGTCATCCATGCATTTTCATACGCAATTTATCAAATACAACAACAACAACAGACCTAGTGCCTCAAGAACTCCCGCAGAACCGGGGTTTGGGGGTTAAAGTACGCAATCCTCCCCCTTTAGGGTGTTAAACTTGAAGAGAGGCTGTCTCCGAGGACGTAATTTATCAAATAATATATAATATAATTAAACAATTAAGAAGCAATAATGACAGTGACGCGGCAACGACGACAATTAAGAATAACGAGAATACTTGGTCAACACACATAACTTGACTAATTATAATCACCATGTTTAACAGGTCACTAAAATATTTTCCTACATGCAATAATATATTGGGTAAATTAAAAAAAAATTTCTTGTCTTTTGCTTTAAAAATAGAACCCCCTCTCATAAATAAAACACTTACAAAACTTTCTCACTTTTAAAAATTTATCACTTTAACCCATACAACTTATTTTTGACCATTTTGCTTCTCAAAATTGAGGGGGTTAAATGTTTAATTTTATTTTTAGAAGGGGTTTTATATTATTAGATAAAAATTAAAAATTTTGCATTTTTATAAAGGAATTAAGGAGATTTTATATATTTATAAAATATGATTACTTTAATTAATTATAGTAATAATATTATAAGTTCAGAAGATAAAAATTATTTTAAAAATTTTTATAAAAATATTATGAGATAAAATATAATATTTTTTATTGGCATTATAATATAATAATTTTTATGAATATAAAAAATCTCCCTTTTTAAAAATATAAAAAAAATCCTTATTTTTCTTCAAAATAAAAAAGTACTACCTAAAAATAAAATTAAACAGTTAATCATTTTATTTTGAAGGACAAAATGGTTAAAAAAAGTTGTTTGAAGGCAAAGTAATAAATTTTCAAAAGTGAGGAGGTTTAGTTAATGATTTTATTTGTGAGGGGGACTTTCTGTTATTGAATCAAAAGTCAGTGGAGTTTTTCACAAGTTACCCTATATATATAGAGAGAGAAAGAGAGAGAGAGTAACATTATGAGAAAGTGAGAGCATGGGAGAGGCGAATCTTGGCCTACATTATACTGGACGGTCAAGATTTATTGAATATTAAAAAAAATAATAATTTATGGTCCATACCCCTTTATAAGGTAAAAAGAAAGAAGGGGTAAGGGAGAAAAAATATTTTTTTTTCAATACTTAACAAATATTGGCTATAAATTATTTTTTTAATATTCAACAAATCTTGGCAATCCATTACAATGGAGGGTTAGAATTCACTCCTCTCACCCTTTCATAAGAACGCTACTATATATATATATATATATATATATATATATATATATATATATTCAATTCAGCAAAAGAATGTCAATGAATCCACTTATGAATGTGCCAGTTAACTCAATTAGTAAAGGTTTAGGTGTGTCCGAGATTAAATCCTAAAGGAATTTACAGACGACCATCCCCTTCTGCAGTTTTTTTTTCCCGATAATTAGAGAGAAAACTCCCGAAACAAAGTTGGACGCACCTACGAAAATGGAGCACGAGAAAGTCCACAGAAGGGGGGACAAAAATAAAAATAGAAGTATCTTTTTTTTTGGTCCATAAAGGAGAATCACAAGTACCATAGTGGAGATTTGAACCGAAGTGGCATGTAATGCTACCAGTGTTCTCTACCACTAAGCTATATCTCCTAAAACTAAAAATAATACACCCCAAAAACCTAAACTCCGACACCTCCGCCAACTCCAGAGGCACTAAGTCCTACGATGCTTAGAAACAAACACCAAAACTTAACCTAACATTCCAAAATGAAAACACTCCGAGCCCACTCCTCACTATCTAACATGATCAAACTTCTAGTAGAACAAACAATCCAACACTGCAATCGAACTCAAAGAACCGCACCTTTTCCATATGACGGGAACTACTTGATTGCCACATACATTCTCATCGATATTTCCTTACTGTATTTGGAAAGATGTAATACTGTTTATGTATCTTTTTCAATAACTACCGCTTAATTTCTTGCACATTTGTGATGACAATACAATATTAGAAACCTCTTTAATTAGAATGCTGAGCGTCAAAATTTGAAAAACTTCCAATCTTGCTCCTATAATAAACTAGTTGAATATCATGACACGTATAACATCAGAAGGTCCAATTATCATTTGCATAAGATGATATATTAGAATATAAATTATTTTTAAAACGGTTGAATTATTTTTTATTTCGAAAATGTTGCTTATGCACGCAGTGATCAAATATTTTGTAAGTCACAAAACTAATTTGACTGACTTGGGGAGCAAGCTCTTCAGAAGACCATTATGAGTCAAGGACTTTGATCAAAGAGTGAAAGGTGACAAATATGTTGCCTCAACGGGCTTATGAGTATGTAGCCTTACTCTTTTAGGATGTAACCCTGATATGAGGCTGTTTCTGAGGACCTTCAACTTGAAAAGCAGGCTAACCTAATATAAATTCAAAAAAAAAAAAAAAATACCGATTCAATCTCGCTATCGTCCTGTCATATATTAATTATGTTACCGTATCATGTCAGAATTTAACCAAGTCTAAAAAAATAGTGATGAAGGGCTTTAAAAAGTGAAGGTTTGAAAGGTGAAGGTTAGGTGGTGGTGGTGGTTTGATTCAACCATTAGCATTAGTTTGACCCATTACTTACGTGGGCCCAATTTTTCAAGTCAACCTTACTTAAACTATCGAAATTATTTTAATATTGATTAGTAAATTAATCGTGATCATAATTATGAGCTTAATTATTATACAAAAAATAAAATTGATTAAACTGATGTAAATGAATGTAGAACTGAATTTAATGACCTCTTTATCACATCACTCTCTGCCTATTATTAGCTTCAAAGACATTCAAAAAAAATTAGAATTGATAATAAAATGAAAGTTCTATATACGAACAATTTTTTTTGGCGTCCATAAAAAATTTAGAATCCATAATGCCATTGTGTTTAAAATTTCACTTCTATTAGAAAATAGAAATTGATAGTATATAGGTTCCTTGGATAGGATTTTAATAGTGCATATATTTAAATCATTTATGTTTTTAAAATTATAAAATATTTTATGTATCAGATAACTTTTATGAAAAGATGAGAGGTGTGAGGTAAATTCTGGATCACATATTTTGTTAAAGTAGGGGAAGGTAATGACCTCCTGAGAAGTCCTCATATTGCATCTCTCGGGTTGGAGGTTTTTGAAAACAACCTCTGTTTAGGATAACACTCTAAAGGACGAAGACTGCGTACATCCATTCTCCTAGACCCTGCTTAGGCAAGAGCCCTTGGGCAATGGGAACATTGCTTTTAGAGGAAGGGAATGACAATTAGGTAGAAAGGTGATCAGAGGGTAAGCGATGACAGGTGAGAATATTGACATAAATCAAACGCCCATGTTTTAAATTTGCTTTTACACTTCTCATTAGAGTTAGGCTCCGTTTGTTTTGACGGAAAAGTAGAATCTAGGAATTGATTTTTCTTTGAAAAAGGTTTTCCAAGGAAATATAAATTCTGAGTGGGGTTTTCCGTTGTTTGTTTCAAAGGAAAACTCAATTCCCCATTGTAATGTCTTCGTGTATGTTTTAAAAAAAATATTTTGCACCAATTATTTTATCTCTTTTTATAGGACAACATAAGTAATAATACAACATATATGAAGTAACAAAATAAAAAGTTAACTATCAAAGCTATATAAATTAGGAAAATTATTTCTTAGGTATTCTAAAATTTGAGTATTTATTTAAATACTCTGTCATTTTATTATATACAATGAGGTGTCATGAGATAAGAAATTTTATCACTTGTGTATATACTCTGTTAAAATCGGGTTATTTTCATTAAAATTCGGCTAATTTCTGCCAAAAAACAGATGTGGTATAAATATTATATTATTAAAAGGTTGTCCACATTCTAACAAAAATTACTTATATATTATCAAAAAATGTGTTATGTTAGCATTTTTGGACAAAAAAAATTATTGCATTATGATATAGGATACATATAGATTGCTGTTTTCATTAAAAATATACTAAATTTTAGCAAAAGATACCTGATTTATGAGAAAATTTTTAAACTTCAGGGTACATAATTGTATATTACTGAAATATCACATTACCTATGTAATAAATGCTAAAATATTACCTAAATAATTTTCTTCTATAATATCATGTAAGAATTCAACTTGATTAAAGTTGTTCTGTTGCAACCATAACAAAGTAATATCGAATCTACTTTTAATTATTTAGTTTAATTCTTGTCCGATGTTGACATTAAATGTTTACAGTACAGTCTGATTTATTTTAATTTGATTTCGATTTGCATGATGATAACCGTGAAGGTTTTTGAGCCACTTAGAATCACGACTTCCCCCATCTTAAAAGGGAAGTCATTTTCCCTCATTTGAGGGAAAAGGTTTTCCTTCGGAAAACCTTTTCTGTGAGGTAATGACACACCAAATAAAGGAAAAGGTAAAAACCACTTCCTAGAATATGGTTTTCCTCGAAACAAACGAAGCCTTAATGATCAAGATTTTCCTTATTTTAGATCTACTGATCCTTATTTTTTCATCTCATCTCTTACCCTCTCATATTCAACAACAACAATAACAATAACAAAACCAGTGCTACAAGGGCTCCCGCATACTCGGGGTCTGGGAGGGGTGGATGTACGCAGCCTTTCCCCTTCGGGGTGCTGCCCTGAAGGTAGACTGTTTCCTAGGATCCTCGACCTGAAAAGTGATACTATTAAAAAATTAAAATTATAAAAATATTAAATTAATTATATTTAGTATTTAATTTATTAACTGTACAGCTTTAATATATTTTTTAAATATTGGTGGCATTTACAATTTTTTTAATTATAAAATGAAAATTCTCTAATTGCCACGCTAATCATGGTCGTTACTCGTTGCCCTACGTACGACGCTTAACGACCACCTGTCATAAAATAACGGAGCAACTAGCATCCTCTTTATTTTCTTTTAACAGGAAAATATAATTTAATTACCCTATATTTTTACGATTTATTTTATATATATAAGATGATATTTTTATGAGAGGGTGAGAGCGTAAGAGGGGCGAATTCTAACCTTCCATTGCAATGGACGGCTAAGATTTGTTGGACAATAAAAAAAATAATAATTTACAGTCAATATTTGTTGAGTATTGAAAAAAATATTTTTTCTCCCTTACTCCTGTTTTCTTTCTACCCTATGAAAAGGTATGAGCTGTAAATTATTATTTTTTTGATGTTCAATAAATTTTGGCTATCAATTATAATGGAGGGTCAGAATTCACTTCTCTTGCGCTCTCACCCTCTCATAATATATATATATATATATATATATGTTTCAATATATACAATAAGTTATATTGAGTTTTATAAAGTTTATCACTCAAGTATTATTTTTCCGAAATTTGATAGATTTTCATAGAAAAATGCTAAAATAAAACACGGTTCTAGCAACTACAAATATTTTCATTAGAATTTGATGATTTTTTGTCGAAAAAATTTAATGACACATGATTTTAATAATATAATAGATAACTTACCTAAACTTTGTAAATTTTATTGTAATTGACTTAATGTTTCTTGAAAATGTTGACATGACTCATATATAATATCACAATTATATATTATATTAGAATTTTTCTTTTAAATTGGTAATATTCTTACAAAAAAGGATTTATCAAATTATGATATAGGTCATTTAGATGAGCAACTAGCTCATTGCCTAGTGGTAAGGCGCCCGGTTGCCGTGTGAGAGCGCCGGGGTTCGAGCCCCACTAGTGACCCCCCTCCCCTGCCTTTACCTTTATTAAAAAAAAAAAAATATAGGTCATTTAGATAATAAAATATTCAAATTCTAAAGTATGTTTGATATGAGCCAAAATGGGTTTAAGGGTGTGATACAAACCCCGGGAACATGTCAGCTCTTTAGTAGTATAAATAACGAGAGTGGATTAGGGTTAGATTATATTTGATGGTTATGTGTTATCTCTTTCTCTCCCCTCAAATTTCATCTATGTCTTCCTCCTATTTCTTTTAGGTTTCTCTCCCTTCTTTACTATCTTTATATAGTTTATACCCGTAAATGTGATACTTGCTCAATTATAGAGCATATACCTATTAATATATGATGCAATCTTCTTGATTTGATACTAGATTGTGTTCATTTGATTTATTGATTTTGATCTTGAGTTCCATTTGAGTTTGGAGGTCTGAATTGCTATCAATGTTATTATTACCTAAGAGGGTACCAACACGCAAGAACCGGATCCCATTAAAATTTTGAAATTAAGCTTACTTGGACGAGAGTAATACCAAAACGGGTGACCTCCTGAGAAGTCCTCGTGTTGTACCCCTCAAATTGGGGGTTTTTCGGAAACAGCCTTCCTTCAAGGTATCATGAAAGGGGAAGGCTGTGTACATCCACTCCCCCTCCCTCCGAACGCTAATGAGGCGGGAGCCCTTCGGCACTGGGAATGTTGCTTTGTTATTGTATATATTTTGAATGTCAAGTTTCTTAAGTGATAATTGGTCTAACCTCGTTATACCAAAGTGATAAATTAGTGTTAAACTTTTTCTTAAAGAATATTTTTTTTCAAAAAGAAACCTGACCAAATAAGCTCTTAATTAGTGTTAATCGTCTAATTAAAGGTCCACATAGTTGGATTAAGTTATAAATTTAAATATGTAAAAATCAAAAACATAAATTCCGTATTGCAATAAAATATTATTGCTTTACAAGTCAATGTAAATCTTTTTATGGGTTAGGTTTGTACATGTACAAAACTTGTTCGACTCTTTCACACTCATTATGCATAATATATCAATTTATTTTTCGTGGTCTTTTAATTTTATTTTGACCTTTTTTATTGACCTTATTTAATAAACAAAACATGTGTGTATTATGTTTGACCTAATCTTCAAGTAATTTTAAATACAAAAATATATACCCTACAACAACAACAAACCCAGTGCCTCAAAGGTTCCTGCATAAGCGGGGTCTGGAAAGGGTGGATGTACGCAGCTTTACCCCTTCAAGGTGTAACCAATCCGAGAGGCTGTTTTCAAGGACCTCCAACCATATAAGATTGGCAACACGAGGACTCACAGGAGGTCACCCATCCTGGTACGATTTTTGCCCAAGCACGCTTAATTTGGGAGTTCTAATGGGATCCGGTGCCGTAGTGCCTAGTAAATGAACCCTAGAAAAATATATACCCTAGAAGGTAATAATTATGATATGAAATTAATTGATTATAAAAAAATAAATAATTTTTTGGAACACATATTGCTGTGAAAAAAGTGAACCTGGTCAATAAATCAATTACGGTACGAGACCTGGTGGTACCTACACACCTCACGGCCAGTAATTACCGTAAGCCCATGACGGTAATAGTCTGGCGGCACTAAATATACCGCAACCAGCCCCACTACAGGTCTCGGTACTGCCAACCCTGCCAACCATCCGCACACGATACATGCTCATCTCCCGTTACCGCTAGGCTCCACCTACCATGAAGAACCACGGTGCCGCCTACTTTGCTGCCACTTACCTTCACTAGCACTCACGGTACGCACTCACCGTCCTTCTACTATCATGCAAAAACTCAGGTGGTACCACCACTCCTCTCCACCAATCACCACCCGGCGGTACCACCTCCTCATCGCCCAGGCGGTATCACCTCATCTTTAACCAATCAGCTATCTTCACCTTCACATTATGCAAAGCTAAGCGGTACCGCCCCAACCCGGCATTACTGTCCAGTACCAACCAACTCCCCCTCCCCTATAAATGCCAGCCTTACTTCCCCCATTCAAGATACGCTCCTCCGAGCACCTTCACTCTCTTTCTTCCTCATCCAGCGTGGGGCCTCACGCCCCACACAGGAAACCCGCTCCGGGCCTCAAGCCTCACCCTCTCCCCAAGAGACCTCACGTCTCTTCCTTTGCTAGGACCCGGGTTTGCTCCCTCCCTTCCGCGGTTATCATCCGATGTGTCTCTCTCTCCCCAAGCCGACTTCTGCTTACCAGATATCATTTGCCTTACGCCTGTTTATCTATTGCTGCTATTACTTCTCCTATTGACTTAGGCATCGGAGGGGTCCCCCGCGGTCCAAATCACCGCGGGTCCCTCTGACAGCCTTGCTCGTTTTGCAGGAGAGATTGGGTTAAGCGCGTTAGAGGCTGCTTTCTCAATTTAGGGTTAAGTCCCGCTCTCATCCAGAACCTACAAATATTTGTTGCTCGGGGCATTTGGATCTGGCTCGCTAACTGAACCAAATTTAACCGAAATACATATAAACTAATAATTTTATATTTACATATATTATATTATTAGATATTTTCAGGTACTTTTGTTAAATATTCATAAGAAGTGCTACCAACCCTTATTTCTTTTTTTTCTTTTCTGTTTTTATTTCCTTTTAAAAAATGGGTATTCCTCCGACCACACATTTTATGTAAATAAATATGAAATATAATGTTTCAAATGTCTATGAAAACAAGTTTTTATTCAAATAATGTTAAAAAAAAAGAAAAAAACTTTGAAACGACATTACATTCAAAAAAGATAAATATGAACGCATAATATTTATTCTATACACAGAAAGTAAAATATATGTTGAATATAATTGAAATGATGATGTAATAATTACACAATAGTGAACATGATTTGAAGAAAAAATATGTCAATTGTTACGTTATATTAGAAAATATATTACCATTTTTGCGTATATAATATTTATTTTATAACTAATTCTTACTCTTTTCCCTCAAATATATAGTTAATTTTAATATTAAATAGATTAGTTATTTATTCCAAAAGTCCAATTATTTTATCCAATGTGTCAATTTAGTTTTATTTACTTCTAGTTGTGTCAATTTATTCACTGTATAATTTAAATTGTGTCAACTTTTATCTCATGTTCAAATTGAAAATAATTATGACAAATTTTAACCAGCTATTCATGTCAAATATAAATGACCTAAAACAAACTTGTTGAGAACTCCATATGTAAGTCTAGTATAAGAATCCCACATTAGAGTAATAAGAGTGAAGAGATCAATTTATAAGTCTAGTGGGTTACTCCACCTATTTTCAATTAGTTTTAAGATGGGACCTCACTTAGACTTATATATGGATTTCATGTACATGCCAACTCCGTGGGCCTGGCCTAACAAAACCCACCTCGTCAACCCATTTAAACACACTTGTGATCCATATATTCTCAACTTATCGTCAATTTTACTGCAAAACTAAATTGACGTAATGTAAATTATATGAGGACTAAAATTACAACAAAGATAAAGTATACAGACCTAAAACTGTTCCAATCAAATATCGCTAATTATATCTTGGTAGGTAAGCATCTAATATAACAAAGCAAGAGCCCCAATATCTTAATAGTACTTCTGTTTAAAGCTTCAAATGAGACTTCATCTCCGAAGCACAAGAATGATCTGATTAGAAAGTCATTTAAAATTTGATTGAATTTGAAGTTAGCGCCCGTTTCCACCTCTCGCTCAATCCCAGTACCTCCTCTTAACATCATAAAATGTTCCTATAACTTTTGCTCAATCATAGCCGATCGTGATATGGCTATTTGGAAAAAAAAGATGATCTTTTCCTTTTAAACAAGAGGGAAGTGATCTACATACAAACCGACCAAGCAGAGTCAGCCTTCTCTCAAGCATTGTCCTGCAACAAATTTGTCCAATTTCTCCGACAAATTGTACCTAATCCTCCAGCTATTTGAAACCTCCTGGATATTTGTTTATACGATTCCAAGGAATGAAAAAGCTGGATACCCATCGCTCGAAGAGCCCACCCTGTACACTTTTCTCATTCAGATATGGTCCAAGTATAACCATATTCTCAGTTGACAATATATATAATAAAATTGCACTATCAAGATGTATGTTTGATATGCTTCAAACGTGAGGCAAAAATCGATCATACACTAATTAGTTAGCTAAAAACTTACTCTATTTATCATCAATTAGTTGAACGATAAGCCTTATTTAATGCGTGTCAATATTTAATATACTTTATGGCATGAAATCTAGCAAGATTGTCAAACAAGGATTTGGGAATTGGAATTCAAAAAGAGATCTTCTCATCATGACCCCTTGAAATGCATATGTTATCTACCAATAGTGCTTTTGCCTTCAAATCTTGGGCTTCTCTTAATATTTTTTTTTATTAAACTAAAAATGGTAACATGTTTGAATAAAATAATATATCTTTAAAAAAATCAAGAGGAAGGTTGACTTTAGAGTTGGTTGACTCTGAGATGACAGGAAGATAACACCTTTGAGTCTAAAAGTTTGGGAGCCGGGTTAAATTTGAGGTTGACACGTTTAAATCTTTTTAGGTAATTGGTTTTGATATGGGTTTGGGTTTGATCAGCCCATTTTAACATTTCTAATCAATTTATTTGGTTGCGTTATATTATTTCAGTGGTATAGTACTAGAATATATTATTAGTAACTTGATAAACAGGTTGGGTTCGGGTAGACTTCCTTTCCAGGACCTCTCACATAACACAGCTATAACCATGGCACAACACGACATATTTTGCTGGCCTTAGTTGACTTCATCAACAATTGTCATAACATGATCTCCACGTCATTTTTCAATTGTCATGTCATCAGCCACACTATCTTTTCCATTTTCACATCACTTTTCTCATTTCCCGGTGTCTTTTTGGTGATCAGTGATATAGCTAATGTCTTTTTCTTTTATTTTCTCTAAAATATGTTACTTTTCGTAGTCCTTCTCCAAAACACATCATCGTTCCTGTGCGTAAAGTTAATATACTATTTTTTTAGTTATTTATAAAATATTTATGGCCTTTTCTTTTTCTTATAAAGTTGGTTAACAATATTTAAAATTGCCGGGGAAGCTCGAATTAAAGTGGGGTGCCACCCTGAGTTGATAGTGTGTTCATGGTTTGTACGTTGAAAATCAACACTTACGGCGTATCTCGTTTTCAAAAAAGTACATTTAATTTTATTTCCTTATTTTTAAAAATATTTTCAATTAAAAAAAAAAAAACTAAACAGAATAGAAAATTTTAAAATATAAAATGATTGATGGAGCAATTTCTATTATAAATGGAAAATAAGACTATAAGCTATTATGAGTGGAGATAAGTTCAGCACTTTTTGATTTGTTGATCAGAACTGAGCTCAATATAACATAATAAGCTCGAGTTTGAATTGAAAGTTTAATAAGTTTTTCAACATTTGTTCAATTTTAGATGGATAAGGTACTAGTATGCGTATCAACTTGAAAAGTTAGTCTAATCGAGTCAAGTTGAACTCGTTATTAAGTCGGGCTTGCAATTAGGTCAGGCTTGCTATAAAGTTAAGTTGCTATCGAGTTGAGTTCATTATCAGACCTGGCTATTTGAGCTTCGACTAAGTTACCATTAATCCATTTTCAACATAATATTGAGTAAGCTTTTAATGAGCTATCTTTGAGTATTATCGAGGCATTAATTAGAACTATTATTGAATAGGGAAAACTAGGGCAGGGTTCTGACGGTTTTCATCTACTTATGATTGAGCACCTTACCTCGATAGATTAGGGGCGTGACGGTTTGTCCTATTTTTCGAATCCTCCATAATGGTGTTTTAGACTCTTAATGTTTGCCAGTTTTTGCTTGTATTACTATTTGTATTGTTTCTGTTGTTGTGATCCCCGTCCATATTTACACGGGTTGACTCATGGCTCATTTGTTCGAGTTGCCTACTTTGTATAGGGACTTTATCGCTAATTATCGAAAAAAAAAACCTATTGATGAATTTTGACTAGCCATACATATCTCCTTATTCGAGCTTGGACTCGACTCGTTTACTTTTTGAACCTTCTAATTGAATCTGAACGAGCGTTTATACACTTCATGTCGTTTAAAAAATAATAACTTTACCCAAGAAAAGTACCCAACCTTTTTTTTTCAATACAAAAAATATCCAACTTGTTATTGAATAACCATGAAAAACATCATTAGCTTATTTTTATAAGGGTTATTTACGCGAAAGATCCCTGTACTTTATCAAAAAAAGCAATATTTCCAATGTCCAAAGGGCTCCTACCTAAGCGGGGTCAGGGAGGGTGGATGTATACAGTCTTTTCCCTTCAGGATAATACCCTGAAAAGAAACTGTTTCCGAGTACCTCCAACCTAAGGGGTGGGAACTTCCCAGGCGGTTGTTATAAAAAAATATTAATGAAAAAGTCGACACACTCACGTAAAATTGCTGTAAAAATAGGCAGCAAAATATCTAAAGACAGTACTCAGCATAATACCGAAATTAGGGGAAGAGGTTAGAATACAGATGAGCCATTAGAACATTCAACGAAGGATAGAGTAATTGGAAAGATTTTACAAAAAACGATGATATCGCGCTGTGGTAAAGGCCACTGTCCTAAAAAAATGATTTCACCACTGCTTCGGTACACACAATATAACCAGTGGCTATCCTCTAGGATTAACGTGATCCGACTCTTAACGTACACTTGTTAATTGCCAGGTAGGAGTGCCTTGAACTTTGTCCAAATTTTAGGAGAGAAAAACCGAGAGAGAGAGAGAGAGAGAGAGTGTGTGTGTATATCTGGTTATTATAGCTAATGGCATATATATAGCGTAGACAGCGATAACAAATATTAAACAAAAAAAGGGTGCAATGAATTCCAACGGCTATAAACGGCAACAAGCATTAAGTCATCGGCTGTAATGAATTCCAACGGCTATAAACGGTAACAAGCATTAAGTCATCTACTGTAATGAATTCCAACGACTATAAACAGACGTAATAATTTCAACGGCTATATTGTCATTTAATTCAAAACGGTCACAATTTTAATGACCCTAAATGACTAATAACGATAAACGGCTGGTAAATAGGTACGGTTAGAATATTTTCCCTATAACACTTAAGTTTAGCTTGTATCATTTTTCCAACAATCCCCCACAAAGGATACAAGCGGAAGAGAACAAAGAAGAATAGATTAGGCAAAGGGAGTTTAGTTTTTTAGTGCGGATGTCTCGCGACTTGAATCGTCATCTAGTGTAACCCAAGTTTAGGATCAACATCTTGCAAGGTGACTTTCATTCTGAACCTTACAAGGGGTTGTATAGTCTTCCACTTGGACACATACCAAACTCCAGATCTTGGCAACTCTTGCGGTTTGGTGCATTTTATCGGCCATGCCCTCGTCCTGGATATTCATAGGAGCTCTAGAAGGCAAGTCTTAAGCCTTCATAGGGAGCGGCCACAGTCCCACACCTATATAGGTAGATCCCATCAAGTGTATGTTACCGCACACTACCAAACATATAGCTATGGGTCCATTAAGAGCTAGAGCTCAACCTTACTCCTTGGTAATATAATGACAACTCATGCGGTTCGGTGCGTTTTATCGGCCATGTGCTCGTCTTGTATAATCATAGGCGCTCTAGAAGGCAAGTCCTGAACCTTCATAGGGAGCGCCCAGACTTCCACACCTACATAGGTGGATCCCATCAAGTGTGTATTACCACACACCACCAAACATATGGATATGGGTCCATTAAAAGCTAAAGCTCAACCCAACTCCCCGTAACATACAAACAGTGTCCATCAAGAGCAAGCCTCGCTCACACCACCAAACATATGGTTATGGACCCGTTTTCGCACTGTCACACCATAGGGAGGGACAACATAAAATACAGTGCATTTCTTGAATGAAACTATGACTTTTCACATTGAACCTGTTAAAATCAGGTTGGATACATCATAGTTTATTCGTGTACAGACTTTAGTCCCGTCCCCCTCGATGTTTTTTCAATCAATGGATCCACAAGG
Organism: Simmondsia chinensis; assembly: GCA_018398585.1. Lineage (NCBI taxonomy): Eukaryota > Viridiplantae > Streptophyta > Magnoliopsida > Caryophyllales > Simmondsiaceae > Simmondsia > Simmondsia chinensis. Next base: position 36,423,287 of record JAGTTD010000007.1, read on the forward strand.
TTCTTTTCAGACCTTACACAATCTAGTGATATCACTTTCTTTCTAGTAAATCGTTTACGTTCTTATGTCTGAGACGGATAGATCTCCTCTTGCCAAACCCATCAAGTGTGCAGTGTCCACACCACCAGTCATAGACTATAGATTAGGTTAAAGCATCATGCTCAACCATCATACATGGCATTTCACATTGTATTGCAACAAAGCGGTACTTGAGAGTTGACCATTGCCAACGTCAATCACGAGTTGTTCTTACCCCCACATTGAGGTATCTGCAACGAGTTATTAAACAACTGTAGTGGAGGAAATATCATATCAATAAAATCATATCTCCACCCCAAGTACTCAAATAATACACATCATACGTATATTGTACACACAGTTGGCACAAAAAACATATACCGCAAACTTGTCAATCCATATATCATCACAATTTTGAAATATTACTATCTCAAATCAATTGGATCACCACCAGTTTAGATCACAAAAGCCCATATACCCATTTTCATCGTACTTAGAGTACATGCATTATTATCATTAAGGGTAGTCCATATACTATAAATATTGTATCAAATATTTGGTAATCTCAAGAAAAAGAGGTATATGAGATCATAATTCACAAGGTGCCTTTTACAATTCAACTTAAGGCAACCCAAGCCTCTGCAAGGCTCTCGAGCCCAAGTGCTAGCATCGTCAAGCTATTTACACTGACTTTGGACAGTCACCAAAATAATATTTTCATCATAATCAATTTCCATGAGCTAGCTATAACTAGCAAACATTGGCAAAAATTACAATAATAAAAAAGATTATGATCAAACAACATATCTCATAGGCTTCCAAGTGCTCTTCCAACCCCCACAATGGAATGTCTTACACTACAGTCCTAAGCCGTTCGATTTTTCTACCTGTTAACTCAATCTTTAAGGACAACTAAACAATGCAGGCTTCAGATAAGTGTCACAACATATAGCTCACTAATGAGCCTAAATATATTATCATAGTAGAATATCTTTCATTGACATCAGACATCCAACACAACAAGGAGTTTATTACAATGTAAATCCCATTCATAGTACTTCACTAGTACCTCAACAATTTAACTAGAGCACTTCAATAATCATCATTTGGATTAATGTATGTAGACTATAGGTCTACCACTGACATATGAAATAATAGGATGAATGTTGTGTTTTTCATCAAACCATAATGCTATCAATCACTTCAGCGTATTTAGCTTATGACGCGATGCCACGTTTTTCTCCTCATCAAGTGAACATTAGGGTCATATAGTATGTCATCCAAATGACCAATATGAGCAGACAACATATGACAATAACCCAAACAAGCTATCTAGATACAAGCTAAATACCAAGCCTATGATTTATCAGGGTTCCCATATGACCTGCACCTTACCCTTTTTGTAAAAACTAGAAAAGAAGACATGAAACAATGATCCTAAGGACATATTAAGTCTCTAATGACAATACAAGTCCACATATGACTCATACATATTATCTTTTCCCAATCACAAGCTAAAATTCAGCAAAACAGTCCAAAAACCAGCAAAACACCAGTATGGACAGCAACATTTAGAAACTAAATGTCATAACCTGCAGTATGTACACAACAAACAGTAGTTGCCCATCATAAAGAACAAGTATTACTCCAGTACTTGCAAAATCCGGCATGTAAAAGTCCATAACAGCATGTACATAAGCATCTTACAACCCACAATCTATATATGACAATATGAACAGCAACATATAGCCAAAACAATATGTAGCAGCACATTCTGCTTGAGAAGGACATGTTTCAACATTTAAAACAACATGATTTTCATCATTTCAATTAACATGTAACATGTTCACAATACTTTAAACATAGCCATGGAAAATACATGAGACACATTAACATGAAGATTAATACATGAAATCACACATAGATCTCTAAGAACTCACAAGTCCTATTTGCCTTTTACAATGATCGACTATTTCAATAGGTCACTCAAATATATGTAAGAAAACAACTCTTACATACAAGGTTAATCAGATAGTTAAAACTCAAACATACCATGCTCTACCAACACAAGGGTTTCAAGATGTGCAGCTAAGAGTTGCCAATTATAGGTTTAAGACTCCATTCTTGAATTGAGCATTGATTTGCTTTTTCCTTTCTCATTTTCGTAGATAATATCCAAGTTCTCTTGACATCTTACTTCGGAGGACTGGGATTCGAAATTGGTAGTTTGCAAATTGCAAGGCTGCTTCATGCAGATTGAATTAATTTTCAATTTCACTTAACACCCTTTGCCAATTGAAATCTCCTAAATCTCTTTTTAGGAAAAACATTTCAAAATTTTTTTTCCACACGTAAAAATTAGATATATGCACTTGATTCTGCAAGTTCTTTCAAATGCTTCTATATTTTCGGGGATGGCAACAAGGCGTACCCTGCGGGTACCCGCCACCACCTCCTACCCATTATATCCGGCTCATATCCTTTTTCGGATCTAGTACTTAGTCATTCCAAAAATCAATTTTATGTTTTTTGGTCTATCCTTTGATTACTACTTTTAACCTTAATTTAGCCATTGACCTTCAATTTATTTTTGAATGCCCACTCTACTGCCAATTGATTTTACACCCTTTAAGAATGTCTGCGGATTTTCGTGAATGATTAGTAATCTCTCTAAGACTAGAATCAGCATACCTCATAATCTAACATATTGATAATCATGTCTAACCATAAAGAAACCTCAACCTCAAGCTCTCATGTCACTCTTCTATCTTACACCCAAGTTGGCAATTACTTAAACACATGAGATTATTGTCTTTTATGTATCTCTATTAGGGTGGAGTATCATTACTTCAACCTAGCTAGATAAAAACCAATATAATTTACATTGTCCTTTTAGAAGTCCAAACTAATGCAGTCAACACAAGTTCTTGCAAAATTATCATTATTATCTTACTAGGCTATACTCCCCCACATTTCGCTAGTTTGAGGCATAAGACATATGAATGTGAGTTTATCTAAACAACATATGCAACTTAATATGTGCACCACATGAGACAATGGAACTCAGTTAAGTATATCATTTTTCATGCTACATATGCAAGAATGAAACTACAAATCAGAGTATAAATTTTTATTTGAGACAACATTGTCATAAATGCTAGCAAAGATATCACAGGAATATAAATGATAGAATTTAGATTATTAAGAGGTATGTCTACTTAATTTAGACAATATTTCCATACTCAAACTTCAAAAACATGTGCCCAAGCCAATTTTAACATCAATTCAAAATTTTATTTATATTTTTTTTTTTTTGAGGAACAAACGACGCACACTAAAAAAAACTCTTCACCATCCATTTTATGCATCAGATTATTTAATCCATTGATCCAACCGTTAGACCCACCATTAACATAAGGTTCGTAGATACTAGGATTCACCACAGCAACTACACTATTCAATTCAAATTGACGAATCGCATTCATACTAATGAATGAAATCATAAGACAAATCCTAAAAGCACAATCAAAATTGAAAACAATCGCACCGGTATTACCCTAGTTCTTGGTATAGTACAACCATTTTCCAAGGAGATAATCAGTGAGTATTTAAATTTAATATATTTTAATTTCTGGGTCATTCTATTTTGTTCCATTTATCAGTGTAATTCACATAGAACACCAAGAGGGCACAGAGAATGGGGGAGAAAATTTTTTTTTCCATCTCTTTTTATGTGTTTGTTGGTATGTCTCTGTAACCCATTTATCAATTTTTTATGTTAATTTTTTAGTTCAAATTGTCTTTTAGATTGTTATAAAAAATATTAAAGGAATAGCCGACACACTCACGTAAAATTGTTGTAAAAATAGGCAGCAAAATATCTAAAGACAGTACTCAACATAATACCGAAACTGGGGGAAGAGGTTAGAATACCGACGAGCAATTAGAACATTCAACGAATGAGAGAATAATTGGAAAGATCTTACAAAAAACGATGATATCGCGCTGTGGTAAAGGCCACTGTCCTAAAAGATGATTTCACCGCTGCTCCGGTGCACACACTATAACCGGCGGCCGTCCTCCAAGATTAACACGATCCGACTCTTAACGTGCACTCGTTAATTGCCGGGTAGGAGTGCCTTAAACTTTGCAGAGAGAGTATATCTAGTTGTTATAGCTAATGGCATATATATAGCGTAGACAACAATAACAAGTATTAAACAAAAAACGGGTGCAATGAATTCCAACGGCTATAAACGGTAACAAACATTAATTCATCGGCTGTAATGAATTCCAACGGCTATAAACGGTAATAAGCATTAAGTGATCGACTGTAATGAATTCCAACGGCTATAAACGGACGTAATAACTTCAACGGCTATATTGTCATTTAATTCCCAACGGTCACAATTTTAATGACCCTAAACGACTAATAACGGTAAACGGCCGGTAAATAGGCACGGTTAGAATATTTTTCCATAACACTTAAGTTTAGCTTGTATCATTTTTCCATCAGCGGTCACCCATCCTAGTACTACTTTCGCCCAAGAACGCTTAACTTCGGAGTTCTAATGGGATCCGATGCCAGCATGTTGGTACCATCTTTGATATCCCTGTACTTTACTCATTATATTAATTCAGTTCTTATACTTTTAATTGTTTCAATTTAGTCCCTACACTATTTACTTTGTTTCAATTTAGTCTCTAGAGTAAAATTACAATTGAGTTGTGACAAAATTTTAAATCTTCCGGTGACGAGCGAGTTTAAATTGAGTTCGAGAATGAGTTTTTATCGGGTCAATTGCATTATACATAGCCAAATTGTTAAAAAACATGCGTTAATTTAACTTCAAGCACCACTATAACACTAAATTGACACAATTAAAAGTACAAGAACTAAATCGACACAATGGGTACAGGGACCTTTCGCGTAAATAACCCTAAAAATAATTAATTTAATGTTATGTTAATCTCATGATTACACGAATGTAGTAATTTAATTTTAACGATTTTCTTTTTTCAAAAATTTTGAAAATGATTATCTGATGCAGCGCGTGAATGGGAAATAAGGGCTACAGGAAGGTTTAATGGCCTTCCCGTGGATTTTTATTAAGAAAATTAACAAAATCACAAGACGGGGATAGTTTTGAGTTCTCACACGTTGAGAAAAGAGTCAAGAAAATAAAACAACCTGAATATTTAATTGGAAGCTATCTAAACTAGATCCAAAGTCTTCCTTTATATAGAGGAATAAGATACAATTTAAATTCAAAAGTAAATCTTAATAAAATCGGAATAAATGAAATAAATCACCTAAATAGGATAAGAATTGTAACTTCCCTAACCAAACTTGGAATCTTGCCAAAACTGCCACTTGATTGCCGTGAAGATTGAAACGACTGAGATTCTCCGAGATTTCATGCGTTGACAGAATCAAGCACTGGTCTTGGCGGTACCGTCACGCTGCATTTCAACCTGGTGCCGCCAAGTTGTCTTTTACACCCAGTGACACCAGGTCCTGCCCTGTTCCTCTTGCTAAAGCCAATCCTGCTGCATCATCTTCCCCGGGTGGAGGAGAATTCGCCCTTGCATTCCTTTGTGGTGCTGCAGTGTCATTCTCGCCAAACTACGGAGTGAGGTGTTTGACATTGAGAACATCGGAAGTTCTCATACCTGGTAGGAGTTGCAGGCGGTAAGCATTGTCGTTGATCCTTTCTATAACCGTTAAAGGACCAATCTTTCGTGCGGAGAGCTTGTTGTACTCCCATACGGGAAACCTTTCTGTAGTCAATACAGCCCACACTTTATCACCTGCCTGAAATTGAACTCGCCTCTTCTTCTTGCCAAAGTCCATCTTGTATTTGGCCGTCGCTTCCAACAACCGAGCCCTTGTTTGTTCGTGCACATCCTTGATGGAGTTGATGAAGTCTTCCGCCTTTTCGTGGGGCCTGGATAAATCAGGAGCGAACGCCAAGTCTATCGGAGCTTGGGGAATGAATCCATAAACAATATGGAATGGAGCAAAGCCGGTAGTGCGACTAACTAAATAGTTGTATGCAAACTCTGCCCGGTGGAGCTTGGACTCCCATCCCTTGGCATGGTCAGCTAAGAGGCAACGGAGAAGGTTTCCAAGGGGGCGGTTGATTACCTCAGTTTTCCCATCAGTCTGGGGGTGATGGACGATACTGAATGCTAACGGCTTATTGGCCATTCTCCATAAGGTCCTCCAGAAATGTTTCACAAATCATACATCTCGATCGGACACAATGCTCAAGGACAAACCGTGAAGTTTGTAAACCTCTTTGAAGTACAACCTAGCGACATGGATGGCATCTGCGGCTCGTTTGCATCCAATAAAGTGCGCCATCTTCGAAAAACGATCAACCACAACAAATATGGAATCAATACCACTAGTGGTCCTTGGTAAGCCTAACACGAAATCCATGCTAACATCGGTCCATCACTGGCTTGGAATGGGTAACGGTAAGTACATCTCGGCATTGGTGACACCCCCTTTGGATACCTGACAAATATGGCAACGTTGGACAAATCGTTCTACTTCCCGGCACAATGTTGGCCAATAATATTGTGCTGAGATCAGCTTGAGCGTCTTGTCACGGCCCATGTGTCCCGCATTATGTTTCACTTCAATTATCCGTAGCTGCCAACTTGATTGAGGGATACACAATTGGTTGCCTCGGAAGAGGAAGCCACCTTGTATGGAGTAGTCTAGGTGGAGCCGATCTAGTGTGTCTCGCCAAATGCTGCCAAAGGAAGGATCATCTGGATATAGCTCTGTTAAGTACTCAAAGCCTGTTATTTTGACTCTGCTTTGCGCCAAAACTTACATCCTCTTGCTCAGTACATCCGCAACCTTGTTAAGTTCCCCTGACTTGTGTTTGATAGTGAAGTGGAATAGCTGAATGTAGCTAGCCCACTTGGCGTGTCTATCAGATAGTTTTTCTTAGCTGTTGATGAACTTGAGGGCCACATTATCTTAATACAAGATGAATTCTCCATTTGCCAAGTATGCTCTCCAATGCCTCAAAGCTCTCATTAGAGTATAGAACTCTAGATCATACGTGGAATAGTTCAATCTGCTCCCATCCAACTTCTCACTGAAATAGGTGATTGGTTTACCCTGTTGGCTAAGCACGACGCCAATACCAACTTTGGATGTGTCAGTATGCAGCTCAAAAGTTTGTTGAAAGTCTGGTAGTACCAGCACTGGGGCTGTTGTCAACTTCTCTTTGATCTTGGTGAAAGCTGAATTTTCTTGCGGTGTCGGTACAAAGGTCCCCTTTTTCATGCACTCTGTGATTGGCGCCATGATTGTACTGAAGGCGGGTACGAAACGTCTGTAGAAGGAGGCCAATCAATGAAAACTCCTCACCTCACCAATTGTTCTCAGTATCGGCCAATCTCTTACGGCCTGGATCTTGCTTTCATTTGCTGAAATTCCTTCCTTAAACACGACAAAACCGAGGAATGTGACCTTATCCTTCATGAATTCTCACTTCTTGAGAGTGGAAAATAAACACTGGCTTCTTAACGTCTGAAGTACCTCGTGGACATGGTGGAGATGATCATCATGGTCACGGCTAAAGATGAGTATGTTATCAAAATATATAATGACGAATTTACCGATGAGTGGGCAAAGGATCTGGTTCATAAACCTCATATATGTGCTCGGTGCATTGGATAGTCCAAACGGCATGACCATCTATTCATAAAGACCTTCTCTTGTTTTGAACGCCGTTTTCCACTCGTCTCCGGGCATAATGTGGATATGATGATACCCGCTCTTAAGATCAAGCTTAGTGAACACCTTGGCGCACTGAAGTTGGTCTAACAAATCATCAAGTCTTGGGATTGGAAACCTATAACGTACCATGATTCTGTTTATGGCACAACTGTCCACGGACATTCTCCATGACCCATCCTTTTTTGGCGTGAGCAAGACAGGCACTGCACATGGGCTCAGGCTCTCTCTGATGAATCCCTTGGTGAGGAGCTCTTCGACTTGGCGTCTTAACTCTTCGTGTTTAGTAGGGATCATTCGGTAGTGAGGATGGTTGGGTAGAGAAGCGCCAGGCATGAAGTCAATGCGGTGCTGTACGTCCCTCAATGGCGGAAATGAGGCTGGGAGTTCCTCTAGAAAGACGTCAGCATACTCCTCCAATAACTCCTTGACTTCTCTTGGTAGTTCCTTGGAGACCACGGTAACCTCCTTACCAATCAGAACAAATAACAGTTTGGTCTCACCAACTTCTTTGGTGAACATTGCACGACCTTGGACATTCGGGTGCTTGGCGGTAAGAGCTTTTGGCTTCTCCTCTCTTCTTGGATGTAGGACTGTCTTGATTCCCTCATGAGTGAAGGGGTAAGTATTCTTCCATCCGTCATGAATAGCTCCTCTGTCATATTGCCAAGGGCGTCCCAGCAACAAGTGATACGCATCCATCGTCACGACGTAACATCAAACGCTTTCTTTGTACTTGTGATCAATAGAGAAATGGACTAAACAACACCTTGAAGCCATCACCTGGTTCCCTTTCTTCAGCCAGGACAGCTTATACGGATGAGGGTGGTCTTCCATCTTTAATCCCAATTTGGTCACGACGGCTTCGGAAATCACATTTTCACAGCTCCCCGAATCAATAACCGTGAAGCATACCCTGTCGCCAATATTGCAGGCTGTCTGAAAGATGTTGTTCCTTAGCCAGCTCTCTCTGTTCTCCTCTCTTGGCGTGAATCATGCACGCCTAACCACAAGTCCCAGATGTTGCCCCTCGACCTCAATGCCGGTAACGTCATTGGCGTCTGGATCCACCAACTCCTCAAAACTGTTCTCGACAACTGCCTCCTCTTCTTCAAACCTCTGTTCTTCAATAAGAAGGGCCTTTCCAGGCCTGTCTCCCTTGTGGAAATCCGAAACTCGATGTTCGATTTCTTTGCATTTAAAACAACGAGTCCTGGATGAACCCGCCAAGTCCCTGCTCACCGGCCTTGTAGCATTTGCCGGTGGTGTTCTGAGCTGAACATTCTGATTTGTCGTTGTTTGGGTCTGTTGTCTCTCCCCGGTTGGCGTGTTCCATGTACCGCCAACTTGGCAGTGCTTTTGCTACCTCTCCACTTATGCAGCTCTCTATGCAGCCTCGAACACTGTAAAGACGTCAAACATATTGATAACGTCTTGGATACTTTCCCTCAAACCGCCTATGTATCTATCAACCAGTTGTTCCCCCGATTCCGCTAAGTCGTTCCTGGTGACCAAGGTATGGAACTCAGACGTGTAGTATTCCGCATTTCTCAAACGTTGGCGAAGGCTCTATAGGCATTGATACATTAACCTGGCATGGCAGTGAGGCAAGAAGGTGCCTCGCAGATGTTTTTTCATCTTTTCCCAAGATTCGATCCTGGGTTTACCCTGTCTGAGTCAAATTTGCTTTTGTTGACTCCACCAAGAGGCTGCTCTCCCACGAAGGCGAGTTGCCATCGATGCCGCCTACTTCAGCTCCATGATCTCCCGAAACTCAAGAACTTCCTCAACGGCAACAAGCCAATCAAGGAACTCCTCAGGACGTCCTCCTCCATTAAATTCCAGAATTTTGATCCGAAGTCCACAGTCCCACCTCCTGTCTTCTCGGTAGTTGGGGTCACCATCGTCACGCGGTTGGCGTCTCATCCTAGGCTCTAGTAGGTCATCATCATGAAATCGATTCAAGAAAGGATAATCCCTGCCTCCACCATTAACGCCAGGTGAAGGGTGGCGTTGGGGCCTAACTTCATCCATCTAGTTGGAGTTTGTCCTGAGTTGGATCAGGCATTGCTCGATCAGCCAAAGTCTCTCTTCCAGTTCCTCAAACTTCCGTTCATGTTGCTGGTGTCGGTCATGGTCAGTCACTTCGTCAACGGCGGCGGTCCTTTGTCGTCTATTAGGGGCCATCGTTTTCTTTTCAGGAAGCATTCCAACGCTCTAATACCAACTGATGCAGCTCGTGAATGGGAAATAAGGGCTACGGGAATGTTCAACAGCCTTCCCTTAGATTTTTATTGAGAAAATTAACAAAATCACAAGAGGGGGGATAGTCTCGAGTTTTCACACATTGAGAAACGAGTCAAGAAAATAAAACAATCTGAAAATTTAATTGGAAGCTACCTAAACTAGATCCTAAGTCTTCCTTCATATAGAAGAAGAAGATACAATTTAAATTCAAAAGTAAATCTTAACAAAATTGGAAATAAATAAAATAAATCACCTAAATAGGATAAGAATTGTAACTTCCCTAACTAAACTTGGAATCTTGCCAAAGTACTACCCCTTGATTGCCGTGAAGATTGAAAAGGCTGAGATTCTCCTAGATTTCATGCGTTGATGGAATCAAGTGCTGGTCTTGGCGGTATCGTCACACTGCACTTCAACCCGGTGTCGCCAAGTTGTCCCTTACACTCGGTGACGCCAGGTCCTGCCCTGTTCCTCTTGCTAAAGCTAATCCTGCTGCATCATTATCTTTATTGCAAGTTTTATTAAACATGGACTTTGAAATATTATTACTCAAATACAATATTATGCATCAATAATTACTTCTCTACACAAAATAATTATTTTTCTAAAAGTAAATATTTTACATATTAGAAGGTAAGGAGAATATTCGACTGTCTATCGATAGACAGCCCTGCTTACTATGTCAACACAAGCAATCTTCTCAAGATGCCCAAGCAAATTCTCCTTCGTCTTTGCTATGTCCACTCGGAAAAATGACCTACATTTGCCACAAATTGCATTTTGGTTACCCTTTTTAGACAAAATACATAAATTAAGGATAGTATAATTACCAGAAGTACGCATTTTTTGTTTATGTCATGATATTGTTGTATTGATATTACGCTAGCATTAACTAAAATGCACGAACAATGTCATTCTAAATTAAATGAGTTTTTTTTTTTTTTAAATAAAAACCACCTTAATTTTAGTTATATTTAAATAATCACCTCCATTTTTTCTAATTTTTTTCAATTTCAAATCTAAATTTTATAAAATTTTTCAATACCATACCTTAATGTGATGCCATTTATATTGCTAGTTTTTGCTAGACATTTAAAAAAATATATTTTTAAAATATATAAATTATTTGTCTAAATATTTACAAATATTTTAGATATTTAAAATATAAATTCTAATTTTCTATAATTATTTTCTAATTTTTTATGTCAGCAAAAATTAATAAATATTAACTCTGTAATATTTTGTGTGACCTTTAAAAAATTTTTGAAAGCTTAAATTTAATATTAAAAAAATTAAGAAATTTAGATAATTTTTTAAAAACACATTTAAAATTTAGACAATTTTTTTTAAAAAAAATTTCAAATTAAAATATATAAGTAAAGTATTGGCGGAAATAGTAATTTAGGTAACCGTCTGTACCGGAGAGGACTAACGGGTTCACCGACCCGACCGGGGACGGAGAAACAAACACGCCAGCTGGAGGTTCAACTGTACGGCTTCCACCGCCTTAGCGCATGCCACGTGGCTACTCGTCGCGCCGTCACACCCCAAATTTAGAAACAAATAAAAAAAAAAAAAAAAGGAATTATACACACATTTTCACACCGCGTACACCACCCAAAATCCAAAAAAAAAAAAAAAAAGAAAATAAAAAGAAGCGTGTAAAATTAAAGCTTAAAAAAAATAAGTAAGAGAGAGAGAGAGAGAGGATCTCCGGCCTCAGCTCTCCATTTTTTTGGTGCTTGTGCTCCAAGCATTACATTGCACCCTTTAAAAAGTTATTCCTTAAGAAGTGCACTTTTGACATTTTACTACGAACCCACATTGCTCGGTAACAACCGATTATTCTAAAATTTTAAAGACTGTTTACTATTATTTTTAATTTTAATTATAGAAAACTTTCTATTTTTGTATAAAGCAAAGCAATATTCTTTGTGCCGTAAGTGGATGTAGGCGGCACGAGGACTTCCCAGGAGGTCACCCATTTTGGTACTACTCTTGTTCAAGCGTGCTTAGCTTTGGAATTGTAATATGATCCGATGCTTGCATATGGATACCCTCTTTTTTTGTCTAACAGATAGAAATTTTCTCACTTTTTAAAGATCCAACACTTCCACCGATCTCTCTTTTTTTTTTTTTTATCAAACCACCAATCTCTTAATTGGACCATAAAGTCAATTTTCTATTACTTTTTTACCCCGAAAGAATGAGGGGTAAAGTGTTGTTTTATTTTATCCTTATTTTTATTTGTGAATTTTAGTTTTAAAAATTTGAAAATTATGTTTTTAAAATAATTTTTTATTGTTTTGTATTTCTGTTGTTAGTTTTTTGTAAAATTAATGAAAACTAAAAAGGAAAATCAAAACTAAAAAAAATTATGTTTAAAATTTAGTATATATTCTCTAAAAACAAAAATAACTAAAATGATACCAAATCCCTCCCACCCTTTAAATAATAATATATACCAAGGGATAATCTTTCAACTTATTCAGTTGACCACTTATAAACACTTATAGATTGTTATATATCCAAAAATTTATATCAAATTTTTTAGTCTATAAACTTTATAGTATTATCATATACTGAAAAACGCAATATAGTGCAAACTTCATTGGAAAACAAAATGAAGTTTAAGAATGTAAAATTTCACTGCATCTAAAGCACGACCCATGAAGTCTACATATGGGTGAAGGTTCATAAATAGTTTTATACTCTAACATGTCTTCTCACGTAAATGCCCGCGTAGATATTGCACAAGCCCACCTCATACCTTGTGCTTAAATTATTGGGGGTTGCTAAGATTTGAACTCATAACCTCTAGTCTTTAGGTCAACAAGGCTCTCATACCACGTCAAGGAACCATTTTGGGTGAAGGTTCAAAAATAGTTTTATACTCTAACAGTAATCCATTAGACTAATATATCAATATCTTCATTCTCACTACTCCAATGTAACATATCTTACTAAACTCACATGTACAGTCCTCAATAAAAACGATTGACAATTACCTTAACCTTTTTTACTAAATGCTTAAAAAGTTGAGATAAATGACATTGAAAATGATTACCAAATTATATTCCACAAAAGCAAGTGACAAAACAAGACACTTCTTTTTCATATGATAGCTAGTACTACTAGTATAAACACAAAACTCAATAAAGTTCCTAGTCAATTTCTACCTAAAAGCACCCCACCCCCACCTCACATACACACATATAAAACCCCTCAGGCAACTCAAACTCATAAGATCCAACTTTAGCTCCCAATACCCACAAAAACTAACACAAACCCACCAAAAAAATCAAACACTTTCATCTTCAAAAGGTACCCAAAAAAAAAAAAAACTAAGTACCAAGAACTGTGATGGCACCCATGAAGAAACTCTGCTTATTATTGGCCATAATCTTCCTCTTTCTCTCCTCCCCTTTACAGTGCCGGCCACTACCGCCAGCCGGTGAGCCGGAGGCGGTCAGTGGTGTTCAAGAAAACCGGTCACCAGTTCGGTTTGCTGGGGCAACTGTTAGTATTAGTGCAGTTGTGAGGAGATTAAGGTACAGATTGACTTCTGGGCCTAGCAGGAGAGGATCTGGGCATTGATTTTTGTCATTTAAGGGTTGACCCACGATTTTTTTACGGATTTTGAGATCTGGGTTCGGGTTATTAGGTGATAATTTGGGTTAGATTCGGGTTATATTCATGTATTTATTGCAGCCAGTTTGATATTGCCTCCTGTTTCAGTTTTCGCTTCTTTAGAAACTAAAAATTGGGTTTTTAAACGGTCTTTTTCTAGTTTTGGTTTCCTGATTTGAGCAAAAGCAAGAAAAAATTGTTTCTAAAATCTAAATCTCGATTTCGATACACCGAAAACTATAAACTGAAAATGCTATCAAATATGGCAGAAACTTGTGCAGATGACATTTTGTTCATTTTTTTTCACTTTTTTGGTTTTTTTTTTTTTCTTTTTTGATTACCCATTTAAAGGGTTATTTCATAGTACTTATAGTAATATTTGAGGTTTAGGATTGTTTATAGTAAGAGGGATCTGTAAAATTTAATGAAAAAGTGAAAGGATTGATTGTTCTGATTCTCATTGTTTTTAGGACCTCAGTTAGAATTTGGTTTTGATTTATTTATCATTTGGTATCTTCAAATTGCTTGCAGCTGGCAATAATTTGAATTTGATACCAATTCAAAGTCTTCTTTTTTGTTCAATTCTCCATTATTCTCTCACTATACATTCAAATTGAGGTTTCCTTTAGTTGTCATAAGAATTCAATTACTACAGAAAGTTACATTTTTTAGGAATTAAGTTCTTGTGTCAACTTATCGGAAAGTGGAAAAAAGATATTTCGTTGCCAAGATAGAAATAGAACTTTCTAAAGCCTAGTTAAAAACGAAGAAATTATAACTTACCTAGAGGGGGCTTGGCAAGTCATTTCCTTCGTTTTGAAGGAATTAAAAATTGCTAAGTAATTTCTACTTCCTAGATTCTACCAACTTCCAGCTAACCAAAAAAGAGCACAAATCTGTATTTCTCGTGAACTTCTACTTCCCACGTATACTTTTTACATACCAAACGAGGCCAAAAGTTTTAGATAGTATTGTCAAGGGTGTAAAATTTTCCTAGCATTCATTGATTTAAATTTTTGGAATAGCTAATTACTTGACATAATATCAGAATCTTATTAACCTAGACATCACGAGCTCGAATCTCAACTAACCCACTTTTAATATTAATATAATGGGAATGTGCATTCTATATCCTAAGTCGAATGAGAATTCATGTGAAAAAATTACAATAGAGTATAAATCATTACTAGGCATTCGTTATCTTACACTTTCAGTATAGTTAATAACTTGGCAAATATATAAAGTAGATAAAAAATTTAACTCGATCTGAGTGTGAATTACAAACCCTGCATTAACGAAGAGGATCGTATTGATAGCTAATAGATAGTGTGAATTTTTTGGAGTTTTTTTTCATATAGATCCTAGGGTCCATGTAATTACATACTAATTCTAATCCCATCAGAACACCGAGGTTAAAAGGTACTTAAATTTAGTATGATTGCTTATATAATCCTCGTATTATCAACAACAACAACAACGGCCTGGTGCCTCTAAGAGGCTCATGCTACCTAAGTTAGGGTTTGTAAATGATAAGATGTACACAGCTTTACCTTACGGGATGTTTCCTGTAAAGAGGTTGTTTTCGAATATCTCCTAATATTATATCCTCATATTATCCTCTTTCATAGTTGGCAAAGACTGAATTTCCATACAACGATAATAATTAAAATTATTTTTCATTAGCATAGTTGATGTGCCACAAATAAATATTTGAGAGCTATGAAAATGTCACTTGTGAGAATTTGAATATACCTCCAGCTAGAAATTATAGCACAAAGGTACGTGTTTATGCCAAACATTTCAAACTGTCATTTCATAAAGACGACCCTCAACGTAGGACCATGCACAAGCAAGGAGCAAGGACCAAAAAGAAAAAGCAAACACAAGAAACCGATAAAATAAAAGTAAGATAAAAGAGGTCATGAAAGATTAAACATGGACTCTCACGGAGCATCCCTTGTGCGGCTAGGAGATACACCGCAACACTGACTTACTTGGAGGCCGCGGTGGACATAGACACACTACAGAAGGAAAAGGAAACGGTAATGTTTTTATTTAACATCAACATCCTTCTGCTTTATCCATTTTGTCAATTTAGTCCAATTGACATAATTATTTAGCGATATAATTTATAATGATGTATCATGGGTGAGTTTGTCTTGGGTCACTTTTATGTAACATAAGTGGTCAATTTAATCATTCTATTTTTGTTGAATCAATTTAGTCTCCAGACCATTTACATTGTGTCAATTTGGTCCTAAAGTAAAATTAGCATAAGATAGCGACAAAATTTTAATTTGGTGGATCATGGGTGGATTTGTCTTGGACCACTTGCATGTAACGTTACCGAGCCATTAAAAAGTATATCATTAACTTAATTTCAATTTTAGTGTGAGATTAAATTCATAAATTGGAATATACAAAATGATTGTATTGGAATTTCATGCCTTTTACTATTCTACCCTCAATTGTTATCTAAGAACGAGTCGGTTCCGGAAATAATGCTGAAAAATAAAAAAATAAAAAAATTAATGCTGAAAAAAAAAATAATTCCAAATCTACTGTTGAACCGCGTTTACAAAAAGCGGTTATAGTAAACCGCGTTAATAAAACGCGTTTCAGATGAATAAAAATCGCGTTTCGGTTTACCATAATATAAACCGCGTCTTGATAAAGCGGTTTACAATAATAAGAACCGCGTCTTGATATTTACAATAATAAGAACCGCATCTTGATAAAGCGGTTTACCGTAACAAGAACCGCGTTTTGATAAAGCGGTTTACCATAATAAAAACCGCGTCATATGAACGCGGTTTAATATGGTCAAACACAATGAGTCGAGCCGAGCCCTTAACAAGCTCGTATCGAGCCCCTTAACGAGCTCTTATCAAGCCCTTATCAAACTGTTCGATAGCGAGCCGAGCACCCCCTGTTCGAACTTGGCTCGTTAAGCTATTGAGCTCTCCTAATAAACACGAACGAGCTCTAATCGATTTTGAACACGAGTAGTTCATTGAACGCTCAGTTCGTTTACACCCCTACTCACCACCGGTCACGTCATCCACTGTCGCCCTTCTTCTGCTTTATATGCCGGAGATCTTTAAGTATCATTGTCGTAGCTATTTGATCACTACTGAATTAATAGCCTTTTATTGATAACTTTTCCTGATTTCTTACCACCTCCACTTATAATGTTGGAGCTTCATTGAGAGGAACATGGGATCAATGTGACGATCATCACGAATTGCGGCATAATGGCGACTATAAGCGATGAAAACGGTGTTTGTGCGTACTGCGAATAAACCGCGTTTAGTAAACGCAGTTTATAGGTAAACCGCGTTCCTGTAACGTGGTTTATTACTCTATGAACCGCGTTTTAATAATGCGTTTTATATAAATATAAAACTCGTTTTATAGACGCGGTTTTTATGCATTTTAAACGCATTACC
Organism: Simmondsia chinensis; assembly: GCA_018398585.1. Classification (NCBI taxonomy): domain Eukaryota; kingdom Viridiplantae; phylum Streptophyta; class Magnoliopsida; order Caryophyllales; family Simmondsiaceae; genus Simmondsia; species Simmondsia chinensis. The sequence continues at coordinate 36,440,393 of JAGTTD010000007.1, forward strand.
TTGACGCGGTTCAATATAGCCGCGTTTTGTAAACGCGGTTCAACAGTAGATTTGGAAATTTTTTTTTTCAGCATTATTTTTTTTATTTTTTTATTTTTCAGCATTATTTTCGGAACCGACTCTCTAAGAACGGGGTCATTTTTGTCATTTACATTCTCTCTAAAGTTCTATAAATAGAGCATGATTGTTCACCATTTTCTTTTTTCTTTTGGAATTTGGATATCGGTAAACCTAACCCATGTGGCAACCCATGTATCACAAAAGCCAATTAAGTCAAGAATTTCTCGGGGAGATGTTCAAGGAGGAATCTTGCCTCTTTCAACTGAGGCAAAATCCTGATGGGTGATTATATATCATTTTCATAATTGAATATAAGTAGAGGTAACAAATTCAACCTGACCCGAATAACGGATCTAAAAAACCTATAAACCGACCCAACCCGAACCGAAAATATGTCATAAATAATTGAATCAGAAACTGAAATGACCCGACCCGCAATTAACTCTACCCATCCTTTGCTTGACCCGAAAATAACCCGATACCAATTTGACCTGACCCGACCCACCATTGACCTGAAGCAGCCCGACCCAAATTGATCGGAACTTGAACCCAACTCGACCTGAAAGCTGAATTTACCCAAGATCTTTAAATTCAATGAGAATTATTAGTTGTCAGAAAACATTAGCAACGGGTTCATACAACCAAAGTACTAAATATATAAGATTATGAAGACCTAAAACTTGTACAACCTGACTCAAGACTGACCTGAACCCAAAACCACTCAAAATTAAAGTCACCCGAACCCGAAGTAACTTGACCCAGACCCAACCCAACTTGAGTTCAGGTAAAACCCGAAAGTAACCTGAGCTTGAATGGTTCGACCCAAACCCAAGCCAACCCAACCCAACCCAACCCAACTTGAGATGACCCAAACCCGAGCGGGTTCACTCTCGCCCAAATGATCCGATTTGCCACCTCTACGTAAAAGTCACAATTGACTTATGACAGATTAAATTAACACAATTAAAAATAAAATAACTAATTAATAGTAAATAAAGTACATAAAACTTTGAATAAGAATAACCAATCAATTTATAGTTTCAAAAATTGACTAGGGAAAATTAAGAGGAAAAAGTGGGGGTAGGAAGGGAGCAGCAATAACATGAAGACAAAGGGAACAAAGCAGGTTGGCCACCGGTAAATTGTTGACTTTTTTATTGTTATTATTATTATTTTTATTTATTTAACTAAATAAAACAAATAAAAAAGACAATTAATTCCCAAAAATCATGAATTTATTTCCCATTTCTCCGTCCGACATGCCTTTGTTTTTTGGTACTTGATTTCTTGAATTTTGGCTAAAGGAACTTAATTCATGTCACCATGTCTATAGTGTAATTTTATTACCGGAAATTATCCGGATCAGTATATAATGTCTATATATCGAGAGTTCGAGAATGCTTTAGTCAACAACAATAACAACAACAACAACAACAAGAAGCCCAATGTCTCAAGGGCTCCCGCGTAAGCACGTATGAGAGGGGCAGGATATACGCAACCTTACCCCCTCAGGGTGGTACCCTAACGAGATGCTATTTTCGAGGACCCCCAACCTGATAGACATGAAAAGCATGGAAAGCATGAAAAGCATGGAAGCATTGAAAGTATGAAAAGCATGAGCAAAAGACAAACAGCAAATATGCATCTAGGGAAAAGAGCCTGCATACAACACAATACAAGCATATAGCATATAGAGAATATAGAGATTATAGAGATCGAGAATGCTTTAGTCATAATGACAAAAGCAGTAGCAACTATGGAGAGAGTTTAGGAAGGTATTGTCATGGGTTTTCGTCAAGTTTACATTCATAAACCAATCTTTGACCTTCACCAATCAACTTAAGCTTTTGAGAAAGTTGACTCATTGACATGGTATCAGAGCCTTGTTGATCAAGAAGTCACGAATTCGAATCCCTACAACCCTATTTCAATATTAATATTAATATAATTTGAACATAAGATATGAGGTAAGTTTGTGTAATATCCACGCTTTAAGTCCAATGAGGATGTGCTCGAGGGGACATGTTAGAGTGTAAAACTAATCATGGGCCTTCACCCATCAACTTAAACTTTTGGAAAACTTGATTCTTTGAACAAAGAGATAATTTGGTCGTTATTAAGGTGATCCAAAAGGTGTTCAAACGTCTATGATAGATTAGAACAATCATTGAGAATATATGAGAGATGTTTGCTAAGTTCAACATTGCCCGACTTCCTCATGTTTTAAGGGAATGTAATCGAGCTCCGCACGTGGTGACAAATGTAAGTCGTTTTAGACAAGGTCGAGGACGTCTAAAAGGGGAATCAGTGTAGAATCTCGAAAGGACTGTTTTAACACTAAGACGAGCTATGTATTGATATCTCGCCCAGCGTTCTCCTTATTTTTAAAAATAAATCACGTCCCCAGTGAATTCTAAATTCTAATGTACTTTATTGGCTATTTGTTTGTTTGTGACTTGAGAGTCCTATATTGGAAAAGGGAACATAGAAAAACTCAACTAATCCTACGTATATGACTTTTAGTGGTGTGGAACCAATTCACGAATTGTTAAGGAATCTTTAACTTAAGTGACTCTTTTAGTGTGTGGATTATTACACGGTCGGGGTTTACTGGATAACCGGGTTCCTTGTTGAGAAGAATTGATTCACGCAAATGATATTCAACATGTCAAATTGAAGGAAAAAAAATTTGGAGTTCATACCGGTTGAGAGAGTCTCAAATTTCTAGGGTGATCAGGAATGAGGATACATCACAGTTGAGTACTAAATTTAAAGGCAACACAAAAACCATAAATGCAAATATTACGAAAATTTTCCTAGGCTATCCCGAAACACTAATTGGCCAACAACACGTCTATAGTCCAAATTAAGGAAAAATAGGTGGGGTAAGCAGCGAGGCAGCTGGGTTTGCATAGTTCGGTTTACGTGCTTCATTTTGATATGTAATTAATCTTGTAACTCCTTACGAATCAAAAGTTGCTCTTGTTTTCATTTCTTCCAACTCAACTGTTTTGGACTTTTGACGAGTCAGCGAGGAGATTCCAATTAAAGAGGTCGATGACCAAAGGGTGGACATATGCAATTTCTTAATTTAGTAAAATATTTAATATTCTTTGATTGCGGTACTTTTTTCTAAATACCATTTTATTTTTAGGTGTTTGATATTATACCTACAGTGCTTGAAAATGAAAAACTTAAAAGTTAAAGATACTTGTAAAATATATTCAAAATTGAAGGTACACACAAAATATATTCAATGAAACCGTACAAAATATTAGGGTTATTTACATCTAAGGTCCCTATAGTTTTCTCGTTGTGCCAATTTAACCTCTATACATGCAAGAACTCTGAAGTTAAGCGTGCTTGGGCGAAAGTAGTACCAAGATAAAAGACCTCTTGGGAAGTCCTCGTGTTGCACCCCTTAGGTTAGGGGTACTCGAAAACAGTCTTTCTTCATGGTAGCACCTTGCAGAGGGAAGGCTACATATATCCAGCTCCTCCAGACCCTCCTTAAGCAGAAGCCTTTGGGACACTGGGAATGTTGCTTTTTTTTAGTCTTTTGATCAAATTTAAGTTGAATTATTGACATAATTTTTATTGAGACAATGACATTAGATGCAAGTAACCCTTTGCAAATCCAGGAATTAGCTCAATTTAACCCAATTCATAGCCGAATCATTAGAAATTTATTGAAAACAAAATATAAATTTTACTCTAGCGACCAAATTGACACAATATATATTATGCAGGGAAGGACTAAATTAATATAATTGACAAAGCACAGAGACGTTTGGTGTTAACAACCCTAAAATATATTACCAAAATTGCTATATGAAATTTTATGAGACATTGACCTCCAAAATCATGGAATGTGCTCCCTTTTATCCGGCCCAATTGTCTTGCGTTTTTAATACTTGATTTCTTGAATTTGGAGAAAGAGTTACATTTCTCATGACTTAACTACTACATGCAAAATATTTAAATTATCCCTCTTTGAATGTCTGTTGTTGGAAAAATTATACAATCGAGTACAAGTGGAAGCGAAAAACACTGAAAAAATTAACCTGCGATATTTATATGGAAATCCTTTCTCTACCAAAAGGAAAAACCACGGGATCCAAACGGATATCTTATCCTCTATGAAATTTAAGAATTAAAATCTCCAATTTTGACCCCGGAATCCCATATTACAATCATCATTAATGCGACTATTGCCCGGTAAGTAATTAACCATCCTATAATATAACTTTGCACAGTACGTCACCAACCCTTCCAAAATATAGTTTTGCATTATAAGCCACCAATTCTTTCACAACACAGCTTTGGATAGATGAAACAATAGAAACTCTTTCATTAATCAAAGTACCCGAGTATAACTCCCTTCATACTCATATGAACACCACTCAACATCAAAATCACAAAAGACCTCTCACAAAACACTAACAATCAAAATCTCTCATTATCTCCCATAACAAGTTTGATTTGTTACTTTCATTCTTGATCAAGTCACTTGCGCTCCATTAAAATTTAAAAAAAAAAATAATTTATATATTTAAAACCATAAAGTTTTTTAAATATCATGTCAGAAAAGCCTAATAGATGTTAATATCATCATATTAAGGTGTAACATTAAAATATTTTAAAAAGTTTAGGTATGTCACTAAAAAATTAAAAAATCTATTGGATTATTTGAAGAGTTGTTACCCAAAATAGTCTAAAATAAAAAACTATTACCTAAAATGACCCATTTTAAAAAATATTTCCCCAAATGGCTATCATGTCATCAATTTTGAAATTTTTTTTTTTTTTTTTTTTTTTTTTTTTGTGTTTGGGGGTACTTGACACTTTAAACCTTTTTAAATTTTTTATTTAATTGTTTAATAAATTATAAATTATTAATTAAATTAAATATATTAATTATATTTTATTATCATGTTATATTTAGCTTTATAACATGCATTTTAGTTAAATTATATATGTTATTTATAATAAAAAATTTAAATTAAGTTATTTATTAAATATTAAATAATATTATTTATACATAATTTTTTGCTTTACTCATTATTATAGTTATATAATAATAGTTGTTTGTTTATATAACATTTAATATAAATTATTATTTTTAAAATTATTATCATGGGAAGGGAGGTATTTCCAAAACAAAAAAAAAAATTCAAATTTGACGGCATGGAGGCTATTTAGGTAAATATTTTTTGAAATAGGCCATTTTGGATAATATTTTTTTATTTTGAGCCATTTTGGGCAATGGCTCTTTTTTAAAACCGCACATAAAATTTAGATAATTTTCAATAACAATTACAAAAATATAATCTGTAAGAAAAAGTTAATTTTAGTCAAAATTATTTTATAAAAAATTAATTTTCTATTGAACCAAAAAGAGTAGTAGTCTTATGCGACGGCAACCCCGAAAAAGCAACCTACGGCCAGCATTGATTGGGAGGGTTGGACCACAGGAATCAGGAGCCATGCTTACGGAGTACGAGTCCGCCCTTTTCTTGCACCTGAAGGAATATTCTTGGTTCACGAAGACTCCAAATGCCTAGTGCTCGTAAAATCTAATACGACATAATAACATACAATGTGAATACGACTTCAAAATAGGAGGGCGGCAGTTAGGGCTTAAATTGTTAGAAAAATTAAAAAAAATACTTGCAAAAACCTTGCAACCAGGTATCCAAAAGATCTCAGGTGTTGAGGTGTGTAATCACTTTCCTTAAGGCTTATTTCGGTATATGAAATATTCTCGGGGATGCAAGAACTACCAAATATGGAGTGGAGATGTGTATGGGGAGAGATTGATAAAGATGACTAGAGATTGGCCTGATCAAAAATAATACACAATTGAAAACTCACACAAGAACATTTGATGAAGTTCTTCAATTTTCTCTTTTATGATTTTCTCTACAAATTCATGTGTTTTTTCTCATCACAAGAGTGGGGGTATATATCTGTATATCATGTCAGAGAGACGTCCCAAACGAAGAGCCAAAACACATAAAAGAACCGGGAAGAAACCACGCAGAAAACCGTCAAAACCGACCTGCGTGTCGAATCTGTGTGTCGACACACGGGCTTTTTGTAAGCCTGTGTGTCGACACACAGATTTCACTCGTGCGCTACTGTAATGGGCTGTGTGTCGACACACGGGCCATGTGTGTCGACACACAGCTGTCTCCCCTGCGTTCTGTAGGATTTTGTGTCGACACACATGGCCCATGTGTCGACACACACCCCCAACAAGCTCTAATCATTCAAACAAGTATCGGGACAACCTCAAATACATCTTATACATATATATACAACATTTAACACATTTATATACACATATTTTGAAAATACACCAACATAAATGAGCCGAGTTGGCTCGTGAACCTTCACAAGCCAGCTTATCATAAAGTCTGAAAAGCTCGAGCTCAACCCGAGCCGAGCCCGAGCTTAGTGAAGCTTGAACTTGTAGGCTCGCAAGCATTAAGGAGGCTAAGTGAGCCTTTATTAGTATAATATATTCGTATAATTATTGCCTTATGAAGCCAAATTAGAGTTTAAACGAGCCGAGCCTCGAGCCCATATTGAGCTTAAATGAGCTGAAATATTGCAAGCTGAATTCAAAGCTCACCGAGCTCAGATCAAGCTGAGTCGAGCCCGAGCCGAGCTTAATGCTAGGCTCGGGGCTCGGCTCGGCTCGGCTCAGCTCGGCTCAAATACACCTTTGGCGATAGTGCTATAAAGGTGGATAAGCTTATTGGTGCGAAGCGCGTATGGAAGTATGGGAAAAAATTTGGTTTGATATTTAATGGTGATGAATCGTTGTTTGCACGGATAGAATAGGATTTTAAATGTTTTTACTCCCTATTAATCTCATCTCTCGTTTTCATACAGTTGGCCGGTTCCCCCTATTCCTAGCTCATTTTATCTTCTAGTGTTGTATCCATGTAGAGTCTGTTTAATTTTTTTCTTACTTGTTTGTTTTTGTTTTATCCCACTTTCCTTTTTGGCTGTTTTTGTCTTCGTTTCCTGATTCTTACTTTTTATGTGAGTGCTCTATGGCCTCGTTTGTAAGAGCTACATGTTTTGTACTGCAAACTTATCGCTAATTATCGAAAATAAAAGTCAGGTTGAATTTGAGTTAACATGTTTGACCAGTTTAAGGTTGAAACCAATAAGGGATGAGATCTAACATGTTTCTGATGCTTTTAATCAGTTTATGTAATTATCTCAAGTTATATACTACGTTATATATTGTTACTATATATATTTCTTTGCAGCATATGTCAACATGGAATTAATCTGAACTAAAATAGGTCACATTAATTAATAATTTATTTTTAAAAAAATGTAAGTTGATCTCGTACTGATTGTTAGTGTCGGTCATAAGGGTCTGTTGGCATGTTTATAACTTAGCAAACTAACATGTAATAAAAATCAGGTTACCAACTAGCCCAAAAGGATTGAAAAAAAGGCTATTAGTGGCCGCAATCCATTGTTGAGCCTCTCCCTTGGACACTGGATCATCAATACTAGTTTGAGACCCGATCATCTAGCTACACGCGAGAATCAAGTTACTCGCCCTTTCCTGCCACGAGCAGAATTACTTGCCCTTGACTCTTCTCCCCACGTAATACCGAGTTCCTTACTTCTAACCCTTAATACCAGATAAGTTATCGGACGGTTAACAACTAAAATAAAAATTGAGATCAAATGCCCATGCCATACAGAGCCAGAAACTCATGTCAGATGTATAGGCAAATATCTTGTAAAAGCATCAACATAAATGTCAAGGAACCATCTATCCCAAAAGCCTAAGCTGATGGGTGAAGGTTCAGGATCAGTTTTATACTCTAACATGCCCCCTCTCGCAAATGCCCTTTTGGGCTTGAAGCGTGGATAATGCATAGGCCCACCTCATACCTTGTGCTTAATTGTTTTAATATTAAAAGTGGGGGTTGTTGAGATTCGAACTCCTGACCTCTTGGTCATCAAGGCTCTGATACCATGTCAAGGAACCATCTATCCCAAAAGCTTAAGCTGATGGGTGAAGCTTCAGGATTGATTTTATACTCGTTTGCAGCCTGATAACTGTTTGAGCTTCAGAAACAGAAAGAGACTCAGGAAAATCCAGTTCATTGTGCAGCTGAATGACACCAAAACAAAAGCGATATCTAGTGAACTACTGATACTTAACGACAACAAGCCAGCGCCTTAAAGTGGCTCCCGCGTGGGTAGGATCTGGGAGTATGAGATATACACAACCTTGCCTCTATAAGGTGCCATCCTACAAAGAGGTTGTATTTTAAGGACCTCCAACCCTAAAAAGAACTCTACTCCCTTACATGAAAACAAGCATGTCTAATGCAAATAGGCACTACTCAAGTCAAATAAAGGGGTGAACAATAGCATACATGCAAATTTCACATTCAAATTATAAGATGATGATGCAAAATGCAAATCAAGAACTTAGATACAGATGATAACATAGAACAATCCAAGAAAACCCAGAATACCATACTTGATACAAAACTTACATGAATTGTGGCAACTTACAGTGTAAATCAGGAACTACGCAAGATCTGAGTATCGCAACTTCTCTTTTTCTTTGAATATATCACGCATCATAGTAGTAACCTGTTGCACTCATGACCACATGAAAATGCCAAGACCTCCAATCACTTAGGCTCCTTTTGTTTTGACCGAAAAGTTTTTCCATCTTCCTATAATTTTATTGTATAAATGAGTAACAATTTTTTACTTCAGAAATTGACTTACCCTCAACGAGTTTAAGAGAAAAGTTTTCCTAACCACGAATCTCATAATCATAGACAATGAGATTATTTTCCTTAACTAAACAAATAACAATTGTTAACAGAAGACTATTTCTCAATGTAAACATATAGAGAGTACTGAATGAAAAATATTTTCCATCCAACCAAACAAAGCCTCTATCATTCAAAAGTTCCTCTGAAGAAACTGAAAGCAATCTCCATGCCCTTTTTCCCAAAGACAGAATAAGATAGTGAAAATATCAAGTCATATTCGAGTATTGAATCTATAGCTCAAAACTGTTTTTTTTTCATTGATTACAATGACATTATAACGAAACATATTTTTAGCTCCATAAAAGAAAATATCTTCCCTCTCCTTGCAGGGAAGTAAACATCCTCACTGTGAAGGGAAACATTTTCCATTAAAGTAAGAATTGATACTCATTTATACAATAAAACTACAAAAATCTGACAGAAAAAATTTTCATCAAAACAAACAGAACCTAAGTTAAATATCAATGTCCTCTATATCCAAAACACCAAGTTTAAGTATTTGATGTACAAAAGCAACTAGCTGCATCCCCTGTTGGCCCAGAGATGGGGTACCATTGTACCACATAAGATTGCCCTTTTTTTTTGTTCTTGCTCTGTCAAGCTCCCTGCCTTGGTGAGAGCCTTTTTGGGGTACTGAGCTGCTGTCGTTATTGTTGATCTATCAAGCTCTCAGTTGATTGTCCTTGATTATTTCCCCTCTTCTAGGTCTATTCTCTCATCTGGTGATTACTTGGTCTTTTCTTCTGTCTAGTTTGCTATGCTAATTTGAATATCTATGCACACAACCATACTTCTAATTTGAACGTGATTTGTCAATTCAATACCCAAAAATAACTAAAACTGTCAAAACTCGTCTCAAACAAACTTGTCAAGAAGAATTCCAGTGGTTAATATATCCCTTTCAACACCTATAATGACAGTATCATTGACATAAACATCATCTTATAATGATCGTAAAGTGAAGATAGAATAACAAGGGATCCATCCAAAAACTTTGCAAGACACAATCACCACGTTAAGAAACCCGCCAAATCATGCTCGAGGAGACTGTTTTAGACCATCAAAATCTTCTTTAGACGACAAACTAAGCCAAACACCGGCATATAGACTTCCTCGTGAAGATTCTCGGCTAGAAATATTTATATCCAACTTACCAACTTACCTTTTTCTAGGTACCTCTACATACTAATCCCGCATATCCAAATTCTGAACGTTTTGGTATGGGTAGAACAAGATCCTAGGATAGATAAATCGCATAAATATGATGTCCATTTCCTTTGAAAATAGACATCATTCCTCTCATCCCTTCTACATAACCATAAGCAAAGTGAAGGTACATCCCTATGGATCTTATGCTCAGGGCAAAACTCAATCGAAACGAATAACAGCAGAGAACTTCATCTTATGTTTCTAGGGTTGGTGGCCCGCGGACATAGCCTCCCTTCAGAGTAGCACACTGAAAGAATAAGATTGCGTAGAACTCACCCCCAGATCCTGCTCAGGCGGGAGCCCTTAAAGCATTAGATTTTTTGTTGTCGTTGTACTTAATTCAAAAACGGACCCACAGGAACTAGTAGCGATGTTAAAACTTTTTTCATCCTGGACAATAATAAGAATAGGCAACAAATAATGTACTTAATATTATATACAAATTTATATGAAGATGACTAAAATACGGGCATATACCAAAAAATTAAGAAAGTAAAAACAAAGTATTTGAATATGAACGTTGTAAAAAAATACCACAAAACTCGGTCTCGTTTCGTATGCGGGAAGTAGAAATTTATGGGAAATAGATTTTTTTGCTCTTATTTGGTTGACAGGAAGTTGGTAGAATAAGGAAAGTAGAAATTGCTTAGCAATTTCCAAGTCCTTCAAAACATAGGAAATAACTTACGTAGCCCCGTCTAAATAAGGTCTAACTCTTTTTTTTTTTTTAAACTAGCCTCCAAAAGAAGTTTTATTTTCGAGAAATACAACTTACTGCAGGAATTTAATTCATGTGGATCAAACGAGGTTAGATACATAAAATAACTTTTACTATATAATTTGTAGAAAATATCACTAAATATTTTCTGCTTTTGAAAAATTTCACAAAAATCACAAATGCAATTTTATTTTTTTTATATTAAGATATACAGTAAAAATCAATATTATCTTTTAAAGGGTTTTCAAAACAACTGGGGTACATGCCTCCAATACTATTAACACTGGCTCTGCCAGTGAAAGGGGCCAACTACATGAAATAAGAAGATAAATAAACTCTTAGCCAATTGCAGTAGAATGATGTAACTGAGACTAGTATCAAGATGGGTAATCTCTTGGGAAGTCCTCGTGTTGCACCCCTCAGGTTGGAAGTTCTCGGAAACAGCCTCTCTTCAGGGTAGCACCCTGAAGGGGGAAGGCTGTGTACATCCATCCCCCAGACCCTGCTTAGGCGAGAGCCCTTAGGGCACTGGGAATGTTGCTTTGCTTTACCCTTATTATGTACATCTTAACATTCTCCAACGCAGGTTCACTACGTTAGATATGTAATTAAATAATATTTTAATAGGTAGCTTTATTTTATAATCTAGGTTATTTTTCCTTTTATTATGTAATTAGGATCTTAACTAGTGGTTTTCCTCCCCCAATTTCTATATAAGCATATCACCTAGGTTGTATGGCAGTTATGTAATGAATGATCAGTTAAAGTCTCTCTCCCCCTCGACTATGCTCTTCTCCCTTTCGCTCTCTTAATTCTGCGCTATTTTCCCCTTGTTTCTACTATCACCTCTAGTTGAGCTTCGATTCGATGACAATAACCTCACAACTCTTCCTAATTTTAACTGCATCATAAGTTAAGTAAGAAGTTTGCAAAATGCGAAGAAAAATTAGCAATACTCTTGAGAATTTGGAGATGTCTTATTGAATCAAGGTAGATGCATAATAGCAGAGCTTTTCTTCATTTATAACCACCCTGGCATGACGCTTATAACGGGCTTTTGCTCCAGCAATTCAGAAGAAATGACCCCATCTTTCAACAACTGTTTCCACCCCGCATATGTAAACTAATCAGGTTCGGTCAAGACTCCATGCAATCCAAGCTGTTGTTTGGAGCCCTAATTCATTAAAAGCCCTTTTGAAACTACCAAATTTACTGCCTATCGCAATTCATAAAAAGGATAATAACAATCTATGTATGATGATAAACATAGTAGACTTAGCCCGAGTCGGATACCTCAATTATCAAAAAAGGACCCGTAGATCAAAACTTGTTTACGTGGTTATAATCCAGGAAATTTCAATTTGGATTGAAAGGAAAAGGATGTACTCAACGGCCTTCCTTTGAATCAACCTGCTAAAAGGGGAAAATTCAACTTAAAACCCGAAGAGAGAACACAAAAGAGAAATAAACAAAAGGCCGGGAATTTGCCCAACACAACTCCATGTATAGAACTAGTCTCCGAAATACATAACTCTCTTACAAGGCTGAAAACAATATAAAAGCCAAACTCAATCTGCATCAATGTTAAAATTTAATGTGAAACTTAAAAGCAAGCTAAACTCTGATCTTCTAGAAGCGTGCACTCCTACTGTCTTTTGTCTTTATGCTCGCCTCGATCTGCATCAATTTAACTTGCAACTCCAGTCTTGAATTGAAGTTGAGTCTCGACTTCTATTTATCTAAAAAAAGAACAATTTGATCCATGAAACTACTTGATATATAACTAATTAGGCAAATTATTTGCCTGAACATAATTTGTAAAGGTCAGAATCAATAGGAAACTAAATCTAGTTGTGAAAGGGACTTCATAGAACCTTATGACTGCAGTTTCCAAGGTTATAATCCAGGAAATTTCTCATGCCTATATGATGAAATCAAGCTATGAAGCAACTAATTTAAAGGCCCAAAAGGTTTTAGACCATTCTCTCAGCCAGACAGCACTTGGTTTTCACATGTAAGGCATAAATGCAAACCAAAATGCGACACAAGTAATGAAACAAAACAATAAAACTTAGGTAATGTTATTACCAGAGCAAATATGTTAATGCGAGAGCAACTTTACGAAAACTTGTGGCTATTATTCACTCAAATTCATACCATTGCTCACAATAACATTTTTCGCGCTGACAATAACGACGCCATAAAACTTTCCGTAAAATGTTCGACTCTATTTAACTACAGTACCTGTGGACATGCTTATAAAATGAACCTAAAATTTACTATCAATTTGCTGCCATGTCAAGTACATAGCACAAGAATCTACCGAGTATGAACCCATCATAAGAAATTTTGTAACCATCGTTTCCTTCTAAAACACGAACCTAAAGTTTTCACTTAAAACATGAATTTTTTTTTTTTTTTTTTTTTAAGTGAGAGAGTGATTGCACTTAGAGTTAAGGATGTCCTTAAAGGTACAAAATGCAACAATAAAAACTGTGAACTAATAGCATAAAACCCTTCAGTCCCTTTACGAATCCACAAAGGCTATATCAACAAGCCCCCAAAGCTCTTTGTCCAAAGAGTTCCTTAAAGGATCACATTTTCCCATAAGAAATTGACTGCATATGCTAAATTTTAAAAACCGAGCATTCCTTTCAAGCCAAATACACCAAAGAATCACTATCTTGAATGTGGAGAATAACATTAAAACGTCTTTCCTCTTCCCTTCCCTATGTCATGGAACTTCATTAAAATGACACTCTCAACCGATTTTAGGCTAATCCACATCTAGTCAAAAGTAGACAGCAGCTTACAGTATAATTCCCAAGCCACAGTATAATGCAGAAATAAATGATCATGCATCTCCCCACTTTGAAAGCAATAACACAAGATCCCTAGAGACAAAGCCTTAAAAGGTCTCCGTTTCTACAGACAATCTTAAGTATTAAGCTTATTAAGAAATAAAGTCAACGTAAAGACCTTAATTCTACCCACCACGTCCTTGCCTTAGTGGTACAAGGCAAGTGAGGGGATATAGTGTCACTTTAGGCTAAAAAGTCTGGAGTTCGATTCCCTCCTTGAACATCTCCCTAAGAAATCCCTGACTTAACCGGTTCATGTAGTGTGTGGGTCGCTACATGCGCCGAGATTTATTGGGTCATCGGATTCCTCATTAACAAAAAGACCTTAATTTTCCAAACATAAGGGCATGCTTATCATAATTTCACATCAGCATAAGGCAAAACAGCTATTTGCAAAAGGCAAAAAAAATAACCCAGAACAAGAATGACATTGATGATACTCAACTATAAGATATGCCATTAAATCAGGGTCCCACATATAATCACCAACTGTAGTTCCATAGTTCAAACAAAATCTAAAAGGACAGAATTTGTTAAGAAATCGAGTCGAGCTAATTAACGAGCCGAACTTTTTAAGTTATTATTGAACCATTTTTGAACTAATACTAACTGTTATTGAGCTCATAACGAGCCCTTAACGAGCTCATATCGAGCCCCTTAACGAGCTCTTATCGAGCCCTTATCAAACTGTTCGTGAACATTAGCGAGCCGAGCACCCCCCTGTTTTGAACTCGGGTCGTTAAGCTTATCGAGCCTGCTCGAACTCGGCTCGATAAGCTATCGAGCACTCCTAATGAACACAAACGAGACCTAATTGATTTCAAGCACCAATAATTCATCGAACGCTCGGTTCGTTTACACCCCTATCCCCGCCCTCCCCCCTATTTGACAATTAAGTAAAGAGGAGTAAAAAGGATAAGGATAAAGGGTGTTAATTTCTTATCTTCTTTTGGCAAATGCTTTTGAAGAGTGAAGGAGGGTAAAAACTCATTAACCTCCATTCTGATTAAAAAAAAACTCATTACCCCCTTTCCCCCGTTTTCTTTAACCCCAAATTGGAGGTAAAGGGGGTAATGTAAATTTTTTAAAAATTTTAAATAATTTTGTTATTATTTTAATTATAACTTTCTTTGCACTTTTACTCAATTGTCAAACAAGGATAACTTATTTACCCTCTTTACTCTTACCCTTTTTAATTTAACATATCCAAAAAGGATAGAATATTACGTTACCGTTCCCCTTTTTCATCTTTATTTACTCTCTTCCCCACCCAATTGCCAAACAAAGCACATCCCTCAAAAGCATTTGTCAAATTGTGGTAAGAAATTACCCCCCTTACTCTTACCTCCTTTTACCACTCTTTATCCGTTGCTAAACAGGGGGTAAGGTGTTGACCTCCTCTTTGGTAACGGGAGTAAAGAGGGTAGGAGTAACGAAGGGCAAAAATTTAACTATATTTGACAAGTTTTACCTCTATGACCTTCTTTTACTCCAATTTTCTTTAACCCTCAAATCGGGGGTCAAAGGAATAGGTAATTTTTAAAAAAGTTTTAGACAATTTTGTTCTTATTTTAATTATTATAAATCTTTTTAACTTATCCGGTTACCCAATTGTCAAACAAAGGTTACTCATTTACTCCTTTTTGCCTTTACTCCTAATTAAATATATCTAAATAAGAGTAAGATAATACCTTGCGACTCCTCTTTACCTAGTTGGCAAATAAGGCGCTAAGATATGGTACTTCGAAACCAAAGAGGTTTTCATCGATTTCACGCGAGTGAAAAGGAATTTTATTCCCATCAAATGCACAAACAACCATAGGAGAATTCAATGGATACGCTTAAAATAGCTACGTCAAGGCCAAGAAGTTTTTAATCATCAACAGCCTTATCACTCGCCCAAAACCCTTCTCGCCCAACTTCCACTTCTACTCGCCTTGGCCTTAAACAGCTGCTCCCTCGGGCCTTGACTCCTACTCGCCACTGACGAGTAGGCTAGTCGCGTACTTGGGCAAGTGCTAGGCATCAAGCACAAGTGTTGGCATATGGAGTTTTCAAGTGCTCATTTAGGACACTTCAACCTCTTTCCTTTGCTAATGAATGGGGATCTAAACACCTTATTTTTCCAAGCCACATCGGTTACCCATCCCACTCGAGAGCACTCTTTACTCGCATACCTCACTTCAAGCTCTATGATAAACTAGACTATGGAAGATTAGTATTTTGTTGTGTTTATTTACTTGTTCCACCTTTATACCTATATTAACTTAAGCATCGGAGGAATCCCCCGCTGATAAAGCTATGGGTACCTTTAACCGTTTGCTCGTCCGACAAGAAATAACATCAGATGTGAAGCCGCTGCCTTCCCTTCCTTGAACTCCCCACCCACGTATAAAAACAAACAGTAAATAAAGATAGCACTTAAATTGTATTAACGCCCCTAAAGTTTGTCTCAAGTTTAAAATTTAACTAGAATAGTTAAAATTATCACTTAATGTAATATTCTTTTCTTTGTGCACTAGAATTCATGGATCAAAAACCAAGTTACTCATTCTTTTATGTTTTTATTATCCTAAGAAACTTTCAAATTAAACTTCAAATTCTCTTACATTCAGATTGCATTTACATAACAATACATATGAGAAAAATAAAATTAAACAGTATTGCAGTTGATTAAAACTTAGATCCATGACTTACTCACTAAACTCGTTAGCGAGCAATTTAACCATGGAAGGGCGCGGCTTGCACAAAGCCTCCAACGGCAAAGCCTTAGGCATGGTGAGACCCGTGGCTTGAGACATGTCAATTTCATCTTTCCCAACTCTTTCCCAGTCAAAACACTGCAGAACTAAGCCAAGTACTAGCGCCACTGCACGCTTGCCCATAGCATAACCAGGACAGGCTCGCCTGCCAAGACCGAAAGGAAGAAGTTTATTACTCCCTTCATCATCCTTGGTGTCAAACCTCTCAGGTTTAAACTTCTCTGGTTCATCCCACAAGTTAGGATCCCTATGGATGGTCCATAGGCTAACCATCAACATGGTGCCTTTAGGGACATGGTAACCGCAAACAGTGCAGTCCTTAGAGGACTCGTGGGGAAGTAAAAGAGGCGTGGGCGGGTACAAGCGGAGTGTCTCATTGATGATGTTCTGTAATAAGGTGAGCTTTGGAACATCTTCCTCGTCTAGGAGGCGGTCGTGCCCTACCACAGCATCAATTTCTGCTTGTGCCTTTTTCAAGTATTCCGGATTGTTAAGGAGAAGTGACATTGCCCATTCCATTGTAGCTCCCGATGTATCAGCCCCAGCCAACACTAATACCTGTAATGTAGTTGACATAATGGCAACAGTTATTGTTATTATATTTTATCTATATTATAAAATCCAAGTATATTAAAAATATTGTGCAATATGTATCATTTGTATATTTTTTTCAGGCACAAATAATATATCTAACCTTATTTTTGTAACTTTTTCAGAAAATGAGTTACTTATGCCCTTAGAGTTTGCCGAATTTAATCTAGAACTAAATTAATATAATTAAAAATTTAATAATTAAATTAACTCAATAAATAAATTACAGGACGGATGGCAACAATAATCCTAAAAAAATTTATAAATTAAATATTAAAATGTAAAAGAGAAATTACTAGACATTTCTAAACACGTAATATTGGATTGGCCAATGCATTATTATCAAACAGACAAGCGACGTCAACTCACTTGAGAAAATCAACCACTTAACTAAAAGTGATCGAGTGAATCATATAAACTTGACAAAAATTAGAGACAAGGAGTTTCTAATAAATACAACAACAACAAGCTCAGTGCCTCAAGGGTTTGGGAGGGGTGGATGTACACAGCCTTATCCCTTCAGGGTGTAACCTTGCTGAGATGTTGTTTCCGATGACCCCCAACCTTGTAGGGTTGCCTACACGAGGACTTTCCAGAAGGTCACCCATCCTAGTACTGCTCTCGTCTAAACACGCTTAACTTCGAAGTTCTAATGGGATCCGGTTGTATTAGTGCCTGGTAAATGATCCCAAAGAGTTTCTAATAAATATATTAGAAAAATTATCGGCTAGGTACTGTGATAAGTTACATATCAAAGAAAATTACATTCCAAAATGAATTGGTAATTGGTAGAGTAACTCCTTAGGTATATAAATTAGTATTTTTTTTGTTTTACCCACCAAAGTGGGATTCCATTTTTCTTTTACTTTTGGCTTGTATCAAATAACCACACTCCGCAACTGTCGTCCTCGACTGCTTCACTCTAGGTAATTGTATTATGAGTAGGTAGCCCTTTTCTCTAATGGACGGCTTCACTCTACTCTAGGTAGCCCTTTCTAAAACTAGGGCCCATCACATGTGGCTTGTCCAGCATGGCCATCGAGCACAGCCAATCACATACCAGGCGGAGCACAACTCCAGAGCAGGGTCCATCCCACATCAAACCTAGCTCCTTAAAAGCGATCTGAGGATCAATGGCTCTGATTCTATTATTACATACCAAAGGAAGTTCTATCCCAAAACCAATTGGCAATAGGCGAAGTAGTTCCTTAGGTATATAACTAGGTATTTTCTATTCTAATCCACCAATGTGGAATTCCATATTTCTCCTACTTTTGGCTTGTATCATGATAAATATATTCTAATGTTTAATATATTCAATATCCTAAGCTTTGAATGTTTTATCACTTAGGTATTTTATGTCATAATTTGATGAGTTTTTGAAAAAAATCACACCAATTATATATATATATATTATATCAATGCTTTCAGCAAAATTCGGCAAATTATAGTAAAAAGTTCGTTGAATCTGCATGTAAAGTAGCTATTTGTTGCCAAAATTGTGTGTCATATCAGCATTTATTGATAAAAGATCATCAAATTCTAATTACTATACTTATATATTGTCAAAATCATGTTTCTCTTTAGTATTTCTCAACGTAAAGGCAAGTTTAGTTCAAAACTCGTCGAGCGTGGTTCAATATCATCCGAGTCGACCAAACCCAAGCCTTTGACTAGTCGAGCTCAAAGTTGAAGTTTCCGAACTCAATGAATTTCAGGCCAAGATAAATGTAGACAAGTTGAGCATCGAGCCTGAACAGCTTGAGCTCTAGCTCGGCTCATAGACACCTGTATGTGCATCGGAATTAGGATATATGATACTTACCATAATCGCACCCTTGATGACTTCATTGGTGAAAGTTTGAGGGTCTTGTTGTTGAAGAGACAGCATAACATCGACAATCGTTCTACTACTACTAGCGACACCTTTTATGTCCTCCTTGATCTGCACACGTTCATCGAGTAAGCGTTGGTAAAACTTATCGGTGTTTTCCATCCACCTAACCATTCTCTTCTCTAACCCCACAAAAACCCATCTCAACATTGGCAAGAAATCTCCCACATTCCCACTCCCACTCAAATATGAGCCTTCTCGTATGATCTCTCGAAATTGCTTCGCTTCCTTTGCATCTCTCCCCTCCACGTCTTTCCCGTAGTACCTGTTGAGGATTGAACGTGTGAGTTCAGTTGTGAAGTTTAACGTTTGGCTGTGTTCAAGAAGAGATTAGTGTATGTGCAAGGTGTAAACAAGTCAAGCTAATTAAGTTGAGCACCGGCTTGTTCAAATTTAAACTTGATGACCTTTAACTAGCTAACTTGAGCTTTCCAACATTTCTTCGAAGACAATTAGATAAGATGTTAATTTACTCAATATTTGGTTACACTCAGCTTGTTATTGAAATAGATTTAATCGAGCCTGTTGCCGAGCCAATCTTGCTATGCAATCGAGCTCGTTATTGAACTGAGCGCGCTATTCAAGGTGGTATTAAACCACATCCATCACCGCCGGCGCTTTTGTATTATGAGTTCTCTCTCTAATTATCAAAAAAAAAAAAAAATTATGCCAATCAAGCCTTTATGAGTTCTTAACGAGGCCTTATAAGATTGTTCGTGAACATTAATAAATCGAGCACCCTATGTTCAAACTTCGCTTGTTAAACTTATGGATCCTACTTGAACTCACCTTGATAAGCTATCTAGCCCCTAAAGCAAACATGAGCAAGCCCCAATCAGTTCCGAAAACAAGTAGTTAATATAAAATTTGGTTTGTTTATGTCTATGCAGTTAGTGACGTGCTCCAGTTAATGTCGATTAGTTTTGAGATGGAAGTTACCTCTTTCCCACAACCATCATTGTCATGATGTTCAGCGTCAACTCTGCAAATCCCGTGTTTAAATCCACCTTTGTCGCCTTACCTGTTGAGGAATCCACGTGTTAGCCTATTAACAAAGTCATACCGCTGGATTTTCATATGTGAATCTAATTAAAAATATTCCATATAAGTGATATATGATAATATAATTTTAGGTATGATTTTAAAAAACTACCTAAATTTTTTAATTGTTTAAAGTCACACCTAAACTTTTCAAAGTTTTTTAATGTCACAATGTTAATGCCATTAATATCCGTTAGTTTTTGCTAACATGGCTTTTGAAAAAAAAAGAGAAAAAAATTTTAAACAAATCAAATTTAAATTTAAAATAATTTTATATATACAAACAAATATTTCAAATACCTTAAAAATTTATAAATATTTTAAAAAGAATTTTATAGTTAAAAAATATTTTTTTTAAATGCCACATCAGCAAAAGCTAACAAATATTAACGGCGTCAACATTAAAGTGTAACATTTAAAAATTTTGGAAATCTAGGTAATTTTTTAAAATCGCATTTAAAATTTAGGTAATTTTTAATAAATAACCCTATATAAAAAGTTTAACATACACATCTAACGTGATACTCCATCTAATGCCAATTGCCTTTAAATGAACCTCACTTTGTTTGAACCTTATATGCCAATTCCTTAGTCAAATCACAAGCCTAATAAAGTTTCAATAGGATCAAATTACATCATAAGATTTACTATTACCAGTTGGTTCTGTTCGATAAAATATCAGTACATATGTTTCATACTCGACTCGTTAGCCTAATTGAGCTCAGCCAAGTACAAAACCCAACTTAACTTGCTATTGAGTCAAGCTCGCCACAAAGCTACTATTGAGCCATTATTACTCCATTTTCTATCCAAATATCGAGCTTTTAATGATCTCCTAACAAGTAATTAATCTTTTTCTCGTCAAACTATTTATAAACATTAACGAGCCGAGTACCCTCATCCTAAACTTGTCTTCACAAACTATCAAGCTCCAAAACAAACAGGAATAATTAATAATCAATTTTGAACAAAAATATTTCATCGAATGTTTGGTTGATTAATATGCAACTAGTTACACAAGAACAAAGTTGATCTTACCGAGATCGGAGGCGCCCTGGTAGAGTTGCCGGAGGAGCAACCGGACCTCCTCTTGGCGAATACCCGAGAGTAACGGGAGCCTAGTAGACGAAAATATCTCTTGGGTCATAATCCTCTTCAAAGTCCTAAAATGATCATTATAGGGCGAAAACGCGATCGAAGTACAATCATAGTGCAACAACCGCCCAGCAAGTGTATTAGGGCGGTTGGCAAATACGACATCGTTTTTGACAAGGCACTCCTCGACTGCTGTCGGGGACGAGATGAGAAGAACATTACGGACACCAAAACGAAGGAGGACGATTCCGTTACCGTAAGTCGTTGCGATTCGGTGGATCGTACGGTGGAGAGGCT
Organism: Simmondsia chinensis; assembly: GCA_018398585.1. Classification (NCBI taxonomy): domain Eukaryota; kingdom Viridiplantae; phylum Streptophyta; class Magnoliopsida; order Caryophyllales; family Simmondsiaceae; genus Simmondsia; species Simmondsia chinensis. The sequence continues at coordinate 36,461,755 of JAGTTD010000007.1, forward strand.
GTTTGAGGAGGTGGAGGTGGCCTAGGATGGGGAGAGAGATTGATGGCGTTGGGGGGAGATTATTTTTTTGAGATTTTGATGTGAAAATACGAAATAAAATGGTTAAAAAGATAGAAAAAAGAGCCCAAAGGAGCCAATATGTGAGTTCTTCCATGTTTATGATATGATAATAATAATAATAATTGTAAGATAAGGTAAAGTTTGATGGGTGATCCCCTTCTTTTATACTGACATTGTTGTCTACTAGAAGTCTGTCCTTACTGGTCAGAAATTTTAAATTTTTTATTGTCTTTTTTATTGGAGAAATGATGCTGATGAGAATAGATTGGGGTGCACATCAGTTCAAGATTGGATCAGATCGGACCAGAGATCAAAGTACTTCAAATTATGAGACCGAGGATTGGACCGATTTGGACTAATTTTTCATCTAACAAGTGCAATTATAAGAAGAAAAACGTTTTTCATATGAAAGTTAAAAATTAAAAAATAACGATAATAATATAATTTACACAATATATGTATAATTAAAAGATAATTATACGGGATATTTATATAAGATTTAATATTTTTAGATACATACATTATATATTAAAATTATTTACTCAAAATATTTAATGCATAATTGATGTTGATCGGTTTTCGGTCCGATCATTGGGGTCTCCGGTCTTGGACCGGACTGGACCAAAGATCGATTAAGCCAATATATTAGGACCGAAGACCGGACTAATATATGGTCGGTCCGGTCCGGTCCTTGACCGATATCACGGTTGGTCCCCCCCCAAATAACAGATAAGAAATAATTTATTTGCTATTATATATAAATTTATATAAGCTAAGGCCTCATTTGGTATGTAGGAAATAAACACGGAAAATAGAAAATCATGAAAGTACATATTCTAGCTCTTGTTTGATTGGTAGGAAGTAGGCAGAATGCACCAATTCTTTCGAAACATAAGAAGTAGGCTCTAATTCCTTCGTTTTTAACTATCCTCCCGAAAGAATTTCTATTTCCCATTCTGGACCCCAAACGTGTTTTACCTACTTCATATGAAGTTGACACGGGAATTGAATTCCCATGAAATATAACTTCCAGCAGGAATTCAATTTATTTGGCAACCAAACGAGGCTTAAATATGTGAGTATAGCAGTTTGGCTTCTAACCGTTAAATAAGAGGTCGTCAAGCTAAAACTCATCCTCACCGCTTCCCCAAGTGTTGGTTTCACGGCTCGTGTAAAGATGTTATGCTCCTTATCAATAGAAGGTGGGTCTGTATATAAATATATTAAAATAACAAAAATTAAAAACTGTGCGTATATCAGAAAATAAAAAATAGAAATAAAGATTTTCGATGATTTAAGAAATACCACAAAACATAAATTCAAGATTCAAAAACTATTGAAGAGGAGGGAGTCATTTTCTCTCCGGAAGAATATTTTGCGTCATAATTTTATGTTAAATGAATTAAATTTAAATCTCATATAAATTTATATAATTAAAAATGTTTTAAATATATATATATATATATAAATTGTTTAGAAGATAAATGACTTTCAAAGAAAAATATTTTCTATGGAAAAAAACTTAGCATTAGTTGGGTAGAAACTCCCATAGGGAGGCTCTTAAAGTTATTTCACTAACCTTTATTAAAAATAAAAAAATAACTATAAATTTTTCTAAAATTAAAGTAAGAAAAACACTAAACGAGTTGTCACTAAAACATATATGCAAATCATCGTTACGCATTAACTTGCTGAACTGCATTTAGGTATAGTAAAATCTGATAATTAATTTTTTTAATAACTAGAAAATAAAGTCGCGACATAAAATAAGTGTACTAACAAAAGCGAGGCTTGAACATACAAGCAAAAAAATTCGATAATTACTTATTAAGGTGTGTAATATATATAATGAAAAATCATTCAATTATATATAAGTAACATCAAAGAATTAAATTTTTATCGGATATATACGTTTTAAATTAAATACAAGTAATAAAAAAAGGACTAAAATGCAGTGGACAAAGTGGAAAAATATGCAATATTCTTAATTAACCACGGTGCACGCAGTGGACAAAGTGGAAAAATATGCAGTTTGAATATTCTTAATTAACCACGGTGCGCCCTACCAACCATGTAATATAGTATACTGCGCTGCCAGCCAAATAGGACCGAAACTTTAATAAAATATAAAATATATTTATTATTTTAAAATATATTTCATTATTTTAATAATAGTACATGATAATAATAAATTTCCACTTGAATTATAAAATATAATGATAAATTTCCAATTGTATCTTGACTAACTTAAATAATTAATCTCTTCCCATGCCATGTGAAAAACTATCCTGACCCCGTCTCTGTAGCTCTGTCATAGTTCGACGTCTGCTTTTACTCTAAGTTTGTCTCTCCTGGTATTAATATTGCCTTATAGAGTCTGTTTTTTATTCCTTTTTGTAAATTTGTTATTTTTGCCTTACTTTCCTATTTTCTTGGTGTTTACTGTTTTGTGTTTCGATTTTTCGAGTTTTTTTGGGTTCTCTTATGATACAACCTGAGTGGAATCAAGCTCAAATTAATGGAGAATCAATGGAACACTCAAGTAATTTAGGCTACGGGGCAGTAAGGGCTGCCCCGTTTGTACGTATTTGTATATGTATTTGATAGAAGGAGCCCCAATAATGGAGGATTACACTAAAAAAGGGGAGAAGACATAGAATTAGGGTTTGGAGAAGAAGAAGAAGAAAAGAGGCAACATCAATCAACATGAAAACCCTAATCCCAACTAACTCTTACTATATATAGGCAAAATATCTAAAGAAAATATCTAAAAATATCTACTAGTGACGTGGAAAAGAGGACCGTTGCTACTGCTGTTGACGCCAGGTGCTGAAAGCAGGGGTGAGAATGGCCTTGGCGAGACACTTGGCGGGTGACCTTCTGGCAGGAGCGAAGGAGGCACCAAGGCGGTGTGTTAGGTTCGTATCAATGCCACCCCCTTGAGATGATTCTCGTCCTCGAGAATCAAAGTGAGGGAAGCGAAGTTGAAAGCCATGCAAATATTTTCCAAGTAGCATCATCAACACTCTGGCCAACCCACTAAACTAGAACTTGGGTGGCAACTATCCGTCAACGTTTGACCATACGGTGATCAAGGATGGCAGCAGGTTGAGGCGGGGGTGCAGGAAGGGGCCATGTGTTTGGCAAAGGAGTACTAGTGGCGGGAATTGAGGAACAGCATTTTAACAGAGAGACGTCAACGGTATGATGTATGGCAGAGTGTGATGGGAGATCAAGCCCGTAAGCAACTGCCCCTACTCGATCCAAAATGCGGTAAGGGCCATAGTAGCAGGGTGCCAGTTTGTGAAAACGTCTGTTCTCTACAATTTGTTGGTGGTAGGGCTGGAGCTTTGGCCACACAAAATCGCCTATCTGGAATTCCCTTTCAGTTCCATGATGATCTGCCAGCTGCTTCATTCGATTTTCGGCTTCGAAAAGATGATAGTGTAGGCGACTGATGGTCTCTTCTCGAGTTGTCAAACTGTGGTAAACTACCTCAAGCGAAGATTCGCTGGGTAAGTAAGGAAGGTGAATTGGGGGCAAATGACCGCAGAGCAGCTTAAATGGCGAAGTCTAGGCAGAGGATTGGAAAGTGATGTTGTACCACCATTCCGCCAAGGAAAGCCAACGGGTCCACTGGCGGGGTTATTCGCTGATCGTACATCGTGAATAGGTCTCTAGACATCGGTTGAGAACTTTCGTCTGGCCATCAGACTGCATATGATAAGAAGATGATAAGTTGAGGTGGGTGCCAAATCTGGAAAAAAGTTCGTGCCAAAATATGTTGGTAAACACTGGGTCTCAGTCACTTACGATCGTTTCTGGTGGACCATGAAGCCAGTAGTTCTGATCCAAGAAAAGATTAGCGAGAGACATAAAATGGGCATATTTGGAGAGAAGCTCAACCACAACTAAAATAACGGAATGACCTTCTGATGGCGGTAGCCTTTCGATGAAGTCGAGAAAGATGCTATTCCAAATCGATGTGTGGATGGGAAGGAGCTAGAGAAGGCCAGTTGGCGCTATAGCTTTGTATTAGTTTTTTTGGCAAGTCGTGCACAGGTGGATATAATTGGTGATGCCCTAGCGAAGACTCTTCTAGAAAAATAAAGGTCTAATACGGGGTAGGTGGCATCAATCCCAGAATGTCCTCCTTGAGCGGAATTGTGAAGCCATAAAAGGATATCTTAGTGAAGGTTGGCATCATTGCCGACAACAAGTCGGCCGTTGTAACCCAAATGTCCTTGACGCCAAGAATACTAGGGGTGGGAAAGCGACTTGGCTTCCTTGTCAGTAATGATGCGTGCAAGAATTGGATCTTTAGACCAAGACTCGACTAGCCTTGACGTGTAATCGGATGATCTGGAAGAGAACGCATACATAGTACTTTTGTTCCTGACAGGCGAGAAAAAGCGTCGGCGGCTCTATTGTCGGAACCTTTCTTATAAACGATGTCGTGATTGAGGCCTATTAGTCGGGAGAGCCACAAGTGTTGAAGAGAAGATGTCAACCGTTGCTCCAGAAGAAATTTCAAACTTTTCTGATCCGTGCATATTGTGAAATGGCGACCCGTGACATACTGCCCCCATTTCTCCACCGCAAAGACCACTGCTAGCAGGTCCTTTTCATAAACAGACATGCCCTGATAGCGGGGAGCTAGAGTGCGACAGATATAGGCTAAGTGATGGCCCTCTTGCATCAAGACAGCGCCAATGCCTATGCTGAATGCATCAGTCTCGATGATGAAAGGTTTGGTAAAGTCGGGGAGAGCAAGTACGGGAGCTGAGGTTAAGGCGTCCTTCAATCGAGTGAAGGCGACTTTGGCTGCCGAAGTCTAGAAGAAGCTATCTTTACAAAGGAGGTCTGTCAAAGGCCGGGCTATGGCGCCATAGAGAGCAATGAAGAGGCGGAAATAACCGGGTAGCCCTAAGAATCCACGAAGTTGTTTTGGGGTTTGAGGGCATGGCCAATTGGCGACAACCTCAAGCTTTCGCGGATCAGCGGAGGCTCCATCACGTGAAACGAAGTGCCCCAGATATTCTATATGACGGGCGCCGAATGAGCACTCGGCGTGATTGGCGGTTAGCTGATTGGTGAGAAGAACCCGTAACACTGTCTCCAAATGAGAAACATGAGCGCACCATGTTTTGCTAAATACAAGGATGTCATAAAAAAATTGAGAACGAATTTCCGAAGATACGAGTAGAATACGTGATTCATCAAACTCTGAAAAGTGGATAGAGCATTGGATAAGCCGAAAGGCATCATGGTGAAATTCCCAGAGTGAGTTCGGAATGCTATCTTTGGAACATCCTTAGCCACCATCCGGATTTGCCAGCAACTGGATTTGAGATCTATCTTCGAGAAGTAGGAGGCACCTCCCAACTCATCAAGCAACTCTTCAACAATCGGGATAGGGAACTTATGCTTAACGGGCATCTTGTTAAGGGCTCAGTTGTCCACACAGAGATGTCAAGTTCCATCCTTCTTCTTGACGAGGACCACCGGTGAAGCGAATGGCGAAGTGTTGTTCTGTACAACGCCAACTTGGAGCATTTCCTCGATCATAGAGTCGATAATATCCTTCTGAAAAAGAGGACAGCAGTATGGCCTAATATTGACAGGGTTGTTGCCGTCCTTTAGCGGAATTCGAGGGTCAAATAATGGATGGCAGGAGCTTTGTCTTTGCAGTAAAAACATCATCATGTTCAGCAAGAAGCTTTTGCAAATTTGGCAACACAGATTGCTCAAGCGGATCCATCTAAGCAGCAAACAGAGAAGGCGGGTACAAAAAGGTTGTGACTAAGAAGGCAAGGAAGGAAGCCGGGGTGGACAAGAGCGAAGACAACTTGCTGTCGTTAATAGCTTTCAAGGAAAAGAGTGAATGTCGAGAAGGGTGTAACGGTGCCCCAGGAGAGTAAAGTCCATCAATAGCTCAGAAAAATCCCAAGTGACTCTACCAAGAGTGTGCAACCATTGAATTCCAAGTACCATAACGCACACAAATGGCGGAATTAGTAGCACATCAAAAGTAAACGACACATCCAGTAGGCGCCAATAGAAATTGCGACATATACCGATGCGGAATACTTTTTTGCCTTCAGCGAAAGTAACCGTGGGTTGAATGGCTGAGTCAATCGAATACCCCAACAGTGGTGCAAGATTGGCATCCAAGATTTCGAGTGCGGAGATCATCGAGTTCGGCTGGCGTCAAACTCAACTGGCCCCGTGGTGGAGGTCGGGTGGTGCCGCCTGTTGGCGGTAAACGCCGTTGGGGAGGGTGAGGTGGGTGATTGGCGGGAAGCATCCACTAAGGACTTAGCGAGAGTAAAATTGGCGCTGATCTCGTAGAGCTCTTGCCGGTTATTTTCTCGAGATAAGTGTAATTAGGCTCCTGCTATTTAGCCAACACTATAGCATCATGCATTGTTTGGGGCTTAAACATTAGAACGCCGCCAGATATGTCCTCCCATTAGCCGCCTAACATTATGCTAACCTTTTGCTCCTCCGTTAGCCCGCATTTATGCACCAGAGATTCAAACTTACTTAGATACTCGCCAACACTACCCACCTGCCGGAGCTTCATGAGCTCCGTGAGGGAACTATCAGAATGACTTGGCGAATCTTGCCTGGATTCTAGGCTCATACACCTCCCAAGATACTACCTCATCCCTACGCCACGATTCCTCAAAGGAGTCGGGCCAATATTGGTTTCACCCTCTAATGTTATGCTAGCGTACATGACCTTCATGTCACCAGGGGTTCTATCGATAACGAAGTATCTCTCACAAAGGGGAATCCATCCTTTCACACCATTTTTGCTAAACTTAGGGAAATCAATCTTAGTGAGTCGAGTTGTGGAGGGGGGGGGGGGTGTTGGTGTTGATAGTTCTCGTTCATTGGCAGGAGGCATTATTCCGGCCTCATTTGCTCGAGGAGATGGCGGAGCAATGGTGGAAACAAGGGCAGGTGGCTTGAGTCTATCATCCACCAGGTGGGCAATTCCGGCGACTTGCACAGAGAGCCCATTAACAATCTCACGCATCTCTTCCCTGAAGTCATTAAACGACGTCTCCATGGCGATATGGCTCCGATCATAAGATTTCCCCATCTCTCTGATACTTTCTTCTATCTCTCAGGATCACTTGAGCTCTTGTCCCTTCTGCTATGGCTGAAACTCGAACAGAGCTCAACAATATCGAGGGCCAAGGATTGCCTTGCTCTAATACCAGTTGATACAACCCGAGTGGAATCTAGCTCAAATTAATGGCGAATCAATGGAACACTCAAGTAATTTAGGCTACGAGGTAGTAACGGCCGCCCCTTTTGTATGTATTTGCATATATGTTTGACAGAAGGAGTTCCAATAATGTAGGATTACACTAAGAAAGGGGAGAAGACATAGAATTAGGGTTTGAGGGAGAAGAAGAAAAGAGGCAACATCAATCAACATGAAAACCCTAATCCTAGCTAACTCTTACTATATAGGCATAATATCAAAAAATATCTACTAGTGACATGGCAAAAGAGGACCGTTGCTACTACTACTGACACCAGGTGCTAAGAGCAAGGATGAGAATGGCCTTGGCGAGACGCTTGGCGGGTAACCTTCTAGCTGGAGCGAAGGAGGCGCCAAGGCGGTATGTGTTAGGTTCTTATCATCTTAGGCCTTGCTTATTCAAGTGGTATGTAATGTATTGCGGTTTCCATCGCTAATTATCATAAAAAATATAAAAGTATCCTGGCTCTATTTTATTCTTTAGATAAATTATATATTAGTATCTTGAGATTTTTTTTTGTTCATAAGTTTTGTGAAATAATATTTTAGTCCAACGGGGGTGTGTAAGTGTATTAAGTAGGCTCTTATCCGATTCTTCTTTATTAACCATGTTAAAACATTGCGGTTCGTGTAAGGAACGTGATGAAAAGTGAGGGCATGTTTATTAATAATTAACGGCAAGTTTTACACTCTTTCATACTATTATTTGAACTATTTTATTATAAACACGTAACTTTGAGATTAAAATATTATTTTATAAAGTTTGTTAATTAAAAAATTAGTACATTAAACTTCAATATACTAGTGTGTAATTTATCCTTATTATTTCCAGTAAATTAATTTTTATCAACTACCTCATATATTTTATTATATTAATTAACTTTTAATATATATATATATATATATAGTTATTTAATGTGACATGATGCATGTATTGGGGTGATTTTTTAAAATAGTATATTGTAACATTGTTATTTCCAAAACAGTATGCAAAAATTTTAAATTACAATAATGGCAAGAGAAAAGTAAAAAATTATCAAAAATAGCACGTCCATTCAACATACCACGTGGCAAATTGCCACCTAAGAAGGGCATTTTGGCCATTTTATATTTTTTAAAATAAAAAATAAATTTATTTTTCTTTTTTTTTACGGCTGCAATAATATTTCATCAAAATGTTAAAAAAAAAAAAAGAATTAAGTATTGTCTAAATTTTTTATATTGTGTTACTTATACTCCCAAACCTTGCTTATGAGAGAGCCCTTGAGGCACTGGGCCTCCTGTTGTTGTTGTCTTATATATAGATACTATTATTTGATATATCAAAATTTTAAAAATTGATTGTAAAAAAGTATATTTATTATTATTATTATTACCATTATTATTATTCTTATTATTATTATATGTTATACAAAAAATTTTGGAAGCACTTAATTTTTTTGACATTTTGGAGAAAGATTGGTGCCACCGTAAAAATTAAAAAATTTATTTTTCTTATTTTTAATTTTAAAAAATATAAAATGATTAAAATATCCTTGCTTAGGTAGCCGTTTGCCATGTGGCATGTTGACTGGATATACTATTTTGTTAATTTTTAATTTTTGGATGCTATTTTGATAATTTTGAATTTTACCTGCTATTTTAAGGATAAAAATATCAAATTGTGCTATTTTAAAAAATCATCCCATGTATTGTATCTTGGCCCTTCTATTTTTCCCACAATTTATAGAGCAATATTATATTATGTTATTTTAATATATCTAATGTAATTTGATATGTATAAAATTATTAACTAATTTGAATACATAAATTTTGGACTATGTACCTAATTTAAAACTTGCCAATCTTCTCTTTTCTATTGTTTTTTTATTGTTATCTCTCTTTTTTGTTTGAAGATTAGCAATAAAGTCACAATATAACAGACATCTCCTATAAATAAGATCTGATTAACCTAGTAAAATGGGAAACAAAACAAAAATAAAAAGTAAAACATATAACTGACAAAGAAAAAGGATTACAGGACAAAACACAGAAAATAACCAACTAAGACTATAAAACTACAATCACTAGTGGACAGTATGGACTAAGAAAAGGGGAAAGATCTAATGCACCGAAACTGGGGTTAAGGTTAACAGGGAAACAAATCGACCAATACCCTAATTCGTCATGGAAATGCACTTAATCACTGCCTATTTATAACCATCAAAGTTCAGCCAAGCTTTTCCCAGTTTGGTATGTAAAAAATAAGTGTGTACAAAAATTTATTGCTATCATAGCAACACAGTAAAGAATTTGGTTAGTATCGAGTAAGGTCAATGCCAACAACCTCACATATTTTAGATTCGAGAGAGGCGCAAAACCGTCTTAAAAAGAGCGTGATCCGTGTGAATAAATATAATTGAATGAATGGAGGAGTACATGGAGTCCACAATATATAGGCAAACACCAAGAGTCAAAAAACTAAGAATACCCCTAGGGTTACATAAGTCAAAGGGCAAAAGGGTAAACTGTAAAACCCTAGGAACATTCTAGAATATAGTCTAATAGGCCCCCTCAATCTGAGCGGGGTGATAGCAAGCGAAGATTGGCCTTGTGTTGGAAGAAACGATCCGCCGCAAGACCTTTGGTGAGGATATCAGCTACCTGCTTTGTGGTTGGAGTGTAGTGAACTTGAAGATCACCCTTGAGGACTTTCTCCTGAACATAGTGGAATTCGACATCCACGTGCTTGCTACGATCATAGGATACCTGGTTAGCAGCAAGGTAGGAGGCGGAGACATTGTCACAGTAGACGATGATGGGTCCTGGGTGGCGGATAGCCAGGTCGCGCATGATGTACCGAAGCTAGTCACTTTCAGCAGCAGTCTGAGCCACAGCCCGATACTCAAATTCAGTCGTACTTTTGAAAACGGTTATCTGCTTTTTGGCTCGCCAGGAAATGAGGTTTGGTCCAAGGTAGAAGGCATAACCAGTGGTAGAGCGACGAGTGTCAGGGCAACCACCCCAGTCAGCATCAGCGAAAGCTGTGATAGTGAGAGTGCGAGCAGGTTGTAGGAGAAGACCATGATCAGGAGTGGATTTGAGATACCGGAGAATACGCTTCACAGCCTGCCAGTGGGGATCATGGGGAGCATGCATGAACTGGGAGACCAGGTTGACAGCATAGCATATGTCAGGACGGGTCATAGTGAGGTACTGCAGGGCACCCACTGCGCTCCTATACTCAGTAGGGTCCTCAAGTAGGGCCCCGTCACTCAAAGAGAGATGTGCTCGGGTGGGTACGGGGGTTTGATTGGTTTGGCGTCGCAGAGACCAAGTTTGGTGAGAAGGTCCACAGTGTATTTGTGTTGGGAGAGAAAGAGACCACTAGAATTGCGAGTGGCCTGAATACCAAGAAAGAAGTGGAGCGGGCCAAGATCTTTCATCGAAAACTGGGTCGAGAGGGACTGGATGAGAGACGTGAGGTGCGAGGGGTCAGACCCAGTGAGGATAATGTCATCAACATAGAGGAGGAGACAGGTCAGATGAGAACGTATTTTATGGATGAATAGTGAAGGATCAGCCCGACAACAGGTGAAGCCAAGGTGAAGGAGGAACGTACTAAACCGTTGGAACCATGCCCGAGGAGCCTGCTTCAACCCATACAACGCTTTCTGAAGGCGACACACGTGATTAGGAAACTTTGGATGTATGAAGCCTTGTGGTTGTTTCATATAAACTTCTTCCTTAAGGTGACCATGTAGGAATGCATTTTTAACGTCCAACTACTGTATAGACCAGTTGTATGTTACAGCAAGTGTAAGTATAAAGCGTATGGTGGTTGGTTTAACAACAGGGCTAAAAGTCTCCTTATAATCAAGGCCTTCACGTTGATGAAAGCCTTGAGCAACAAGGCGGGCTTTGAACCGTTCAACCGTGCCATCTGCTTTAAATTTCACTTTATATTTTCAAGTGCTACCTACAAGGTTTTTCGAGTGGTCATGTGGGACAAGATCCCAAGTGTTGTTAAGAAGTAAGGCATTAAATTCATCCGCCATGGCTTGCTGCCATTGGGGATTTTTAGCGGCCTGCGAGTAACATGTGGGCTCTTGAATTACCGTAATAGATGATAGTGAAAGTGGGTACCGATTTTTACGGATCCCATCCTTAAGCCTAGTACGCATGGGATGCACATTATGAGTAGGGGAAGGCGGCGGGTTAGGCACGGGACTAGGGTCGGACTCGAAGTTTGGAATAGATGACGAAGGTGTATCATCACTGGTCACAAGGACCGAAGACCCGAGAGGGGAGGGGGGGTTGGCGTCCGATGGTGCGGGCGGGGACTGCGCAGGCAGTCGGGCCAGTGGACCGACACTAGCGGGGACGGGAGGCACCGCAGGCACCAGCGGGGTTAGCCCACGATCAGGAGGTGCTGTGGCGGGTTTGGCCGGAGCCGGAGTCGCGGATGCAACACCCGGGAAAGGGGAAGTGCAAATTACCAACGGTACATTATGGTAAGCATCAGTTTTGGGCACATCAGGGCTAACTAGTTCAGTATAAGGGAATCTGGATTCATCAAAGACTACATGCCTACTAACATATATTCGTTTGTTTAAGACATCAAAACATCGGTAACCTTTATATCGAGCCGCATACCCGAGAAAAATGCATGGAGTGGAACGAGGGGCTAATTTATGAGGGGCACGAGATGTGATGTTGGGGTAACAAACACACCCAAAGACTCTAAAACGACTATAATCCGGGTTGGTATGAAAGAGTTTTTGAAAGGGAGAGAAGTTAGAAAGATTTGGTGTAGGGAGACGATTTATGGTAAAACATGCCGTGCAAAAAGCGTCGTCCCAAAATTCATAGGGAAGTTTTGAGTGAATTAAGAGAGTCCGTGCCATTTCAGATAGATGTCGATGCTTGCGTTCCGCCACCCCATTTTGTTCGGGGGTATCAGGACATGATAGTCGAAAGTGAATTCCAGCATCCCGGCATAGCGCATTCATGCGCCGATGATCGAAGTCACCCCCACCATCACTTTGGAAAACTTTAATTTTCAAATTAAATTGGTTTTCAACTAAATTTTTGAAACCGGTGAATATGTCATAAACTTCAAATTTGCGTCGCATCGGATAGAGCCATGTAAAGCGGGAGAAATCATCAACAAATAGAACATAGTATTTAAATGCAGAATTAGAGGAGACGGGCGATTGCCAAACATCAGAATGTATAAGCTGCAAAGGCATGGTAGTGTTATGTAGCACACGTTCAAAATGCAGTTTTCTAGATTTACCCAGACAACATGAAGAACATTTATCTAGAAACGTAACAGAAGGACAAAAATGTTGTTTACACAAAGTATTGAGAACAGAGTTGCCTAGATGCCCTAGTCGCTGATGCCATAATGCGCCATGAGTGACCCGTGCAAGGAGCCCAATGTCATGTGGTGAGAAGTTATAAAGTGGTCCATTACTGGGTACTTGTAGAAGCGGTGTCCCCGTAGCTCGGTCCTTAACACAAAAAGAGTTTGAGTCAAATTCAACTCGACATTTATTTTCACGACATAATTGTTTAATCGACAGAAGGTTGTGAGTTAGATTAGGGACAAGCATAACATTGTTTAAATGAAGGGGTGTTTTAGGTATTGTAGTAGAGCCCACATGTGTTACAGGCAATAAGGCCCCATTCCCAACAAGAACACCTTTATGACCAGAATAAGGAAGTAGGTTATAGAGGATACCTGGGTTCGGCGTCATATGGTTGGAAGCACCCGAGTCAGGATACCAGTTGTAGTCATGTGGTTCCCCCATTGTCATGGCAGCGAAGGATTGGCTAGGGTCCGAGAATGAGGAGTTGTCGAAGCGATGAGAACAGGTAATAGCAGTATGACCAGTTTGTGAACAGATCTGACAAAATTGGGGAGCGGGGCCAAGCACACCAGCATTAGAGTGGAAGGGGGGACCGACCGGAGGTCGAACAGAGTAGGGAACACTAGAGGATGGCACCCCAAGGTGGGACCCGTACGGTGGGCCGGTATGGGGTGGCTTGCCACCGCGGCCCCCACGACCCCCTTTCCCCTTCCGACCACGACCACGGCCGCGGCCACCGTTCGTGTGGTGCGGTTGGGGGGGTTGCCCGGAAGCAACCATGGCATGGGCAGGGTCCGGGTTGGTACGGCCGTTGTTACGGTTGAGGGCACCTTCCTCATTAAGTAAAGCGGATTTTAACGCATCATAAGAATACAATTTTGAAGTTTGTCGGGTAAAAGTTACAAAAGCTGCGTATTCAGGGGGTAACCCATGAATAGCAAAGTGTTGAAATTCTCTAGCAGACACAGGCGAGTCAATGGCAGCTAAATCATCTGCAATTGATTTAAGTTCAGAAAGGTAGGCATCCATGGTTTTGCCATCTTTACGTAGAGTTATGAGTTGAGTCCGGAGGTCATACTCCTTAGCCATGGAGTGATCCCTAAAACGCTTAGCTAAAGCATCCCACATGTCTTTGGAAGTTGGATAGCGGACAATATCATTAATAAGGGAGCGGGAGAGAGTGGCAGCTATACAAGATCGGAGACTCTGATCTGTGCGTAGCCATGTAATGTAATCCGGATTAGAATAAGTCGATCCGGTGGGGAGAGTTATTTGAGCAGGGGGACAGGGGTAAGATCCATCAACGAACCCTAATAATTGGTGTGCAAGTAGTAACATGTTAAATTGTTCTTTCCATGGGGGATAATCAGAAGTTGTTTCGAGTTTAATTGTTACAATGCTAGTGATATTGGATAAAGGAAGAACAATTGGGGAAGCGGGATGGTTATAGATATTAGGGTTGAAGTAATTTGTATTTAGGTAATTGGGGTTTGGGGAAGAGAGAGGGGCGGCTGATGGCGCCACACCGGCATCCCCACCGACATGGGGGAGGGTCGGGAAGATTGCCGGAGCAGGTGCGCCACGGTCGGTTGGCCGGAATCCACCGGACAGTGTGGGTCCGGCGAAGCCAGCACCGAGCGAGGGTGCAGGGAAAGCAGAAAATTGGTTCGACAATGACGGGATGCCCAGATTAAGGGTCGGGTTCGATAATGACCTCCCAAGTGGTGGTAGAGTACCGGAGATGGCGACACCGGCATCCACCGACCGAGAGAAGGAAACACCGGTGGTGGTGGTTCCGACAATAGAGGTGTCGGTCACCACCCCTGGTGGGCTAAGCGCTGCGGTGGTGGGCAGAGCACTGGCATGGGGAGGGCCGGGCATTGCCACCGAGCGGGCGCCGCTGGGTGGGGAGGAGGGGAGGGAGTTTAGGGCATTTGCGTAGGATCGATTTGGATTAGAAGCCATTGCTCAAATAAATTATGAAAAAGTACGAAAGAAAGAAAAGAAAACAGTAAAAGATGTAACGTACTAGAGAATTCAACACTTCAATTGCATAGAGAAAGAAAAAAAAAAACACGATAAACAATGAAATGAAAAGAACAGCGGAAGGAAAAAAAGAAAATCAAAGTAATTGCTCTGATACCATGTGAATAAATATAATTGAATGAATGGAGGAGTACATGGAGTTCACAATATATAGGCAAACACCAAGAGTCAAAAGACTAAGAATACCCCTAGGGTTACATAAGTCAAAGGGCAAAAGGGTAAACTGTAAAACCCACGCACTTTACATTTGGTAATTCAACATCTCCACGAGTTATTAGTAATATCTTTCTACTTTATATTTTAATATAATATATTTTTTATATTTAGTTTTAACAAAGGTTTATAAATGATTTTATACTATCATTGCGCAAATTCCTATGGACTAAAACCTCTTTGACTCACACATGCATGGTGCCAAAGGGCGCAGCCTGCTTGGAAAAATCACAGTTTTCAGCATAAAATTAGTCAAATATTTTCATTTACTTTGTCTAGTGACAATTGCATAGTTAAAATATTCAATTTTTGAACATTGACTAATACATTTCATTATATAATGATTAAAAATATTATTTATATTTTAATATCCTGATATTTGTAAAAATAATTAAAAGGCCTTTAACCCTTTTAATTTATTGTTTTAATGTCTTAGATTTTCTTCGTATTAATAAATAGGACTATTTTCAGTGTAATGAAATTATACTCCGAAGCGATAGTAGACATGAGTAATGACTTTGAATAACCGCTATAATATATTAACAAAAATACCCTCTTATCCTTTTTATTAAAAAGAAAAAAGAAAAACCCTCACTTCTAATCGTTAATACCCCATCATTTTTAGTAGGTATTTAAAGTGACCTGCCACATCAAGAGTGGTATTTTCACCAATGTACTGTAATGGATACTTAAAGCAATCTAACACGTCAGTTTTTTTCCCGAAATATGACATCACCGTATGCCGAAAAGGGTCATATTTATTAATACGAAAAAAAAAATTGAGATACTAGAGCCTTTATTTATTTATTAACACACCTTTTTATTATTTTTGTAAATATTAAAATATAAATAATGTCAGTTTATAATATAGTGATATTTTTTAAAAAAATATGTGCCCAGGTCAAGTAAAGCATATGAATTTTGACTTAACGGTCCAACGCCGGCACATTGTTTTTTCACCAATTCTTTTGGTCAGTAGCGTTGCATTTTGTTAGTATCTTTTGTAATCGTCTATTTGGCCATTTTTTTCCCGATCATTAAAACGATATGATCCTTTAAAATATATAAAAACGACACCTTTAATAGGTATCGTTAAGGAATCAATTTTCTAAAGGCTTAAACTAATGTGTTAAGGTTTATAGTTGATTTTATACTCTAACGTGCTCCGTCATGTAAATGCCCATTGGGTTTGAAGCATGCCCACCTTATACCTTGTGCTTAAATTATTCATATTCATGTAAAACGCATATGATGAGATCTATATTTATAAAATTATAATAACAGTGGTTAACACCTGTAATGGGCAACCAAAAACACTATGGAGTTCGACTTCTAATACTGGAACGATTGCTTAAGACTATATATGGATCGTTTGAGAGACATACTCCCTTTTCTCATCCCTTTTTGGTAAAATAGAGGGCTTAATCAGTGCAAATTTTCTCATTCAAACTATCGAGTCAAGATGGTCATATCAACATCCATTTTGAACACCTCTAAATGCAATTGAGCAACTACGACAAGAAGCAGATTTATCAAGGCAAATCTCATCACCGGAAGGCTTTTTTTTTTTTTTTTTTTTTTTTTTTGTAGCCTACTTAATTCAGTATAAGCTTCGAATTTCTTTGCTTGAAGTTGAAGCTCGTCTAACAACAACAGCTTGCCTTGAAACCGAGAAGTGGCTATATTTACTTTTATGATCTTCAGCGGGAAGTGGTCGAATTCACTCCTTCTATTGCGTTTACTTAACGACTTAGTTCCATGGGCAGCCTTTCATAAACAAGACCCACTTGTTTTCAATATGTAAACCAGACCAACTTATTTCTAATATATTCGGGTCTAAGCAGCAAATCAATCAACTCCCACATATTGTATATCGAGTCAATAAAGTCAATGCTTCCTCATAGAATGGAGTTTCTATAAAGCCCAACAAACTAATCTAACAGCCCAATACCAATCGTGGGCTTACAATTTATCTATATAGAGACGACCCAACAGAACAAATAATAAAACTAATAAACTATAAGAAAAAAATAAATACATGCTATTGCAATAATACATTTTCTCAACAGCAATGGGCAAAATTATATATAATAAATTAACACTTTAATTGCCTGTATGACACATATGGGGTGAATAAATTTCTTCCGATTTAGCGGATCGGGCTAGCCATTTTGGTCAAGGACTGGACAAGACCGTCTATATATCGGTTTGGGCTCGGCCTTATTATAGGTCTAATTAGCTTTTGGTTTGGTTTGATCCAAGATCAGAAAACCGAAGATTAGACAAAACATTGATCTACATTAATTATACATTAAATATTTCTTTTACGTAATTTACACGTAATTAAGTGTGTGTATATGTATCAAAAATGTTATAATTTAATGATTATGTATAATACAATTATTTTTAAATCGTGTAAATTATGACTTATCAAAAAAAATTATATAACTTATGTCTATTATATTATTATTATTATCTATAAGTTTTTATTTATTTTTGGAAACCTCTTTTCTTATAATTGTGCTTGCTTGCTGGAAAACTGGTCCAAATCAGTTCAACCTAGTGCTGTCAAGTAGGAATGGCAATTGGAGCTGAGCCCACTGGATATCCGTCCAACATGGTCCATTTAAGATAGATTTGGATGTCAAAAATGGGTTTTAAATGGATTTGAATTTAGATATGGATATTAATAAATGGGTTTTGGGTTGGGTAACAAATCCGACCCAAACCCGACCTAAATCCAACCCGAAATTATGTTTAGTGTAGTATAAAATTTTAAAGTTACTAAAATTTGAGTATTTAACATGTCAAACTAGATTTCAATATTTGTTTTTTACTATGCCAATATTTGGAGTTTGTTTTCATACTATGATATTCTTCATAAAAATCACAATGTGATAAATTCATATACAAAGATTATTCGTTAAGAAATTTTTGAATGATTGTCTAATATTAATCATTATTATAACTACTAATATTATTATACATACTAAATAAAAAAGAAAAAATTACATAACAACTTGTCCCAATATTGACTTTTGTGACAGTTTTACTGCATTATTATTGTTTCACATATTAATATTATAATATAATATCATAATTTTTCTAGGATTTAAATGGGTTATAGATTTGGGTTGGATATCCGTTTCACCCGATGGATTCGGATTTGGATTGAAATTTTATGGAATAAATGGATCTTTTTTCGGATTTCGGTTGGTTTTTTCTGGGCTGGATTTGGATGAAAGCGAACCCGACCAAAACCCGATCCATTGCCATCCCTACTGTCAAGTTTCTAACTGGTCTTGGACCAGATTGACCCGACCCACAGTCTTATGATTCGAGATTGTTCGGTCTTCGATCCAGCTCAATTCAATTTGGTCCAGTTCGATCTTAGACCGATGTACACCCTTCTACACGATGAGATCATACGACAAAAAAAAAAAGAATATACATATGTTGGAGTTTAAAAGACATTTCAATTAAAGACGACAATACCTCTGCTCCTATATATTTTTCAAGAGTTCAATCAAGAAAGTTTAGCTCGTGACATTCTTTACTGTTGTCAACGCAATTTGAGAGTCAAGAAATAACTACATTTTCCATAACTCTATCCCAGATTGGCTGCGAATCATCGACACTGTAAAATTTAGGATTATCACTTGGTTTTAGGCAATTGTTGGTCCCACTGAAAATTTTTTTCGATAAATAGCGTTAAAATTCATTACAAAACAGGCGCACTCGTAATTACAAGGCCTGAGCGGGCCTTAGCTACCAGCAGAGCATACAAAGAACAGTCCAAAATGCAAAAGCAAAGAAAGTTACAATTACACTACCAAGCAAAACAACTAATTACGAGGCGCGCTCGTAATTACGAGGTCCCATTGAAATTGCCATGCACCATTCGCAGACCAAGACAAAGATTGGCCGCTCCATAAGCTACTTAGACTTCGATCATTCATGTCGCGGACCATGAGCAAAACCAGCTCGCATTGCTTTGCTTTGTTCATGTTGCGCGTCTATCTCGTGATTTTATTTGGAGATTTCTTCTTATTTCTTTATTTTGCTTGTTATTATTGTAGAGATACTCTCTATGTTACTCTTAATTATCAAAAAATAATAAAAAAAAGACCACGATACCTAATGAAAACAAAATATTGAAATAAGAATACAATAATAATTATTTTTTAAGTAATAAAATTAGGTATTGAATAATTTTTTATATTATATGTATATTGTATGATAATCACGCCGAGAAAACATTAAATGGTTGAAATACATATATCGAAAAGAGTGCCACCCATATATCAATAAAATGAATATGTATTTAATTTTTCCATGTAATTCTCCATTTTTAATTATTACTTAATGTATATTTTGTTTTTTGTCTTATGATTAATATTTTCTAAATATATGTGTATATAATATTTTTATCATTTTTTTAGTTAAATAAAAGTAACATAAATAACTACTTTTATTATAATGTTCTTTTTTTTTTTATCAAAATTCATTGATTTTTTCAATTTATTGTTGAATTAACCAAGGTGCAATTCAAGACAACAAAATTAAAAAATATATATATATCACAAAACATTAACAAAATAAATTTTGGCTATGTTAGAAGACCATTTATAGTATATACTTTATGTATTTCTTCGATTAATTAATTTAGTAAAAAATGAGTATTTCTTCGATTAATTAATTTAGTAAAAAATGAACTTTAACCGCCTTTTTAACTAAGGCTTTTTTTTTTATTCAATCGCCAAACTAATTTTTTTCCTTTTTTTTGGAGTAAAGCAAAGCCTGAAGGCAAAGAATTTCATTATAAAACAAAATCCTAGACCAACATAGATACAAGAGTACGAGGGACTGACCCATCACAAATAATCACAGCCATTTCTAACATGCCTTTTTTTGGATAAAGAAAGAGCGGAAGCTCAATACAAAAGCGGCGTCCCAACAATTGGGGACCCAAGATCAACAAAAACAAAATCAAACAGAATAAGATACAACAAAAAACCACCCACACACCTACATTGACGACCGAGAACACAGACAAACACCAACAAACACACACACGAATACTCCCCCACACACACGACAAAACATCAGAGCTCCTCAAAAACAAAGCCCCACAATTGACTGCAGCAGGAAACAGCTACTTTCAGGCACCAATCTTCATCTTTTAGGAGAAACCATATGAGGATGAGACCCCTGCTTCGACCACTATTGGCACAATCTAGCATGCCTATTATCAACAAAATGAGCTGCTCTATTAGCATGCCTATTAGTTGCCAAACCGATTTAATAATCGAAAATTTTGATCTAAAAATTTTTATTTTAGCTCAGTTTCTTCGCTACAAATTGAAACTGTATAACAAATTGATCCAGAGTTACACCCAGATTTAAATTAAATTAAAAAAGCAAACAAAAAGACAGCTTTAAATTAAATTCCAATAATTAAACATGGTTGTGAGTGTGACCAATTGCCCTAATTTTGGGGCACTAAAAGCTCTAACAAACAAAAAGTAACCAACATGCAAAAAGATTTTAATAAAAAATTAACATGCATCAAAAGTTATCGTGAATGCCAAACAATTATCTCTACCCACAAAGCAAAATGCTATTGTATAAATTATATTTAAGGGTTATTTATACCAAAAGTTCATATACTTTGTCCAGATAGGAGAAAGATAATATCAGCAGTCAGATGAGTGGTTCGACATATTTCTTTTTATTCCCACCCTCTTATAAGAGTCATTTTATACATATACATATAAGAATTCAAAATTTTCTAAAAAAACTCAGGGCCTGTTTGATAATAATGATTTTTTTTCCCTAAAAACGTGTTTAATAATCCAGTTTTCTAATTGAAAAGGTTGGAAAATAGTTTTTTAGTTTTTTCTGTTCTTTCACAAATTTGAAAAACAGTTTTAAATTATTTTTAAAATTTTTTTCACAAAATAAGGATCTTATTTTCCATTTTTCCTCACCTCCTTTAACATTTTTGAACTACTCACCCATTTTGTAATATTTTTCTATATACCTCGTTCTTCTTCTTCTCTTTCGTAAATGACTTTGTAGTACTTAAGGTTGGATTCCCAATTTTAAAAGTAATAAATAATTTTTGAGGTAAAAAGCAAATAAGAGGATTATACGAGTTGTAAATAGACACTCATTTTTCCAAAATGTGATAGAGCAGACTTTGGGAGTACTTAAGGCTAGGTTCCTTTTTTACAGAGTGATAACGATTATCCGCTAATGTGAAGGGTGTAAATGAACTACTTGCATTCTAAATCGATTAGGACTCACTCGTATTCATTATGAAGGTTCGATAGCTTATCGAGATGAGTTCTAATAAGGAATGCTCGGTTCGTTAGCATTCGCGAACAGTTTGATAAGAGCTCATTAAGGATGGCTCATTAAAAGCTCGTTAAAAAACTCACTAAGAGCTTGTTAAGAGTTGATATTGGTTCGAAGTTGGTTCAATAATGGCTTAGTAGTAACTTGAAAAGCGCCGGCAGCTATCTCGACTCAAAAGCAAGCTCCGCTCCATTTTAAGCTCGATTGGGCTCGATAATAGCTCGACTTTACTCAATAACAAGCTCAACTCAACTTAAGCCTATCGAGCCAAGCCAAGTCAAGTATGGAGCAAACTAAAATCTTACCAAATCAAGCTCAAACCAGGGTTGAAAATGCTCAATCAGAGCTTGGCTCGAACTTGAGCTCGATAAACTTTATCAAGCTTGAGTTCAAAAAAGAGGGCTCTCCGCTCAGCTCATCTTCACCCCTATATTTAAGGCAATAAAAATTGATTCATATATCGTATTATACATTATTTATGCATTATTTTTAATTTTCAGAAAATTGAAAAATAAAGATCACTTGAATGCATTTTTTAATTTTTTATGTTGCAAAACATAAAAATAAAAACTGGAGAAGAAAAGAAAATGATTATTTATACTAATGGTTCCTGTACTTTTTTCATTGTATCAATTTAATTATTGTACTTTTAGTTGTGTCAATTTAATCCCTCTACAATTTATAAAGTGTCAATTTAATTATTTGGTCAAATTTAAGTTAAATTATTAACGTAATTTTAAAGGGACCATCACCTTAAATTCAAGTAACCTACCATAAATCCACCGATTGAGTCAATTTAACCCAATATATACCCAAATTATTAAAAATTTTATTAAAAACTTAACACAAATTTTACTCTAACGATCAAATTGACACAATATAAATTGTACAGAACTAAATTAACACAATTAAAAAAATATAAAAACCTTTAGTATTAATACCCAAAAAAACAGAGATAAAAGAAGTAAAAATACAAAAAAATTATTTTCTGATATCAAATAAAAAACAACATTTTCAGTGTCGTAAAACCTCCCGCCTAAGCAAGGTTTAGGGAGAGTGGATATACGCAGCCTTCCCCCTTCAGGATAAGGCCGTTTTCGAGAACTCCTAATTTGAGGGGTGCAACACAAAAACTTTTCAAAAGATCACACATTTTAATACTACTCACTCAAATATACCTAACTTTAAAATTATAATAAAATTTAATACTTACGTGTTAATAACGTCTGATATCAAATGTACTCTCAAAATTTTACAATTTGAAAACAGCCTTTTGACCACAACTTCAATTATATTGTAGTCCCTCGTTAAATGTGCACCCTTGTTTGCAGGACACACTCAATTACACACACAAAAACCCCTTTTCCCCCCTCACTCACTTTTTTTACCTCTCTTAAATCCCCCGAATGCCAAACCAACACCACCCCTAAATTCATTTTTCGCAAAAATTCTCGATACAAAAATCGACTTCCGTTCAAGCGGAGTTCAGAAAAGTCCACAAAAACGGGGTGAAAGAAACAAAAGTTTAGAAGCAAAATACCCCGAAAACCTAGACATCTGCATCATGCAAATTCATCAACCGGGATTTTTGCAGATTCTAACGGGTTTGATTCTTCTCTCAATGTTGGTCACTGCTAGTGCAGAGCAAAATCATACAGTTTTGAACCAATCTGAACCGTTTAAACAGAGCCCACAAGAGGAGCATCAGAAAGAGCAACAAAAACAGAGGTTGAGGTACAATTTTGATGGGGTTATTTACTACTCTAATGAAAGAAAAGTCCCGAATTCGTCGGACCCACTTCATAATCGTTGATGGGTACTTGAAATTTGAGTTGGGTTTTTGTGGGGATGCATTATAGTGTGCGGAGCAGTTTAACGGGCGTTAAAAACTCCATGTATGAGTCAAATTTTGAATCTTATATAGAAGTTGTAGGAAATAGGAGACAAACATATAAGCTTAGTGGGAGTCAATTAGTTTTAGTATGAACCCCACTTGGATTTATACGTGAGCCTCGTATGTGTGTCAACTCTTTTAAGTTAGGCTAAAGACCCGGAATTTCAATGTGTGTCTAAAAATTAATATGGGTTTTTTGGGGTTGCTGTAAAAAAGTGTTCCTTTTGGCATCGCTGCTGGCCAATCAGACTGTTACTATATAAAATTAATTTTAGACCTTTATTTATGAGATTAACCTTTTTAGCATAGTATCAAAGTTTTGTTAACTAAAAGGCTAAAAGTTCAAATTGCAACTATCTCACTTTCAATATTTACATAATTTACAAACAAAATATGATGTGTCTGTGCATTATTCATACTTCAAGTTTATGAGTCATTTGCACGAGGGACATGTTAGAGTTAAAAGTAATATTGGGCTCTCATCGATCCGTTTAAATAGTTGGTCACTTGACACCGGTTCATGGGTATTTCCAAATTAGATTTTGGGTTCTTGTGGTGTGGCCGTAAACTGTGTAAAGAAGTGTTACTTTTGGCATGGGTGTTGGGACATACATATCGGTTTCGTGTGCGAGTTAAAGGCGTCAAATCTAGTGATTTATCTCACAATTACTTAGCGTAAGGTTTTGGTTCAAAGCTTATCACCGGACACTATCTGTCGCGGCGGCCGAGGAGGTTGCAATTGGGCGTTTGAATGATAGAAAGGCGTGGTAATCAAACAACTCATGGCATTTTTCATCGATTTCTGCGTTTTTTTTCAGCTTTTGCTGCTCCTTTTTGTCACTTTTTTCCATGTAAATGATGAATATTATATTATGGATTAAATTATTTTTGGGCTTTTTTTATTTATTTTCTCATACTTATAGGTAACGCAGAGTAATGATTTGATTGGTGTATTGATTTTTTAATTTATAAGCCTTGTGGAATACATATATATTTAATAAAATGGTTCAAATAGTAGCATAAAATATATAAAATTTGTGGTTATTTATTAGTGTTCCACCATTTTCTTGCTATTTTCATATCTTATATAGGAACTGCAATTTTGTGACAGTTCTAATAAGAAAGAACCGAATGACCTATTTTCCACCATTAAGAATTGTAGTTTAGACTGTTTTATTAAATAAGTGTAACTATGAATATAAGAAATTATGGGTCATTTACTTTTTAGTCCTTGACCTTTTCGTTTATGTTTTGGATGCCTTATGTTTTATATATATTAATAATTAGATACTTGCTGGCGCACATAGGCGGTGTACTAGCTTCAGGAGCTGCCACTTGCCTACGTATTTCTATCCTATCTTCATCTTTATCTTTAACTCTATCCCTATCTCTATCTTATCTTTGATTTCTGCTGATGTGGCTTGCTTTATGTTTGTATGTTTGTATGTTTGTTGTTTTGCTTGCCATGTGTGTGCCCTACTCATCAGTTACTCTCCTGCTGTCAGGTCACTTGCTCTATGCGGCGGACCTGCTTCTCAGGTTGGGGGTCCTCGAAAACTGCCTCTCTTCAGGGTAGCCCCCTGAAGGAGAAATGCTGCGTACATCTACCCCCCAAACTCTGCTTAGGCGGGAGCCTTTGGAGGCACTGAGTTTGTTATTATTGTTGTTGTATACCCTTTAATTTGAAAAGACAAAATTGTCCACGACAAAAACGTCATATTGAAGCCTAACACTGAATTTTAGCGCCATGATTATTCTTGTGTTCCCGAGAGGAATAAAACGCACCATTTTAAAGCATTTTCCAAAACCATAGTGTTTTTGATCAATTTAAAAAGCCTCTTGCCATCATCTTCTCCAAAATCCTAGTAAACTAATTCATTATTTTCTCTAAATCCTCAAGCTCCAATACGACACCTTTTCTTCATGGACAATTTTATCTTTTCATATTTTCGACATTGGGTTTCATCGAAAATGGTACTTAATAATTAATACAAAAAAAACCTAAGGTATTAAAAAACAAATCGAAAAGATCTAAGGCCTTTTCGTTATTTCCAGAAAAGTAGAAGTACTAAAAATAAATAATCGATAAATTATTTGACACAGCTTATTAAGGCCTTCATCCATAAGCTTAAGCTTTTGAGACAGATAGTTCCTTGACATGGTATCAGAGTCTTGATGACTAAGAGATCACAAGTTCGAATCTCGTCAGCCCCCATTCTAAATATTAATCTATTTCAAGCACAAGGTATAGGCAGGCCTGTCATTATCCACGCTTCAAGCCTAAGGGGCATTCGCATGAGGGGGTACATTCGAGTATAAAACTAATCTTGGCTTTTCACCCATAAGTTTAGGCTTTTAGAACAAATGGTTCCTTGACACTTATGTTATGTCTAAGAAATTTAGTACCTCAAACTTCGGGATACTGCTATGTAATTTATCAATTAAAATATTTTTGGGATTTTTTAATTTATTTAAGCATTACTTTGTGGGTGAGCAGAGCAATGATTTGATCAAAAAAGTGAGTACTAAAAATTTGAAAAATTTTTGTCAAAACTTTGGATAGATTTGAATGTTTTGTCAAAATGATATTGTCTTTGCATTGCCTTGTCTTTTTGTCCTCTGTCACTTTCTTTCTATTCTTTTTCTTCCTTGTTTCCTCTTGGTTTCCCTTTTGTCGCTCTCCAATGCCATGAAAAATAATAATGTTATTGTCGGAATAAAATTATTATTATCAGAGTAAGATTATAGGTTTTAAGGTAATCTTTTGGCTCTCATTATTTATAAATCACGTCATTTTTTAAGTTGGAAAAGTTTGCCAAATTTGCTAGGAACGGGGGAAAGAAGGACAAAAAGGAAAGTCATTAACAAACCGACCTTGGGTGCCATGGCAATCGGGGAGAAGTGTGTCTTTATTAGTATGTGCGCGTATTCCATTAGGGATGGGAGGTTCGTGTCCTGGAGTGAGCTCAATATTGTGTCTTCCTACTTTTTTCGATTCGGTGAGTGTTGTTCATAATGTCCACCTTGTGGGTTTTTTTTTTTTTTTTTTTTTTTTTCCAAACTTTGGGTGTGGCTTTAGGGATTTGGTGAGTGTTAATTTATCTTAGTTTATGGGTGTATTGAGTCGTTAGATACAACTTTTATAGGTGTTTTTTATTATTTTTCATTTTTCCCACACTATGCGTGCGCTTTTTGGGTCACTTCATGGAATGCCAATTTTTATATAGCGAGTTTGTCCTCGCTACTTATCAAAAAAAAAAAAAAAAAAAAAAAACATTGTTGCAATAGCAATAACAATTTTTTCCTTGGTAATAATAACTCTCCATGAAAAACGATAATTAATATAGTATGTTATCATTATCAAATAATATTATTGTCAGAGTAATAATATAACCAATGGCGGATCTACGTTAAAGGTACCGGGGTGCATGGACCCCGCAGCTTTACCACCCGACCATTGAATGCGTGTGTATGTCAGCATATAAATTTAATAACTGAGATTAAAATATACAGAGTGACCCCACAGCATAGTTGACTGTTGGTTTGATGGTTTAGGTGTCTTAACCCTTACTTCGGAATTGCGGGTTCGATTCCCACTTACATCCATTTTTTTATCCATTGTTTTTTGGCTGTTCATCTCTCAGCTCTCCGGTAACTACTGGGGGCACCAATACGCCGTCACCGGATCCCATAGAACTCCGAAGTTAAGCGTGCTTAGACGAGAGTAGTGTACCAGGATGGGCGACCTCCTGAGAAGTCCTCACCCTCAGATTGGGGACACTGGGAAGCAGCCTCTCTTCAGGTTAACACCCTGAATGGGGAAGGCTGCATACATTCGCCCCCCCAGACCCTACGTAGGCGGGAGCCCATAAGGCATTGGGTATGTTCCTATCTCTCAACTCTCCTGTGTTGTAGAACAATGCCTTTACTAATTTCTAATTCATATAATTTTAACATATATACGTATGTCATTTAATTTTTTGAAATTAATTGAATTGTAAATTTTACAATTATTTATGTCAAAATTTTTTATACTTTTTTTTTTAACCATGTCAACATAGTCATAGTTTTAATTTTGCCAACCTAGTTTTTGTATAGTTTACGTTACGTTAATATAGTCATATGATGAAACTAAAGTTAAGTTAATAATATATTTTTTAACAACTTAATCAAGCGATCGAGTATAATTTCATTTGTTGACCCAATTTAAATTTAACCGTGACATGACTATTTAAAAATTTAATTGCTAATTTATAATCAATTTTATTATAAGACTAAATTGATACAATATTTATGGACAAAAAATTGATATAACTTAAGATATAAGGATAAAATTGCTGCAATTGGAAGTATAATGATGTTAAGACTATAGTGGAACAAGTATACAGACCTATGACAAAAATCCTATATTTTTTTATATTTTTTACTTTTTATTATAAATATGGATCCTAAAAAAGGAAAAGGAACATACCCAATGCCTTAAGGGCTCCCGCGTACGCAGGGTCTGGGGGGGCGGATGTACACAGCCTTCCCCCTTCAGGGTGTTAACCTGAAGAGAGGCTGTTTCCCACTGCCCCCAACCTGAGGGTGAGGACTTCCCAGGAGGTCACCCATCCTGGTACTACTCTCGTCCAAGCACGCTTAACTTCGGAGTTCTAATGGGATCCGGTGACAGCATATTGGTGCCCTCTTTGGTTATTATAAATATGGATCCTGCATAGATAAATTTCTAGATCCGCCACTAAATATAGCTTATAATGAATAATAACCATAAAATTTTACAAAGTTATTTTGGTATTAATAAATTTGTCATGACAATAACATTACCCTTAATTTAGGATAACGTTATTAACATGACAAAATACTTATACCAGAACAATTTTTATAAAAATTTTTGGTCAATATTCACTACAAGTCACACTGTTGTTCTATAAAAGTAACATTTTTTTTTCCCTTGTAATAACAATAGCCTTAATTTATTGATAAAACTATTAAGGCTATGTTTGGCAAGCAACTTTTCATAGCATTTAACGTTTTAGCTGGTCAAACAGCAAATAGTATTGTTTGGTAAAAAGATCTTGTTGTTACATTTTTCACAATGTTAAACAATTTAGCTTTTAGCTTTTCAAATGCTATGTAATCAAATTTTATTTATTATTTTATAATAATTTACCAACTTCAATATCTAATTTTACCAAGCATATTATCTATCAACTAACAGCTAATAAATTAGCTAACATTTTTTGGTAAAAAGGGACTGGGTCCGAACCAACTCCTGCCCATGAGGAGGTTCACAATCTCCATAAGCAGATAAGTCATGAGTATACCCTCAGCGAAAATCGAATTCCTAACCCCTGGTCGATGACCACATAATTAGGAAACGCCACCAACTGAGACGCCCTCATGATGGGCCAATCAGCTAATAGCTAACAGCTAAATGTTAAATTCTAAAAGCAAACAGCTATCAACTAACACTTACAGCCAAACATAGCCTAAAGCTAAGATTGTAAGATCAAATAAGATAAGCAAATGTGTTTTGTGGTTTATGTAAAATGGACGCAGCAAACTTAGGATAAGTGAAAAAAAAATGAAATTTTTTTTTTTTTTTTTGAACTGAAAAATGAGTTATTTAATTTATTGGACTCTAATATTTATAAATTTATTTAAATTGGTCACATATTTTTAATTTATTATAGTCTTTTATTATTTTAAAAATTTTCTGACAAAATTTAGTACGCGTCTTTTAAGTTTTATCCAATATGGGTAACAAGACTAATTTGGTCAAAAAATAAATCATGAAAAACTATTTACAAAAACCAAGGGAACAATTTGAATTTTTTACCCAATTGGCATAGTTTTGAAAAAAAATTACCAAAATAGCATACTTCCAAAAATATTTATCAAAATGGCACCATTTACTGTAGCACGTTCAACTTACGCCGTTTGTAACGGCGTACATCTAGTGAACAGTTTTTTTTTATTATTTTTTTTTTAAGGAAGCACATCTAATTTGTATTCTAAAAATTATTGCAATAAAACTATTTTACGTAAATAATTTAAAATTTTAATAATTTTTAAAATTTTTTTAAAAAAGTATATTAACTTCATCATGACATTGTATATGTCATCTTTTTGATTGTCACATCATCTACCACATATTCTTTTTAGTTGTCATGTTATTTTTTTGACTAATTGTCCTGGTCACTTATAAATAGTTGATACCTTTAATGGTCATTTTCTAAATAATACTTTTCTTCTTAGTCGTTTTTGTAAAGTATGTTACCCTTACTGTGTATGATATCATTTTTGAAAACTTTCACTATTTATGTTTTCATCCAAAAAGTAATGCATAATTTTCATGTATATAATATTAGCTCAACAAAAATTTAACGAATACCTAAATGATGAAATGACCCTTATATATTATCGTTATTATTCACTGTATTAAATATAGTAAATAGAAAGCAAGATACATTCTCAATGTCCCAATGGTACCCTGAAGACTATATTTAATAGGAACATACCCAGTGCCTCAAGGACTCCCGCCTACGCAGGGTTTGGGGGGGTTGGATGTACGCAGCCTTCTCCCTTCGGGGTGTTAACTTGAAGAGAGACTGTTTTTAAGTGCCCCCAACCGGAGGGTAAGGACTTCCCAGGAGGTCATCCATCTTGTTACTACTCTCGCCCAAGTACGTTTGACTTCGGAGTTCTAATGGGATCCGGTGACGGCGTGTTGATGCCCTCTTTGGTTGAAGACTATATTTAATATAATAAATAATAACGATAATATATACAGGTTATTTCATTATTTAGGTACTCGTTAAATTTTTGTTGAGCCAATATTATATACATGAAAATTTATTATTTTTTGGATGAAAATATAAATGGTTAAAGTTTTTAAAAATAATATTATACACCGTAAGAGCAACATACTTTGCAAAAATGACCAAGAAGAAAAGTATTATTTAGAAAAAGCACCATGAAAGGTATTAACTATTTATAAGTGACTAAGACAATTAGTCAAAAAAATAACATAACAACTAAAAAGAATATGTGGTAGATGACATGACAATAAAAAAGATGACACATACAATGTCATGATGAATTTAGTATACTTTTTTTAAAAAATTTTAAAAACTATTAAAATTTTAAATTATTTATGTAAAATAGTTTTAATGCAATAATTTTTAGAATACAAATTAGCTGTGCTTCCATTAAAAAAAAATAATAATAATAATATTGTTCACTGGACGTATGCCGTTACAAACGGCGTACATTGAACGCACTACAGTAAATGGTGCCATTTTGGTAAATATTTTTTAAAGTGTGCTATTTTGGTAATTTTTTTTTAAAACTGTGCTAGTTGGGTAAAAAAATTCAAATAATTTGACCTAATCTACAAACACTAGAGACTAATGAAATAAAAACCTCGAGGAAAATATGACTAAATTATTATTTTTTTCACTTGTGTCGCATAACTTTATTATTTTTAGATTATTGAATAACCAAATTGAGTATTTATTTTAATTAGGGTATCCACTTGAATGACCAATTGGTCAATTTCAAACTATTTGAGTGATTATATGAGATACAATTCAAAATATAATAACCATATTGGAGTCTAAATGAGGTGAGCCCGAGCTTTGGATGAGTAGAGCTCGACGAGCTTCGAATTGAGACTGAGTCGAGCCTCAAGCCTGGTAGGCTCAGGCTCAACTTGGCTCAAATACACCCCTATACGAGGCTGCTTGACAGAATATTGTTTTTCTATAATACATACTCATTTCTTTTGTCTATTTTACAATACTTTAATTAAGTCAGAATAAATGTTAACTTTAATAATTTTTATTACTCCAAAATTAGAGGTGTAGATGAGTTGAGCCGAGCCGAGCATCCCCTTATTCGAACTCCAGTTCAATAAGCCTTTTTGAGCTCGAGTTCGAGCTAAGCACTTTTCAAGTTTTCGAGCCTTTGTTTGAGCTTGGTTCAATTAGATTTTAGTGTGTTAGATACTCTGCTCAGCTCGTTAGCCTAATCAAAACAAGTCGAGATTGCAATTGAGCAGTGATGTTCCAGTTCTTATCGAGCAATTATCAAATCATTTTCTAACTAATATCAATTATTAACATGTGCTTAACGAGTTTTTAATGAGCTCTTATCGAGCCCTTACTGAAGTGTTCAAGAACATTAAGGAGCCGAGTATCCCCTTATTCGAACTCTGCCTTGTAGCTATCGACCCCACTAACAAACACAAGCGAGCCCTAATCGATTTCGAACAAGAGTAGTTCATCGAATGTGCAATATAATTACACCCTAATCAGATGAATGAGTAAATATGGGGAGAGGAAATGGCTATTTATAGATACTAAAATCATGTCCTTGTTAATTTTTCACCTGGCCTTTTAGGCCCGACCCACAAAGTTGGCCTATATGAGATCCGCATATAAGCCCAAATAGGGTTTCATCCTAAAACCAATTGGCAATAGGTGGAGTAATTCACTAGGCTTATAAGGCGATCACTTCTTTCTCTCAACTTCAATGTGGGATTCAACAAGACTCACATGTGGAGTCCTCAATACTCCCCCTCACATGTAAGTCTATGACAAACGCACCCCTTGCCTTCTCCGATCCAACTGGATCCAACATACTGGAGAGACCTCGGGGCACCAAACACAAATGCACCCCTCTTCACGAGGACACAGTGCGACAAATAAGAAATCAGGATCATCAACCCACTCTGATATACCAAGTTAATTTTTCACCTGGCCTTTTAGGCCCAACCCACAGAGTTGGCATATATAAGATCCACATATAAGCCCAAATAGGGTTCCATCCAAAAACTAATTGGCAATAGGTGGAGTAATCCACTAGGTTTATAAGATGATCAATTCTTTCTCTCAACTCCAAAGTGGGATTCAACAAGACTCACATGTGGAGTCCTCAATAGTCCTCCTTGTTCTTAAAAAAAAAAATAAAACCATGTCCTTCTCTAAATCATTACTCTGTAAAAAGAATGGGGAATATATTCACACTATTGGGTAAAATTCACTGTATATAAATAATTAAGATATACTTATTGGCTAATTAAGTCAGTGTCCAACATAAACGATTCCACGTAGGGTTGAAAATGAGTCAAGTCGGCTAGCGAGCAGGTTTGACTCGGCTCGAGTAAATAATGAGCCAAATCAAACAGAGGTGTACTCGGCTCGAAGGGTCACGAGCCGACTTGTTTATCTACTCATGAGCCGGCCTGTTTATGGGCTCATGAGCCTGCTCGTTTATCGGCTCGCATGTCTAGATTGCGCCATGTAGTGCTTCTCCCACCATTCATTATCTATTAATTAGATATTTTTCTTATGCCGCTGCGTAGAATTGCGGGATTAACTTACATGCATGTTTTTTATTTGCAATTTCCATACATGATTTATTCTATTACCCTTTCGAGTAACACAAGTAACAATGATTATAAATGAGTCTGACAAGTTTGATAAATGAGCCGACATGTAAATGAGCCCATAAAGCTCAACGAGCCAACTCGCTAAATAATCATATCTAAACAATACCCATACCGAGCCGGTCTCATTTAGTTAACCAGCCAAGGCGAGCACAGATGTACGGCTCGATTAGATAAATGATATCGAGCCAAGCCAGTCTCATTTAGTTAACGAGCCAAGCCGAGACAGCCCTAATCCATGCATATTCTTAGATTTTTCTGGTACAGAGGAATCCTGAATCTGCAGTAACAAAAAATGGAATCCTTGAGATGATACTTCCTTTCCCTCTTTTTGCTTAATTTTTGCTGCAAAGTTCCCCTTTACCTCCTCTAGACTTTCATAAATTTAGGGATATGTTATTTTAGGGGTTTTTTTTTTGAGCTAAACTCTATTTAAAAATGATATTTTCTAATATTTTAACAATACTAGGTTTCGTTTATTAATTTTTTAGTTTATAAACTTTATGAAATAATATATTAGTCTAAAGTTATATTACTTGATAAAATAATCCTAATAGTGATGTATAAGAGTGTAAAATAAGCCTCTCTTCTAACTCTTCTTTATTAACAATGTCACAATACTATAGTTCGTGTGAGGCACGAGAGGAATATCAATGGGATTATGGGTTTACTAACAAATAACAAAAAGTTTTACACAATTTCACATTGTTATTTGGATTATTCTATTAAATTTATTTAACTTTTGGATCGGGATATTTTTTACAAAATTTGTGAACTAAAACATTATAAACCAAACCTTAGAGTAATAATATCTAGTTCCCTCTTTTTATTTTTATTTTTTTCCTTAATTTGGATGAAAACTAAAAATAAGATACGAAAAATATAAAAACGAGTAGCATAAATAAGGTCATCAATGATCAGAGGTCATTGTAAGCCGTGGTGGACAAGTGTGGTTTCGCCTGAAGAGGGCGAGTACAATGCTGCCCACGATGGGCAAGAAGGAGCTTAGCGAGTAGGCGATATGGGTCAAGGTATTGATGGCGAGTGTGGCACGCCACCTAAGGGCAGCGGCTAGAAATTTTCTCCTACATGTAAGGCGTAGGTCTACGGTTGAGTCTAGTTCTCGCCTATTGAGGACGAGATTGGTACTCGGTGGAAAGGGAGCAGTGGTTGAGCTAGGCGAGTGGCGATAATAGCGCCTTAGGCTTTGATACCCGTCTACTTAGTGAACAGTAAGGAAGATAAGCACAATGGTACTAAATTTAGGATTTTATCAGTTAGGCTTGATTTATTGCTCCTGATATGGAACCTTACTAGGCCTTTTCCTAATTATAAATAATCAATAAATTCAAGACTCAGTCTATTATTACCTACTTTTACACGGTAAAAACCTACTTATGTTTTTACCTTTCTTCAGGTTCTTCCTTCGTTATTTTATTTTTCTCCTATATTAATTAGGGGTTGGCTTATTTGCAAAGTATGAAAACTTGGTGTCTCTGAAATGACTATGCTTACTCTAGCTGAATTAAGGGAGTTGGACGAGCTTAAAGCTTAAAGCTAACGAGCCGAGCATCGAGCCTGGGAGGCTCGGGCTCAGCTCAGCTCAAATACACCGCTACCTGCAACAGACCAAGAGATCTGTGAGTTAAAGGGAAGACTTGAAGACCACCTCGTTGGTCTTCCAGCTCAGTTGGCTTAGTCGGGTCAAGAAGTATTCGTTAAGTTTAAGTGACACCCGATGAGTTGTTTCCCACCGAGAGGGGCTTTGCCGGTTGAGAACAACCGTCCTGCCTTGAAGGGGGTCCAGCTCGTATTTTACTAAATTGAAGTGTTAGTTTTACTGGGAATATTTGATTCGACCTTTTTGATATTTCAAAAACAAGGTTCGAAACTCAGATCCTCAACCGAACTTGGTTTTGCTTCAACGTGTTGCCTAGGAGGGTCGTAAGGAGGCCGACGATGAAGTAGTCACGTGGCCTCTACCCTTTTCTTTGGATAATCAAAGGAACTGGAAGTTAGAATTGTAATTCCACAACTAATCATCTTGAGGCTTGGGTCGCTTGAGTTGGATTATTCCAATTTCGGGTCAACTAAGATTAGGTTTCAATCAAATCATATCTTTTCAGGTTCAAGTCATGATCGGATTTAGTTCAACCAACTCATATTGTGTCCACATCATATTTTTGTTTTAATTTGATGGGTTTATTTTGGGGTTTGGGTTAGCATGGGTCCAGAATGGGTTTGTTAAGGTGATTTCGGGCTCACCCGTATTGGTTTCAGGTCAATCAGATTGTGTAATTCTAGTTCTGAGGTACTTAGGTTCGAGTCAAATTTAGGTTCGAATGAGTCGTGTTGGGTTATTTTCAATTTTAGTCATCTCTAGGTTTTATGTTAATTAGCTAGCTTGGTTATATTGGTTTTTGGATCAACTTCATTGGGTTAGATTTAAGTCAAGTAGGATTGTCTGGTTTTGACTCATCTTGGATTTTGGATATATTGAATTTTGTCTTTTCTAACTTTGAGTTTGATTGGATAGTTCAAGTCTGGTTAGGTCTTTGGGTTTGTGTCTTTCAAGTCAGGTCTTTTTGAATTTCAGATCAAATTAGTTCAAGTCAAATGTTTTTGTTTCTAGTCATATTGGGTTTTAAGTTAATTGAGTCGGATTATTTTAGATTTCGAGGCAATAAAGTTAATATGAAACTCTAACTCTTTACCCTTATCTCAAGGAATTGAAATACATGATTTTTAGTTATATTTCAATTCCATGAAATTAGACAGTCAAATTGTAATTCAAATTTCAATAGTTGAATCAAACAACAAAAGTAGACTGTTAGACCTCAATTCTAGTTCCAATTTCAATTACATACGCCAAACATTTTTTTTAATTTATAAAGGTGAAAAGAACGCTAAAGAGTCTATCAAAAGATAAACAACTCTACAAGGCTCCTAATTAAAGCTGTGTTTGTTTCAGCTTCTTAATAACTTAAAGCTGTAAGAAAGATCTAGTTAACTACAGGGCTTGTGTTTGGTTGGCAGAAAAGATCGTTTTCACAGTTTAAATAGAAAGATAAAAAATTATTTATAATTAAGCAGAAAAATATGCAAAATTAGATCTTTTTCACAGCTTATTTCAAAAAAAATATTTTAAAAAGACTATATTAACATTAAATTTTCACACTATGAACTACTTTTACTTGTTATTACCACTTACTCCCACCTACCACTACTTTTTTTATGCCCATGGGTTGTTATACTCATCACTCTTCACTACGGTAACCAATTATTATCATGATTTTCTTGTGCCTACTATTATTAATTAATTTATATTATTAAGTGACTTTTATGATTATAATATATAAGTTCTTTTTTTAAACGTGTATCCGAACAATTTATTTTGTAAACAAGATCTTTCTGCACGGCACAATCAAATATTTCACTGTAAAAAGATACAACAACAACAACAAACCCAGTGCCTCAAAGGGCTCCCGCCAAAAGCAGGGTCTGGGGAGGGTAGATGTACGCAGCCTTCCCCCTTCAGGGGGCTACCCTGAAGAGAGGCTGTTTCCTAGGACCCCCGGCCTAAGCAGAAAGTCGGCCTCCATCAGCCGAAGACCTGGCGCAGGAGAAACAACAAATCTTATTTAAATAACAAATACTTCATTGTAAAAAGATACAGACTTTAAATGGACAGATCTTATTTAAACAGATAAGCTAAAAAAAGATAAGTTGAAATAAGCTGAATCAAACACACCCTAAGAATCTTAGAAATTTTATTGTTTCCATGTCTATAAATTCTTCTAGTTGTACAACTGAAATATAAAGGTCAAGTGAGAGTTTATATATTAATAAAATTAGTTAAATCCACTCCTCTAGAGCGGAGATAGAGACAGAATGAAAATTTTTTTAATTTTAAAACTTAATATTTAAAAAATTATTAAAATTTTAAATTATTTGTATGAAATAAATTTTAACATATGAATTTTTGTGAAAACACCAATTTTATGAAAAATATGTTAATATAGTGAATATTAACGATAATATATAAAAGTCATTTCGATATTTTCAATAAAATTTAACGGGTACCTAAATAATAAATAATAAAACCTAATTATGCATGGAAAGTTATCACCTAAGTACCCTGATGTTTGACTATTTATCATTTAAATATCCATTAAATTTTTATTGAAAACAACAAAATGACTTCTACATATTATCCTTATTATTCACTATATTGCATATTTTACATAAAATTGGTCCAATTTTCATAAAATTCATAATATTAAAATTTATTTTATACAAGTAATTTAAAATTTTAATAATTTTTAAATATATTAAACTTTAAAGTTAAAAAAACTCTTTCTCTCTCTCCCCCCCTCCCGCCGCTCCCCCACTGCTCTGGATCTCCCCCAACTCTACAAATATGGGCCTTCGTTGTAGATAAAGGTGCGGATGATTATTTGAGTTTCTTTCTCTCTCTTGACCTCCCTCTCCCTTTCCCTCTCTCAGCTCTCGGTCTCCTTCCCTTCCTTTTTTTTCTTATTCTATAGTTTATACTTATAAATTTCTATACTCAATATACGGATTATATCAAATTATATAAGAACATACTACTATTTTTGAGTTGGTTGATTGATTGATTGATCCATGGATTAGATTGGTTGATTCGTGTGTGAGAACCATTTGGTCCGTATCAAGTTGCAACTATATATATAGCTCTATCGCCTTCAATTTCATACACCAAACATAACCTAACAGTAAACTACCCTGGGTCACGCTCAAAACAAAAAAAAAGGAGGTAAAAAACTAAAGTCATTTACACTAAAGATCCATGTACTTTGCCCATCGTGTCAATTTATTTCTTATATTTTTAATTGCATCAGTTCAATCCCTGTACTATTTACTTTATGTCAATTTAGTCCCTGAGAGTAAAATTAGCGTCGCGCTGGTGACAAAAATTTTAATGACCAGATGACGGGTGAGTTTGAATTAATTTAGCAAATAAGCCTATATTGAGTTATTTGCATTTTACATAACCAAATCGTTTAAAATTATGTCGTTAATCTAATTTCAACTTTTATTTATTGGAAAAATTCACACAATCAACACAAGCAGAAGGGGAAAATAACCGAGAAAGGAAACAATCAATAGCGATATTTACGTGAAAACCCTCCTTCAACTAGAGCTAAGAACCATAGGACCCAAATGGGTGCCTCATCCACTATAAAATTTAAGGATTACAATCTCTAATTGAAATCCCTAAAGCCATATTATATTCGTCTTCATCAATCATTAACATCAATGTGACTATTGCATAGTAAATCACTAATGTTCTCAAAGCGTAACTGCTACACGGCAAGTCACCAACCCTCCTCAATGTAGCTTCTGCACGATGAGCCACCAACCCTCTTCAATGTAACTACTGCATGGTGAATTACCAACCCTCTCTAAGTGTATCTGCTTTATGGTGAGCCACCAACCCTCTCACAATGTAGCTTTGAATAGAAGAAGCTACAAAAACCTCTGATCAATGCCTCACAAAACTCTCAATTTGAATACCTCTCTGTCTTCTTGGGCACCCCTTTACAAACCCCACAAGACCTCGCATTTTTCCTCTTAACTCCTCTACATCTATGGATAGCAATGGGGCAGGTAAATCCTATTACCCGCAGGTACCCGCCCCGTTTAAGATGGGTATGGTTATAAGTGAGACGAATAGCGGGTATAGGTCGAATATACCTGCCCCGTATCTACCATGGGTATGGGGCAAGTAGAGGTATACATATATATATACATATATGTGTGTGTGTGTGTGTGTATATATATATATATATATGTATAAATGAGCATACCCAGTGCCTCAAGGGCTCCCGCCTACGTAGGGTCGGGGGGGGGGGGGGGGGGGGTGTACTCAGCCTTCTCCCTTTGGGGTGTTAATTTGAAGAGAGGTTGTTTTCCAGTGCCCCCAACCTGAGGGTGAAGACTTCCTAGGAGGTCACTCATCCTGGTACTACTCTCTCCCAATCACGCTTAACTTTAGAATATATATATATATATATATATATATATATATATATATATATATATATATACACATACATACAAAGAGGGCACCAACACGCTGTCACTAGATCCCATTAGAATTCTAAAGTTAAGCGTGCTTGGGCGAGAGTAGTACCAAGATGGGTGACCTCCTGGGAAGTCCTTACCCTCAGGTTGGGGGCACTGGGAAACAACCTCTCTCCAGGTTAACACCCTAAGGGCGAAGGCTGCGTACATCCGCCCCCCCCCCCCCCCCCAACGTAGGCGGGAGCCCTTGAAGCACTGGGTATGCTCCTTTATATATATATATATAAAAAACATATATTACAATCATAATAGTGCCTTATAAAATTACAAATATATTTTATAAAATAAAATATATTATAACTTATTAAAAATATAATTATAACAATAATAATAAAAAATACAATCATAAAATAAGTTACAGTGCCCAAGCGGGCACTAAGTTAGACTAACCACTGGGGCCAATGGGCTGGGGTTGGGCCTGGGCCTCCTCATTTTTAAGGAGGCTCGTGGCCCAACCCATACGGGGACTGGCCGACCCTGCCCATTGGCCATCTCTAAAGATAGGTATGGATATAATGTTGTACCCACCCCGCTCCGCCTCCCCTCCATACCCACCATACCCCCGTCATTTTATATTTAATTAACTTTTAAATTAAAAATTTTAAATTTGAATTCAATTATCTAAAATATTTATTAATGTCATGAAAAATATAATTAAAATTTTAAGAACAGTATTAAACAATTAATACGGGCGAGTATAAATAATCATTTTGTACCCATATTAGTGTGGGTACAAGGCGGGTAATGGATATCCGTTGGATACTCATGGGTAACGGGTAGGTGTGGGTATGAATTTGTACCCGCCAAGGCGGGCATAGCTATCCACTTCATATCCGTGGCGAGTAATAGGGCTGGTATGTGTATAGATTTGAGTGGTAGGTATGGATATGAAGGAGACACCCCTGTACCCACCCCGTACCCGCCATGGGTACAGGGCAGTTACGGGTTCCGCTCCATATACCCATTTCATTTTATATTTAATTAACTTTCAAATTAAAAATAAAATTTTAAATTCAATTATCTAAAACATCTATTAATGTTATAAAAAATATAATTAAAATTTTAAGAATAGTATTAAACAATTAATATAGGCGAGTGTAAATAATCATTTTTTACTCATATTAGTGTGGGTAGAAGGCGTGTTATGGAACGGGGCAGGTACAGATATAGATTTCTACCTGCCATGGTAGGTATGGGTATCCATTTCATATCCATGGTGGGTAATGGGCGTAGATTAGGGTGGCGGGTATGGGTATGAAGGAAGCACCCCCCCTGTACCCGCCCTGCCTTGTCCCATTGCCATCTCTATCTGCCTCTCAACCATCAATCTTAACTCCTGTTTGGAATGAGTTATCTAAATACTAGCAGTCTCCCGTGTGATGTACGGTTGTTATATAGCTGAATTTAGATTGAGACTTATATTTTTAAACATTCAATGAAACGACAGGTAATTTGTTCTATGGGTCGTACGGCAGATTCCTATTATAATAACATTCTTCTTCCCAATGCACAGCTGTTATCAGATAGACGATAGGGTTCAATATATGTCCTAAGCTTTCTGGGGCTTCAACATAAAAAATCCAAGGCTTGTACAAGAAGTCTTCTAAGTATACGTGCAAAGTGTCATAGCCATGTTTCTGTAAAATTGCTAAGTATAATGAATTAAAATGTGTACTTGGTCTCAATTTATACTGTAGTAGATCAGGATTACACCTCCTATTCAAATTTTTGTAGCTCGTGTGGCTTGCTTTGTGTTAGGATTTCTCCTTGTGCTCCGAACACTTTAACTGCAATCTCGTCTCCATATCGATCCTCAATAATGACATTAAAGCGGAACCTGAAATAGATTGTTGTTAAATATTTAATGCGAAATTCAATCCAAAAACATGATTGTTATTTGTATATAGATAGATTGATTTTGTGAGCATACCTGCGCGTAATTGCAGCATTGATGTTCTTACAGTTCCTGCATAAGAATTGATTGTTGACTATT
Organism: Simmondsia chinensis; assembly: GCA_018398585.1. NCBI lineage: Eukaryota > Viridiplantae > Streptophyta > Magnoliopsida > Caryophyllales > Simmondsiaceae > Simmondsia > Simmondsia chinensis. The sequence goes on from JAGTTD010000007.1 coordinate 36,502,534, forward strand.
TTGATCTCAAACTTGCATTTCCTACAGGCAAGGTAGGTTAAGCCCTTAATGTCAAATTATTTCATGCTTCTATATATTCTGAAATATTTGACCTGCAATTGTTTGATGTAGTTGGAGATATGAAAATTTATATGTAATTATATTGTGAATAAGTGAAATTGTAAAGAAATTGTAAAGGAATTTAACATATTCAAATTGCAAAACATATTCGTGACATAATGCAATCTTTAGCAAAACTGGGGATCCAAACGCCTAAACAATCAAATGCCAAAACAATTTTATTCAATTGCAATTGAAAAATAAATTCATACAATTCTACCAAAAATAGATTAGTCAAATTTATTTAGAATTTTATTCTAGATCTCTATTTATCCTGATGGTGCGTTGGGGAAGTGGTGCCGGGCTAGCAGTGGAGGTTGCTGTTGAGGTGACGTAAAGAAGGGCTTACTTGCTCCACCTAATATTAATTGGTTTGAAAATAGAAGGGCTTATGTGTTAAGAATTAACATATTCAAATTGCAGAATTTATTCGAGATATAATACAATCTTTAGCAAAACCGGTACCCCAAATGCCAAAACAGTTTAATGTAATTAAACAATCTTATTATATTTTCCAATTGTTGCTGAAATTAAATTAAATTAGTCAATCCCCGTGTGATGCACGTATGTGTTTTATATTTTATACAGCATACTTACAGAGCGTTTAATATTATAGTACGTAGTTAAAATATACAAATAGTTAATCTATTTGATATAAAGAATCAAAAGATGAATGAAATTTGACTTACAATTTGTAACGTGATGAATTAGAATCTCTTGCAAGAAACCATAACACGTACAGGATGAAGAAGAGCATGACAGTTTTCCCTATGAACAAGTTGATAACTGTCTGTTTTTATATATATAGATTTTTTTTTTAAGAGAGTATAACGAATTTGATTTGGTTTTAATTTTTTTTATTTGTTGATTTCAAGATATTTCAAGAGAGTATAAGGTAGGATTTGACTTATTTTAGATAACTATTTATTTTTATTTTTTTATTTTTTCAAGAGAATATAACCTGGGATTTAATTTGGTTTTTATTTAATTTGTTTTTAATAATTGTTTGTTTTAATTTTTTCAAGAGAGTATAACGAATTTGATTTGGTTTTAATTTTTTTTATTTTTTGATTTCAAGAGATTTTAAGAGGGTATAATGTGAGATTTGACTTATTTTTGATAACTGTTTATTTTTATATTTTTTATTTTTTAAGAAAATATAATATGGGATTTGATTTGTTTTTGATAACTATTTTTTTTATTTTTTCAAGAGAATATAACTGGGGATTTGATTTGGTTTTTATTTAATTTGTTTTTGATAACTGTTTGTTTTATTTTTTTTTAAATTTTTTCAAGAGAGTATAACAAATTTGATCTGGTTTTAATTTTTTTATTTCAAGAGATTTTAAGAGAGTATAAGGTGGTTTGACTTATTTTGTATAACTGTTTATTTTTACATTTTTTTTGTTTTTTTAAGAGAATATAACTTGGGATTTTATTTGATTTTTATTTAATTTATTTTTGATAACTGTTTGTTTTAATTTTTTTTTTAAATTTTTTTCAAGAGAGTATAACTTGGAATTTGATTTTTTTTTGATAAAAGTTGAGAAATTAGTATTTTAAGGATGAAAGAATTTGGAGTAAGTACAGAACTTTTATAGAATAGATATTATAAAATAGATAATCTAATTCAAAATATCAAATTAAATCAAATCAATCTTATTTAAGTAAATCTAATATTTGACCAAAAAATAAGTAAATCTAATCATATCTCACCAAATCATATCAAATTAATATTAATTTAGAGAAATATCCTAACTTCCACTATAGGACTAAATTATTCTACTGTTAAACTAAATTAACGTAATTTAAATTAATATAGAGAAATATCCTAACTTTCACTACAGGACTACATTATTCTACTGTTAAACTAAATTAACGTAATTTAAATTAATATAGAGAAATATCCTAACTTTTATTATAGGACTAAATTATTTTACTATTAAATTAAATTAATATAATTTAAATTAATACAATAGATAAAATATGTTTCGGGCAAATAACCCAAAAACCCTATCTTTGTGGAGGTTTAGAAATATAGTTGGGTACGTAGAGCGATAAAGAACACCTTCCTCCGGGTCCGAAACTACTCAACCGCCGGCGCCCTAGAAATCGAGTTATACCCTTCGCTGCGATGCTTAATCCGCCATTAATCCTTTGAATTTGCTATCATTCAAGAGCTAGGGATTACGCGATAATGGTGTCCATCACTTCCGCAGAGTTGAATTACATCGTCTTTCGCTATCTTCACGAATCTGGTTCATTTTCCTTCTTCTTTCTCCTTTTTCAATTCATTTTTCCTTTCATTTCGCTTCGTAATCTTACTGTTGTTCGGAGATTAGATTGTTAATCTGTGGAAGAATGGGTGAATTATGGTTTTAGATTGATGCAGTAAGAGACATTGTCTTTGTCTGATGTTTCATTTGGGTGTGCTGCAACTGTTTGATCGTTTAGAATCGAGATGAATGCCGAACCTGTTGTGTTTATTTTATGAAGACCCGAAATTAGGGTTTGATTCAACCAATTGAATTAATCGAACAAATAATCAGTTTCGGACAGCATATAATCAGAAAGCGAACTAAAGGAGAGAAATTGAGGGAGACAGAGAAGAAATCAAAGGGAGAGAAATTCGTGGGGGAGAGAGAGAGAGATTTGAGAGAGATACTCAGAATTTTATTAATAATTGTCATGATTTTTCACAAAGAACTGCTAAGGGTTTATATAAACCCTAATCCTGAAACCCAAACAAGACTTGAACTCAAAAAATATCTAACCCTAATCCTTAAAACCAAATTGGGCTCAAACTGAAACACCATCTAACCTTAAACCTAAATTTCTAATATTCACAAATTACCAAATTACCCCTTTCTATATGTTTGTTTACATTTCACCTGGGGTTGAAAAACGTGATGTCATTTCACCTGTTATGTTATCTGTGAATAAGTTCATATTTGTTGGGTCCTCATATTTGGTTATCTGCACTGCAAGAGCCAGCTTTGATTTTTGTCATCCACTTTCTGATGCCCCTTCTGATACTTCAAACTAGGGTTTGATAATTTAGCAGTATAGGAGGTTTGTTTGGGGTATTGCTTCATGGTTTTGTGTTCTACTGCTCCCGCAAAGAATTCAAGAGTGAAGTTGCCGCTTGATGATTATGTTTATGATCATTGTTGCTCATGCTGGGCTTCATCTAGCTGTTTCATTACTGATAACATTGCTTAAGAAATGTATGAAGCTCTTGCATTCATCTTGGTAGTGTTCTTAGTTGGTGGATATATTATGAACTTATGTGGTTTAGAAGGACATGATGGAACATTATTGGTGGGAAATTCGTTTCTACTTGATAGAGCTTGTAATTTGGAAACAATCTCTCTGCAGGGTAGCACTTAGCACTCTATAGAAGTAAAACTGCGTACTTCTTAACCCCGGACCTAGCCTTGACGGGAGCCTCTGTGAGGCAATGGGTTATTGTTTTTGTTGTTTGATAGAGCTTGTAAATGGATTTGTAGATTTTAGGTTCAGAAAGTACTAGTAAAATATCATCCCTTCGCTTTTCACTTATTGATTCAAAAGTGTTTCGTGTCTGGTAGTCACCAGAAATTCTCTTTAGTATTGCAGCAAGAATGGCATAATAATTGTTTTTTAGCCAATTTTTGTGGCATTAGGTCTTACTACAAGTTTTAAGGTTCTGGGTTTACCCTTTAAACTTTGTACCATGAGCTTTCTGTCCTTGGTTGTGTTTTAAGGTGTCATGCTTATACGTCTGTATGTTGGAGCTTGTGTTGTTTAAGAGGCTGATGGCCCTGCTGCTCAAATTTAATTGATAACGACGATGTAGTGACCAGGACAATCAAAACTTTTGAGCAAGATTGAGAGGGCAGTTTGTCAAGGTCAGCTCCCCCCCCCCCCCCGGTCAGATGGACACAGTACAGATCCATATAAAAGCATAGTTTATCGGTAGCGAGGACATTAGTGCTGTTCTTGATTGTTGATTAATGTGAGTTTTGTATGAAAAGGTTTGTGGCAATAAATTTGGGAGCAATAGTTTATTTTATCATCATCACGCAGATATAGAAGTGTTAATCATGCATCACCTTCATAAATAGGGTATATTATGGTTTACAAGTTTGCGGTTGCTGTGTTACAGCTTGCTTTCTGAAACTTTTGAGGATTATATGTCGAATTAGGCATAGATGTGGGGATGTTGCATATTTGTGGAGTAGCATCTCATCCAAGCATGACATAGAGACTATAGAGAGAGAGAGAGAGAGTTCGGAGTTCGCCCAGATATGACATGCTAGTTCAGCAAGGAGAACACCTTTGTTTTTAGGAATTTTAGAATTCTCTTCTATATGTAGCTTGGCACATTCATCTGTAGCACCGTTGGCTCAATAATTGTGGCCTGCAATATGCCAATATCTGAATACATAATGAACATGAAGTCCTTTCCTTTCAAGGGAATTGGGTCAGTAACTTTAAACAATGAGGTGATAAGACCCGCATGAGAATTAAAGACACCCCCCCCCCCCCTCCCCCCCTCTTTTTTCTCCCACCCATCGGAAAAACATAGTAGCCATCAGTAAGTGCTCTAAGACGAAGAATTGAAGAGGAAGCTGTAGAAGACAATAAGCCATGCAAAGTTTCCCAAATCCTATCGTCTACTTCCTATAAACTGATCAAATTTCTGAAATCTCAAACACAATACTGTAGATTGCAGCAGCACAGCACTTACTTTGGATTTTGCTGTGCGCCTATTGCTTTTATTCATTCAGTAAACCATTTCTAGTGACATTAGTTCATTTTAAGGATCTCTCCCCAAAAATGTGTAAGAACAAGCAATGAAGCAAACAAAAGATGATTAATGGTTTCAGAGCATTTAGCACACTTAATCCTCTGAAGATTGTCTTGATTAAGTAGATTTCTAGATGCAGGCAGCCAATAGAATGCGTGAGGATGTTCAAATTTTCCAAACTGTGTTATATAGCCAGATCCTTGAAGTATTATTTATATGCTTTAGTAATTCTGAATCTACTATTGGTCCCCTGACTTCTGAACTTTTCCATTCTCCACCTTACCTCTCTCTAAATCAACCAGTCATGATTCTATAATCTGTCTCCAGATCCATGAGGCCTGACTACTAGGATTAGCCTTCCAAACAGAATGTTGATATTGATATTTCCCATGCGCCAATCTGATCCGATGTCTGTCACCTTAAGATGGACAGACCATAGTAACTCGCAATGGGAAGTTTTATTCTGAATTCTGGTCATTTACATCACCCCATCCCCCAAAACCCAATTGTCTCTAATGTTCAGGAGTCTGATATGAGGCAACAGTGTGATAAGATTATATCAGGTTATCAGCCTCAGTTCTACGCTTCCGTAGGAATTAGAGTAAATCTTATGAACCTCCTTCGACACCTTGCCCAACACTGGAGTTCGTGTTTGGTCTACTGTTATAAATCCTGCTTTGCCAATGAGGCCCCCAGTTTGGTGATAAAACTAAAAGCAGACCGAAATTGAGGCCCTATGACATATGAGGTCTGAGGTTGAAGTCCTTTAACCCCCAAGCCCACTTACCTCCCAAACAAAGCTCCAACACCGTGTGAAAAATAAGGAAGACACTGCATCTAATAACACTGGATGCAAGTATACCCGACTTTAACATTGACATCTCCCCTTCTTAGCTTTGAAAGTCCTAGAGGTGATCTTTTCTGTTGTCTTATGAACCAAAGCCTTATATTGATCTGCAGAGAACTCAGATGCATGAAGGGAATGCCCTAGCACAACCAGTTACCCTCTTGAAAGGCCAGGTTCAAACCAACTTTCCTTCATCTGTATTCTTTTCCCTCATCATCAGGACACCCTTTGAATAAGTACCATGTTCAAACCAACTTTCCAACAGGCAAACAGAGACCGAACCCTTTTTCCTTCTATGTCATTAAAACATATTTTATGGCAGATGAGATAGCTCTCTGAACAATATTTTGCTTATTTCTATATTATGTTGAGTTAATATTTTGGGAAAATTTGCTGCTTTAGATCTATTCTTTGTTATGCATGATTATGCAATCAGTAACTAGCTGCAGTTTCCTTTTTAACTCTTAAGATTCATGTGTTGAATTGATATTTTTCAGGTTTTACACATTCAGCTTTTGCTTTTGGATATGAGGCAGGGATCAATAATAGCACAATTGATGGTAATATGGTGCCACCTGGTGCCCTTGTCAGATTTGTGCAAAAGGGAATTCAGTACCTTGAACTGGAAGCCAATTTGAGCAGTGTATGATTTTCATTTTTAAGGATATCTGCCACTTCTAAATGATATCTTTTAATCAGTTTTGAAGAGATTTCTTGAAAATCTTGTCTAATTATAGTCTCTGTCAAGTTTTCAGAGTGATGCAGATGTGGATGATGGTTTCTCATTTTTGCAACCTTTGGAACTTATTACAAAGGATGTGTCTGAGCTACAAAAAATTATAAAAGAAAGAAAAGAAAGTTCAAGAAACAACAAGCACAAGGAGAAGGAGAAGGATCATGAATATCATAAAGAACGTGAAAATGAGCTTGCACATGAGAGGGAGAAGGAAAAGCAAACTAAAGAAAAGGGAGAACAGGATAAAGAGAGGATGGATAAAGAAAGGGACCGGGATAAGGGTAAAGAAAAGGAAAAATCACATGGAAATCTTGTGGATTCAAGACATCGTGAAGATAAAGATAAAGTGCAGGATCAGGGAAATGACACTTGTCGAGGTATAGTCTGCCACTTCTTCATGAATACTTCTGATCCTGATTTCCTGAAATATGTGTTGATCCTCTATATATTTGCATAATTTCCTTTAGGCAAATGTACAGTAAACTTATGCTAATTGCATTTACATATGAAGAGATTGTCAAGTTCATTTGTTGGATTCTTTGTGTTGCATAGAAGGGGGGCTTCTCTGAAGAGACACAATGAAGTTCGAGACTAATATGTCTGTACTGGTGGATATGAGTTACTTCGTCTGGTGTATTTGACCCTAAAACTGTTAAATACTTATTTCATTTGAGAATTGCTGGAAAAATGTTGAGATGAATTTACAATTTTTGATGTGTGTTGGTAATAGTTCTGTTTTCTGTTTTTTTTCTTAAATCTTATATAGGTATTTGTGAAAACAACTTATGTAGGTATCATTGATTGGTACAGTAAAATCTGGGATCCTGGATTTGTACAAGAAATTATGTAGGTTTTTTATCTATTCTTCAATAACTAGATGCTGTTCTTGTTTCGTATTTCTGCTTGGAGCATGCGATTGGTTGGATATTTCAATTGTCAGAGCGCAGTGATTGTGTGATCTGTGATGCTGTTGTGGCTGAAAGCAACACATATTTGAGTAGGCAACTTACTACATAGTACAATTTATTAAGAAAACGAAGTGTTCTGCATCTACAGGATCTTTTAAAATCGATCCAAATTCGAAGGGAGCTAAATGCTATTATGCATGTCGCTATGCTCCCCTCGTCTTGGCATTGTGTTGTGGACACCCTCTCATTGTAGAGATCATGGTTTTATGTCTCTAGAGGGCTTGAACATACTCACATTTATTTAATCCTCTACCTCCTCTTAGCCCCTGCAACTGGGTAGTTGGGTACCTTACTGCTCTTTCGCTTAGATACTCAACGTTTTTCATCTTGCTGAATCTCTGTTCTTTTCAATTGTCCTGTTTCTGTCTGTTGAAATGCAAGGTGTTTTACGTGTTTGACATACCTAACAGGGCCTGAACCTATGGATATAACAATGGACATTGCTTCATTGCCTTGTGAAATTCCCGCTAGTGATGTTGCAGTTTTAGAGGGTCATACCTCAGAGGTTTGTGAGCAGATTCCTGCCTCTTGGCTTTCTACCAAGCAGTTATGGCCTGAGTGATCTAAGCACTTTTTTCTTGCTCTGTCAGGTTTTTGGTTGTGCATGGAGTCCAGCAGGTTCACTTCTTGCATCAGGGTGAGTATATTGTCTTGTTATGGAATGCATCCATTCAGATAAACAGTTTTTTGGTTATTTTAAGTCGGAATGGAAGAAACTGATGAACCACCAATGGGAATGAACAATTTTTCCATTTGCAAGGATTGCTGGCTGACATGCTATGCTTTACGGACATTCATAGGGTATATATCTTTTTAACATGTACCTGGTCCCTAGGTCTGGAGATTCAACAGCACGGATTTGGACCATTGCTGATGAACCTTCTCCCTCTATGATGCAAGGAGGACTTCTGAATGTAGCAGTGTTAAAGCATTTTAAAGGTAGAACCAATGAGAAAAGCAAGGATGTTACAACGCTGGATTGGAATGTGAGTTTCTATTGCACTGCTATCATTTACCTTCTTAACTTGCGACTTTAGTCTCCTAACCAAATGTTAATTTGTCCTTCAAATTAGAATCTTTTGGATGGGATAATGCCGTTCTAGAATGATAACCACTTGTTCTATAATTTCATTACATCAGCTACCTCAAGCCAGCTAACCTTTACCACTTTTTAGTTTTTCTGTATAAAAGGCTATTTTTTAACCACCGCCTGCTCCCAGATCCTCTGAATACTAGTTGGCAAAGCTTGTTCTGGCATATTTTCATTAATAAGATTGGCAAGAATTTCCTTATACTGTTTCAGATTGGCTTTATCATTCTCTCAGTTCAATTTTCTATGTCCAGTCTGATGGAACACTACTTGCAACTGGATCATATGATGGGCAAGCAAGAATATGGAGTAAAGATGGTAAGAGCATTGGCTTTTAACTCTCTACATGTATTTAATCTGATTTTGCAACAATTTGGCTAGGGTAGTGCTAACCTTGTTTGATGTTGGAAACTCTTCTCCCTCATATTGCCCATTGTATTTGTCGGGTGGCTGTCTGTATCTTGTGAATGAGGAAGGAGTTAATTTTGTTAAATTATCATGTGGGAGTGCATTGCTTCCTCTAGATCTGTACAAGCAAGGGTACTTTTCTATCTGTTCCCACCTAGTGGGATGTGGATCTCATGGTTATGGTGAATCACCTTCAGGATTTTGTAATCTGTTGGCTAGAGCAAGTAGCATTGTGTCATATTCTGATTTTTTGGGTAATCTAACAGGTTTTCTTGCATAATGTTGAGTGTCGTATCCGCTGTGTGTGTTTGCTTATCAACTCTTTGGGTATCTCTTAGGGGATTTGAAGAGTACTCTGAGCAAACATAAAGGCCCAGTCTTCTCTCTCAAGTGGAACAAAAAGGGTGATTATCTTCTTAGTGGTAGTGTGGACAAAACGGCAATTGTGTGGGATGTAAAGACCGGAGAATGGAAGCAACAGTTTGAATTTCACTCAGGTGATGTGTTCAATTCAACTCATTTCTTGGTACCCAATTCCTGCTTTATTTCAATGGAAAAGAACATTTTAACAATCTTCGGTGTTCCAGACATTGGCCGGATAATTCCTCAATTAGATATGGTTTTTCTGCAGCTCCTACTCTTGATGTTGATTGGCGGAACAATGTCTCATTTGCAACATGCTCTACTGATAACATGATATACGTTTGTAAGGTTGGCGAGAACCGGCCAATTAAATCATTTTCAGGGCACCAGGTACATTCAAGTTGTTTATTCTTGAACTGTCTGCACCAATCACTAATGCATCACCTTTTTTTTTTTTTTTTTGTTTTTTTAACGCTCATATTAGTTATAAGCAGATTTCATAGCCAACTAATAATTCAATCAGAACAAATCAAAACTCAGTTTTAAGCTGGCAAATTAGATGTGTGAGGAAATAGGTCCCTCAAACGTAGAGGATATGGAACTTATAGTGCTTTGAATCTGGGATATGATTCAGAGATCATCAATAAAATAATCACTGGACTTGACAGGGGATAACCTTGGTTCTTTATAAGCCCCCTATAGTTCATTTTAGCTCATTTTGCAGGAAAACTTTCTATCAAAAATCTGCTGTATCTTTGTTAGACTATGTCTCTTCGGTCGTTTTCTTCACCCTTTGTTCTAGTTAGCTTCTTCTCCCTTCCTTGGAAGATCTAAATAGCTATGGTGCTTTCATCATAACGCGGATTAATTTTTTTTTTAAAGATGGACATATGATATGTCTATTTGCAGAGTTTTTGTTTTAAAACTTAGTACCTGTAACTTAAACAAGAGGGGAGAAGTACATTTGATAAATGAAGCTAATCTTAGTTATTTTCTGGCAAGTAAATGCTTGTTTAATCTGTCTCTCTAATTTTGGTATTTCAGGGTGAAGTTAATGCTATAAAGTGGGATCCTACTGGCTCACTTTTAGCTTCTTGCTCGGATGATTGTACTGCAAAGGTGAGCTTGACGCAGATATTTTATTTTTCTTTTCCATTTTCTGTAATATTTGCATCTTGGGTAATATCACTGTATTTTTATGCTTGTTAGTGTCCAAAGATCACCCTGGCTGTGTGACTGATGGCCGAAAGAATTAACTTTCAGTTTTTCATGTTAGGGCCTATTTGACCAAACTATTTTATGGAAAAAAAGTGTTACTCTAAGAAAAATATTTTTCCATGATTTAGTGTGTTTGACCTAGAAAGAAAGTGCTTGTAAATAGAAGTAGAAGTTGCCTTTTGTTTTAAGTAGAAATAGAAAAATAGTGCTTCTCTTAAAGCAAAGGAAAAGACAAACCAAAAGTTTTTAGATAAAAATACTGCCTATGGAGAACACTTTACAAACATGCTTTTGCAAAAAGTGCTTTTGAAATAATCCGTTTTTTCAAAGCTTGTCCGAACTATTTTTTGTTGGTTTTCACCATCATGTACCTGCAGATATGGAGCGTGAAACAAGACAAGTATGTGCATGATTTAAAAGAACATACTAAGGTACTGCCTATCTTCATGTATACTCGTTGCATTTTCTACTACACCAGGGATTGTGACATAGATCAATCATCCTGCAGGAGATTTACACTATTAAATGGAGTCCAACTGGACCTGGAACAAGCAATCCTAATCAGCCGTTGATTCTAGCAAGGTGATAATTCTGATATGCTTGGAGTTCTTTTTTCCTAAATGTGGAAGTGTTTATGCTTTAGAGCTTACAGCTTGATAACTGTCACATAGTGTACTGACGTTGGATGCCACTATTCATAGATTGATCGTCGACACTTGAAATATCAACTATGTAACCAATGCTATTACTTAACAGTTTTCATATTCTCTCTGACTTGTAAACTTAAAATTAGACGTCTCAGCGGAAACTGGGTTTCTTTGAGTGAGAATTTTTCTCTAGCTTGGCTCCATTGATTATCTCATTGTCTGTTTTACTGTCATTTATTACTAGCCTACTTGGATTGTCACTATGGAACTAAGAACTTGTCTCTAGTAGATTCCTCACTCTGACACCATTATTATGAATAATATATTACATTAGTCATGTTAATTTCCTGTTTCTGGTGAAACTTGCATTATGTGGCACTAATGTGTATGTACGAATGCTTTTGAACTGGTGGATGGTATTGAGGTTTTTCCTTATGTATTGTATTAATAAGGTCCTTTCTTATTAAAAGCTTGCCTCTCCTAGACTCCTCACTCTCTTAGACCTGGTGAATGTTATCATTAGTACTTGCTTGCCATCATACCCTCTTCATTACCGTTATTAGGTCTTTCCTGCTGTTTTCTGACTGTGATTTTGTGTTCTGCAATAGCGCGTCTTTTGACTCCACAATAAAGCTTTGGGATGTCGAACTAGGGAGTCTTATTTGCAGCTTGAATGGCCACAGGTACCAGACTTTTCCTTCACAAGTTTAGTGCTTGTCCTTTTTTCTTTTTGACAAAATGATTCCACAAGACAATAAAAAGTTAAAATAAGTATAAGAAAGTGCGTCCGAATCTATGCACAATAACGGCGCAAATGAGCTTTACCGTGGTGGGTTACCAAAGGGGAGATATTCTGGATGATGATCAATCTTTTGGCTTATTTAAGTTTGGGAAGAAGCCCTCTTTCATTCTTTTTATACTGATTTATGTTCTTTCCTTTTTACAAGGTAGAATCGAATAACCCAGTTAAAGTGTTAATGATCATACATCTAAATGCATTACACTAAATAGCCCCATTCTTCTACCATTTCCCAGAAGTCGATAACTATTCATAGTTAGTACCTTGACGCCAAAAAGAGTTTGACCCTTGACCCAAAACCTTATTTTGGTCCTAGTCCAAATGTTGTTTCCCTAATGATTAGTAATAATCATCCATGGAGACAATCTTTTCCTGAGGAGAGATTGATCTCTTCTCAAGATGAGAAGACATTTTCCTGTACGAGACACAATATTTTTCTTCATAATTTTTTGAACAAGACATTTTCCATCATAATTATACATATCCAGTCTCACCATAATCTCAAACATGCCGAGCGAGATCTAAACAAGATTACAGAATTTGATAGACTAAAATCCTTGTATTTTACGCAAGAAAAATATCTTCTCTCCAACTGAACGGTGTCTCAAATATTAGAGTGAACATAATCCGATTTCTTGATGCAAAAATTCAGGGACCCTGTATACTCGGTCGCATTTAGCCCGAGTGGCGAGTATTTGGCGAGTGGATCACTGGACAAATGTGTGCACATATGGTCAGTCAAGGAAGGAAGAATCGTCAAGACTTACAGCGGAAATGGCGGCATTTTTGAAGTTTGCTGGAACAGGGAAGGTAATAAGATTGCTGCTTGTTTTGCCAATAATGTTGTTTGTGTTTTGGATATTAGAAAATAGGTCCAATTTTTATATTAATTTGCAGATTTTAGTGTTACTTCTTACTCTCATGGTAGCTTTTGTGTTTTTATTTATTGTGCAACTGTAAGAACATTTGTTTTTCTGGGTTTTGTATAGTAGCCAGTGTCTTCAGTGTTCTTGCTTTTGCCTGACCACTTTTGAGTAGGGAATGTTACGCCACTTAGTTTCAGAAATCTTGTTTATTTATTCATATATCAACTTTTATGGTTTGTATTTATACAACCACCACCACCACCCAGTGCCCTAAGAGGCTTCCATCGAGGCAGGGTCGAGAGGTGAAATGTACGCAGCCTTACTCCTACAAAGTGCTGCCTTAAAGGGAGGCTGTGTTCGAAATAGTTTGTATTTATGTGGGAGAACATACTTCGGAGGGGCATAATGTTCAAGAAAAGGACGAGGACTTTTTTTTTTTATTGTGTATATATATACAAGAAGGGTGACATTTTTTTGGAAAAGAACTAATGTAACATGTTTTAGAAAAGGACTAATGAGGCATTGACTTAATCAATATCTGTCATGTCACTGCAATGCCATCTTTCTAATTGCTAGGTTATCCGCTAGGTCATCTTTTTGGTTGCCAATTCATCATTTGGATCATCCATAATGAAGCTAATGCATTTCTCGGTTTTCTTTGTTTTTTCAAAATATATTGCCCCTTTTTGATCCTCTACGAAAACATGCCCTTCTATATTATATATAATAAACAACATCAATGTCCTCTACCTTTTTTCCCAAGTATTATGCACCTTTATAGTATGCTTACTATTTATGTAGTTTTAACCTTTGCAGGATCATAGTATTGCAATTGGAATTTGCCTTTTTCTGAAATTTCTTTTAACTGTTGCAAGCAAATTTGTTTTGCTCTTATACTTTGATACTCCCATGCTTCTGTGCTGCCATATTGTCATGTTTTTCAGGTTGGGAGGTCTCGGACACAGCCTCCCTTTAGGATAGCACCCCTTCATCCCTCCCCCCCAACCTTGCTTTTGTAGGAGCTTTTGAAGCACTGGGACTATTGTTGTTGTTGATGATGATTCCATATAGGGGATTAGTGTTAAAGTTGCGTTTTTTTTTTTTTTTTTTTATTTGAAGTGTTTTCTTTTAAGAAATTAAAAATTGGGTCTTCAAAATGATTTTTTCAAGCTTTTGGTTTTCTTTTTTCAGTTTTTACTGGTCTTCCTGCACTTGACTTTTGGTTTTATCTTAAAATTTAGGGTAATGTTCAGGACCAAATTGTTAATAACAAAATAACTTTGTGAAATTTTGTAACTATTATTCACTATAAGTCATATTTTTACTTTGACAATAATAATTATTGGCCTGAAATTTCTTATATACAAAGTCTAAATTTTTGTGGGAGCTATATTTGGTGCATTAAATGGTACATTGGAAATGGTTCATAATTTTAATTAGTTCCTTTTAATTATGTAGTAAACATAGACTAAAAATGTGGAAACAAGGTGGTTAAAATTGGAATTCTACATAGAATCGATAGAGGCTTGTAGAATCGGAATTGTAGAATCGAATCAAGAATTGTAAGATTTTGCTATATATATATTATAACTATTTTTTGTATTAATATTAGTTACACAATTCAAAAAATTATTAATAAGACCTTTTACTTATATGGGCATATATAAGAATTATAATCAAATATGATAAAAATACTATCATGCAATATAAATATAAATATATTATTTTATGCTACAATAATCGTGAGAGCTTTTATGATAAATGCTGCAAATCGAACTTTTTAATAAGGTTAAAACATAAAACTAAACTTAATATGAGTTTCTTTAATGTATATAATGCTTAATTAATTTTATTTTACTTCAAACTAATAAAGTAAATTCGTTTATAATATATGTTTGGTTTTTTCATTTTAACTTTTTATTTGTATATATTGGTAGAATTGAGGTCGGATAGGTCGAATCGTAAAATTTTATTAAGATTCTATCCGTTAATGTAATGTAATATCAATAAATCGTAAGATTCTATAAAACTAAGATTCTACTTACGATTCAGATCGGTCAGCAATTGTGAAATCGTAGAATTGTGAGATTCTAAGATTGGAATCGGGGTTTTAATAAGTATGTGTGGAAGGAGAAAGGAAAGATGAAGAAATAACAATCTCATGAGTGGGTTAAATGTAATTGTAAAAGAATGGGACTCTAGGTTTAAATCCTTACAAAAACTATTTCTTCTTCAGCAATCGAGATGTCTGGATTAGCTTATATGTAACTCGATCAATTTTTAAGGTTGCAAATGAAATAGGATAGGTTAAATTTACAAACTTAATGGATTGTCTGATTTCGCCACAAAATACTTGTAGATCGATACTTTGAGTTGTATCTTTAATGCTTCTTATTTATCTTAATGTTACATAATTTGGCAAATTACAATATGTCGTTAATTTAAATACTCATTTTTAATGCATAATACCCATGCTAAAAAACCAATTAGATTATAAAACATTATTATATAATTATCTTCTAGTAAAATTTCAATAAATTTATTGAGTACAAAATGGGTTTATCCATGGTTTTTCTCGCTTCATACTTTATTTTAACCCAGTTTTGTAAAGAGACTGTTTTCCAGACTCAAAACTCGTAATCTTCATATCACAATACGACCTTACTGATTACACCAGAATCCCGAAAAAGAAATCGCCTTGAGAAGCTACACAATGGACTAGCAATGAACAAGAAGGATGGTGAAAAGCTTAAAGCCTAAGGTGTATATAACTTTCTAACTTTCTTGATGAATCTTCTGCAAATTGGACACACCTTGCTCTCTTCCTCCATTATCCTGCCAAAAAATTAACCATATTTTAATCTCCAAATCTATACTCAAATGTCGAATATCATATCTTTTAGTGTTAGTTGTATAAAACCGTTCTTAGACCTTCATTTGACAAATTAGACTTACGAGATAGTTGATTCGTTAACATAATATAAGACCCTTTTGGACTCAAGGGGTGTATAAGAGCGAAGCCGAGGATGAATTCATCCACATTTAACTTGGTTTGGGCTCAACTAGAAGCTCACCAATCTTAGAAACTTCATGCTCGAGCTCGGTTTAGTTGAGCTCTCGGCAAGCTCTGAATTATGCTTGCCTTATTTAGGCTTATTTAAGCTCATTTTGGATCAAGCTTGTTCATTTGGGCTCAAACTTGGTTCGATTGAAAATATTTAGAGTAATAAATTGCATTAAGAAAGCTCATTAGGGTTAGTTTAGGCTCATGGTCCTATGGCTCGAATTTACTAAGCTTGTGCTCAGCTCAGTAACTGAATCGTTTGATTGGGCTCAAGCTTGAAACAAGCCAAGCCTTTTAACCTTCATCATGTGCCAACTTGTGAGGCCTTGCAAGCCAGCTTGACTCATTGACATCCCTATTTATACTGGTATGTTTGAAGTTCCATTTCCGATAGCCCCCTCCCTTCACTCTTTAATTTTAATATAATTCAAGCAAAATCCTTAAAGTCAACATGTGCAGTATTTACGCTTTAACCCCAATAAAAAATAATGTGAAGGGGCTTGCTAGAGCATAAAATCATTTACGGGCATTCACCGAACAATTTAAGCTTTTAGGATAGTCGATTTCTTAACAGTAAGATTAGTACCTTTGAGCACAATCAAGGCAAGTAGCACAATGCCCACAAGGCACAAAGAAGCAACAACGAGGCCCATCATAACATATCACACAAATCTTCCCATCATATAACTCATCTGAAGAGTAGCCAGACGATCCTGATTCAAGATCTTCTTCACCTGTCCCATATTCGAGTCGTTTAGGCTTCTCGGGAAGTAGAGGATCGGTCTCATTTCTTTGTCGCGTGCTCGTCTCGGGTGCCATTATTGTTGTTCCTTGTGTTCTTGTATATTCTTCAGTGTCATCTTCACTATTGCAGGCTCCAAGGTACTTTAAGATGAGAAAAATGATCACCACTATTACTCCTGTGTATCACAAGATTATGGTTAGTCTCTGGAATTGATATCTGGGAATGTAAGTGATTCAGACATTCGATGAATTACTCATATTTAAAATCGATTAGAGGTTGTTCATGATCATTTGGGTGTAGCTTATTGACTGAAGGTTCGAGCAGGCTCAATAAACTTTACAAGCCAAGTTTGTAAAGAGGGCGCTTGATTTGTTGACGTTCATGGAAAGTTTGATAAAGGCTCATTAGGGGCCCGATAAAGGTAGTTAAAAACTCATTAATGGTTGATAGTAGCTCGAAAATGGTTTGATAATGGCTTGATAGTAACTTGAATAGCTCGACTTGATAGAAAGCTTGACTCGATAGCAAACTTGACCCATACATGAGCTCCAATTGGCTCGATAAACGTGCTTGTATGGGGTTTACACTTTGCCATGTTGAGGTTAAAGTGAGGCATATTACGTGAGATAACCGCAAAAATGTTTTCCTCTCGAGAGGGAAAGTCAATTTTTCGTCAATGGAGGAAAATGTTTGTTATTAAGTTACGTAAAGAAATAATAGAATCTAGACATAAAAGGTCTTTCTTCAAAACAACCATGGTTTAAAGATAACACGTCCATTCTTTTAATAACACGAGAATCACCTAGGATTGCAACGTATGTTGCAACGCGAGCCACAAAGGCGATCTCCACATACCATCCTCCAAGATCTCCCTGCATACATTCAAGTAAAACACATAAGCTCTATCTGTATGTGCGCGAGTGTAAGTTACCTATATATACTCATCCCTTTTGATTTCTTATTCATGATAACTCGTAAAACAAGATCAGACAGGGATACAAAAGAACACGAACGGTACATTGTTGGGTGTTGTCAGAATGATGAATCGATCGTTAGGGAAAGAAAGATTGAGCTTGCAGGATCCATCTGATGTGGAGCACAACGTTGTGGCATTGCTAGTATCATACATCTTTGAGGTAACATTAATGTTCACTGTCATTATAATGCTGCTTGGATTTGTGTTTATCACACTCACATAGTACTTGTCGTCTTCTGATATCATATACTCAGCTTCTGCGCCTGTGAATCCATTTTCATTTGCATCATAAGCTTCGGTATCCCAATTCGAAATGATTCTTTTCTGGGTTATTTGCGTTACAGGTCCTTGTACTTTGTCACTGTATCAATTTAGTCCTTGTACAATTTACATCGTGGAATTGGAGTTAAGTTAATGACCTAGTTTGGGATGCAAGTGATCAAAGCAATGCAAACCCACCCATGACTTGATCATTAAGAGTTTCGTCGTCAACTTAATGCCAGTTTGACTCCGGTATTAGATTAACACAATGTAAATTGAAGAAGTGACATAATCGAAATTAAAAGAACTAAATTGACATGGTGGACAAAGTACAAGGGACTTGCGGTGTAATAACTCTTTTAATTTTTTTGTTCAAGTAAAATTTGAAAGCAATCATTAATTTCTGGGTTTCAGATTTGGTGTTCATTACCTTGTGTTGAATTGTATGGTGAAATGGAGTAAGGGGAAGAAACTGAATCAGGTGATAGAGTTTCAAATGTTCGTTCTCCTGTAGAAAGAAAAAGGGTGTTTGTCAGAAACAGAATTCTGATGTGCAAACACTTAATAAACTACTTGTATTACAATTAAGGTTCGTTCATGTTTGTTTTAGGGCCCTATAGCTTATCGAGCCGAGTTTGAGCAGACTCGATAAGTTTAACGAGCAGAATGAATAGAGGTGTGCTTGACTTTTAATGTTTATAAACAATTTGATAAGGTGTTGTTAAGAGCTCATTAGCATCTCGTTATTTGTTCAAAATAGTTCAATAATAGATTAATAATGACTCGCTAGTAACTCGAGTTGCATATCAAATGTACTATATCTTCTCAAATCGAGTTCAAAGCTCAATAACAGCTTGGCTCAAACTCAAGCTCAATAACACTTCTCAAGCTTGAATCCGAACAATAGGGTATTCAACTCGACTCGTTAAGCCCCTCTAACCTCAATTTAATTATCAAATATAGTTCCAAATTTCACACAAAATCTAAGAAAGACTGGTGGATTTTCCATGCTTTAACCAATTTGATCATTCACTTGAGGCGTGTATTGGAGCAGATTTTACTTTAACAGCTTAAGTTTTTGTAATAGTCGGTAACTTGTGCATAAGTCAATGCCTAGTCTTGAACTAATTAAGAGACCCCTTAATGAGAAAGAATCAAGTAAAAATCAAACCTTTAATGACAACAACTTGGAGATGATTCAAAGTACTAGTTTGAGCTTCCCATCTCATATGAATCCTCGAACCTTCGTTCATCCACAACGAAAATCCCTGTACCACATGTGTTAGGTCGGTATACCTGTCATTTTCTAATGTTTACTTTCTCTATCTCACTGTATATATTTTGTTGTAAGGGTTTGCCCGTAGAGTGAGAGAGAGCGGTTGAGATCTAACTCTTTGAGCGGAAAAAAACTTCCTCTGTTGTGGAATCAAAGAACAGATATTGAAAATGGCTTTTTTTATGATTTGGAATAAATGTTTCATCCAAGATTTTGAGTCTTGTACCCTCCATTTCCAGATCTGCCTCTTTTAGGGTTTTCCACTTCTCATTTTAAATTCGGATTTTGATTTGTTATCTAAATCAAACGCAATTTTCTTGAGGCATTTTCCATTACAAATTTCTTATTAGACTCATATGAAGCATCGATTTTTGCATGACGAATTTCTTATTAGACTCATATAAAGTGTCGATAGTATGCTCAGCTGATTTAATGATGTAGTCATATTACCTGCTGGGTGTAAGAGCGAAGGACCAAGTACTTGGACACAGACCAATTAGTTTGTGCACTAAGTTGAGGCTTATGGCTGAACCCATAAATCAAAACTCCCTTCTTGGCTTGGTCTCTCACTTCGACCCTCTTTATGAATACCGAGCGGGCTTGAACCAGTCGCGATGAGGTTGGCCCAAGCACTATCCGGTGGTTACCATAATAACCATATTGTAGGCTTATGGAGGCTGCACCAATAAATTAAAAAAAAAAAGAGAGATAATTATTTCAGTTAGATTGGAATATCAAGGCCTTATATCACTATCACATGAATTAAATTTTTATGCGAACTTGTGTTTCCTAGTAATTCAATTCATATGTTAACTTCTCGGAGAGTAGGTGTAACGTGTTTGATTGTTAACATAAGAAACAAAATTTACAGGAATTAGAACTGACCTTGCCGTTCTAAGTAAGTTAATTCCTGTATAACAAAGAAATGTAAATCATTAAGGAATTTTAGCTTCTTCTGTCCAATAAATTACCTTGTAACTAAAGAAGAGGGTAAATACTTACTTTCTACGAATTTTAAAATTTTATGTCACACCGCGGTAAATAAACAACCCCCAAGAAGAACAAAGGGCATGTTTAGTGTTACTTTCAGTTCTTTTCTCTTCCTGAAACTATAAATCTGGTTTTATAACAACTTTTTTACACTCTTGCATGCTCCCCAAGCAAATACCTATTAAGCTCGAAGTATAGATAACATACAGGCGCACCTCGTACCTTGCACTTGAATTGTGTTAATATGAAAAGTGAAAGCTATTGAGATTTAAACTTATGACCTCTCGGTCAACCAAGCTCTAATATCATCCCAAAAACTTAATACCGTAAATGAATATCCAAAAATGATTTTATACCCTCACATCTATCATCTTTGGTTTTTAAGAAACAAAAAAAATCAGATTTCAAAAACCAAAAACTCAAAACTAGAAATCAAAAACAATAAAAATCTTTTTCAAACCCGATTTTTTTTCTCAACAACCAAGACCAGAAGGAAGAACATGATCCGAGACAAGCCAAAAACATAAGAGAAAACTGTTAAATTTCACCCTGTCTATACACTCAACCCACAGAATTGACATATATGAGATTCACATATAAGCCCAAGTAGGGTTCCATCCTAGCATTAGGTAGAATAACTTACTAGATATATATACTGAACTCTTTTATCTCACAACTGCAATATGGAATTCTTACGAAACTCACATGTAGAGTCCTTAATGTGAAATTTCACGGGGATCAATAGAATTGGCATACATAAGATCTATATATAAGCCCAAGTGGAGTTCCAGCCCAATACCAAGTGACATTAGGTAGAGGAGCCTACTAGGAATGCATGTTGATCTCTTTTTCCGCACATCTTCAACATAGAATTCCTACTAAACTCACATGTGAAGTTATAACAAAAAAAATGGAAGAAAAAGCAGTAAGGATTACATGCCACAAAGCCAAAGAGAGAGAGGAGCAATGAGACGAGTCCAAGTCTCTCTGCGCCGCCCAGAAGTGGTGGTTACCGCGCCCAATCCTCCGGGTCTGAACATACTGCACTCTTATGATTGATCCTCGAGAAGAAGACGAAGAAGAAATGAAAAAAGGGGGGCGAGAGAGAGAGAGAGGAGACTGGTAGATTTTAGTTCTCTTTAACAACTAACTAACTAACTACTACTCAGCTTTCAGAATGGCAGTTATTATTTGCCCATGCTTTCTTTGTTTTTTTGAATGTTAGGTGTCCCTTTTTTTATGGAGGTTAAATTTTTGGTAAATTATATAATAATATTCTGTCAAGGAACTAACTATCTCAAAAGCTTAGGCTAATGGGTGAAGGTCCAAGAATAGTTTTATACTCTAACATGTCCCATCATGCGAATGCCAATTGGGTTTGAAGTGTGGATAGTGCTCAGGCCCACCTCATTGTACTTAAATTGATTTAATATTAAAAGTGGAGTTGTTGAGATTCGAACTTGTGACCTCTTGGTCAACAAGGTCCTGATACCATGTTAAGGAACCAACTATCTCAAAAGCTTAAACTAATGGGTGAAGGCTCAAGAATAGCTTTATACTTTAATATGTCCCCTTATGCAAATGCCAATTAGGCTTGAAGCATGGATAGTGCACAGACATACCTTATACCCTGTGATTAAGTTGTTTTAATGTTAAAAGTGGGGTTGTTGAGATTCGAACTTGTGACCTCTTGGTCAACAAGGTCCTGATACCATGTCAAGGAACCAACTATCCCAAACGCTTAAGTTTATGGGTGAAGGTCCATGAATAGTTTTAATACTTAACATATCCTGATATTTAGTGTATTAATTTTTTAGTTTATAAACTTTGTGAAATATTTTAATTTAAATGTTATATGTATTTAATAAAATAATCCAAATAACAGTGTGTAAGTATGTAAAATAGGTCTCCCATTCAGTTCTCCTTCATTAGTAGTGTTATAACACTGCGGTCTATACGCAGGATGGGAGGAATAGTGATCACCAACAAATAATGGCAAGTTTTTACACTGTTGTTCATACTTTTTTACTAAATAAATGTAAATTTTGGATTAGAAAATTATTTCACAAGTTTGTGAACTAAAAAATTAATACAACAAACCTTAGAAGATTAATGTATAATTACCCTAAAATTATAGGGGATTTTTCCAAAATGAGTTCAGAGCCTTGCGACGAGACGCGGACATTCTGCATGCTGCGGTTCCCTCCGGTCCTTTCCCAGTCGGTTCCAAAAATAATGCTGAAAAATAAAAAAATACAAAAAATAATGCTGGAAAAAAAATATTTCAGTATCTACTGTTGAACCGCGTTTACAAAATGCAGCTATAATAAACTGCGTCAAATTAATGCGTTTGTTTTAGTGTAAACAGCGTCTTAGAGTCGCAGTTATACACATAAAACCGCGTCTTGTAGAAGCGGTTTATACTCAAATAAACTGCGTCCTTTAGACGCGGTTTAGACTTAAATAAGTGATACCGAACTGAAAAGTTACTTCAAATAACACAATGATAATGAGAGTTAGAGTATGAGGGAGGATAGAATTAGAGAAATTTGGGGAAGAAGAGAGAGTTAAGAAGGGAAAAGTATACTATTTCATTCATAAAAACCCTAAGTTTACATCATTAACTATATATAGTATGTAATTCTTGAATTTAAATAAAAGAAAAGAAAAGTGAAAAGCAAAACAGAATTGAGATAATGTGTAGGGGGCTGCAGAGTTAGTTATTTCAATAACTAGCCTCGTCAACTAGTCACGTGCCCCGCACGTGTCAAGAACCCCTTAAGTGAGCACGTTGTCACGGGATGACTAAATTTCTAAGTCCAAGTCCGATAATGCCACTCAATGTCACTCTAAAAAGTCCCTAATTGAGTCAAGCGTCCAAATCTCCTTGCAACGGTAAGGAATCTACCCAAAGTCCCTGAGTCTCGTTTGTTTAGTATTTCGATTGGAAAGTGAATAATTGAATAAAGATGATTGAATTACACTCACACTCTCACACGGTATTTTATGGAAGATCAACGATACAAATAAGAACAAGATGATACCATAAACACACGAACACAACCTTTGTGGGTAAAGGAAAAATTTACCCTTTTCATTGGTGCGTGGCACCTATTTATAAAGCACTAAAGGAAACCGGTACAATGTACATGAAAGGCATAAATAACTAAATACATCCTCTCCTAAAATCTAGCCTAATTACACGCCTAAAAATCAGGAAGTATAACCACCTTATCCAACCGCCTAAAACTACCTTAACCTCCCTAAGTGCCACGTCACACATCCAAGTCATTACACACGTGGATTTTACTAATTTACACGTAGAAAATTGCACAATTACAAGTAAATTAAATACAAGTATTACACACACAAAATACATATTATAAAAAGTACTATAAATCCTACAAACTAAGGCGGTGGGTGACACTCTCCCCCACCAAAGCCATTGACGCCCTCGTCAATGTGATGCAGATTTGAAAGCTTCAATCTCCTTCTGATACTACCACAAGTCATCCTCTTTCTCCCAGCTCGCTTCCGCTACTGGTTGTCCCTTCCAATGAATAAGGTACTCCGTGTACCTAGGCACACCCCTGCGCCTCACGGTCCGGTCGGCCAAAATCTGTTCAAGGCCCCTGTCATAGGACACTGTCACTGCAGTAGGGGCGCGCTGTGTCACGCCCCTGTCCGGTTCTTCCGAGTCTTTATTATATGGCTTCAAGTAGCTCACGTGAAAGACCGGATGAATCTTCAACTTGGGTGGCAGCTCCACCCTGTAAGACACCTTCCCTACCTTAGCAATGATAGGAAAAGGGCCTTCATACCTGCGCACAAGCCCCTTGTGCACCTTGCGAAACACTTTGAATTGTTGAGGCAGCAACTTCACCATGGCCATGTCCCCAATCCTAAACTCTAAGTGCCTTCGCTTAGTGTCAGCCCATTTCTTCATCTTGCGCTGGGCCCGGCTTAGGTAGGCCTTGGCCATCTCAAGCCTCTCCTGCCAGTCCCTCACTGTCTGGAACGCAGCAGGGCTGGCCCCCGTATACCCAGATGTCACTGCCTGTGGTGTCAAAGGCTGCTGACCCGTGGCTAGTTCAAATGGGCTGTGCCCCATGCTCTCGCTGCGCTGTAGGTTGAAGGAAAACTGGGCAATGTCAAGCAACCGTGCCCAGTCCCTTTGGTTGGCACTCACGTAGTGCCTCAAATACAACTCCACTAAGGCATTGACTCTCTCGGTTTGCCCATCCGTTTGAGGATGAAAGCTCGTGGAATAATGGAGGTTTGAGCCCATTAATTTGAAAAGCTCACTCCAAAACTTACCCGTAAACCTAGGGTCCCTATCACTAATGATACTCCTAGGCAAACCCCAATACTTGACCACATGCTTGAAAAACAAGCGGGCGGCCTCAACTGCATTGCAATCCTTGGAGGCTGCAATGAATGTCCCATACTGTGTCAAACGATCTACTACAACCATAATAGAACCCATACCTTCGGAGTTTGGCAAAGCAGAGATGAAGTCCATGGATATGCTCTCCCATGGACGGGTAGGTACCGACAGAGGCTCAAGCAACCCAGCCGGTGTCTTCAACTCAGCCTTGTCCTGTTGACAAACAAGACATGTCTTGACAAACACCTCTACGTCGTCCCTCATCCTCGGCCAATAAAAGTTTTCCTCCAAAAGCGTCGTTGTCCTCTCGATCCCCGGGTGCCCAGCCCAAGGCGTGTCATGACATTCCTTGAGTATGTCACGCCTCAGGTTGGCCCACCTAGGCACATACACCCGACGGCCCACTATGAACAACAGCCCATTGTCAAGCCAAAACCTACGTGTCTGACCCTGTGCCGCAAGCCCTGACATAGTCTGACCCCAAGGGTCCCGTGTCATACCCTCCCTGATCTTGTCCAGGACCGTGCCCTAGACGGCACTGACAACAGCCAACCCGTGCCTACGACTCAGCGCGTCTGCCACTACGTTCACCTTACCGGTTTGTACTCCATGACCTAATCGAACTCCGCTAGGAAGTCCTACCACCGGGCCTGTTTCGGACTGAGTTTCTTCTGGTTTTGAAAGTAACTCGTAGCCACATTATCAGTCTTAATCACAAACTTACTCCCCAACAAGTAGTGACGCCAAATTTTTAGATAATGAATTATGGCGGTCATTTCCTTGTCATGAACGGCATAACGGCGTTCCGTGTCATTGAGTTTTCTGGACTCGAATGCCACGGGGTGTCCTTGTTGCATCAAAACCCCTCCTATTGCATAATTTGAAGCATCGGTATGAACTTCAAACGGCAAGGCAAAATCAGGTAGACAAAGGGCCGGCTCTTCTATGACGGCCCTCTTGAGATCCATGAAGGCATTGTGACAAGCATCATCCCAATGCCACGGCACCTTCTTTCTAAGCAAATTGGTTAGGGGCGTAGCCCTAGCCTAATGCCCTTGAATGAACCAACGGTAGTAGTTCACTAGGCCTAAGAATGACCGTAGTGCACTAACATCCGTGGGCGCACTCCATTCTTCAATAGCACGAACCTTGGCGTTATCCATGCTAATCTTTCCATGGCCTATACGGTGGCCAAGGAATTGAACTTCCTCCTGAGCAAAGGAGCACTTCTCCCGTTTCACGTACAACTGGTTTTCCCTCAAAACCTGAAAAACCTGGGCCAAGTGCGCCACATGCTCCCCCAATGACTCGCTATACACAACTATGTCATCAAGGTGAACCACAACAAATTTGTCCAAAAACGGCTTGAAAATCTCATTCATCAAAGTACAAAATGTTGCGGGTGCATTTGTCAAACCAAAAGGCATGACAAGAAACTCATATGACCCATACCGTGTCACACAAGTTGTCTTGGGCTTGTCCCCCTGCGCTATCCTGACCTGCCAATAACCCGACCTCAAATCCAACTTAGAAAAGATCCGGGCCTTACCCAACCGATCAAACAAATCAGCCACAAGCGGGATAGGATACTTATTCTTCACAGTGACCTTGTTCAAGGCCCTATCATCAATGCACATTCGAAGAGAACCGTCTTGTTTCTTTTGGAACAAAACGGGCGCACCATAAGGAGCCTTGGAAGGCCTAACAAACCCTGAGTCAAGAAGATCCCCCAATTGCCTCCTCAACTCTTCCAATTCTGGAGGAGCCATGCGGTAAGGCCCCATGGTGGGCGGCCTTGCCCCATGCTCCAACTCAATCCTATGATCTACTCCCCTCCTAGGTGGTAGATGTTTGGGTAACTCGGGTGGCATGATATCTTTGAAGGTTTCTAGGACCCCTTGTATTCCCCCGGGTATGTTTGAAGAAGCCTCTCCCTCACCCCCAACTAGTGTGGCAATGAAGGTCTCCCTCCTTTTCCTAATCCCCCTCCTAACTTGCATGGCGGAAAGGAGTCTAGCCCCCACTCTACCCCTTAGTAAAGGCACCCCAAAGACTCTCCCCCCATGTGTTATGACCATTTGGTTATCTTTTGTAAAGGAAAAGGTTTTGACCCCATCAAGGAAATCCATCCCCAAGACAAACCTAAAGTCATCTAAGGGTACCACTGTCAAGTCCACCGTGCCGCACCAATTCCCCAACTGGATGCGCACGTTCCTAGCTACCCCATGGATAGGTTGGGTTGAAGCATTCATGGTCTTCAACCAACCCACCCCCTTGTCAAGGCTCAACTTGAGCCGTGCTGCCTCCTCCATGGAGACAAAGTTATGAGAAGCCCCTGTATCAACCAAGGCCTTTGTTTCCACGCCATTGACAT
Organism: Simmondsia chinensis; assembly: GCA_018398585.1. Classification (NCBI taxonomy): domain Eukaryota; kingdom Viridiplantae; phylum Streptophyta; class Magnoliopsida; order Caryophyllales; family Simmondsiaceae; genus Simmondsia; species Simmondsia chinensis. Next base: position 36,529,440 of record JAGTTD010000007.1, read on the forward strand.
GGGCACTAACGAACATCAGTCCCCTATGCGGATCTCCACTGTCGCGTGCCTCAGTTCCCACGGCCCTAACAACCCCTGAGGCCTCCGCGCGTGTCTGCGCCTCGGTCCTCAGAGGATGCCCAGCCGGGCGCTTCTGTCCACGACTCTGCTCCAGCTCTGTGTCAATGACACCCCTGTCTTGGCCCTGACATGCCCAGTCTCGGTCCTGACATGCCCTGCTCCGCGCCCACTATGCCCAGCGTGCGCGCCCCTTGGGACATGGCTCCCAGGGTGCTCATAGCGCCAATGTTGGTGTCCTCCAGTTCTGGTTCAGGCGTCGTCACAAGTGCGTTGAGAGCCTTGCGTTGTGGGCACTCACGAACATAATGAGGCCCACCACACAAGAAGCAGTCCCTGCGTTTTCCTTGGTCCTATTTCCCCTCATGTTGCTTGCCCTTGTCTTTGTGAGTCGGAGGTTGGTGAGGGCGGTCTCCCCCACCTTTCCCCTTCCCGCCCTTGACTTCTTTCTTCTTAGTAGAGTCCCTCTTGTACTCTACCAAACCCTCGGCCTCAGCAATGGCACTCGTCAAGTCCTGTACTCCCCGTCTCTTCAATTCCACTTCGGCCCAAGTTTGAAGGCCATCCATGAAATAGAAGAGGCGGTTAGCCTCTGTCATCTCCGGAATCTCCAACATGAGAGACTGATACTCAGCAATATAGTCCCTCACCGACCTTGAATGCTTCAAGTTACGAAGCCTTTTCATGGCCAATTCACCTGCGTTCTCCGGGAAGAATTGTCTCTTGAACTCTTTGACAAACTCATCCCAAGTGTCCATGGTACAATGCCCCCTAGCAATGTCCCCATGGCGAACCCTCCACCATAACGCGGCGTCCCCCTCAAAATAAAGAGTAGCCGTGTTGATTTTGGAAGCATCATCCCCTAAACGTAATGCTTCGAAGTACCTTTCTAATCCCCAAAGAAAGTCGTCAACCTCTTTCGCATTGCACTTGCCCCCAAACCTTGGTGGTTCCGGGACCCTGACACGGGACGCAGACCCCGTGCCCAGTCCACCCGCGTATGCCCCTTTGAGGAGAGCACACTCGGTCTTCACTAATTCCAAATCTTGTCTCAATCCTAACACGGCAGAAGACAATTTTTGTAATTCCCCCTCGATTACAGCCTTAACCTCGTTCAAAACTGTGAGGGTTTGGCCTTCAAGCGTGACCACAGCCTCCCTCACTTCTTCAACGCTGTCAAGGTGTTCATGAATTTCCCCAACAACAACCTCTAACCGAGACACCCTTGTGTCCAAGGCCACGGGCTCCCTATTAACGGAGGGATACTTGGTCTTAGATTTCTTGGTGCGAGTCTCGGGTCTACCCCTTGGTGGTTCTTCTCCAACGAGTGAAGTGCTTGCATTAACCTCTTCATTCACTACACTTCCCGCCATAGTACTAAACTTTGCTCTGATACCACGTTTGTCACGGGATGACTAAATTCCTAAGTCCAAGTCCTGTGATGCCACTCAATGTCACTCTAAAAAGTCCCTAATTGAGTCAAGCGTCCAAATCTCCTTGCAACGGTAGTATTTCGATTGGAAAGTGAATAATGGAATAAAGATGATTGAATTACACTCACACTCTCACACGGTATTTTATGGAAGAACAACGATACAAATAAGAACAAGATGAACACATAAACACACGAACACAACCTTTGTGGGTAAAGGGAAAATTTACCCTTTTCATTGGTGCTTGGCACCTATTTATAAAGCACTAAAGGAAACCGGTACAATGTACATGAAAGGCATAAATAACTAAATACATCCTCTCCTAAAATCTAGCCTAATTACACGCCTAAAAATCAGGAAGTATAACCACCTTATCCAACCGCCTAAAACTACCTTAACCTCCCTAAGTGCCACGTCACACATCCAAGTCATTACACACGTGGATTTTACTAAATTACACGTAGGAAATTGCACAATTACAAGTAAATTAAATACAAGTATTACACACACAAAATACATAGTATAAAAAGTACTATAAATCCTACAAACTAAGGCGGTGGGTGACAACGTGCCGCTCACGTGCCCTTCCCAGCCGTTAGAAATAACGACCCTTCCCGCCAATTTATTTCCTTCTTCCTTCGTCCCTGCTGAGCTGCTACTGCTGCACTTTTCCTGCATCAACGACTCCCCTCCCAAAAATCACCCTTGTCCTCAAGGGTGAAATTGAGGAAATTTGAGTTGGAGATCGTAGAGAAATTTCCAAGTGGCATCTTCAATTGGGAACCCCTTCCACTACACCAAAACCTTGGTGGCTGCCCGATTGCGTCGTTTCACCATCTTTCTATCAAGGATCGGCTCGGGTTCTTTCATAGGGGCTGCGTTCTTGTCTTCTGGAAGTTGAACCGGCTGGTCTGGCCTGTGAGACTTGAAAAACATCATGAACGTTCATGTCTTCTGGAAGGTATGGGTCTGGTAATGGTCCTTCATGGCGTTTCAGTTGAGAGACGTGAAAAACATCATGATTTTTTGCTGAAAGGGGTAACTGCAAACGATAAGCCACTTTGCCAACAGCTTCCAGAACCATATAAGGACCAAAGTACCTCGGTGATAATTTCTGAGAGCTTCGATGTGCAACTGTGATCTGTCTGTAAGGGTGAAGTTTGAGGTAGACCCATTGGCCGGTTGAAATTCTCTATCAGTCCTTCCCTTATCAGCAAGTTGCTTCATCCTGTTATGAGCTCGGGCAATATGGAACTTGATGACTGAAATCATCTCCTCCCGGGCCCTTAAGCTTCTGTCTACAGCCTCCAATTGTGTCTCTCCCGGAATGTATGGAATGTGTAAAGGCGGTGGCTGACCATATACTATCTCGTAAGAAGTTTTCTGAGTGGAGGAATGCCAGGTAGTATTATACCACTACTCTGCTAAAGGTAGCCATTTGGACCACAAATGGGGCTGACTGATGCACATGCATCTCAGGTATGTCTCAAGGCCTCGATTAACTACCTCGGTCTGCCCATCCGTTTGAGGATGGTAAGTAGTCGAGAGGTGAAGATCAACCCCCTGAATGCTAAACAAGGCCTGCCAGAACTCGCTCTGAAATATAGCATCTCTGTCACTGACTATCGTACTAGGGAGCCCATGTAGCTTATACACATTTTCCATGTATACTTGGGCTACGGTAAAGGCAGTATAAGGATGAGAAAGAGCCATGAAATGTGTTGCCTTGCTCAATCTATCCACCACCGCAAGGGTGACCTCCTTCCCCATAGACTTAGGTAGGCCCTCAATAAAGTCCATGGAGATGTCAGTCCACACCGTGTCAGGAATAGGTAGGGGTTGGAGGAGTCCCGGATAAGCTGAAGTGTCATGTTTGCAAGATTGACAAACGGAACACTTCTTGACAAAATCTGCCACATCATGGTGCAACCCCTTCCAAAAGAACAAAGATTTCACTCTCTGATAGGTGGCATCACGTCCTGAATGACCACCACTTGGTGATGAATGCATCCACTTGAGAATGATCTGCTGCAGGTCCTTATCACGGCCAATGACTAGCTTTCCCTTTCTCTTTAATTGTCCATTTTGCCAACTGAATTTGGGATGGTTGACTGGGTCTGCTTGGAGCTGCTAAATCAGAAGTTGCAGCTCATTATCAATCTGCCAAAGGAGCTGAATTCTGTCAAATAAGTTGCTATCTACAGCTGGAAGAAGGTGACAAGTAATCTGATGGCTTGTGAACCTTGACAAAGCATCCGCTGCGATGTTATCCTTCCCCTTCTTGTAGTCTATCACATAGCTAAATCCCATTAGCTTGGACAGCCACAATCGCTGAAAATGTGTGTGGATTTTTTGTTCTAATAGGTACTTGAGGCTCCTTTGGTCTGTGCGAATTACAAATGTGTTATTAAGCAGGTATTGTTGCCATTGGAGAACAGTGGCCACCACTGCTAATAATTCCCTTTCGTACGCTGATAACTGCTGCTGTTTTATGCTGAGAGTTTTGCTGAAGTAAGCTAACGGATGTCCCTCTTAAGATAACACAGCTCCTAACCCCGTGTTGCTTGCATCTGATTCGATAACAAAAGCCTTGGTGAAGTTTGGTAAGGCCAGTACAGGAGCTTGCATAAGTGCTTCCTTCAACTCTTCAAAGGCAGCTTGAGTTCTATCATTCCGGTGCAGCTTTTCCTGGCCTGTGAGCTCTGTCAAGGGCTTTGCTATCATCCCATACCTTTGGATGAACCTTCTATAATACCCTGTTAAGCCTAGGAAACCTCTAAGCTGCTTGAGGGAAGTGGGAGGTGGCCAATCCTGCACGGCCTTGAGCTTCTTAGGATCAGTAGAGACCTTTCCATTTGCAATAATATGGCCCAAGTACTCCACCTGTTCTGCTGCAAAAGCGCACTTGTCTTGCCTTGCAAACAATTGATGTTTCTGCAGTAATTGAAACACCATTTGCAGGTGTTGGATGTGATCATCCAGACTTGAGCTATACACTAGAATATCATCGAAAAAGACCAGCACAAACTTTCTAAGGTAAGCAGCAAAAACTGAGTTCATGAGTGCTTGAAATGTTGAGGGAGCATTAGTGAGGCCAAAAGGCATCACTAAAAAATCAAAGTGGCCAAAGTGTGTCCTAAAAGCTGTCTTTTGGACATCATCCACATTCATTCTGATCTGATAGTAGCCAGACCTCAAATCAATCTTTGTATAATACTTCGCAAGGCCCAATTCATCAAATAATTCCTGCACCAAAGGAATGGGGAACTTGTCCTTAATGGTGGCTTGATTAAGGTCTCGGTAGTCGACACACATTCTCCAAGTACCATCTCTTTTTTCTCACAAGAACCACGGCAGAGGCAAATGGGCTGTTGCTGTGCTGAATATATCCCTTCCGGAGCAGTTCTTGCACAATCTCCTCCATGGCATCCTTTTGAAGTGAAGGGTATCGATAAGGCCTTTTGTTAATGGGTTGGATCCCTTCCCTCAAATGGATTCTATGATCGAATGGTGGCCTACTAGGGGGCAGTAACTGTGGTTCTTTAAAAAGAGGTGCATATTGGTGCAGCAGCTGGTCAATAGCAGCATGTAATTCTGATGTTGATCCTTCTGCAGCATAAGTCATTTTGAGCTCAATGTCGCCAACCTCCTGTAGCCCTGGAGCAATCTGTAATAAAGCCACTAAGGGAGTGCCTACCATAGCCCTGAATAGCCCCTTAGCACTAATCAACTTGCACACATTACTCCTTTCCCCTTTGAGTACTTTGGTGTTTCCCTCAACTGTGAAAGTCATGGTTAAGTGCTTGAAGTTACATTGAATGTCACCCAATGTGGATAACCATTCAATTCCCAATACCATATCACAACCTCCTAAGGGAATAAGGAGAAAATTGGAGTTGTAACTGGAGTCTTGCATATTCCACTGCAACCCTTGACACTGTAGGTTGCAACTCAATCGAGTCCCATCAGCTACTGTCACAGGCAGAGCCGGCACTTATGTTAGCTTGCAGCCAAGTCTTTGGGCCACACGGATATCAATGAAGTTGTGTGTGGAGCCAGAATCTATCAAAATGTGCACCTGCTTCCTCCTGACAGATCCAATCACCCTCAAGGTCTGGCTGGTGTTTGCCCCAGCCATAGCATGTAAGGAAATGTGAACAGCAGAGTTGAGCAGATCATCATCCTCAGGTTCAAGTTGTGATGCCTCTCCTATGTCATCTTCCAGTTCATCATCAATTTCAACAAAAAACAGTTGGGGTCCCCTATTCTTGCATCTATGCCCTGCCTCAAACTTCTCATCACAAAAATAACACAACTCTTTGGCCCTCTTGTCCTGCAACTCAGCCCTGGTAAGGGTTCTTTGAGTCCTGTTGCCGTGAGCAAGTGGTTGAGGATTGGCACCAGGCCGGTTAATTGGTGGCCTAAAAGTATTTGGATTGGGTCTAGGTCCACTTGGGGTAGGTAACAAGGGTGGTCTGTTAGACTTAAGCTGCCTAGCAAGAGCTTCAATCTTGGCTTCACCCAACTTAGCTAAGCAGATGGCATGGTGCAGTTTAGTTGGTCGCCAAGCTCTCACTTCCAGAGCCAAATCTTCCCTTAAACCAGCCACAAAGCAACTAATGAGTTGTGATTCATTCAAACTTGCCCTCACAGAAATCTGATCGAATTTGCCAAGATATTCTCTCACAGATCCCACCTGCTTAAGACACATCAGATCCGAAATTGGATCCTCATAGATATTGCCAAACCGCTCCTTCACAGCTCTAGCATATTCGGGCCACCCCATAGTGTGAAAGTTAGGATGAGTAGTGACACATCTTCTGTGCCATTGTTGAGGAATTCCTCTTAAATGGATAGAAGCTACCCTAATCTTATCAAATTCAGGGGTATTATCAATAATGAAAAATTGTTCACATGAAAATATCCATCCATTAACATCTTTACCATCAAACAAGGGAAAGTCCATTCTTCCTAAGCGAGTGGTAAAGGAGTTATTACCAGCATTGTTACCAACAGGAGGTTCCGGGTTAGGAGTTCGATGGGTTTGATTGGCGGCTGTCGAATTGGACCCTCCATTAGTGCCTCCAGCTCTGTCATCTGGTAGCGGCACCTGGATAGACATTGCCGTCACCTGATCACTCAATTCCTTCACCTGTGCAGCAATCGCTCAAATCGCAGCTTTGATTTCATCCCTTACCGCGGCTAGAGATTAATCAAGTTTGTCCTCTACACGCCTAATCTCAGCAGTTGATCGGGTATTGTCAGTCATGCCTTCATACACACCCCACAGCCGAGGATTATAGCTCTGATACCAGTGATACTGAACTGAAAAGTTACTTCAAATAACACAATGATAATGAGAGTTAGAGTATGAGGGAGGATAGAATTAGAGAAATTTGGGGAAGAAGAGAGAGTTAAGAAGGGAAAAGTATACTATTTCATTCATAAAAACCCTAAGTTTACATCATTAACTATATATAGTATGTAATTCTTGAATTTAAATAAAAGAAAAGAAAAATGAAAAGCAAAACAGAATTGAGATAATGTGTAGGGGGCTGCAGAGTTAGTTATTTCAATAACTAGCCTCGTCAGCTGGTCACGTGCCCTGCACGAGTCAAGAACCCCTTAAGTGAGCACGTGCCGCTCACCTGCCCTTCCCAGCCGTTAGAAATAACGACCCTTCCCGCCAATTTATTTCCTTCTTCCTTCTTCACTGCTGAGCTGCTGCTGCTGCATTTTTCCTGCATCAATAAACCGCGTCCTTTAGACGCGGTTTACTGAGGATCTACAACCCCGACCCATTCACTCACGCGTACCCCTCGCCCCGGCTCTCACCGGCTCTCTGCCTCTTTCTCGTTAAACCACTGCAGGTCACGTCGTACGCTACCGCCCTTCTTCTTCTTTATATGCTGGAGATCTTTCAAGTACTATTGTCGGAGTTATTTGACCACTACTGAATTAGTAGCGTTTTTTGATAACTTTGCTTGATTTCCTACCACCTCCACTTATGATGTTGGAGCTTTATTGAGAGGGACATGGGATCAATGTGACGATCATCACGCATAGTGGTAACTGTAAATGGAGGCAGCGGCGGATCCAGAATTTTAGAGGAAGGGGGGCTTGAATAAAAAATAATAACTTAATAATAAAAATTATTATAAAATTCACAATCGACATTTTTTTAATCATTTCACAACTCAAAAAAATAGATAAAGCACATCTACTCAAACTAGGAAAGTACTATAGAAATTTGAATTTTAATTAGACTCCCACATTTATTAGACTTTTATTTATCCATGTAATAAAAAGAAGATAATTTTAAAAGGTAAATCCAAATTTGTGACTCGTAAGAGTTTTAAAATAATTTTAAAATTGTATATTTAGTTTTTAACTATTACATTTAAGAAAAAGCTTAGAAAATTTCTCCCAAATTAAAAAATATTGCATTAAGGGGGAATCGAACTCACGTCAGGCATTTGCCATTTAATGACCATGACCATTGGGCTAGCAGGACATTTAGTGCTTAGACCTTGTAATTAATATGAATATAAATTAAATTTAAGGGGGGCTCGCCGAGGGAGATCCTCACTGTGAACCGCGTTTCCTAAACGCAGTTCATTAGTGATAAACCACGTTTACGGAACGTGGTTTAATGTGAAGTAAACCGTTTTTTAAAAAAAACGGTTCAACAGTAGATATGAAAATATTTTTTTTCCAGCATTATTTTTTGTATTTTTTTATTTTTCAGCATTATTTTCGGAACCGACTCCAGATTTTACTAGCAGATTATAACTAGGGTAAATTACATATTAGTACCACAAGGTTTGTAAATTGGTCCGATCATATCAAATGAAAATGATATAATACGGACTCACGCGTTAACTAAATTGAAGTCTACCTATTTAACTTCAATCCTAATGAAAAAACTAAATTAACATAATATAAATAACATAAGGACTAAACTAACACAATTAAAAATACAATTATAATTAACACAGCGGGTGAAATACAAGGACTTATAACATAAATAACCCTGCACATTAAATATAAAGTTAATAATTACATAGCAAAATATAGTGGACTAGATAAATTAAAGAATTATTTTTTTATGAGCTAATAGTTATATGTTATGCATATTAATATATAATTAATAATGCTTAAAATTTTGGTAATAACTACAGTTCTGTTCAAAACCTAGTCAGATAACCTATACAGAGAAGGATTTTCCACGGCGTGACAATTCTTCATACCAACTTTGTTGTTCGGCATTGCTGTTAAAATTAAGGAAAAAATAAAATAGGTAACATAAATATTAGAGCGGCTAGCCTATAACAAATATGAGTATGAAATAAATGTTCGTAAAAAGTAAATGAGTACAAAATAGGATCCTATGAGAAAAAAGACTGCTCTAGTAAAGTTTGTATCTGATAATATGTCTCCTCAATCTATATTGGAGGTTACCACATACAAACTTTCTCGAACGTGGTGAAAAACCTTCGTGAGCATGTCAATGAGCTGGTCCTCAGTATGCCCATACTCAACTTGGATGTTGCCCCTTTTTATTGAACATAATGAAAATCAACATTGACTAGCTTGTGGAATTGTAAGTTGTAGGGTACGAGGAATAATGAGGTGGAGACGTTGTCCCACCGATAGTCAATGAGGTGACAAGGGCACACAACCTATGTCACATAGAAGGTGACCAACCTAGTCGGTCTCAGCAACACAATAAGCTAAGGCTCAATACTCAAACTCAATAGGGGACTTGGACACTGTAGGCTGTTTCTTAGCCCTCAATGAGATACGTCTTGGCCCAAGAAAGACCGCATAGCCAGAAATGGTGGGCCTGATATCAGGAAAAACCCCCCAATGTGTGCCATCATTCCTTTCACGTAGCTAAAATTTGTTTAACCACCTGCTAGTGTGGGTCCCCAGGTAGTGCATGAACTGACTTACAAGATAAACAACAAATGAAATATCCAACCAATTAAAAGTAAGGCACTAAAGTGCATCTAGTTCACTGAAATTTTGGACTAATCAGGTTGGGTCATTTCAGGATTTAGGTTAGCATGGGTTGAGTTTGAGTTGATTCATATCATTTCAATCTCGAGTCATGTTTTTTTTCTAATTACTCAGGTCACATCATTTCAAATTCAAGTTTATCTCAGGTGGGGTGAAATTTAGGCCGAGAGTGAGTTAGGTTGGGTCAATTGAAGTCTGAGTCATCTTAGATCTCGGGTTAGTTAGGTTGGATCACTTCGAGTTGCAAGGTTAGCTCGGTGGATCCCATTGAAGTAGCATAAGTTTATTTTTGGATCGGCCATCTCGGGTTTGGGGTCAATCGGCTTGGCCTACTTCGAACTTTCAGTCGATCAAGTTGGGTTTTAAGTTGAGAGCGGGTTATTTTAGATTCAAGTCATTCAAATTAGGTCATTTTAAGATTCAAGTCAAATTCAGGCCGTTTCCGGGGGAGTATTGGAGTGGAGTTGAGCCCAAGCTCGTCAGGCTCGAGACTCGGGCTCATTCTCATTAGGCTCGACTCAGGCTTCACTCAAAGCTTATTAAGTTCAAAAACTTCAAGCTCGAGGTCAACTCATAAAGGGCTTGAGTTCAGCTCGAGCCTAGCTCAGAGAGCTCTAATAAGCTTGTCATATTTATGCTCATTTAAGCTCAATCTAGGCTTGTTTGTGCTCATTTAACATCAAGCTCGGCTCACTTTGGCTCATTCTTGGCTACATTGGACATATTTAAGCTAATCAATCATGTTAGATAGTCTCATTTAGGATCACATGCCTACGAGCTCGAGCTTCACTGAAATCGGGCTCAACTTGATAAGCTAAACGAGTTAGTTTGGCTCAACTTAAACTGGGAACAATTGAGCCATTTGAGCTTTATGACAAGCCCTTATGAGCCAACACGCGCTCATTTACACCTGTAGTCATGTCGGATCTTTCGTTCTTGACTTTTGAATCATTTTGGTCTGGATTAATCAAGCTAGGTTGTTTGGGGTTTTAAGTTAGTGGAGTTAACTAGGGATGCTAAAAAGACAAAAAGGATACAAGCGTGCCTCCTCCATATCCATACCCGTCTAAATCCATACTCGACAACCGCCTCACTACCCTTATAGGTATAAAGTGGATACTCACATTCACCCCAATGAGTATAAACGCATATCTATACCCACCCCATTACTCGTGAGAATCCAACGAGTCTTTAATACCTGCCCTAATGTGGGTATCAAATGATTATTTTCTCATAGGTTTGATCATGTAAAATCTAATCATTTTCTCATTGAGTGAAGGGTAGGGATGACAAATGTATCGTGTCATGTACATGTTCGTGCTTATTAGGAATATGCCTCAAATTTATGTAATTTAGATATAAGCCTCACCGTGAGCAAGTCGATCGATCGGGGGAATGTCCGATCGATTGGGTGCAGCGCTGGAGCATGGGAGCAGCAGAGGGGGAGTCGATGGATCGGGGTGCCAATCGATAGGGAGTCCAAACATGCGTGACCTAATTCGCTCAGTATAAATAGACCTTCAAGGTTTTAGTTTCTGCATCCAATCTAAAATTAATAGAGAGCCGCCGTCGTCATTAATCTGAGAGCATCACGAGAGTTTAGAGGGAGTGATTCAGTAATTCTCTATAGATCTCGTTCAGACGAAGTGTTGTTATAATTCTTCCATTATTCATACTTAATAAAGAATCTCCATCTCCGTCCGTGGTTTTTCCCTTCTCGATTGAAGAAGGATTTTTCACGTAAATCATTGTGTTCTTCATTTGTTCTCCTTTATCCTGTTATTTACTTCTCTTATGTGTTATAGTACTTGAATCGAATTCAGTTCTGGGGTGTTAAGCTCCGCATTAAGGAGGTATTAATTTTCTAGCAAATTGATATCCGAGTATATCAAGTTTGTTCAAGATTTTCCCTTAAAAATTGGTATCATAATATATCAGATTTGTCTAGTCTACCTCAACAATTGGTATTAGAGCCCTGTTTATTTCGATTTGGTACTATGACGTCTACAGTTAAATCTGAATTTGAGAAATTTGATGGTCAAGGGAGATTCAGTTTATGGTAGATTCGCTCTAAGGGCATCTTGACTCAGAGTGGCTTGAAGAAAGCTTTAGAAGGAAAAGAGAAGAAACCTGAGAGTTTATCCGAAGCACAGTGGGAGGAGTTAGACGAAAGGGCTCTTACGGCAATTTAGATATGTCTTACCGATGATGTTTTGACATAAGTTCTGGAAGTGAAGACCGCTAAGGAGTTGCGGGAGAAATTGTAGGATATGTTCTGTTTCAAGTCCGTCTCCAACAAACTTGCAGTTAAGCGTCGGTTGTTCATGTTTCGTATGTCAGAAGGTACTTCACTTAAGAATCATGTTAATGAATTTAATTCGTTAATTCAAGAATTAAAGGAGCTTGATGATGCTCCTAAGGATGAAGATCAAGTAATGTTATTGTTATGTTCACTCTCTACCTCTTATAGAGGCTTCGTAGAAAGCATGATTTATAGTTGTAGGTCATCTATCACAGTTGATGAGGTTAAGAGAAACCTACTGAGTAAAGAAAGAGAAAATAAGGAGTTGTCAGACTCCGTTCAGAGCTCAGGTTGTGGTTTATTTGTAAGAGGGAGAACAAAGTATAAAGAATCTGATCACGGTGGAAACAAGTTTAGGTCTAAGTCTAGACATCAAGACCTATCCTGTAATTACTGTCATAAGAAATGACACATTAAAAGAGACAGTTACAAGCTTAAGAGGAAACTAGAAGCAGATAATAGGTCTGACCAGAGATCCGCAGCAGCTAGTATTGTAATTGAAGATGAGAATGATGGTGATATACTGTCTGTGTCTGAACTTCAATCTAGTTTTAAAAAAAGTTGGATTTTGGATTTGGGTTGCTCCTGTCATGTTTTTCCGAATCGATATTGGTTTTCCACGTACAAGTCAATTCAAGGTGGAGTTTCTTTGATAGGCAATGATGCTACATGCAAAGTTTTGGGTATAGGAACAATTCATATTAAGATGTTCGATGGCACTATCAGGACTTTGAGTGATGTTCGTCATATTCCTGATTTGAAGAAGAATCGCATCTCTTTAGGTACTCTTGAGTCACATGGGTATACATGGCTAAAGGTGGATTTATGAAGGTCGTTAAGGGTGCTTTAGTTGTGATTAAAGGCAGACGGGTAAGAACTCTGTATGAACTTGTTGGTTCCACAGTTGCAAGATCAGTTAAGATATCTTCATCATCATCGTTGACAGAACCAGGCATCACAAAGTCAAGGCATTTGAGATTGGATCATTTGGGTGATAAAGGTCTGTCTGAGCACAGTAAAAGGGGCTCGTTGAGTAGTCCGTCTACAGGGCTGATGAAGTTCTGTGAACATGACATTTATAGGAAGCAGACAAGAGTTCGCTTTAAGCAATTTCTGACGAGTAGAGATGTCACGTTTGATGAGTCTTCATTGCTATCTCCATAGAAAATGTCATCAATTAGTTGTGATTTAGGTCAGGTGAATAAGCTGGAGGGAGTTCAGTTTTAGTTAAGTAACACAGTTCAGCAGCAGGTGGTTGTTTCAGAAGATGCGTCAAGAGCCAATTCAGAGAAGAAGAAGATTGGCATTGCTGATAACCTCTCAGATATGTTCACTTCAGTGCTACCTAGCAGAAAGTTCAAGCATCGCTCGGACTTGGTTAGGTTTTCTGTTTTGTTAAGATAACCCCGTGTGTGGGGTGTTTTGTGGAGTAGGTGGAGAAATTTTGTTTTTGTGTAGATTTGAGTCAAGGTGGAGGTTTGTTAGGAATATGCCTCAAATTTAAGTAATTTAGTTATAAGTATCGCCGTGAGCAAGCCGATCGATCGGAGGAATGTCCGATCGATCCGGTGCAGCGTTGGAGCATGGGGGCAGCAGAGGGAGAGCCGATCGATCGGGAAGGGCCGATCGATTGGGAGCCCAAACACACGTGACCTAATTCACTCAGTATAAATAGACGTTCGGGGTTTCAGTTTCTGCATCCAATCTAAAATTAAGAGAGAGCCGCCGTCGTCATTGATTGAGAGTATCACGAGAGTTTAGAGGGAGTGATTCAGTAATTCTCCATAGATCTCGTTTGCAGGAAGTGTCGTTGTAATTATTCCGTTATTCATACTCAATAAAGAATCTCCATCTCCGCCCGTGGTTTTTCGCTTCTCGATTGAAGAAGGGTTTTCCACGTAAATCATTATGTTCTTCGTTTGTTCTACTTTATCCTGTTATTTACTTCTCTTGTGTGTTATAGTGCTTGAATCGAATCCAGTTTTGGGGTGTTAAGTTCCGCATTAAGGAGGTATTAATTTTCTAACAAATTGATATCCGAGTATATCAAGTTTGTTCAAGATTTTCCCTCATAAATTGATATCATAGTATATTAAATTTGTCCAATTTACCTCAACAGTGCTATGTGACGGGTCTTAGAAATAGAACTCGGTCCATTTGTTAAACGAGTTAGAAACCCTCAATCTATTCTCAACCAAATTATTAAATGGCTAACCCACGAGTTATCTATTTATCATATGACGATTTGTGTTCATTAAATGTTAGTTTTTCAGTTTACAAACTTGTTAATAATACAAATCACGAATGATATTAGAAATAAATATGTGATATATGTATAAATTATAATTGTGAAGATAAACTATGATACAACCAATTTGATTGCATCGAAGAAATTAGGAGGGAAAGTGTACAATCAAGAGGAAGAGGAAAGAATATTCCGCAAGAAAGAGAAGAGAAAGAAATAGAGACATTAAACATATTCTTTATTGATTACTAATCTTTGAGTTTATACGTATTTATTTAAACAAATCAACTCAACAGCCATTTGAATTTGAAATGAAACTAATATTTGAATTTGAATTTTGGAGCGAACTTGCCTTCATTTAGCCTATTCAAACTACCAAATTGAAATTACTAAATATAATTTAAATTATCTTAGGTGAGATACACTGTCAAAAATATATATAATAATAATAGCATACTCCTCAAATATTTGATATAATTTTGTAAACGGGTCAAAGGTGTTGAAAGCGGGTTGATCAAGCCAAACACAAATTCAATCAAATACATAAGCGGGTGAAACGGATCAACCAAAATTCAACCTAGCTTGAAAAACCTCGATCCAGACCAGCTATCTTTGTGCCATGTTTGTGGGTTGTTACTGTTAGGTGTCAGATCTTGCCAACTCCCTTATATTTCACAAAACCTATGAACTAAAAAATTAATAGGGTACATTATAGAAATCTCCTTATATTTTCCTTGATAATAGAATATCTCTTTCACAGATAAAATCAAACACTTAACCCCTCTTACTTTTAAAAAGTCAATTATTTTACTTTAAGTCAACTTTTTGTGACTATTTTGCTCCTTAAAAGTAATGAGTTAACTTTTTGTTTTATTTTTAAAATAAGTTTTTAGGCAAAAATTAGGGATTTGTATATTTTTAGCTAATATAATAAGATTAATGACACTATAAATTTAAATATGAAAAAATAATTTTAGAATCATATTAATAAATTTGAAATCAAAAAAATTGAAAACAAACTACGAAAGTTTTTTAGAAAAAATTTCAAGAATACGATAAAATTTTTTAGCTTTTGTTTTTCAAATTTTTCCCAAAAAATTTTATTTTTTATTATTTATTTTTAAAATTTTAATTTCATATATTTTAAATTTGAAATTTTTTAATTTAAATTTAAAATTTATTATATTTTATCTTATAATATTTTTTATAAAAATTTTAAAATATTTTATTATTTTCTAAATTTATAATTTTTTTGGCTCAAAAAATTTATAATGTAATCATTATAATTAACTGAAATAATTATTTATATATAAATATTTGAAAATCCCTTCAAGTCATGTTTGGAGCCTATAATCGGGTTTTGAGGCTTGAATTCGGATCTAAAATTCCCATTATGTTGTGTTGGTTCACTTATTTAAATTAGAATTACAATTCTACTACTCAATTCTGTAGAATTAAATTTTAATTGAAAATTATACTTTTAAATTACTTGGGTTGGGGGTAAGAATGCAATTTCATAATAGCTCTAGTGACCTAAAACCAAAATGACGCAATTTAATTAAACCAAATCCAATATGACTAACAAGCGAAAGATTTAGACAAAACCTAAAATTTGACCAGAACCTCAAAATTACCCAATTCGAATTATTTGAATTTGAAATAACCGAAATTAACTTAATTCAAACTCTGACGAGACCTAATCCAATTGACAAAAAACTCAAAATGACTCAAATCCAAAAAATGAAACGGCTCAACTTGAATGTGATGTAAATAAGTTGGGCTAAAGTGGAAATGATCTAACCAAATTGACCCAAAACTTAATATGATGCAAACTCAACATAATAAACCTATCTCAACCTCAGCTTAAGATAATTCAAAATTTGAAATGATATAATTCGTTTGACCCAAAATTAAGATGACTCGCTCTTGAAACGACAAAAGTCAACTTAAAACCAATAAATTCTAGCTTGGATTTCAATAAAAACTAACTCGATTAATTGAAGATACGAGATAATTTGAACACAAAAATAATCCGACTCGATACTTAACCCGATTTGTTCAGAGCTTTGATAACTCAAACTTTCCGACCAAAATCTGATTGTAACTAATTTAAAATTCGAAATACTTTAACTCAATTGACTGAAAACTCATAATGACTTAAATCATTATAGAATTATAATTCCAACTTCCAATTTATTTGATGAACCAAATAATGAAACTTCAACCCTATTAGATTTCCAATTCCACCAAAATTGAAATTAGAATTGCAATTCTATAGTGCAATTCCAATTTCATATGTCAAATAGAGACTAAGAACATAATAATTATTTCCTTTTGCCTCAAAACATAAAAAGATATATTTTGTTTAAAAATAGAAAATCTCTTTTAAAAATAAAATCAAATACTTAATCACTCTCTTTTGACAGGCAAAACAGTCATAAAAAATTAACTTAGGGTAAAGTGATTGATCTTGTGAAGGAAGTTTTCTATTTTAAGGCAAAAGATAAGAGGTTTTCTTAAAGAGTTTACTGAAAACCATTTAAATTTTAGACACACTTTTAAAAAACTAATTTAATTTTAAAATTTTTCAATATCGTACCTAAACTTTCTAAAATTTTTTAATGTCACGCTTTAATATTAATACCGCTAACATCAGTTAATATTTCTTGACATGGCTTTTGAAAAAAAAGAGAAAATAATTTTTAAAAATTTAAATTTACATTTAAAATAATTATGAATTTTTTGACTATCTAAATTTTTTTTTGTTTGATCTAATATCTAATTTTTTTTTAAATTTTTGAAAATTTATAAATATTTTGAAAAATAATTTTATAATTTAAAAAAGTATTTTTTGAAATGCCACGTTAATAAAGACTAACGGATGTTAACTGCATCACATTAAAGTGTGACATTAAAAAAATTTAAAAAGTTTAAGAAAGTACGACATTTAAAAATTAAAAATCTAGATAATTTTTAAAACTGTAGTTAAAATTTTGGTGGAAAATCCAATTAATGAATCAAACATGTTCAAAATTCGTATAGTATTATGCTGATCTTTAAAAAAGAAAAAAAAGTTGCAATAATCATTAAAATATAAAAATTATTAAAGTAATTATTTTTGATAATTTAAAATTAAGTAGACTCTGAATATGCAGAACCTGCAGATTCGATTTCGAAGAACATTTCCCTCCAACACCAAATTCAAAGTCCTTCAAAATTTACAAATTATATAAAAAAAAGTGGCAAATTTGCCCGCCGGATAATCAAATTTCATGCAAAATTCAAACACCCGCGAATCAAAAATCAAAACCCACAAAAACCCACAAATTTTTTCATACCCTAACCCTAACCCTAACCCTAACCCCCGCTCCCAATTCAAATTCTTCATTCAAATTACCCCGTAACCCGGTAAAATTCAATGGAGTTCAGACAGGGAAATCTGAAATTCGCGCTAAATTTTCGAAAATAAAAATTGAATCTTGATTATTCTTCGGCTTTTAAACCTCCCCTTCAAATTGCTCTTTGAAACATCTCTCTCTCTCTCTATCTCTTTGATTCTATTCTTTCTCTGTCTAGTCTCTCTCTCTAAGCTATGGCAGAACAGGAAAATTTCGTTAGGGTGACGAGGAGAGCCAAGCGTAAGGCGGAGCTTGAGGAGAAGGCTTCAATGGCGGCCACGAAGAAGAGGGTGGTGTTGGGGGAGATTTCGGCGAATGTAATGGGGAATTCGAATGTGGAGTTGGAGACCCCGAAGAAAACGAGTCGAGTACGAGCAAAGAGAGCGAAGAAATTGGTGGAGGCTTCTGCGGGTTCGGAGTCACTGGTGGGGTCGGTGAATAGTAGTTTGGTGGCGGCAGTGGGGGCGAAGTTGGAGAAGGTAACAGAGGATGGGGATGAGGTTTCGAGTGACCCACAGATGTGTGTGGCTTACAATAAGGAAATTTATGATTACCTTAGGAATATGGAGGTAAGTAACTTGATACTGAGTTTAAGTTGAGCTTATTAGGGTTTGTGAATTGATAATTGATTCATAATGTCGTTTGATTAAGTGGGTAGCAGTGAATTGATTAATTTGTGGACATATTTGATTGGGTGGTTTGTAGATTGTTTCATTATTTTGATTTACTGGTTTTTCTTTGTTGAGGAATCAATTATTCTTGAAGTTTAAGTTGATGGATGAAGGCTTGAGTATGATTTTATACTCTAACATTCCTACTCATATAAATGTCCGATGGGTTTGAAAGGTGAATAATGCATATACTTGCCTTATATCTTGTGTTGAATTTATGTTAGTATTAGGAGTGTGGGTTGTTGGGATTCAAACTTGTGGCATCTAGGTCAATAAGGCTTTGATATTATGTTAGGGAACTAATTATCCCTAATTTGATGTGTGAAGGTTCATAAATGATTTAATACTCTTAACAGTATTAAGTATCATTATTTTGTAAATCCAATTAATTTGGGTTAAAGCGAGGGATTTTGAGCATTAGGGGCTTTCAAGCCTTGGTTTAATTGATGTTAAGAAATCTATATACAAGTCCTTAACAATTTCACACTAGATCTGTACAGAAAAAGAGATTAATATATAAGATTAGTTGGTACTTTATCTAATGTCATTTGGTTTTGTAATGGAATCTTACATAAACTTATATGCGGATCTCAAGTGTCAACTCCCTAGAATTGGCCCAATCCGTAAGAGTTTCATAATAAGGAAGAGGTTCTAGTATTCTCCGACCACTCTTATCTACCAACAAATGGGTGCTTGTGTTTCTGTGGATTGTTGAGTTTTTGGGTTTCAATGCGCAGGTGGAACCGCATAGAAGGCCATTGCCAGATTACTTGAGTAAGGTACAAAAGGACATCACTGCAAATATGAGAGGAATATTGGTAGATTGGCTAGTAGAGGTGGCTGATGAATACAAGCTTCTCTCGGATACGCTGTACCTAACAATATCTCACATTGATCGATTCTTATCCAAGAATCAAATCAATCGACAAAAGCTTCAGCTTCTGGGTATTTCTGCGATGCTTGTCGCTTCGTAAGTTTCTAGACCCGCCTTTGAATTTGTACATTAATCTACTTTGTTTCTTTATGTGTTTATGGAGTGTTCTGTTTGATTTTACTGTAGGAAGTATGAAGAGATAACTCCACCACAAGTTGAAGATTTTTGTTATATAACTGATAGTACCTACACTAGACAAGAGGTGAGTTTTTCCTTGGGGTTAAATGAGCTCTATCGAGCTCAAGTTGTAGGTTTGAGTGTTGGTTTGACTGGGCTTGAAGTTGTTTATGCTTGATTTAGGCTTGAAGTTGGCATGGTTAAGTGCAGTTAAGCTTGTACTTCTGCTTAAATTGGCTTGCTTTGGCTTGCAAGTTGCCAAAACCCAAGATTTACCAAGCTTGGGTTTATTTATTATTGTTTTTCATTTGTAGTTTCTAGTTTGTTGAAAACTGAAAAAGAAAAAAGAAAAAAAATCCTAAATCACTTTTTCTAGTTTCTTTCATTTTGTTTAGTTTGAATGAAAATTGAAAACACGAAACTAAAATCAAGAAAGGAGCTATTTTCAAAACCAAACAACTAGGTAGCCCTTTTTGATTCAAATTTAAAAAAAGACGAGCCTCTTAACCTGCATAATGAGCGAGCTCTTGAAGGCTTATGACTTGGGTCAACTCATTTATGCTCTATTTTTCTTGCATTCTATGTTCTTTATGGATTAATTTACCAATTTGTTAGTTTGACCAATCATATTGATATTTCGTACTGATAATTTGTTGCACTCTATTGAATGTGAAGGTTGTGAAAATGGAGACTCAGGTGTTAAATTGCCTCAAGTTTGAGATGGGCAATCCCACAATAAAGACTTTTTTGAGGTATTTTTTTCAAGCAATTGTTGTTTTTTGGTGTACATTCTTCTTTATTTCAGTATTTGGACAAATTTAATGCATATCATGCCCTTACTAAATATACCTTTTCTTTATATTCAATTGAGTGCAGATATTTTACAAGAACTGCCCAGGAGAATTGTCAAGTAAGTTTAAACTTCAAACTCCCTCTTGTTTAGGGATAACAATTAGACTTGAACTTAGGACCCTTTTGAAATTAGTTATATTATTAGTTTAATTCATTTATGACAAAATATAAATATATATGTACATACATAATCTAAAGGAGTCATATATTAGTATTATAACATAAAGTAGACTATTCAATATGTGATGAAGTTCACATGAACACTTTGGTATCAGAAGAGAATCCACCAATTAAATTTGCTTTGGGCCTTGAAATCTTTGGACCAGCCTAACTTAAACCCATTGGATATATGTTCAACCTTATATGTTTACTATGAGTTCGGATGTAAATGGTGGGTTTTAAATAAATTTGAATTTGAATGTTTGTAAATGGGTTATGAGTTACATTGGATTTAGATAGACCTGAATTTGACCCTTTGTCATTCCAATTTATATTTGCTCTGTTGTGAATACGGATTCTGATACTCAATTGTAATTTTTGTGATTGCTGCAGAAACCAGAATTGCGATTAGAGTTTTTGAGTTGCTATTTGGCAGAGCTGAGTTTGCTTGATCTCGGCTGCATAAAGTGCTTACCCTCATTGGTAGCTGCAGCTGTTATTTTTCTAGCTAAGTTCACAATTGATCCTTGCACTCATCCTTGGGTTAGTACTTGATCTTAGTTTCTCTTATAGTTTTTCTCTTATTTATGGAAGTGCAAATTAGTTATTGTTTACTGATCTTACCTATTAGTTTAAGTTTTTCGGATTAGTCAGTTTCTAGACATGGAAGTTATAGTTGTAAATGATGTAAGCTACTTGTTAGCGGTTTGGAAGTAGTTTGCTAGGAATGTACATGAGCCGAGTTGAGTCCGAGCTTGTTGGGCTCAAGGCTCGACTTGTTGACATTTAGCTTAGATCGGTAGGCTTGAAGCTTGTCAAGCTTGGAAAACTCAAACTTCAACTTTGTTTGTCAAATTGGCTTGGGGTTGGCTTGATTGCGTTATAACCCAGCTTGACAAGTTTTAAGCTAAACTCAACCTACTTAGGCTTAGCTAAGCTTGATTTGGTTTTATTTAGGCTTAAACTTGACTCAACTGGGGCGTATATAGTGTAGTAAATTGTATCCTCTGGTTACATGGTACTGCTCACTCAAAAGTTATTCTATATGCAAAAGTTGGGTTCTCAGATTCAGTAGATGGCTCTAGGGAATTATTTGCATAAAGTAGGATTTGAATCCTAGTGTGAATGGGTATCATTTTGATCCTTTTTTCATTAGCTTAAGCTTTTGAGATAATTTTTGAAGGATTTGACTATAAATGACTGAAATATGGTGGTATATATTGTTGCAGAATCCACAGTTGCAGAGTTGCACTAGGTATAAAGCATCAGATCTTAAAGAATGTGTTCTTTTGATACAAGATTTGCAGTTGAGTAGAAAAGGAGGATCCTTGGTTGCAATTAGAACCAAGTATAAGGAGCATAAGGTACATTTACTTTACCCAATGGAATCGTAAAAAGGCTGTTTTGTAGTGTAGAGGTGTAAATGAACTGAACTGAGTTCAACATCTTCTTTTTTGAACTCTTATCGAGCTTGAGTTTGAGTTGAGCATTTATCGAGCTTTCAAACCTTTGTTTAAACTTGATTAGATAAGATATTAGTTTGATGCTCCACTGAGCTGTTAGTTTACTCGAGTTGGGTTAGGCTTATTATCAATATGAATTGAGCTTGTTATCAAGTCAAGCTAATTGAGTTATTATTGATTAATTATTGAACCATTTTGAGGTAATATGAACTCGTTAATGAGTTCTTAGACAGGCCCTTGAAATTGATTGTGAATGTTAACGGACTAGGCATTTTTTATTCGAACTCAGCTCGTTAAGCTTATTTGGCCTCCCATAACGAACACAAATAAGGCTTAATTGATTCCGAGCACGCATAGTTCATTGAGAGTTTGATTTGTTTACACCCTTGATTGTTGTATGACTGCCTATTATATAACAGTGCTTATGCAATGCTTTCTGTAATGCTTGTAGATTGTTTCTTATTTATAGTTATTCATTTAAATAAGATACAATCTACAAGCATTACATAAGATGATGTTATGTTATGTTACTGTGGATCGTCATTATGTTACATTATTGTCATATTTCAACTTCTATAGAAATTTGATTTGTGTCATTTTTTTGATGAAACAGTTCAAATGCGTGTCTACATTGACATCTCCACCCGAGATCCCGGCTTCTTATTTCATTGATATTGAAGAAGAATAGTTATCTTCAGCATCAGATTCGGCTATTTTTGATTCTCAGATGTTATAAGATTGTCTATAACAGAAGATCATATACGCTATAAGCAGCTGGCTTTATGGAAGAAGAGCATATTTGAAGCAAACAGCTTGACTCGACTCGGCTTGGTTTTTTTTATTTTTCATTCCCTTGGGGATTTTTTGGTACTTTCTTTGTTTGTAGTTTTTGTTAAGCCAAGTTCTGAAAACGGCAATTTCTGGTTTTTGGTTTTTTATTTTTAGTTTTTCTCGAGTTTGAGTAAAGACTGAAATTAGGAAATCAAAAATAAAAGAAATTGTTTTTCAGAACTTGATTTTTAATCTCTTAAAAATTAAAAATTACAAACATAAAATGATACCTATTTTGGTGGGGTTAACATGAAGGTCCATAGATGGTAGATGTTAGAATGATTGATGTTAATCTTGGTTTTTTTTGCTTTTTTTAGAATTTAGTCTTTAATTTTTTTTTTTTTGAATGTATAATGTATTTAATAAAATGTATATTGCCTCATCATGGCTTTCAATTTTTTTTGTCGAATTATTTTTGCAAACAGGACTATAGTGTAACGATTCAAAAGTTCCATAAATTATTTGCATTTAAAATTGGTTACAATTTGTTTGTATTTGTTGTGGGGGTTTGATAACTTATTGAATTTAGTTTGAGCAAAATTGAAAGTTTAATGTACTGAGTGCAAACAATGGTTGTTTGGCTCATTAATGTTCGTGATAGTTTGATAAGGGCAAAAGTTTGGTACAACAATAATAATAACACATTTAGTGCCTCAAGGGTTTTTGCCTAAGTAGGGTCTGAGAGAGTGAAAGTACGTAGCTTTACCTCTTTAGGGTGTAATTTTGTTGAGGGTCTGTTTTTGAGTTATGAAGAACTTGGTAAAAGCTCGTTAAAAAGTCTTGTTAAAGGCTTGTTAAGAGCAATAACAAACTAAAAGTTGATACTGGCTTAAAAAAGGTTTGATAATGACTCGATACTAACTTGGACCTCAATGGTGTAGTGATCTCGATTCGATAGCAAGTTTGGTTTGGTTGTGGCTTGATAATGAGCTTAGCTAAACTCAATAACAAGCTTGATTTGACTAACGAACTGAGCCAAGTTAAGTATCGAACACACTAGAATTTTATTGAATTAAGCTCAACAAAGGTTTAAGAGTGCGAGAAGAGCTCAGCACAAATTTGAGTTTAATAAGGCTTATTTAGCTCGAATTGAACAAGATAGAGCTTGGTTTGACTTTGTTTGGCTCTTTTATGCCCCTAATTGTGAGGTCTTAATGGCTTGAATCAAATTTGATTAGTGGGTCTTTTTTGGTAATTAAAATGCTAGCTCAAGTATACCTTGAATAATTTATCTTACTCACAATGTTATAAATGGAAATATGCGATAAAATTTAACTAGTAAAATAACTAATTTTTTAAAGGGAATCTTAATAAATTTGGAATTTCGATCACAGACACACTCTATACAACTACCTTCATTCACAAAACAACCTAATCGGTATGCCAAGAACTCAAAACTGAAGAATTTATACATCGTGTTGACTATAATCAAGATGTTTAGGATTGTCATCTCAACACTGCACAAAACTGCAGTGAGCAATGCACCGCCAATGACATTATTAAGTGCAACAGTTATAAGATTGGATGGTTCAAATAAGGTTTGAAATGAATGTGATCTGATCGGAGTGGCCAAAATATTTTAAAAGGGCATTATACTTTAGAAGTTGAGTAAGAAGCTAACGATGCTTATTATACACAGAAATGACAACGTGTTTAAAGAAAAATAACAAGAGCATTGACATCTTCACCGATTATTATGTTATCTATCACATTAGTTTTTTTCAGTTAAATTATTATTCCGATCACTTGTGATGAAGCTGGAAGAGGAAGAAACGGAATAGGGGAAATCGAATCAACAAGATCACGGAAGAAGAGTATGATGAGAGGATCCTCAATGCGGAGCGGGTAATAGAGCTAAGAGAAAAGGTGGGCTTCACCATTGATGGTCTTGACCCAGCTATGGTGGCAGACCTTATTGCTCAATGATATGGTTTGGGTATTGGGTTGTGGCTTCAGTCCCACTCTTGTGCTGGCCTTCTGTTTCTTCTCTTGCTTTGATCCCTATTTGGGTTGGTTGCGTGTGCTGTTATTTCTTGTCTCCGTGTTTTTTTTGGTCATTTGCTCGCAGTCTGTTGTGTTGTGTTTTGTAGTGAGCGTTTCTGTCCCGGTTTTCTTGTTTTGTATTGGTTGTTTTTGGTTCCCGTGTTGTTGCGGTCAGACTCTAGCCTCGCCTAGCTAGTGGCCAACTTGTTTAGTAATTTTGTCGCAATTTATCAAAAAAAAAAAAAAAAAAAAACTTGTGATGAAGCTGAAACTATAGATATCTTTTGAAAACATGTGTTCTTGGTTGTACAATCACTGTTACTAAAGACAAGTTGACATATATAATATTCTCAAAAAATGCAGCATGTCGGATGCAATAATTAGTCTTCTCTATTATTATATGAATCTATGATATATACTTACAACCATTGTTACATTTGTTTTTTTTTTTTCTGTTTTTTTTGACGCAAGAAAGCTCGAAAGCGAGACTAATTTTTAATTGAATCCTTCAAGGCAAGCGACATAAGTCTAGGGGGAGGGCTTGACTACCAATCATGGTTACAGAGATTTTCAAGATGGTGTCGAACTATCCAATGAGCCACCGCATTATAATCTTGCGGATGCAACCATTGTTACTAATCAATAGTTAATGTATACAATATTATATACGTCAAGATACCAAATATTCTAAAAATTAGTTATAGTTTTATACATTAACTTGTTCTCTATTGTAAAATATCTGTTGGGTTTGAAGAATAGATAATAGTTAGTATCCCCTCTCACAAAAGTATTTCTACAAAAAATACGTCTGAAAAATAATGTTTTACAATTTGATTAAACAGACTTGTAATCAGGTGCCTAAGTGTGCAGCTAATATAGATGTTGGCAACTTGCCAATTTTTTTGGCTAATGATAGTGACAAGGCAAAAAACACTAATGTCAAGATAATTTAATATTTTTAAATTAGCAATTGCTTTATTTTGGGCAAAATATAATATGACCCTCGGACTTTACAATTAATAACAACACACCTCCTGCACTTTTAATTTTATAAAATAGTCATCTGAACTTTGCAATTAAATACAACACACCCCCCTTCACTTTTATTTTCAAAAAATAGCTTCCTGAACTTTGCAAATTAACCCAGCACACCATTGCACTTTCAATTTCATAAAATATCCCCCTAAACTTTATTATTAGTCACAACTCACCCCCGAACTTTATTAATAAACATAACACACCACTTAAGACTTTATAAATTTCAAAATAAAAAAAAAGTATGAAATTAAAAAATTTGAATAAATTATGAAAGATAATTTTTTAGAAAAAGTGTAAAAAAATATAATAATAATTTTAAATTTTGTTTTTCAATATCTTTAATAAATATTTTTCAGTATTTATTTTCAAATTTTATTTTCTTATTTTTCAGTTTTAAATTTTTAATCTGATTTTAGAATTTATTTTTAAAAAAATATTATATTTTCTCTTATAGTATTTTTCTAGAAATTAAGAAAATATTTTACTATCTTCTATTTACTATCTTAATTAAACTAATTATTTTTTATAAATTTCAAAAAATTATTTTATCTTTTATCTAGAAATATAAAGCTCATACCTTTTTTGTTCCAAAAAAAAAAAAAAAAGCTCATACCTTTTATCTAAAAACATAATTTTCTATCTTTTGTATAAAACTAAAAAATCTCTCATTTTTAATTTGATATAAAGCTCCTACCTTTCGTCTAAAAACATAAATTCCTATATTTTGTATAAAACTAGAAAATTCCTTATTTTTAGTTTGATAGATTTTTTTATTTTAAATTTATTATTCTAACTTTTATTAAATTCAAAATTTTTAATTTCATACTTTTTATTTTGAAATTTATAAATGTCTAAGTAGTGTGTTATGTTTAGTAACAAAGTTCGGAGGGTGAGTTATGACTAATAAAAAAGTTTAGGGGGCTATTTTATGAAATCGAAAGTACAAGGAGTGTGTTGTGCTAATTTGCGAAGTTCTGGGGCCTATTTTTTGAAATTAAAAGTACAGGGGTGTGTCGTGTTTAATTGCAAAGTTCAGGGGGTTATTTTTCAAAATTGAAAGTGTAGGGAGTGTGTTGTGATTAATTACAAAATTAAGGGGATCTCACTACATCTTGTCCCTTTATTTTTTGCTCTGATATTAGTATTTTTACTCTGACGATACAAATTTTTTTTTTAAAGCACTCTTTATGCTATTAGCAGCAACCTGCCACCAGGCTCCTCACTAAGAAATATTTCCCAATTTGTTACGGCAGGTTTGATATTATTTTCGATTTGTAATTTTTGACTTTTAAGAAATTGAAAATCGGATTTTAGAAATAATTTTCTTTGGTTCCAGTCATTGATATTTGGAAATTAGGTATTTTGAGATTTGTATGGGGCGGAGTGCAGGGCGATGAAACAACAACACACTCAGAAGATGAGGGTGGCGGAGATGCGAATGCTGAGGTGGATGTGCAGACACACAAGGAAGGATAGGATCAGAAACGACATTATAAGAGGCAAATTGGGCGTAGCTTCCATTGATGATAAATTAAGGGAGCAACGTTTGAGGTGGTTCGGACATGTCAAAAGGAGACCGGACGAAGCTCCAGTCAGAAGATGCGAACAGCCTATTACTACATCAGGCAGAAGAGGCAGAGGCAGACCGAAGAAGAGATGGCTTGAGACGATCAGACAAGACCTCACCCACCTAAACCTTCGGGAGGAGATGGCCTTAGATAGAGCCCAATGGAAGGCTAGCATAGGGGTTTCAGATGACCAGGTTAGAGTAGGGTAATCTCTATCTCTATCTTTCTATCCCTTTCTCATTCCCGTCCTCGTCATCTTTCTCGTACTCGTTCCTTTTCTTAACTATCTTTTTTTTTTTGGGCCATACTTATACTGTCTGATGTTTGCCAGGTCTTCGGCGGATGGATGCAAGACCATCTTCTTAGGCTGGGGGTCCTAGGAAACAACCTCTCTTCAGGGTAGCCCCCTGAAGAGGGAAGGCTGCGTACTTCTACCATCCCCAGACCCTGCTTTTGGCGGGAGCCCTTGGTGGCACTGGGTTTGTTGTTGTTGTAGGTATTTTAAGATTTGAGTATTTATCACTTAAGCTTTTTTTTTTTTGATAATTGGGATTTGATATATCATGAAAGGATTTGTATAATGTCATACAACATCAAAAGGTTAAAAAGATTCCACTCTTTTCAAAATGTGGAATTATATTATCAGTAGTATTTATCACCTAGGTATCTCAATATTTTCAATATATATATTGACGTATTCCTGAGGTTTGAATCTATCTATCTTTTAACTCTAGGTCTCTCCCCCATCAAATCCCTTTCTTCTCTCATCCATCTCATTACAAAAAACTATATTTTTATTTTAATTTTAAATTGCAAAAATATTTGTTTATTATTTTATATTATATACAATTTCTTATCTATAGTATCAACACATCCCTTCCTTCTCTCATCCCTCTTATGACAAAAAAACTATATTTTTATTCTAATTTTAAATCACAAAAATATTTATATTTTTTTAATTGCATATCTATTTCATATTCGCTAAAACATATTTTTAGGTATCACGTATAACATTTATTTTCCTATGCCATTGGTCATTTAAAGTTATTTAAAGAGGAAAAAAAACCAAAAAATAAACACTACAATAATTACATAAAAAATTTATCATCTACGGCACTTTTTTCCTACACTAATTACTAGCAAATGAAAACAAAATACATTAGTTATGATTTTAAATTGAGTTATTAAAATTGTCCTTGCACCATCCAATTTCCTAAATTAAAAAATTTAAAAAACTGCAATGATTTTCCCGCCTATGTTTCCTTGCACACCCACAACCCCAAAATGTCCCACTATTATTTATAATTTATTTTATTTTAAATCACAAAAACCCATCTATACTATTAATCTTAAATTATTGAACTCCTAAAATCTAAGCAAATCTCCCAATCTGCAATTCTACAAGAGTTTAAATATTAAAATTAAAAAAAAAATCTCTAATTTTCCTTATAAAACTACCACACCCCACCCTTTTTTAACTTCCTTGCATACCTATGCCCCAAAATAAGTGGAACTAGCCACTTATTCTCAACCGTTGCTATACTCCTCTTATAATATTCTAATTAGGAGTCAAATTTAATACAAATTTTTTGCAGATTCATATGAAAATAAAAGTTTTTCAAGAGTTCAATATTAATTTCCAAAAATTCTAATGGTTGAAAAACTTAATCAAGTTTGATGTTACTGGCGGATGAAGACGACGAGAGCAAGATGATGATTGTGGGAGAATATGAAAATAGTAAGTTTATAGATTCGCTTCTTTTGTGAAAATTTATATCCTTCGCTAGAATTTGAAATACTATGGTATATATTCTTTTATTTTAAATATGATGTCAACTTGATTACTAAATTTTAAATTTATGTCAATATAGTTCGCACATATTTTTTCTCATGCTAATTTGATGTTAAATTGATATATTTGTATTGGGCTTAAATTTGATGTCCTAAGTAGGTTTAAATTTGGTCAATGTTTATATTGGAAAGAAAAAGTGCAAACACTATTCTTTCAATAAAAGTTATATCTAATCAATCTATTTTAATTAGGCCAAAATAAAATTAAAATGGACTAACAATAAAAATTTAAAATTATTAAAAATATATCTTTAAGAAAAAATATTTTATTTATAAAATTGTTCTAGGTCGAACAATGATAAGAAAAATATGGAAACTTAAAAATAATTTAAAAAAATTTGCTTAGCAAAGAAAATGGAGAAAACCTAAAAATATAATTAAGTAAATTAATGTTTAAAAATTTATATTTACTCTATTACTTTAGAAGCATATACAATATTTGACTAAAAACAAAAGTTTAGAAAAGATGTATTGGCAACATCAAAAATAAATTTTCTATAAAATAATTTTTTTATAAAAAAATTAGTATCTTTCAATAATCCAAATGGGCCTTTAGTTTTGATATTAAAATTTTAAAAAATAAAATCAATTAAAGTATAATTTTGAATTGGATTTAAAAATTATACCATTAAAATTAAAATCAAATTTTAAACAGAAGTTCAAAATTTGGAACTTATTTATGTAAAATATTAAAAAAATATTTATTAGGAATAAAAAAAGACTAAATAACGATAAATTTGGGGCAAACATTTAGGAAAATAATTAAAACAAAAAGGAGAAAAAAAAATATTTTGCTAAAAATATTTTCTCCAAAATCAATATTTCTTATAGAAGTTTGAAGGAAATTTTTTTGTAAATATTTTTCCTTGACACAATTTTGTAAATTTGTCATATCATGTGATATACTAAAATTTAATAATTATTTTCTAAATCTTTATATATTTCTATTTGTTATTACTGAATCTCCCTTTCTTTAATATTTCTAAAATTTTAAATCTTACAATTCTAAAATATCACATAAAAGTTAGCAAAAATTAAAAATGACTAAAAGATTCATGATATTTAATCAATTAAATCAAATGCAACACCAATACATAAAAATAAAAAAATACAACTAACTTTTTAACAAAATAGAAGATAATTTGAAAAAATTCTAACAAAGTTCTAATATGATAATATATAAAATTATAAATTTTAAATATAAACACCCTTCGTACATCGCACGGGATAACACTAGTATTTTATCATGTAAATACTCTATGTCAGAATTTGAAGAATTTATGTAAGAATATGACCAACTTTATACAAATAATAATAATATAGTATATGATTACGGTAATATAAATAAGTCATGACAATATTTTCAGCAAAAAAAATTTAGGAGACGCTTATATATTATGAGAATAATGTTATACTTCAATGGTAACATTATTCTCATAATATATTGTGAAGTTGAACTCGCCTTATTTAGCCAAACTCGTTTTCGCTTGAACTTAGCTAGATTGGGCATATATTTATTCATCATATAGGGAGCTTATAAGCGACTTTATTAGATATCTTTTGTAATATTGTAAATATCTTTTAGATATTTTTCAGATATTTTCCTAGCCAAATATTCTATAGGTTGTTAGGTTGTTAATTATCTTTTGTATTATATATATATTGCCTGTCCTGTTCATTTTTTATTCAGTTAAGAAAAATCAATTTACAGGCAACAGTGCCTTCATTTTCACTTTCCTCTTCTCTTTCGTTTCGCTTTTCTCTCTCCTGCTTTTCTCTTTCTTCATACTCAAACATGCAGAGTTTCTCAACGTTATAATATGGTATCAGAGCTCTAGAAGCTTCTTCCGCTGAAATATATCTCTCGTGCTTCAATTCTCCTGCTTCTTCTCTCTTCATTTCCTATCCGCCTGGACTTCACTCTTCAGCAAAAACCTAATGCCGAATTCTAGGTTAGAAAGTATCGAAGAAGTGGTCAAGTCTCCAGGAAATCGAAATGAAGCTTATCAGAAGAATCGATCGAGCACACAAATTGTCCCTTTGGATGATCCTTACGCATCTCCCTATTTTCTCAGCAATAGCGATGGTCCTAGTATGATTCTCATTACTCAACCTTTAATCGGTCCATCGAATTACAGTACATGGACAAAATCGATGCAGAATGCACTTCGATCAAAGAACAAATTAGGTTTTATATCTGGAGTTATTCAGGAACCTGAGGAAGATGATCCTGTCTTTGAATTGTGGCATAGATGTGATTCTATGCTTATTTCCTAGATTACTAACTCTGTTTCTGCGGATATTGGGACTAGTATTGCTAGTGCTGGTTCATCTGCTGAGATGTGGGCAGACATTAGAGACAGGTACTCACAGAGAAATAGACCACGAATTTTTCAACTTAAGCGAGCAATTTCTGATCTAAAACAAGATCCATGGATGTAACAGCTTATTTTGCTAAATTGAAAACATTATGGGATGAATTAGTTGGTTTCAAGATCATAGGACCTTGTGCATGTGGAGTTAAAAACTGCAAGTGTGTTCAGTCTATGCAAGATGGAAGGCAAGAAGATTATATCATGACCTTCCTAATGGGACTCGATGATGGCTATACTGCAGTGAAAGATCAGATCCTTCTGAGGGAGCCTTTACCCTCAATTAATGTTGTATTCTCAAAAATAACACAACAAGAGGCACAGAACAAGATAAACAGTATGAAACCTCAAGTTCCTCCTCCCGTTGATAGTATTGCAATGTTAGGAAAGGTCGAAGGTGCAAAAGGAACTAGTAAGCAGTATAGAAAAGAGAGTCCTTATTGTACACATTGTGGTATGGCAGGCCACACCATTGAGAAATGCTTCAAATTACATGGATATCCACCTGGATATAAGCTCAAGGGGAAAGGGGGCATCTCTGGCCAAAAATCAGGAAATGCTGCAATAGAACCCAAAGAAAAGGGATCCGCTCTCCTATCTGTCACTTCTGAGCAGTGCCAGTAGCTACTATCACTACTCAGTGGTCACATGGCTGGGTCTTCCATGGGAAGCTTCAGTAGGGAATCTGCTCCTGCCAAAACTGATAATGCTCCTGCTTGTCCTCTTTCTCTAACAGGTATAAAGTCCTTCGCATCTTTTCATTCATTTGCTTCTACATCTACTACTCAAGATTTCTTTGTCAATTCTTGGATCATTGATTCTGGTGCATCGCATCATATGTGTGGTAACATTCTCTTATTCTCAAAATTAACTCATGCCATTGAAGGAAACGTGGTTTTACCCAATGGATTTTCCACTTCTGTTACTCATAAAGGAGTTGTCAAACTCAGCAATGATTTAATCCTAACGGACGTTCTATTCTTGCCCAATTTCAAATATAATTTGCTTTCTGTTGGACAACTATGCAAATCTATGAGTGTTTCATGTGTGTTTACCCATGAATCTTGTCTCATACAGGACCTCAACCAATCGAATACGATTGGAGTGGGTAAGAAATATGCTGATCTCTATGTCCTAGTGCTAGAGCCTGGTTTGGCAGCTTTATGTGGTGCATCTTCAACCATACCCAGTGAAAATTCACCTTTTCGTCCTACCGCTATTCCCAGCTTATGGCACCTTCGTTTGGGACATCCTTCCAAAGGAAGAATGCAAGCCTTACACAAATTCATACCTGATGTTATGACTGCTACATCAGATGCTCCCTGTTTAGTTTGTCCTTTGGCCAAACAAAAACGTTTACCTTTTACTTCCAATAATAATTTGTCCCCCCACCCCTTTGACATTGTACATTGTGACATATGGGGACCATTTCATATATCTTCTCATATTGGTTTTCGGTATTTTCTTACAATTGTAGATGATTGTACTCGCAATACTTGGGTTTATATGATGAAATTGAAGTCTGATGTCTCTCGGTTAATTCCTTTCTTTTATGCTTATGTGGTTAATCAATTTCGCACTACCACTAAATGTCTTAGAAGTGACAATGGGAAGGAATTCCACCTTACTGATTTTTATCAAACACATGGCATAATTCATCAACATTCTAATGTTGAACGATCTCAACAAAACCCAGTCGTTGAAAAAAAACACCAGCATATTCTTAGTGTGGCTCGTGCCCTGCACTTCCAGGCCAACACCCCTCTTTCCCTCTGGAGCGAGTGTGTTTTAACTGCTATCCACATTATAAATAGATTGCCTC
This sequence comes from Simmondsia chinensis, assembly GCA_018398585.1. Classification (NCBI taxonomy): domain Eukaryota; kingdom Viridiplantae; phylum Streptophyta; class Magnoliopsida; order Caryophyllales; family Simmondsiaceae; genus Simmondsia; species Simmondsia chinensis. The sequence continues at coordinate 36,562,558 of JAGTTD010000007.1, forward strand.
CTTGTCTCCTTCACAAGAAAACCCCTTATGAGTTACTACATGACAAAAATCCAAAGTATACCCACCTCAAAACATTTGGCTGTCATTGCTTTGCCTCTACTTTTCCCTCTCATCACCACAAATTTTCTCCTCGTGCACGAATCTGTATTTTCCTAGGCTATCCTTTGGGGTTAAAGGTTATAAGCTGTTTGATTTACAGAACCAAGAAATTTTTATTTCTAGGGATGTTGTGTTCCATGAAACTGTTTTTCCCTTCAAACATTTACCTCCAAATGCAGACCCCTTTGCCCATATAGCCCTTCCTAGGTCCTACACTGTCCTTGAGGAAATTCCCAGTACATCACATGCCCTTCCCCATATGTCACCTCCTTCTTCTGACAGTGTACCGTCCCCTTCCAGTGGACAAAAGGACCCTTCCATTTCCCATACAACCACTCCTATATCCAGTGGACAAAAGGACCCTTCCATTTCCCATACACCCACTCGTATATCCAGTGGACAAAAGGACCCTACTTCTCCTCTTCCCCAGTTCAACCAACAGATCCCTACTTCTCCTGGTCACCCTACTTTTCCTTCCTCTCCCTCTTCTCAGTCTTTTGTCCCATCTTCTGTTGATGCATCACAGGCTGTCACTAGGAAAACCACTCGTCCACGCCATCCTCCTCAATATCTCAAGGATTACCATTGTGATCTCCTTTCCTCATCCGATAAGTCCACTTTACCCTCTGCTTCTCTGCCTTCCTCCTTTACCAATTCCCCTCTGGCCAACTGTGTTAGTTATGCTAACCTTTCTCCCACACATAGAGCCTTTTCTGTTTGTCTTTCTTCTTATGCAGAGCCCGAGCATTATCATGAGGCAGTAAAGCATTCCCACTGGCGTGATGCCATGGCCCAGGAAATACAGGTTTTGGAGGACAATAGGACTTGGGATTTGGCTCCTATGCCACCCAACAAGAAGTTAGTGGGCTGTAAATGGGCCTATAAGGTCAAGCTAAAATCTGATGGGACTCTGGAACGATACAAGGCTCGCTTGGTTGCAAAAGGTTACACGCAGCACAAGGGTATTGATTACTTTGACACTTTTTCCCCGGTTGCAAAACTAACCACTGTTAAACTCTTGCTTAGTCTTGCAGCAATCAAGAACTGGCATTTGTCCCAACTTGATGTCAATAATGCTTTCCTCCATGGGGAGCTTGATGAAGAGGTCTATATGGCTTTACCTCCCGGGTTTCAGGTTCAGGGGGCATCTCCCCCCTTCACATGTCGTCTCAAGAAGAGTCTCTATGGTCTCAAGCAAGCTTCTCGCCAATGGTTTGCCAAATTGTCTCAAGCCTTGTTGCGTTTTGGTTTTGTGCAGTCCCGTAATGATCACAGCTTGTTCACTTACTCTTACTCTGCACATTTTACTGCTGTTTTGGTTTATGTTGATGACATCATTGTTGCTAGTAGCAGTCCTATCTTTTTGAGCGATTCAAACAGGATCTTCATCGTCTTTTCAAGCTCAAGGATTTGGGCTCTCTGAAGTACTTCCTTGGCCTTGAAGTCGCTCGTAGGCCTTCTGGTATTACCGTGTGCCAGCGTCACTATGCTTTAACTATTCTCGAGTCAGCCAGTATGTTGGGTTGTCGTCTCTGCTCTACTCCTATGGATCCCAATGTCCACCTTAGTCGTGATGATAGTACTCTTTTACCTGATCCAGCTTTCTATAGACGGTTGATTGGCAGACTTTTATACTTGACTATCACACGCCCAGATCTCTCTTTTGCTATCAACAAGTTGAGTTAGTTTGTTTCTGCTCCCCGTCAGCCTCACCTTGATGCGGCCTTTCGTGTTCTTCTCTATCTCAAGGGGTCTCCCGCTCAGGGCTTATACTGTAGTTCTTCTTCTTCTCTCCATTTGAAGGCCTTTGCTGATGCCGATTGGGGGGCTTGCCCTGATACCCGACGCTCCGTCACTGGTTATTGTGTGTTTCTCGATGAATCCCTTGTCTCTTGGAAATCCAAGAAGCAACCCACCGTTTCCCGTTCATCAGCTAAGGCCGAATACCGCAGCCTTGCTGTTGCTGCTTGTGAGATAGTATGGCTCTTACGTTTACTTGTTGATTTTGGCATTCTACATTCACAACCTGTTCTTTTATTCTGTGACAACCAGGCTACTGTCTACATTACCCACAATCCCGTCTTCCATGAACGTACCAAACACATTGAATTGGACTGCCATTTTGTTCGTGAAAAGGTTCAGGCCAGGGTTCTTAAGGTCTTCCACCTTCCTGCCCAACATCAGCTTGCCGACGCCTTGACAAAAGCACTTCCTGCTTCTTCCTTAGCTCCTATTCTATGCAAGTTGGGCCTCCTTGACATTTTTGCCCCAACTTGAGGGGGCATATTAGATATCTTTTGTAATATTGTAAATATCTTTTAGATATTTTTCAGATATTTTCCTAACCAAATATTCTATAGGTTTTTAGGTTGTTAATTATCTTTTGTATTGTATATATATTGCCTATCCTGTTCATTTTTTATTCAGTTAAGAAAAATCAATTTACAGGCAACAGTGCCTTCATTTTCACTTTCCTCTTCTCTTTCGTTTCGCTTTTCTCTCTCCTGCTTTTCTCTTTCTTCATGCTCAAACATGCAGAGTTTCTCAAAGTTATAATAGAATTCCCTAAATTTAGGGAGATACTAAAGTAAAACATTATTCTCATAATATATTAGTATCTCCATCAGGTGAAGTCGCTTATAAATCGGATTTATCAAGGTTTAAGTGAAGACGCTAATTGCGTGGTGGAGATGAAATCGATGTTCTTCGAGTTGACTATCGAAGTTATGATGAGGATGATAGTAGGGAAGAGACATTATGGAGAGAAAGTGGAGAGCGAAGAGGGCAAAATGTTTAGAGAGATCATAGAAGATATCTTTCGAACGGGAGGATTTCCGAGTATTGGTGATTTTATATCGTTCTTAACATATATAGGAATCAACATATTAGAAAAGGCATTTTGGGAAGTATATTGAAAGGTGGACAAGTTCATACAAGATTGGGCAGACGAGCATCGAGAAAAATTGAACGTGGAGAAGAAGACTGATGTCGATGTCCTTCCATTGCAAAAGAAGGATCCCGAGTATTACACTGATGAACCCATCAAGGGTCTTGCATTTTTAAGTTGATTTATTTGTTTACGTTAGGCATTGTCAACTTAAACAAATGAAGGGGCTAGCGGTGTGAATGAGCTAAGGTGGTTCGCGAGCCCTCATGACTCGATTCTTCATAAAGCTCAAATGACTCGAGCTCGACACTGGCTCATTTAGTTTAATGAGCTAATCCTGAGTTTAGTGAAGTTCAAGCTCGTACATAACTCTAAACAAGCCTAACTGACCATATCTCATTAAAATTTATAATAATAAATATGCTTAAGGTCGCTAAGTTCAAGCGTAAACTAGTTTGGATTAGGGTCAAATGAGGCTAAATAAGGCGAGTTCAACTTGGACCTTCTCGAGCTACATTCAAGCTCAACCAAGTCGAGCCGAGCTTTATCTTTGACGAGTCGATCTCGGGGAATTTCCAAGCTCACGAGTTTTGAGCCAAGCTTGAGCTAAGCTCAATCTGACAAGTCGAGCTTCAATCTTCACAAGCTCAGGCTCAGCTTGACCCATATAGACCCTCTAGAAGAGAGACACAAAAACTAATGAAGGAACTATCCAATCTAATTCATGTTATTTCTTGTTTTCAGATTTTGTTGATTGCAGGAGTAGACACATCAGCTAGAACGATGGAGTGGGCACTATCTCTACTCATCAACAATCCCGAAACCCTCAAGAAAGCACAGCTAGAGATCGACACACAAATAAGAAACGACCACCTAATCAACGAATCAGATCTACCCCACCTTCCCTACCTCCATTGCATCATAAACGAGACACTTCGCATGTACCTTGTAGCACCTCTACTAGTGCCACATGAATCATCCAAAGATTGCATGGTAGGAGGCTACCATGTTCCACGTGGCACCATGCTATTCATTAATGCGTGGGCTATACAAAATGATCCAAAAGTATGATATGAGCCTAGGAAGTTCAATCCCAAGAGATTCGAAGGGATTTGAGGAGATAGAGTTGGATATAAAATGATGCCGTTTGGGTCAGGATGGAGAGCGTGTCCAGGTGAGGGCCTGGCCAAGCGAATGGTGAGGTTCGGCTTGGGGTTGCTTAGCAATGCTTCGATTGGGGAAGAACTTGTAGATATGGAAGAGAATCCCGGAATCACTATAGGAAAAGCTGAACCTTTTGCAAGCCAAGGAAATCTATAACCAAGTTGATTTCTTAGGGCATTTTGGTGTCGTTTTTCTATTTATAAGTTTTCGCTTTTGAGAAAGTAAAGACTATATTTTGAAGACAAATTTTTTTGGGTTCGTTGTCAATTTTTTCTTAATTTGATTGGAAACTAAAAACAAAAAAACTAAACTAAAAAAAAAAAAAATTTATTTTCAAAACTTGCTTTTTAGGGGTTGTTTAGACTGGGTGACCAAAAACTGTTTTTTTCATAAGTACTTTTTGCAGAAATACTTTTGTAAAAAGTGGTTTTACTTTTATTTAAAAACACTTCTCTTTTTAAGCCCAACACCCTCAAACCCCGGAAAAAATATTTTTCCTAAAAGGGTCGCCTTTTCTTTAGAAAAGAAGCTGATCAAACAAGCTGTTAGTCTCTGAAAACAAAAATTTTAAGCAAGAAACGATATCGGACAACGGTGGAATTTTTGGAATTCTAAATTGTTGAGATGCTATTAAGAAAACAAGATGGTATTGCTCTATTTTTTTAAACCTTTGATGTGGTGGTTCTGTGTGAACTGAGTTCAACTTCAACTTTAACCTCGATAACATTTTTGGGCCAATCAGGTTGGAGCATTATGAGTTTTGGGTCATCGATGAATTTTGCTCGATCCAAATCACTTTGAGTTAAAGTTAACTTGAGTATCCAGTTAGCTAGGGTCGTGTTTTAGTCTAATTGGATCATCACAATGTTAGAGTCTTCTTGGGTTTTGGGTTAATCGGGGTGGATTGTTTTGGATCAGGTTAGCACGGGTTTGAGTTGATTCAGGCTATCTCAAGCACGAATGATCTCAATTTGAGCCCAATTAGGTTGTGTCAATTCAGATTTAGCGTTACCTTGTGTCAAGTAAAGAAACCGCGTTCTGTTGCTAGAGCACGATTCACTATATACTACAAAGGAGGGGATTCCATAAAGCACCCAAATAAACAATCGAACAGAGCTGGTTATAACATATAGACAATGGTGGGGGGCTTGATTCCGAACTTCGCACACCACCTATGATTATCTTAATCATAACCTAATTATATCCCTCGAGGAAAATATTCTTATATCCAAAGGATAGGGCCGTATAGATGCCATCTCTCACTACACCTTGGCACCTTTTTTCTTACAATGGTAATGCCTTAGGGGAGAATGCCCCATAAATTACCCTTAAAGGGGATCCACAACGACTCTACTGGGGATCGAACCTAGGTCACATCGTTGACAGTTGGAAAACTTTACAACTAGGCTATGTCCCTCGGGAATCTTGGTGCCTTACCTCACATGTGGATCTATTACACCCGAGACTATAATTTTAATCACAAACAACAAAATCCTCTTCCCTAAGTCAAAACTATTGTACTTAAGCATCCTCATCAATTAAAAATAATAATAATAATAAAGATAAAAAACTAAGTCTTGAGATCATCTACACAGCCCAAGTCAAAAGTTTTATTGCACAAAAAGAAAATAATTACTCACTCATCCCATCAGCATCGACTCAAAACGAGGGGCGTAAATGAGTGGAGTCGAGCATCCCTTGTTTGAACTCGAGTTTAATAAGCCTCATACAGCTCAGGTTTAAGCCGTACTCTTATCGAACATTTGAATCTTTATTCGAGCTTGATTCAATAAGACTTCAATAAGTTCAATACTTAGCTCAGTTCGTCAGCTTAATCGAGCCAAGTTGAGCTCATTACTGAGTCCATCTCAACTCATATCGATTATCTTAATCACAACCTTATTATAAACCTCGAAAAAAACATACAGAAAAAAAAATGTATTTTTATATTTAAAGGATAAGATCATATAGGTACCATCTCTCCTCACATGTGGATTTAGTACACCCAGGACTATATATTAATCACAAACAACAAAACCCTCTTTCTCTAAGTCAACACCCAAAAAAATAACTCTCAGATCTACACAACCCAATGTCAGACTTTTCTTGCACAAAAAGAAATTAAATTACTCACAATCATCCCATCTCTATCATCTACTAATTTTTTTCCCGATAATTAGTAATAGAGTTGCAATACAAAGCAAGAAACTCGAGCAAGCGAGCCCTGAGAAAGCTAATAGATCGACTAATTGAATGACTAATGTTGGTCATGAGGGTTTTGGTATTACGTTGTGGGATCACTTGCTGCATAGGGTCCTCTTTCTTCTTATTCGTGCTGATGCCTTAAGTTTTCCTTTTAAAAAGAGGGCAATCCTAAGAGGCAATCCTTACCCTTTTTAAAAAAAAATCCACAACAACTTTAAACACTGATGTACAGAAGTTAATATATCAACTGATTGGATGACAGTGTTTGTCATGGGGGTTCGAAAATGTTAGTCTATCAGAAGCAGGCTCACTTCCTTCCCTTAGGGCGTCCAGCGGTACTCCCTCAACAGCACTGCAATCTTCGTTGGAGTCAATCCTAGTGAGCGTGTTCTGAATAGAATCTTATCGATCCGGTGGGCGGTTGTGTTTTAGGATCATCCGCCGCATGGCGCCCTACTTATTTTTATTCGTATTGATACCTTAGATTTCCTTTTAAAAAGAGGGCGATTATAAAAGACTCAAACTTACTTGTTAAAAGAAAACCCACAATAACTTGAAGATTAAGCATTTGAATAGAATTAGTCAAACCCACCTATCATTAACATCTCAAATACTTATATTTATACCATCCAAAGCTATGTCATGACATACCCAAAATCAAAGAGTTATCAAAACCTAAATCAAATCGAATCAAAACATGCAAATTATGAGTAGTTTGTTCTTCGTACGTTAGCACATATGTTGTTTTAGAGTTGTCGTGATTTTTTTTGTTTGACTTCAGGTCCTGTTCTACAATTTTGTACGTTTAAGACTTATTTTCCGATTATCGAAAAGCAATGAGTATTTTCTTCTACTTACCTCTCTTTTTAGCTCTCTATTTCTTTAACAAAAGATTCCTCTTCGGATTCCGGAATCTTCCACCAAGCCCCCCTTCTTTCCCAATTATTGGGCATCTTTATGCGCTAAAGGAGCCACTGAACCGGACATTTGCTAACCTCGCGGACCGGTTCGGACCGGTTTTGTTTCTCCGGTTTGGCTCACGCTCGGTTCTCATGGTGTCGTCGCCTTCAGCTGCTGAAGAATGCCTCGCTAAAAATGACGTCGTTTTCTGCAACCGCCCTAGCGGTTTCCTCGCCGGAAAACACCTCGGGTATTGTTAGAATATAAAATCAAAATTTTACATATTAGTTCCTTGACATGGCATTAAAGCGGATGGTAATATAAAATTATAAATGAGTTTTCACCTATTAGCTTAAACTTTTTAGAAAATTAGCTTTTTGACATGGTATCGGAGTTCATGAGTAGTATAAATCCATGCATGAGCCTACATCCATTAGCGTAACCTTTTGAGAAAGTTGGTTTCTTCACATAGTATTAAAGTTGATGGGTAATATAAAACCATTCATAGATTTTTATCGATCAGTTTAACCATTTGAAAAGTTAACTTTTTGACATGATTTTCGAGCTGTTGAGTAATATAAAATTATTCATAGCACTTCAATCATCGACTTAAGTTTTTGAAAAAGTTGATTCCTTGACATCATATGGTGGTAATGGGTAATACAAAATCATTTATGACCTTCACTCATCAGCTTAAGCTTTCGGGAAAACTAGGTTTTTAACATGGTACGAAGCCTTGTTGACCGAGAAATCATAAGTTCGAATCTCACCAGTCGCTACTCTAAATGTTAATATATCTCAAGCATAATAAGCATTTACATGACGAAATACGTTAGAATATAAAACCACTCATATTAGTTCCTTGATAGATACAAATATACCAGTATGACGTGGGCGCCATACGGTCCTCACTGGAGGAATCTAAGGAGAATCTCCACGATCGAGATTCTCTCCACTCACCGCCTTCAGTTGCTGTGTGGTATACGCGCCGAGGAGGTGCGATCGTTGATCCAACGGCTGTGCAAGGAGGATCATAATCCGACGGTGGAGATGAAGCCAATTTTGTTCAATCTGACGATGAATGTGATGACTAGGATGATCTTCGGAAAGAGATTCTATGGAGAGGCGGCGGTGGAGGTGGAAGCCGAGAGGTTTAGGGAGGTGGTTGCAGGTATGGCTATCAAACTCCCAGTCCGAATCTATTAATATTAAACGTATCTGTTAGTCTATAAAATTATTTATGAGTTTTATCATAAGTTTAAGCTTTTGTTATAATTGGTGGGTCCTTACGTGGTATTAGAGTCTCGTTAACCAAGTTCTGAATCTATTAATGTAGCTGCATTCAGACTTTGTTCTGGTAAAAAAATATATTAATTACAATCTTACGATTTTCGATTCTAAAAGTCCCTAATAATTCTAAGTCGAATCTTAATTTTAACTACTTTAGTGGACTGTTATATGATAATGTATTATGTTATTTGATTACATTTCTTATATACACCACCACCACCACCAACAACAAACCTAATACCTCAAGGGTTACCGCATAAGCGGGGTCTGGAAGAGGTGGATGTACGCAGCCTTATCTCTTCAGGGTGTAACCCTGCCAAGAGGCTGTTTCCGAGAACTCCTAACCTTATAGGGTTGGCAACACGAAGACTTCCCTGGAGGCCACCTATTCTGGTACTACTCTCGCTCAAGCACATTTAATTTCGGAGTTCTAATGGGATTCGGTGCCTTCGAGCCTGGTAAATAAACCCTATTTAATGTCTTACTGTCTTATATGTGGATTTTATGAATTATGTTTCCAATTTTGATACCAAAAACAACTCAAACATATATTTAGTAGAATTTTTCGGTTCTCAATTCTAAAAGTCCATAGCGATCCTAAGCAGAATTCCGATTCTAACAACCTTGTTAGCAGGGACTTTCCGGTTGTTCAACGAGCTTTGCATGGGGGATTTCTTCCCCTATTTGAGGTGGTTGGATGTGAGGAAGGAGAGGAAGTTTAGGGAGTTCAAGGAGGAGAGAGAGAGGGTTCTAAAAGGGTTGATCGACAAGCGGCGAACGATGATGAGAGGCGGCAATGGTGGCGTCAGGGAGAAGAAGGAGAAAACACTAATTGAGGTGTTGCTAGGATTACAAGAATCGGAGGGGGAGTACTACACAGACGAGATCATCATGGGCATCATGCTGGTAATAACATTATCCTTCTTCGAGTCATTTACATTGGTGGTTTCCAATCTTTTTAAATTCATTTAAATTACTTTCTCGTTTTTTTTTTGTTCAAAATGGTCTCTAATGTTTTTAAATTTGTTTAAATTGGTTTCTTATCTTTTCTTTTGTTTGAGATTGATTAGTCTCTTATCTTTTTATTTTTTACCTAATTCTGTTTACTAAGTGGGGACTAATATTGTTATAAAATAAATCATTATGAACCATTTTAAACAAAAGAAAATATAAGGAATGAATTTGAACAAATTTACAAACATCTTGGATTATTTTGAACAAATAAAAAGATGAGGGGCTAATTTAAACAAAAAAACATTAGGGCCAATGGTCTAGCAACTCCAATTCTTTCCGGTTTGATCTTTCCAAAAGTTTTTAGCGAATTGTCTCAAACAAATTTTACAAAAAACTCAACGAGTTTATAAGTCTTAACAAGCTCGAATTTGAGCTGAACTTTTATCGAGCTTTCAAACTTTTCTTCGAACTTGGCTCAGTGAGATATTAGTATATTTGATAATGTGGCTCAACTTGGTTTATTAATCTAATTGAGCCGGGTCGAGTTTGTTATTGAGATGAACTTGCTATATTGGTCAAGCTCGATACTACATTAAGCATGCTATCAATTCAAGCTTGATACTACATTAAGAATGCTATTAGATCAAGCTTGCTGCCGAAGTAAGCCATTCGAGCTACTATCCCACATCAATTCATTTCCGAACAAACATTGATCCACTAATGAGTTCTTAACAACTACATGGAATATATATTACTTATTTAATACGTGCATTCCTATAGGATCTACTAATAAATGGATCAGACACATCAGCTGGAACAATGGAATGGGCATTGTCTCTACTACTAAACCATCCAGATGTTGTCAAAAAATTACAGTCCGAAATCGACAAACAAGTAGGTTATGAAAGGCTAATCAATGAATCAGATCTCAGTCGGCTCCCTTACCTCCGTTGTGTCCTCAATGAGACACTGCGAATGTACCCAGCAGCCCCAAATCTAGCACCTCATGAGTCATCAGAAGACTGCACAGTTGAAGGCTACAATATTCCCCATGGCACAATGCTACAAGTGAACTTATGGGCAATACAAAACGACCCTAAGATTTGGGACGAGCCGGAAAAGTTTAAGCCAGAGAGGTTCGAGGGTGTGGAAGGGCACAAGATTGGGTACAAAATGATGCCTTTTGGTTCCGGAAGAAGAAGTTGTCCTGGCGAAGGCTTGGCCATCAGAGTCGTTGGGCTAGCCATCGGTTCCCTAGTCCAATGTTTTGAATGGGAGAGGCTTGATGAAAAGCTCGTGGACATGTCCAAACAGCCCGGTTTCGACATGCACAAGGCTGAACCCTTACAAGCTAGGATCCAGCCACGCCCCGCCATGATTAAACTCCTATCTCAGCTTTGATGTAGCAAGGTGATTCCATCTAATGTCTATCAAAACGAGTTAATTTTAAATTATATTCGTTTTATGTAACTTTCATGTGTAATTTATGGCGTTTTAACTTCTTTTTTCTCCTCTCATTTGGTTAAAAGCTTGATCGATATCATTTTCTGGTTTTTAACTAAGAGTCATATATTTTTAAAATGATTTTTTTTTCTTTCTGATTTTTGGCTTCTTGTTTACAATCTTTTCTGCTTCAAGTGAACATAAAAAACAAAAAAAAAAAAAACAAAAAAAAAGTTGGGATGAGACATTTATTGTATATTATTTTTGCTTATCTTTTCTTGTAATCCTATTTTCTCGGGTTAGGATATTGTACTGTTTTTTATCTTTTTGTTCCCTTTTTGTATGCGAATTTGTATGAGTTTCCTGTTTTATATTGCGACTTTATTGCTAAATATCGAAAAAAAAAGAAAACTATAAAAGCCAAAAACTATACGACTTTGGTATAGTGGAGGTGTACTTGCTTACTAAGATTAGCACCATTCGATATTGGTGATGAGCAATGAATTGCATTATTGTTCAACTTTTACATAAAGCTTAAACTTTTAGAATAATTAAATTTTGGGTTATTTATATTAAAAGTCTCTGCACTTTGCTCATTTTATTAATTTAGTCCTTATACTTTTATTTGTGTGAATTTAGTCCCTGAACAAATCAAAATGTGTCAATTTAGTCCTTTGATCAAATTTAAGTTAAGTTAATGACGTAATTTTGAACGGTAAAATTATGCTAGTTGAAAGTAACTTATTATAAATTCATCTGTTTACTCAATTTTACCCAGCTCGTGGCCGAATCATTAAAAACTTAACATAAGTTTTTTCTATGAGGACAAAATTGACGCATTTTAAATTGTATAGGGACTAAATTGACACAAATAAAAGTAGAGTGACTAAATTGACGCAATGGATAAAGTATATGGACTTTTGGCAAAAAATTTTAACATAATATTAAATTCTTTTTTTTTTTTTGAACAGAAATATTTAATACTTTTAATGATATCCAATCCAATATTTTATATTTTTGGGTTATTTACGCCAAATTATTCTTTGAGTATTATGTCACTTTAGTTCTTTTACTTTTAATTGTGTCAATTTCGTCCCCGTACAATTCAAATTGTGTCAATTTAGTCATTTGGGCAAATTTAAGTTAGATGCAAGTAACTTATTATAAATTCATCCGTTTACTCAATTTAACCCACCTCGTGGCCGAACCATTAAAACTTAACATCAATTTTTTCTAAGGACAAAATTGACAGATGCTGAATTGTATAGGGACTAAATTGACACAATTAAAAATATAAGGACTAAATTGACTCAATGGACAAAGTACAAGAACCTTTGGTATAAATAACTCTTCATATTTTTACCGATCTAAGTCTGAATTTGGTGCTTGTAAGCTCACCACCGATAAAGACCATGCCAGGCTATGTGCCAAGGAATCAATTATCTCACAAGTTTAAGTTGTCTCTCGGCATTATATCCTATGCTAAACTTAATATATAAGAGTGTGGGTAGTTGGGATTCTTACTTGATCTTTTGGTTAATATAACTCTGATATTATGTCAAGGCACCAATTAGATCAATAATATTTTTTGCTTTGCATCAAAAGAGACAAGCAAAAGGAAAGACGGACATAGTCCACCACATAGTACACCCACGAAAATCCAAAGGAAAGAAGCAAAAGCAGATACATTAATCAAAACATAACGACATGGAATAGGTGAACACAGTTCTCATTGAATGGAAGATCGATCAACATTTAAGCACTCTAAAGTTGATGTCTCGAAAACACATTGTTTCGCATACTTAGTGGCTAAAATTATGTGCTTTCCACCTTCTATGACACACGCTCTATGACTTAGAAGACACTCTTTGTTGAAAAACATAGCCACACGCAGAAAAGAAGACAATATGTGTATCTCTTTCTTAACCAACACGCCAGCCACGTCGCGTGGCATTTCCCTAAAACGATAACAAAACAGAACAATTTTGTCGATTTTTCTATATTAATAAGGAGATTACAATTTTCATAAATAGAGAAAACAACTTGAAAAAAGAATGATTAGTACCTTAATCTCGAGATTTAGGCAAATTGGATGAAAATTCTGACCACTAAACCAGTACAAAAAGTTCATATGCAATCCGTTGTTGGTTTAGTAATGCAGTGCCAAAAAGATAATTAATTGGAAAGGGAATGATTCAACAGCCTTCCTTTAAATTTCTACTGCAAAAGCTAAAAAGAAACAAAAGGGAAAATTGCTTAGTTTCAATTCTCTTCTAGAGAACTATAAAGAACAAAATAATTAGAAAAATATACAACAAACAAATAGACCCAGTGCCTCAAGGGCTCCTGCCTAAGCAGGGCCTGGGAGGGGTGGATGTATGCAGCCTTACCCTTTTAGGGTGTAACCCTGTCGAGAGGTTGCTTCCGAGGACCTCCAACGTTATGGGGTTGGCAACACGAAGACTTCTCATGCGATCACCCATCCTGGTACTACTCTCACCCAAGCACGCTTAACTTCGGAGTTCTAATGGCATCCGATTACATTAGTGTTTGGTAAATGAACCCAAAGAAAAAGCAAGAATATTAGCATTTTTCTGCACTGCAAAAAAAATCAAATAATATAGAAAATAATTAGAAAAATATCTAATATCAAAACAACAACACAACAACAACGACAACAAACCTAGTGCCTCAAATTAAAAAAAAAAAAAAAAATCTAATATCAAAATTGAATAAAAACCCTAATCAACTTTCTTCTATTTGTAGAACAGCATTCCTAGCTAAACTTAAAGTATTAAATAAATCAAAACAAAAATAAAAGTAAAACAATTTTTATCTAAATGCATCTCCTATCTTCAAGATAATTAAAACAAAAAAATTCTAATAAATCTAGCCTAATCTAGCCAATCCGCATCTTCCCAACTAGAAAACTCATGTACGGATCAAAACTCTTAGTCGCCCATCCCCCTGTCCATGTGATGCAGCCCATAAAGTGCTAAAAAGAAGTATCCCACATCAACGGGAAGTCCTGAAGAGTACCAATTTATATACTAGGGGAACTCTTCCACCCATTGTCAATTGGTTTTGGGATGAAACTTCCTTGATATGTAACAATCGGTGGAAAGTGATTTGCCGCATCGGTGGGTGTTGATTATTTTACTGTAGAGTGACAGAAATTAGTCATTATTTTTGAAGATAAGTTAGCAGGTAGAAAAGAATAGCTTCAATTTTATCTTTGTGTTGGAATTTGGATGGCTAAAACTCAATACTTTGAGAATTGTTTTGTTCTTGAGAAAGACCACCACTCTTTCTATATATCTTTTTCCTTTATTGTTAGTGATGTTAATCTACACTCAAATCGTTAGAGTATAAAACCAATCTCGAGCCTTCACCCACCAGCTGAAGCCTTTGGGACCGATGGTTCTTTGATATGGTATTAGAGCCTTGTGACCAAGAGGTGAGTGTGCATTATCCACGCTTTAAGCCCTAACAAGCATTTACATGAGGGGGCATGTTAGAGTATAAAACTAATCCTGGGCCTTCCCCCACCGGTTTAAACTTTTGGGACAGATGGGTCCTTGACGTGGTATCAAAGCCTTACGACCAATAGGGCACAAGTTCGAATCTAAACAGCCTTCACTTTTAATATTAATATACGTTGAGCATAAGGTATGAGGAGGGCTTGTACAAGATCCATGCTTTAAGCTCAAACGAACATTTGCGTGGGGGGCATGTTAAAATATAAAACCAATCATGAGCCTTCACCCATCGGCTTAAACTTTTGGAAAAGTTGGTTCTTTGATAGAAGGAATCGACAAGGTGATTATCAAGACTTTATAGGACGACTTTAAAGTCTAGTGGAAAATGCAAAAGATGATAGAAGGCTAACTTATTAGCAAAAGACTGTGAAGACATCAAACAGCTATGTGTCTTCGGGAATAGGATGGATCTTTCCCTCGTATTCCGGCCAACTGTTGCATTATTTTGTCCCACGACTTCTTAGAACGACTCTTCTTTCAAAAGGAATCATGAGAATTGGCCTCACTATTACAAAAACTAAATAAAAAGAACTTATTAGAAAAAAAAATAAACCAGCACAATAGAAGCGAAAAACTAACGTAGAATAAAACGTTAGATTTTACATGAACTCTCTCTCAATATGAGGGAAAAGCTGTAGGACCCGTTTAGCTATCAACTCCCGCTATAATTCTCAAGATGCTGTCACGTGGACACAGTCTAACCTGGAAAACCTAATTTCTTCTTTAATTTCTTCTTTCGCAAAGGAAATGAGATAGCATATATTGGAGCAAAGTCGCTATCATGTAAAGACTTTGCTGTCCAGGGTAGAAACTTAATTTACCTATGTAAAACCGATAAAAGGGACAACGACCTTATTGTTATATTATATTTGAAGATCTTATGCATAGAATTGATAAACGACTCAGTTGTTGTAGGGTTAATTAGGGATGAATATAATCCCAAGCAACTCAAACAACAGTTTCGGCCCCAAAAATTTTAAGGATTGTGATTTTTAAAGTATCAACTGTTAATATTAATATATTTTATGATTAAAATTTTTAATTGGATAAGGATTTGAAATGGGCAATAGGGGTTTTTAGTCAACGGATGTAAATTATGAGTTTAAATTTTCTTAACCACATCTTAATGATTTTTATAATTTTCACAATTATCAATGTATCTTTCATTAAAATTTTAGTATATTGACCAAAAAAAAAAATAAATTAATCGTAACATTTATAAATTTATATTTGGATACAGTTTTTATAGATTAAATTTTTTTTTTTCCAAAATAAGTTTTGTTTCTTGTTTGTCCAAGTTTCTTTTTAGGGGAAAAAAAGGTGTTCGTTTGAGCCGAAAAAAAAAAAAAAAACTTATTTCATGATTTAATGGTGTTTGTCCAAAAAAATTTATAAATACGAGCATATTTTCTTTTTCTGTTTTAAAACAAAAACATGAAATTAATATTTTCCCTTTAAAGCAAGAGTAGAAGTAAAAACTAAAAATTTTACACATAAAAATACCTCTCTTGAAGCACTTTTTACAAAAGTACTTTTGCCATAATACTCCTAAAGCAGTTTTTTCATAGTATGATAGCTACGTGATATCTTCACTTCACTGACTCAATAAAAAGTGGTATTCAAAGATGTATAAATCTGAGTTTTGACCGTTGGCATATTAAAGGGAATAATCTTATAGTTGTTCGAATAATAAGACGCGAATCTCCATATCCTTGGCAAATTGCAACTGTTATTGAGGATATTTGGGATACGTTATTGCAGTTTGTGAAGTATCGTATTACTTATGTGTTTCATAAGGGTAATAAAGCAGCAGATAGGATGGCAGCGTTAGGCTATTCCCCACAAGACCAACATAATGGTGTTTACATCCAAGTTCACTGGACTTCGTATCATGATTCGCTAAGTCTTACTACAACATTCCCAATGCCCCAAGGGCTCCCGCCTTTTCCCCCTGTTTCCGAGTATCCCCAGTCTGAGAGGTGAGAATTTCCCAGCATGTCACCCAGTGTGGTACTACTCTCGTCCAAGCACACTTAATTTCAAAGTTCTAATGGGATTCGATGCTTGCGTGTTGGTATCCTCTTTGGTTACTAACTTTGTTTAATAATTCTAGCGTTTTCCTTACCTTTTAAAAAAGAATTTCAATAAAAAGTGGTGGAATTATTTTATCCAATGGCCACTATTTGGTTATCTTTTTGAGTGGTATAAAGTAGAACCAAAATATCAAAACTTTGGTTAAATAATTTATGAATATGGAAATCAAGAATTTGTGCTTAGCTTTAACCAAGTGGGTCTAGTTTTTTTGTCACATCGTATAACGCATCATCTCTATCATTAAATATCTCTTTCAGATTTGATTCTCTTACTAATAGACTAGAGAGACTCTGTCCAATTTAGGGCTACGTGGCAATAACGGCTGCCCCGTTATGTGTATTTGTATATATTTAAAGATAAAATCACTCCAAAAATGGAGGATTACAAGGGTAAAAAAAGGGAAGAAGACATAAAATTTAGGTGGCATCGAACGGTTGCTGCTGTTCTCGGTAGAGATGTCTGGAGCTGACTTCAGGGATACGGAGTGGGTTGGCGAGACTCTTGGTGGTATGACTTGGCGTGATGCTAAGGTGGGGTTTGTATCACCAATACACAGTTTATGATTAAAAATAATTATATTTTATGCATTATATTTGTGATTAATTTAGAAGGTACCATATTTTATATATTAAAATGTTAAAGTACGTAGGTGATAAATGCTTAAATATTTTGGTAAAAAAAAATTGCTTAAATATCACAATATCAAATTGATAGATTCTAATTATTAATTATTGGGTAATTTGATTTGTGATGCTTTAATGATTTGTATGTATTAATTTTACTCCTTTTGTTGTCGAGAATAATTGGATTCGGAAAATTTTGAGAATTGGAAGAGGGAATAACAATGAGAGGTAGAACTTCACTTGAATATATAAAATATTAATATTTATTTATTTATTTATTTTATAGTGAATTATATGAAAGGAACTTGATATTAGACATTTTTTTGATAATTAAGGTTAAAATTCATACAGTAAATCAAAAAAAGAGCAAAGTAGCTTTGAAACGAAGAGAATAGCTCAAAGAAAAGAGACAAAAGTAAAGCTTAAAAGTACAAAATAGCTAACAACTCAAAAATCGCCAAAAGATTATGATAAAGATGACCTCATTTCAGTTTCGGTTTGAGCAGTATATCAGTTCTTAGCGTTTGGCAAAAAAAAAAAAGAAAAAAGCAAAAAAAGATGACCTAATTTATTAAAATAATATGAGTACTTTAGAAAATATAAATAAAAAAATAGTTAAATTTACTTGATACATTAGTAAATTATGAAAAAAGATGACCTCATTTATTAGACCTACGACTAAAAAATTAGTTTAACTAAAGAATTTACGATTTTATCTTTCCAATTATTAATTTAAATAATATTTAAGTAATTATAATTTATCCTATTTTCATATAAATTATAAAAAATGAACTATTATGATTACACTATTTTCATATAATAGGTTTTTGTTTCTTCAAATAAATGAATATAAATATTTACTTCATCAATTCTTTTACTTTTGTTATTGTATTAATTTAGTTTTTAAATTTTAATTGTGTTACTTAGTTTTTTATATGATATAAATTATTTTTATAAAGTTCAAATCTAAATTAATATTAATTTACAATTGAAATTGTAGTACTAACTAGCAACTTCATATGCTTTTCATGTTAAAAATTATTAGTTTCATATCTTTTCACTAATTTCTAATTGAAATCGTAATATTCATCAGTTAAAATTAACAATAATTTAAAATTTGGATTTGACTGGAACAAATTTCAATTGTATAAAAATAAGATTGGCACAATTAAAAGTTCAGAGACAAAATTAAGACAATAAGTAAAGTACAAGAATTCATAATTAAAAAAAAAAATTAGACTAATCAATACCATACATAATATAAATAATAATCCTCTAATTGGTTGACTAAAATTATACAAATTAATTCATGTCAAACCACATATTACATTGTTTAAAAATATTTTATAGAATTATATCTATTTTATTATTGAAGCTCCAAAATGTCAACTTATTGACAGCATCAGAAGAAAAAAGTATTAAAAAATTTAGATTTTATGCTAAATAAAAATACATTTTTTTAACAGAAAAATAAATAAAATATTTGCTCAAAAAAATAAATAAAATAAAATAAATAAATAAATTGAAAGAACTCCTTGGCACTAACAATTTCTAGTTGACTCGTCGCCCGTTCGAGTTTTCTATCTTGTATTATAACTTTGTCGCTAGTTGTCGAAAAAAATATAAGTTATATGAACGAATAACTACATTGTTTGATTAAACCTATTGATATGATATTCGAATATAAGACAATTTTCAAACAAAATTACATTGTACATGATAGTTTCATTAATATAATGTTATTGAAATTTCAGTACTATACATAATTTAAAGTTTCTTCAAATTTTTAGTTTATTTTGACGAAAAACTTTTTTATCTTAATTCTATTATTATTATTTTTTTTTACATAACCTCGTAATTGCAACTACAGCTATGAGAAATAATTTCCCCATTGAGAAAAATTGACTTCCTATCAATAAAGAGGAAAAATATTTCTTTCATTGAACGGAAATGTTATAGAACTTTTACCCTATGGATGGCAATAAGACGGGTAAAATCCGTTACCCACCGGTGCCCGCCTCGTTTGAGGCAAGTATGGGTATAAGTAAGGTAGGTAGTAGATATGGTTGACTGTACTCGCTCTGTACCTGCCACAAGTATGGGGCGGATACAGATATAGTGTTGTACCTGCCTCACCCACCCTTCTCCGCTCCATACCTACCCCGCCTGCCTTATATTCATCATACCCGCTCTATTTTTTATCTAGTTAACTTTCAAATTAAAATATACGTACTTAAATTCAATTGCTTAATTATTTATTAATGTTATAAAAAATATAATTGAATTTTAAAAAAATATTATTAGACAATTAATATGAGCAGAAATGAATAATTGTTTTATACCTACATTAGGGCGGGTAATGGATACCGTTGGATATCCGCGGATAATGAGGCAAGTATCGGTACGAGTTTGTACCCACTAGGGTGAATATGAGTATCCATTTCATATCGGTGGCGGGTAATAAGGCGGATATGGGTCTGAATTTGGATAGTGGATACGAGTATGGAGGAGGAACCCCCATACCAGCTCCGCCCTATTGCCATCCCTATTCTTCCTGAAGTTAGTGAAGCGTGATTTCCATCATAATAAAATTATTTTCTTTAGCTAAAAACTGGAAAAGAATTAAGAAAAGAAAGTTTTTAGTAGGGACGGCAATGGAGCGGGGCGGGGCGGGTACTTGGGGTGTCTCCTCCATACTCGTACCCGCCACCCAAATTCTATACCCGTACCAGCCCCATTACCTACCACGGGTATGAAGTGGATACCCGTACCCGCCCCGGAGGGTACAAACTCATACCCGTACCCGCCCCATTACCCGCGGGTATCCAATGGTATGCATTACCCGCCCCGTACCCTCTCTAATGTGTGTAGAAAATGATTATCTATACCGAGTCATATTAGTTATTTAATACTACTTTTAAAAATCAATTATATTTTTTTATAACTTTGATAAATAATTTGGGTTATTGAATTTAAACACGTATTTTTTTAATTTGAAGGTTAATTATGTACAAAATAAAGCGGGTATGAGGTGGAGCGGGGCGAGTATGGAGTGGGGCGGGTACAAAACTATACCCGTACCTGCCTCATACCCGTGACGAGTAAGGGGCGGGTACACCGAACCCGTTCCCACTACCCGCCCCACTTATACCCGTACCCGCCGCGGGTAGCGGGTTTTACCCGCCCCATTGCCATCCTTAGTTTTTAGGTCTCATAATTCATGAATAAAATACATACTATTTTTCTATAGTTATATATATATATATATGGTCCAATTTCTCAATTTTATTGTTGGGTTAACATGTTGTAATTAGAAGTACAATTTCACCCTCAGTTTCATGGAACTGTGTTTTTTAATTAAAAATCATACATTTCCAATTCTTTGGGGTAGGGAAAGGAATTGTAATTCTATATTGACTTTACTCACTTGAGACCTAAAATGATCCATCCCAATTAACCCAAAACACAAAATAATTAGAAACCAAAACATCTAATGCAACCCAACATATATTCGACTCAAAACTCAAAATGACCCTACTTGAAGGACTTAGACTCGAATTGACCTGACCTATACCTGAACGGTTGGACTTCACTAGGATCTAACTCATAGTTGAAAATACCAAAATCGATAGACCTATAATCCAAGATGATTCAAAATTTAAGTGACCTCGCTCAATTCAACGTGAATGACACCCAACCAGGTTGATTCAGAACCCCAAATAACCAAACCTAACTGACCCAAAATCTAATGAAAACCAAAATCTGTCCCATGTCAATCTGAAACTTAGAATGATCCCATCTAATTAACCTAAAATTCAATAAGACTTGAGCACAATACTAATCAACACAACCAAAACCCAACCTGAATTGGCCGAAAACATGAAATAACTCAAATCTGAAACAATCCAACCCAATCGGAACCCGAACCTAGTTGATTTGAAATCCATAATGATTTAACTTATTGACTCAAAATTCGAGACAAATTAATTACAAAATTACAACTCTATCATTCAATTCTTTTAATTAGCCAAATATTAAAATTTTAGTTACATTAAAATTAAAATTATAATTTTACAGTTAAATTTTAATATCATGCGATAATGCAGCCTAACATAATAATATACTAATTTTACAAGAATATTTCTCTCTCGTATCTCCATAAATTTCATGAATGTTTTTCGTGTTGATCCAAAAGTTATCAGATTACTTTGCTTGCATTCAACCCAATTTCAATCTCTCTCTCTACTCTTCTGCTCCAATTTGCTCAAATTTTCAATTTTCCTGAAGAACTGAGCTCTTGATTTGCTCGGATTTAATAAATTCTGATAAAATAAATCTTACGCTACGATGAATTCAACAAATTCAACCGAATCCAACGATGAAGAAGAGAAAGCATCCGAATCAAATCAACTTTTACCTTCTTCAAAGACCCTAAGTCACGAAGAACAACAACAATTAGACAACGACGACGTTGATTTAGAAGTAGCCTACGAATCGAGCGAGAAAATTAGGGTTTTAGATTTCGATTTCGATCTCACCGACACCAATACGGCGCCGTTTTCATGGAAAAAGCTCTGGCTTTTTATGGGCCCAGGGTTTCTGATGAGCATTGCGTTTCTAGATCCGGGCAATTTAGAGGGTGATCTTCAAGCAGGCGCCATTGCAGGGTACTCTTTGTTGTGGCTCCTGTTATGGGCGACGGTAATGGGGTTGTTGATACAATTGCTGTCAGCACGGATTGGGGTGGCGACCGGAAAGCACCTGGCGGAGCTGTGCAGGGAGGAGTATCCGCCGTGGGCGGCTTTTTTGTTGTGGGTCATGGCGGAGGTGGCGCTTATTGGGGCGGATATACAAGAGGTGATTGGGAGCGCCATTGCTATTCAGATTTTGAGCCGTGGGGTTTTGCCTATTTGGATTGGTGTTATTATCACCGCCTCGGATTGGTGAGTTTTGTTGTGTGTTTTTGATAAAATCCAAAGTATAGAGGTTAAGCGAGGTGATTTACGTATAAATAAATAGGTTAAGTTCTTTATTATGATTATACCCCTCCCTTAAACTCTATATAGGGGCTTAAGTGTAGAGTGGAGGCACGGATGATGAAATGTTTGAGTCTCTTTCCCCCTCTACATTCACCCTATCTTATACTAGTAAATCCTATACTCTTGTAAGGATTATCAAGTTTATATTAATATAATACTTACAGCTATTTTTGAGTGGATTGATTGCTTGATTGTTGATCTTTGAGTTGTTTTGGTTGGATTGAGTGGTCTAATTGGTTAATTTACTTTGGATTGATTATGGATCGTAACAGTTTTTACGTGGTTGATGTGATTAGGGATTGTTTAGTTCAGATGAGTTTGGTAGTAAGTCGCCTCATGAAGTAGTTAGAAAGAAAAGATCGGTGGATGATTTTATCTAATGTTAATTGGTCTTGAGTTGATCCTTGGATCTAAGTTAGCTCCTTGGGTTAAGGCATGTTGAAACGTCAGAGTCATTTTGTTTTTGGCATTTGGTTTTTTTTTTTTTTTATTATTTATTTATTTGTAGCTTTTAGTATTTTAGAAACTAAACACCACGTTTTGGAAATGATTTTTTTTTTCTTGTTTTTGGTTTTTTTAGTTTTTCGATTTTTCTTCGTTTGAGTGAAAATTGAAAACGGGAAATGAAAAACAAACACAATCGATTTTAAAATCCGGTTTTAGTTTGGATGAAGTGGATTATGGAATTTGTGGTGTTGTAATGTTATCAAAAAATACATATCTATTGGGTTTCCGAGTATTAAGGAATCAACTATCTTAAAAAGTGCGTAAGGCGTTAGATGACGACCTAGAATAGTTCTATAATTTATTAGCCATCTCACGGGAATGCCCATTGAAGCATGAATAGTGCATTTGACCACTTTATACCTTATTCTTGAATTATATTAAAACCAAGAGCGAGGCTATTGGGATTTGAACTCCAGACATCTTGGTCAGAGTAGCTCAGATACTGTGTTAAGGAACTATCTCAAAAGTTGAAGCTATTTGCAAAGACCCAAAATGATTTTATACTCAAACATGAAGTAGTAATAGTTGTGCCACAGTTGTCATTTTCGTTAACTTCTCATGTTATTTTACTTGTTTGTGATAAGAGTAGTTTCCCTCTTTTATACTGAAATGCAGCAGTAACTATTAGATGCTATAGCATTTTTGCCCAAGCATATTTTGTTTGGATATAGTTGGTAGTTTAGCTCTTGGTGTTCATAAATTACTATGTTGTTGGTCAAGGATTAGATTGTTGTAGCTCTTTCCTATTACTTATTTTGATGCAAAATGTCTGCTCTAACGTGAATTACAGAGAGTAAATGATGATACATGTTTGTTTTTGGTTGTGGCAGTTTCCTGTTCTTATTTCTTGAGAACTATGGAGTGAGGAAATTGGAAGCTGTTTTTGCAGTTCTGATTGGAACAATGGCTATGTCATTTGCCTGGATGTTCAGTGATGCTAAGCCTAGTGGAAGAGAGCTTCTAATAGGTAATATATTTTCGGTCCCCTATTGTTTTTAACACGCCTGTTGCTAGGGGAGTAAACGAACCAAATATTTGATGAACTACTTGTGCTCGAAATCGATTACGGCGTGTTCTGGAGGCTCAACTAGCTTATTCATTCGAATTTGAGGACACTCAATAAGCTTAATGAGCTAAGTTCAACAGGGGGTTCTTTGACTCATTGACATTTGCGAACAGTTTGATTAGAGTTCTTTAAGGGCTTGATATGGACTTGATATGAATTCGGTAATGGTCAATATTAGCTAAAAAATGGTCGGTAATGGCTCTGTAGTAACTCAAATAGCTTAGCTATTGGTAGTGAGCTCAACTAGATGGCAAGTTTGGCTCAGCTTGGCTTAATAGTGAGCTTGAATCAATAGCAAGTTCGGCTCGATTATAAGCTGATAATGAGCTCAACTCAGCTCAATTAGGTTAATAGTGACAAAATCTGACACGACACGATAACACGACACGGATACGACATGAAGATAGCGGGCTTGTGTCGGGGGTTTTGAAACCGGGTTGAATTTGGGTTGACCTGTTTCACCCGTTTAGGTAATTGAGTTGAATTTGGGTTTGACACGATTGACCCGTTTATATAGTTATGTTAGGCATTTAAGTAATACATTATTATTATTATTATTTTTTTTTTTTTTGAGTTAAGATAATTTCAACTATATTTAATAATATTAATTTGATAGTTTATTTTAATAATTATAAATATAACAAATATTTATTAGTATTATCAATCATGAAGTGTATTATTAACATGTTTGTAAGTTGAAAAACTAACATTTAATGAAAAAAAGTCACCGATATAATTAAATGGATAACCCGCAAGTTACCCGTTTTATGATTGGGTTGGGTTGGGTTAGGGTTGAGAGTTCCTAACCCGTTTAAGAAACGGGTCAGGTTCGGGTTGGCCCCATTTTTAAATCTCTCGTATAGCACGAACACGAACACGATGTGACATGACACATTTACCACCCCTAGTTAATGGGGCGAGTCAAGCCCATTAATGAACACATTAATGTCTTACTAAATTGAGCTTGAATAATGTATCAACAGTTCAACTCGATCTTGAGCACAATAAACCTTATCAAGCTCGAGTTCGAACAATGGGATGCTTAGCTCGATTCACCTCCTTGCACCCCTACCTGAACCATCTCTTCGCAGTACATAACTGCTTGAGCTTGCCATTTTACAGGTGTTCTAATTCCAAAACTCAGTTCAAAAACCATCCGGCAAGCCGTTGGAGTTGTAGGCTGTGTAATTATGCCACACAACGTTTTTCTACATTCCGCTTTGGTACAGTCTAGGAAGATAGACCCGAACAAGAAAGGACAGGTCCAAGAGGCACTCAACTACTACTCAATTGAATCAACAATGGCCCTTTTAGTTTCCTTCATGATCAACCTGTTTGTGACCACTGTATTTGCTAAGGGATTTTATGGGTCGAAACAGGCTAGTACTATAGGCCTTGTTAACGCGGGACAATATCTGGAAGAAAAGTACGGTGGAGGACTATTTCCAATTTTGTATATATGGGGTATCGGGCTTTTGGCAGCAGGGCAGAGTAGCACCATAACAGGCACTTATGCTGGGCAATTTATTATGGGCGGTTTTCTAAACTTGCGTTTGAAGAAATGGTTGAGGGCTTTAATAACGCGGAGTTTTGCCATATTGCCTACGATGATCGTAGCTCTGGTCTTCAATAAATCTGAAGCGACGCTGGATGTTCTTAACGAATGGCTAAACGTGCTTCAATCTGTTCAAATTCCATTTGCGCTTATCCCACTTCTCACCTTGGTGTCGAAGGAGGAGGTCATGGGGGTCTTCAAAGTTGGACCTATTCTCGAGGTAAGTATAGTTTGATTTATAGTTGGGTAATTGTATCACTTGATTTAAAGAATGATTGAATTATGTGGATATAGTTAGATTCGCACTTATCCTAAAATGCTTAAATTTTATGCTCAGAAACGCAATTCGGGGTTTCAAAGTCAAATTCGCATTTCCAACGCGTATCGAACTCATCAGAAACATGACTCAAACAATCATTTAATCATTTTGATAAGAAGATACTTATTATATGATTTGTTGGCTAAATATATCACTCCACTGAAAGAAGAATTAAATTGTATAAACATGTTAGAGTCAATTTTCTTGGTCTTAATTATTGGAGTGCTCGATTTTCTTGGTTATTGCTTATATTGACTTTATTTTGATATTTATGATTTAACAGCTCAATTAATGATATTGCATTAATTCTTCTTGTATATATAATATATGGTGGTATAAAGTCCCTTCCATGCTCCCAACCTTAGGAACTTCTATGATTGCCCACTCTCCCGTTCCCGCTTCCGTTTCTGTTTGTGCTCCTGCTCTTGCTTCGTGCAACTGTTGTTTGATTAATACTTCTTAAGCATGCATACCATTGTTTCATCATACTTCCGTTGTTGATACCGCGTGGGAGAACTTTCACATCTGTAGGTTTGATTGTCTGTTAATCATTTGTGGATCCATGATAACCATGGGTTACTAGATCAAACTTGAGGTTTTCACCCGGCCTCTCACAATTTGTGTATAGAATCGGAACTTAATCTTTTATTGCCATCCTTCCATGCAGGGCCCGTCCCGAGATTTTAGGGCCCTGAAGCTAGTTTTGATTAGTGGGCTCCTTTTTTTGGTAGCAGAGGTTTTCACGAATCACATCAATTCAAACACGGCTTGATAATTCACGTTGGCATTATGACCAGCTAATATATTAATCTTATAAATTATGTATGTTACTTGTACTTTCATAGTATATCATACATAGGTTGTTATTTTCTCCAATTATAAATGGAGATATGCAGTAGAAGTAAACTTATGATGCAATTAATTTTCAAAAGGAGTCCTTAACAAATTGGGGATCCCAAGCAACTGCTTGAATTGCTTGAAGTTCTGACCGGCGTTGCCTCCACTTAAGAGTTGTGGTCTACCTTCTGTTTTTACTGTGTGTTGAAAGAAATGCTTGCTTTTTGCAGCTCACTTTCCTTCCAAACTGCGGTCATAGTTCTGACCGACCCTTTCCACTTAAGAGTTGTGATCTTTTATATTATACAAGTTACATATACGCTCATAATATATCATACATAGGTTGTTATTTCATGTTCCATATGACAACTTATACTAATGAACTTTTCGACACTATATATCTTTTGTTAATCAGTGGCCATCAACATTGGATGCTGTGTGATGATTGAAACCTCGAAGTTGATTATTTACTTTAAACTATATAATATGGAGTTGGTATTTTCTTCAGAAAGTGGACGCAGGTAGATGGATGTGATATGCCGAAAACGATTTGAGTGTTGAAAATTTCTTTAGTATAAGGTGTCATATGAAACATGGCCCTCAGTAAGGTCTCTATTGATTGTTGATAACTATACCATAGTACCTTTGTGGGGTCGATCTCCGGATTTTTGGGGCCTAAAGTGAGTTTTGAGTGGTAATGGAGGTGTCCACGTTAACTCAAACACACTTTGAATAATTCACTTTATATTATGATACCAACTAAATTTACATGGGTCTTTTATATTATATATGTTACGTATAAGTTCACAATAATATTATACATATGTCGTTATTTTTCCAATTATGAGCAGTGATATACAGTAGGGGCAAACTCATGAGATAGGTAATTATCAAAAGAGGCCTTTAACAAAATAGGGGCCCTAAGTAACTGCTTGGATTGTTTAGAGTCTTGACTGACCCAGACCTATGAAATGTACAACTTGCAAACAGTTAAAGCCACCTTTTTTTTATTATGACGTTATGTTCTATTTGTATTTTTGTCTTAACATTATATCTTTTGTTTCAATTTTATGTTGAACTGTAATTACCCACTTTCTTTGGTCTTTGTTTGCGTTTCTTAAATGGTGCTGTTGTGCCTCTATGAATGGACAGTGTGAAACGTTTATATTGCTTCAGACTATTTTTGTTTCAACTTTTTCAATTTCTTATGCTTGTAACTATTTACAAACTTCCTCCCCCCCCCCCCCCCCCCCCCCCCCCCCCCCCCCCCTCTCTCTCCTTCTCTCTTCCTTTTTTTGGCTTTTGAGCATTTTTCCAGTTAGGAGAGTAAATGGGCTTGAGCTGAATCGTTTCGCCCAACGAGCCAAGCGTAAGCCTAGTGAAGCTCGAGCTTGTAGGTTCACAATCGTGGATGAGCGTAATTGAGCCTATTTTGGTAAAATTTACTAGGTTAAATATACCTAATCGAGCCAAGCTCGAGCCTAAAGAAGCTTAGGTCAAGCTTAAATGATCAAAACAAGGTAAGCTTAGCTTGGAGCTCGTCAAGTTGGGTTCGAGCTCAACCGATTCGAGCTGAGTCCGAGCTTGAGCCTATGACAAACCCTGCTCACGCTTGGGGTTCAAGCCCAAGCTGGGCTAAATGTTAATGAGCCGAACCGAGCCTAGCTGAGCTGAGCACAGCACAGGTTCAGCTGTTATACACCCCTATTTCCTATTCTGCAATATTTATGTAGGCTGATAAACAAGAAAGAGAGATACATTTATCTTTGAAATTGTATCTTGCTGGCCTTTGCCGGGGGCCAATCTCTGTCTATTACTGACTCAAATCTCTGCTGAATATCTGGGATTATCGTCTATGATTGTTGATAGTATTACTGTCTTAAGATGCTAATCATGTGCTTCTGATTTGTAATTCTTCCTCGTCTCACTTTGCTTATTACTAAAAACCGAGGGTCTAGTTTGAGTTCTCAGTATTGTTGAAATGCACCGAGGTTCACTTGTCCAATGATATTCAAAGCTCATTATAACGGAGAACCCAAAGTAATTGTCGCAAGTGGTAAGACACTTGGGGGCCTGTTTGGCTAAGCTTTTTTTAGAAAAATGTGCTTTTTTTTGGAAAAAAACACCTTCAGGATTTAAGTATGTTTGGCTTGGAAAGAAAAGTGTTTTGAACGTTTTATGCAGTTGGCATCTCATCTTGTCCCATGTCTGCTTTTTTCTACCAGTTTTATGCTCCAACTAGTCATAAATATCGATACGTTTTTAGTGAATATTAATATGTTGTACAACGTCATAGGCTGAGCAGAGCTATTAGGTTTATTTTAGTGGTTAGGCTATCACCTAACGCGTGAGATCTTGGGTTCGAATCTCATGTCTCCCCTCCCGCATGCGTTGGTGGCCTTATGTAGGGGAATATTGTACCTCCTTATCTTTGTAAAAGGAGACGAAGGCATTGTTCTTATTTATTTTAACTCTTGAATACGGTCTCTTTATAGCGCATCTCATGGACTGTTGCTGCACTCGTAATCGTGATCAACGGTTACCTATTACTCGATTTCTTCATCTCCGAGGTCAATGGGTTACTCTTTGGATTCATGGTCTGTTTCGGAACAGCATTATACGTGGCATTCGTCCTTTACCTTATTTTTCGCGATGGAGCGGCCCTCTCTTCAACATGGCTCAGTTTATTATCATATAAAAGGTCCATATGTACTTAGAATTAGCCAACATATTACAAACTGTATCATTGTCAACTGGCGCATATACAGTACCAGAGCAGAATGGAGTCGGATACAGGTATCTATCCAAAAGGTTGGACCCGACTATTTTCTAAACTGTTTCTCTGTTTTTGGTCTAATTGAAAGTGTCTAAGTGTGAATACTAACGTCTAAGTACCCTTATCCCAAACAAGCACTTCAAAGCAGAATGAAGAGTCTGGGTAACATCACAGCACGGAAAGTTGAAGAAGCGATGTGCCATGGCTCAAACAGGTCGTGTCGTTGCTGCAAAGATGAATATGCAACATAAGAAGGTGCAGCATTGTACTATATTTCTCTTTTGTGTAATTTTGATTAATCATTTTATAGAATAATTTCATTTACATAATAATTGTTCGTTCATTTTTTTTAGGTAAATGTCATAATGTCTTGTTATTGCATATGGTTTGTTAAGATACTATAGAAAGTATGACAGACTCATTATTTTGGAAAATGAATAAAGGGTCTCATTTTTCAGTCCTATTTGATAAAAGGAACGAAAAAAGGCATAACATTTATCGGGGTTATTTACATGAAAGGTTTCTATACTTTGTCTACTATATCAATTTAATGACTGTATTTTTGATTATGTTATTTTAGTTCTTATATAAGTTACCTTGTACCAATTTGGTCTTGAGTGAAATTTATGGTTGGTAGGAATTTTTGATGGTTTGGTCATGGGTGGGTCAACGGGTGGGTTTACATTGGGGTGACTTGCATGTCAATGTAATTGTGATGTAAAAAAATTACGTTATTAACTTAATTTCAATTTGAAAATAGGATTAAGTTGACACAATATAAATTATACAGGAAAATTGACATAATTAAAAGTATAAGAACTAAATTGATATAGCGGATAAACACGTGGATTTTTGGTGTGAATAACCTCATTTAATAAATGCACAAGAAGAGTAATGTGTTTTGCCAAAAAAGGGGTATCATCATTGACTACTTCCATAACTTCTATTATTTGAAAAATAAGGGGAATAATAATTAGAACTTATCTAAAAAAATTAATATCATTGTCATGTTGTGAAGTTCATCACTTTCTTAACGTCGTTTATGATCTAGTACTGGCAAAAACGGAATGAAATGACACTTTGACCTTCAGGGTTAACATGACGCTTACCACTGCAGTGTACTCTACAGTAGTAGATTAGAATACGCTAAAATACTACTTAGTTTTTTTGACAATAACATAGAATGAAAATAGAGACCATGGGGGAAGATAGAAATATTGGAAATGATGAATTTATAGGTCAAATTCATACATAATGCAATAACAGAGAAGATTAATAGTGGTCAATGTCATAATGGAGAATATTAAGAGGGTTTAATCCAACAAATAGTCACCGGACTAGAACGAAGGATACCTGTATTTGGATTGTGGCAATAGAAAGTAACATTCTCAGCGGCCAAAGGGCTTCCGCCTAAGCGAGGTCTGGGGGGGAATTTTTTTTTTCCGATAATTAGCGACAAAGTCGCGAAAAAAAGCAGTCTACTCGACAAAGCGAGACCTGAGACCACTCTTACAAGAGCGGGGAAACAAGAGACACCAAAAAAATCAAAACAAAAAGACAATAAAAAACAGGAAGATTACGACTCACAAACATGAAAATACAAGGCAAACGAAAGCAACAAAACCAACCAAACGGCAGGAACAAGAAGCAAAGGACAGGAAGAAACTTGCTAGATACCAGAACTCAGGAGAGAAGGATCACAGCTCTTGCTCATGAATAGGGCACTCTCAACTGAAAACTCTTCGAACTGCAACAGAAATCAGAAACACACATCACCGCCTTCTATGTAGAATAGCACTCACCCTAGTCTGAGGGGGGTGAATGTACGCAGCCTTCCCCCTTCAGAGTGGTACCCTGAAGAGATGTTGTTTCCCCTAGCCTGAGGGGTAAGGACTTCCCAAGCGGTTACCCATCCTGGTACTACTCTTGCCCAAACACGCTTAACTTCAGAGTTTTAATGAGATCCGGTGGCAACCTGTTGGTACCCTCTTTGGCGATTGTGGCAATAGATGCCTATATATAGTCAAAATCATGTGCTAAGTTAGTATTTCTTACCAGAAATTTCTTCAATTCTCAATAAATTGTACCTAGTCGATAATTCTTATATCTCAGGATATCAAAATGATAAAATTTTTAAACTGCATGTTATTTTATTTTATATATTAAAATATTAGAATGTAAAGTGATAAATCTCCAAATTTCAGAATATTCAAGTAATAAGTTTATACTATTAATAGCTAATTAGGGGAAGTGAAATGAGTCATTGACACACCATTGAGTCTTTAATATGATTGACAAAAGCACCATAACAAAAATAATACTTTGAAACTTTCAAAGAACAATTATATATGACTATTTTAGGGTACTGTTATTGACAGAATAGTTTTTGTTAATGATAAAACAATTTCAATATAACAAGCCTTAAAAAGTCTTTGTAATTACCCTGTCATTAATAAAAGCTGTTCTGGTAGTAACATCGGCTGTATTTTCACCAGTTGTTTATCATAGGCAAATTAATACTCTTTTTGATGTGAATTGTATGATTATTTATTCAACGATATGGTTTGATTAATACTCACATATGTTTTTTATGTCAAGAAATTAGCATGCGTACATGTTCTCTATAAATTTGGATTGAAATCATAATATTAGTTCGTCTAAAATTAAATCAATTTCGAAATTAGTTGTGATTAGAATAACTTCAATATTACAAAAACTAAATTGATAGCAACATACCCAGTGTCCCAAGGGCTCCCGCTTAAGCAGGGTCTGGGGGGAAGCAGATGTATGCAGCCTTCCCCCTTCAGGGTATTACCTCTGAAGAGAGGCTGTTTTTGAGTGCCCCCAACCTGAGGGTGAGGACTTCCCAGGAGGTCACCCATCTTGGTACTGCTCTCGCCCAAGCACGCTTAACTTCGGAGTTTTAATGCTATCCGGTGACAATATGTTGGTACCCTCTTTGGTTATAAAAACTAAATTGATACGACTAAAAAATTAGGGATTGAATTAATACAATAGACAAAGCATATGAAATACTGATATAAATATATTTGATGCTTCATTCTTTTAAAATTCAGTAATTTTTTTTTAACTAAAAAAAATTCAGTAATTGTAACTTGTTATGAGATTGAAAACTTCATATTGCCAATTACTTAAATAAATAAATATTTTATTATAAAATAAATATAATTTACTATTTTAAATGAAAAAGATACAAAAAATTAATTGAAATAAACTTATAAATATAAAAGATGTTGTTTGACCTTATAGTTAACAAATTCATTGATGCTTCTCAGTAAGTTACAAGAAAAGTCACAAAATATTTCATTTTGATCATTTGCTTAGCATCTAAGCTTCACTTTGCATGGGTAAGTTTATTTCCGTAAGTAAGCAGTATTCTGTTAAGAACTCCACATGTGAGTTAATTTTAATTCGATATAGGAGCTGTAGGAAAGAAGAGACTAAAATATAAGCCTAATGGGTTATAAAAGCTCACTTGAACTTATATGTGGACTCAACTCTGTGAGTTGGGCCTAAAGATCCGGTGATAATTCAATATGTTTAGATTTTCTGTTTCGATAATTGATAAATTCATGGTGGGTTAGGTCATTTCGGGTCGTATGTCAGACCAGTTGTGAGAATGGTGCTTTCTTCAATTATCGTTCCTTCTTATAGATTTTCTTGTTTGGATTCATGTCCATAATGAACCTATGTGACGTCAAGGGTGCAAAAACACCAAACGACGACAACCCAGTGCCTCAAGGATTGAGGCTCTTGTACGTCAGAGTCTAAGGGGTAAGATGTAAGCAACCTTACTCTTACAACGTTCTACTTTAAAGGACCCCCAACCTTAAGATATTTTCAAAAAGCCCCAAACCTTAAAAGAAAAGAAAGAAGGAACAATATAAAATATAGAATAATACCGAAAAGAGTCAAATAAAGCAATATCAGACATGCAAGCAACAGTAAGCAAAATAACAACAATATCAGGCATGATGTCAAAGGTGAATGTGAAAAAAAATTTGGGTTTTTTTTTTTTTTTTATTTACTGAAACCACTTATATTTTTAGGTGAGGTATCAGAAAACTACCAGATTTTTCTAATTTTTCAAAGTCACACTTAAACTTTTCAAAAAAATCTCAATATCACACCTAATGTTGACACTGTTAACTTTCCATCAAATGAAACATCGCATATTTAGATGTGTTTTTTACTCGTAAACTTGTTTGTAATTCATTGATAAAAAAAAAAGGTTTATTAAGGGTAGTTTGGTAATTTCATATTTATTTTAACAAAAATTTAACGGTGTCAGCATTAGGTATGACATTGAAATTTTTTCGAGAAATTTAGGTGTAACTTTAAAAATTTTAAAAAGTAAGTAATTTTCTGATACCTCCCTAAAAATATAGTTAAACCCAAAATATTTTTAAGCTCAAGAAGTAACTTGCTAGGAATTTCAATAGGAAATAAAGGAAAGCGTGTAACAATATGAAAGAAATTGCCAAATATTGAAGAGATTTTGGTCACTCAAACTACCTTGTTACAACTCAACGCGTAAACTTTTTATCAATATTGCTCGGATACTATGTTAAGAAACTAATTGTCTCAAAAACTTAAACCGATGGGTAAAGACCCAATAATAATGAGGGCTTCTAAACGTTTTTCGGTCTTGGACCTGACCTGACCAGACCGAAGACTGATTAAGCACATATACAAGGACCAAGGACTGGATCGAAGACCAATCAATATCAATTACGCATTAAATATGGTAAATAATTTTAATATATAATGTATGTATCTAAAAATATTAAATCTTAGAAAATTAAATATTTATTTTTTTACTATTTAATAATTGTATAAATATCCCGTATAACTAATCTTAAATTATGTATATATTGTGTAAATTACACTATTATCGTGATTCTCTAATTTTTAACTTTTGTATAAAAACATTTTTCTTCTTATAAATGAAATTGCTAGATAAAAGTCGGTCCAAATTGGTCCGGTCCGGTCCGGACCGGTTTCTAACCGGTCTTGGACCGGACTGACCCTGTTTTAATCGGTCCAGTCTTCGGTCTCATGATTTGACGTACTTTGGTCTTCGGTCAGGTCCCGTCTGGTCTTGGACCGATGTGCACCCCTACTGCCAAGCATAGTTAGTAAAATAAGATACAGAAATTAGACAAAATTTATGACATTCATATATTATTTGTCTCTATACATAAAAATTATAAATGATTATATTTATATCTGTAACAACTCCTAAAATACTGGAAAAAAAAAAAAGATAATAGCTATCAATTTGACTTTTACTAACAGAGACAACAAAATGAATAAGTAAAAAATTCTCAATTAAAAAAGAGCGCAAATATGTTATATAAAACCAGTTGGAAATTACACTTGAATTAGGCCAAAAATAATTTTAGTAAGATAAATTAAATTGGGCTAATTGTCCTGTAAGAAATCTAGTTGATGGGCCTTAACAAAAAAATATTAGATTAAAATATCTAGCTTCTAGAAAGAGTCATCAAAATATCCTGTTCTTTCTTGTGTTGTTGCTGTGTTATCATGTCTTTTTGTCTTTGTGATGGTTGTTTTGGTCCCCGCTTTTCAGCGGTTGGACTCAGGACTCGCTTGGCGAGTAGCCTGCTTGTACTGCGATTTGTCGCTAATTATCAAAAAAAAAAAAGTTAGCATCTAAAGATTGTAAAATATCAAAAAAAGTTGTGGTGTAGAAGAGATAGACTAGATTTTTCTTGAAATATATCTTGTAACTAGAATACTCCCTTGGCATTTATAAATAGGAGCCATACCCTTGTATTTGCCAAGTTGTAAGAAAACCTTGAAGTTTTAATAAAAATGTAGTTACAACATGTTACGTGTAATTAGTATATACTAATAAATGTACCTAGTTCTTGGGGGTTCTTTGTGATTTTAGTATAAATACAAGTGTAATAAGCATCATTAGGAATTAATGACAAAACTAAACAATTCTTCTCACCTAACTCTTTTCTCTTTCTCTCTTTTCTCTCTCTGTCTCGTTCTCCCGATTTTCCCCAATCTCAAACCCTAACTCTTTCTCTCTCCTCAATCTACCTCTATTCTCCCCAAATTCATGGTGTAATCCAAGTGATTGCATCACAACAAAACTCTCATTCTCTCCAAAATACTTACTTCCCTCTTCCATAAACACCAAAATTAAAATTACTTAAGTCCACTATGCCATCAAAACCAATCACGGGCCTTCACGTGACCTCTCAGCTTAACTTTTTGAGATTCTTGGTTCTTTGACATGGTATCAATGCCTTATTAACCAAGAGATTACGAGTTCGAATCTCGATGCCCCCTCTCAATATTATTAGTTAATTTAACTACAAAGAAGTCACGAGATCATGAGACTTGAGATATTCATACTGAACCCAAAAAGTACCAATATAAGACTTCAAGCAGTTCAAATCTGAATCTCGAGCAAAAACGGTCTCAAGTGAACAAATCCGATGACGAACATGAGCATCATATGTCTCTAATTGCAGCACCTCGAATCTGAAATTCGAACAATGAACAACAATATTCGTCAGCAGTACAAAAAAACCCAAACAATAAAGGAAGAATCAAACTGAAGAATAGCCATCTGGGTCAAGATAAACCGCAGCACCATTAGCTGTGCCAAGTGGCATAGCCAGAAAGAGCGAGAGAAATATTTTTTTTTTAATTTAAATTATTTGTATAAAATAAATAATTTTAAATTTAATAATTTTAATATATAACAAAAATTTACAGACATCTAATTAATAAACAGTTAAAATACAAATTTATATATTAAAATTATTTTATATAAATAATTTTTATATACAAAAATAAATAGTCAAAATATAAATTTATATATTAAAATTCAGTTTAGATATCCGTTAAATTTTTGAATGAAAACGTCAAATGACAACAAAAATTTAACAAATATCTAATTAATAAATAGTTAAAATATAAATTTATATATTAAAATTATTTTATATAAATTATTTTATACAAATAACTTAAATAAAAAAATTAAATTAAAAACAAAACTATTTCTCTCTCTCTCTAGCTGTGCCACTTGGCACAGCCAAGATCTTCTCCCATAACCATCTTGTGGAGTTAACCACCGTTGTCAGTCATGAAGAATGTGTCTCTTTGTGAAAATATGTATGTTTTTATGAAAAGACATTTAAAAAATTATAAATAATCTCCTCGATTCTCATGATTAAAGCATATCAAAAACATGACTTGTAAAACTTTATCCTCTCATTCCTTAAATCTCGGTCATCCTTTCCATCTACGCTCTTATTCTCACTTTGTTTTAGGTTTTATTGTATCTCTGAGACTATTTCGGTATCCACGAAATAAGTCTTAAGGAAAGTGGTTCACTACATGCCTTGAAGCAGGTGACTGATTTTGATAGTTGTTTATACTATTTCCCTAACTGATTTTGATAGTTGTTTATACTATTTTCCTAACAATCTTAAGACTTATATGAAATGACTTCTTCCCCTGGCGTTTTTCGAGGGCAAACTTGGCGAGATTGGAAAAAGTGATTGAGAGAGAATTGGGATGTCTTCTTAAATCCTTATGTTATATAAATTGCTACGGATCAAGGTATGTTTTCTTATTCAAATACATGTGAAAATCATGAAAATTTATGAGGTATGAGAATTTATATTTTTTTCCTTTTTTTTGAAACAGAGAATTTATGTTTTATGCATTGTCGATTATGCATATGATTAAGTATACATGTGGTATAAAGCCAAAAGTTCAGAAACTCATAATTTTTCACTTACGCATTGTTTTGATGGTTAGTATCATGAATTTTGATTAGGACTTCTCAATCAGACACGACTTTTGAATCGATGATGTTGTATCATGTTATTTAACCCAAAAAAAAAAAGATTAAAAAAATCGAAAATGGAAAAATATTGCAGTTATTAGGAATGTAAATGAGCCGAGCCACCTCATTTAACCTATCAAGCCGAGTTCGAGTCTAGTGAAGCTCGAGCTCGTAGGCTCGCAAGCCTAAGCGAGCTTTTTCTAATATAATATATTTGTTTAAATATTGCTCAATGAAGCTAAATTGGAGGGTAAATGAGCCAAGCAGAGCTTAAACGAGCCTATATCGAACTTAAATGAACCAAAAATGTTGCAAGTTTAATTTGAAGCTTGCCGAGCTTAGATCGAGCCGAGATGAGCCCGAGCTTTTGACGAGCCGATCTCGAGCCCGAACTTCTTGAGAGCCCAAGCCGAGCTTAATGCTAACAAGCCGAGCCTCGAGCTCGGCTCAAATACACCCCCTAGCGATTGCAAAGTCTCGAACCGAAGAATGTAGGAGAAGAGGACAGTGACTCTAGCCATTGATAGGCATGCAATTTGTTTGTAACCGTAGGTTTGATCCGTTAAAATTGTTATTATATAAATTTTGATTATTGGTCATGTTTTATTAAAGTGATAATAATTTTAATAAGCAAATTATAAATACATGCTTGTTATTATATATTGGTACTATGAAAAAGAATTTAAGTTTTGGGAGGTTGTTGAAACGAAGCGCCGAAACGATGCCAAAACTAATAAAAATGAATAAATAAAATTATGGATTCATGATTGATATAAATTAGTAAAAACGAAAAACCATGTTTTTAATTCTTATAGAATTATAGCGGTTGAAACAAATAATTTGTATACATAATTGTTGAATATAATTAGAGTATAATTCATTTATCGTGTATACATTGTAAACACATTCTAAGCCATTTTATCACAAAGTAACATCCCCGTAAAAAAGGTACCCATTAAACAAAAGACATATGTCTTGATGACAATTCTAAGTCATTTCATCACGAAGTGACTTTCCTTAAAAAATAAAACCTAAAGAACCATTAAGAAAAAATGCATATGTCTTAATAAAAGAATATATCTTTTAGTAAAAAAGTATCTATTATATTATATATTATATATATTTTATTATTGCCAAATCTCTCCCTCTTTTAAAGTCCTCAAATTCTAAGCCGTGCATTTCTAAAGCCCCACTAAGGAAAAGGCATATGTATCCTTAGAAAAAGACATATGTCTTAATAAAAGAACATGTCTTTTAATAAAGAGGCATGTGCCTTTGATATGAATCTTTGTAAAGAGACGCGTCTTTTAGTGAAAAAACATATTTATTAAAGAAGAGATATGTATGAAAAGACACATCTACTAATGAAAGAACACGACCATTGGTATTTATTAATAAACAAACGATGATTTGGTGTCTTTAGGGTGAAGAGTTATGTCTCTTCGTGAAGGGATGTGTCTCTTCATGCAGGTATATGTCTCTTTATGAAAAAACACTTGAAAAACTATAAACAACCCCTCCATTCTCATGATTAGAGCATATCAAAAACATGACTAGTAAAACTTTATTTTCTCATTCCTTAGGTCTCGGTCATCCTTTTTCTTTGAGCTCTTACTCTCACTTTATTTTGAGTTTCATTGTATCTCTAAAACTATTTCGGCATCCATAAAATAAGTACTAAGGAAAGTGGTTCACTACACACTTTAAAACCGGTGACTGATTTTGATACCTATTTATACTATTTCCCTAACAAAGCCCCTGTACACGAGTAGTCCCTAAGAGCCCCATTTTAGATTTTTTATATAGAACAGGTCATCTTGAGTAAAATTGAAGCACCTATGTCCCTAAGAGGTGCTTCAATAGAAGATATTGTGGATTTTATACGATTTTGATTTTAAATGATCAAAAAATCTCTAATTAACGAAGATAAAATCAATTAGTGAAGTGAAATTAAGAACTTAGGGATTGATTTTGTGAATAAACGGGTAAAGATATGAATTTTTTGAAAGATTTAAGATAATGGGTAGAGATTTTGGGGGAGTGAGGAGAGAGAAAAAGAGGGGGGAGAGAGTCGTGGTAAGGAGCGAGGAGAGCCATTGCTTGAAATAACATTGAAAAAAAAATATATTTTTAAAACTAAACTTTAAAAAATTTATTTCTTCAGATGACATCCATATATACTTAATATTTTTTTTTTATTTTATTTAATAAATTATTTATTTATTTATTATAATTAAAAAATATGATGAATTAAAAAAAATTATAAATGTATTGGAAATTTTCTATTGAAATTGAGTTTTTTAAAAGAAAAAAAAAAGTCAAATGATAACATGGATGTCATTTAGGAAAATAATTTTATTTGAAAGTTCGTTTTGAAAATATTTTTTATTTTGGTGCTATTTCGGGGCTTAGCTCGGGAGGGGTTGGGGAGTTTGCAGTTTGTATGTAATACATGAAAAGGTGCTTCATGCGAGGACGCTATTTTCTTTTCCTTTTTATTTTTTTGATTTGACGTACGTAAAATAATCGTATATCACATATTATATGAGAAAAATATATCTTTTGATGTATTTATTTATTAATTATAAATTTCCTATCTAGAAACACTTATTTTTCCATATTAGAATTTCTAATCTATATCACTTCACCTCTTCAACTCTTAAACGGTTAAACGATTATCTACTATTTATATCTATATCTACATAAGATGTTTAATTTATGATAAATCAATCTTTTTTCTCTAAATTTATATATGTATAAGTCATTATATAAACAAATTCTATTTTTTATGTTAATAATATAATAATATTCTTAAATTATTTACATATACGAAGTATTTTTGATTGATATCGACTAAGTTACAAATTTTTTTTTTTTTTTTTTTTGACAGGAGACTAAGTTACAAGTTGAGAGATAAATATGCATGTGGGAAGAATTAGAATTCCTTTTTTTTGATATATTTTAAGATAATATACAATATCATGATAATCACGAGATTGAAATCTTAAGATATTCTGTTAGAGAATAAAATTATTATTAGTTTTATTTAATAGTTTAAACTTTTAGGTTTGTTAGTTTATTAATAAGATAGATAATATCTTTGGTAACCGTATACAAAAATAATAATGTATGTAAATTTTGATCAGTAAAGAACCGTCTTTATCAAATTGATTAACCTTTATTATTTATATAAAATTATATGAGTTTTAGGTCATTGTTATGGTATTTTTAAGTATATTTATTGGCTATATATAATACAACAACTCGATGTTAACAGAAACATTGAAAAAATTTAATTTTTATTATTTAAGAAAATATACTAACTAATATATTTGCCACTTAGTATTGCGGTTCAAAGATAAACAATATCTTTTTTATTTTTGTAGAAAAATTATGTATTATAGTTAACATATATTTTGTCATTATTTGGTAACGGATAAATATTCTTTTTTTAAATAGTACATTATAATTAATATATAGAGAATAGAACTTAATTAATTTGATAAAGATAGTTATTTACTAATCAAAAGTTACATATACGGATAATAATGGGGTAGGTAAAACCCATTACCTGGGGGTATCCGTCCCGTTTGGGGCGGGTACGGCATAGATGAGGCGGGTAAAGGGTACGGGTACGGTACACATGTCAATACCCGTGACGAGTATGGGGCGGGTACAGGTATAGGCTTGTACCCGCCCCGCCCCACCCCTTACCTGCATGTACCTGCATCGCCCCGCCTCGTACCCACATATACCCGCCTCGTAATCACACATTGGAGTTACCCGTTGTGTTATTTTATATAAAAAATTTCTTATACAATTTATTATAAGTATGAATTCATGGTTATTATTGAAAGAAAAAAGAAGAGAATTTATGGATAATAAGTTGAATATGAATAGGTAACAAAACAGGTACGAAGCGGGTACGGGTGAGCAGGGGTACATGTGTTGTTCTTGTACACAGTTACCAAAATTATTATATTTGGGTATAAGAGTTATTCGGAAAAAGCTTTAAATGTTAGATAATGGTTAATAAAGATTAATTTTATAATATATGGTGTTAATAAATCAATA
Organism: Simmondsia chinensis; assembly: GCA_018398585.1. Classification (NCBI taxonomy): domain Eukaryota; kingdom Viridiplantae; phylum Streptophyta; class Magnoliopsida; order Caryophyllales; family Simmondsiaceae; genus Simmondsia; species Simmondsia chinensis. Next base: position 36,603,787 of record JAGTTD010000007.1, read on the forward strand.
ATTCTTAAAGCTTAAATTGTTAAATAAAAATTAACAATAATTTTATTCTCTAATAGAATATCTTAAGATTTCAGTCTTACTATTATCATGATATTATACATTATCATAAAATATATCAAAATAAAGAATTCTAATTCTTCCCGCATTTATATTATCTCTCAACCTGTAGCCTACTTCGTCCATATTAATCAAAAATACTTCGTATATGTAAATAATTTAACAACATCACTACAATATTAACATAAATAAAAATAAAGTTTGCCTATATAATGGTTTATGTATATCTAAATTGAGAAAAAAAAATATGATCTTATCATAAATTAAATCTTTTATACAGATATAGACAGAAAATCGAAAATTTGATAAAGGGAGGGGAATGATAACTTCTAATTAATATATATATATATATATATCATATAATATATAGTATATAGTATATGTTTATTTTATATATGACAAATCAGAAAAATAAAAAGGAGAAAAAGATAGCGTCCTCGCATGAAGCAACTTTCCATATATTGCATGCAGACTGCAAACCTCTCTCCCTCCCTCTCTACCACGACTCTCTCTCTTCCCCTCCCTCTCTCTCTCTCTTCACTCTCCAAAATCTCTACCCCTTTATCTCAAATCTTCCATAAAAATTGTATCTTTACCCGTTTCTTCACAAAATCAATCCCCAAATCCCTAATTTTCACTTCACTCCTTGATTTTATCTCCGTTAATTAGATAATTTTTAATCATTTAGAATCAAAATCGTATAAAATCCCAGATTTTCCGCTATAAAACCCTCCTGAAAACCCTAAATATTTTGTTAATCTCTTTATGTTAACGCAATGGAGAGGGGTTCTGGGTTCTCCCCTTCAAACCACAGCCCTTCTTCTAGCGCCGCCATGCTAGAGACTCCAAACGACGCCGTTTTCGATCCCCTCCGCCGCCGTAATACGCTGCCGGAAAGTTCTGTTCAAGGGGGGACGCAAACCCTAGAATCTGCCTTTTCTGGGTTGAGTTTGAGTAATGGGTACAGTGATAATGTTGATCTTTCTAGGAATCTGAGTGCTTATGGTAATGGGGTTGATTCATTTTGGAGAAATGATTTGTTAAACTCTTTGAGTTCTGTTCAATCTTCATCATCATCGTCAATGGGTTTAGGGTTTTTGAATGATGGGTTGATGAATCAAAGGGGGTTTTATAATCATTATAATCATGAGCATCATCAACGTGTGAATCTTGATTGTGATTATAATGGGGCTAATCAAAATTCTGGGCTTTTGAATGATGGGGTGATGAATCAAATAGGGTTTTGTAATCATTATAATCATGAACAACATCATCAATGTATGAATCTTGATTGTGGTTATCAAAATTCTGGGTTTTTGAATGATGGGGTAATGAATCAAAGGGGGTTTTATAGTCATCATAATCATGAACAACATCATCAATGTGTGAATCTTGATTGTGTTTGTAATGGGATTAATCAAAGTTCTGGGTTTTTGAGGTCTGAGCAATTATATAATCACAATTTCTACGGTAATCTATCAAGAAGTTTAGTTGGTGGATATGTGCCTGAGAGAACTGAAGTTTCAAGACCCAACTTGTATGCTCGACGATCGCCTCGTAATAGGTTGAATACGAACCAATATAGGTTGAATTTGGAGGATTTGAGAGGGAAAATTGTAGCATTGGCAAAGCATCAAACCGGGTGTCGTGTTTTACAGCAGAAGTTTGAGAATCCAAGGAAGGAGGAGATTGATTTGGTTCTTGATGAGGTTCTTTATGAAATTGGTGATCTTATGAAACACTCTTTTGCTAACTATCTTATGCAGACGCTCGTTGCAATTTGTACTGAAGAACAGAGGGGAAGTATTCTTCTTTGTTTGAGTAGACAGCGACAATTTGTTGATGTTTGTTTAGATGGTCATGGGTATGTTTAGTTCTTTTGTTTTGATCTGTATACACTCTCCTTATTGGAAAATTTTCAATTAAAAATGTTGTTTCTTGAAATCTTTGTCTTTGTCTTTATAGAAGAATATGGTTTCGGTACATGAATTTGTATGAGGTTGATATGTGCCCAAATTAGGTATATAGGCCTATAATATTAGGATAGAAGAGTGGGTCTGGTCAAGTGAGGGATAAACCCTTGATATATGGTGGTAGAGAGTTGTATTAGAAACCAAGCAATGAAATCATATTTCCCTTCTATCTTTCTATATACCCTTTTAGTTCCAATCATTTACTGCTTTACTTTAGTTTCAGTCTATTTTTCAGTTTCAGATCGTATCAACTGGTAAAATTTTACCAACTTGAGATTGAGTGAAACATATATAATTTGAGATTGTGATGGAAATGTTTTCCCTCTATGAAGGAGAATGCTTTCCCCTTTCCTTGAGGGAGGAAAACATTTTTCATATCTGTAGTTGTTGTTATGAAGTTTTGCAAAGAAGCATAGAATACTTTCCGTTTATTTGAGAGGAATTCAATATTCCCTCGAGAAAAACATTTTCCACATATGTAGTTGCTATGAAGTTTTGCAATAGAAATGGGACGAAAAACATTTGTTGTTGAAAGAAATGGAGCAAAAATTGTGAAGTTGTCCTATGTTTAAATGGATTTCAATGGTTTATAATATTGCAGGACGCGGGTGATGCAAAAGTTGATTGAGCATCTAGAACGGCCTGAACATATTCGCTTCATTATAAGGGCACTAAGATCTCGAGTGTATCGATTAATTACTGATATCAATGGCAGTCATGTGATTCAGCAATGCCTGAAGTGTTTCCCTTATGAAGACATTAAGGTGAGAAACATTTCCCTTATGAATTTGTCCTGTACCTTTTCAAGCCATCATGTTCTTTTTTTCAATGTAGTTGATGTGCATTTAGGATGAATACCTTAGGTTTATTGAATATTTAGTGGATACATTATGGGTTTTCATGTGAATTCATGTCCGATGCAAACGAGTTGAGCAGTCCTTTGTTTGAACTCAAGCTTAATAAGGGCTTATTGAGCTCAAGTTTGAGTTGGCATCTCCTTGTTCCAACTCAAGTTTGATGAGGGCTTCTCGAGCTTGAGTTTAAGCCCATCTATTTTCAAGCTTTGATACATATGATAGAGGCAGCCTGAAGGGGTAAGGCTGCGTACATCCCCCTCCCTCCCGACCTTGCTTATGCGGGAGCTCTCGAGGCACTGGGTCGGTTGTTGTTGTTGTTGTTGATACATATAATAGGGCCAAGCTTGTTATAGAGTCGAGCTAGCTATTTGAGTCACTATGAGCCATTATTGAATTATTATTTGGCTAATATCAAATGTTGACAAGCTCCTAGAAGGCCCTTAACAAGCTCCCATCAAAATGTTCAAGAATGCTAACGGATTGATCAGTGATAGAATCATATTGTTGAGTCGCTCTTTTGCAATATTGCAATTTACTTGCATTTCTACACTATGCATTCGTGTTGCATCATTGATGGATGATTCAGGCCACAATATATGCCGTTTTATGGCGTGGGTCCTATACATTAGCATGTTCAACTGTATTGTTGATGGAACCAAGTCAAAGGTTGATGGAATCAAATCAAAGGTCAATTAGGAGTGTAAATGAGTTGAGTTGACTTACGATTGTGTGCTTCATTTCAAGCTTGAGCTCAACCTAGCCGAGCTTGTTAGCTAAATGAGCTAAGCTTGAGCCTAGTAAAGTTCGAGTTCAGCTTGTGAGTGTAAACAAGCCTAAATTTCACACAAGTTATTAGTGTAAATACGTCAATCAAGCTAAAGTTGTGCCCAGACTAGCCTAAATCAAGTTTATATGACCATGAGTAATGCGAGTTCGGCTTGAAGCTTGGTAAGTTGGGTTTCTAAGCTGAGCTGAGCTTGAGCTCAAGGTTGAAGTTTCCAAGCTCGATGAGCTTTAAGCCAAGCTTAATGCTAAAAGCCTAACAAGCTCATATACACCCCTAGTTACTATGTAACAAAATTTGAACTAGTAATCATGCTGATTGACATGATGTAGGCCATCACAAAGTGTCGTTGCATACAAAAAATTGGACAATGACTGGCTAAAAATGCCTTATATAATGGCTGTTATATTATGCAATGATACTCTTGGAAACCTCATTGGAATTTTGCCTCCAAGTTGTTGCTTAGCTTTATTAATTACACGTATAACCTAAATTCTCCATAATAAAATTATGGACTTTTTTGGCCAAATTGTGAAAATCTGTTTCTTTTTTTTTTTTTTTTTTTTTTTTGCTTGAAGCACCTTTTTGCGGAAGCATTTTTGTAAGAGTATTATCAATAGGGGTTATTTTGTTTGAGAAGTTTTTAGTTTTTGCTTCTACTTTTGCTTAAGAACTAAAGCACTATTTCGCTTCTACTTTAAAGTAGGAAAACAACTTTGGCTATCGAGTCTCTTATCACAGGTTGTTTGTCGCAGTATCTTCTGAATGAGGTGGTAGACAACTGCTATCAAATTGCGGTAGACAAATACGGTTGTGTTGTGCTGCAATTATGTGTAGAGCATGCTCAAGGCGAATGTAGGGAAAGCCTTCTAAACGAGATAATATCAACGGCTCTACATCTAACTCAGGATCATTACGGGTATGTTTTAACCTATCATATGATATGTATGAAGTAAGGCTCTGTCTATTCTCATAGAAAATAGTTTGTCTTAATTCTATTTTTCCTTTACATAACTTCATAGTGCCTATAATTTCATGCCATATGTTTCACGTTAACTTCAGCTTGGCCAAGCGTAAACTTCATATGAAACCATTTGATTTAGCAGCAAACATTTTCTTATGGAAAACAAACGGACCCTAGCCTTTCAGATTGAGCGCTTTAATGCATTCTTGACCGCTTCTCTTTTCTTTATTTTCATCTAGAAACTACGTTGTGCAACACGTTATGCAGTTGAAGGATCCCGAAGTGTCATGGAGACTTATTGGAAGGCTAGAAAATGATTATGTCAACCTATCAATGAACAAGTATGGCAGCAACGTCGTGGAGAAGTTCTTGGTAGAATCAAACTACGAGCAAAAAGTTCGGATTTTGGAGAAGTTTCTGGAAAGTTCTAGTCTTTCTTCGCTCCTCACGGATCCATTTGGCAACTTTGTCATTCAGACGGCACTGAGAGTTTCTAAGGTTATTCTTATACCTCGTTCTTTCCGATTTTTCGGTGTTATAGCATTCAAAATGACTAATAAAACAATGAACTCAAATAAAAGCATGCCATCTTTATATCTTAGATCATATGTTATGCGGTTTATTTCAAAAATGGAGTGAATTTATCCTTGCTTCTGAAAGAAGAACATGAGGAAGTAGCTCAAGTGTTAAAGTTCCTTTCTGTTGGCAAAAAGAATTTGTCCTCGACATAGTTTTAACTAAAAAATATTTTCTTCTAACTCGTTTGGGAAAATAGTTTCATTGCGCATCTTCGCATGGAGTTGAGATTTAGTAGATTTGAGGTGAAGCTGGTTGGAAAGAGTTTGAGAACTAGGGATCAGTGTGAAGCCGAAACCTATGAATACCCACGTCAGAATCATCGAGTTGATGGGAATTAGTTATGTCAAACAGGAAAGAGATCGAAAAAGACATAGTTAGGTTGTATAAGAAAGAGAGCATTTTTGTACACACTTTTCCCCCACCTAGTGAGAAAAAACGTCGAGCTCTTCAATTTGACCTGACCCGTCAAGCTTTGGACATTGCCATTGTTTATAATGTTTTGTTGTATATTTCACCCGATTCCTGATTCAATTTGTGTATTGTTCAAGTTGACATGTTTTAAATTCACATATAAGACTAAACGGGGTTCCTTCCGAAAGCCATTTTCCATTAGGTGAAATAGCCCACTAAACTTACCTATCGATCTCCTCTGTCACAACTCCAATATGAGATTTCTTACTAGACCCACATGTAAAATCCTTAACATGCAGGGATTCGGTATGGTCCATCAACATCGACAGTTGGTCAGTCTAATTCAGATGAACGTGCGATCAATGCGCAGCGACCCATTTGGAAAGAAGGTCCTGGCCTGGTTCCGCCAAAAGTAGCACCATGTATGTACCTCCGGCCACAACCATACTCGTACTCGGAGGTGGTGGGCATTTTTGTTGTCCAATATCGTCCATCTCCTTTTGTTTATTTAGGTGTCTGTCTATGTGTCTGTCTATCTATTTGTCACTCGCTAACTATACACCGATGTTGTTACTTGTGTTGTCTTACGCCTCCTGCTACACATTTTTCCGGGGGCCGCCTCTGCCGGTGGCGGTGGTGGGAGAGGGAATAAGTGGTGGCGCCGCCATGTTGAGGGAATGTACAGCTGACCAGCAGTGGGGGTTTGTGTTAGTTTTTGTGTACTTTTTGTGTTTGTTTAGTTGTTAAGTTGCTTGTCATTGTACTCTTTTTAGGTTCGTTTTTAGTGGATTTTAATTGTTGTTTTCTTGTTTATGTTAATTTCATTTTAGTGTTTCATTGCTTGAAACAGTGGAGGCAATATTTTATACTTGTTTTGGCTCGTTATTCGATCGGGAGTTTGTTTGGCTAAGTTGTGAAAAGTGTTTTTGTTCATAAATACTTTTGTATAATCTGCTTTTAATACGGGTATTTTTATCTTATAGCTTTGTAATTTATTGCTTGGAAAAGTTCTATACCTGTTTTGGCTCATTATAACCAAGCGCTTTGTTTGAAATGTTTTAAGTTTTTATTTTTGCGCTTTTTTTTTTGGTCCTACTATGGTTTGCGTGAGGGCTAATATAAATGTGAAAAATGTGGGGTTATTCAATGTTGCTGCCCTTTTTGTACTATAGCTCTGTAGACATTACTTTTATATAAACAATGTGTAAAAATAAGCTGGGGTGCACATCGGTTCATGATCAGATTGAAAATCGAAGTATGTCAAATCATGACACCAAGGATTGGGTTGGTCTAGTCCAAGATCAGTTAGAAACTGATTCGGACTGGACCGGACTGATTTGGACTGATGTTTCATCTGACGATTACAATTATAACAAGAAAAATACTTTTATATGAAAGTTAAAAATTAGAAAATAATGATAATAATATAATTTACACAATATATATAATTTAAGGATAATCATACAGGATATTTATATAATTATTAAATAGTAAAAATAATAAATATTTACTTTTGGAAGATTTAGTATTTTTAAATGCATATATTATATATTAAATATATATTAAAATTATTTTCCTGAAATATTTAATGTGTAAGGCTGTGTATATCCACCCTCAGACTTCACTAAGGCGGGAGCCCTTGAGGCACTGAATCTGTTGTTGTTGTTGTATTTAATGTGTAATTGATATTGGTCAGTCTTATGTTTAGGAAAATAATTTACCTAAAATTTAGTATTTTAAAATTACTTACCTAAAAAAATATTTAATTTTGAGTCATATATTTAGTTAAAGTGGAGCAAATAAGTAATGACACGTCAATAGCTAAATAAGTAGTCCGTAACGTGCGATACATTGGATCCTTGCCTTTGTTTTTTTTTTTTTTTTTTATAATCTTGGGCTTATTTTTTATCTTTGTAATTTTGGGCTTTTTGGAGCTATTTTTTCGAATATTTTTACTTTTATAAAATGCCATACAATTTAAAATAACTAAACTTTAATAAAGTTATGAAGAGGATAATTAAAAAACGGAATCAAAATTCAAAATACTTTAAAAATATTTTATTAACTAATGGTATACAAAAAAGTATAATACTGATTTTTAGTATAATTGGCTTACTCTATTTTTTAAATTAATAATTTAATGAGTTTAGAAAATATAAAATACTTTAAAAATATTTTATTAGCTAATGGTATACAAAAAAAATATAATACTAATTTTTAATATAATCGACTTACTCTACTTTTTAAATTAATAATTTAATGTGTTTAGAAAAAAATAAAAAAAAAATAAAAAAAAATATATATATATATTGTATTTACTTGTTTAGACCACTCCCAAAACTTTTTCCTTCCGACAAAGCCACCCTTTTTAGCCTCATATTTTTTAAGTTATGATTGATATTATTTTAGTTATTTTAAGGTATATGATAAAAATATTTTAAAAAATACGATTACAAAAAATTAACTATATAAATGTTGGAGAGGCAAAAAAAAAATTTAAAGAAAGGGAAAACAATTGCATATATAATGCTTAAAAGCGAAATCAAAAAAAAAAAAAAAAAATTAGGGTAAAATATAGTGTTTTGACTCAAGTCTGTTTAAGTATTAAAAAAAAGGTTTTGAAAATATCAATCTCTAATTTTAAGCTTGAAAAATAAAGCCCCAAAATTGGATTTCGTGTCACACTTAAACCAATTCCAACATATGCGTCATTTTTGTCATATCATAAAAAATGGAGCTTATTCCATCTAATAGTGCTGTACTTTTTAAACGCATTTTTTTTTAATTATCTATGTTATATTAATATTAGATGTTATTTTTATTATTTTAATTATATTAAAATATTTGACAAAAATAGATTGAAAACAAACACGATAAAAAAATAACTAACTAGACATCCGTTGGGGGTCAAAAATTTCAAAAAAGTAAAAAAAAATTCATTTGCAATTATCAGAAACAAAATAAAAAATTTAAGGGCAAAATACAACAATTTGACTTAAAAAATGATAAAAAAACACTGTGTTTTAACCATTAAAAATAGGAAAATTATCACTCAGATATCTTGAGGTTTTAACATTTATTACTTAGATACTCTAATATTTTAATATATACAACTGGGTTGGATGCTCTGATGTTTGAATATTTTGGGTTAGATGCTCTGAAGTTTGAATATTTTATCGCGTAGGTACTCTATATCAGAATTTGATGAATTTTAGTAGAAATTTGATCAATTTTATACAAAAAAAAAAAGTTGATACAGTGCATGAGTACGATAATATAAATAAGTTAATGCCAATATTTTAATAAAAAAATTAACGAATTGTGATAAAATATTCATAGGATATTGATATAAACCACCTATAAATTACCATAATTTTGTGTCGCTTTCACATTTTGAGGCAAAAATTATCAAATTCTAATAAAGATACTAATATATTATTGAAATCATGTTCAATTTTAGTACTTTCGATCGAAAATCTATAGAAATTTTGACAAAAAGGAACTTTATTGGTAAAATTTTATAACCTAAAATTACCTAGATGATAAATATCTAAAACTCAAGACATTGTGCTATATATATATTAAAATATCATAGTATAAATGTTATCTAAGCGATAAATTTTTATAAAAATAATAGGGTAAATTAAAGAAAATTCATATATTTTGCTTCAAAAACAGAAATTTCTCTCACAAATAAAAACACTCACAAAACTTTCTCACTTTTAAAAATTTATCACTTAACTCTCATGCAACGTTTCTTTGATCATTTTGCCCCTAAAAAAATCAGGGGTTAAATATTTAATTTTATTTTTGAAAAAGCAGTTTTATATTATTAGGTAAAATTTAGAAAAATTTTATATTTTTTCTAATAGAATTCAGAAAATTTTTATATTTATAAAAAATATAATTATTTTAAATAATTATACTAATAATATTGTAAATTTAGAAGATAAAATGTATTTTTAAGACCTTCATAAAAAATATTACAAGATAAAATATAATATATTTTATTAATATTATAATATTATTACTATATAATTAATTAAAATAATAATCTCTATAAATATAGAAAACTCCTATTTTTTTTAAACTTTAAAAAAAAATTTACTTTTACTTAAAAAATAAAATTATAACTAAAAACAAAATTAAATATTTAAATATTTTATTTAGAGATAAAATGGTCAAAAAAATTATTTAGAGGTAAAGTGATAAATTTTTAACAATAAAAGAGTTTAATAAGTAATTTATTTGTGAGAAAATTTTTCGTTATTGAAGCAAGGTATTTTATTTTCTGTAATTTATCCCAAATAATATCAAAAGGATTTTGGAGCACCCAAGGCGTTTGCTCAACTCAAGCAATTGCAATTACGATCTTCAATCTGCAAACACGATTCTTATCGGATGCATCATCAATGGCGCGAGTTCACATCCAATTAGGGTTTGCAATTCTCTTCGCTCTCGATTTCATGCTCCAATTCATCGATGGCGGTGCCAATCGGGCGTTACTTTTGCCGCTTTCTCTTTCTTCTTCTTCAAATCTCTCTCCTCATCGCGCTCTTGATCCCCGGTATCAACGGCATTTGTTAAGAGAAGATAACAGCAATTTTTCTAATGCTCGGATGCCTCTCTATGACGATCTTCTTCTCCACGGGTCGATCCTCCCTCCCTCTCTTTGATGCTTTTTGTGTTTTTTGGGGTTAGGGGCTCTAATATGTTCTTGTATTGTTGTTGTGTATAAGGTAGAGGATTGTGTCAATTCGATTTAGGCCCATGACGCACTGATGTTTCGTTTGTGTTTCAGTTAAATTTGGTTCAATCAGTGAGCCAGACCCAAATGCCCCGAGTAACAAATATTTGTAGGTTCTAGATGGGAGTGAGACTCAACCCTCACTTGAGAAAGCAGCTGCTGGCTTGCTTAACCCGGGCTTTCCTACAAAACGAGCAAGGCCGTCAAAGGGATCCGTGGTGGTTTGGACTGTGGGGGACCCCTCCGATGACTACGTCAATAGGAGAAGTGGTAGCAACAACAAATAAGTATGCGTAAGATGAATAATACCTGATAGAGGTGGCAACCGCGGAGGGGAAGAGGCAAAACCCGGGTCCTAGTGAAGGGAGAGACGTGAGGTCTCTTGGGAAGGGTGTGAGGCGTGAGGCCCCGGAGTGGATTGACTGTGTGGGGCGTGAAGCCCCAGGTTGGACGAGGGAGAAGGCTCCATGGGGCTAGGGTTGATTGTCGGGTGGAGGTGCCCAGAGGAGCTTGGGTTAAATGAGGGAAGTGAGGCTGGTATTTATAGGAGAGGAGGAGTTGGTTGGTGCTGGGCGGTAATGCCAGGTTGGGGTAGTACCGCCTGGTTATGATTGGGTGGTGGTATCGCCTGGGTTTGTGTATGATAGTAGGACGGTGAGTGCACGCTGTGGGTGGATCAGCGGTAGTCTAGGTTGGCGGTACTGCGGCGGTGGTGAAGGTAGGCGGTAGTTTGGGTTGGCAGTACGGTGGTGGCGAGGGTAGGAGGTAGTAGGGGAAGATGATTGTACACCGAAGGTAGGTAGGCGGTACCGTGGTGGTGAGGGTAGGCGGTAGTAGGGGAAGATGATTGTACACTGAAGGTAGGTAGGCGGTAGCCCGAGTAGGTGGTGCAGTGGTCCTCCACGGGAGGCGGAGCCTGACTGTAATGGGAGATGAGCATGTACCGTTAGTGTGCGGACGGTTGGCAAGGTTGGCGGTACCGAGGCCTGTGGTAGGGCGGTACCTTATGGTGGAGGAAGCAAGAGGTACCGGGCACCTGTGTGTGCGATAAAGGTGAGCGGTGCTGGACACTGTGTAAGCCATAGGTTGGCGGTACTGGGTTTATGGTAACTATGGCGAGTGGCGGTATACTTAGTGCTGCCCGGCTACTACCGTTATGGCCTTACGGTAATTACTTGTCGTGAGGTGTGTACCTGCCACTAGGTCTGGTACCGTGTTTGACTTATTGACCTGGTTCACTTTTTCCCCAACAGTTTGGCAACTGAATAAAAGGATAAAGAGGGGTGAAGTGATGCAAGTCTAATGAACTCGAACTCAATCAATCGAATCAATCAAAAGAATTCAACCAATTTACAATCACAAACTCAATCTCAAATAGCAAATCCGTAATGTACATTGTTAGAGTATAAAACCATTCCTGAGCCTTCACCCATCAACTTAAACTTTTGGGATAGTTGGTTTTTTGACATGGTATCAGAGTCTTATTGATCAAGAGGTCACGAGTTCGAATCTCAATAGTCTTCACTTTCAATATTTAAAACATATTAAGCACAAGTTATGAGGTGGGCCTGTGTAATATCCACGCTTCAAGCCCAATCGGCATTCACATGAGTGGGCATGTTAGAGTATAAAACTATTCTTGGGCCTTCATTCATCAGCTTAAGCTTTTGGGGTAGTTGGTTTCTTTATATATACGTATATCTGTATATATGAGTATAATTGTGTAGCTATACAAGTATAGATGTATCGGGTTTGATATAGGAAGAAGAAGATAGACTCAAGACAGAGAAAGAGGAGGGGGGGGGGGGAAGAGAGGGATAAGGGGACCTTATTTATATTAAAGCCTAATCGCCCCTAATTGATCTCTAACGGACCCTAATTAATGATGGTTAAGGGTTGGTCGACGTGGCACTCTCGGGATTGACCTGAGCTTGGGTGCCGCTAGTCGATTCGTATCATATAGAGGGTAAAAGTAAGGTATTATCCTATTCATGTTTGTATAAGTTTAGAGGGGTAAGGGTGAAGAGATAAGAGTAAGGAGAATTATAGTTAAAATAAGGGCAAAGTTGTTCAAATTTATTTTAAATTTACCTTTTTCCCTCTTTACCCCAAATTGGGATTTAATGAAAACCACGCTTAAAAAGTTGCCAAGCAGGGGTAAGAATTTACCCCCAATTACCTACTACCCCCCTTTAACTCATTACCCTATTATCAAACAGGGGGTAAGATTTAGTGTGTGACTCTATATATATACTAGGATTATGTATATTTAGTATTGAGAATTGAGATGTCTCTTGTAATTTTCCTTCAATACAGTGATATATTGCTCCATCTGGATGTAAGCTTCGTCTAAATAACGTAAATTTGGTGTCTCTTGTTTTCCTCCAATTCCTTTTGTTTGTGTTTATTATTTTGATTTAAGGTTCCAGTACGTGGGTGGTCCTAACATATGAGTATAATATTACATCAGAGTTATGAGAATGAAGAGATGGAAATGTAAGTTTAATGGCTTATTCCACCGATTTCTGATTGGTTTTGAAGTGCACACTGACTTGGGTTTATAGTTTTACATGAGATTTCAAATGCTAACTTCTTGCACTGAGTTTGGATCCGATGAAAAATTTAGTTTTTCCCCCCCCTCCCTAATTATCTCGTCATTCTAGGTATTTACTGAATGTGTGGTGGAATTGATTTGTGAACTTTTGTTGTTTGCAGGTACTATACAACTCGGCTATATATTGGAACCCCACCACAGAAATTTGCGCTCATTGTGGATACCGGAAGTACTGTGACGTATGTCCCTTGCTCCGACTGTAAAAGCTGTGGGAGGCATCAGGTTAGGGTTCTCATTTCTTGAATTTGGTCCTTGTTGGGTATTATGTTACTCTTATCGTAATTGTTTACAATTTGACATGTGAGTATAGTTACATTGTCCCATTGGAGTTTTGAGAGAGAAGTGATCAACATATAGGTTTAGATAGTTGCTCCACGTAATGGAAATTAGTTTCAGTCAAAGCTGCTAGTTAGCTCAGTTGGTAAAGTCCCTTGGGGGTAAAACCCGAGACTCAGGATTGAATCCTGCTTTCATCAGGGTTAAGGGGATTTTTGGGGTTTGCGGAGGGTTTACCCATGTGTAACCCAATTGGATTTTTTACCATTTGTTAAAAAAAAAAAAAAAGGTTTCAGGACGGAACTTATATATGCCAACTCCGTGGGTCTAGTCTAAGGCCTAGTGAAATTTCATGCGATATTGGATGGTTGTTAAGATTCTCGGCTCCATTTAATTAGTCTTCCCTCTTGTCACCCATCATCATTTTTTGGATGCCCTTGCCCATGGCAGAATTAAGGGTTGGAAGGAGCATCTGAATGTAGAATAGACTCACATGTGAGGAGTGTTAGAGAATTTTATACGTGAGTGTAGTTAAATTATCCTACATTGGAGTTGCAAGAGAGAAGTGATAACATATAAGCTTAGGGGGGCTACCTCTACTGTCGTTTTAGAATGGAACATCAATTGGACAACGTGGGTGCTATATGTGCCAACTCCATGTGTCTGACCTAAGGCTCAGTGAAATTTCATATACTGAAACCGAGATCCTGTTCTACTATGTTAAATCCACATAGATTGATTACTTTGCGTATTTGAAGATGTGCAGCCCTTAGTTTCTGGCGGATAATTTGATTGAGTTTTGGCGGTGTTTTGAATATTTTCTTCATCCGGTGGTTGTGTGTGTTGACAGCAGCTGTCATTGGCGAACAGCAAGTCATGTTAAGAGTAACCCTGTCATGATACTGATACAGTAATACCCCATATCGAAAACCTTAAAGGAAGGGTGCCGACTTATAACTAAGAAATTATTCATTGCTGATTGAGTTTTGAGACGCAGAGCTATTGGGTTTGGTACAATGTTCAGGCCATTGACCCACTAAGCATGAGGGCTTGGATTTGAAACTCATCCCCCCCCGCCCCACTCTCCTAAATGTTGATAGGCCTATTTAGGGCAATGTTGTACATGCCTACCGTTGTTAAAAAGAGTTTTCAGTTGAACCTCTCAGTCCGTTAGAGATATGCTGCTACCCATGGTTGTCAGAATCGGGATTCTACGTAGGATCGGTGAGGGGTCCTCAGGATCGGGATCGTAGAATCGGATCGAGAATTGTAAGATTCTACTTTTTGTGTAAAACACTAGCTTGTATCCATAAAAATCGTATTATAAGCCTCAAATATGCAATAAAGAACATCAAAAAGTGCAAAAATCATTAATTTCATAACACATTAAAAATCCATAAGTACGAAATTAAGTTCAATTTCATAAGTATCAAAATCAAATATAATAGATAAATATGAAATGTCTAAGTTAAATATATATGAATAACACAAGTACAACTTAAAGACTAAAATTAAAAAGAGAAGGCATTCATAATTAGTGAATATGATATTAATAAGTTGAACAAATTTTCAGTTCAATACATAATATAAATCAACAATTAAGTTAACATTAAAACTAGGGAACAATATATTGTATTATAAAGTTGAAGAAATATAATAAAATTAATAAAATTGACTACAATCAAGTAATCAATAATTCAACATAAAAGTTCAAATGGGTATACTTAGATAACAAAGCACAACTTCTTTGAAAAAATTAGAAATTAAACAAAGTAAAACAAAACCAAGCTTAAAATAAACAAAATGTAAATCAAAACAATTACCAAGTAACTCAATAATATACTATAAGAATAAGAAATTAAACAAAAATTAGAAATTTTTACCCAAAACGAAAATAAGCTCCGGTCGGTGGCGTGGCTGGCGGTAGTCGGTCGGTGGGGTGGTGTCGCCTGGCGTCGTGGTGGTGATTGGTGGTTGTTTGTTGGCTTGTTGGTTGTGGTTTGGGGTTAGGGTTAAGGGAAAGGGGAGGGGTGTGGTGTGAAGAGGAGAGAGAAACACGGGGGTGCGTGTGGCGCTGGGGGGTTTTGAGTTTTTTTTTTTTTTAATTATTTTTTTGTTATCAAACTCGGTAGGATCGGTCAGAATCGTCGATCCTACCGATTCTGCACCGATCCTACTTCAATTTTTTGCGATTCTATTTTTTTACGATTTTTTACACGATCCGGGTTGATTGGGCGTAGTAGGATCGTACGATCCTACGATCCGGATCGCGATTCTAATAAGCATGCTGCTACCCACTAGCTACTTTCACTGCCCATTGGTACATGAATTTTAAGGATTCCAGCTGCTATGTGCTGTCATTTTGTAACTATAATGAACAAATATAATATAATCAAGTTTGACTAGCGTTCCTTGTTCAAACTCTCTCTCAATCACTGTTCAATCCTAATATTAAGTTCCATCTAGTTAATTAGTGAAGTGTGAGTGACTTTGCCCAGCATGTCTTCGCTCATTTATACGTGTCTTATTGTAACTGCCTAAATGATATGACCTCAAGCTCTATGTGGTTTACAATGATTCGAAAGAAGTTTCAAGTTCGAGGCAAAAGTTTTAGAAGATGAGAAACGGGAAAAGTTTGCTCCATTTTGAGTAAATGGTTGGGAATTTTGGAGAGGCTAGTGGCAAGAAAAAAGGAGCAGAGAAAGTGTTGGTGCCCATTCATTCTTTCTATCTACACGCTCTCCTTTGCTACGTAACTAGATGTCTAAAGTTCTAGATTTAAGCTTTTGTTGGTAACTTCTGAGAAACAACTAGAATTCTGATTCATTTTGTGGAACAGTTAATGAACTCTTACGCAAAATGATAGATTAATTGGAATCAGAAAATAGGAAAGGTTGTGAGGATCTAAATCGGAGCTTGTAAAAATTATAAATAGAAAACAAAGGAAACCGAGCAAATTCTTTTTCCCACTATGTGAGGTTGCTGCTATTCTGATTTTTTTCCGGGAGATTTTCCTTCTGAATCCTATGTCTTGTGATGTAGATACATCCAATAGCATCTAATCTTTGCTTTCCTTATCTTATGAACTCCTTGATATTTTACCATTTATGCTTTTTTCTGTATTATATGTTGGTCCGAATAGCAATCCTGTAATATTTCCTTTTATATTAAGAGGCGTCTTCAGAAAACATGAAACACTGGAGGAACTCGGATTAAATGAAAGCCTATTAGAGGGAACCAAACAGGGTGCCATCCATGTTTATTATATCCATGAGTTTCTATCTTATTTGGATAAGAGAAGACAACGACTTGAGAGTGTACTTTCCTTACCGTTACCTCCCTTCTTGTTCTTGTGTTTGCTTTCTAATTTTCATTTCCTTGGAATGTTCAGGACCCGAAGTTCGAGCCAGATTTGTCAAGCACTTACCATCCTGTAAATTGCAACATAGACTGTGACTGTGATGATGAGAGAAAACAATGCATTTACGAAAGGAGATATGCTGAGATGAGCTCCAGCAGTGGAGTGCTTGGTGAGGACATCATATCATTTGGTGATAAAAGTGAGCTCAAGCCTCAGCGTGCTGTTTTTGGCTGTGAAAATCTTGAAACCGGTGATCTCTACAGTCAGCATGCTGATGGCATAATGGGTCTGGGTCGTGGGCAGCTGAGTATTGTTGATCAACTAGTTGACAAGGGTGCTATCCGTGATTCGTTTTCTTTGTGTTATGGCGGCATGGATATTGGTGGAGGAGCCATGGTTCTCGGCTCATACCCACCTCCAAGTGATATGATTTTCACACGTTCTGACCCTGTCCGAAGGTCTGGAAGTGTAGATGACAGACAAATCTAGATTTCTCGTCTTTTGGAAATCCATTTATGACTCTCACATTTAGGACCTGTTTGGCCAAACTGTAAAAGGAATTATTTTTTCAAAAGTGTTTTATTTTTTTAAGTACATTTATAAAAAGTGTTACTAATAAAAGTATTTTCATATGAAAATTTTTTGTTCTGCTCCTACTTTAAAGAAACACTATTTTTCTATTTTTTGATTAAAAGTAAAAGAATAACTTTTGCTTTTATATGAAAGTACTTTTCTTTCAGGCCAAACACCCTTAAAATTAAAATCAACTGCTTTTTCCAAAAAAAAAAAAGAAAAAAACCATGTCTTTTTCCAAAAGAAGTTAGGCCAAATAGGCCCTTACTAGACTTGTGGGATGGTTGCAGCTCATATTATAATATCGAGCTCAAGGAAATACAGGTTGCAGGAGAGCCGCTGAAGTTAAGCCCAAAGATCTTTGATGGAAGGCACGGTACCATCTTGGACAGTGGAACTACTTATACTTATCTTCCAGAAGCAGCTTTTACTGCTTTTAGAAAAGCTGTAAGGTTCTTTGCAGAAGTTACCGTTAAATTTTTAATGGTTTGTCGCATGATATCCCATTTTTGAGGGTGGGTTAGATTTTGTTCTGATCCTTATATGGTTTCCTTGCTTTGGAATTTAAGGGTGGGTTAGATTTTATTCTATCTTAAGCTGGATTAATGTTACAATCAGTGTATGATTTGCATTAAATGTGTTTGTATAGATACTTCTTTCAATATGCTCTGGAACTGTACGACTAAGTTGTATCTGCAATTTGTTTTTGCTAGAAGCCTGAGGTTTGCTTTTGTATTCAGCAGCCCGGTTTTAGGATCTGTTTGGGCAAGCTTGTTTTCTAGAAAAATCACTTTTTCATATCATAGTATTTGACCTAGAAATAGAAGTATTTTTAAATGAAAGTTAAACAGAATTAAAAAAATAGTACTTCTACTTTAAAGTAGTAGTGAAAGCGAAAACCGAAAGATTTTTAAACAAAAATACTCCTGGCTGCTGCAATTTTTATAAAAAGGGCTTACTAAAAATAGATGTTATTTCACAGTTTGGCTAAGCAT
This sequence comes from Simmondsia chinensis, assembly GCA_018398585.1. Lineage (NCBI taxonomy): Eukaryota > Viridiplantae > Streptophyta > Magnoliopsida > Caryophyllales > Simmondsiaceae > Simmondsia > Simmondsia chinensis. The sequence goes on from JAGTTD010000007.1 coordinate 36,621,978, forward strand.
AATGTTTTAGCTTTCGCTATTAGGGAATCAATGACCCAATGTATATACCCCGATGATTTTACTCAAAGGTTTTCTCTTTCTTTTTTCTTTTTTTTGTGTGTGTGTGTGTGTGTGTGTACATTATAAAAGTAAAGCTTCTAAAATCTTTTTGCAGCTCTCTTGAGAATTTGTTTATTCTTAAATGTTCGCTTTAGTAGTTTTTATTTGGGATTCCATATTTATATCTCTGGCTTCTGTTACTGTCGTCGTATTTTGAAAATCTCCTTCATTGCAGCCTGATTCGTGTTGTTATTTCAATCACTGCATCCGACATTGTTTCTTCAATAATTCACTGCATATTGCATTGACGTTTAAAACTGAATAAATTAATCATAATTCTTTTCTATGAACACAGATTATGAAGAACATTCATCCTCTTATACAAATACGTGGTCCTGACCCAAAGTACCATGATATCTGTTTTAATGGGGCTGGAAGGTACAAGACTAAGTGTAGGCAGCTCACAGTTCAGATATCGTTTCTTGTTTGCAATTTTTGGTTTTTTGAACATTAGAAACTATATTTTGGAGGCTATTTTATCTAATGTTTGGACTTCCGTTTTCAATTTTTTCCTAGTTTAGTTGAAAACTGAAAACAAAAAAACCAAAAATATGAAGCATTCGTTTCCAAAACTTGATTTCCAGTTTGCCAAGAACTGCAAACAAAAAAGATACCAAGCAAGGACTTTTCTATGTGCACTGATTTGTTTTGTTATGGCAACAGCTGACATTCTTGTTTGACATTTGCTTTAGGAACATCTCCCAGCTTTCAAAGACCTTTCCAAAAGTTGAGATGGTATTTAGCAATTCCCAAAAGTTACTATTAACCCCAGAGAACTATTTGTTCAGGGTAATATTACCGATGTAATTTCTTATATTTGTACAATTGAATAGACAAAAATGTTTCTATTCAAACGTCGTTTTCTATCCGTAATATTTTTTTCCCCTTTTCTCCGACATGGTCTGGGTTTACAGCATACGAAGGTTTCAGGTGCATACTGCCTTGGAATTTTTCAGAATAAAGATACATCCACTCTTTTAGGAGGTATGTTAACCATTTCTTTAGCTAGAATGACAATTTTTTAAAAGAATTTATAATTGAAAATATTTCGTGTAAGAAAAATGTTTCCATTGACCCAAATGGAGCCCTAGTATGGCATCATTTAGTCCTCGAGTATCTGTTAGGTAGTGTATTTTTTATGACCTATTCTAAATGTTTCTACCTTACATAAAAGCGTTAGATCTCACTGGTTACTCAATGTTATGAATCTTTTTCTGCCATTTTGCTCAAATTGGGGCAGTTTTCAAAGGTGGGTCATTTCCTAATTGATGGCCTCTTTCCCATTGTATAACTAGGGGGTGTATATGAGCCAAACTAAGTCTGATGAGGCTCAACTCGTTTGCGTTGAGCTATGCTTGGGTTCCTCTCTAAGCTCGCTGAGCTTGGAAACTTCAAGCTTAAGCTCGGCTCTTCATACGTTCAGGCTTGGCTCTGCTCGATTGAACTTGAACTCAGCTCAGCGAGTTTTGAACTAAGTTCATCTTATTTAGCCCCATTCAAGCTCGATCTAGACTCGTCTAGGGTCATTTAGGTTCAAGCGCAACTCATTTAGACTCAAATTGGGCTCTAGTGGGCATTACTTAAGAGACAGCTTATATTACTATGGGCTTCCGGCTAAGTTTAAGCTAGCGAGCCTGCAAGCTTGAACTTTACTAGGCTCAGTCTCAACTCGACAAGCTAATAGTGCTTGAAATAACCCGAGCCTTTCGATCTTTGTCACTAGCCAGCTTGCACGGGCTTGGAAGATGCTCATTTACACCACTATCTATAACTCTCTTTATGGCTGTAGTGCTCTGAATTCCTTTACATTCATCATTGCTTATTTACATCTGTAAGTGTCAATCTGCCAGGGAAATAACCCAGCTTCATTTAACACTACCGAATTCTTTTATATAATGACAGGAATTGTTGTTCGCAATACGCTTGTGATGTACGACCGAGCGAACGAGAGAGTTGGATTTTGGAAAACCAATTGCTCCGAACTCTTGAAGACACTGCAGATTCCTCTTGCCCCTGCACCAGCACCAGCGCCAACAGCTGCCTATGTCAACAACACTAGTATAAGATTGCCTCCAGCCATGGCCCCAACTGCTGCAGTTGAGAATATACTCCCTGGTAGGTCAAGAACCTAGTTTTGGAATGATTGATGATTCTTGCGACATCTGCCCTCAAATTTAGGGGTTGTCAAAGAGTTGACTAAGATTCCCCTTGTTTATTGAACATAAACAAGCTATATCGATTTCAAACACAAATAGTTTATTGAACATTCGGTTTGTTTATACACTTACCCTCGATTTTCCTATTGAGAATGGAACTCTGAATTTGTGTTAGTAATCACATTTTCTGCTTTAACCTACTTGTCTATTTTTGCTTCTTGTTATTTGATTACTATATGCAAGGAACTTCCATTCTGATATGATTTCCAGCAATCTAGAGGTCCATATACATGTTTCTTGTTTGTGCCGAACTTGAGTGGCTAGGGGAGTAAATGAGCAGAGTCGAGTCAGGCACCCCCTTTTTGAACTTCAGCACAAGTTCAAGTTAAGATTTTATCAAGCTTTCACGCTTTTGTTTGAACTCAGTTTAATAAGATATTAGTGTGTTCTATACTCGGCTTGACTCAGCTTGCTAGCCTATTTGAGCCGATTCAAACTTGTTATTGAATTAGTCAAAACTAATAATAGAGTTGAGCTTGCTATCAATTCAAGCTTCCTATCAAGGCGAATTATCCAAGTTACTATTAAACCATTTTTGAGCTAGTACCGACCATCAACGAGCCTTTATCGAGTCCTTATTAAACTGTTCACAAAAAGTTAACGAGTTGAGAGTCCCAGTGAACTTGTCTCGTTATGTTTATCAACCTACTCGGCCCCGACTCAATAAGTTATCGATCCCTTAAAAGGAGCAAGAAGAAGCCCGTATCGATTTCGAATATGAGTAGTTAATTGAATTTTTGGTTTGTGTATACCCCTATTTGTGACTGAAAGGGAAGAAGAAGACTTCCACTACATCATCAGTGGAGACAGTTTCAATATGAATGTCAGGTTTCTCTGGCTATGTGGCAACTGATGCTGAATTCTTTTCTGCAGGAGAAATCCATGTCGGACTTATAACATTTGAGATGTCACTTAGCGGCTATAGCTCCAGTGTCAGGCCTAATGTTACAGAACTTGCATTGTTCATTGTGAACGAATTGGAAGTTAATGCTTCTCAGGTAAATCTCAACCGTTGTCGTTTTTGCTATATACAGTTTCTGCTCAATGAAGGCCTCTTCATCGCCTTCCAAAGTCAACTACTTCTGACTTGTTCCTAGGGGTGTAAATAAACCGAGCCGGCTAACTTGAAAGGCTTGGCTTGTTTCTATTTAGCATATCAAGCTGAGCCCAAGTTTGGTGAAGTTTGAGCTTGTAGGCTTGTAAACCTAAAATGAATCTATGTGAGCCTATTTGACACAAATTATTAGTTTAAATACACCCAACCAAGCCAAGTTTTGTTCTTAAATGTGCTAAGCTTGAGCTTGAACAACCTCAATGACCTAGATTGAGATGTTCGGAGCTTGTCGAGTTGGGTTCGAGCTCAACTAAGCTAAGCTGAACCCGAGTCTATGATGAGCCAATCTCCAACTTGAGTTTCCAAGCTTGGTGAGCTCTGAGTTGAGTCGAGCCGAACTAAATGCAGACAAGCCAAGCCTCGAGGCTAACGAGCTCAAACTTGGCTCAGATACACCAATACTTGTTCCTTATCCCTCCTCTTTAAGTTAACGTTAGCTTTTGGAGTCATCTAAACTGGAAGTACTCGTTGCTAGTTCCTCGAAATGATGGTGTTTAGTGATTCTTTGCACTATCATGTCACCTTAGTATTGTGACTGGTTTTATTTTTCTTTAACTTAGATGCAGCTTTTCTACTAAATGCTAATTCTCAGATCCTTGGATATTTCAGGTCCATTTATTGGATAGTACTTCTGAAGAAAATCATTCACTTGTTAGATGGGCCATTTATCCAGCTGCTTCTTCCAACTACTTCTCTAAAACTACAGCGAAGGTAATCTTTCTATTATGACCTAAAGGTTATAAAAAGTTGGCTATTATTACGTAACAATACTTTTGTGATTTATATATATATATATATATATATATATAAAGAATTGGTAGAAAAAAAATATGGCTTATTGATGTTAAAAGTCCCTATACTTTATTTTTTCTTTAGTCCAGTCTTTTTATTTTTTCTTTTATCAATTTGGTCCTTATATAATTTATATTGTGTCAATTTAGTTCTATGTGTCAAAATATAAAATTATGCATAGGTCTTTAACCATCAACTTAAACTTTTGAGACTGTTGGTTCCTTAACATGGTATCAGACTCTCATCAATCAATATGTCAAATCTCAATAACCCCTAATTTTAATATTAACATAATTTAACCACAAGGTATAAGGTGGGTCTATGCATTATCCACGCTTCAAGCCCAATGGGTATTTGCATGAGGGGGCATTGTTAGAGTATAAAATTATTCCCGGGCGTTCACCCATCAACTTAAATTTTTGGGACAATTGATTCCTTGACACTATGCTTAAATTGAAGTCATGTTAATGAAGTAATTTTTCTCTATCATGTTTGATGCAAGTGACCTGATACAAATTCACCCTTGACTCGATCACTAAAAGTTTGTTCGCCAACATAAAGTTAATTTTACTCTTGGACTAAATTGACACAATGTAAATTATGCAGAGTTTAAATTGACGATTAAAAGTAAAAGGACTAAATTGACACAGTGGACAAACCATAGGGATGGAGACTCATGGCATAAATAACCCATGATTGGATATTAACTAGAACTTTGCAAACATAATAAAAGCAATCCATGCTTCCCTAGCATACACTGAATGATCATTGCAAGCCATTACGTAATATTCGTAGCATCCAACTTCTACGATCCACAATTACGGCTCTAAATTGCTATTTGAATCTCGGATCATGATATTGTGAAGACCATCTAAATCTCTTGGTTTTGAAAACAGATTTTTTCTGGTTTTGGTTTCTTTTATTCAGTTTTTCCCTAGTCCAACTAAAACTTGAAAACAGAAAACCAAAACCCGGAAAAGATTGTTTGCAAAACCTGATTTAATATTCTAAAAGCAAAAATTACAAACAGAAAACAATACTAAACAAGCATTTTAAGTGCCTCCAATGGTTTCCTAATGCTAGTATTTGAATTGCAGAACATAATTATGCGTCTTACGGAGCACCGCATGGAGCTTCCAGAAAGATTTGGAAGCTACCATTTAGTTGGATGGCAAGTTGAGCCACAGAATCACCAGTATGTGCAATTTCTACTTACTCTTTCTTTGTCTTTTCTTGTCTTTTAACTGCTATTGTTTGCTTTATAGACCCCATAGGTAGTAATAGAAGTTTCTAAAGTTGGGGGTGTAGATGGAGCGTTTATAGTACAATATATTAGATATACAGGAAATTAATTAAATATCATCAATTGAATTGTTAAAGCATAACTTATCAAAACAAAGTCAATGCTAAACAATGACCAAGAAAATTGTCTGATATGTCCACACGATTCCATTATTCCTTGAATTGGGTGATAAAATGAGCGAACAAATCATTTTATGAATATCTTCTTTCCAAAATGATTCAACGATTGCGTGAATTGTGTTCTCCTTGAGTTTGGTACATCTCACATGAATTTGACTTCGAAAACATTGTGGAAGTTTCCTGCAGCTATGTTCGAAAGCTTGAGCTAAATGAACAAATGATTTGCTAGGGGCAAATGGTTTTAGACTACTGTTTTCAATGACTGAATATATTGCTTCTTCTCCCTCATTGAGTACGAACTTGCCAATGAGACCTTAGTTCAGTGATAAGACAATACCCAAGAGACAAGACCGTAAGACAAGAGATCCTATGTTTGAAATAATCTCTCATGTTTTATTTTATGATAAAATTAATTCCTCATCTTTTAACTTTCACCTAGTTTAATCACAAAATAAGACATAGAGGACTATTTAAAATATTAAAAAAAAAAAAAAAAGATGGAGGGACTAATTTGATCAAACATACAAACATCAAAGTTTAACAAAGTAAATAACTACTAAAGCGGGTACCAACAAGCCGTTACTGGATCCCATTAGAACTCCGAAGTTAAGCGTGCTTGGGTGAGAGCAGTACCAGGATGGGTGACCTACTAGGATGCCCTCACTCTCAGGTTGAGGACACTCGAAAACCGCCCCTCTTCAGGGATAATACCCTAAAAGGGGAAGGTTGCGTACATCCGCCCCCCCCCCCCCAACCAGGGGAACCTTGCTTAGGCGGAAGCCCTTGGGGCACTGCATATGTTGCTTTTTTTAAAGTAACTCTTTTGTTTTTGGCTAATATCACCACGGTATTTTTGGGTTCGATTTTTTGCAATATGTGCTAACAAACCATCTATCCGCAGCTTACCCTATTGCACATGGGAAAACTTTTGTGTGGGTGGATTGTACAATTCGAGGATTAGTTGAGGTGCATGATTGGCCTAGGCGAGCTAATGACCAAAAAAGAAGGGCATTGTTATTTCCAAACCAATTTTAGGGCAATCATAGTTTAATTAGTCCCATCATTACCGTGGTAATAACCTTATTACTCTAATCCGAAAAAAGAGTTCCAAAGATACAACACCATTATGATTCTTACTTTTTCTTTATAAAGGTGAGGAGAATCCTTGGACTTCTTTACATAGGAGAGGTTTACCTAAGGCGTCAGAGGAAAGGATTAGTCGTAATTGGTTGGACACAGGAGGAGTGAACCATATTAATACAATGTAGATGTTGTTACTGGTCCTTGCAAACCAGTTAGATACCATATTATAATTCTTACATAATATCATCGTCTTTGTCATCATTCAGGGGATGGTGGCATCGCCAGCTGGCTGTATTCATCGGAGGTTTTTTGACCCTCATCGTTCTATCCTCCATTGCAATTTGGATTTTTGTAAGGCGGCGATATCAAACACCAACTACTTATGAGCGAGTGGGAACCGTCGCTCCCGAACAAGAACTTCAGCCCCTCTCTCTCCCAAGCCTCTGAGCCCCAACCCGAACCCAATCCCAAACCACCCGTGAAACTAGGTGGGAGCCTACTTCGAGCTTTGAAGAGCCCATCAGCTTACTTGGCCTTCAACGCATTGAAGAATCTTGAGGTAATTTGAGCCCCTTAATTCCTCCATTTCAAATAAATGTTTTAATTTTTGAGGGTTAAATCAGTTGAAGTTTTGACTATGAATTTAAAGGTGATTTCCGTTCTTAAGAACCTGAAAATGGGTTTTGAAAAAAAAAAAAATTTGTTTTTTTGTTTTTTTCAGTTTTCATTCAAATTGAGAAATATGTGAAATAGAAAACCAAAACAAGAAAAATCGTTTTTAAAATTGTTTTTAGTTTTTGAAAAAAGCAAAATCTACAAATAGAACACGATAACAAACATGCTCTTGAATGTTAAAAGCTCGAGTTTAATAAAGGTTAGGTTATATATTCTTATATGATTGTAAATCAGTGCAATACGGAGACATGTGAAAGGGGAGAGAAGCAATTGGCTGAAAAGAGAACAGATGAGTTACTCGCTTAATTAGAATTCTTCTTATTTTAACATTTTTCTTTATATATATAGAATTCTTTTAGAAAATGAATTCCTATTCGAAGGGTGCATAACCGCATGGATAAGCTCACACTAACCCGTCAATGTCAATTTGGGATTTTCCCTGGAAGGTATTGGAATTGAATAATATCGATTCATACAGAAGAAAATGTTATATATATATATATATATATATATATATATATGTATGTTATTGTACACCCTATATCCACTTATTGTAATATTTTTGTTGTATTTTATTTATTTTTATTTTTTTTATCATGACCCCTTTTTTGCCAATCTGTAAATGAATCAAATGTTTGATGAATTATTTGTATTTGAAGTCGATTGAGGCTTGTTTGTGTTCGGATTGGGGGTTAAGAAGCTTAACAATTCAAGTTTAAACAATATTGGTGAAGAATGCAACAAGGGTTCTGATTTTTAGGGGTTCTTTTGACAAGGAGAGCTAGGTTCGCCCCCCCCCCCCCCTCCCTTGGTAGAGCAAGGGCGTGGATCCTGTGCAGTGAGAGAAATCAAACTTAACAGATATTTAATTACTAAATAATTAAAATATAAATTAAAAAAATAAAAAAATCCCTCATAACAAGATTTGGAGATATATTTAAAAAAGAACTCATCTATTATAATGTTATTAAGTGTCTCGTGAATAAAAAACTGACCAATAATAGTAAGTGGTAATGGTAGTTGGTTATGGGGCTGGGATGATCATAGGTTGTTGAGTAACGGTGATAGATAATAGTAAGGTTTCATAGTGGGCTAAAGTTATCGATAGGTTAAGCGATCGGTTTTTATCTTCTTTTTTTTTTTTTGTAATGGGTGCAGCAAGCAATATGTGGTGAGCGATACAGATGGTCCATAATGATGAGCTAAAATTATAAGAGTGACATGATGTGGTGGAACACAATGGTGGGTGGCAAGAGTGTACTATGGTGGTTGATTGTAATAGATGGACCACTCGTGGTGAGAGTGTGGTGGTGAGCTGTGGTGGTTAATAGTAAATTATGATAATAGTTAGTCATGATTATTGGAGCATGATGAGTGTAGCAATTCGTGATAGTAGAATGGATGGTAGGCGTGTGGATGGTTGAAGAGTCAAAGAAGGTCGAGATGGTGAAAATTTAAAACTAAAAAAGTATTTCTAAAACATCTTTCTGAATAATTAGTGAAAAATATGTTTTTTTTTTTTTTTTTGGTTAATCAAATATAAGTCCTATAGATGTAAATTTTTGTTTTTTTTTTTTTTTTTTTGTTAATCAAATATAAGTCCTATAGTCAAATAAGTTTTTTTTACAATTTTAAGCTATTAAAAAATTAAATTAAAGGAAGCCTAAGTTGTCAAAGAATGTAAAATTTTGTTTTTTGATAGCCAAAAACATATTTTCATTTAATTAGAGCTTTTTTAACATCCTTAAATTATTAAAAAATTGAACCGAACGTAAGCTTAGAAAAATTTATAGTTTCAACATAAATACTTTTAGTACTATATATACTCTTCATAAATATAAGTAAAATTCAGAATATTAGATTATTTATTTTTTTATTAATTTGTATTTTTAATATTATACACTTCTTTTGGGTCAAATAATACTGTACACTTAAAACAAATATTATTTGTATATCTTCATTAAAATGGCGTTCTCTTTAAAAATACGAGTTATTTACACCGTATTAGTTTTAATATATAAATAAACTTGAGTTTATGAAAAATGTATTATAGCGAGTTTGGAGGATTGTGAGGAGTTGGACAACTTATATTTAATGTAGGTCAGGTGTTTTTTTTTTTTTTTTGGTAACGAGGGATTGGGTTGCTCCAACCAACCCCGACTCATGACAATAGCCCACAAGCCCCCATGAGCAAGTAAGTTACGAGTATATTCTCAGTGAGAATCGAACTTCTGACTCCTGGGCGATGACTAAGGATGGCAATGAGGTAGGTAAAACCCGTTACCCGCAAGTATCTGCCCTGTTTGGAGCAGGTACGGGCATAAATGAGGCAGGTAATGGGTACGGGAAGGGTACACATGTCAATACCCGTCACGGGTATGGGGCAGGTATGGGTATAGGCTTGTACCTGCCCCGTCCCGCCCCAACCCATATTTGTATATTCCCGCCTCGTAACCACATATTAGAGTTACCCTTTGTTTTATTTTATATAAAATATTTCTTATGCAATTTATAAGTATAAATTCATGGTTGTTATTGAAGGAAAAAAGAAAAGAATTTATAGGTAATAAGTTGAACATAGATAGATAACAAGGCGGGTACAAAGCGAGTAAGGGCGGGTACAGGGGAGTAGGATCGGGTAGGGGCAGGTAATGGGTACCTGTGAGTAATAGGGCGGGTAGGGTGGGCGGGAACGGGCATAATATTTGGGTGGCAGGTACAGGTATAGAGGAAAATGCCCCTGTATTCGACCCACTCCATTGCAATCCCTAGCGATAACCCCATGATTAGGAGACACCACCAACTGAGACTCCCTCATGATGGGTATATTTAACGATAAAATTGGTCGCATATCCAACGACTAAACAACAAATAAAATTAAAAGATAATAGATCAATTTTATAATTATAAATCCTAGAAGGGTGATTTTTTTTTTTTTTTTTTGTTTTCCTCTGAAAAAATAATCAGAAAGTTTAGTCAAACAAATGCTTAAACTTTATGTTTCATTAAGCATTAGATTTAAGATTCAAATCCCGTCATGGAGTGTAAATAATTTTTTAGGCCACCCTTTGGGTTTGTAACTCTAATTTTCTCCGGGAACTCTAAATCCTTACTATATTGTATTAATAAATAGGTAGCTCGGGGGTTTCTCTTTTAATTATACGAGTGACTTTTTCGCTATATATTAGTTTATCAACTTATAAACATTAGAGTAATACATTTTATAATTAATACTAGTAATAAATACACATATCAAAATAAATTATCAAATTAATATGATCAAGAAAAGGGCAAATCATCTCATGCTTGACATAGGCCAAAAAAAGCAATTATAGTAGTTGTAACATTCATCAAATAACCTAACACAACTATATAAATAAGCTAAACATGCTGAATACGGGTCAACTAAACTCAATTCCTAGAACAAATTAGACGTAACAATCAAATTCAACCCGACTCTAAAAATCACAACCCAAACTCGCTATGTTCCTATTGTGTCACATTTTTCCAAATTCATTGATAAAAGGTCAGGGTTCATTTACCAGACACTAAGGCACCGGATCCCATTAGAACTTTGCAATTAAGCGTGCTTGGACGGGAGTAGTGTTAGGAAATCCTCGTGTTTCCAACCCTATAAGGTTCGGGGTTCTCGGAAACGGCCTCTCAGCAGGGTAACACCCTGAAGGGGTAAGACTGCATACATCCACCCTCAAGACCTCGCTTAGACGAGAGTCCTTGAAACACTGAGTCTGTCGTCATTGATAAAAGGTCAGTTTCAGAGTGAACCTAGAGGAGATATTTTAATCAAATAATAAATACAAACAGGTAAGAAGCTGAAATAGAAGGAGGAGTGCTCAAAACCAACAGCACAATTTCCTCATATATCATTTTACAAGCATCCTATGAATTGATGGCTTATCAATGGTTCTTCCCCTTATTATTATTTTTATTGCAGTAGCAACAACAACAATTCAGTGTCTCCACTAAGACAGAATCTAGGGATAATATGTACGCAACCTTACTCTTATACGGTGCTACCTTGTAGAAAGGTTGTTTCTGAAGGCCTCCAACCCTAAAAAGAAAGAAAAAATAATGTTTACAAAATTTAGGTCAAATAAAATAATATTAGACATGTCAACAATAATAAAAGACATACAGAAAAAGCTCCCTCCAAGACGGGCTTTGAATGTAAAATAAAATGTACACGATCTTACCCAAAAAGGTGCTATCTGATAAATAAGTTGTTTCCTAATGCTTCCATCCTTAAAAAGAAAGAAGCAATATTAGACATAAAAGTAATATTGTTTTGGGTAGATCCTTTGTCTTGTTTTGCGTCTCACCACTACCCGCCCCACTTATACCCGTACCCGCCCCAAACGGGCGGGTACCTGCGGGTAGCGGGTTTTGCTCGCCCCATTGCCATCCCAAATAGTGAGACCCAAAACAAAACAAAGGATCTACGCATAATTTTTTCACAATTTCATTTTCTCCCTTATCGACGACATATAGCCATGTCAACCGCCTTCATCTGATTTCTCTCTCTCTCTCTCTCTCTCTCCCCGGAGCAAAGGGTCCATTACGGTAAAGGTTCAATTTGATCTTCTGTCCTTTATTTAATTTCAATTTTTGTCTGTATTCACGCAATTATCTGGTTGTTTTTTTTCAATTATTTTCTAGATCGTTGCAGTTAATAGCTAACCCTAGGATTTTATCGTGTTTGTTTAGGGTTTATTGTGCTTGAGATGGATTGTAGTTTCTTTGATTGATTTGGATTTCTACAGCATGTTGTTGTAGTTGTTTAGGTTTGATAATGATTTTTGATATGTGAATTTTAGCGGATTTGATTAGATTTATATGTTATTTGAACTGAATTATGGATGTGAAAAGCATCTGGCTTTGGATCAGAGTGTTGTTTCTCTCTTTTTGTTGCAACTAGCTTGATCTAGATTAGTGTATCCAGGTCACATTCGATCATTGTTTCTAGAAAGCAAATGGACTAGCGAATTTGGGTTTTATAGGTTTGGCGTTTCAGTGTGGCAACGTCTAGTGGATAGAGCTCTCTTCTTTGGAATTCCCGGTCTGTCGTGAACAGTTTAAGGCTGTATGTTGAACCCTGAGGGAATGGATCACTGAGCAGACAATCGAGAGCTAAAAGTTAGAAGAGCATTCATGAAGGCGCAATTTGGATAAACTTATAAATATTAGAATTATTTTGCTTCCTAGAAACAATGATCGAATGTGACCTATATACACTAACCTAGATCAAGCTAATTGCAACAAAAAGAGAGAAACAACACTCTAATCCAAAGCCAGATGCTCTTCGCATCCATAATTCAGTTCAAATAATATATAAATCTAATCAAATCTGCTAAAATTCACAGATCAGCTAAAATTCACAGATCAAAAATCATTATCAAACCTAAACAACTACAACAACGTGCTGTAGAAATCCAAATCAATCAAAGAAACTACAATCCATCTCAAGCACAATAAACCCTCAACAAACACGATAAAATCCTAGGGTTAGCTATTAACTGCAACGATCTAGAAAATAATTGAAAAAAACATCAAGATAATTGCTCGAATACAGAAAAAAAATTGAAATTAAATAAAGGATAGAAGATCAAATTGGAACTTTACCGTAATGGATCCTTTGCTCCGGGGGGAGAGAAGGAGAGAGAGAATCAAATGAAGGCGGTTGACATGGCTATATGTCGTCGATAAGGGAGAAAATGAAATTGTGAGAAAATTATGTGTAGATCTTTTGTCTTATTTTGGGTCTCACCATGTGGTGCAACCAGTTTTTCACATTTATTTACTCACCTTGTATTTAATTTTTATAAATTTATTTACACTAATTTTTTTATTTATAAATTTAATTTATTATTTCAGGTTTAATTTATTATTTTTTCAGAGGAAAAATTCAGAATATTAGATTATTTATTATTTATTTATTTTTTAATTTGTATTTTTAATATTATACACTTCTTTTGGGTCAAATAATATTGTACACTTAAAACAAATATTATTTGGGTCAAATAATCAGATGATTATTGAAAACTCTTGGAAAACACTTCATGTTAGAAACCTCGTATGAGTGGTTATGGTTGAAGCACTCCCCCTCTAAAAAAGGTACCTGTTAAAGAATTCACGTGTCAGTCTGAAAATGGGTCATGTATTTGTATACAACATGGATTATTTTTTTTGACTTGTACTTTTAACTAGTGAGAAAAAGGAAACAAGTCTCGTAGTTGTTTTATCTCTTAGCTCTTAGTTTTGTATCCAATTATCAAATAATGATAATACATCTATTTGTCTCTAGTTCACCCTCTTTATTACACAGACAAAATCACCAATACGATAATCTGTAATCTTCACCTCTTTGCCCTCCTTTATTTCAAGGTACTAACGATCCAAAAAACTTGAGCTAATGGGTGAAAACCAAAGATTTGTTTTATACTCTAACATGCCTCCTCATGCAAATGCATATTGGGCTTGAAGAATGGATATTTCACAGGCCTTCCTTTTTACCTTGTGCTTAAATTATGTCAACATTAAATGTAAGGGCTGTTGGGATTCGAACTTGTGACCTCTTGATTGACTACCCCATGTTAAGGAACCAACTATCCTAGACAGTTAGGCTAATCGATAAAGACCCAAGATTTATTTTATACTATAATACTTTTATCTTACCCTTCAATCTAAGTATAATAAGGCTGAAAAGTGATTTTGAAAGATATAACCAGAAACATAGGGATGGCAATGGGTCGGATTCGCCTTCATCCAGATCCAACCCAAAAAAAAAAGCCCGACCCAAGTCAAATCCGGAAAAGACCCATTTATTTTATAAAATTTCAATCATATCCAAATCCATCGGGTGAAACAGATATCTGATCCAAATTCATAATCCATTTAAATCCTAAATGATTATGATATTACATTATAATTTTTAATATATATAACAACAATAATGCAATAAAAGTACCATAAAAGTCAATATTTGGATAAATTGTTACGTATTTTCCTCTTTTATTTAGTATGTATAGTAATATTAGTAGTAATAATAATGATGTAATATTAGAAATCATTCAAAAACTTCTTAACGAATAATCTTTATATATGAATTTATCACACCGTGATTTTTATACAGAATATTATAGTATCAAAACAAGTTCCAAATGTTGGCCCACTAAAAAAAATTATTGAAATGTAGTTTGAAATATTAAATACTCAAAATTTAGTAACTTTAAAATTTTGTACTACACTAAATATAATTGCAGGTTGGATTTGGGTTGGATTTAGGTTGGATTTGATGCCATCCAAATCCGGCTCAACCCAAAACCCATTTATTAATATCTAAATTTAAATTTATTTAAAACCCATTTTTTACATCCAAATCCATCATAAATAGATCAGGTTGGATAGATATCTATCGAATTCGGGTCCAATTAACATTCCTGCAGAAACATCAGAGCAAGATCAGAAGAGCCCAAAAAGCAAGACAAAATGAGAGAGAACCAGTTGGTGGGGATTTTGGGTCAACAAAGGATCACCAAATTGAACATCAGAATCCGAGAATAGTTCTGAACTTGAACTTAAACTTGAACTTTTTCTATGACAATCGAAGATGAAAACGACAAGGGCGTTGAGCCAAGTGGTACCGGTTTTGGGGAAAGAGGCTAAGATAATGTCAGAAGGATGAGGTCGAAACTGGGTTTCCATAGCAACGGGTGAGTCTGCAATCACAGTGGGAAACCAAAAGCCTTTGATTTGAGTGAGTTGATGATGGGTTTGATTTAGTGTTGTCTTCTTGGTTGGTGAGCCTGAATCTCTCTCTGCCATCACCTTTGTTAGGTTATATCTTAAATTACTTATTTTATTTTTATGGGATTGCAGTAGGGTCACCGATCGATCGAGAGGGAAGCCGATCGATCGGGTGATTTAAGGAAAGATTCGAAATTTTTGGTCGTGAAGGGGTCCATCGATCGGCAGTCGTTTCCGCAGGCCCTAATTATTTTCTATAAATAAGGGCTTAGGGTTTCGGTTTTTTCGTGAGAGTTTTCTCCAATTCAGATCCAATCAAAGGTTGTGAGCCGCCGCCATTAAGAGTGAGGTGATTTCGTAATTCCTCCAAGTTTTTGAGTGCTACGAGAGTTCAGAGGGAGTGATTGTAATTTTTCTATATATCTCGTTCTGGGAAGTGTCGTTGTAATTCTTCCGTTCAGTTAATAAAGAATCTCCATCTCCGCCTGTGGTTTTTTCCCCTCTCGATTGTAGAGGGGTTTCCACGTAAATATTGTGTGTTCTTGTTTTGTTCTTTCTTTCTTCATATTTGTTTACTTCTCGTTTTGTGTGAGTCATATTATTTGAATCGAATCTTGTTACCAGGGTTTACGCTTCCGCTTTAAGTTTTTCCTAACAGATTTGGTATCATAGTATATCAGATTTGTTTAAGTTTTCCTCCACAACCTTTTTCTTTCACTTTTCTGTGTAGTGGAATTGGAATTGGAATGGGAGGTTGACTTTAATTTTTAGAAATGGAGGTGTTTTATACTAAGTAGTGGTATCAGTGTATTTGTCATTGTCTGCTTGTTTATTTTTGGAAACTTATTATATTACTCAGTTATGGTAAGGTTTTATGCTTTTATGCCTTTGATTTCTCTGTGTGTCGTTATTTTTGCTTTTATGCACTTAAACTTAAATGCTTGTACACTTTTATGTGTTTATGTTATGCTACTAAGCTTCTCAGGTTGGCAGCCAGCCTCCCTTTGGATGACACCTCAAAGGGGTAAGGCTACGTACATCTTCCAAAAGTCCTGCTTAGGCGGGCGCTCCTACGGCACTGGATTTGTTGTTACTGTTGTTGTTATATCTTAAGGTTCAAGTATTTTTTTATGAGAGATATTTTTGATGTCGTAGCATTGGAGTCAAGAGTCTTAGTGTATTTTAGACAAAATATATATTATATATTAGATATAAACTAGTTAGAAAAATTATCATTTAGGTACTCAAAAGTTTAAGCATTTATCATTTAGATACCCCAACATTTCGACATTTACAAAAACATACCTTGAAGGTTGAATATTTTATTACTTGAGTACCTTATAGTGAAATTTGATGAATTTCTATAAAAATATGACTAATTTTATACAAAAAATAATGACATAATACATGATTATGATAATATGTAAGTCATGCTAATATTTTCATTAGAAATCAGCGAATTCTGATAAAATATTCTCCAAATGCTAATATAAACCACCTAAATATTGTTACAACAATTTGTTATTTTTGGCAAGAAATGTCAAATTTCAATGGAGATATTAATATATGATTGAAATCATGTTCAATTTTAGTATTTGTCAATAAATTCTATTAAATTTCAAATAAAAAGATATCTAATTTATACAATTTTAAAATTTTATGGTACCTAAGTAATAAAATATTTAAAACTTGAGGTACCCTATTGTATTATTTAAATGTCAGGATATATACATGATAAATGTTCAAACTTTACGGTACCTAAGTAATAGTTTTCCAACTATTTATTTGTGTTGGAACCAAATACATAACATATTATACAAAACGTATAAAGTAGAAAGATATTACCTGAAACACGTACAAATAGTGAATACCAATAAAGTTATAATAGTTGACAGAGGCGCGAATCACGCTCCCTTTAAGACGGTTTCGCGCCTCTCTCGGATCTAAGTAGATACAGCAGGTACTAGCGCTCGCCTCCAGGATGTAACACCCAACTAGTGTTGACTTTTTCTTAATCTGCATAACCTTGAAAGTCAGAGCCTTTCCATTGCCTTACTTAGCCAAAGAAAGAAACAACCCTTTTAAAAGAAACAAAACCAAAAATATTGATTTTATTATTTGAAAAGGAATTAAAAACCTTTTTTTCTTTTCTGAATCCATATCAACCACCAAGAACAAAACATAATGAACATTTTTATAACCAATTTTGTTTTGGGTCCAACGTTCACGTAGCCGTTACCAATGTAACTGATACAGGCAAAAGCTAGTCCCACATAGGGGGATTAGCTAAACAAATATCAATTTATATATCAAAGGAGCTATTTCACCTATTACCAATTGATTTTAGGATGAAACCTCCTTTGATCTGTATCAGTAACTCACCATGCATATAAATGTCAACATTAAGTTCCAAATAAAAGCGACATTTAGTAATTCAATTTGATCCAAAAAAAAATTAGGTAAATTCAATTACAAATTTAATTTTTGAATAGAATTAAATTTTATTAATACATAATGGGAATATAGTTGGTGACATTGAATAGAAATTCATCAATAATTTCAAAGACTAAACAATATCTTCAAAATTACAATTACAAAATTTATTTTTATTAAAATATCCAATAATTTGTATAAAAAGCTAATTGTCTCCAACTATTTTTTAATTCTTCCTTAAGTTTTTTCTTATTTTTATATTTACTAAAAGGACATTAGTTTTTTTTCAAGTCATAAATACCATCCAATAACATCACTGAATTTGTAGAATTGTAATATATAATAGCTTATGACTGCATTATATACGTAGTCACATAGTCCTAATTAATAGCATTCAAAATATTATATATTTGGACATAATTTTAGACTCTTTTAAAAATATGGTATATACAGTTCTATCGTATGTTATTTATCAAATAGTTATTATATATGTTATCTATTGTTTTGCACAATCGTTGGGTACACCACGGAGAAGAAATGTTTAAACACATCAGATGTATTCATTAATAACACTAATAATAAATAATAAAAAATAATATTGTATTATCATATCTGAATAATACATTAAAAAGTATTACCGCAATCATATATGCCCCCGATGAAGACATTATTTGAATTTGCCATTGTTTGTTATCTAGGCATTTTAATATTTTAATATATGTAATGAGGTACTATAAGATTTGAATATTTATTATTTAAGTAATTTATGTCTAAATTTAATAAATTTTTATAAAAATCTACCCAATTTTATATAAAAATATTTATAAGATTTTCGAACCTTGTCTTTCTTGACTGCTTGTCTTTCTTGCCTTTTAGTTGTCTTTAGTTGCCTTCGATTGAGCTATGCGTCGTAATGCTTGCTTTGTGATATGTCCTGCTGTTATGATTTGCTGCTTTCTTGCTTACAGGCTGCCATGCTTCCATAACGACACGCTTATCAGGTTGGGGGTTCTTGAAAATAGCTTCTCTTCAGGGTTCCACCCTGAAGGGGGAATGCTGCATACACTCACCCCCCCCCCCCCCCCAAAGACCCTACTTTTGCGGGAGCCTTTGAGGCACTAGAATTGTTATTGTTGTTGTTATATATATATATATAGAGAGAGAGAGAGAGAGGATGGGAGCGTGAGAGAGACGAATTATGGCCCTCCATTGTAATAGACGGCCAATATTTATTAAACATTAAAAATAAAAAATAATTTTTTTATTATTATTATTGAAGCACTAGCCCCATTTTTGAAGCTTCAATTTTGCCGCATTATTAAAAATGGGGCTGAGTACGAAAATAGGCTTCCCTCCTCTAACCTAAGCCCCATTTTTTAACCATATTTTTATAGTTTTAATTATTTTAGTGGATAATATTATTTATACTAATTAAATTATTTTAAGATAAAAAATGAAAATACATTAAAAGATAAAAAGCAAAAATATATTAAAAATAAATACAATTTAAAAATAATAATATTTAAAAAAAATTAAATTAAACTTGTGGCAGCAGGTGAGCGTTGAAAAAAGGAAAAAAAATTTATATATAAAAATGCAGTATTTTTTCATTATTGTGGTCTGTTATTTTATTATTATTATTTCATTTTTTATATTTTAGCTTTGGGTTGCCAGCTGTGTCCCCGTTTTTTTTTTTTTTTGCCCCCCCTTGCAAAGCTGTCTGTTTTCTTGTTTTTAATTACTTTTTTAGGATTCTCAGATTTTCAATAGAAGTTTTTAAAAAATAAGGTTATTTACTATTAAGATATATTTGTTTGATAATTAGATTTATATTTCCTTTATTTAGGTCTAGCTTTATCTTGATTGAGTTAGACTTATACCATCATGTATTTTCTCTTTAATATATACAATTCCCGACAAAAAATAAAAAATTGAAAATTAATGCCCCAAAAAAATAATTACTCGTGCATGGAGGCACTAAAACGCGTTTTCGAAACGCGGTTATTCTTCAAACGAACTGCATTTTGAGGGTGTGGTTAAACTGAAATATAACTGCGATTTGATGAAGCAGCTTTCTCAGAAAACCCTATCGTGGGGACACGAATATGTTAAGGTGAACCGCGTTCCGCAAACGCGGTTTACCGTTATTATAACACACACCCCTCAATTCACGGGCCTCTTCCCACGAAACCACCACCCCCCCCCCCTGCAGCCTCATTACGCGCTGCCATTGCGGCTGCCGTTTGGCCTCTTTACACGCCGGTGGTCATGTCAAGTCACCAGTGCTAGAGTTATTCAACCATCACTACATTTCTTCATCAGACTTCATAACTACGGTAATTTTAAGGTTTTTTTTTTTTGAAATACTGTTTTCTCTAGTACATTTTTCACCGAAGTTCATAATTATGGTAGTTTTAGGTTTTTTTTTTCGTAATACTATTTTCTCTAGTTCTAAAAAAACTTGTTGTTATATTATATTTGTATTTATTAGTTTTCTAGGTTTATTTTACTTTTTCTAGTTAGTGCTTGTGTTAATTATATTTTAATTAGTTAAATGTTGTTTAAATTTTATTTGTTGCACCTATATTAAATTTTGTGTAATTGTTATTTTTGTTAGAATATGGCTTTTTTGCATCCTATAGTATGTCATTGGGGTGGAAACAATGAGAATAATGGAGAGAATATCAATTATATTGGGAGTCAGTATGATGACGTTCGTTAGAAAAAGATGCCAATTTTATTGCATTGATTAATTTGTTACGCGAGCATTGTAATATTGATCGAAATATTGTTAATTTGAAAATGAAATGGGGTATTCGTCCTGCATACAGACATCAAATGATTGATCTGTCAGAAAAATGGTCTAATCGTAATGAAAATTACGCTAGAACACTTCTGTAAAATGCAGTAGAATACTGTTATAAATTACAGTATTATTGTACTATGAATTTCAGTAAAATATTGAAGTAAAATAAGCAAAAATTCTAGTAAAAATTCAGTGAAAGTTGCTGCTGAAAATTGGCAGCGAAAAAACAGTAAAAATACTGAAAATAGCAGAAATAATTATATAAACATAGCAATAAAAGAGATAGTAATTAGAAAGATCTCACAAAAGATGATATCACACCGTGGTAAATGTCACTGTCCTAAAAGACGATTTCGTTGCTACTCCGGTGCACACAGTATAACCGGCGTCCGTCTTCTAGGATTAATGCAATCCGACTCTTAACCTACTGCCATGACCCGAGATAGGCTCGGGTTATGACTTAGAAAGAATTAAAAGAATTAGAGTATGAGGTAGGGAAGAATTAGAAAGAGATGAGGAAGAGAAGAGAATTAGAGGGAGAGTAGAGAGAATAGAGGGAGAGTAAGAGGATTGAAGTATTGTTATTATCATTGAATTGTGATTACAAGTAAAGGCTCCACTACTTATACCAGTTCAAGCCTATAAAAATATCTAAGCATAGCTATAACCAACATAACAACTCAATCATGACATGACAACTCAATCTACGCAATACATCTACCAATATAAGAATCTATCCTAACTAACTAGCAACTAATATAAGAACACTTAATACTAATACTAATACTAATGAATTAACACTAGTTATCCTACCTATTACAATCATAACACGTGCACTCGTTAATTGCTGGGTAGAAGTGCCTTGAACTTTGCCCAAATTTACAGAAAGAGAAAAACCGAGAAAAAGAGAGACTAAGATGCTGAGAGTGTATATTTTTGATTGTTATAGTTAATGGCATATATATAGTGTAGAAAACGTTAACAGCCATTAAAAAGATGGGTGCAATGAATTCCAACGGCTATAAACGGTAACAAGCATTAAGTCAACGGCTGTAATAAATTCTAACGGCTACAAACGGACGTAATAAATTTAACGGCTATATTGTCATTTATTTCCCAACGGTTGCAATTTTAATGACCCTAAACGACTAATAACGGTAAGCGGCCAGCAAATAGGCACGGTTAGAATATTGTTCCATAACACTTAAGTTTAGTTTGTATCATTTTTCCAACAATCCTCCACAAAGGATACAAGTGGAAGACAACAAAGAAGAATAGATTGGGCAAAGGGAGTTCAGTTTTTCAATGCCGATGTCTCGCGACTTGAATCGTCACCTAATGTAACCCAAGTTTAGGACCAACATCTTGCAAGGTGACTTTCGTCTTGAACCTCGCAAGGGGTTGTATAGTCTTCCACTCGGACACATACTAAACTCCAAATCTCGGCAACTCCAGCGGTTTGGAGGTTTTTATCGGCCATGTGCTCATCCTGGATATTCATAGACGCTCTAGAAGGCAAGTCTTAAACCTTCATAGGGAGTGGCCACACTCCCACACCTACATAGGTGGATCCCATCAAGTGTGTGTTACCGCACACCACCAAACATATGGATATGGGTTCATTAAGAGCTAAAGCTCAAACTCACCCCTTGGTAACATACAGACAATGTCCATCAAGTGCAAGCCTCGCTTACACCACCAAACATATGGCTATGGACCCGTCTCCGCACTGTCATACCATAGGGAGGGACAACATAAAATACAGTGCATTCCTTGAATGAAACTATGACTTTTCACATTGAACCTGTTAAGACCAGGTTGGATACATCACAGTTTATTCATGTATAGACTTTAGTCCCGTCCTCCTCTATGTTTCCACAATCAATGGATCCACAAGTTTCTTTCCAGACCTTACACAATTTAATGATATCACTTTCTTTCAAGTAAATTGTTTACGATCTTATGCTCGAGACGAATAGGTCTCCTCATGCCAAACCCATCAAGTGTGCAGTGTCCACACCACCCGTCATGGATTATGGGTTAGGTTAAAGCATTAAGCTCAACCATCATACATGGCATTTCACATTGTATTGCAACAAAGTGGTACTTGAGAATTGACCACCGCCAACATCAATCACGAGCTGCTCCTACCCCCACATTGAGGTGTCTGCAATGAGCAGTTAAACAGTTAGCTCCATCGCCTGCCAACTTCAACCAGAGTCAGTATAACACAATAGTGGAGCAAACATCATATCAATAAAATCATATCTCCACCTCAAGTACTCAAATAGTACACTTATCATACGTATATCGTATATATAGTTGGCATGGAAGACATATACCGCAAATTTGTCAATTTCATATATCATCACAATTATGAAACATTATCATCTCAAATCAACTGGATTACCACCAGTTTAGGTCACAAAAGATCATATACCCATTCTCATCGTACTTAGAGTACATACATAATTACTATTAAGGGTAATCCATGTATTACCAATGTTGTATCAAATTATGGTGATATCAAGAGAAAGAGGTACGAAAGACTATAATTCACAAGATGCCTTTACAATTCAACTTAAGGCAATCCCAAGCCTTTGCAAGGCTCTCGAGCCCAAGTGCTAACATCATCAAGCTATTCACACTGACTTTGAACAGTCATCGAAATAATATTTCTATCATAATCAATTTCCATACGCTAGCTATAACTAGCGAACATTGGCAATAATACAATAATCAGAAAAGATTATGATCAGAAAACATATCTCACAGGCTCTCAGGTGCTCACAAAACCCCCACAATAGTGTGTCTCACACTTCATTATTAAACCATTCAAATTTTCTACCTGCCAACTCAGTCTATAAGGACAATTAAATGATGCAGGTTTTAGAGAGATGGCACAAAACATAGCTCATTAATGAGCCTAAATACATTGTCATCCAAATAACCAACATGAGCATACCTCACATGACAATAACCCAAATAAGGTATCTAGACACAAGCTAAATACCAAGCCTATGATCAATTAAAGTTCTCATATAACCTGCTCCTTACTCTTTTCTCAAAAACTAGAAAAGAAGGCATGAAACAATGATCGTAAGGACATAATAAGTCTCCAACAACAACACAAGCCCACATATGACTCAAATGCATCATGTTTTTCCCAATCACAAGCTGAAACAAAACAACTTAAAATGATTGTAAAATGCCCAGAGAATAGCAGCTGCACTATATCTTACAACCGATAACAGCAAGAATAAACCAATATGTAGCAGCATATTCAACATGAAAAACAATCCATAAACATGTTTACCATTACTTCAAGCAACAAGTAACAACATATTCATCTTGCTTCAAATATAGCCATGGAAAATACATGACACATCAACATAGAGATTAATATACAATATCACACATAGATCTTCAAGAACTTACAAGTTCTATTAGCCCTTTACAAGAATCAACTTATTTCATTTAGGTCACCCGAAATATGCAAGAAAATCCAATTTTCACAAACAAGATCTAGTCAATGGTTAAACTCAAAATATTCAATGTTCTACCAACACAATGGGATTCAATATTGTGCAACTAGATATACCTAACCTAAAAGTTGGCCAATTCTAGGTTCAAGGCTCAAGTTCACAATCGACCTCAAGCATTAAACACGTTTAACTACAACAGTAGCACTAGCACCATATGACCAAGGTTATATCAAATTTTGATGTCACTCTTTGGGAGCTTACTTGAGATCATATTAGAAATGCATAAGCTTAAAAACTTTATTTTCCATATCAAGGACCATAGACCCTTTTGGTTGTTCCGTATAAACCTTTTCTTAAGGTCATTATTTAAAACATAATTTGATGTCCATTTGACATATACACTATAAGAGATTAGAAAGAAGAGCTATCTAAACTTTCATTGTGGCAATTTTAGACATGGGTAATGATCTCAAAGAAATCAATTTCACATATTTGGGTGTATCTCGTAGCCACCAATCTTGCATTAAACTTATTAATAAAACCATCAACATTCAAATTCTTGTTGAATAGTCACTTTCTACCAATCAATTTACACCCTTTAAGAATGTCTATCAGTTTCTTTGTGTGATTATTAATCTCTCTCAAAAAATGGAATAAACTGATTTTATAATTTCCTTATAGAGTTTTTTTTTTTGGTGGTCTTATTCTAATTAATTTATCGTACTAATAAAAATGTACAACCACAAACACAACTTCACCGAGTTCTCATGTTTCTCTTCTATCATGCACTCGGTTGACAAATGATTAAACACATTAGGTTACTATCTTTCATATATCCCTACTAGGTAGAATAGGATTACCTCAACCTGACTAGATAAAACACAACATAATTCACATTATCTTTTTAGAAGTCTAAAATAATGCATTTTACACAAGTTCTTGCAAATTAACTATTATTGTCCTACTAGGTTATACCCCCTATATTTCACTAACTTGTGGCATAAGTCATATGAATGTGAGCTCTTCTAAACAATATGATGGGTGAAGGCCCAGGATTGGTTTTATACTCTAACATGCCCCCTCACCCAAATGCCCGTTTGGGCTTAAAGCGTGGACAATGCACAGGCCCACCTCATACCTTGTTCTTAATTATTTTATATTGAAAATGGGGGTTGTTGAGATTCGAACTCTTGACCTCTTGGTCATCAAGGCTCTGATACTATGTCAAGGAACCATCTTTCTCAAAAGCTTAAGCTAATGGGTGAAGGTTCATGATTGGTTTTATACTCTAACACAATATATACAACTTAATTTATGCATCAAATAATTTGACAACTTAATCAAATACAACTTTTTCAAGCTACAAATGCGAAGATGAAACTTTATATCAAAGTACGAAAATTTGTCCACGTGAAATGAGGCAACATTGACAAGAATTATAGCAAAAATATATTATATGGGTAGAAATATTAAAATTAAAAATATGTCTTCTTAATTTTAAATAATATTTCCATTATCAAAGCATATATTTATACTATTTTAAACCAATCAATTTTATTAATTATTAGCCAATATAGGATCAACAGGTCTTTATTTCGTCTATCCGTTTTTTTATTAAAAAGGAATAATTTTAGACCCAATATATAATTTCTATTTTCAATTAAATCCAAAAGTGAGTCCAATACCTATAAGGTCTAATTAAGCCTTAAATATGTAATGGGCCTAAAATGAGGATTTTTAAATACATGAAAGGCCCAATCAGTTATTACAATTCATGAAACATTCTAGGGTTTGTCTCCTCTACATTAATGTTTCTCTCTCTCTAGCTGGACCCGTTGCCACCGTTAGCGGCGGTCCACCGCCGTCATTGGTGCGCTAAACTAAGTCTGACCACTACCATGGTCGGGTGACTAAACCACCACCGGCTCACACGTCACCACGCCCCTTACCGGCATCGATCAAACCCAAACCCCTGTCAACTGGTAAAAATATCGAAACAGTGCCACTATCACTACCCAGCCGACGTCGCTGCATCTAAACACCACCGTTGGCCTCAGGAGATGACATATTGAAGTTCTCTTTTTTCTTTTGGATTAAGGAGGACTTTTACTCGATTTAACAACAAATAAACAAGGTACTAATTAGTATTTTAAAACCATTTATATGGAGAAATTCTCTATTATGCTCGACTAAAGCAGAAATTTAAATTTTAACCATAGAACCACGTGGACTTAAGGAACAAAGAGTCCCACTTCACAGAATCAGCGATCAACACTAACACCCAGATCCCGATACTTGCTTTCATGGTTGCAATAAAAGCAATTAGAACCCAACTAACAATATTTTAATTACTCATCTAAATGATTCTCAATTGCATACAAATCCATATGATGGTAAAATCGTGTTTTAGATTGTTAGAAAAATGGTCTAATCGTAATAAAAATTACACTAGAACACTTCTATAAAATGAAGTAGAATACTGTTATAAATTATAGTATTACTGTACTATGAATTTCAGTAAAATATTACAGTAAAATAAGCAAAATTTCCAGTGAAAGTTGCTGCTGAAAATTGGCAGTGAAAACACAGTAAAAATACTGAAAATAGCAGAAATAATTTAGAAATAATTATATAAACATAACAACAAAAGAGAAAGTAATTAGAAATATCTCACAAAAGATGATATCGCTGCGTGATAAATGACACTGTCTTAAAGACAATTTCGCCGCTGCTCCGGTGCACACAGTATAACCGACGGCTGTCCTACAGGATTAACGCGATCCAACTCTTAACGTGCACTCGTTAATTGCCGGGTAGGAGAGCCTTGAACTTTGCCCAAATTTACGGAGAGAGAAAAACCGAGAAAGAGAGAGACTGAGAGGCCGAGAGTGTATATTTTTGGTTGTTATAGCTAATGTCATATATATAGTGTAGACAACGTTAACAGCCATTAAAAAGACGGGTGCAATGAATTCCAACAGCTATAAACAGTAACAAGCATTAAGTCAACGGCTGTAATAAATTCTAACGGCTATAAACAGACGTAATAAATTCAACGCTACATTGTCATTTATTTCCCAACGGTTGCAATTTTAATGACCCTAAACGACTAATAACGGTAAGCAGCCAGCAAATAGGCACGGTTAGAATATTTTTCCATAATACTTAAGTTTAGCTTGTATTATTTTTTCAATATGATCTTCTCAATGGCGATTCATTGGAAGTTATGTGATCATACATAGAGCTACAAAAGCAGTCTACAACAAATTTTTATACATAAGTTGAGCTGGAAAATATGAATGTTTACACAGGAAATTGCCTACCTAAATATTACTCAACTTATGAGTATCCAACACCTTATTCAAATTTTTAGTTGTCTATTAAATCCCAATCTTACTAACAGAACATGATATATTATCCTATATCTTATCATGGGTATGGGATAGGTCCACCAAAAATTATGTGACAAATACTAGTATTGTGGTTTGTCTAGCTTCATTATTGGAATATCATGCCAATAACGCAATTCCATGTAATTCTGGAATGGGTCGAGTCGGTGCATTAAATAGTCATACTGGGCAAGATCATATTCTAATTCGTCCAAATCCATTATTGGAATGTCCTACTAATAATTCAATTTCATGTAATTCTGAAATGGGTCGAGTGGATGCATCAAGTACCCAGTATGGGGCAAGCTGGAGTATTCCTAGTGACAGATGCTCAATGTCCCAATCTATTCCAGTGAGAGAATATACAGAACAAGGTGACCATGGTGACAGAATATTTGTTAGTATAGCTTATGAGGATAGTGATCAGGGCTATTCGATCGAAGATGAAGACAATGAGCAAATTGATGAAATCGAAAGGGAGCTTGAACATGACGATGGGGATGACGATCTCATTGATGAACGAATTGAGGAAATTGAAAAGGAGTTTGAACGTGATGA
The DNA here is from genome assembly GCA_018398585.1 of Simmondsia chinensis. NCBI lineage: Eukaryota > Viridiplantae > Streptophyta > Magnoliopsida > Caryophyllales > Simmondsiaceae > Simmondsia > Simmondsia chinensis. The sequence continues at coordinate 36,649,814 of JAGTTD010000007.1, forward strand.
CACAGATTAAGATCCTGTTAGTGCTTGTGCTCCCGTTTCTGAATTTGCTCGTATTATGAAGATCCCTATGTCGAGCCTGGTGAATTTAATTTTCACTTTGATCTTGTGGGCGAGTTTGTAGTGGGACAACTTTTCCATACTAAAAAAGATTTGATAAGTGATGTGAAACAGTATGCCGTAAGAAAAAATCAATTTTATAAGATAGTTGAATCAAATTCGTTAAAGTTGATGTTGAAATGTAAGAAGAGTTCTTGTTCGTTTGTTTTAATTGAAAATTACTTAAATTTTAGAAGTGATTTCAAAAATCTATTTAATTTTCTAACTTTTTAATGTTATACATGGACTTTTTAAAATTTTTCAATATCACACTTTAATATTAACGTTGTTACTATCGGTTAACAGAACTTTTTTTAAAACAAGAAAAATAATTTGCAATTAAAATAATTTTAAAATATCATAAATATTCTAAAAAGAATCTTAAATATTTGAAAATTTTGTAAATATATCATAAAATAACTTTGATAATTAAAACTAATATTTTTTAAATGTCACATCAACAAAACGGATGTTAACAATATCAACATTAAGATGTGATATTGAAAAATTTTAAAAAGTTTAAGTGTAATATTAAAAAATTAGACTAAATAGTTTTTTTAAAATTATACCTAAAATTTAAGTTGTTTTAAGTGAACAGTGATAATCATAAATTAGATATTACTACTACAAGGTTTAATATATTAATTTTTTAGTTTATTAATTTTGTAAAATAATATTTGGGCTTTTTAATAAAAAAACCACCTTTAAAAGTAGTTACTTTTCACTTAACTGATACAACTTTTTATTTTTTGAATAACTAGTTTTCAAAGTTTAAAATTTTTTAATGGATGCAAAAATTTAAATAGACAACAATAATAATTTGAAAAAAAAAAGTGAGAACACGGGAAAATAAGTTCAATAGGATGTAGAGGTGGCTAATGTCTGGAACCCAACCTGCCCATCACATTTGGGCCCTGGCCCGGGCCTAGCCCAACCCGCCTAGGCATGGGTCTCCTGAGGCCTGGGCCTGGGGCCTCCCAGCTAATTTTATGGCAATTTGGGGGATTATTTAGACATTTTAACTTATTTAATAATTTATTTTGTATTTATATTATTATAATTGAATTTTTAAATAAGTTATAATGCAAAAAAATGCCCTATGCCACGAAAAAATTAACGCGAAAAACACACGAGGGAGGGTGCAAGGCCCGCCTAGGCTTGGGGCCTCCCAGCTCATTTTATTGCAATTTGAGGGGATTATTTGGACATTTTAACTTATTTTATGGTTTATTTTGTAGAATTGTATTTTTTTTTATTAAGTTGTAATACGAATAATGCTCTATGCCACGAAAAAAATTAATGCAAAAAACACAAGAGGGAGGGTGTTGGGCCTGCCTAGGCTTGGAGCCTCCCAGCTCATTTTATGGCAATTTGAGGGGATTATTTGGACATTTTAACTTATTTTATGGCTTATTTTATGTTTATATTGTTATAATTGTATTTTGTAGTAAGTTATAATACAAAAAATATTCTATGCCACGAAAAATTAACGCAAAAAACACACGAGGGAGGGTTCAAACCCCATACCTCTCGCATGTTAGACAAAGCCCTCCCTATATGAGCTACAACCTTTTTGTAATATATTAAGGTAACAAAATATTTAATTATGTTTGTCTTTAAAAAAAAGGGGGGGCCATCCGGGCCTGGGCCGGGCTCGCTGAGCCTGGGTTCGGCCCGGTTTCGTCCCGTGCTGGCCCAGCTCCGCCTGTGGCCACCTCTTAGTTCGACTAAATAAGTCACTGTTTATAATACAAAAAGATTAAAAAAAAAAACTTAAAAAAAAGTTGATAAAATAAGGTAAGAAAATGAACAAAGAATGGGACATGCGGAGGATAATTGCATGTGATCCACAGCCAGAGCGTGGTTTACATGCATTGGGTTGAAATTTTGGTAAATGTTACGATATGTCTCAAATTTCTTGGATTTATGAAGAGGCTTGCCATGATAAGGTCGATTGATTGGGAGTACATCTGATCGATTGGAAACAGCGTAGTAGAAGATCCGCTAGGTCACCCTGCGTCTTATAAATAGATGAAGAGAGCCATGAGTTTAAGCAATCCAAGAAGATCCGATCCAAATTAAGAGAGAGCTAGCCATCATCATCAAGAGAGAGTTGAGAGGAAGTGATTTTGTAATTCTTTCATAGATCTCATTCAGAGAAAGTGATTTTGTAATTCTTCCATAGATCTTGTTTAGAGGAAGTATCTTTGTAATTCTCCCATTATTTCGATCAATAAAAATTCTCTATCTCCGTCCGTGGTTTTTCCCCCTCTCGATTGAAGAGGGGTTTCCACGTAAATCATTGTCTCCTTCATTTATTCTCTTTTATCCAGTTATTTACTTCTCTTGTGTGTTATAGTATTTGAATCAGATACAGTTCTTGGATGCTAAGTTCCGCATTAGAATGATATTATTTCCTTTACAAATTGGTATCATAGTATATCAGATTTGTTTCAGATTCCTAACAACTTGGTATCAGAGCATATCAAATTTGTTCAAGATTTACTTACAATTGGTATCAGAGCCTTAGTTGTTCTATTTGGTACTGTGACGTCTGCAGTTTAATCTGAAGTTGAGAAGTTTGGTGGTCAAAGGAGTTTCAGCTTATGAAAGGTTCGCGTTAAGAGCCTTTTGACACAGAGTGGCTTAAAGAAAGGCTTAGATGGAAAAGGGAAGAAACTTGAGAGTTTATCAGAAGGACAATGGGAGGAGTTAGACGAAAAGGCTCTCACAGCTATTCAGATGTGTCTTATCGATGATGTTTTGGCAGAAGTTTTGGAAGTAAAGACCGCTAAGAAGTTGTGGGAAAAATTGCAGGATATGTTTTTCAAATCAGTCTCCAACAAACTTGCAGTTAAGCTTCGGTTGTTCACCTTTCGTATGTCAGAAGGTATGTCACTTAAGAATTATATTAATGAGTTTAATTCTATTATTCAAGAATTAAAGGAGCTTGATGATGCTTCTAAGGATGAAGATCATGCTATGTTGTTGTTATGTTCACTCTCTACCTCTTCTAAAGGCTTCATTAAAAGCATGATTTATGATGGTAGAAAAACCATCTCTGTTGATGAGGTTAAAAGAAACTTATTGAGTAAAGAAAGAGTAGATAAGGAATTGTCTGATTCTGTAAATAACTCAGGAAGTGGTCTATTTGTGAGAAGAAGAACTGAGAATAGAGGATCTGATTATGATGGAAACTCATCTAGGTCTAAGTCTAGACATAAGGATTTATCCTGTAATTACTGTCACAAGAAAGGGCACATTAAGAGAGATTGTTATAAGCTTAAGAAGAAATTAGTAGCTGATAACATTAAGGACCAGAAAAGACCCGCAGAAGCTAGTGTAGTTGAAGACGAGTTTGATGATGGTGTTCTGTTAGTGACCGAATCTCAGTGCAGATCTAAAGATAATTGGATACTAGATTCGGGTTGTTCTTATCATATTTGTCTCAACAGAGACTGGTTCGACACATATGAGTCAATTCAAAGTGGAACCGTTCTTATGGGTAATGATGCAATATGCAAAGTTCTGGGTATAGGAATAATCCGAGTTAAGATGTTTGATGGCACTGTTAGAACTTTGAGTGATGTTCGTCATGTTCCAGATTTAAAAAAGAATCTCATCTCTTTAGGTATCCTTGATTCTCATGGGTACAAATACATAGCTCAAGGTGGAGTTTTGAAGGTCGGTAAGGGTGCTGTAGTTGTGATGAAAGGCAGAAGGATTGGAACTCTCTGTGAACTTGATGGTTCCACAGTGAAAGGATCAGTGTCTGTTTCTACAACATCTATGTCAGAGTCAGATGAACATGGCATTTATGGGAAGCAGAAAAGAGTTCGCTTCAAGCAATTCCCGACAAGTAGAGATGTCATGTTTGATGAGTCTTCGTTGCTACAGCCATAGAAGACGTCATCTGTTGTTTGTGATCTAGGTGAGGTGATTAGGCTAGAGGTAGTTCAGTTACAGTTAAGTAACACAGTTCAATGTCAGAAAGCTTTCACGGATCGCATTCAGCCACCTCCAGTACAGATTTCTAAAAGAAATAAAGAGGCTGAAACCGTTCAACATGTGGATCAGTATTCAGTTGCTAGTGAAAGACATGAGAGACAAGCTTATGAAGAAGTTACTGCTAGTGCTCTTACAGCTGTGTCAAGGGCTTATTCAGAGAAGAAGAAGATTGGCTTTGTTGATAACCTCACAGATATGTTCACTAAAGTACTACCTAGCAAAAAGTTCAAGCATTGATCGGACTCGGTTAGGTTTTCTGTTTTGTCGAGATAACCCCGTGTGGGGTGTTAGGTGGAGAAGTTCTTTTATTTGAAATTTGAGCCAAGATGGAGATTTGTTAGGATATGTATCAAATTCCTTGGATTTATGAAGAGACTTGCCGTGAGAAGGACTGTCGATTGGAAGTACATCCGATCGATCGGAAACAACACAGTAGAAGATCCGCTCTAGCAGAGGAGCTGATCGATCGGCATAGTGCCGATCGATGGGGCACAGTAATCCCACGCCTGAATTAGGTCATGCCGCGGCTTATAAATAGATGAAGAGAGCCACGAGTTTAAGCAATCCAAGAAGATCCAATCCAAATTAAGAGAGAGCAGCCATCATCATCAAGAGAGAGTTGAAAGGACATGATTTTGTAATTCTTCCATAGATCTCGTTCAGAGGAAGTGATTTTGTAATTCTTTCATAGATTTTGTTCAGAGGAAGTGTCTTTGTAATTCTTCCATTATTTTGGATCAATAAAGATTCTCCATATCCGCTCGTGGTTTTTCCCCCTCTCGATTGAAGAGGGGTTTCCACGTAAATCATTGTCTCCTTCGTTTATTCTCTTTTATCCTGTTATTTACTTCTCTTGTGTGTTATAGTATTTGAATCGGATCCAGTTCTTGGGTGTTAAGTTCCGCATTAGGAAGATATTATTTCCTTAGAGTATTAGAGTATATCAAATTTGTTCAAGATTTACTTACAGTAAATTATTATAGATTTGAGTAATTATTACTTAAGTATTTATATATATATATAATGTGATATTTTAAGTTTTGAATATTTTATTATCTAGATATCCTATGTCATTATTTGATTATTTTCCGAAGAACTGGACCAATTTATACAAAAAATGAGGATTTAATGCATGACTACGATAATATATATAAGTCATAACAATATTTTTATCAAAACTATAGTGCATAGAGATAAACTATATTATTCACCGAATTCTAATATAAACTACGCAAATATTGTGACAATTGTGTATAGTTTTCGCATTTTTCAACAAAAAAAAAAAAAAATCAAAGCTTAATCCAAATACTGATATATTGTCAAAGTCCTGTTTAATTTTAGCATTTTATAATAAAAATCTATTAATTTCAACAAAAGGTATCTGATTAAAGAGTCTTAAAATTCATAATATTTAAGTGATGAAATTTTAAAACTTAAGGTACCTCACAACAATAACAACAACAACAAACCTAATGCCTCAAGGGCTCTCACATAAGCGGGGTCTGGGAAGGGTGAATGTATACAGCCTTACCTCTTCAGGGTGTAACCCTATCGAAAGGCTGTTTCCGAGGACGCCTAACCTTATAAGGTTGGCAACACGAGGACTTCCTAGTAGATCACTCATCCTGGTACTACTCTCGCCCAAGCATGCTTAATTTCAGAGTTCTAATAGAATCCGGTACCTTAGTGCCTGGTAAATGAACGCTTAAGGTACCTCACTATATGTATATATTAAAATATCGAGATAATTTAAGTAAAATTTGGTAAAATGCCTAGTTAATAAATGCTCGAACCTCGAGCTACCTAAATGGTAATTTTAGTAAAATTTATTATGGAGGTAAATTTTATAATACTTAAGGAAATAATTAATATATATAAAATAATATTAAAATTTAAAAAATATTACATACTCACAACATCAAGCTAACATGTCATTATAATATATTTACAACATGAATGAGACAGGTGCCAGCAGGGTATTGGACCGCCCGGACTGGTCAATGGTGTCCTGACTGTCGCCCTCGAGAGTTTCTTCTTCAACTTTTCGAGCTCAAGTGCAAAGTTGAAGTCTCGTTCCAGGCATATTTTTACGGCCTTTTACTTTATGTTTTTCTTATTTCGTTTTTTCTACTTATGATGGCTAGGCTTAGAGATGATAATAGGGCGGGTAATACCTGGTATCTACGGGTACCTACTCTATTTGGACGGGTACGGGAATAAGTGGGGCGGATGGTAGATACGGGTTAGGTGTACCCACTTTATACCCGTCACGGGCATGGGGGGTACGGGTATAGTTTTGTACCCGCTCCGTACCAGCCCGGCCCTACCTTATACCAACCATACCCGTTTCATTTTGTAAACCTTTAAATTAAAAAATACATGTTTAAATTCAATCATTCAAATTATTTATAAAAGTTATAAAAAAATATAATTAGTTTTTAAATATAGTATTAAATAACTAATATGAGGGGTAATAGATAATTGTTACACACATTAGGAAGGGTATCAAGCGGGAGATGGATACCTGTTGGATACCGGCAGATAGTGGGGCGGGTATGGGTATAGGTTTGTACCCGCCCCACTTCATAACCGTGGATGGTAATGGGGCGGATAGGGGTATAGAATTTGGATGACGGGTATGGATATGAAAGAGGCACCCCCCATACCTACCCCGCCCTATTGCCATCTCTATTTAGATCTATTTTATTTGATATTTTTGGATACCATTATGAACATATTAGATTAAAATTTTAATTTAATTAAATTGTTTAATTAGATCTGGCTTAGATTTCAATTTATGTTCAAATTTTTTTTTCTTCTGCCCCTCTACTCTAATTCATTTTAGCTACTTTGAACTCTACTCCCTAGCCCCAATACTATTAAAACGCACAATTAACACATCGAATTAGACACGACTCGACTCACACCCTTGATTAGTAGCTTAAACTACTTTGGAGGTTGTACATCACGACCAAACTTAAACTGACCTAGTTCACTTCTAAAGCGGAGGACTAATATGTCAAAAAATATGTAAGCAAACTGTTATTGTATAAGATTGAATAGTGATAGACTAAGTTAAATTATAAAACGGATCCTTGAATGCACCATATAGCCCTAATGTATTAGTATTCCACCTGGTTAAGGTCGCCCTCCCACTTTGTGGGTACCACCGCACTCGCCAAGGCCATGGATGAGTAGTCCATGGGCTTTATTTGCATAACTTGGACTTTGTTCGCGAAACTTAGACCCTATACAGCACCATTTTTTTAAGACAATTGAGAGCGACAAAACAAGAACAAAATATACTAGAGGGACGCCCTACCGTTGATAATAGAAGAAACAAAAGAGCATCAAAGGGAAAAACAAAAAAGGGCATCAAGCCTAGATAGAGCAGCCCAACCATACATGCCCCGAAGCCAAGCCAACTTGTCTAGCGGAAGAACGATACACTAAGCGAGGCCTAGGACACCTATAATAAATAATTAAAAGAAAAAAAGGGATACACTAAGCTACAGTGAACTACATAACATATGCCCCTCTCTCTCACTATGCCTCCCTACTTCTTTACTCACCCGTAAGCTAAGTATATTATTATAGTTATTTTTCTAATTTTATTATTATTTTACACGTGTACTAACTTAAGCATCAGTTGGTCAAACCCTTGGCTCCCTCGCACCATTTGTTCATCTTATAGGAAACACCATCTGATGTGAAGCTGCTGTGTAGAAATTAGTATTTTACTTTTGTATTCTCATATTTGTATTTGTGCGTTTTAGTATTTGTCTTTATTCTTGGTACATACTTTTCTACATTATTCCATGTAATTAGTGAATAGGTAGATATTTTGGTAGATTTTTTGGCTCTCCCTCTTCCTCCTCAACCGGCCAAGATGGGGTGTTTACTATAGGCATTTACTTGATTTATTTATGCAATTTATTCTTATGTAACTCTTAGCTTGTGAAGGTGAAAGGGTGTGTCCTTCATCTAGTATAAATAGGCTAGTCTTGTTTCTTTACTTGATCATCTAATATATTCAATCTTTTCCTTCATAGTCTTTTTAAGTTTTTACACGGTATCAGAGCAAGTTTCGAACTTGCATTAAGAGGCGTTTTTTCCTTCTTCCACTAAGTGGCCGAAGCACTTTTTAAAGTACAGTTGTGAGTTGTTCCTTTTCCCTTTGCTTCTTGTGCTTGTTTTTTGTGTTTTGATTTGGTAGAATATGGCGGACGTTAACAACAATGAGACTACTCTAGCTAATGATGATCAAACTATCATGCCGGCTCACCCGACAGGGGGAGTCATTGATGTTAACTCACCGTTTTATTTGCACCCCTCGGACAATCCCGGCTTGGTTTTTGTTCAAAACACTTTAACAGGACCTAATTATCCTTCTTGGAGAAGGGCAATACTAAAAGTTTTTAAGGCAAAGAGAAAAATTGGATTTCTTGATGGTAGTATTACCAAACCGGATGAAGATTCCCTGGATTTTGAAACTTGGAGTGCATGTGACTCCATGGTTGTAACTTGGCTCTCAAACTCTGTGTCTAAAGAGATTAATGAGAGTATTACCTATTTAGAAACTGCGCATGATATTTGGCTTGATTTGCATGAGAGATTTTCTCAAGGTAATGTCCCTCGTATTTACGAATTAAAACGCGAGATCTCGCATTTGAAGCAAGACAATCTACCTGTTTCAACTTATTTTACTAAGTTGAGATCCTTTTGGGATGAATTGTATACGCTAGTTGAAATCCCGCCATGTACTTGTGGACATGCCAAAGCATTTGTGCAGATTCGCGATATGGAAAAATTGTTGGACCTTTTGATGGGTCTTGATCCTTCTTTTTCAACTGTGCGTTCACAGCTTATGAACACTAAACCTTTAACCTCTGTGGGGAGTGCTTATTCAGTGTTATGTCAGGAAGAGAAGCAGCAGAGCGTGGCAGCGGGGTCATTTGTGACACCCGAGGCTGCGGCATTGACAGCGAAAGGACCAGGAGGCTCATCCATGGGAAATAATTCCCGACGAACTAACCGTTTTACCTGTTCTCATTGTAAGAAACAGGGACACACCAAGGAGAGGTGCTTTGAATTGATCGGATATCCTCCGGGTTGGAAGAAGCAGGGGTCAAAGATGGTCGGGGCACCGGGGACCGCAGCTGCAGCAGCCACGGTCCACTGCAGCAGTGAGGATCCCACGAATGATAGCCCCATCGTCGGGTTATCCGCTAGCCAATATCAGCACCTCTTGTCGCTACTTGGACAAAGTTCGGTCTCCCCTAGTATAAATCTGACAGGTCAAGTTTTTATTTCCAATCAAAGTTGGATTGTTGACACCGGGGCCACCGATCACATGGTTTCTTCACTTTCACTCATGTTCGACATTGTGCCAAATAAAATTGTTAAACCCGTTAGATTACCAAACGGGACAACGTTGACCGTATCTCATATTGGGAAAGTTTAGATTTTTGAAAATTTTATTCTCCATGACGTTTTGTATGTGCCGGGTTTTTATTGCAACTTGTTGTCAGTGAGCAAACTCACACGTTATGAAAATTGTACATTAACCCTTTATCCTGATTTTTGTTACTTTCAGGACCGACACTCGAGGAGGCTGATTGGAGTGGGTAGAATGAGAAATGGGCTATATTTGCTCGAGACACAGCCGGTTGCTCCCTCGGCACACGTGGTACAGAATAATAAAGAGGCAGTTTTGTGGCACTGCCGTTTGGGTCACGTTGCTTTCAACAAACTTTCATTTTTTCCACATTTGAACATTAAAAGGACTAATGTTGTTTGTGATACTTGTCATCGTGCGAAACAAGCACGATCTCCTTTTCCTTTGTCTATTTCTGAGACTCGGGTTTGTTTTAAATTAATTCATTGTGACATTTGGGGGCCTTATAGAAAGTTATCTCTGACTGGTGCACGTTTTTTTCTTACCATTGTTGATGATTATAGCCGATGCACGTGGGTGTATCTTATGAAAGAAAAATCCCAAGCACATGGGATTCTCATAAATTTTTGTCGTATGGTGGGTACTCAGTTTGGTTTGCAGGTCAAACAGGTGAGAAGCGATAATGGTCAGGAGTTTAAATATGGGCCATTATTGGACTTCTGTGCAAAACATGGAATTCAATACTAGACGTCATTAACCGGGACACCTCAACAAAACGGAGTTGTTGAACGCAAGCACAAGCATTTGTTAGAAGTTGGGCGAGCTCTTCGTTTTCAGGCTGGACTTCCTAAGAGATTTTGGGGTGAGTGTGTCTTGACAGCTGCTTACTTGATTAATTTGATGCCCTCTTCATTATTTGGTAATAAGAGTTCTTACGAGTTGTTAATGGGCAAACCTTCGTCATATAATCATTTGAGGGTTTTTGGATGTTTGTGTTATTACCATGTTAAAAATCCAAAAGGTGACAAACTCGATAAACGAGCCTCTCCGGGAATATTTGTAGGGTATCCTCATGGTCAAAAGGGGTATAAGATCTATAGCTTGGATGAACATAAGATCGTTATTTCTAGGGATGTTCGATTTTATGAAGATAATATGCCTTATTTAAAAATTGATACATTTGGGGTAACGCATGAAGGGCCTAACAAGGTCACAAGGCACGATTTTTTGTGCATCGACACTGCAGAACCAGTCCCCACTGGACCGGTTCTGCAGCAGCAACGAACTGACCCGGGTCTGGCCGGTCCGACAGCACCCGAACCGGTCCTTCAGGGACCGGAAGAGGCTCTGGCCGAGGGACCAGTAGCAGAGGACAGGGGTGTTCTCCTTAGTGAAGACGGGGTCGTAAGAAGAAGTGCGAGAGTTCGGTCAATGCCCGTCAAATATCAAGATTATATAACAGAGGTTCCGCCTTCTATAGCCCATTCTCCCGCTCCCACTCCGTCAGTCAACTCTGGTATTTTATATCCTCTCTCCAATTTTGTTTCTAACGTACAATTTTCTAACGCTCACTCGACACTTTTGAATGCCATCACTTCATGTGATGAGCCCAAAAATTTTAATCAGGCCGTACAAAATGAACAATAGAGGGAAGCTATGGAGAAGGAGATCAAGGCACTTGAACAAAACAACACTTGGACACTTGAGGCTCTGCCAGCTGGAAAAAGAGCTATAGACTCAAAGTGGGTCTACAAAGTCAAATATAAATCAGATGGGACGATTGAGAGGTACAAAGCTCGTCTTGTTGCAAAGGGGTATACTCAGGTAGAGGGAATAGACTACCATGATACTTTTGCCCCTGTAGCTAAACTTGTAACTGTTCGTTGCGTTTTAGCCGTTGCCACGGCTCGAAGTTGAATAATCCAACAATTAGATGTAAATAACGCCTTTCTTCATGGGGACTTGGATGAAGAAGTTTACATGAAATTACCACAAGGTTTTGAACGTAAACATGAAGGGAAGGTTTGTCGCCTTCGTAAGTCCCTTTATGGACTTAAACAGGCTTCTCGGAACTGGAATCAGAAATTCACCTCTACCTTGATTAAACTTGGTTTTCAACAATCCAGGGCTGACTATTCCTTATTCACTTTCATGCGTGGGTCCACATACACTGGTATTCTTATTTATGTTGATGATGTCCTCATTACTGGAAATGACATGAATCATATTGCAGAAGTTAAAAATGTTTTGAATGAAACGTTTGGAATAAAGGACTTGGGCCCAGCAAAGTATTTTTTAGGAATTGAGGTCGCCCGTTCCCAAAAGGGGTTAATGTTGAGTCAAAGAAAATATGCTCTTGACATCATTAGTGAGACCGGACTTCTAGGAGCAAAACCTGTTTTTACACCGATAGTGCAGAATCATGGATTAGCAGATGGGGTGGGAGAGCCTGTGGAGGATGGGGGTCAGTATAGGCGGCTAGTTGGGCGGTTGTTGTACTTGACAATTACTCGTCCTAACATTTGTTATGCTGTTCGAATTTTGAGTCAGTTTATGCATGATCCTCGAGTACCTCATCTTGACGCCGTCATGAGGGTCCTGCGTTATCTTAAAGGAACTCCGGGTCAAGGAATATTCTTTCCATCTGCTTGTGATCTCAAACTCCGTGCTTATTGTGATGCCGACTGGGCTGGATGTCCCACTACCAGAAGGTCAACAACAGGTTTTGTTGTTTTCTTGGGTGATGCGCCTATTTCATGGCGGTCCAAGAAACAAACTGTTGTTTCACGTTCCTCTGCAGAAGCCGAATACCGATCCATGGCATCGACAACTAGTGAAGTCACTTGGTTACGCCGATTGTTAGATGATCTTGTTGTTCCCACTAACAAACCCGTTTTACTCTTTTGTGATAATCAGGCAGCACTCCATATTGCTTCTAATCCCGTATTCCACGAAAGAACGAAGCACATTGAAATCGACTGTCACTTTGTCCGAGACAAATTACTATCCAAGGAGATTACCACAGCCTACGTTCACACCGGGGAGCAAGTAGCCAATAATTTCACTAAAGCACTTGGCAGTTCGACACATGCTACATTTCTCTGCAAGTTGGGCATCGTAAACTTGCATGCTCCAACTTGAGAGGGAGTGTAGAAATTAGTATTTTACTTTTGTATTCTCATATTTGTATTTGTACGTTTTAGTATTTGTCTTTATTCTTGGTACATACTTTTCTACATTATTCCATGTAATTAGTGAATAGGTAGATATTTTGGTAGATTTTTTGGCTCTTCCTCTTCCTCCTCAACCGGCCAAGATGGGGTGTTTACTATAGGCATTTACTTGATTTATTTATGCAATTTATTCTTATGTAACTCTTAGCTTGTGAAGGTGAAAGGGTGTGTCCTTCATCTAGTATAAATAGGCTAGTCTTGTTTCTTTACTTGATCATATAATATATTCAATCTTTTCCTTCATAGTCTTTTTAAGTTTTTACATGCTGCCTTCACTTCTTTGAACTCCTCGTCCACATATGAAAACAATTGCTTTACAGCCTCTAAGCAACATACCAAGTGCCCCAAGAGCTCCCACCTGAGCAGGGTCTGGAGAGCGGATGTACGCAGCCTTCTCCCTTTAGGGTATGACTCCTGTAGAGAGGTTGTTTTCGAGTGCCCCCCAATCTTCCAGAAGGTCACCCATCCTGGTACTGCTCTCACCCAAGCACGCTTAATTTCGGAGTTCTAATGGGATCCGGTGATAGCGTATTGGTGCCCACCTGTAATTTGTTTAATTCGTATTTGCTACTCAACTAATACAATGGCAACTAGAGCACAAACATTAAAGAATCAAAATCATCTATTTTCATGGGAAAAAAAATTACACATTAATATCAATAACATTACATTCAAATTGAGGATTTGTTGTTGTATAGTACCATTTTTGTAGTAGAGAGAGTACATATATTTTTTGAGATCTTTATATACTACAAAAGCAGTGTTGTACAACAGTGAATTCTCTTCCTTATATTACATAGATTTAGGAAACCAGCCATAGCCCTCCTGACCCAAATGGTTGGGTAGGCGTTTGCCACCCACGGGATCCAGTGTTCGAGACCCGGCATCCCCCTTCCCCTGCTTTTAAGGCATTTGTACTAAAAAAAAAAAAAAAAAGGTTTAGGAAACTATGTACGGCAAAAGAAATCAAATGTTGTCTTTGGAGTAGTGTAATTCCCAGAGAGTATATTTTCTGCTATAATAGCATTAGCAGCATCAGTATAATGAATCCCATCCCAGTTTATAACTCGAGACCCTTCACTACATGGTTGAGACCCGCTGTGGCTACAACTCATCCTTGCGTTATAGTTGTATGGTGGACCTCCGGCTCCACAACATGCCATTAGTGGATTTGAGAAACCTGCATGGACCCAAAGGGACACAGTCTCGTGTATTAAATTGCTTATTTCAATGCATCAACGGATAGATGGAAAGTCGAAAGAAGTGAAATTTCCTCATACCGTATTTTATCGCGTTAGCAATGAGGTCGTATTTGATGGAATATATGTCTACGTACACGATTGTTGCCCCTACGAACTCAGATTTCATCTGCTGGCACAAAGATAGAAGGGCTTGGTTGCAGGTAGTAGCAGCAGCGTTGTAGCGAGCAATGCACCCGGCTGGGTTGAGATCGCTCGGATTCCTAGTGCCGTTGGCCAGTTTTTGTGGAAGACAACCCAATGGACCAGTGTTGTGAATCCAAAAATTCTTGGCTCCACGGTCATACAATGTCTACATTCACAATGGATCGGAATCGAGAAAGCTCATAAAGTCAGTTTATATCATATCGATATTATTCTTGTAGAACTGTAATAAAGGTATGAAATAGGCTTGTGAACTGACCTTAACAGAATGTTTGATTTCGGAAATGATGATATGAACACGTTCTTGAACATTCAAGTTATGAGCAAATGCATCGGAGAGGTCATTTTGGCCTATGTCAATCATGTACAGTGCATTCCTGAATCCTTCTTCACTTATTACCCCTTTTCTACCTGTTCATGAGGATCTACACTCAATACCAACGTAGAACATGATGGATTTTTATCAATTAGATATTCTCATAATTTGATAGATTTTCATCGGTAAATGTCAACTTAGGACATGGTCCCATCAATATATAGATGCCCTTTGATGGGATTCTATGATTATTGCATATAATAAATGATTTTTTAATATATGGGGGCCTTTTACTACGTCCTTGGTGTATTTGTTATAGTCCTATCATTTTTTTTTCTCCAAAAACTGCTACCGTGAAACATATATATTGCGGGGATCATATACTATGTGAGAATTTTTTTGAACATGGTTTATGAGTGATAAGATCTTGTACGTCATGATACTTCACTACATATATTGAAAGTAAAGGGTATCTAGATGAAAAATACTCACACTTGGGGAACCTAAAAATTCTGTGACTTATTTGGTACGTGAAACTAGAGTCTGGATTAAAGTTGAACTAGGATTTGAGGTCTAGAATTTCAATTATTTTGTTTGATTTACCAGTTAAAATTGGGATTAAAACTCCATTACCTAATTGCGTGAAAATGAATTCTATTTAAAAATGATACATTTCAACTTTTTGGGTAAGGGAATGGAATTGCTACTGCAATTGCATATTAACTCCACTAACTTGAAAATGAAAATGACTTAACTTTATTAACCTGAAGGCCAAGATGACTCAAAGACGAAAGATTCAACTCTACCTCATTTGACTGGAAACAAAAAATAATCCAACTCCAACAGAATGAACCTTAAATAACCTAGCTCAGCTAAAACTCGACCATGTTTCACCCAAAGACCTAAATGACTCAAAATCTAAGATGTTTCACCCATTGTTTATCGATTGTTGGGATTGGATCTGGTTCTCTTCTTACACCTGTTGGCCCCTTTAATTTGCATAATGTACTTTATGTTCCTGGTCTTTCCACTAATTTAATCTATGTTCGTCAATTCAATAAAGATAATTGTTGCCTTTTAGAATTTGACTCGGGTGGTTTCTCCATTAAAAATGCTAAAACAATGTCCCTCGTTATTCGTTGTGCTAGCTCCGGGCCTCTTTTTGCTATTCCCAAACCAAACATAGTCAGTCGACTTGGTCAACTCGGGTAGCCCGTGGCATCCTCCCCACATGTTTCCCTAGTTGCTTCCAAAAAAACACAATCTCTCTGGCATCATCGAATTGGCCATTCTGGGGAGCCAGTCTTGTCCACTTTAGTCAAACAAAAATTTATTTTTTGTTCGAGTTCTTCTAAGTCCGGTTTGTGTCATGCTTGCCAACTCGGTAGGCATAGTCGTTTACCTTTTCAAAAGTCTGTCACTGGTACTACGCGTCCTTTCGATATTGTTCATTCTAATGTATGGACATCACCTGTTATCATTTTTAGTGGTTTTAAGTATTATTTGCTATTATTGGACAATTATTTTCATTTTGTACATATTTATCCTATGCGCGCCAAATCTGAGGTTTTTGACATGTTCGTTCAGTTTCGTAATCTTGTGTTGAATCAATTTGGTGTGAAAATCAAACATTTTCAATGTGATAATGGCACTGAATATATCAACCGTGACTTTAATGGTCTTTTTCTGCAAAGGGGCATTCTCAGTAGGGTTTCCTACCCTCACACCTCCCAACATAATGGAAAAGCTGAACGCATGCATCGTACTATTGGTAACATGATGCGTTCCCTCTTGTTTCAAGCATGCATGCCTTTGGAATTTTAGGTTGAAGCATTTTCTGCTGTAGCTCATATTATCAACTTTCTACTGTCCACTTCTATTAAGAAAAAGATCCCCTTTCAATATTTGTACGAGAAGCAAGTTAATTACGATCATCTTCGCGTTTTTGGTAGTGCCTGCTATCCGAATATGAGTGCCACCACGTCTCATAAGCTTGCTCCGCGCTCTACCTTATGTGTTTTCTTGGGCTACTCACAGAATCACAAAGGTTATAAATGTTTGGATCTTTCTACTAATAAAGTCATTATTTCGAGGCATGTTGTTTTTGATGAAGCAGATTTTTCATTTGCACGATTGGGCACTTTCTCTCAAGATACAATGACCCGATTTCATCAAGTCTTTTCTCCTCCGCTCATGTCTTCATTGTTCGTGAGCCTCCAACCACCGTTGTTGCCTCCTCCTGCGGTGCCACCCACCTCAGCTGCCGCACCGCCCCCCGCGGATCCTGTACCATCGGCTGCGCCTGCAGCCCCTCCAACTGTGCCACCAATTGTGGTTGCACATCCGCTTGCACCGAGTTCGGCTCCCCCTACTTCCTCTATTCATCCTATGGTGACTCGTGCTCGTGCTGGTATTGTAAAACCTCTTCTCAAACCTTCTATGATTACTCATAGTACTTTGCCCGAGTTACCTCTTTCTTATAAGCAGGCACTTATTGATGAGAACTGGAAGCATGCTATGCTCGACAAATTTAATGCTCTTATTCATAATAAGACATGGGATCTTGTTCCTCCGCCCCCTCATGGTGACATTGTTGGCTCCAAGTGGGTTTTTCGTATTAAACAAACATCTACAGGTCAAGTTGAACGGTATAAAGCTCAGTTAATTGCTCAGGGATTTACACAACGGTATGGCATCGACTACGGTGAAACTTTCAGTCCTGTTGTTAAACCTGCAACTGTACTATTTTGACTATTGCTACTTCTCGACACTGGCCCATTCATCAGCTCAATGTCAAAAATGCTTTTCTTAATGGCACACTTAATGAAGAGGTCTATATGAAGCAACCACCGAGTTTCATCAGCTGTCAGTATCCTAATCATGTTTGTAAGCTTAATAAGTCTCTTTACGGTCTCAAACAGGCACCTCGTGCCTGGTACACTCATTTTGCTACTTTTTTAAAACGGCTGGGTTTTCGAAGCTGTAAGTCAGATTCTTCTTTATTTGTCTTACATTGTCGACATGATATGGCTATATTATTGGTCTATGTTGATGATATCGTTCTCACGGCCTCTTCTCATGCGGTACTTTATGATCTATTTCACTCTCTTCACTCTAAGTTTGATATGACCGACTTGGGGCGCCTTAATTACTTTCTCGACATGTCGGTATCTCACCTCTCTTCAGGGTTATTCTTGTCTCAATTTAAATATGCACATGATCTTCTAGATCGGACCGACATGCTCTCCTACAAGCCTATTGCTACACCTTCAGATTCCAAGTCCAAGCTTTCTTTAGAAGATGGCGAACTTATTACTGATCCCATCTTATACAGGTCCATTATTGGTGCCCTTCAATATCTCACCTTTACTCATCTTGATATCTCTTATGCAGTTCAGCAGGTGTGCTTGTTTATGCATGCTCCACGATCATCGCACTGGATGGCTGTTAAGCGCATCCTTCGCTATATCAAGGGCACTATTGATTATGGTTTGACTATCTCCCCGATACGTTTGGACCAACTTGTGGCTTATTCGGATGATGTGTTTTCCTCGAAGGCAACATTATCTCCTGGTCCTCGAAGCAACAGCCCGCCGTCTCTCTTTCTAGTGCCGAGGCTAAGTATCGTGCGGTCACCAGCGCCGTGTCCGAATGTTGCTGGATTCGGTCACTCCTTAGTGAGCTCAGTCTTCTTCTTCCACGAGCTACTTTGGTCTATTGTGATAATGTTTCTGCCATGTACATGTCGACCAACCCTGTCCAACATATTCACACAAAACATATCAAGATTGACATCCATTTTGTTCGTGAGCTTGTTCAAATGGATCTTGTTCGAGTACTTCATGTTCCTCCTTCACAGCAAATTGTTGATACCTTCACAAAGAATCTTCCGCGCACTCTTTTTCTGCTATTTAGATCTAACCTTCGCATTTGTTTACCTCCTACTTCGGTTGAGAGGGATGTTAGACTATATTGTATAGGTGTCACTACTATATGAAACTGAGCCCAATTGGCCTGCTTTGTATATGATTTAAAGCCCATTATAAGTTCTATAAATATCCGAGAGGGCCAGCATTATGTGTGCTTTTCATTCTTTCGCTCTGGAAACCTCAAACGCCAATCCACCATGTCTACCATCGCGGATCACATCGCTGGTGAACCAACACCACTTGGCACCCCGGTCGCCAGTGGGGATTCACCTTTTTGCACCACCAATATTTACTCTTTCAAACGAAACAATATCCCCTGTTCCTTGTGTTGGTTTTGTCTTCTTTACCACCACTGGCCACGCAGTCGCTGCAAACTTCAGCATTGCCTCCTCTCGGCCACCATTCATGATGCATGCTCCTTTGGTCTCGCTTTCATAACCATTGGCGATTCGAAGCGGTTACAAGTTCTTTTACCCACCTCACCACCCTAACTTTTCTATCTCTATTTTCTAATACTAACAGTCGGCCCCAATTTTCCCGTCAACCCCAGTTTCCAATAAGAAAAAACTATTAACAGTAGAACAATTTTATAAAAATTTGAAGCTATTATAAATTACGAGTCGTTGCTCAAAATAACACTAAAACATGTAAAAGTAAAGGGAGGATACCAGTAGCAGCAAGCTCAAGGGACTTGTCCAAAAAATGAATAAATTGTTTGGTCTGAACATGAAGTGAAAATGCTTGGAATTTGGGGCGGGTAGTTGACCCGGCTACAGCGAAATTGGCACCGTTGTCGAAATCAGATCCGAGTGCGTCCAAGTACGGGTCCAACATGTTTGTATTCAAGCTTTGACCTGCTCCACCACAATTTCTCGGTGAAAATTCACTCTTAATTTGAGAAAAAAATAGAGTTATTTGTCCTAAATGTCTCTATCCATTATTTAATTTAGTTCTTATACTTTTACTTGCATCAATTTAGCCCCTGTATAATTTAAAATATATTAATTTGGTCCTTTGAGAAAATTTATGTTAAGTTTTTAATAAAATATTTAAAGGTTTGGTCATGAATTGAGTTAAATTGAGTAAACGGATGAATTTATAATAAGTTGTTTGCATCTAACATAATTTTGCCGTTCAAAATTATGATATTAACTAAACTTAAATTTGACCAAATGACTAAATTGACACATTTTGAATTATTTAGGGGACTAAATTAACACAATTAAAAGTACAAGGACCAAATTGATATAATAAACAAAGTACAGGAACTTTTGACGTAAATAACCAAAAACAATACAGGACTCATATAGGTATCTGATTTACTTAAAAAATTTTAAATTACAGTATTTAATCATAATTAAGAATTAAAATCTCACACTCACCTCGATTCAATACAACTTTTAGATTGAAAAGTTGCAAACCTATTTATGAAAGGTAAAATATTTTTCGTCGAATTAAATGGAGTCCAAGTTGTAAAACAGTCCGTTAAAAATTGGGAATCATGATTAAAATACAAAAACAAATGAGCACAAGTTGATCGAAATTACTAGACTATAAAATTCTGAACCTCCGACTGTTAAACTTTTGGATAATTAATTTCTTGTTTTGGTATTAGTTTATTGTTTGGGGGTTGACAAGTTCAAATCCCTACGCACTCCAATTTGAAGTTAATATAATTTTGATACAAGGTATCATTAAGCATATATATAGTTCACGCTTCAATAACAAATGAACATTTGTGTTAAGGATGTAGTAAAGCATAAAATTATTCTTACATCTTCTCCATTAGCTTAAATTTTTAAGATATCTAACTCATTGACATAATATGAAAACTTTGTAGATATGTCCCAAGTCGCGAGTTTGAGTCATCACAGTAACAACCGATGTTCTAAATATTAATATAATTTCAATATAGTATATTTGCAGTGAACATATATATCATCAACGTTTCAAATTTAATGGGATATTGTCCGAGAGGTTAGAGTACAAATTATTTCTAAAACCTTCCCTCATGGACTCAGGCTGTTTGAATGGCTAGTTCCTTGACACAATATCATGGCATTATCAATTGAAAGGTCACGACTTTGAATCCAATCCGGCACGCACTTTGAACACAAGATATTAGGTAAATATGTGTGTCATTGACAATTTTAAGTTCGATAGGCATTGGTTGAAAGATTATAGGCATCTAAAACAAATTTAACCGATGGATAGAAACTAATTTAGGTTGTGATTTCTCTCATTATGAATGGAGGCACAAGCAACTGTCTTTGTTGCTTTATTTTGATCGACCTTGTCTATGAGGAGATGTATTAAATTGTCTAATTGATTACTAAGTGCATAATATTTAGTACGATTTTTAGTTTGCAGTTTTGATTGATACACTAAAATTTAGTTTTTAATTTTTTTTTTTTTAATTCTTGATTTTCTATTTTAGTTTTTATTCAAACTTAAAGAGAGAGTAAAAAAAAAACCAGAGAAATAACATTTGTAAATAACTTTTTAATTTATAAAAAACAAATCGGACGGGCCTCAACCTTGCCATAAACTTTAAATGAACTTGAGAATTTGGAAAGAAACTAACAGAGAAAATCAATGATGAGGCGGCCATCGGAGAGTCTGCCCGTGGATCGCTTAAAGAACGTCCGGCCATGAGGTGGGAGAATGGGGTAACCGAGCCCCGCCACCAGCCCTCCCATGTCAGAATTTGAATCTCCAAAGTTGAATATCACTGGCGCTCTGGTACAAACGCCAATGGTTGGACTTCCAACACTCAAAATTACAACAAACACCAACCATACATATTTAAGGATAACGGCACCAAGGCTGGTATTTAAATGGCCCATCGCTCGCCGGCTCTTAGGTGAGGTGGACCCACTCTTTTTCTATTTGGAATTTTTGGTTAATGGTCGCGACTATGCGCGTGCGGCACGTGACCATGTGATATAGTTTCACGGGATCATGAGTTCTTACTCGTTTTTTTCTTTCTCCTCTCTCTCTATGTCAAAACTCTTTGAAAAAAGATCAAGAATAGGATATAAAAATTTTGGGTATTTGATAGGACGAAATTCCGTCAAATGGGTTTTCAAAATTAGTGTATTTGAAAAAAAAAAAGAAGGGACGTTAGGAAAATTGAGTTGACTAGTTTCTTCCCATTGTTAACTCCCGAATAAGAAGGAAATTTTGTGGTTACGCTTATGACATGGGAGTTATTGTCTTAGGTTCCTTTTTTTATTTTCATTCAATTTTAGTCTGGTTAAAAATAAATTTTACATCTGTATATAGAAATTTGGTTAGGATAGTAATTTATTAGGTTTGGATAATAAAAGAAAAAAAGAATGGAGTTTGCGTCATGGGGTTACGGATAGAATGCAGTGTGTAAACCCATTATTCATGAGTACCTATTCTAGATGTGTGTACGAGAATAAGTAATATTGATAGGATATGAGGTAGGTATATGTCAATAACACTTGTAACTCACTGATAGTTGTGTGTGGGCAGCGTACGACAGCAAAAATACGAGTATCTATTTAATATTAATAATAAATAATAAGATGTTATACTGGGAATAGAATTGTAAAAATGTGAAATGATACGAAAACACTACACTAGCAACATGAAATTGACCTTAGGATACGTTTGCTAATGATCAAGGTCAATTCACTCAAAAAAGATCTACGTGATTTAAGATGGCATATGGTCTTTTATGTAAATACACATTGTATAACTATTCGTTTTTTGGTACTTGATGTACACTTACGATATTGCATAAAGAGACACTCGATCCAAATTCAAAAAAAACTATAAGGACTAAAGTTTTGGACATAAACCCCTTAAGAAGACACCAAGGCAAATAATGAAACATAGTAAAATCAACCCCTTAAGGTTACCTATCCTTTTTACTACTCTTCCCCAAGCACGCTTAACTTCAGAATTCTAATGGGATCCGGTGACAACGTGTTGGTACCCTCTTTGGTGACACTAGAGTACTTTTGAAGAAATCATCCTTGCTGGAGCTCAAATCATTCCTAATGATTTTTTCGTCTCTGGACTCCTTCTCTGTGTTGCCATGAATGGGGATTTCATACCTAACTTCAAGACAACCAGGTAAGGGTGCACACGGTCCACTTTGGCGGTTTATGGTTGCCAAGCCAGACCAAACCGTAAAAATATGTTTTGATAATTTTATAAGCCAAAACCAGACCATTTTGTCTCACAAACCAAACCAGACCAAACTGTAATTATGGTCCGGAAGAAAAGGGAGAATCTTCTTGGACTGGCTTCCACCAATTGAAGTTTCGCCATCTTCCTATCAAAGTTAACTAGTGGCGGGCGCAACTCGATTAGCCCTTTATATGAAAAAAGGTTCAAGCCTTACGCCCTTTATAGTAGGTCGTTTCCGCAGCATCAGGGCACAAACCGCCTGCCAAAGAAAGAGAGGGAGATTGGTCTGACTCGTAATTCACTTCTGAGTTGGTCCATTTTATGGTTTTAACCATTATAATAGAAAAATTATTATTAACACTAATATAAACATAATTTGATCAACAGTAAAATCATCATTAACTACAAAAACATAAAAAAAAATATAAAAACTTTACTTCTTTTCCTAATTTATAGTATAAAACATGTTTATATTGTATACTACATAAACAACAACCACAAACAATATATAAAATTGGTTTGTTAAATTTAGCAGTAACATTGGATCTGTTAAAATTTTTGTTAAATTGTTAAATATCTAATGGTTCAGCCATAGATTGGGTTAAATTGAATCAACAAGTGGATATTACTTGCATTTAATATGATTCTATTATTAAAAATTACATCATTATCTTAAGATAAGAATTACATCATTACCTTAAGTTAAATTTGACCAAATGACTAAATTGATATAATATAAATTATAAAAGGACTAAATTGACATAATTAAAATTATAAGGCTTAAGTTGACAAAATCAGAAAAGTACAAATGCCTTTGATATAAATGACCCTAATTATTTTTATCGGGTTATCAAGTAAATTTTTTCTACTAGCATAACTTATTATGATTTAGATGATACAAATAATAATTGGATTTTTTTAGTTTATGGTTTTTATGGTTGATGGTTTAAGTTTGGTTTTAAACCAAACCTAAGCCGCAAATCCTAATAACCAAATTTTTCTAAATCAAACCAAACCTTAATTTACGGTTTGGTTCGGTATGAATTACGGTTTAAACCATATTTTGCACACCGTTACACCCAGGCTGATCTTGAGCTTTACCTTCTATGGTTGATCTTGATCCAGATTCCCTTCGACGTCAATTTCATGGTCTGGATTTAAAAGGATACTTTTAAAGAAGTTATTGTTAGTACAACAGTAGTTGTTATTTAGTTCAGGCAAGACTAGTTCTCATTCAATTTGGTTTTCCAATTTGCTTGTTCGGCTTGGAGACCACTTCCAGCTAAAGGCAAATATCACAATATTTTTTTTCGATAAGTAGTGGCAAGGTCGTCATACAAATCTGGCTACCCGACTAAAGCAAGGCCAAGGGCACCCGTAAAAAATGGGGGACCAAAAAAGGAAAACCAAAAGCAACAAATCAAAACACGAAAACAGGAAAGCAAAAAACTGAGTACAGACATGGATGGCACATGCTAGGGGACTCTAAAACTAGAGAAAAATAGTACGTGATTGGACCAAGCTGGAAAATGAGAGCTTAACATCTCAATATTTTTATTTTTAATCAGACGCAATATTTTTCGTAGAACTCAAAATATCATCATAATTTCATAAGTATGTTGTACATGGACCTTCTTGTTGGGATAAGGCCCCAAATTCATGACATAAGAAGCCTATAAGTAATAGGGGCGAGCAAAAATATTTGACTATTCGAAAATCTGAGAAACTAAATTGAACCCGATTTAAAAAATTGAGGTAACTGATTCAAAAATATCTGGCTAGGATATATCCAACCTATTGAAATATAGATACCAGTTTGAATACGGATATCATTTTGAAAAAAATTTGGGTACCTGATCCGACCCAATATTGATCATACATATTGTCTTACATAAATATTTATATTGTATTTAGAATAATTGGCTATGTTATCTTCATTAAACATTAAGGTTATAGGTGTAGTGTTAAATCCGCACCAATATTTTTTAGACTAGGCATTTTTACCCTTATTTCAACAAAAAACTTATCCTACTTTTATCTAAAAATATTTAATTTCTCAACTGTATATCGCAAAAAAAGACTAATCTCTTAGTTGTTGAATGAATCAGTAACAATTAATTAGTAGGGTAAGGATTCTTCTTTGCTACGCTCTATCTATCTATATGCAATCTTTGAGCTTTCACATATTTATGAAGCTTCGATTTATATTTCATTATCATTTTAAGATAGTATATGGTTTTGTTATCATGCATGATATTTTTATAATTTTAAATTATGAAGTTCAAGTTATAATTATTTTATAGTAATATGCTCAGAAACAACTTAATAGTACATTGTTAAATAGTTGTTTACATCTTTTATAAAATTTTCTATAAAAAATATTAATTAAATGTGTGGGTATCCGACCTAATCTTTTAAGCTATCCAATTGATCTAGGTATACGAATTTTTAGATCACATTATGGTTATTGATTTTGGTGATTTTAATGCTTTGGATTGCCAACTCAAAAATGCATTTCGAGTAGGGTACCTGATACAGGCCAAATGAGGTTCCATCCTAAAACCAATTGGCAATAGGTGGAGCAACTCCTTTACTGTATAATAGGCATTTTATTCATTAACCTACCAATGTGAGTTTAGATTTGCCTATATCAGACCACCATGCTCCGCATCTCGGGTCCACGCAAGTTGGCTTTGCACTAGATTTCTAGTCTTAGACGAACACTGCAATTCCGGCGTTACCATCACGCAATGCACATGGCTTTGCACTAGAGTCTTTCTAGTCCCAGGCGAACACTACAATACTGGCATCATCATTCAAGATTCGGAATAAGAGACCGAACATATCAACCAGGGCCCAAGACTTTACCAAGCCAAGATCAACTCCAGAGCAGACTTAAAGAGACTTCCATGAGACCGAGAATGAGCTCCTTGAAATGTGGCCATCGACTTTGCAACACATCACGCATAGGCCTCCCATAAGACCAATTGAATGGCATCGGCCCCCCATATGACCGGTAAATGGCATCGGTCCCCATATGACCGGCAATTCAAGACGCAAGATCAATGGCTCTAATACCAATGATACAAACCAAAGGAGGTTCCATCCTAAAACCAATTGGCAATGGGTTAGAGTAACTCCTTTAATATATAAATTGGCATTCTATTCACTAACTCATCAATGTGGGATTAGATTTACCTGTATCAGTACCCGACAAATGCTCATCCCTGAAAAGTAACACCCGTGACCCAAATAATGGGTGTAGCAATTAAGGCTTTCCTCACCAAGTATAAGGTCTTGGGTTCGTGCCCATCTTCCTCGTCCCTATATGTTGGTGGCCGTACATAGGACTGTTAGGAACATATTTTTTTAAAAAAATTTTAGATTGACTTAAGCCGGCATAGCAAAAAACTAATTTAAAATTTTTAATTTTAAATCTAAAGTACCAACCTAATTAAACTATTGAATTAGATCTATATCTTACTATAATATGTTCATAATATAACAAACAAAAGGCATTGACTAAAACATATATAAACATAGTATGTAGTGTAAACAAAATAAAGGAAAAATATTTAATTTAGACATACCTGAAATGCGAATTCCAACTTTGACTTGAAGATCCGAAATGGGAAGAAAATTTTTTGACACCTCAAAGTCTTCTTCGTAATAACCTATTTTAGTACCGAAGTGTGAGGTCCCAAAATATTTAATGTAGGAAAAATTTTGGAATAAAATTTTTTCTTTAATTTTTCTGTAAAACAATATTTTAGAAAACTTATACTAAACAATAATTCAAAAAATTTCTAAAATAATTTTAGAGTTTTCGTCGTAGAAAAAAAAAACCAAGTTCCAAATTTAAATCATAAATTTCTGGCGATAAATATCATATATTTATAACAAAAATTGCCAAAGCCGCCACACGAATTCGCGCGTGTAGAATTTGCGTGGCTGACGTCAGTGTGACATCACCTACCGAAATTTCTTAGGCTAAATTATGAAAAGATGCCATGAATATTACAATTAAATACAATATATTTTCTAAACTTTCAGTTTTATAAAATAGGTTCCTAAATTTTTTAATTAAACACAACATACCCTTATACTTTTAATTTCATAAAATAATTCCTTAAACTTTGTTATTACACATAACACACCTCCTAAACTTTTTAATTAAATATAATACACCCTCTATACTTTTAATTTAAAAAAAATAGCCCTTAAATTTTGTAAATATACACAACTAACCCCTTGAACTTTGTTCATAACTGCAATTATATTAATAAATTTGAAATTAAAATAATTTAAAACAAATTATGAAAATTTTTTTGGAAAAAGTTTGAAAAACTATAACAATATATTTTTTAATTGAGAAAAATTAGATTAATAAGTTTAAAATTCAAAAAAATAAAATTAAAATATAAATTTTCTAATTTTGTATAAAACTATGGATTTTCTATTTTTATGTGAAAATCATTTTTAAGAAAAGGATAAGATAATAAATTCTACAAATAATTTTTTTAATAAAATGTAGTAATAATATTATAAATTTAGAATATAATAAAATATTTTTCTTAAAATATTATAAGAAAAAATATAATAAGTTTTTTAAAATATAATTTCAAAATTAGATTAATAAAATTAAACTAAAAAATTGTGCAAAATTCAAAATTTACAAATAAATTCTGAAAAATAATTATTTAAAACATTGAAAAATAAAAGTTAAAAATATTATCATATTTTTTCATATTTTGTTTAAAAATTTTTTTAATTTTAAATTTATTATTGTCTAAAGAGTGTATTATGATTAATAACGAAGTTTAGGGGGTGAGTTTGGTGTACTAACAAAGTTCAAGGGCTAAAATGAAATGTATAGGATGTATTGTGTTTAATTATAAATTTCAGGAGGTTAATTTATAAAATTAAAAGTGTAAGGGGTGTGTTGCATCTAATTATAAAGTTCAGGGGGTTATTTTATAAAATTAAAAGTATAGGGGTGTGTTATTTTTAATTGTAAAGTTCAAGGGGTCTTTCTATAATTTGGCCAATTCCTTAATTACTTATTGTTTTGGAATTTTCCTATTTTTCGTTTAAAACACTATATAATTTATTGTATTATATATTCTTCTCGCAAATATTTATTTAATATAAAAATTTAATTATCTTATAAATAAATAATTTATCCTATAAATTTATTTTTAAATACTTTTAACCATGCTTAAGTTGAAGCTTGCGAAGGAACTTCAAGAACAATCTAACTCTAGCTTCAAATGGATCAAATCTGATTATCATCTCATGATAAATTGATTACCATTTAATAAAACTTAGTTCCACTAAATAAGTTTTACTGCACACTAGAATTAAATATATTCATGTAAGAATTTTTCAAATAACTTTTATTACGATAATTAGCCCCTCTATTAGATATCTGTGAGCAAAATTAATTTTAACTACTACCGTTTCTTTTCTCAAATATCTCACCGTAACTTCCAACTCGCCCTTCTTGAATAATTCAATAATACAAAAACAATTTATGTATTAATTTCAAATGTCAAACATATAGAATACTCTAGCCAAATATTTTAAAATCCATTCGTATAATTGAGAAGCAACTAAGGAGATATTTTTATCTCGTTAGAGACTATAGATTCCACTAAAACAACTATTCCCCCACCCTTCATGCCGTTATCCAACGTACGTAAGATTCAAGTCAACTCCCTTTGACTAATCCTTTTGGCAGATTAAAGAAACGAACAATCCATGTACGAGTTCAGACTATTTCTTGGATTTAGAGTTATTGTTTTACAGAATCAAGTATTTCTAATACCAATTAAAAAAACTACTAATTCAGATAGTCCTACTCAGTGTTCCATTCTTATTGACAGCACCAACATGATACTCTTAGATCCCTATCCACCTTACCAAGAGAAGTCATCAAAAGTGTCATATTATAGTCTTATCAAACGAGTTGTCCAAACTTATTACCGACTAAGAACATACTTTGACAACATATCATTAGTTTGATATAAGTCTATCTATGGTTCAATCTCATTGACCACTTAAATCAAACCTGATATGCCATCTTGGAATACAACCATTTCATGGAACATTTTAGAAAACAATCACATGCATGTTTGACTTGTAAAACATAATCAGATAATAAATAAGTAAAACAATTCATTTATTTAACATTTAAAAACTAACAAATTGGATTTTTCATGACACCAATTCCAATAAGGACAAATATACTCCTTACCACTATAAAATAGAAGTAACACACACAAATTTATGTTTCCCGCATACAACAACATAAGTTATGGCCTTCGACCTAGTTTTTGTCCTTAAAAAATGTCTACACCAAATAAGACGATAGACAAGCTTCATAAGGCGACAAGTCCAATGGCTTTATCCTTGAAATGAATTAGCTTCTTTGAACCTACATGACCCATCACATTCACATTCACATTCGCAAGCCCATTTAGACCATTCATAAGTCACGGATAACATTACATTTGGTTAAATTAATACTCTAGTAAATGTTAGGAGGAAAATCGAGCTAAGTTTCATCAATCAACCAAGAGGTCAATGTATCAAATGACTTAGATTGGTTAAACTTTTTTTTCTATTAATCAAGTTCTCATTTTAGTGTTATCCCCCCAGATACGCAATGAGCCGGTAACAGTCAAACATACACGTAGCTTCATTGACCAATAGCATTTGGGCATAGCAATAGGGTGGATAAGGGACATGTTTGCCCTTCCAAGTACTTGTATTACGTTATCGATAAGAGAGACATACAAGTTTTTAGCAAAAGAGGAACTTGAATAGAAAATCACAAATGAAAATAATGCATTGTGAGGAAAAAGTATACAATGATGTAACTTTTTTTGTGGTTTGTTGTTGTTGGTAAATATATAACGTAGTTCGAGTAAAAAGAAAATAATAAAAATAAGGGAGGACAAAAACGCAGTGTTTTTGGTTGAAGTAATTTTGAATTCAGTTTTTTGGGGCAATGACTATATTGCCCCTCACTTGTGAAATTAATTACTTGCTTTGTATGAGCTGCCAGCTGCCCGGAAGTACTATTTCCTGCCCGAACAGGGCTGCCCGCCCTGACCGCCTGTATAGCCTGCCTGAACAGGGGCTGCCCGTGCTGCCCGAGAGTACTGCCTGCCCGGATTGCCTTTAAAGGGTGTACAGCTATATTCTATTATTTTTCATCCTCGTCTCTCTCTCACCCAAAGCTAACAGACCCGTTAGGGTTTACAAGTGAAGCTTCTTCCAGAATCTTCCAGTGCTCCATTGCAGCCGTTCGAGTCTCGCCACGCGTCACAAGATCCGGGGCTCCTGATATATAAACCGTGTGTAAGTATTGTCCGTCCGATCGTTGCGTAAATCAAAGGCTGTGATGAGCTTTGGGGTTTCTTAGGTCGTAGCTTGGGAGTATTTAATGCCGAGTTGGTTGGGTCGTAGAGGTAACGAAATCAGTTTTTCTTCTCCTCTCCCCTTCTCTCTCTGGCGATTTTTACCCTTAAAGGTTCCCTTGAAACCCTAACCCTAAAAACGAACCTCTGAGCCATAATACACTTAGGTTCCAACCTCGTGAGCCTCGGATCGAAGTGTAATCGTGTTCGTTGAGCTCCGTTCGTGCTATTGGAGTTCCGTTGCTGGCCAGAAGCTCGGTTCGTGTTCCGGTGGAGGTCCGGTCGGGGTGTTCGTGGTGTGTTCTTGAGCCTTACTGGTGGTGTGAGCGTCTCGCTTGCAATTTTGTGGTAAAATCTAGCTCACAAGGGGAGGTATACTTCTAAACCTACTAGATTCGGTTGTTCTCTTGAGTCTTGTGTTGTATTTGAGGTTTATGAAGTGATTTGTGTTGTAATTAGTCTAGGTTTAGTTCAAGGATGAATAGTAAGGACCAGTGAACAATAATGAGTAGTAGACTCCTCTGTTGGCATTTCTTCTCCTGGATCTATAAATATGAGAAGCGTATGTAAATCGATGGTATAGATGAATGAAAAATAGAAAATTTTCACTGTCTTTCATATATTTGATACTTTTGATATCTTATATTTTATGTTATAACGTACAATAATATTTGTAATTTTAGATTCCCATGGTATAGGATATGTCAATTGTTATGCCTCATTTTAATTTCTATGATGGAAATTTTCATATTGAATCTGACTCATACTTGTGATCAAGTAATTCATACTATTATCAAATACAGTAACAACAACAACAACCGACTTAGTGCCTCAAGGGTTCCCGCATATAACTTTAAAATTTTGACGGCATTAACATGCGTAATAGTAATAATTCAAATTTGACAATAGGGTTGGTGAAACTTATCAATTATTCGTATACACACTATTTAATAAGATCTCAGGTTGGGAGTCCTTGCACATAGTCTCTCTTTTATTCCATTGGCCTTTTGTGTTTTTAGTTTTTTCAATTGATCCCTCATATTTTCTTTCATTCAAAGTAATATCTGATATTTATGACTTGGTTTAAATTAATCCCTCAAATTCTCTTTTATCCAAAATAGTCTCTAATATTTTATTTTATGATAGAATTAGTTACTCAATGGCCAAAATTATGTAAAAGTTAAAAGAATGACCGACTAACTATGTTATAATATAAAATACAATTGATTGTTTTAAATAAGGAAATAAACACAAGGTCAGTTTAAATTAACTTATATAAATACTAAGATTAAGTGTAATATCTGTTCTTATAAGTTTAATATATGATACATGAGTCATTGACTCACATAATATTAAATTATAATTCTAAAATTATTTTTGCATAAAAGAATTAGAGATAGGGATCATAATTGGACTGGATGGATAAGAGGATGACGCCTCTTTCATACCTGTAACCACCACCTAAATTTATTCCTATACTCGTTCCCTTATCTACTATGGGCATAAAGTGGATACTTATAGCCGTTCCGCCCCATCCCGACTGGTACAAAATGATACCATACCCACGGATATCTAACATATATTTAATACCCGCCCCATACTCGCCCTAATATGATTACCAAACAATTGTCCATACCCATTTGTATTAATTATTTAATATTATTTTTAGAATTCAACTATGTTTTGCTATAAAATTAATACAATTTAAATACATAATTTTTAACTTAAAAGTTAATTAGATATATAAACCTAGCAAGTATCTAGCTGGTATGAGATGGGACAAGGTAGGTATGAAGGGGGTATAACATTGTTCCTGTTTCGGGATTTTTTGGTCAGGTTCTAGACGAGAGCGGGACTCAACCCTCGCTTGAGAAAGCAGCTGTTGGCGCGTTTAACCCAGGCTCCCCTGCAAAATAAAGAAGGCCATTAGAGGGACCCACGGGTTTGCCCGCAGGAGACCCCTCTGATGCCTAAGTTAGCAAAGGCATAATAATAATGATATATGATAAGTAAATAGTGTAAAATAAACAATAATAAATACTTATCGTATACGGAGAGGGGGTCCTTGGTGGCTGGTGCCCGGCATGGTGGCCTTATAGGCCTAGAGAGAGAGAGGAAGAAGAGCACCGGCGAGGTGGTCGGAATCCGTACCGGCGAGGTGGCAGGAGCGTGGCCGGAGTTGTACCAGCAAGGTGGCCGGAGCGTGGCCGGAGCAAGAGGAGAGAGGAAAAAAAGAGAGAGACTCATGAGGTGTTGGAGGGAGAGGAGAGAGAGAGAGGTGTGGGTGGAGCCTGCCCCCTTGTGAGGAGGGAAAAGGGGTATTTATAGAAGAGGAGGGAGAAGGCGGTAGTGGGGTGGTGATGGAGGTACTGGGATGGGTCAGGTGGTAACCGAGGCTAGGCGGTGCCGGTGGCTGGGCGGTAGGTGAGGTGGTGACGATAATGGTGTCAGGCGATAGAGGTCGGGCGGTACCGGCAGTGGATGGTAAGGATGTCAAGCGGTAGAGGTCGGGTGGTACCGATGGTGGACCGGTAAGGATGTCAGGCAGTAGAGGTCGGGCGGTACCGGTAGTGGACGGTAAGAATGTCAGGCAGTAGAGGTCGGGCGGTACCGGTAGTGGACGGTAAGGATGTCAAGCGGTAGAGGTCGGGCAGTACCGGTAGTGGACGGTAAGAATGTCAGGCGGTAGAGGTCGAACGGTACCGGTGGTGGCCGGTACGAGTTGGTACCGGTGGTGGAGAGGAGAGAGAGATAGTAGAGAAGAGAAGAGAGAGAGGATGGTAGGGGGTGCGAGGAGAGAGAAGATGACGGTAGTACCGGCGAGGTCAGGCGATACCGGGGGTTGGCGGTAGGAGAGGGAGTGAGGAAGCCCGAGGAGAGAGAGGCGGTGGAGAGTGAAAAAGGAGGCGCCTGTGAGGAGTGAGAGAAAAACGTGGGGAAGGGGAAAGATGAGGAGAGAGAAAAAGGCTTGGGGAAGAAGGAATGAGGGGACACGTGGGGAGAGGAGAGAGAAAAAATTAAATTAAATTGTACCTAATTTTCGTTGTTATCTTGTTATTTAATTTTAATATTAATCTGGTTATTTTTAACCTCTACAGTTCCCATACTCACCTCACACTCGTGACAAGTATTACCATATATACTCGACCCTTACTTGTAGTCATGTTGCAAAGAATAACGAATTTTACCTTAACTTTAAAACTACCTCACCTTTCTTCTCTCTCCTATCATGTTTCTCTTTCTCGTTTTCCTCCTCTCACCCACACTCAAAATTGAAGGTAATTTATTTCTTATATTTTGCTATTAAAATTAATTTTGCTTGATTTTATTATATTTTGGTTGTTGTTATTCATATTTAGGGTTTTGTTTTGAGGGAAAAAGAGAAAGGTTGAGAAATTAGGGTTTTTGGATTGAAAACCTTAACTTTTCAATTGATTATAAAATTTGTGTGATTAGGAAAGCCTTCTAGGTAGGACTCGCAAAATTAGACATGACACGGAGATAGCGGATTTCGGTTGGAGTTACTAAAGCCAGGTTGAATTCAGGTTGAGCCTTTTAACCTGTTTAGGTAATTGGGTTCATTTTGGGTAACCTGTTTTCGACACGTTTGACTTGGTTATATAATTATGTTAGGTATTTGAGAAATATACTATTGTTATTATAAATAGTCTTTTATAACCTATCTCATCTAAGATAATTTGAACGATTTTTAGTAATGCTAATTTGATAATTTAGTTTAACAATTATAAATATGTCATGCTGATATAAAATTTTGATCTATTTTATAGCCTACAATATTGAGGTCTATTATTGACATGTTTGTAAGTTAATAAAGTAGCATTTAATGGAAAAAGTCACCTTATATAAGTCAGTTTTGTTGTTCTTCAATTTTAACTTATTGTTATTAGTTGGCATTAATGACAGAAATTACTTGTGATCACCATAGGAATTACCCGATATCACCACAGGAATTACTCGCACTCACCACAGGAATTACTCGCGATCACCACAGGAATTACTCGCACTCACCACAGGAATTACTCACGATCACCATAGGAATTACCCGCAATCATAACAGGAATTACTTGCGATCATCATAGGAATTACCTTTAATCACCACAAGAATCGCCTGTTGTCACCACTGGAATTACCCGCAATCACAACAGGAATAATCCGCAATCATCACAAGAATTACCGTAATCAGCACAGGAATTATCCACGATCTCCACATGATTACCCGCGATCAACACTTGAATTACTCGCGATTAGCATAGGAATTACTTGCGATCACCACAGAAATTAATTATGATCACCACAAGAATTACCCGTGATCACCACAGGAATTCACAATCACCATAGGAATATCTGTAACTACCACCGTGATCACCACAGGAATTATCCACGATCACAAACGAATTACCTGCAATCACCATAGGAATTACTCGCGATCACTACATGAATTACCTGCAGTCTCCACTGGAATTACCCACGATTACCAAAGCAATTACCTGCGATAACCACGGGAATTACCCGTGATTGCAACAGGGGAATTAGCCCTGATCACCAAAGGAATTACCCAAAATCACTACATGAATTACCTGCGATAACCATAGGAATTACCTGCGATCACCAAAGGAATTACCTGCGATAACCACAGGAATTACCTGCGATTATTTTAGGAATTACCCGCAATCACCACTTGAATTACCTGCGGTCATCAAAAAGAATTACCCACAATCACCACAGAAATTACCAGCGATCACCACAGAAATTACCCGCGATCACCACTTGAGTTACCTATTATCACCTTAGGAATTACCCGCAATCACCACATAAATTATCCGCTATCACCACAGGAATTACCCGCAATCGCCAAATGAATTACCTGCAATCATCACAGGAATTACCCGCTGTCATTACATGAATTAACTGCAATCTCTACTGAAATTACACACGATCACCATAGGAATTACCTACGGTAACCACAGGAATGACCCGTGATTGCAACAGGGGAATTACCCGTGATCACCAAAGGAATTACCCGCGATCACCGCATGAATTACCTACAGTCACCACTGGAATTATTTGTGATCACCAAAGGAATTACTTGCTATAACCACAAGAATTACATGCGATTACTTTAAGAATTAAACACGATCAATATAGGAATTACTCGTGATCATCACCAAAATTACCCGTGATCACCTCAGGAATTACCCGCAATCACCACATAAATTAGCCGGAATCCCTACAGGAATTACCCACTTTCACTAGAAGAATTACCCGCAATCACCACAAAAATTACTTGCAATCACCATAAAAATTGCTTGCAATCACTACAGGAATTATTTACGATCACCACAGGAATTACTCTTGATCACCACTTGAATTAGCCTCTATGACCATAGGAATTACTCGCGACCACTGCAAGAATTACTCGTAATGTATTCAACTTCACTACTTGAGTCTTTCTAACAACTGCTTAGATTGGATTATTCATACTCATTTCGAACCAAAAATTCACTCAAACTATTAAAAAATTTCAAATCCTCAAAAAATACAGTATAAAATTTACAAAGTATTGTCCGCCGTAATTAATTATCTTAACTCCCAAATTTTTCTTTTGCCATGCACAAAAAACCAAACGTGAAAATGGATAAATCTCTTCCTGTTTATTTCTCATTCCATCTCTCTATTATTTACATGGATTTTATTGAACTCATCTCTATCACTATTATTCAGGGTATCGTTTCCTATTTGATCCCTTTGAATCAATGCAGGGCCAAGATGCACATTATTGTTGCGACATCACTAAGTTTTGTTGTCATGATGCTTATATAGCAAAATTGTATTGTAATTGTTGAATGTATAGTCAAGTTGTTGAGGTTGGTTAGATTGGTATTCTTGGTTGTTGTGTTGGTTGTATTGTTACATGTGACTAATACTTGTATAAATACTAAATTGTTTGGATTGTACTGACACTTTTGACAAATATAATAAAATCTCCTTTCTCTCCCTTTATTTCTGACTCTCTTTCTGACTCCTTTCCTTCTCTCTCTCTTACTTTCCCAATCTCACTCCCTCTCTCCTTCATTCTCCTTCCTCGTCTTTCCTTTCTTCAACCTCCAGGATCTGGTGTAAACAACCCAGATCCTGACAATTGGTATCAAAGCTCATTCTTGGGCAATTCTTGAGTTTGCTGAACAATCAACCCTCTTCCACACTGGCTAGAGGTAAGACGAATTCGTCCATGGCAGAATCGGAAGGTCGGATGCAAGGCCTAGTTCAAAAACTCATAGATTCTCAGCAATTGGCTGAGGAGTCGAGGAGACAAGACCATCAGCAAGCTGAAGAAGCTCGCAGAGGCGGGGAAGAACGCCAAAACCAGCTGTTGGAGTCCATCCAACGAACGACCGCACAATTGTTGACAATTGATGCGATTTTTTTTTACTAGCAAGTGCACTAGTCGCTTCAAGTAATACAGAGTGAGTAGAGTATCGTTCCCATGAGGATTGCTGAGTGAGTATTGAAATTGATAGTTTTAATACTATTTAAAAGATTAAAAATTAAGGGGTTTTGTTAAAATAAAAATAAAAACAAAAAAGCAAGAAATACAAATAAAAAGTTAATTAAAGTTTTTGGGTTTTTATTAGATGAACAAAGTCTAAGGCATCCGATTTCACCTAAGTTGCATTAATATGCATTTCTATTCTCGGTGTTCATGTTGTTATTGCCTGTTGATGGTTGAAAATCCTAAATTACTAAATATTCTCTCTCGACCAACATTTAGCGTACTCTTTAACATATTAACCCATCACTTTCGTGCATGAATTTAAATAAGAAAAGAGTTATAAAAGCTCTATGATTTTCTTTAAAAAATCATACAAATTGCGTTAATCTCTTTCGAGCATTTGCTCAATTCGTGGTGCTTATCACCTCAGCACTCATCACAAATCTCCTCTCGGTCTCAGTATGAATCATTACGGGCCTTAAATGGTGATCAAGCATTTAAAACTCATTAAGAACAATGATAAACACTTCAACAATGCAATAACATAAACATTGAATACCTTGAATTAGAAATGAGCGTATTTTACAACTTAGGCTGCATCGTAGCCTTAGATTAACAAAATTAGTTCATGTTAAACTTAATATTAAATATTACAAATATCAAAATACATGAACTAATGAAGAAAAATGACCCGACCCCTTCTCACTCCTTTCTCACTTGATTTTTTTGTGTTTTTTGATCTGAAAACTTGATGAATCAAATCCTTGCACCCTCCCCTATTTATACAAGTAGGATTGGGATAAAAAAATAAGAGAAAATCTCAAAAAATCAGCTCCTGCAGCAATGTGCAGACCAACTATGTTCTTCCCTTTTTTTTTTTTTTTTGATTTTCAGCTCAAGCACCGCCCAAATCTTGATCTTAATTGGTTAAGCTTGTGGTTGATGCATCAATGGAGTTATTTTTATATTTTTCTTGTAGCTGCACCGCCCAAATCAGCTCAAATTTCATCTTTATGGGTTAATTTTTGCAACAGCTGTTGTGTGTGCTTCCAGCCACTTTCACAACCAATTATCTTTCTTTTTCTCTTCATACCACGGGCCCAAATACTGCAATAACATGTTAAGAATATGTTAAATAACTTATTTAAGCTTTGGTTCAATGTATTTAGTTGAAAAATCAAGAAATATTGAGCTGAAAATTTGCTTGCTACAGCAGGTCTGCAAGTTGCTTTGTAACTTGTGATTTTTTCATATTTTTCGATTTTTTTTCTGATTTTTTATGTAAAAGAATGCTTAAACTAGCTTTAAGTAATGTTTAATTGTATTATACAAGAAATAAAAGATGAATAATGAGGATAAAAGCTTGAATTTTAGCTAAAAATTGATGCAAAACTTGTGAAATAGGGTGTAAGTTAGGTATTCTTGGTAATTTTGTATAATTTTTGTTATTATTTTACAATTTTTTTGATTTATCTTGCTTTTACTTATTGATATTAATGATAAAACTAACAAGATTTAATACAAAATTGGTGTTTTTGCAATAAAGTAGTAAAATAGTCAAAACCGAGCAAAAACAAGCAAAAGTAATAAAAATTAGAAGTAAAATGGTTAAAAATGTATTAAAATGATATAGATAAATATATAGTAATTTAAGTTTATCAACGATCATGCAACAAATTTCCCAAAACTCTTTACATGTAACAGCTCCTCCACGAGGTAATTAGGCCGAAGCATGATTGCAGGAGTCGCTGAACAATATTGGCCACCATCATACTTGGAAGCCTTCCCTCTTGGAATCTCCATCGAATCGCCGTGATGACAATCACACCACCGAGCCTGAGAAGGATGATGAACTGATTCCTAGAGCCAAGATCGATTTTCCCTGTTTTAGCAGAGAAAACCCTAGAAGCTGGGTCCGACGTTGTCAGAGGTATTTTTCCCTTTATCAGACCCCTAACTCCATGAAGCTTAAGATAGCTGGTGTGTACCTTGATGATAAGACAGACACTTGGCTCCAAGGACTGATCGCAGACAAGGGCACTCTGAGTTGGGAAGAGTTCACTCAGGAGCTGTACGACCGATATGAGGATGATGAGGCTGCTGATGTTGTAAGCAAATTCAACAAGCTCAGGCAGACAGGCTCATTACATGAGTATCAGGAAAGGTTTGAGAGTCTGAGGTCTCATCTCTTGGCTACTGACAGTTCCTTTAGCGAAAATTATTTTCTCTCATCATACATCTCTCTTCTAAAGGAAGATATACAGCCCCTGATCAAGGCCCTCAAACCTAATTCAATATCCGATGCCTTTACCAAGGCCAAATTGGTCACTAAATCCTGTGAGGCCTCATTGCATAAGGCAAAAAGTCTCCTGAGGACTAGCCAAAACTCAACCACACTTTCTCCTTCCATCCATCCACAAAAATATTCCTAAAATAGCAACAAAACTTCCCACAGTTGGCCCAAAAGAAACCCTGGTCTTTGTTATAAATGTAACAAGAAATACTACCCAGGGCATAAATGTGATAACCAAACCTTGCACAGCCTGGAAGCGTCTGATTTAGATCCTGGTTCAGACCCAGAAACCAAACATGAAGGGGTAGAGGAAGAACAATACATTGATGCTTGTGATCATAGAGCAGAGAAAGTATATGTATATTCTCTCACTAGCAATACTTCTTCCAGTACACTCAAGATTCTGGGTCATCTATACAAGAGAACAACAGTCATTCTTGTAGACAATGGAAGCACCTATAGCTTCCTTAATCCAAGGTTAGTCAAGGAGGCTGGCTTTATAGTTGAAGACACCAGCCCATTGGGCATTACGGTCGCCAATGGGCAGACCATGGTCAGTAGACAGTAGTGTGAAGCTAAATGGCAAATGCAGAGCCATTCCTTCACGTACAACATATGCCTGATGAAGATTGGGGGTTGTGACATGTTGCTAGGAGTTGATTGGATGAAGCAGTATAGCCCGGTGTCTTTTGATTTCAACAGCCTGAAACTGAGCTTTGTAGTGGGAGGAAAAACAGTAACACTTATTGGTATATAAGAATCTGGATCATTGAAGATGATCACTGGGGAAAAGCTACGTAAGTTTTGTAACAAACGTGAAGAATGCTTTGTGGCCACTCTCATGATGATTCAAGGGCAAGAAGCTGGTCAGGTACATTCTGGTTCATTACCTTCTATAATTCTATCACTTCTTGCTGAATATGATGATGTGTTTCAAGAACCTAGAGGCTTGCCTCCACCCACACCTCATGACCACCATATTTCCCTTAAAACTGATGCCAAACCAGTAAACATTAGACCATATCATTACCCATACCTGTAGAAAAATGAGATAGAAAGACAAGTCAAAGAAATGCTTAAATCATCTATCATCCAACCAAGTCACTCTCCCTTTGCCTCCCCTGTTTTACTTGTGAAAAAAAGGATGGAACCATGCCCTTTTGTATTAATTACCGCCAATTAAACGACAATACCATAAAGAATAGGTTTCCTATTCCACACATAAATGACTTACTTGATGAGCTTCATGGGGCTTCTGTATTTTCCAAACTAGATTTACGGGCAGGGTACTTCCAAGTTAGAGTTGACCCAAATGACATTCCAAAAACAGCCTTCCGCACCCACCATGGTCACTTTGAATTTAGGGTTATGCCCTTTGGCCTTACGAATGCCCCAGTCACCTTTCAAGCCTTAATGAATGACACATTTACTCCCTACCTCATAAAATATGTCCTTGTTTTCTTTGATGACATATTGGTGTATAGCCCTTCACTGTCTTCTCATGTGGCACATCTCAAAACTATCCTAAACACTTTACGAACTCATAAACTCTTTGCCAAAAAATCCAAATGTAGCTTTGCCCAAAGCCAAGTGGAATACCTTGGACACATTATCTCAGCTGAAGGGGTAGCTACTGACCCAACTAAAATAGAAACCATGACTGATTGGCCTGTTCCTAAAACAATCAAGCAGTTGCGGTAATTTTTGGGGCTGATAGGTTATTATAGGAAATTTATTCACAAGTATGGAGCCATTGCTAAGCCCCTTATTGACTTGCTTAAAAAGGGGGGTTTCTGCTGGAACACTGAGGCTGAAAAGGCCTTTCAGCAGCTCAAATCTGCCATGTGCACAGCCCCAGTGCTGGCACTACCTGATTTTACTAAGACTTTTGTTTTAGAAACAGATGCATGTGAAACTGGTATGGGTGCTGTCCTTATGCAAGCAGGTAGGCCCATTGCCTTCTTGAGCAAAGCTCTAGGACCCAAGAATATGGGTCTTCAACATATGAAAAAGAATTCTTAGCCATTTTAATGGTTGTTGCTAAATGGCGACACTATTTGGAAGCTGGTTGTTTTGTCGACCACCAAGCACTCAAATACCTTTTGGAGCAAAGAATCACTACAAACATTCAAAAAAGAGGAATGTCCAAGCTCCTTGGGCTTGATTATACCATATCATACAAGAAGGGCAAGAACAACACTGCTGCAGATGCTCTGTCCAGGAAGTTTGAAGGGTCCTGCAGTACCCTTACAGCTACAGAATTACTCCCCACTTGGGTGGATGAAGTAGCTAAGAGTTATGAAGGTGATGAGTATTGTACACAGCTCTTGTCCGAGCTGTTCATCAGCCCAGACAACCCAACAGGGTTCACAATGGAGAATGGCATCATAAGGACCAATGGCAAGTTGCTCATTGGTAGTGATCATAACCTCAGGCTGCAGCTGGTCCAAGCTATACATTCCTCACCTGTTGGGGACATTCTGGTGTGACAGCCACATACCCAAGGCTGAAGCAAATATTCTTTTGGCCCAATATGAAGGCAGATGTGCAGAAGGTGGTGTCTGAATGCGATATATGCCAGAGAAGCAAAGCAGAACATGTCAAACAGCCTGGTTTACTGCAACCATTGGTAGTTCCAACTCAGTGTTTGGACACATATCACCCTAGACTTCATAGAGGGGCTTCCCCCCTCTAAAGGAAAGGACACAATACTTGTTGTGGTAGATAGGTTCACAAAGTATGCCCACTTTGTGTCCCTAACTCACCCATTCAATGCCTCAGTTGTGGCAAGACTCTTCATGGACCACATCCACAAACTTCATGGTTTACCTATGAGCAGAGTCTCTGATCGAGAAAAAAATTTTCTTAGCCGGTTTTGGCAAGAGCTGTTCAAACTCTTGGGGACTTCCCTTGTTCTTAGTACTTCATACCACCCTCAATCAGATGGTCAGTCTAAAAGGGTGAACCAATGTTTGGAGACTTACTTAAGGTGCTTGTGTTTAAATAGACCTACAAGGTGGCACAAATGGCTATCCTCGGCTGAACTGTGGTACAATACAAATTACCACACCAGCTTAAAGCTCACTCCCTTTGAGGCTTTGTATGGCTATCCACCACCTCAACTCCACTTTGAGTCCCCTCCCAGCTCTCTGATATCTGTTGCAGTAGTGGAGGACTGGTTTTATTAAAGAAGACTAATGCTGCAGACTCTTAAGCAGGACCTCATTCATGCTCAGTCCAGAATGAAATATTTTGCAGACAGGCACAGATCTGAAAGGGCAATTCATCCAAGTGATTGGGTTTACTTAAAACTCCAGCCCTACAAGCATACTTCAGTGGCTGTTAGGAGGTCCATTAAGCTAGCTTCTAAGTATTATGGGCCCTTTCTAGTCCTGTAGCGGGTAGGACAGGTAGCATACAAGCTACAACTACCAGCTAATAGCTCCATTCACCCCATTTTCCATGTTTCACGGCTTAAGAGGAAGCTGGGATCTTAGTTCCAGCTAGCAGCATCTCTTCCTCTTACAACACCACAAGGGGAACTCAAGCTTGAACTTGAATCTGTGCTGGCCAGGAGGATGGTGAAGCACCAGAACACTGCTGTCACACAATGGCTCATCAAATGGGCCAACCTGGATGCCTGTGAGGCCACTTGGGAAGACGCCAGTGTAATCAGGTCCCAATTTCCACACTTTGCTGCTCATCCTTGAGGTCAAGGACCTCATTAGGGGACTGTAGTCAAGTTGTTGAGATTAGTTAGATTGGTATTCTTGGTTGTTGTGTTGGTTATACTTGTATTGTTACATGTGACTAATACTTGTATAAATACTGAATTATTTGGATTGTACTGACACTTTTGACCCCTGTGTTCTGAGGGAGCCGTAAGGCACTAGGACTGTTGTTGTTGTTGTTGTTGTTGTACTGACACTTTTGACAAATATAATAAAATCTCCTTTCTCTCCCTTTATTTCTAACTCTCTTTCTGACTCCTTTCCTCCTCTCTCTCTTACTTTCCCAATCTCACTCCCTCTCCTTCATTCTCCTTCCTCTTCTTTCCTTTCTTCAACCTCCAGGATCTGGTGTAAACAACCCAGATCCTGACATTGTACAAAAAGGAAATCAAAAAAATAACTATTGAAATACTTTAATTTTATCATTAAAAGAGTACATAAAGAACTTAATACTAACATTTGGTGCATTCCCAAGTGCTAAAAAGAAAAATAAATATTATGTTATTTTTTATTAAAGAACAAGTAAATGGGGCATACAGAAATCCTAATCCAATGCAATCATAAATGAAAATTTTAAAATAATCATAAAGAATAAATGACACTCACTAGAAAAGTAGTATAGCAATTAACGTAAAGACTGGTAATGAGACATATCAAGATTTGTGAATTCTAATTGTTATGTATAAACTTACCTATCTTGCCCCTATAAAATCATATCTTCATCAAATCGGTTAAAATTATAACTGTCATCGAAAGAATTTGAACTTAATCAGTCTTCTATTAAAAATTCGAGGTTAAAAAGCTAATTATAATTATAAGTGTAAAAAAGAAAATCAAATATAAAATTAAATATTAAAAAATTAAAAAATTATATAATTAATAAATAATAATTAAATTTAAAATACTGACTTTCAGACAGTTGGTCTAAACCTTATGTAAAATCATAACTTGATGTCAAGATCTAGGTCTATTTTTGAAGTATATAAAATAACTTGATATTATGATGAGTAACTAAAATTCAAAATTTGAAAATTCGAATCATATTCAAATTAAATCTCTCTAATCT
Source organism: Simmondsia chinensis (assembly GCA_018398585.1). Lineage (NCBI taxonomy): Eukaryota > Viridiplantae > Streptophyta > Magnoliopsida > Caryophyllales > Simmondsiaceae > Simmondsia > Simmondsia chinensis. Next base: position 36,693,386 of record JAGTTD010000007.1, read on the forward strand.
ATTAAAAAAAAAAATTAAGAACCAAAAAAAAAAAAAAAAATCTAAATCAATTGCTCTTCAGAATTTTTTTATAAAAAGGCTCAATATTCATAATTTATATTTGTTTATTAAAAAAATAAATGAGTTGGACAACATAAAGTCAAATTTGAAATAGCTAACTAAAGTCTAATACTTATAAAAAAAAAGAAAATTAGAATAATATATCTAATTACGACTAACTAAATCCTTGAATAGGGTATGTAGGCAATTTATTAGAAATAATAAGTACAGTCTAAATCTCAAGTAAATCTAAATATCCTTATTAATTTAAATAGATTAATCAAACTCATAATATAGTGATTAATTACATAAAATAAAAGTATAAGCTAGTTGAGGTCAGAATAATTTTGTAAAAAAATATACAAAACAAAATGTGCATAATATATATATAACCAAAATTTAAAAAAAAAAATAAATTAATCAAAAAATGGGAAAAAAAAAAATGTGCAAGTTCACCGGCAATTACCGGTGAGCTTGGTGTCTTTAGGAGCAGAAAAAATTGATAAATACAAGGGTAAATTATAAAATTTTCTTTGACTTTTGTTTTAAAAATAAAAAAATTTTCTAACAAATAAAATTACTTACTAAACTTCCTAGCTTTTGAAAATTTTTAACTGTGCCCCCAAATAATAGTTTTTGCCCATCAACTAAAAAAAAATTATATTTTATCTTATAATATTTTTTCCTAAAAATTTTAAAATAATTATAGTTTTATAAATATAGAAATTTTTTTTAATTTTTTTTTGCTAAAAATATAAAATATTTAATTTTTATCTAATAATATAAAATCTTTTTTTAAAAATAAAATTAAATATTAGGGATAAAATAATCAAAAATAAATTACATAAAGGTTAAGTGATAAATTTTTAAAAATAAAAAAATATTATAAGTACTTTTATGTATAAATTTTTTTTTTAATTTTTAAAGCAAAAAATATAGAGATTTTCTGTAACTTTCCCTGGATACAAAGAGTGACTCAGAAGAGCCAGAGAAAAGGCAGCGAAAAGGGGGCTTCGTTGATCTACTCGTCGAGCTCCATCGCCGCATCTTAGCCCTAGCTGCTGCTTCTTCTCCCCGTAAGCCCTCTTTGTTTCACTTTCTCTCTCCCTCCATTTTTTCTTCGTTGTTTGGATTCATTGTTAGATCTTTTCGTAATTCGTTTGAATCTTGAGCTGTTGATCCTGTTTGTAATCTTGAGCTGTTGAGCTGTTCGATCTGATGAAGTTCGTATCTATTTTGGGATGATCTTGTAGAAAATGATCCAGATCTGGGATTATTTAACAAATCTTTGCGTATTTTCATGCTTGTATCTTATTGTCTAGTGTAAGGAAATCATTTCGCTTTGATCTAGGTTAAGATCTAATTATCGCAGGCCATTTCCTCATTTTCTCTTGTTTTTAAGGAGTTTTAATTCTGCGCGTGAGATGATTATTGATTGGTCCCTATGTTTTTAAATCTGTTCATTTTCTCCCTTATCGACGACATATAGCCATGTCAACCGCCTTCATCTGATTCTTTCTCTCTCTCTCTCTCTCTCTACCCCCGGAGCAAAGGATCCATTACGGTAAAGTTTCAATTTGATCTTCTATCCTTTATTTAATTTCAATTTTTTTTTCTGTATTCGAGCAATTATCTTGATGTTTTTTTCAATTATTTTCTAGATCGTTGCAGTTAATAGCTAACCCTAGGATTTTATCGTGTTTGTTTAGGGTTTATTGTGCTTGAGATGGATTGTAGTTTCTTTGATTGATTTGGATTTCTACAGCACGTTGCTGTAGTTGTTTAGGTTTGATAATGATTTTTGATATGTGAATTTTAGCTGATTTGATTAGATTTATATGTTATTTGAACTGAATTATGGATGCGAAGAGCATCTGGCTTTGGATTAGAGTGCTGTTTCTCTCTTTTTGTTGCAATTAGCTTGATCTAGATTAGTGTATCCAGGTCACATTCGATCATTGTTTCTAGGAAGCAAATAGACTAGCGGATTGGTTAGCGAATTTGGGTTTTATAGGTTTGGCGTTTCAGTGTGGCAACGTCTAGTGGATAGAGCTCTCTTCTTTTCTTGTTGGAGCTGATGCTTTGGAATTCCCGGTCTGTCGTGGACGGTTTAAGGCTGTATGTTGAACCCTGAGGGAATGGATTACTGAGCAAACAATCGAGAGCTAAAAGTTAGAAGAGCATTCATGAAGGCGCAATTTGGATAAACTTATAAATATTAGAATTATTTTACACAAAAGAAAAGATGAGGAACCGGTTTGAGCAAACTTACCGACGTTAGAGACCAACTGAGTAAATAAGTGGTGTGTCTTGAAAAAATAGTGAAAGAAGCCATTTTCTTGGAGGCCCTGCAGTGGTTGTTTCTTTTTTGTTTTGAAAATTCTGAACTTGATTGATTCGATCTAGTTTTTTAAATATTTTTTTTTCCTGCTTTGTATGTCTGATACTGCCAAAAAGGGGAAAAAAGTAGGCATCTACAATCAATTGTGTGAAAAGTGCGGTCCCTAGTGTTAAAGAGCCCTGTGTAACCAATTTAACTTTACCAATGCAAATGCTTTTAGACTTTTCTCTGTTTCTCAATTTTCAATGCTACTGGTACACATAGCATGTATCCAATTCATATATCCAATATACATAGCAAAAAGTTGTCAACTTATGTAGATGTTAATTTAATATAATTTTATTACCTAATAATTTTATGCCACATAATTGGTTACACAATTTAGTTATCTAAACTAAATGCATGTAGCATTTTCCTCTTGGTTTTGTTGATTGATTAACTTTAGAATCCTCATTTTTATTTTACAGAAATAGATGAGTTAAGCAGATAAAACTATTTCTACGATAGTCTTTATCTCCCTGTGTGTTCCTAATACTCGTTCATTTTTACACAGCTTTCATTTGAATCCTTTGCTGCTTCAGCTGTGAAAAATGTACGGCTTTGAAGCTCTTACCTTCAATATTCATGATGGGTACTTGGAAGCAATTGTGAGAGGCCATAAGTCTGGGTTGCTTACAGCAGCTGATTACAACAATTTGTGTCAATGTGAGACTCTAGATGATGTCAAAATGCATCTTACAGCTACTGAGTATGGACCCTATCTTCAAAATGGTGAGGCTTATCTTTCTTTGGCTCGGTCTGATGTAACGGGAAATGTTCACTTTTATTATTTCTTTGCATAACTTCATAGCAACAACCATAGATACAGAAAATGTTTTCCTCCATTAATGGGAAATTGACTTCTCCTTAACGAAAGTGAAAACATTTTCCTTTACGAGGGAAATATGTTTTCTCGTAATCTTATGCCATATACTTCACTCAACCTCAGCTTCACCAAATACGAATCTCATACAAATTTATGGAATAAAACTATTTTCTTTAACTAGAAAGACAACAAATTTTAAGAAAAAGTATTTTTAATTGAACTATTTTGTGATGCAAAATTTTCTGCAAGGAAAACGTTTTTTGTTGAATGAAACGAGCCTTAACTTCTGTTCCTCTGCTCCCCTTTTTTATTTTTTGTTTGAGTTTTTGTGCTTTTAATTGTTGCCATGTAGGGGATAGTTGATTTTGATTAATTCCTTTTTCTGGGTTCGTTGCAATTCATTATTTTGCATTAGAAAGGAAGATTGTCATCGTGATGTCTTCACTAGTTTGCTTATTACTATCCACTATGCAATTGCAGAGCCTTCTCCTCTACATACGGCAACCCTTGTGGAAAAATGCACCCATAAATTGGTTGATGAGTATAAGCATATGTTATGCCAGGCCTCAGAACCATTATCAACCTTTTTGCAGTATTGCACGTAAGTTCAGTTGTTTTATTCTTACTTTGTTAAGTAGTAACATGGTTTTTATTTGTAAGATCTCTATTACATGGATTAATGTTGGATTTCGACACGTTTTATTTGACATGCAACATGCTAATGTATATTGAGTATTATTTCTACCCCCATGCCATTTTGTTTTATTCATACAGATTGCCATTATTATTTTTATTTTTTTTGGTTTGGTGGTGGGGGGTGGGGGGGTGGGTTGGTTGGTGTGTGCACATTCTGAGGTTTCTTGAATAGATGCCTGCAGTTCCTTTTTGTAGGTTTAAGGAGTGGGATGTTGGTTTGATAAAAGCATAGATTTCCTTGTATACATTGCATCTCTATTCTGTATTAGTCAGATCTATAGCCAAACTAAGAATATTCTTGTTTTTAACAAGAATGGTTTTTTTGTCATTAACAAAGCGGATTGGGGGAAGTTGGTATTTGAACTTAGGATCTATCTACTAGAGCCTCTATCTTGGTAGTGCTTTATCATTAGACTAAGTACTCATTGGCATTGTTGAGAAGGTAATAACAGATAGAATGTAATAGACTCATATAGGTCCATCTGAGTCTAAATTTGGTTGGTCCTGTCGCTATAGCGATTTGGTGAATGTTGCATTATTTTGTTCGGAACTAAAGGAAAGTAGATTTCCTGGTCATCTTTGCTACCTACCTTTCACCCATCCTATTGGACTTTGATAAGCAGCATTAACTGATGGTGCAGCCATCAATTTTGGTCTGTAGATTATTACCCGTTGTGTGTTTATGCATGCTGATATTTGATCCTTTTATAGTAAAATGTGTTTTTACCTCCTCTTAGATATGGTCACATGATTGACAATGTTGTCCTGATTGTTACCGGGACCTTGCATGAGAGGGATGTGCAAGAACTACTAGAGAAATGCCACCCCTTGGGCATGTTTGACAGGTATTGCCTCCTTATAGTTGTTACAATATTCGCATTACTATTGAGTTGTTAGAGTTGGTGTAGTGGTTATGCTACTGAGTAAAATGATTTATCCTCCTTACCATTGTAAAAGAAATAGTATTTGCATTAGTGCTATTCTATATTTTCTGATGTCTTTGTTCCTACCAGTATTGCTACCCTGGCAGTTGCTCAGAACATGCGGGAGCTCTATCGATTGGTACTAGTTGACACACCATTGGCGCCGTATTTCTCCGAGTGCATCACATCAGAGGTACTTCTTGCTTGGGTCAAATTTTCCTGCCTTTTGTTCAAAAATATTCAAATTTGTATATCAAATTTCACAATAAAATGCTGCTTTATCTACTGAATCCCCTGATCCATAGAAATTGTGTTGTTGGCTCAACTTTACCAATTTGCTTTTTCTTGTGTTTTTCCTTACACTCCTTGTTGCTTTTCCTCTCTCCAAAGTGCTACACATTTGATGTTTCGGAGCTCTTTTCTCCTTATAGGACCTGGATGATATGAACATCGAGATTATGAGGAATACTCTGTATAAGGCATACCTTGAGGATTTCTACAGGTTTTGTCAGGTGATTGCTCTCTCTCTCTCTCTCTCTCTCTCTGTCTTCCCGTACCGGACAGGGATGGTGTTGATTTGTGCATGCCTGCTTATTTTCAGTTCCCCAAAAAGATTTTACTCTCTCGTCTGTTTTGGTACTAATGCAGAAACTTGGAGGTGCGACTGCAGAGATCATGTGCGATCTTCTTTCCTTTGAGGCAGACAGAAGAGCTGTCAATATAACTATAAACAGGTAGCATAATCCCTGAGATCATGTTTGGCACCATTTTTTGTTTGCAATTTTTGGTTTTTGAGAAACTGAAAATCAGGTTTCTATGAAGGGTTACTCACAAACAACCACCTTGAAAAGTTGTCATTTTTCACTTAATAACCACAAGTTTTTAATTTTTCAGAAAACCACCTCCAAAAGTCTTAAAATTTTTCAATCAACAACCTTAGATCACACTGTTAATTGTTCATTACTTACTAATGGATTCTATATGCATTTTAGAGTGTCCATTAAGCATGACTTGAAGTATATAAACTGACAAAGTATTTTCCATCCCCTCCACCAAGGTTTGGATCCCGTCTCTTTTAGTCTCCCTCGGGATCAAACCTAGTTGGGGGAGGGGGCACCTGAATGCATTGCCCACTTGACTAGTTTCAACTTATGTTTCATGTGCACTCAAAAAATAAAAGTAAGCTAAATTCGCATGGAAGTCACATACTATATAACGGATAGTTAACAATATGATTTAAGGTGGTTGATTGAAAAAAATTAGACTTGGTGGTTTCTGAAAAATTTAAAAAGTTGTGATGGTTAAGTGAAAATAACCATTTTTCAAGGTAGTTTTATGTCAAAAACCATTCTAAAAATTGGTTTTTATTTCTAGTTATTCTGTTTTCTATTTTCACTTGAACAGGGGAGAAACTGATAAAAAAATCAAAAACTAGAAATTGAAGTCATTTCAAAAATATGGTTTCTAGTCTAAAAAACCAAAAATTGCAAACAGAACCAATACAAACAAACCCTAAGTCTCAAAATCATCTGTGACCTCCATTTGGTTATCTGACCATTCTAAGTGTACAGTATTGGAACTGAGCTGACAAGAGAAGATCGGAAGAAGTTATACTCAAATTTTGGTCTTCTGTAAGTTCTAAAACATGCCTTTGTCCCAATTAGAGACCACTTTGTTACGTTTTACTTTGTGACATTCATTTCTTGCAGGTATCCCTATGGGCACGAGGAGCTTTCTGTATCTGAGGATGTAGATCAGGTATTTTTTTGGAATGCTCCGTGTATTATCTAATGGGATAGCATTCTAGAGCAATTGAAGGTTTGATGAGGAAAACCTTTTACTTATCCTGTTGAAAGGGAAATGGTGAAAACATCATTGTTTGATAGTTTCGTGAGACCAAGTTATCAAAATCAGGTAATTTCTGTTAAAAAAAAAAATAAATATTTCAAGCAGCACGCAAGATGGGGTTTAATGATTTAAGAAGATGTGTTAATTTAAGTTTAGGCTTTGTTAGAATTGGGGCTCCAGACAATGCTTTTTAGAGTTGAACTCTAGGCAAGTTGTTTCCTATTTGATTTAGTACAATTTCATAGTTCAGTTCTTCTATATAGGGATTGTTTTCTATTTGATTTACTATTTATCATCTTAATCTAATTTTAAATCAGGGATTGATTTTTGCTATAGATAATCAGTTTTGGGAGAAATATTGTTGAGTATGTTTTAGATAGTGCGTTTGTTCTATGTTTGTTTTAGCCAAACCATTCCAAAATCATTGCCCCTTTTAGTTTTAGTTTGCCTCAAGGTCGAGGAATGAGTTGCACTTCCATCATTTTAGTACTATTGGTGACTTGGACAATGTGAAGGTATGGAGAATTTGTTGGGAAAAATGACACACAAGCACAATGGAATCATAAGATAACAAAAACAACACGAAATTTACATGGAAACCCTCTCACTAGAGGGAAAAACCATGGTGTACCGAAACAGATATCTCATCTATTATGAAATTTGGAATTACGATCTCGAATCATAACCTCAAACCCCATCTCATGATCTCTGACCCAAACCCCATCAAGCCTTAGCCTGTGAAGTACATTGTTGGGACTTGGGTTTTTGGACCTTGTAGCTTGACCACCCGGCCTTTAGAAGTTTATATATGTTACACAAAATATATAAACTATATATATAACATGTGACCCTATAGTATAATTGGCTTATTGGTCTAGCGGTAAGGCTTCTTCAGTGCTTTCTCTTTGTCTTAGCTTCAATTCTCACTAAGCAATTTTTTGTTTTTTTTTTTAAATTTTCCTGCAACTTCTGCTTCCTAATTGTCCTCTAATACTTAAAAACTCAAACTAAATTTTTTATTTCTTACTTTTTGCCCCCCCTGTTCTTTCTCGCCCCCTTCTCTAGTTGTGACTCACTCATACTGGCTTTGATGACGACCCGAACACCACCCATGGAATTGCAGCAACCCTCTTAACTCTAATTTTTTTTATTCCTTAATTATGCATAATTTCAGAATATAAAGCCCCGTTGGGACGATTGGATTAGTTAGCCGACTTTATTTCTCTCTTTAGTAATTTTGATATCTATTTTTGTTTGAGCAAAGTATTTGATATTTTGATATCGATGTATGTTCATATTTCTAACTCTTCAATTGACTAGTTATACATTATATGTATGTGTGGACCCAACATTGCTAAAATTTTGAATGTCCTGGAGTTGGCGTGTCTGTATGAGTGTCAAAGAATCAAAATGCCCCTTCACACAAATTCCCATTGGGCTTGAAGTGTGGATAATGCACATGCTCGCTCATACCTTGTGCTTGAAATATATTGATATTTAGAGTTAAGGCTGTTGTGCTCGGTCGACAAGGCTCTGATATTGTTTCAAAAGACCAATTGTTTCAAAAACTAGAGTTGATGGGTGAAGGTTCATGGATAGTTTTGTACTTTAACGCTGAGTTTCTTGTTGTTCGTGTTATAGGTTCGTGCTGTAATGGAAAAATATCCACCTTATCAGTCCATTTTTGCCAAGTTATCCTATGGAGAGACCCAGATGCTAGACAAGGCATTCTATGAAGAGGAGGTCAAGCGACTTTGCCTTGCATTTGAGCAACAGGTCTGATCCTCGTAAATGTTTAGTTGATTTGGTTACATATTCATATTGGGAAATACTTTCTATGCCGAAGTTCAGGGACCCCTTACCTTTAGAAATTGAAGGATGGGAGAGTGATGCATTTTGGAGAGGGAACTTCTAATTAATATATAGTATATATGTCTCTTTCTAATGGTAAAATATGTGTTGTATTCAAAATGGCAGTTCCACTATGGGGTGTTCTTTGCATACATAAAGCTGAGGGAACAGGAGATCAGGAACTTGATGTGGATATCAGAATGTGTGGCTCAAAACCAGAAGTCCCGAGTTCATGACAGCGTCGTCTTCATTTTCTAGCCGCCCTTTTCCATTTGAATTCCGAGAACATGTGAGCAGCCTTTTTCTTATTATTCCCTACCTTTCTTTCTCTTTGTCAAGGGTGTAAACGTGTCAAGTTGTGGATTGAATCCTTTGCAGATGAGTTAAATACGCGATGGGGTATTGTAAATGGCAGAGTACTGCCACAATCCACTGAGATTCAACCCCATGTCGCTTTAATTCGTAAAAGAAAGAGAGAGTCTTTTTCTTTATTATTTTGTACATTTCATTCTCTTTTTAAGTGTGTAAATGAGTCAAGCTATGCTCAAGCTCATCCTGACTGAAGCTTGGGTTTATATTTTGCTTAGAGTTTTGAGCTTAGCTTAACTTGATTGAGCTCAAGTGTGGCTTGACAAGCTTTTTGCTAAACTCGGCATGTTTAGGCTCATTTTTGTTTTAAGCTAGGCTCAGTGGAGCATGTATTTTGTTCATTAAGGCATATAACCTTATAAATGTAGCTCAAGATTGGCTCAATGAAGCTAGTACTCTACCAAGCCCAAGCTTCATCTGGTTCTAGCTCTGCTAGCTTTATCTAAACAAGCTTTAAGCTCGAGCTCAAAACAACCAAAGCCCTTTAAGCTAAGAAACCTTTTTGAATATGTTCTTATGATAAAACGGTGTTTACCATCTCTCTCTCTGTGATAACAACAGTAACGACAACAACAAAATCCCAGTGTCTTAAAGAGGCTCCTGCCAAGGCAGGGTCTGAGGGAATAAGATATACACAACCTTATCCCTACAAGGTGCTAGGAGGCTGTTTCCGAGGGCCCCCAAACTTTAAAAAGAAACATTATAAAAAGGAGTCAAGTAAAGCAATACCATGTCTCTTTCCTGATGGGCTATAATCTGCTCCCATTTGATTACTGATGTCTTTGTTTTGCATGCAAATATACAGGTGGATGAGCACGATGCACGAAGATGGAACGCGATGAATATATGAGTGCATGGCACAGAGAACGAACTTAGGATTATGCATAACTTAGGTTAGTGAGCACTATCTTGAAAATTTTATGGCTTTATTCTGCAGTCTGTTGATTACATATATTTTTCTGCTTGATGTTTAAATAAAAGCTTGTATTTTGCTTCTTATTGTCCATGATATTCCATGCTCCATGGAACACAAGGTTATTTAAAAAAAAAAAAAAAAAGAAACTTCGCTGTTTATATGTATGTTTGATGTTGTTTAAAGTTGTCGTGAGGTTGGTACAGCTGACATCGTTTCTCGGGTTTGGACATTGCTAACCCCATCCTCTAAAGAGAACGTCGATGTGGTTCGAGGGTGTGTTTGAAAAAACAAAAATTTGTTATCGTAATTCGGATATAAGCTCAAAAAACACTAATTGTAAGAAATAAGATCCAAAAGCAAGTAGAACGCCAAGGAAAAGACTCATAGTTGGGTGTTTAAAACGTTACCTGGGGAAGCTATATTTTCTCCCCCCAAAAAAAAAAGGATTTAAAAAGATGTGGGCACGTATATTACTTTCTGTTTATAATTTTTTAGAAATTATAAATTAGGTTTTAAAAATCATTGTTTCTTTGTTTTTTCATTTCATGTCTTAGGTTTTACTTACATTAAAAAGAAATTAAAAATAAAAAAAATCAAATACAAGAAAAAATTGTCTCCACGTATTTTACAGATTATGAAATATCAAATTTAAAAAAAAAAAAAAAAAAAGGATTCAAACAAGCTCGAAGGTTTTCAACAAATTTCTTGTTTTTGTTCACTTTTCAGTAAAAGTTTGAAAATCCCATCCAAGTGGAGAATATATTTAATTGTATGTTTACTAAAACTACACAAAATTGGATTATTTAATTATATTAATATTTTTCAATAAGTAAGTAAAAAATATTTAGGTGTTAGGATAAGAAATAGAACTTTTTTAGGGAGGTTAATTAAAAATGAAGAAATTAAAACTTACCTAGAAGGTTACGTAAGTTACTTTCTTTATTTTGAAAGAATTAAAAATTGTTTAACAATTTTTACTTCTTGCATATCTGCCTACTTTTTATCAATCAAACAAGAGATAAAATTTATACTTCTTATAAATTTTTTCTTTCTGGGTTTGCTTTCTGTATATCAAACGAGGCTTAAATATTTTCCAAGTGGAAAAAGCATGAATTATGGTTTTTGGTTGAGGTTGATATCCGAGCTATAAGTGATCTGATAGAAAATTCTTAAATTTGTGAAGTAATATTAATTTAATTATTTTTATATTGATAAATTCTTGTCATGATATTTGATATATAATTGAAGGTAGGGTTATTTACGCTAAATGTCTTTATATTTTGTCTATTGTGTTTAATTGTGTCAATTTAGTCCCTGTACAAATCAAAATGTGTCAATTTGGTCCTTAGAGAAAATTTATGTTAACTTTTTAATGAAATTTTTAATGGGTCGACCACAAATTGGGTTAAATTGAGTAAACGAATGAATTTATAATAAGTTGATTGTATCTAACATAATTTTGCCATTCAAAACTTAACTTAAATTTGAATAAATTGATACATTTTGAATTATTCAGGGGCTAAATTAACACAATTAAAGATACAAAGATCAAATTGACATAATGAACAAAGTATAGGAACTTTGACGTAAATAACCCTTGAATATGTTTGTTTAAAACCTATAGCATTGCTGATATTAAAAGTACTTGGTGCATCCAATTCAAATGAGAGTCCCGCCACATTATTTTTATTTTTATTTTTATATATTTTATTTTTTATTTTTTGTCTTTTGTTATGAAAACTTGAACCAAAGAGGGCACCAAAATACCGTCATCGGATCCCATTAGAACTCCGAAGTTGAGCGTGCTTGGGCGAGAGTAGTACCAGGATGGGTGACCTCTTGGGAAGTCCTCACCCTCAGGTTGGGGTCACTGGGAAACAGCCTCTCTTCAGGTTAACACCCTGAAGGGGGAAGGCTGCGCACATCTCCCCCCAGACCCTGCGTAGGCGGAAGCCCTTGAGGCACTGGGTATATTCCTTTTTCCTGATATGAAAACTTGACTGTGTAGTTAATTAATTTACAGGATAAATTAAGATCCTAAGCGCCCCAAATAGTTGTTTGGGATCCCCATTTTAGTAAGGTTTCTTTTTAAAAATTAAATAATTGAATAAATAATGACTTATATATAATAAATTGTAAATATATATTAATGTGTATAGGCCTTGTTTCGTTAAAATAAAAATTAAAGTCCTACATAAAGTTTTATTTTTTAAAAATTTGATTCTTGTGTCGACTTTTATAAAAGTAGATATTTGTATTCGGTTGTCATAACAATAATTATAATTTTTCAAGAATTAGAACTTAACTAGTCCTCTTCCATAGTAAATGCCCATTTCCCATGATGAATTCCAATTTCTTGCGTTATTTTCTTGTAAACAAACAATCCTAATAATATGAAAAATACTGTCTAATATTATAAAATAAAATTGTTAATCAAGGTTTGTTTAAGTTAACCTGAGTACCTCTATTATAAAAAAAAGACCCATTAATCTAAACTTATTTTAGAATTTAAAATTTCGAAACCGTCTAATTAATTTTATATAATTTTCTATGCAAAAGTCAAATTTGTAGGCTTAGTAGTAGGTAACAGGTTTAATTATTATTATATAATTAAAGAGGATAGGGTAACGTTCTTATGAAAGGGTAAGAATGTGAGAGAGACGAATCCTGACCCTTTATTGTAATAGACGGTTAATATTTGTTGAACATTACAAAGAAACAATAATTTACGGTTAAAATTTATTGAGTATTAAAACGAAAAAAAAAATGGTTTTTCTCTCATACCCTTTCTTTCTTTTTGCCCCGTGAAGGGGTTTGGATCGTAACTTGTTATTTTTTTTAATGTTCAACAAATCTTAACTGTCTATTACAATGGAGGGTCTGGATTCGCTTTTCTCACGCTCTTAGAAGAACACCACCCAAAGAGGACATACATTAAAAATTAAAAAATAAAAATAAAAAAAGGATTGACCAAAATAAAAAAAGTCAACGGGGGTAATGTGGAAGTGATAATGGGGAAAAATGCACGTCGATTGTAAAGAGGACATAATAATAATAATCATCATCATGCATGCAAACTCCCCCCTCTCTCTTACTTAAATTTCAAGTCTTCCCCCTTCTTCATTCAAATTATTATTTTTTCTTTTTTTCTAAAAATTATCTATGTTTTTAGGTCCGATTTTAAAAAATTATCTAACTTTTTTAATTTGTTAATGTTATACCTAAACTTTTTAAAATTTTTTCTAATTCTTTATAATACGACTTGAATTCTATAAATATTGTTCGTTTTAGAATTGGGAGACCTTCAGAAAGAGCATTGCTACAGGGTGGTATTCTGTAACTATAAGACTATGCACACCTTACTCTCCCCAAATCTTTATCGTTATGAACTTGATGCTTGACAAATTTTTTAATATAGAAGTTCATTTCCGACAATTGAACTTTTCTCGAATTGTTTCTTTTTAAGAACAAAACAAATTTGGGTAGGAGTCTCTTTGAAATACTGAGTTGTTGTTAAAGTAATCTTCACTTTATATTTTTTTTTTATAACTAATAGTTGATACTTGATATCAGAATATGTAGGACATGGACTATTAAGATCCACGACAACCTAATTAATTGTTTGGGACTCTGATTTGTAAAGGGTTCTTTTAAAAATTGATAAGACTATGACTTTGCTTTTACTATATATTACCATTTATAATTAGAGAAATAATGACAGGTTATTTACAAATATATATAAAATAAATTATTTAATGTGCAGTAAAAACTGACTTTGACATCTCCATTAGCGAGAAAAGACTCATAAATCAAAACTTATTTAGACCTCTAAAATCTCGAGATTGACTCTAAGTGAGATTGAAAAATCTGATATAATATAAATCTCGATACATATGTCCAAAAAGTTTAAGTTTGGAATATCAAATAATAATTAAAACTTTACATTTAAAAGCAATGTTGTATGTACCAAATTCAGGTAATATTTTCTTATATTTAATATGTTGATGTTCGATAAGTATTTTTTCTATCATGTGAATATAAAAGACGCCACATATAAATCTAGTAGATTTCTACGTTAGAGTTGTAAAGGAAAAGAAATGAATATACGAGCCTAATGATTACTTTATCTTATACCAATTGATTTCAAGATCGAACATCACTTGGGACTTATATGCGGGACCTCATAAATGTCAAACTCCATAGATCGGGTCCAAAGATCCAGTAAAATTTTATGGTACGTGTGTTATTTGGTGTATTTGGAATGCTAAATGCATTAATTTTACAATTAATTATATATTTACTTTTACATAATTTAAATTCATTAACTTACAAAAAGTCGTTTAATATTATTTTAATGCATTGATTTATATATAATATAAAAGCAACATATCCGGTGCCCCAGGGGGCGAATGTATGCAACCTTACCCATTCAGGATACTACCCCTGAAGATGGGCTGTTTTCGAGTGCTCCCAATCTGAGGATGAGGACTTCCCAGGAGGTCACCCATCCTAGTACTACTCTCGCGCAAGTACGCTTAACTTCGAAGTTCTAATGGGATCCGGTGATGGCGTGTTGATACCTTTTTTGGTATTATATATATTAAATATAAAAAGAGTCGGTTCCCAAAATAATGCTGAAAAATAAAAAAATAAAAAAAATAATGCCAAAAAATAAATAATTACCAATCTACTGTTGAACAGCGTTTAGAAAACGCGGTTCACTCCAAAAAAAACCGAATTAATTTTTTCCATTCATAAAACGCGTCTTAAAGACGCGTTTCATATGAACATAAACCGCGTTCGCGGTTCATATGAAGATAAACCGCATCTTTAAGACGCGGTTCATATGTGACTAAAACGCGTCTAAAAGACGCGGTTCATATCGTTGTAAAGGACAAGTCTTGATGTCAAGGACGCCCACGCTCGAAACGAATTCAAAATGAAATGGATGAAATGACTATACATGAAGGGTCACACATGGGTTCTATAAGAGAAAATATCATAATGTATTGACATGCAAGATAAAAAAGGAGCACGAGGCTCGGTTAGCAGCTAGTAGCAGTGAAATATACGACGGTAATATTTATTTGTGTTTCATTTTTTTGAACATTTATTTATGTTTTATTTATATTATTTTTTATATAGTAGTTCGTTATTTATATATATCTATTAGTTTATTATTTATATTATTTTACTCATAAAGCACTATAACCGCATTTACTAAACGGGGTTCATATTATAGTAAACCGCGTTTTATAAACGCGGTTTATGCTGTATATAATTTTTTGTTTTTCATGCGGTTATTTTTACATATAACCGCGTTTTTTGAACGCGGTTTAATATAACAGCGTTTATAAAATGCAGTTCAACAGTAGATTAGCAAATATTTATTTTTTAGTATTATTTTTTTTATTTTTTTATTTTTTAGTATTATTTTAGAAACCGACTCATATAAAAATAGGTAGTATGGGTAGAAATAAAGCTTTATTTGGCGCCATGCTTTTGGCGCGGCGTGCAAGCTAATTAATGCCAATATCCTCTTCCCCTCTTCTTAATCTTTGTGCCCTCTTTTCCTATCATTTATATATTTTTAAAAAAAAATATTACTTAAATATTATAATATTTTAATATATATAATAAAATATTCTAATTTTTAAATATTTTATTACTTAGATACTTTAAAGTTTTAAAATTTTATCAATCAGGTACACTTTAATCAAACATTCAATAAACTTTTGTTAGAAAATGTTAAAATTGAACATAATTTTAACAATATATACATATTTTCGTTGCAATCTGATAATCTTTTGCCAAGAAATGCAAAAATAACACATAATTATCATAATTTTTAGGTGATTTATATCAATATACGGTGAATATTTTTTCATAATTCGCTGAATTTTTTATTAAAATATTGGCTCTACTTTATATATATTATTGTATTCATGTATTATATCAAAATCTTTTAAATAAATTTAATTAGATTTCCACAAAAATTTATTAAATTTTATAGGGTACCTAAGTAATAAAATATTTAAATTTTAAGGTACCTTATTATATATATTAAAATATCAGGGTATCTAAATGATAAACACTCAAACCTCGGGGTGCTTAATTGATAATTAGCCTTTACAAAAATGGTAAAGTTGTTGACAGAGCAATATTATTATTATCACGGTAATTTTATACTATTTCTTTTATAAGTTACATCAAATAGATCAAACGCATTAACTTAAATTCAAAAAAAGTTTTGAAAACTCTAATCCATATTTGCTATCTTCGTGTCATGTCCACCAAGGCAGTTAGAGTTACAATTCTACCTAGGATGGTTGAGTTTTTTTCAAAATAAAAATCGTATAATCAACTCGAGAATTATAAATTTCTACTAAATGTTTGATATAACTGATTAGTTACAAAATTCACATAATTATAATTGTATAAGACTTTAATTTATAAGAATATATACAAGAAATATATTCAAATAAGATAATCAATTATCAAATAATAAAAGTTGTTCTATGCTGGCACTGGGAATGTTGTTGTTGTTGAAAAGTTGTTCTATGCGTAAATGAACGTGAAGAAATTTTAAGATGATACACTGTTAATCAAGCTTTATGTTAGTTAATTTAATATTATAATTTAAACTAAGTTTAATTTAAGATTTGGAAGAGTATTTAAACACACTCCAGCTCAAGAAAGTACGTTCCTCTATATTATATGCTTGAGCTTTTGTTTTTATATATTTTATTTTTATCTCTTAGTAAAATCGTATTATGATCCTATCTTTTAGTTTCATTGCAAGATCTCCAAATTTAAAATCCTAAACTAAATTGGAGAAATTATTGCATGACTTAGGGTCACCACAATGACAAGGTGACCCCTACGCATATTTCACTATGAAGTTATTTCCAGTATTGTGTTGACCCCTACGTATATTTTACTAGGAAGTTATTTCCAGTAATTGAATTTAATTATTTAAATATTATTTAAATTAATTTTTATTAAAAAATGAGAGAAGTTTGTGTAGAGGTCACTCCTTCATTGTGGTGACCCTACGTTACGTAATAATTTCTCACTAAATCGAGATAGATCTACAATTTTAATAGAAAAATTATCATTTAGGTATTCTAAGGTTTTAACATTTATTACTTAGGTACCCTAAAGTTCTAAAATTTTACCAATTAGATAACTTTTTTGTAGAAATTTAATAGATTTTTATTGAAACATGCTAAAATTAAACACAATTTCGATAATATATGTATATTTTCACAAAAATTTGATGATTTTTTGCCCCAAAATTAAAAAATTGATATATAATTATGACAATTCAATGAATTTTTAAGAAAATATTAGCATGCCCCATATATACAACAATAAACCCAGTGCCTTAAGGGCTCCTGCCTAAGCAAGATCTGAGGGGTGTATGTACATAGCCTTACCCTTTCAGAGTGTAACCCTATCGAGAGGCTGTTTCCGAGGACCCCCAACCTTATAGGGTTGGCAACACAAAAACTTCTCAGGAGGTCACCCATCCTGGTACTACTCTCACGTAAGCGCACTTAACTTCGAAGTTCTAATAAGATCTAGTGCATTAGTGCTTTCTCTGAGTGTGTGTGTAAGTATTTTTATATAAAATTAGTTAGATTTTATAAAAATTTATCAAATTATAATATAAGATACCTAAGTGATATATTTTCAAACCTCAAAATACCCTATTATATATATTACACTGTTAGAATATTTATACAATAAATATTTAAACATCAAAATATTTAAATAATAATTTCCTATTTTAATAAAAAAATAGTAAGATTTTAAGATCTGAATCAAGACTAAGCACAAAATTTTGGAAAAAATGAAACAGTACACTTACCGGAGCTGATTGATTCGCTGCCGAATCTGGGGACCGTTAGATCCGTTGCCTATTATATTCTACCTAGATTACATCCCTATACTATATATTAACAATACTTTATACTATATAAATAAAATATTTTTGTTAATACTAAGACAATTCTAACTTAACGAGGTCCGGAAAGTATTTGTAGTTGCTTCGATATTAACAAAATATATCCTAATAATAACACTAGCCTATAAATATGATTTATATTCTATTAATTTAGTCCATTCATCAAATTGCAGTTAAATTATTATCGTAATTTTTAATAAAATAATTACGTTAGATCCAAGTGATCCTCTACAAATCCACCCTGTTGATTCAATCTAATTGAATCTATGGTTGAACCATTAAAGCTTTCATTAAAAACTTAACACAAATTTAACTATGCTGACCAAATTGACAAGATATAAATTATACAGAAACTAAACTGATGTAATTAAAAATATGAAAACTAATTTAATACAATGGGCAAAGTATTTCGACCTCTAATATAAATAACCCAAGTTTTTAATAATTAATTTTGTGCAGTAAATATAAATACGGCGGACGATAGAGCAATACAGGGACAGACAGAAGGATCTCCACATGGTCTTCATCGATTTGGAGAAGGCATATGATAGAGTGCCAAGAGAGGTACTGTGGAGGGTGTTGGGAAGGAAAGGCATCCCGATGCCTTATATTCGGGTCATTAAGGACATGTATGAAGAGGCACATACTAATGTGCGCACAGGGGAAGGGGAGACAGACACTTTTTCTATTACAATAGAGGTACACCAGGGCTCTGCCTTGAGTCCCTTCCTATTCATTCTAGTGATGGATGAGCTCACTAGACATATCCAAGGGGAGGTACCTTGGTGCATGCTTTTTGCAGATGACATAGTTCTGGTAGGGGAATCCCGTGCGGACATAAACGAAAAGCTGGAGCTATGGAGAGGTGCTTTAGAATCGAGAGGTCTAAGGATTAGCAGATCTAAGACAGAGTATGTGGAATTCAAATTCAACCGTTCCACCGCGTCTAGCACCGAGGAGGTTAAGGTTGAATCAGAAGCCGTACAGAGTAAGGAGAGCTTCAAATATCTGGGATCCATGATACACCAGAACGGTGAAGTGGATGAGGATATCAACAACAGGATTAAAGTAGGCTGGCAGAAGTGGAGGATGGCATCCGGGGTGCTGTGTGATAGAAAATTCCCGTTAAAGTTAAAGGGAAAATATTATAGGACGGTAATAAGAACGGCTATGTTGTACGGGGCAGAGTGTCGGCCAATGAAACAAAACCAAACACAGAAGATGAAGGTGGCAGAGATGAAAATGCTACGATGGATGTGTAGCCACACAAGGAAGGATAGGATTAGGAATAAGGTGATTCGGGGTAAGCTGGGTGTAGCCTCGATCGAGGATAAACTGAGAGAGACCCGTCTCAGATGGTTTGAACATGTTAGTAGAAGACCAACTTCAGCACCAGTCAGGAGGTGCGAACAGCTCAACACAGCAACAAGCAGAAGAGGGAGGGGCAGATCAAAGAAGAGTTGGCTGGAGACAATTCGTCAAGACTTAACCCACCTAAACCTAAGAGAGGAGATGGCCTCAGATAGGGCTCGTTGGAGGGCTTGCATTAGGGAAGCGGAGATGGCAGAGTAGTGTAGAGCGGGGAGTGATTGGTAGTTCAAGATCTTTAGGCAGGCATGACCTCTAGTGGGGCACTTTTAGGCTAGCTTAGTCCCTGTTTATTGTTTATTATTTATTGTTTATTGTTCATTCTGCTGCTTCTCCTTATTCTTCTTCTTCTTTTGCTCCTCCTTCTCCTTATTCTCTCCTTCTCTGACTTTTTTATCGGAATGCAAGGTGATTGATTTGTGGTTTATCTGCAGGCATTCAACTACTTTAGGTTGGGGGTCCCCGAAAACAGTCTCCTTTCCATCTGGAAGGGGTAAGGCTGCATACATCACCCCCGTAGACCCTGCATTCAGCGGGAGCCGCAAGGCACTGGGACTGTTGTTGTTGTTGTATACTCTTTAACTTTTATAAAGAATAGTTTAATATTATAAAAATTGCTATGGATTAGATTTAATAATGTTATTAGATGATTCTAAAATAGTTATTTATTTTTCAAATAATATAATTTGTGATGTTATTTTATTGAAATATGTTTTGCTATATCAAAATATTATTAACTTTATTTTTTCTTATTTACAAATGTACGAGTAAAGGAAAAAAAAAAGGATGTTTTGCAATATTAGAAGAAATTATTTCAAATATTTACTTAATTTTTACATTATTTTGAAAAAAGGAATTCATAACTTAGTATCCTAATTTTTTTTTTTTTTTTATAATTAGTGAAATAATCGTGATAAAAAAATCAGCGTCCCATGAGGGCGGAACCTGAGACCACATCTGAGTGGATAGAGATCAAAGCAAAACAGAACAAAAACCAAAAAAAACGGCGAGAGCTACCTACGCCTGCATCCCAGATTACAGATGTACATCTACTACAACAACTTGTACAATCAAAAACCAAATAAAATGCCAAATTGGAAGACCTCATCACCAAATTTTCCTACCAATCATAAGTTATAATAATTTGAAGTTTAACAAATTTATCATTCACGTATCTTTAAGTTTAAAAATTTTATCAATTAGTTACCCCTAGAATATTCCACGGATTTCTTTTCAAAATGCTGGTATGGAATATTATTCCAATGAAAATATAGGCATCTTCCATCAAAAAAAATGATTTATTTCCCATAAAATGCTAACATGACAAATAATTTCTTGTAGTATAAAACGAGTTTACAACAAGATCCTATAAATTTTTATCATAAGTTTCCAAGTTTGGTCGAAAATACTAACATAACATATATATATTACCGTAATTATCTATATCAGTTTTTTTTGGTTAAAATTAGCTGCATTTTGACAAAAATCACTAGATGTTTGGGTAGGGTACATCGGTAATCAGAATTTTCAAACTTTAAGATACTTTATTGTAAATGTTTCTATATAAAAGTATCTAGGTGATAAATATTCATACTCTACATTATCCTTCAAAAATTAATAATTATTTTAAGACAAGTGAATTTTTTTATGAATTTTTTTTATGGGACTAAAGATCGGATATGGAGGCTTAGTAATTAAATAAAGGGATATTAACACCAATAGTCCCTGTACTTTATTAATTATGTCAAATTAGTCCTTGTACTTTTAATTGTATCAATTTAACCCCTGTACAATTCATATTGTGTCAATTTAGTCCGTACAGTAAAATTTGTGTTATGTTTTTAATAAAAGTTTTAATGATTCGGCCGTTTGTTAGGTTAAATTGAATCAATAGGTGGATTTGTGGTAAATTACTTGCATTTGACATGATGGTCCTTTTAAAATTACGTTAATAATTTAACTTAAATTTGACTAAAGAACTAAATTGATACATTATAAATTATAGAGGAACTAAATTAGTATAACTAAAAATACAAAAACTAAATTAACACAATAAGAAAAGCGCAGGGACCATTGGGGTAAATAAAACCCTTAAATAAAAAAGCATTTTTGGCTGATGACTTGGAGTGATGCTGTTGTAGTGGTTTTCCCTGCTTCGCCACCTTCTTTGCGTTCTTTACTCTTTGTCGTTTATTTATCTCTTTTATATTTTGGCTTATTCTTCTTATATATTTTTATACTTTTTTTTTTAATATTAATTTAGTCTATATACTTTAATTATATTGATTTAGTTCGTAGGGCTGGTCTATCTACTATCAGGTTGGGGGCCCTCGGGAATAATTTCTCGTAAGGGTCTCACCCTGTTGGGGTAAGGCTGCATACATCCTTCCCCCTCCAGACCCTGTGCAAGCAGGAGCCCTTGAGGCACTGGGATTGTTGTTGTTGTTGTAGTTCGTGAACAATTTAAGGTTATAACAATGTATATTATCATAGAATCTTAAAGGGACTATTGTCTCAATATAGAAATATGGTATTTTTTTTCGATAATTACAAAGATAACTTTCAATATAAAATCGGAGCACCCACCAAACTAGAGCCTAAAGAAATACACAAGAGCGGGGAAACAAAGAATAGAACAATAGACCTCGGAACCCTTAGACGTCTACCAACACGCCAACCCCTAAAGTACAACAACATACCCCAAAAAATTGAGACGCTTATGCCCACAATAACCCCTGAAACACAGAGAGCTAAATGAAATACATATGTTCCATTTTTTTGAAACACATAATGCCAAATGGAACAGACCGGGGACGGAGTACGGGTTGACTTCTTATTTCGATGCTTCTTCTTCTTGCGGGTAACTCAAATAGGGACATCGGCCTCATGCATTTCATAGTCAAGACTATCATATCTTAAGCCCAATTTCTTGCCAAGACCATCATACCAAATTGAATAAAATTTCGGCCTAAATGAGCCAACCTTGAACCTTTTTTTTTTGATAATTAAGAGAAGTATAGAGAGAGTCTCTACAAAAAAGAGCGTAGAAGCGGAACATAAGAAGAAATCTCAAGAGAAAATCACGAGCTGGAAGCACAACATGAGCAAAGCAAAGCAATGCAAGTCAGCTTTGCCCATGGTCCGCGA
Organism: Simmondsia chinensis; assembly: GCA_018398585.1. NCBI lineage: Eukaryota > Viridiplantae > Streptophyta > Magnoliopsida > Caryophyllales > Simmondsiaceae > Simmondsia > Simmondsia chinensis. Next base: position 36,715,718 of record JAGTTD010000007.1, read on the forward strand.
CATGAATTATCAAAGTGTAAGTAGCATATGCAAGCCGACCTTGAACCTAAACAAGCTTGAAGGAACTATATTGAGCTTAATGAATCAGCTTGAACGAGCCTAAGCTTTTGACTAGCCGAGCGTGTGGCCAAAACTTCTCGGCTTGACTCATTTACACTTCTAGTGGGATGTGTAGTCGTGAATATCATTCACCAAGGTGCGTACAAGTTGACATGAGTGCATGCCTGATCATTACCCCCAATTTATTAAAGGTCTCTTTTGAAAAATTAATTATATTATGAATTTACTGTTACTTAATATCAAAATCATGATTAGAAACACAATGATCTATATATATATTATATTAATTTTTTCAATAATTTAAGAAAAACTTCACAGTACAAACCGGTGTACCCACCGAACAAGAGCCTAAGAAAGCTTGTATGAATGGAAAAAAGCAAAACAAAACAATATACCACAAAAGCCTTAGACATCCATGAACAAGCCAACTATTGAAGTACAATACATATGCCTCAAAAGAATCGAGACGTCTATACCACATCAACCCCTGAAACAAGGAGGGCTACATTTTTTTTTCTCAATAGATAACACGGAGAGCTACATGAAACACACATGTACCCGCTCTCGGAATATGAAAAACCAAATGGGTCACACCCAATCTAAGCAAACCACCCCCCCCCCCCCCCCCCCCCCCCCCCCCCCCCAAACATGAAAATGAGCACCGCTGATGAAGAAGGTCTTTCATCGTGCATAGGACACCACAAAGTAGACACCAGTATAATCTCCAACGCCATGTATTATAAAAGACCCACATATAAACCCGTATCATAATATACAATAAATTATTTAAGGTACACTCAACTAAAGTAGTCATTTCATTATAAAAAAAAGTGTTAGATAAATCGATACGTACAACAAAAAATACTGCGTAGATACTGTGTAAATTACAGAAAAAATACTGCAGATTATACTGCAAAATTACAGCAAAAAATACAGCAGAAATATCATAGAAAATACAGCAAAAATGCAGTAAAAATTATCTGCTAATTATGTAATCGAACAGCGAAAGTTCAATAAAAAATTGCAATAAATCAGTGAAAAATTCAGTGTTAAGACCTCGGAATAATGCAGTAAAAAACGCAGTCAAATACCTGAACACGACAATCAAATAATACCGAAAAAGGGAAAGTTGGTTAGATTGATAAAATACCGAAGATACCGTGCCGTGGAAAATACCACGGTCCTAAAAGAGGATTTCGCCTCTACTTCAGTGCAAACAGATGTGTAGGCGACCACCCTCCAGGATTTACATGATCCGACCCTTAACGTGCACTCGTTAATTGCCAATTAGGAACGCCTCAAACTTTGCCCAAATGGTGAAGATAATAGTGATAAAAATGAAGGAGAGAGAGAGAAATAGGTAGATAGAGCTGCGTTTTTTGGATGATCATAATCCTAAGCTAGAGCTCTCTATTTATATTAATCTAATGACCCAATAAATATAAAAGCTGTAGTTAATTACCAATGCCAACAGCTACTCATCATAAATTTCCGCAAAACGAATATACCCGATGAGAACAATATAACCTACACCCGAGCACAGCACGGAGAGCGGGCGGCGCGCGCGCGTGTGGTTCCCACCATTCCTTCACCTATGGCTTAATTCAAATGGGTTGAGGAAAAGTACTCTTATAAACTCAACTTGCCCCCCTTAAATTATCTATGTGGAATAGAACCTACTTAGTGTATTTTCAAAGTGTGATGTATTTTTTCACAATATTTAATATTAGCTTATATCATTTTTATAATAAAAAGGTCCATCGATCATGACCTGTTTTAAACCTCTAAAATCTCGGGACCGATCGAGCATGAAAAGCACATGTTTTGGTGAATGAAAGTAGATACAACAAAAACTTCAGACGCATTAATTAAGAATTTTCTCTAAAGGGAAGAACCCTAAAGCAACTGCAAACGCCCTCTGTTTGTGCTTCGATCCTCACTCTTTTTGTTCCTTGTAATTATGATTTCTCTTGGCTATTTAATAACCCAAATAATTTTGTTATTATAATAAAAATCTAATCCATAATTATATGAAAAATATCAAGGAACCATCTGTCCCAAAAGATTAAGCTGATGAGTGAAAACTCAAGATTGGTTTTATATTCTAACATACCCTCTCACGCAAATGCTTATTAGCTCCACGTGTCCGCTAAACAGTTCCGAAGTAGCAAGACGAGTGAATGAAGGCGCTGTCATGCTGGCAAAAGCAGGGGTTTTGGCCCAAGCGAGACTTACTATATCCATGTGAATTATGTCCCCGAACCGCTTGCAGAATCAAATCCTGTTCCACAAGATCCTATATCAGCGATACATCAGTCTATCGATTCATCTTTCTTCCCTCCAAATGAGCCGATCTAAAGCCAGTTCCTTAGTTTCAGGAAGTAGAGCAGGAGTGACAATGCACTGGAGTGATTCAGTAGCCGAGAAGGGCTTGTTCGAGAATCTAGCTATCCGGAACTGACCGAATTGGATCATTTTCTCCTCAACAAATAAATTGCTTTTCGAAAGCTTCCACCCACCAGCTTTTGACATTCAAAGAGCAGCAACTCCCTGATCAAGAAAGAGTTGAGAGCGTACTCGCGCAATCAAAGCCAGTCCTATCAGTGCAACGGCCGCTTTGAGGCCCGGGCATAAGCACTCAAGCCTTGAAGTGTAGATAATGTACATGCCAACCTCATACCTTGTGCTTAAATTATGTTCATATTAAAGGTGAAGGCGTTGGGATTCGAACTCGTGACCTCTTGGTCTATAAAGCTCTGATATTATATTAAGGAAGCAATTTTTTCAAAGCTTAAGCTGATGAGTGAAGGTTCCAGAGTAATTTTATACTCTAACACAAAAAAAACTAGGTGAACTATTGCTAGATAGCCGGTCCTAGTGTATCCACACTTATAATCTTTTTTTGATAATTAGAAAGGTAACTCTTAGTACGAAATCAACGAAATCTCAAAAAGCCCACAAGAGCGAGAAAAGAGACATAGGAAGCCCAAAAACACCCAGACACTTACCACCACGCTAGCTTCTGAAGTACAACATACCCCAAAAAGCTTAGACATCTATATTCAACCTGATTACCGAAACACAAAAAGCCAAATAGATCACACCTCTACTAACTCCTAAAAACTCGAGGTTTGTATCAATAATGGATCACATATATTCCTTTCGAGGTTTTTCAACAATTCCTCTTCTACATTTCCTTGACCCCGCCAAAAAGACATATGCATTAGCAACCCAGTCTGCAACTTGATTACCTTCTATAAAAATATAAAGAACACAAACAATATCAAACTTAAAAAGAAACCTCCAGATATATATTCCAAATACTTGTTCTAATCTATCGGGACATTTGAATTTCTTGTAGATCTTATTTTAATAACGACTAGATTATCACCCTTAATAAAAACTTAGTCCATACAGTTTCAAATTTTTATGCATGACAGTAGAAGTATTTGAATATTATATTATTATAACATAATTTGAAAAATCAAATAATATAGAGTTAATTTGACCAGTGAAGAGCCAGGAAGCAAAATCTAGTGAAATGCATGCTGTGGTTGGGTGGCACATACCTTAGTGCCGCGATTACCGCCTCACCTAATTGTCTCCCCTTTTTCCCTTTTTTCTACTCTCTCTCTCTCTCTCTCTATATATATATAATCGAATCAAATACCACGATTATACGAGAAGTAAATATACTAAAAGAGAAAAGAAATAAGCGATACAATGATTTAGGTGAAAACCCCTTTATAATCAAAAGAGGAGAAAACCACGGACGAAGATTAAAGGTTTTATTATTGAATAAAAAAAAGAATTATAATCACTCCTTTTCTCTCTCTCTCTCTCTCTCTATTTTTCTTGGTGGCGCCGCTGGGGAAGAATACCTCACAATAATTGGATTTCAAATGACGTAATCCTACGTCCATATATATAAGCCCGTGAAAACGCGGTTCCCGATCGATCGGGGGGTCCCGATCGATCGGCATGCTTACTGCTGACGTCCTTCACTTATGTAACTTTCCCGATTGATCAGCCTCCTCATGGCATCCCTACTTAAAGTTACAAGAAAATTTGAGATATTTTCCTAACAAATCTCCACCTTGCCTCAAAATTAACATCAACAGTAAAATAACTCCACTTTCTCTACAAACGCCCCCTCAACCGGGGCTAACACACATCAAACGCAAAGACCCACCAAATTCGAGCAATGCTTGAATTTGCTCCCTGGTAGAACCTTAGTGAACACGTCAGCTAGATTGTCCTCAGTCCCAATCTTTTTCAACTCCACTTTCCGCTCGTCAATCAGATCTCTAATAAAATAATGCTTCACATCTATATGCTTCATTCTGTCATGATGTGACATCTGATCCTTCGCTAGGTGAATGGCGGACTGACTATCACAGTAAACTCTAACAATGCCCTACTCAACACTGATCTCATTGATCAAACCTCTCAACCAGACGGCTTCTTTGAATGCTTCTGTGATTGCCATATATTCGGCCTCGGTAGTAGACTGTGCTGTAACAGACTGTAAAAACACTCTCCAACTGATAGCTGTGTCACCTAAACAAAACACATACCTTGATATGGACTTCCTCTTATCGAAGCCTCCACTATAATCAGAATCTACATACTCAATCAAGCAACATTTATTTTTCCCATATTCCAAACAAATATCAGAAGTTCCACGAAGATATCTGAGAATCCACTTCACAGCATGTCAATGCTCTTTACCTGAATTCGCCATGTACCTACTAACTCTGTTCACTGCAAAAGCAATATCTGGACGTGTACAAACCATTGCATACATAATACTGCCCACTGCACTAGAATAGAGAATCTGAGACAGGTACCTGACATCCTCTTCAGTCTGAGGCGAATCTAATGCTGAAAGTCTGAAGTGAGCTGCTAAAGGCGTGCTAATTGGATTAGCATCCTTCATATGAAACCTGTGTAATACCTTCTCAATATACTTCTCCTGTAACAAGTATAATTTTCAAGTTTTTCGGTCTCTACGAATTTTTATGCCTAAAATCTTCTTAGCTGCTCCAAGATCTTTCATCTCAAGCTCACTCTTCAACATAGATTTCAAGTCATCAACATCCTTCATGTCTCGTGCTGCAATCAGCATATCATCAATGTACAAAAGTACACACAACTGTCGTGCTTACTTCTGATGTACCCATGACCTGTCATGAACTGATCAAATCTCCTATACCATTGCCTAGGAGACTGCTTCAAACTATATAAAGACTTCTTAAGCAAACATACATGATCTTCTTTTCCTTCTACAACAAAGCCCTCGGGCCGATGCATATAGATACTCTCTTCTAGTTCACCATGCAAAAATGCAGTCTTTACGTCTAACCGCTCAAGTTCTAAGTCATGCATGGCAACTAAAGACAAAAGCGCACGAATCGAAGTATGTCTAACTACAGGTGAAAATATATCATGAAAATCAACACTCTGTACGTGATTGTAGCCTTTAGCTACCAAACGTGCTTTGTATCTTGCATCTTCAACTCCAGGGATGCCCTCCTTTCTTTTAAGGACCCATTTGCAACCAATCAGTCTTTTTCCTGTTTGAGGCTTCACTAGTTCCCATGTTTGATTCTTATGAAGAGACTGCATCACTTCATTAATAGCAACGAGCCACTTCTTTGTATCTGATCTTGATACAGCCTCTGAATATGAAGTCGGCTCACTATCGTCTAAAGACTTAGTAGTAGTAAGGGCATAAGCAATCATCTCCTCATACCCATACCTCTCTAGAGGCCTGATATGTCCCCTCGGTCTACCACTAGCTATAGTATTATCCTCCACCTGCTGACCTGTTACTGCATTATCAGTAACAACATCAGAAACCCGTACCTGAGGTGTTAGAATACTCTCTAGCTGAACAACCTGCTGATCTGAGTGTTTCTGTGTAACATCAGATGTCTCAACCTGAACTGAATCACTGTTAATGGAGGGTGTGTGTGGCAGATGTAGCAGAGCAGACTCATCAAAAGTAACATCTCTACTAGTCAGAAACTTCTGAGCACTGAGATCCCATAGTCTATATCCCTTCACACCTGACGAATAACCAAGAAAGATGCATTTCTTAGCCCTAGGCTCTAGCTTTCCATCATTAACATATGCATATGCAAGACAACCAAATACTTTAATCTGAGAATAATAAGAAGTAAAACCAGACCATACCTCTTCAGGTGTCTTCATCTGCAATGAAGAATGCGGTGTTTTGTTCACAAGATAGCAAGCCATGCTAACTGCTTCTGCCCACCATTCTCTTTTCAAGTCTGGGCTTGAAAGAATACATCGAGCTTTCTCAAGTAACGTCATGTTCAATCTTTCAGCCATTCCATTTTACTGAGGTCGACCTGTATATGTCCTGTGTCAGACTATACCCTGATCTTCACAAAATCGAGTGAAGTCACCTTCAACAAACTCAAGACCATCATCAGTCCTCAACCTCTTTATCAGCTTCCCTGTCTGTTTTTCAAGTAGAATCTTCCATTTCTTGAAGACATCATACACTTCGTTTTTCTGCTTCAAAAAATAGACTCAAACTTTACGCGAATAATTATTAGTAAACGTTAGAAGATACATGGACCCACCTTTAGAAGCCACTCTAGAAGGTCCCCACAAATAAGAATGTATATAATCTAATGTTTCCCTTGTCTGATGCACTGCTGACTTGAAGCTGACTCTCTTCTGCTTCCCATACACACGGTGCTCACAGAATTCCACCAGTCATGTTGACTGACTACAAAGCAATCCCCTTTTACTCAACTCAGACAACTCCTTATCACCAATGTGATCCATTCTCATGTGCCACAGTCTCGTGATCTCTGCATCTGTTATAGTAGATGTGGAAACAGTAACTTAACCTGTCACGGTAGTACCAGCAAACTCATACAAAGTACCTACCCTTTTCCCTTTCATCACAACTAAAACACCCTTACTGACCCGCATGACTCCACCTTCAACAGTGTACTTGTACCCACTAAACTCAAGGATACCTAGAGAAATCAAGTTTTTCTTCAACTCCGGGACGTGACGTACATCACTCAAAGTTCTAATAGCCCCATCAAACATCTTCACACGAATTATTCCAATCCCCACTACCTTACAAGCAGCATCGTTACCATCAAGACAACTTCACCCTGTATAGACTTATACGTGGAAAATCAGTCTCTATTTGGACTAACGTGATATGAACAACCCGAATCCATGACCCACTTATCCTTGGACCTGGACTGAGAATCAGCAACTAAAAGAAACTTCCCATCACTATCATCCTCTACAACACTAGCCTCAGTGGACTTATCTTTGCCCTGGCCAACCCTGTTACCCTCTTTCAATTTATTTTTATATTTGTAACAATCTTTCTTTATGTGCCATTTCTTGTGACAGTAATGGCACGACAGGTTCTTATGTCTAGATTTAGACCTAGACTTTTTCCCACCATCGGATCCCCTATGTTTTGATCTACCTCTCACATGCAAACTACTACCTGAGTCATTCGCCGAGTCAGATGACTCCCTATCTACCCGTTCTTTACTCACAAGGTTTCTTTTCACCTCATCAACAGTAATGGTCGGCCTACCCCTGTATATCATGCTTTTTACGAAGCCCTTATACGAATTAGAGAGTGAACACAGTAACAATATAGCTTGATCTTTGTCCTTAGGGACATCATCCAATTCCTTTAATTCTTGTATGATAGAAGTAAACTCTCTAAGATGGTTTTTAAGAGATGTATCTTTTGTCATACGGAAAGTGAATAACCGACGCTTCACTGCGAGTTTGTTGGAGATTGACTTATGGCAAAACGTGTCTAGTAATTTCTCCCATAACTTTTTTACGGTTTCCATTTCCAAGACCTCTGATAAAACATCATCAGCTAAACACATCTGTATCGCTGTGAGAGGCTTATCATCCATCTCTTCTCATTGTGCCTCGGTCATAGCCTCGAGTTTCTTCTCTTTCCCCTCCAGTGCTTTCTTCAAGCCATTTTGAATCAAGAGTCCTTTCACACGGACTTACCATAAGCTAAAGCTTCCTTGACCTCCGAACTACTCTACCTCGGTCTTAATACCTGATGCTATTGTACCAATTCGAATAACCAGGCTCTGATACCAATTTGTGCGGAAATAATTAATTCTCTCGGTATACAATCGAATCAAATACCAAGACAATACGAGAAGTAAATGGACTCAAAGAAAAAAAGAAACAAACGACATAATAATTTACATGGAAACCCCTTTACAATCGAAAGGGGAGAAAACCACGGGCGAAGATTGGAGCTTTTATTATTGAATCGAAAAGAAGAATTACAATCACTCCTTTTCTCTCTCTGTCTCTCTATTTTTCTTGGCGGCGCCGCTGGGGAAGAATACCTCACAAGAATTGGATTTCAAATGACGTAACCCTGTGTCCATATATATAGGCCCATGAAAACGCGGTTCCCGATCGATCGGCGTGCTTACTACTGGCGTCCTTCACTTACGTAACTTTCCCGATCGATCGAACTTCACCGAATCGATCGGCCTCCTCACGGCATCCCTACTTAAAGTTCCAAGGAATTTTGAGACATTTTCTTAGCAATCTATATATATATATATATATATATATATATATATATATATATATATATATATATAGGATGTTGTTCCCTGCTTATGCGGGAGCCCTTTGAGGCACTGGATTATTGTTGTTGTTGTTGTATATATAGGATGTTATTCTTTTGAGAGGGTGACAGCATAAGAGGGGTAAATCCTGACCTTTCATTATAATAAACAGTTAAGATTTATTGGCCATTAAAAAAAAATAATTTACGGCCCATACTCCTTCATGGGGCAGAAAGAAAGAAGGGGTAAGGGGAGGGAAATTATTTTTTTTTCAATACTCAACAAATCTTGGCTGGAATTTTTTTTTTAATGTCCAACAAATCTTAGCCGTCTATTACAATGGAGGGTCAGGATTCACCCCTCTCTCACTTTTACCCTCTCATAAGAATGCCATATATGTGTGTATGTGTGTGTGTGTGTGTGAGAGAGAGATTTTTAATTAAATGAACTGAATCTTTGATGAATTGCTTGTATTTTAAATCGATTAAGTATCATTCTTATTCGCTTTTTGGTAGGCTTGATAAGTTTAACAAGCTAATTAGTTCAAGCTGCCAGGCTCGTTAGTGATGTGGAGCGAAAGTGTAAGCTCAATATTGAACTCATCAAAATTGAAAAAACTCAGAATCTACTGAAGTTGATGGAGAAAAACGCTATGGTTTTTGTATTCAGATTTTGGAATGAAGGACAAAATACCATCAAAGTTGGTAGCTGTAGTCTAACTTTGACCATGATGCGTAACTAGCTTATATGTTAATAGTTTTACCCTTTCTTTGCTTTCTATTTAAAGGGGTTCATTTACCAAGCACTAATACAGCCGGATCCCATTAGAACGCTGAAGTTAAGCGTGCTTGGGAGAGAGTTGTACAAGGATGGGTGACCTCCTGGGAAGTTCCCATGTTGCCAACCCTATAAGGTTGGGGGTCCTCGGAAACAGCCTCTTAGTAAGGTTATACCCTGAAGGGGTAAGGCTGTGTACATCCACCACTCCCAGACCCCGCTTATGCGGGAACTCTTGAGGCACTGGGTCTGTTATTGTTATTGTTGTTTGCTTTCTATTTCGATTCTTTTGAATCTTGTTTCTATTGGATAACTATTTCTGTATGTTACAGGGGATCTTTTAATTACCCAAAAAAAAAAAAAAAAAAAAAAAACAACAACAACAACAACAAAACAAAAAACCAAGCTAAGAGTTTATAGGAAACATTAGAACCTTAAAACTGGTGAATAACAAAATTGTTCCTAAACTAGTACGAAAGACCAAAGTAGCCCAATTGCATCTTAAGGATTGAATTCGGCCAAAACGAGCAGGACAATGGCGTATTAGACTATATTCTAGAATATTCCTAGGGTTTTGCAGTTTACACTTTTGCCCTTTGACTTATGTAACCCTAGGGGTATTTTCAGTCTTTTGGTTCTTGATGTTTGCCTATATATTGAGGCCTCCTATGTACTCTTTTATTTATTCAAATATAATTATTCACATGGTATCAGAGCAATTACTCTGATTCTCTTTTCCTTCCGCTGTTCTTTTCTTTTCTTTTTGTTGTTTGTCGGTTTTTTTTTTTCTCCTTTTTTGCAATTGAAGTGTTGAATTCTCTAGTAAGTTACTCCTTTTACTGTTTTTCTTTCGTGCTTTTTCGTAATTTATTTGAGTAATGCGGACTGGTTGGCTTTGCATAATTTCAACCTGAGAGTTCTGTTTTGATATATTATGGGCCCTTTAACTTCTTACGGACCAAATGCTTCCAGCCCGCCCTCTGACGCTTTTGACAATTCAACTAATTCGTAAACTCCTTGGCTACTCATCTTTCATCAGTTAACTTCCATGAAGAGCTCACTAAAGACTCATTAAAATTCGTTACTGACTCGACATAAGCTCGGCAGTAGATCGATAATGGCTCGAAAGTAATTGGAACAGTTTTGCTTTGTGGTGAGCTCAAGCCAATAGTAAGTTCGACACTGGATGAACGAGCTTGACATAATACGGCATTTATATACTCAATAAGTATGACATAATACGTGGCTTATAAAAATAATTAATTAATATGATTTCTATAATATATATATATATATATAATATAATATAATATAATATAATATAAATTAAATGTATTTAGCATATTCAAAAGTAAGAAGTCTTGTTGGTCAAAGCCAACCACCAAGGGGCCCCCGTCCAAGGAAAATGGAGCTTTGTTTCTGGGACATACATTTAGCTATATTTTATAATAATATTATTATTGGATAAAATTATTATTATTAGAGTAAAATTATTTTTTTAAGGTAATTATATAGTTTAAAAGTCACGTCATTACTCTTAAGATAATAAATTACTCTGACAATAATAATTCCCTATTTTATTTAGATTAGCGCTGTTGTTACATCATTTTTTCATTAATATAACTAAGATTCTTGTGGACTTATTATATTAAAAGAACCAAAAAATGTTATAATAATAACATTATTTGTGAAGAAATAAACAATATACTCGGATCTTAATTGAATCAAATACCACGACAACAACGAGAAACAATCGGACTAAAAGAGAAACGAAACAATAAACACAGCGATTTACGTGGAAATCCCTTTACAATCGAAAGGGGAGAAAACCACGGGCGAAGATCGGAGCTTTTGTTATTGAACAAAAGAAGAAGACGAATTACAATAATTCTCTCACACACTCAATATTCTTGGTTGCGGCGCCGCAAAAGGAAAGCCTCTCTTATCACTTGGATTGATTCTGACGTACCCTACATCCAAATATATATAGGCGCGGAAACCCTGTTTCCCGATCGGGGGATCCCGATCGATCGACCTCCTCTCTGTAAGCGTCCCTGTTTTACGTCACGTTCCCGATCGATCGAGCTCCACCCGATCGATCGAGGTCTTCACGGCCTTTCTTCTTAATGCGCCAAGTAATTTTGAGACATATACCTAACAAATCTCCACCTTGGCTCAAAATTGACATCAACAATAAAACAACTCCACCTTCTCCACAAATGCCCCCTCAACCGGGGCTAACATATATCAAACTGAAAGACCCACCAAATTCGAACAATGCTCGAACTTGCTTCCTGGTAGAACTTTTGTGAACATCTCAGCCGGGTTATCTTCAGTCCCAATCTTCATCAACTCCACCTTCCGCTAGTCAATCAGATCTCTGATAAAGTGATGCTTCACATCAATATGTTTCGTTCGGTCATGATGAGTCATCTGATCTTTCGCTAGGTGAATAGCGGACTGACTATCACAGTATACTCTAAGTTTCCCCTGCTCGACACTGATTTGACTGATCAATCTTCTCAACCAGATGGCTTCTTTGAACGCTTCTGTTACTGCCATGTACTCAGCCTCGGTAGTAGATTGTGCAGTAACAGGCTGCAAACACGCTCTCCAACTGATAGCTATGTCACCTAAACAAAACACATACCCTGAAGTGGACTTCCTCTTATCAAGGCCTCCACCATAGTCAGAATCTACATACCCAACCAAACAGCACTTACTTTTCCCATATTCCAAACACAAATCAGAGGTTCCACGAAGATACCTGAGAATCCACTTTACTGCGTGCCAATGTTCTCTGCCCGAATTCGCCATGTACCTACTAACTCTGCTCACAGCAAAAGCAATATTTGGACACGTGCAAACCATCGCATACATTATACTGCCCACTGCACTAGAATAAGGAATCTGAGACATGCACCTGACGTCCTCCTCAGTCTGAGGCAAATCTAACGCTGAGAGTCTGAAATGAGCTGCTAAGGGCGTGCTAACCGGGTTAGCATCCTTCATATGAAACCTGTCTAACACCTTCTCAATATACTTCTCCTGAGACAAGTATAATTTTTCAGCTTCTCGGTCTCTATGAATTTCCATGCCTAATATCTTCTTAGCTGCTCCAAGATCCTTCATCTCAAATTCACTCTTCAGCATTGATTTCAAGTCATCGACATCTTTCATATTTCGTGCTGCAATTAACATATCATCAACGTACAAAAGCAAGTAAACAAAGCCTGAATCTGTCTCTCTGAAATACACACAACTGTCGTACTTACTCCTGATGTAATCATGACTTGTCATGAACTGATCAAATCTCCTATACCACTGTCTAGGAGATTGCTTTAAACCATATAAAGACCTTCTAAGCAAGCACACGTGATCTTCTTTTCCTTCAACAACAAAACCCCCGGGCTGATGCATAAAGATACTCTCTTCTAGTTCACCATGTAAGAATGCAGTTTTGACATCCAATTGTTCAAGTTCAAAATCATGCATGGCAACCAAAGACAATAATGTACGAATCGAAGTGTGTCTAACTACAGGTGAGAAAATGTCATGAAAATCAATACCTTGTACCTGACTGTAGCCTTTAGCTACCAAACGTGCCTTGTACCTCGCATCGTCCACTCCAGGAATGCCCTCTTTTCTCTTGAAGACCCATTTGCATCCAACCAGTCTTTTCCCTGTGGGAGGCTTCACCAATTCCCAAGCCTGATTCTTATGAAGAGACAGCATCTCTTCATTCATAGCAACGAGCCACTTCTCAGCATCTGTTCTCGATACAGCCTCTGTATATAAAGTCGGCTCACTGTCATCTAATGTGTCAGCAGTAGAGAGGGCATAGGCAATCATCTCCTCATACCCATATCTCTCAGGAGGCCTGATCTGTCGCCTCGATCTACCACCAGCTATAGTAATATTCTCCACCCACTGACCTGTTTCCGCATTATCAGTAACAACATCAGAAACCCGTACCTGAGGTGCTGGAATACTCTCTAGCTGAACAATCTGCTGATCTGACTATATCTCTGTATCATCAGGTGTCTCAACCTGAACTGTATCTCTGTCAATGGAGGGGGTGTGTGGCAGATTAAGTAGAGCAGACTCATCGAAAGTAACATCTCTACTAGTCAGAAACTTCTGAACACATGGATCCACAATCTATATCCCTTCACACCTGACGTAAAACCAAGAAAGATGCACTTCTTGGCCCTGGCTCCAGCTTTCCATCATTAACATGTGCATATGTAGGACAACCAAAAACTTTGATCTGAGAATAATCAGAAGTTGAACCAAACTATACCTCTTCAGGAGTCTTCATCTGTAATGAAGAATGCGGTGTCTTGTTCACAAGGTAGCAAGCAATACTAACGGCTTCTGCCCACCATTCTCTCTTTAAACCTACACTTGAAAGCATACAACGAGCCTTCTCAAGTAACGTCTTGTTTAGCCTTTCAGCCACTCCATTTTGCTGAGGTCGACCTGTACATATCCTGTGTCTGACTATACCCTGATCTTCACAAAATTTAGTGAAGTCCCCTTCAACAAACTTAAGACTATTATCAGTCCTCAACCTCTTGATCGGCTTCCCTGTCTATTTTTCAAGCAGAACTTTCCACTTCTTGAAGATATCATACACTTCATTTTTCTGCTTAAGAAAATAGACCCAAACTTTACGTGAGTAGTCATAAGTGAACGTTAGAATATACCTAGACCCACCTTTAGAAGCCACTCTGGAAGGTCCCCATAGATCAGAATGTATGTAGTCTAACATCCCCTTGGTCTGATGCACTGCTGCCTTGAAGCTGACTCTCTTCTGCTTCCCATAAATATAGTGCTCACAGAATTCCATCAGTCTTGTTAACTGACCATAAAGAAGTCCCCTCTTACTCAGCTCAGACAATGCTTTGTCACCAATATGACCCATTCTCATGTGCCATAGTCTTGTGATCTCTGCATCTGTCATAGAAGATGTGGAAACAGCAACTGCACCTGTCACGGTTGTACCTGCAAGCTCATACCAAGTATCAACCCTATTTCCTTTCATCACAATTAACGCACCCTTACTCACCCGCATGACTCCACCTTCAGCAGTGTACTTGTACCCATTAGATTCTAGGGTACCTAGAGAAATCAAGTTCTTTTTCAAATCCGGGACGTGACGAACATCACTTAAGGTTCTAATAGTTCCATCATACATTCTCACACGGACTGTTCCAACACCCACTACCTTACAAGCAGCATCATTACCCATCAAGACAACCCCACCTTGTATAGATTTATACGTGGAATACCAGTCTCTGTTTGGAGTAACATGAAACGAACAACCTGAATCCATGACCCCCTTATCTATGGACCTGGACTGAGAATCAGCAACTAATAGAAATTCCCCTTCACTATCCTCCTCTACAATACTAGCCTCAGCGGACTTGTCTTTACCCTGGTCACCCCTGTTACCCTCTTTTGATTTAATCTTATATCTGTAACGGTCTTTCTTTATGTGCCCCTTTTTGTGACAATAGTGACACGACAGGTTCTTATGTCTAGATTTGGACCTAGACTTATTCCCACCATTGGATCCCTATGTTCTGATCGACCTCTCACATGTAAGCCACTACCCGAGTCATTCACCGAGTGAGATAATTCCTTATCTATCCGTTCTTTACTCACAAGGTTTCTTTTTACCTCATCAACAGTAATAGTTGGCCTACCCCTGTATATCATGCTTTCTACGAAGCCCTTATACGCATTAGAGAGCGAACACAGTAAAATCATAGCCTGATCCTCGTCCTTAGGGACATCATCCAAAGCCTTTAATTCATGAATAATTGAGGTAAATTCGCTAAGATGGTTTTTAAGAGATGTACCTTCTGACATACGAAAAGTGTACAACCGCCGTTTCACTGTGAGTTTGTTGGAGACTGACTTGTGGCAAAACATGTCTAACAATTTCTCCCATAACTCCTTTGCGGTTTTAATCTCCAATACCTCTGACAAAACATCATCCGCCAAACACATCTGTATAGCCGTGAGAGCCTTCGCATCCTACTCTTCCCATTGTGCCTCGGTCAACGTTCTAGTTTCTTCTCTTTCCCCTCCAGTGCTTTCTTCAAGCCGTTCTGAGTCAGAAGTCCTTTCACACGGACTTGCCATAAGCTAAAGCTTCCCTGACCATTGAATTTCTCAACCTCGGTTTGATACCTGATGCCATTGTATCAATTCGAAGAACCAAGCTTTGGTACCAATTTGTGCAGAAATAAACAATATACTTGGATCTCAATCGAATCAAATACCACGACAATAACGAGAAACAATCGAACTAAAAGAGAAACGAAATAATAGACACAGCGATTTACGTGTAAACCCCTTTACAATCGAAAGGGGAAAAAACCACGGGAGAAGATCGGAGCTTTTATTATTGAACAAAAGAAGAAGACGAATTACAATAATTCTCTCACACACTCAATATTCTTGGTTGCGGCGCCGCAAAAGGAAAGCCTCTCGTATCACTTGGATTGATTCTGACGTACCCTACGTCCAAATATATATAGGCGCGGAAACCCTGTTTCCCGATCGATCGGGGGGTCCCGATCGATCGGCCGCCTCTCTGTAAGCGTCCCTGTTTTACGACACGTTCCCGATCGATCGGGGTCTTCACGGCCTTTCTTCTTAATGCGCCAAGTAATTTTGAGACATATACCTAACATTACTCTTTATTTATTTATTTATCTATATTGTATAGTGACAAATGTAATTGAAAAATAATTAAAATATTATTGCATTAGTAGGGGCCGCTATGGAGGCAAATTATTACAGGTTGCGCCTACGACTATGTACTACTGTGTATATATATTAGTCTTTGTCTGCCAATAGCCGCTTAATTTCTTTTAAAGCATTGTTATTGTCAGAGTACTAATATGACTTATAAATAATGAGAGTTATAAATTATCTTAAAAATTACGATCATGATTTGACAATAACAATGTTAGAGTATAAAATAAATGTTACACTTTCACCCATTAGCTTAAGTTTTTGGGAAATATATTTTTTTTAACATTGTATCAAAGCCCTGTTAACCAATAGGTTATGAAAGAATGAGAAGCACACATAATGCTGTGGCCCTCTCGTATATTTATAGAAATTATAATGGGCTTTACATCATATACAAAGCAGGCCAATTGGGCTCAGTTATATTTAATAATAATACCCATACAATATAGTCTAACATCCCCCGTCAACCGAAGCAAGAGGTAAACAAATGCGAAGGTTGGATCTAAATAGCAGAAAAGAGTGCGCGGAAGATTGTTTGTGAAGATATCGGCAATCTGCTGTGAGGAAGGAACATGAAGGTTGGATCTAAAGAAAGCTTGGACTTGGAATCTATAGGTGTAGCAACAGGCTTGCAGGAGAGCATGTCGGTCCGGTCTAGAAGATCATGTGCATTTTTAGATTGAGACAAGAATAACCCTGAAGAGAGGTGAGATACCGAGATGCCGAGAAAATAATTAAGGTGCCCCAAGTCGGTCATATCAAACTCAGAGTGAAGCGAGCGAAGTAGATCATAAAGTACCGCATGAGAAGAGGCCGTGAGCACCATATCATCAACATAGACCAATAATATAGCCATATCATGTCTACGATGTAAGACAAATAAAGAAGAATCTGACTTACAGCTTCGAAAACCCAACCGTTGTCAAAAGGTAGCAAAACGAGTGTACCAGGCACAATGTGCCTATTTGAGACCGTAAAGAGACTTATTAAGCTTACAGACATGATCAGGATACTGAGAGCTGATGAAACCTGGTGGTTGCTTCATATAGACCTCTTCATTAAGTGTGCCATTAAGAAAAGCATTTTTGACATCGACCTGATGAATAGGCCAGTGTCGAGAAGTAGCAATAGTCAAAATAGTACGAACAGTAGCAAGTTCAACAGCAGGACTAAAAGTTTCACCGTAGTCGATGCTATACCGCTGTGTAAATCCTTGAGCAACTAACCGAGCTTTATACCATTCAACTTGACCTGTAGATGTTTGTTTAATACGAAAAACCCACTTGGAGCCAACAATGTTACCATGAGGGGGCGGAGGAACAAGATCCCATGTTATTACGAATAAGAGCATTAAATTCGTCGAGCATAGCATGCTTCCAGTTTTCATCAGTAAGTGCCTGCTTATAAGAAAAAGGTACCTCGGGCAAAGTATTATGAGCAATCATAGAAGGTTTGAGAAGAGGTTTTACAATACCAGCACGAGCACGAGTCACCATGGGATGAATAGATGAAGTAGGGGGAGCCGAACCCGGTGCGGGTGGATGTGCAACCACGTTTGGTGGCACAGTTGGAGGGGCTGCAGGCGCAGCCGGTGGTACAGGAGCCACTGGGGAGGTGCAACAGCTGTGGTGGGTGGTGCCGCAGGAGGCGGCGGCAGCGGTGGTTGGAGGCCCGCAAACGGTGAAGACGTGAGCAGAGGAGAAAATACTTGATGAAGCCAGGTCATTGTATCTTGAGAGAAAGAGCCCAATCGTGCAAATGGGAAATCTACTTCATCAAAAACAACATGCCTCTAAATCATGACTTTATTAGTAAAAAGATCCAAACATTTATAACTTTTATGATTTTGCGGGTAGCCTAAGAAAACACATAAGGTAGAGCGTGGAGCAAACTTATGAGACATGGTGGCATTCAGATTTGGATAGCAGGCACTACCAAAAACCCGAAGATGATCGTAATTAACTTGCTGGTTGTACAAATGTTGAAAGGGGATCTTTTTCTTAATAGAAGTGGACGGTAGAAGGTTGATAATATGAGTTGCCAAAGAAACTGCTTCAACCCAAAATTCTAAAGGCATGCATGCTTGAAACAAGTGGGAACGCATCAAGTTACCAATAGTACGATGCATGCGTTCAGCTTTCCCATTCTGTTGGGAGGTGTGAGGGCAGGAAACCCTACTGAGAATGCCCCTTTACAGAAAAAGACTATTAAAGTCACGGTTGATATATTCAGTGCCATTATCACATTGAAAATGTTTGATTTCCACACCAAATTGATTCAACACAAGATTACGAAACTGAACAAACATGTCAAAAACCTCAGATTTGGCAACCATAGGATAAATCCACACAAAATGAGAATAATCATCCAATAATAGCAAATAATACTTAAAACCACTGGAACTGATAACAGGTGATGTCCATACATCAGAATGAACAATATCGAAAGGACGCGTAGTACTAGTGACAGACTTTTGAAAAGGTAAACGGCTATGCTTACCGAGTTGCATGACACAAACTGGACTCAGAAGAACACGAACAAGAAATAAATTTTTGTTTGACTAAAGTGGACAAGACTGGCTCCCCGGGATGGCCAAGTTGACGATGCCAGAGAGATTGTGTGTTTTTGGAAGCAACTACGGAAACATGTGGGGAGGATGCCACAGGCTGCCCGGGTTGACCAAGTCGACTAACTGTGTTTGGTTTGGGAACAGTGAAAAGAGGCCCCGAGCTAGCACAACGAATAATGAGGGACATCGTTTTAGCATTTTTAATGGAGAAACCACCCGAGTCAAATTCTAAAAGGCAACAATTATCTTTGCAGAATTGACGAAAAGAGATTAAATTAGTGGAAACATCAGGAACATAAAGGATATTATGCAAATTGAAGGGACCAGCAGGTGTAAGAAGAGAACCAAATCCAATCTCAGCAATCGATAAACAAGCACCATTACCAACTAATATTTTATCATAGCCATGATAAGGACGAAGAGACGTTAGCAAACTGGGGTTATTAGTCATATGAGACGATACACCACTATCCATTATCCAGGAAAAATCAGTTAAAGGTTTATAATGAACTGTAAAAGATTGAAAATTGGTTTGAGGAGACGCAAACCCTGAATAGAAATTAGAACCAGTGACATAAGTAATTGCAGGATGAAAAAATGGTGGATATAACATATTCTCACCATAAATAGGAGCACTGAAGAAAGTAGGAACACCAAAAAAAGGTAGGCCAGGTTGGAAGCAGAACCAATCATTGGGTTGAGCATAATCAACAGCAACCACCTCCGAGAAATTAAACAAGCAGTCACAGGAAAAAACAGAATCAATTAATTCTCCACTAGCCAAAATCTCTTCTCCTGCTTTGAAATCTTCTATTCCTCCACTCCACCTGGGGTTTCAACTTTTAAATCCAAATCCTCTTCACTATCTTCAATCAAAATCTCTCAAAACAATATTCAAAAATTCAATCTTTAGACGATCACTTCGAGATCTCACTCCAACAAAGGCTAAAAGAAATTGCTACTTTCAAGAAAAGAAAAGAAGGATGTTTGGGGGAGGCTAGGGTTAGCCGGGTTGGGGTGCTGACGGCAGCGGAGCACTAGGATTTGCCGATATTAAGGTTTTGAATATTTTGAGGAGGGAAGAGAGAGAGGCTAGGGTATGCCTAATTTACGAGAGAGCCAGGGTTAACTCTGATACCATGAAAGAATGAGAAGCACACCTAATGCTGTGGCCCTCTCGTATATTTATAGAACTTATAATGGGCTTTACATCATATACAAAACAGGCCAATTGGGCTCAGTTATATATAGTAATAACACCTATACAATATAGTCTAACAGGTTATGAGTTTGTATCCCAATAGCCTCCACTTGCAATATAATATAAATATAATTTGTACACAAGATATAAACTGGGCCTGTGCAATATTCACGATTCAAATTTGACAAAATTAGGTCAACAGTATATCCAATCTTCTACTAACACGACTATATGTTAGTCACCATTTGATTTTTTATACGGGAAAAATATCTTCTAGAAAGGCTTTGTATTTGACAAAATGAAAAAGAAGACTATTTAATATATATATATATATATATACATGACATGTTTTGTAATAAAAACAAGAAAGACATTGACGTCATTTCCTAATTGCCACGTCATGCAACACGGTCTCTTTCTAGTCGTCATATTATCATTTCAGTCACTTATGATAAAGTTGATGCCTGTTCCTACTCTTTTACTAAAACATGTTGTTGTTATGTTCTTTGCCTTTTTCAATATTGCACTGCTTATAGTGTACATTAATTATTCCCTTCTTACTGATTTTCTCAAACATAATTAAGGTTTGGCAAAAATGTCGTAAAATATTGTGTTTGTATTCGTGTTATAAGAGGTGTTTTAAAAAAGGAGTCAACCTGAACCTAAGCCTTTTTATTAGACAGGTTAGGAACTCTCAACCGTACTGAAACCATTTAATAAACCCGTAACTTGTGGACTGTCCATTTTATTATACATGACTTTTTTCATTAAATGCTAAATAGTCAACTTAAAAACATATCAATAATTCATCTTACACTTGATACTAACAATAAATAATGACATATTTATAACTATTAAAACAAATTATCAAATTAACATAACCAAATACAGTTAAAATTATCTTATTTGACGTATATTACAAAAAATTATACACAATACTAGTGATATATATACCACATAATATAACTATATAAACAAGTTAAACGTATTAAAAACGGATTGACCCAGCGCAAACAAAAATTTAACCCAATTAACTAAATGGGTTCAACATGCCAACGCCAAATTTTATCTGGTTCTGAAGACTACAAACCAACCCTACTATATTCATGCTACGCATGTTACAATGCCGTGTCTATTTCTGCTAACTCTGAAAATAACATACTTTTACGATGTCATACCGAATGTATATTACTTGTTTACAATGAGGGTGACATGTTAGTATATAGTTTTATAACAATAATTAGGGTGTACTAATAAAAATGTACAGTTTGGTACAAAAGAGGGTTGGGTTGGGTGGTTTAACTCCTATGACTTTGATGCTCCTAACTCATGAAAGTTTCTAAATTGGAACCCCACTTTTTTACCAATTTTATTTTTTTTATTATTTTTTCCTCAACAAATTTAGATAATAAAGAAGACTAAGAAAGGAAACATACTAAGTTAGATGCAAGTAGAGGTGTATTCAAGCCGAGCCCGAGCCCGAGCCCAAGCCTGCAAGGCTCTGCTTAACTCGTTTGTATTAAGCTCGGCTCCACAAGTTTCGAATTGAGGTTGCAAAATTTCGGCTTATTTAAGCTCAATTTAGGCTCTTTTAAGCTTGTGCTTGTCTTATTTAGGCTCAAATTTGGTTTTGTTTGACATATTTAAGCAAATACATTATATTAAAAACAAAAAATGCTTTACATCGCGAGAAAAACAGCTACGAAAATGTCATGAGAAACAGGTGCTTAGGAGCTAATTTGTCGTTAAGGACAAACTACGCCCTAGTCGTGACATTTACGTGCCTCCACTTCTTGCGTCATGTAGCATTACTCTATTATAAAAGGCTCGCTTAAGCTCGTTTAGGCTCGCGAGCCTATGGGCTCGAGCTTTCATATGCTCGGCTTGGCTTGATAAGCTAAACGAGCAGGCCCGGTTGGCCCCTCTAGCTTATCCTTGTGAGCCAGCTTGGCTCATTTACACTCCTAGAGTCAAGTCCGGCCATTTGTTGTTAAGGACTCCACATGTGAGTCTAGTAAGAGTTCCATATTTGAGGAGTGAGAAATAATAGATCAACATGCAAGTTCAATGTGTTACTCTATTTAATACCAATTGGTTTTAAATAAACTCACATTTGCGTTTATATGTGAAGCTCGTATGTACCAACTCCGTGTGTCTGGCCTATGATCCGGTGAAGTTTCATGTTTCGTCTCATTTTCCAATAGACTTGGAGTTTTGGTGGAGCGTGAAAGTAGATCTAGTTATTTTAGACTTTAGAGTTTGGCTATCAAATTAGAAGGTTTTTTTTTTTTATAGTGAAGCAACAATATCACGATAGAAAAAGTGCAGAAAATGTTAAGAATAAGACGTCATCAAGATAGAAAAGAAAATCGGAAATAAAAACTAATGAACTAAGGCACCCGAGCCATACAAATCGAGCAAGGGTGTATCCGAGAAGCCTCTAAAACATCTTGTCAATGCCTTAAAAACTTATTCTAATGATAGATTCATCAGATTGTATTAGTTCTTGAATACTTAGGCATTTTCTACCCACTAGATACACTAACAAATGGACACTCTAACTGCAACGAAAAATATTTCAATGCCCTTCTTCTTCTATAAACTTAATCAAAAGAGCATTTTTGCAATAGCGGTGTATTTGAACCAAGTCAAGCCTAAGCCTGTCAGGCCCGAGGCTCGGTTCTTAGGCATTAAGCTCAGCTGGGGCTCGCTCGTAAAAAAATTGGACTTGGCTTGGCTCAATTTAAGCTGGGCGAGCTTTGAATTAAGTTTGTAATATTTCAGCTCAATCTAGGCTCATTGAGGCTTGTTTAAGCTCAAATTCGGCTCATTTAGGCTCAAATTTGGCTTCATTGGGCATATTTAAGCAAATATATTATATTAAAAGAGGCTCACTTAGTCTCGTTTAGACTCATGAGTCTATGAGCTCAGCTTCACTACGTTCGGGCTTGGCTAGATAAGCTAAACAAGGTGGCTCGACGCGGTTCGAGCTCAAAGTGAGTTGAGCCTTTTGAGCTTTATGAGGAGCTCACTTGTGACGGCTCACGAGCCGATTAAGCTAATTTACACCCCTACTTTTCAATCAAATCAAGAGGTGTGTGTTTCACCATCAACTTTTCTTTTAGATAGTTGGTTTCTAAACATGATAGGATTCATTTACCAGGCACTAAGGCATCGGATCCCATTAGAACTCTGAAATTAAGCGTGTTTGGGAGAGAGTAGTACCAGGATGAGTGACCTCCTGGGAAGTCCTCGCGTTGCCAACCTATAAGGTTGGGGGTCCTCGAAAACTCCTCCCAGACCTCGCTTATACGGGAGCCCTGAGGCACTGGGTCTTCTGTTATTGTTGTTGTTGTGGTTCTGGATATGATATCAGAGTCTTGTTGACTAACATGTCACGAGTTTCAAATCCTAATTTCCTCACTTTCAACGTTAATATAATTCCACCATAAGGTCTTAAATGGGCTTATTGCCTATCCAAAAATTCGAATCCAATGGACAGTCACATGAGAAAGCATATTAGTGTATATATCCTTTCATGGGTCTTCTTACACCTTGACGCCTATACATGATTTGCTTGCATGCTTCCACGCTCTCATTGCTTATCATGCTTTTCGTGCTTTTCAAGTCTTTCAGGTGGGGGTCCTCGGAAACAGCCTCCGTCAGGCTATCACCGTGAAGGGGTAAGGCTGCGTACCTCACAACCCTCCCAAACCCTACTTTTGCAGGAGCCATTGAGGCATTGGGTAGTTATTATTGTTGTTGTTGTATCCTTTCATGGAGTCTTCATCAATCAATTTAAACTTCTGGAAATTTCGTCTGCTCGACAGATAATAGCCAGCCTAACATCATATCTGTAATAATAAAAAAAATGAAAAAAAAAGGTGCATATTTAACCATAAAGATGAATTTGGGAGCAGGCATATATGTCACAAAATGAAGAAGAAGATTGGTCAATCTTTTCATAGTCTTCGGAAGCAAGCAGTTATAAGTTAGCTCAGCTCCCCCTCCAACGACCCATTTAAATACTCTTTTTTTTTCCCTCGACAAATAGCGAGAAAAGCACACGATACAAAAATTAATATCTCATAACAAGATTCAAAAAATACACACATATTACAAAAGAGGAAAAATAACCAAAAACACCAATGAGAGTTGCATCTAACAATCCCATACACTCGGAAATAAAAATGCAGTAACTCCCATAATATCCTCAATACTATGCCAAAAGTAAGTAAATTGCCAAGGGAAACATCAGAATAACACAAACCGAAGCGAAAGAAGTAGGAAAAGAACCAGACAATGAGGTAAGCACCACAAAGCCCATAAATAAACATTTGTTTACAAGATTTGACATTTTTTATATGAATTCTTACTTAAGTATCATAACTTTGATCGGTTTTATGGTCCAGGATTTTCATTAAATCATTTTCTGGTAACATAGTTCTTTGATAAGTGTTATTTGTCCTACATTGATAACTGGGTGTTCGGAAAGAAAATCTTAACTACTATGTGTTTATCAGAAAAGATATCCTAACTAATAATGTGTTTGTTCAAAGAGACACATTGAGATTTATATTTAGAAATCCTTCTCTGTACGTATTCTCAGTGATGTATGATAACATACAAATGTTGTTTTTCATTATATTCTCGAGATTATTGTACGCCTTGAATAAATTATTTTTTATATTCATTTATGAATGCAAATAACAAAAATATGGTGCAAGAGGCTTCCTCCACACCAAAGAGATATATATATAAATATATATTTTATGATCTAATTTTTTTTTCCTTTTTATTCTTTTTTGTGTGTCACTCATGTTTATAAATAGGATAGATTACATATTAATACTTTGAGGTTGAGTAGTGCAAAAAGTGACATGTATTTGATAAAATAGTCCGAACAACGATATGAAAAAATAAAAGCGGGGCCTATTTTACACCCTTACACATTACTATTTAAATTATTTTATTAATTATATGTAATTTTTTAGACTAAAAAATTATTTCTCAAAGTTTATAAACTAAAAAATTAATACACGAACTTATATGTAATTTACCCAATATCATAAAGTCATATATAACGTTATATAAATACACTTTTTATTCATTATGATAATTTTTTTTGCATATAATTTCGAACATGGTTAAGATGTGCATAGATAGATATACTATGATTATTTAAAAAAAAAAAAAAAGGAAAATATGATATTTGTTTGCTAAGTAAAATGGAAGTAGCCGACATTAGAACAAATTGTATTTGTAATGATTAATGAACAAGACTACACATCTACTTTGAATGCAAAAGTATAACTTGCACTTTTACCAATAAAATAAATCAATTTATATTATTTTGAATAAAAATTAAATAAATTTAATCAAACATTATATTATCTAATATTTTCTTATAATTTATTGTCAACTTTT
Source organism: Simmondsia chinensis (assembly GCA_018398585.1). Lineage (NCBI taxonomy): Eukaryota > Viridiplantae > Streptophyta > Magnoliopsida > Caryophyllales > Simmondsiaceae > Simmondsia > Simmondsia chinensis. The sequence goes on from JAGTTD010000007.1 coordinate 36,741,153, forward strand.
TTGATTTCGTATATTTTTAGTTTTAGATTTTTTTAATTTAGTTTTGAAAATATTTTTTGACAAATCCCATTATATTTTATCTTATAATAAGGGTAACATTATTGTCATAGTTTTTTTTGGCGCTATTTATTGTCACAGTAATATCATAGTTTTCAAAGTAATTTTATAACTTTTTTATTTGTAAGTTATATAATTAATTTGTCAATAATAACTCTCTATAATATTTTTTACAGCAATTTGAGAAATAACTTTTCATAATCTTCTAACCTTATAAATGTCAAGCTATATCTAATTAAAATAATTATTATTTTAACAATTTCATAACATTAATTTTTACTTAAAAATATAAAATCTCTTTTTAAAAATAAAAATAAATACTTATTAATATAATGGGTAAATTCATATTAGTATTTTGAGTTCACAAATTTTTTTTTAGTCCAAAAAATTACATATATTTAATAAAATAATCCAAATAACAATATAAAAGAAAGAAAACGAGGCTTATTTTACACCCTTACACATTATTATTTAGATTATTTTATTAAATGTATGTAATATTTTGAAATAAAGAATTATTTCAATAACTTTGTAAACTTAAAAATTAACATATAAAATCTCAGAATACAACAACAATAACAACACCAGTCTTAGTGCCGCAAGGGCTCCCGCATACGCAGAGTTGGAGGGTGAATGTACGCAACCTTACCCCTTTAGGATGCTATCCATTGTTATTAAAATCCCAATTTAAGTTGTATAATAATGTTTTATTAATAATGTTTTAAATTGTATAATTGACATTAATATGAAAAATTATTATAACATACATTTAGTAAAATCTTACGATTCTTAATTCGATTCTACGATTCTAATTCTAAAAGTCTCTACCAATTTTAAGTAAAATTCTAATTTTAATAACTTGATGCTATCATGAAAAGAGACTACTAATATATAACATAGTTATTTACCCTAATAAATTTGTGAAGAATAAAGAAAAAAACAAAAGGTCCCGGCGGTCACGAGAACTTTACAGTGATCTTAATCCACTCCTACTAATTACCAGCAGCAAGCAACACCAGATCTTCACCTTCATCTTCTCTCTCTCTCTCTCTCTCTCTGACTCATCATTTCCGTTTCATTTTTTTTTTCATATTTATCTCATTCTTAGAGACAAAAAGCAAAAAATTAAAGGAAAAATTCACATTCTCCCATTTGCTTCTTCTTAACGGCATTCTCTCAATCCTCCCCTTTTCACACTCCTCCTTCTTACTCTCTCTCTCTTTTCTCTGCTTCTATTTTCTACACCCAGAAGAAGAACAAGAAGAAAAATCAATTAGTCTGCTGTTTTTAGTGATGCCCATTTCGCTTTCTTAGGATTTTTTTTTTTGATTGTGCTAATTTTTGTCTGGTTTTTATGATTTGGGGATTTGGGTTTCAATTGATGTGCTATTTTACTGATACCCACTTCGTTTTCTTTGAAATTTCTGTTTGATTTTGTGCTAATTTGTGTGACTTTTGTGATTTGGGGACTTGGGTTTTCAATTAATCTACTGATTTTCGTGATACCCACTTCGATTTTCTGCTAATTTGTGTGTTTGTTTTATGATTTGAGGATTTGGGTTTTCAATTAATTTGATGTTTTTCCGGATGCCCACTTCGATTTTCTGCTAATTTGTGTGATTTTTATGATTTGGGGATTTGGGTTTTCTCCTAGGGTTTTAGGGTTTTTGATTTACTGTCAATGACGGAGAAAAAACAGGGCTTTTTCTCGGCTCTCAAAGAGGAGGTTGTTAGGGGCCTTTCACCGGGCAAATCAAGGGCTAAGAGCCCATCTGGGTCCTCTATGACGGGGCTGATTCGACGGCGGAGGACCCACCATGTGGCGGCGCCAGCGCCGGAGTTTCTGATGCGGCCACCGGAGATTTTGTCTCCGTTAAGGGAGGGCCCGGATCAAGGATATGCCGGCAGGGATGAGAGAGAGGACGGCGGGGCTGGGGGCTGGAGTCATTGGATGAAGAGGAACCCGTCTGTTTCTGGGTCGGGGTCGGGTTCGGCCTCAGGCTCGTCGGCTTGCAAGAGGTCGGATCTGAGGCTGCTGCTCGGGGTGTTGGGTGCGCCGCTGGCTCCGGTGCACGTTAGCGCCGGTGAGCCTTTGCCTCATCTGAGCATCAAGGACACTCCCATTGTTAGTATCTTCCCTTCATTCTGTCTTGATTTACTTGTTTTAAGTTAATTATATTGTGATTTGAACTCGTAACCTTAGGTTTTGACTTGGAAGTTTGCCGCGACGTGTTAGAGTGTGAATCTATTTTGTCTCCGTCTATTAGTGTAAGCTTTCGGGATATTTGATTGTATGACATGGTAATCCTAATAGCTTCCACTCGCATTATTAATGTAATTGCAGAGCAAGGTATGAGGTGAATATATTTACTAATCCATGCTTCAAATTGGGTGACGTTCGTCTAAAGGGGCATGTTATAATATAAAATCATTAATGGGTCTTCACCTATCACAGTTTATGGCTTCTTTCTTGATTTCCCCGTTTTGTAGAATGGTGTATTGTTTTAGTTAGGTCCCCCATTTTTGTTATTATGTCCATTTTCTTCTTGATAGCTATCTTCAGGGTGTTTTTACCCATTTTGAGTTTCCCTTTGGTTTGGGTACTTTGGCCTTTTTGTTTCCCTATAAAATGCAAAAATGGTATAGGTTTTGACATTTGGGTGTTAATGTTTTGATAACTAAAGAAAGTTTCAATTAATGAAACAAAATGTAGCTAGGGCAGATTCTATTGAGTTCTTGTAGCTATGTATTATTATTTTCCTGAAAACTTAGGGCCTGCTTGTATCTGATTTTTAGCTTTTTTAGAAACTGAAAACTATATTTTGAAAACAAAATTTTCTCGTTTTTGGTTATCTATTTTTTCCCTGCCTTGGATGGAACCCCTTGTTTTTATTGTTGTTGTTGGTGTTGGTTATCTATTTTTTAATTTTTCCTAATTTGAGTGACAGTTGAAAATAAAAAAACCAAAAACAAAAGAAACCTGTTTTGAAAGCCCAATTTTTAGTTTCTCGAAAATCAAAAACTAGAAACAAAAACCAATACTAAACATGCATTAAAGATTTTACCCATTTTGTTCATCTAATTTAGTGAATGTTGTAGGGCAGGAAATGGCTATTTGGAAATAATTGCGTGTTTTTTCCTGTTCAGCTTGGGGACCCGTAATTCTATTTGTGGATTAGTTCCATTTTTATGATTGCTCATAAATTTTAGGGATATTTTCTTATTGGTTTCATTTCGATACCGGTGGTTGAATGCGCGATAGTCTGGTAGTTTGCTAGTTGAGTAGAGTACACAACAATGTTGTTCTAACAAATTTGCCTTGTCCATGAATGCAAGAAAACCTGTTTGAATCGCTTTATTTTGACACCAATGGTTGGATTAGGTTTTTTTCCCCCTTTTTTCTTGCTAAATTTACGTCATTGTTGCCTTTTAAGTTGTTGATTGCTTAGAATAATGGAGAAGCAAAAGAGCCCCCATTGATGCCTGCATGTTACTTGTTTTGATGTGTGAATGATAATCTTCAGAGCATGTTTATCTTGATCTCGATAGGTGGGTGAAATGTCATTTTCTATGTCCCATAAATTCAGAAAATCTTGGACTAGTTTTCTACGCTCTGTTTGTATCGTTTTTTGTTTGCTGTGTTCGGTTATTTAGAGATCAAAAATCATATTTCAGAAACAAACTTTTTCTGGTTTTGGTTTCTTATTTTCGGTTTTTTCCTAGTTCAACTGAAAACTATGAACTGGAAGCCAAAAACCAAGAAAACCCATATTCAACACCCAGTTTTTGGTTTTTTAGAGATAAAAAATCATAGTTTGAAACCAATTATTTCTGGTTTTTGGTTCTTATTCTACTTTTATTTTTTAGAGTTTAAGTTAAAACCGGGAACTGAAAGCCAAAACCTAGAGGGGGGAAAAAAACCATATTCAACGCCTGGTTGTTGGTTTCTTAAAAGCCGCGAACAGAAATAGATACCAAACAAGCAGTTAGTTTTTTGGTTAATTTCATTCTAATGTTAATAACAATCCATCCAAGTTTGATTATATGATATTGGAAATTATTGCAGGAAACTTCATCAGCACATTACATTTTACAGCAGTACACAGCTGCTTCAGGAGGTTTGAAGCTTCAAAACTCTATCCACAATGCTTATGCCATGGGGAAGTTAAGGATGTTGGCTTCGGATATCGAGACGCCGAATAAGGTTATTAAGAACCGGAACTCTTCCAGGTCAGCAGAGTCAGGAGGGTTCGTGTTGTGGCAGATGAACCCGGATATGTGGTACGTTGAGCTTGCACTTGGTTGTAGCAAGGTTCATGCCGGTTCAAATGGGAGGTTAGTGTGGAGGCACACGCCGTGGCTCGGTGCTCATGCTGCCAAAGGACCGGTTAGGCCCCTCCGTCGAGCACTTCAGGTGAGCAGCTTTTATGACTAGGCTTGTGCACTCTCTTCCCTTTCTGATTATTAATGTTGTACGATGAAATCGAGAATTGTAAGGTTCCACTAAATGTACGTAATTGTTTTTGATATTAAAATTAGCTGCGCAGTTCACATAATTATCATTTGAGATCTTAATTTATAAGCGTATATACAAGTAATGTGATCAAATAAGAATAAGATAACTACGTTTTTATGTAATATGGATGTGTCGTTGATTGCTTAAATGATTGGGGGAGCGTTCAAGAGGAGACGTTTACAACTTAAACTATCTGTTAGCTGCTCATGGGATTGTGGGGCTCGTGAACATTCCTAAGGGTATACTTGATCATCGCATGGCTCTGTCTGTTAGCTTTGCTTAATCTCAGCAGATCAAGATTTCACTTAGAAAGGGATCAATCCACAATTCTGCAACTGTAGAATCACAAGATTTTAGATCCGGGTCAAGAGTTTAATAACCACGATCTGAATACATTATTTCTCTCCTTGTCTACAGGGACTTGACCCAAGAACGACAGCAGCCATGTTTGCAAATGCAAGGTGCATTGGTGAAAAGAACGTTAACGGAGAAGACTGCTTTATCCTCAAGCTATGTGCAGATCCCAAGACTTTAAAGGCGAGGAGCGAAGGGCCCGCTGAGATCATACGCCACGTCTTGTTCGGCTACTTCAGTCAGAAAACTGGACTGCTTATACACTTAGAGGACTCTCATCTAACCCGCATCCAAACCAACGGAGGCGACGCCGTGTATTGGGAAACCACAATCAACTCGTTTCTAGAAGATTACCGCCCCGTTGAAGGGATCATGATCGCGCATTCAGGTCGTTCAGTCGTGACCCTTTTTAGGTTCGGAGAGACCGCGATGAGCCACACTAAGACCCGGATGGAAGAAGCGTGGACCATTGAAGAGGTGGCGTTTAACATCCCCGGATTGTCGGTTGACTGTTTTATCCCTCCTGCTGAGTTACTTTATAGCTCGGTTGGAGAATCTGCCGAGATTCCCCGTACCGATAGGATGAGAGAGAAATTCGGGACGATGGAGAGGTCGTATGAGAGGAATATGAGCAATCTCACTTGGCAAATGGATGATATGCATGTATGAAAACCGATATTCATACAGGTAGAAGCGTAGCTAGATCTACTAGACTATGAATAGTATTTGTCGTTTTTGAAAATGGTAGAGAATTTTCCAATGGAGACCCTTTTGTGATCTCTTGTTGAATGAACATGTAAATAGTGCACAATGATTTTGCATGTATGAGGTCTGTTCTTAATGCTCGTATGTTTGTTCAAATCGGTCTCTTATATAGTCTTTTATGTTTTTTTATTCATGACCAAGTTTGTCCACATCCAGTGGTTAAAAAGATGAGTTACTTTTGTTGTGAAACAAAGCACGAGAAATTATTTTAAACAGAAAATAGAGAGATCAATTTGAATAAATGTATAGATATTAGGGATTGACAGAGTAAATGACTACATCATTGAGGGTTTCTTTTGGGTTTTCAATTGGGTATTTGATTCTAATGGATTCTACCAATTTTTTTTTTTTTTTTTTCTGGTCTCAAGATCATGATTTCATAATATCTTTAAAATCATTCTACATTTGATGAAAATCAATGCTTTGCCTGTTTTTATGGTCTTTTTTGTGTTCGTTAATTAGGGTTTATCTATTAGGCATTAATGCACCAGATTTTATTAGAACTTCAAAGTCAAGCATACTTGGGCGAGAGTAGATGGGTGACCTCTTGGGAAGTCTTCGTGTTACCAAGCCCATAAGGTTGGGGGTCCTCGAAAATAGTCTCTCAACAGGGTTATACCTTGAAAAGGTAAGGTTGCATACATCCACCCTCTAAACCCCGCTTAGGTGGAAACCCTTGAGACACTGGGTCTGTTATTATGTTCGTTAATTCTCGTCTATTCTATTCTTTTGTTTCGTGTCTATACTCAATTATCAAAAAAAATGATACACTTGCCTAGAAATATTTGATATCATTTTTTGTTTGTAGTTTAGGACTTTTTTAGAAACTAAAAATTATATTTTGAAAATTTTTCTAAAAACTAAAAGCTATTTAATTCAGTAAAAGAATATTTAATTGATAAAATTTTTAATTTCAGAGTATCAACGTGATAACAATTTAAATATAAAGTTATTTTATTATATATATATTATAATATAAAATATCTATATAAAAATATTTAAAGTTAAATGATAATTTTTCTATTTTTAGCATCTAGATCATTCTCTTTGAAAGCAATGTACTAACTTGAATAGTGAATGTACAGGAATTTAAATTAAATGTGAGCAAAGTTTTGTGACTATGAATAGTGTAAGATATGACTAGTATTCAATGCTCAACTCTTAATTTTTGTTTACCAAATCATTGAAACTATTAGATACTTCTTACCATATACTTATATTTCTCCGAAGTTAAGCGTGTTTGGGCGAGAGTAGTACCTGGATGGGTGACCTCCTGAGAAGTCTTCACTCTCAGGTTGGGGGCACTGGGAAACAGTCTCTCTTCAGGTTAACACCTTAAAGGGGGAAGGCTGCGTACTTTCGCCCCCCCAGACTCTGCGTAGGCGGGAGCCCTTGAGGCATTGGATATGTTCATTTCCTTTATATACTTATATTTCTCACTTAAAAAGACTTTATATGAATAATTATAAGAAGGAAAATTATCACTGAGGTTCAGATTGACATATAAAATTTGGATTGTAAAAATTGACTGAATTAAAATTTTATTTTTTAGTTCATCAAATTTAATGAACTTTTGTAAGAACTTAACCAATATATACATGTATGATTATGACAATGCATATAAATAATATCGATATTTTCGACAAAAAATTAGCAATTTACAATAAAAATGCGCCAATTTTAGTATACCTACCTATGTATTGTGAAAATCATGTGTCATATAAGCATTTTTTGCCAAAATCATTGGCTTCTAACAGAATATACTTATACCGGAACCATATTTGATGTTAGCATTTTTTAATAAAAATCTACTAAATTTAATTGATAAAATATTAAAAAATTCAAAGTGCTTAATGTAGAAATTTTCAAACGTCAAGATACATAATAGTATATAGTGAAATATCAATAACTAAATAATAAATGATGAAATCTCAAAATATCTAAATGATAAAATATGACATTTTTGGACCAAAAAAAAGTAGGAGACTCACTTTATATAGTTAGTTACCTAATTAATAAAGGGAATTGTTATTACCAGGGCAAAAACTATTATTGTAAAGTAATAATGTAACTTAAAAATAATAAGAGTTATAAAATTACCTTAAAAACTACAATTTCGCTTTGATAATAACAATTTTATCATATGATAATAACATTATCTTTGATAAAGCTCCTCATTTTTTTTTCCTAAAAATATATTAAAAAAATATTAGGGGTAAAATGATAATTTTTTAAAAGTAAGGGGTTTAATGAGTAATTTTATTTGGGGTTATTTACTCTAAAGTTCTCTGTACTTTATCCATTGTGTTAATTTATTTATTATACTTTTAATTATGTCAATTTAGTCTCGGTATAATTTAAAATATGTCAATTTGATCCTTAGGAAAAAAAATTTATACTAAGTTATTAATAAAATTTATAATAGTTCGGTCACGAATTGGATTAAATTAACTAAACGAATGAATTTATAACAAGTTGTTTGCTTTTAACATTATTTTGCTGTTCAAAATTACAAATATTAACTTAACTTAAATTTGATCAAAAGAATAAATTGACATATTTTGAATTGTCCAAAGACTAAATTGACACGATTAAAAGTACAAGAACTAAATTGACACAATGGGCAAAGTATACGAACCTTTGGCGTAAATAACCAAAAAAATATTAGGGGCAAAATGACAAATTTGTAAAAGCAATGAGTTTATTGAATAATTTTATTAATGATAGAGTTTTCTGTTACTAAAGCAAAAAATAGAAAAGTTTTGAGTAATTTATCCTGATTTTTTTTTTTTTTTTCGTAATTCTAGCTAATGAGGAGACAGTAAAGATAGTAGACAAAAAGGGTGACGTGGAATTTATTTTATTTTCTTTATGACTGCTTTTTCTTTTTCTTTTTCTTTTTTTTTTTTTTCTTTTTTGCTTTTATCCGACCGCGCCAGTATGTAAAAAAATAAAGCTTCAAAGTCTGGTCAAAAAGTGATGTCACGCGCATCTATTCAACTGGGCCTCTTTTGGGCCTCTTTTGGGCCAGCGTAAGGCCCAACCTAATTAGGGTCGCCATTAGCCCAACCCAATTACAATGGGCCTGTTTGTATATTTTTTGTTCACGATTCTGGTTCTTAAAAGTCTAAAAATATGTTCTTTTGTTAAATTTTCTTTTTTTATTTAGCTACCAAAGAGGGTACTAACATGCTAGCACCAGATCTCATTAGAACTCTAAAATTAAGCGTACTTGCGCGAGAGTAGTGCTAGGATGGATGATCGCCTGGGAAGTCCTCACCCCTTAGGTTGGGGGTACTCGGAAACAGCCTCTCTTCAGGGTACCACCCTGAAAGGGGATGGCTGTGTACATCCACCACCCAGACCCTGATTAGGCGGGAGGCCCTTGGGTACTAGGAATGTTGCAAAAAAAAATTTTATTTAGCTATGAAATTAATCTTTATAATCTATGTTTAATATGAAATTCATATTTGATCAAGCTTAGGTTGTAGTAGGACATAAGATTTGACATCACGACGAGAAAACGTTACTGTTTCTCCTTGAGGGGAAGTCGACTTTCTTTCTATGTTGGAAAATATTTTCAATCAGAACAAGGATTGCTTCGTACAGTGAAACGTGACATAAAGTTAGTTTTTTCGCCAAAACAAACAAACCCCATAATTTTAAAATAATTTCTTTTCTATTTTGGGATTTCTTTTTATTTTAAGTGAAAATTTAAAGCATAAAACAAAATAAAAGAAAATATCATTTTCGGAATCTAAGTTTAAACTTCTCAAAAACCAAAAACAGGAAATGGAGGATGATACCAAACATGCCCTTATAGTTTTTCACACGAAATAAATGAGAATTTTTTTCAGTTTTTCGTTGTGGATCCACTTCCAGTAAGCTATTCAATTTCGGCCATTAGAAAAAGCGCAACCTGGTTCCCGTTTTTCTGTTATGATAGTTACCGTGCACGAGCTTTAAGACCTCAATTACAATCTTATTATCCCCCTCGATTTGAATTTTCTAGAAACCCATCTTGATAGCTAGTTTTTTGGTAACTCTAGCTGTTGCCGTTTCAACCACAATGAACGAGACACTTACCAGACTTTGTTGTGTGTTATTTTATGTAATACTTATATACTCAAACAAACTGTACTTTTTATGCTGCCTCTTTTTTTTAAAACATCGGTAAAGCCTAGGTGGAGCGGGATGCTAGATTCAAACCCGTGTCTCAAGATTAGCTAACTGTCACACCAACCATTCGAACAAAACGGGAATCAGCATGCCTTTTCTATAACCTTTCTTAAGTTTCTGTTTTGTGTTCTTTTGTTCCCGATCCCTTGTTTGAGTCGAGTGTTATGTATTGTAACTTCGCCACTAATTATTTAAAAATAAAAAATTCACTACCACTTGGCGTAATCCAACTATTCACACGAAAGCATTCTACTACTGCTTAGCCACTTTTCTATTTTTGTTGTAAATTATTTGTTTTATCACTATAGACTATTTGAATTAGACTAAAAATATTAAATAATATTAGAAAATAGTCGAGTCTGAACTTTAATTGGATTCTTGTTTCGGATTCTTGTTAGTGTAATGATGCACATGTGTTAGTTCGGTAAGGAGTCGTCAAGTTTTAATCCACCAACTATTTTAAAAGTTGAAGCTATTAGATTAAAATTAAGGAATAATTTTATGCTCTAACTGACACTCACAAGTTAAGATATAGTGCATATATGTATCATGTACATCAAGGGTACAAAAAAATATCTTTAAATTTAAGATTTAAACTCGAGACCTCTCAATTGAGGAGACTTTAATACCATAACGAATCATTCCGTAAGCTTAATTATTAGGTAAAGAAAAATAGTAGTCAAGAGGCGGCTAACAAGGAACTCGATAAACCCCGGCCCATGCGGTGATCCACATACCATATGAGCCAGTTAAATCAAGGATTCTTCAGAGAGAGATTCGAGGGAGAATCGAACTCCAAATATTTTGGCCTAAAGGTACATTGTATCCCCTCACTTGTCTCCTATCACTGAGGAGAGACCCTAGTGGGTATAGATTTTAATCTAGTAGTTCTTTTTTTTTTTTTTTTTTTTTTGACAGATAAAGTCAAAATCTATACATGGGATTAAAATAAAAAGCAAACTACCAACAAAGTAGAGAGCAAAGCTCAAAAAAGAAAACAAAACAAGACCAAAAAACACAAAATACATAAAAGATACAACAGATCAATCTAAAAGGACTACTAAACACGAAAGCCCAGAAGGACAACAATTACCAAACTCCGAATGACCGAAATGTCGGTAAAATTAAAACTTCAAAATAAAAGGTCTTTGCCATGAATCTAGGGTTGTACAGGATGGAAGTGAATTAGAGTTTAAACAAGAGAGATAATTAGAATATGAAATGAGAAAGAATTAGAAGAATTAGAGATGAGAGAGGTAGAGAAAGAAAGTAAGATATGAAAAAGTAAAATAACTTTAATTATTATATTCGATATCCTAATTATAAGCTATTGCAATGCTACAACAATAATAACAGACCCGGTGCCTCAAGGGCTCCCGCATAAGCGAGGTCTGGGAGGAGTGAATGTATGCAGCCTTATCCCTTCAGGGTGTAACCCTCCTGAGAGGCTGCTTCCGAGGACTTCGCAGGAGGTTCCCCATCCTGACACTACTCTTGCCCAAGCACACTTAACTTCAGAGTTCTAATGGGATCCGACATCTTAATGCTTGGTAAACGAACCCTACAAGAGATTACAATGCTATTTATAGAAAAGTTAAGCTAACAACATAACAAGAACACCCCGTATCATGACCCGCTTAACCGAGACATCATATCCGTAACTAAATTCGTGACATTCTTAAATTCAAATCGGACTGTATTTAAAGCACAACTTATTTGAACAATGTAGACTTTTTGACAAATGAACACAAACCTACAAACCCTAGATTCCAGACAACATAATGATCCCATGCATCACAATTCAAACTCCATACCCTCAATCTTGGACATGCATTTTTTGTTTTTTTTTTAATTTCCCAATTCAGTATATATACTGGACTGGTTCCGAGATTTTAGGGCTCCAAAATAAGTTTGATATTGGGCCTTTCTTGATAATTTTGGTGTATAAATCAACGGTAATGCACTTATTATGATACCAGCTAATTGTGATTATTTTATATTATATACATACGTATGTGTTTATAATATATTATCTATAGGTCGGTATTTCTCCAATTAAAGGTAATTTTCTTTGATAATTTCCACTTAAAGGTAATACACGGTAGATGGTTCTGACAATGATGACTCCTCTTGTCAGCTAAGTGGTAATGATTTGGCTGAGCAAGTCAAAGATGGTAGGAGTTCTAAATGTGGAAATAGAAAGAAGAATCAAGAGTTTTTTGGGCAGTTTAAATTTATTAACCTACAGTTAAATACTATGAAGAAGAGAAGAGCTATCAAAAAGAGTGACAAAAAAATCAAACACTTATCCCCATAGCTCCTTAGTGACTTGATTCCTGAGGAGGGTGTGTAGATCATGTCCAGGCTGCCTATTGTTGCATGTTTTTGGTTGCTTTCTTTCTGGTTTCATTGTAGTCTGTCACAGTTTGGTTGAGGTCCTTTTTTTGGGCGTTAGTTTTGGGTGTCTTTTTTGGTGGTGCACTCTTTTTGTGTCTCGAGTTGCTTGTGAGTGGTTGTTGTTTATCTTTCGCGTCCATTGCTAGAAGTTGGAAATTGTTTTTCTTTAGGTCTCTTTTCTTTTGTACAGTCATGTTTTCTTTTGGCCTTTTGGGTGTGGTTCGGGGTTTGGGTTTGTCTTTCTTTTTTTGCAGGTTTCCTTGTTATTGCCCTTTTTCGTCACACTTTGTGTGTGCTCTTCGGGTCTCTTGTTTGAGGTGCCGACTTTTGTTCGCAAGGTTTTCCTCACTAATTATCGAAAAAAAAGTAGAAGAAAGCCAATAATATAACTAGTTCTCAAAGAATTCGCTTAAAAATCGTAGGCAAAAAGCAACTACTTTCAGTGACTTGGAGTCTTGACTAGTCCTGTATGTCGACTAAATGATCCATGTTCAGTTAAGAGAAAGAGTCCAACAACATATGTTTCTGTCTCTATTTCTAATTTCATTAAGAACTGTACCTAATTTAGAGAATTTGATTTCTCTCTTCTCTTTTTTTTTTTTTTTTTCTGTTCTTTTATTTGTGTCATTGACTCTTGTATCTTTTGAGAACTATCTCATGTACTCTACTAAAAATTCTGTACCTTATAATTATCAAAAAAAGAAAAAAAAACCATAAAACTCGCATTTAACTCTAGTAAAATGGGCTTCAATCAGAGTTGGAATAATCCATCTAATGCCAATTACTTTGACAATGAGTCGGTCCTGAAATTTTTGGGACGTCAAGCGAAAATCTCAAAAGGAACTCTTCGTATACAATAAATTACAATAATTTTGATAATGTAATATACTAATATTAAAAATTGATACTTTGAAGACCACAATTCCCAAAATTTGGGATTCTAAAATTTGAGGGCTCTAAGTGGTTGCTTAAATTGTTTAGGGTTATGCCCGGTCCGGTGTATGCATGAGGTGGTGACTCTATAAGTGGACTGGTGAGGACCACTTGCTTTTTTGCAAGTGAGAAGCACTTCTTATATCAAACAAACTTACCTACATAATTTATGGCATCATAAATATTTTATTCTGAAATTATTACTTAAATATTATGAGGTTTAATCTTTTATTATCTAGTTACCCTGATGTTTGAATATTTTATCACTTCTGTTGAATTTTGATGAATTTTTAAAAGAATCTAGCCAAATTTTTACAGAAAATAACTATGATAATATATGAGTCATGCCAAAGTTTTTTGCAAAAAAGATTATGAAATGCAATAAAAAATTTCATCGATTGATGATGTAAACTACATAAATATTGTCGAAATCCTGTGTCATGGTAGCATCTTCTGGTAAAAGATAATCAAATTTAATAATGATACTAATACATTATTGGAATCATGTTCCAATTGCTATTTTTCACCGAAAATCTATTGAATTTTGACAAAAACTATCTGATTGATAAAATTTTAAAATTTCAGAGAAACTAAGTGATAAGTTATTTAAACCTCAAGATACTTCATTGTATATATTTAAACATTAAGATATCTAGGTAATAAATTGTCAAATCTTAAAGTATCTAAGTGATAATTTTCCTATTTTATTTGATTTAAGCAATAAGAAAAAGATAAAGAGAATATGTAGAGGAAAGCATACTAACTTACTTGGTTGGTTTTCGTTAGGGCTTTAGCAGCTTCCTGTTCGTGTTCTGTTCGCCTGGATGCTTTAGGCGTCCTGTGTCTACTTGGTTGGTTTGGTGTTGTTTTCGTCTTTCTTTCTTTTGGGGTGCGTAGGCTTGTGGTTGGCTCTTGTAGGGGCGTGTGGTGTTTTGCTTTTCGTTTTGTGCTGGCTTGTTCTGTTGGCTATTTGTGTTGGTTGGTTGTCGCTCCTCGCCTCCTTGTTCCCGTGTTCTGTTTGTTTGGGTCTTTTGTTGGTCGCTTGGGGTGCTGGGCTGTCGCGATTGTTGTTTTTGCGCCTAGTTTTGTTTCATGTATGTGATGTCCTCTCTCCTTTGGGTGTTGTAGGGGTTGGGGGTTTTGTGGGTAGTCTTTTGCTGGGTTGCCCTCGTTTGTTGTGTGTTTGTTTGGCGATCTCTTTATCGACCTTATTAATAAATTCTCAATTATCAAAAAAAAAAAGCATACTAACTTACTAAGAGCATCCCCACTACATCCCGAATTTAAATATGTTAAGGAAATAAGGTAATGAGTAATCAAAATCAAATGTAAATTAGGCAAAAGGAGCTCAAAACAGACAAAGCGAACCAGAACAGTGAACTCAAGACTTCAAAGTTCCAACATCTCGAGCTAGACCAATTTGTAAGCTTGAACAACTAGAAACCACAAGAAGGAACAAACCCATCTCAGACGTAAACAGTTACACTCTAGAACTTGAACACCTTGACCCCGAACACAAACGAACAACAATAGTAATTTTACATGCAACAGTGACTCTAAGGAGCTTTGAACAGAATTAAAGCACGCCATTTTCAACAAAGTATACATGCAATAGTTACCCCTTCCCGTAAAAGGTCAATCGATTTCATTTACTATTAAGGTGTGATTGATTACTCCCTAAAAAATTGCGGATATTGAGTTAATCAAATACCGCGCACCTACATGTCATAAATAACATATGAACTTATACAACAACAACAACAATAACAACAGTTCCAGTGCCACAAGGGCTCCCGCCTGAGCAGAGTTTGGGGGGTGGATGTACTCAGCCTTCCCTTTTAGGGTGCTACCCTGAAGAGAAGCTGTTTTCAAGGACCCCCAACCTAAGGAACATGTCATCGTGTCATCGTAGAGCCATTTTTGTACGGATTGACGGAAAGAAAGATGATGGAAAAAATATAAACTATGGTTTATATACGTGTCCGGTCATGAAATTACAATCATAGAGTTCTAAAGAGGGCCGATATAGACTCAAAGTAAAGGGTTGCAGTTGTCATGAGGCAACTATATAACATACCCACAAGCTAGATTTTATTATGCTAGAGGTTAAATGCGTAATAGCTTTTATTTGATTCCAGGAGTCCGAGTCATTAAGAAAAAGGGGTTTATTTACAAGGCATTAATGCAAACGGATCCCATTAGAACTCTAAAGTTAAGCGTGCTTGGGTAAGAGTAGTGCCAGGATGAGTGACCTCCTGTGAAGCCCTCATGTTCCCAGCCCTATATTGTTGGGGGTTCTCGGGAATAGCCTCTTTGCAGGGTACATCCTGAAGAGATAAGGCTGCATACATCCATTCCTCCCAAACCCCACTTATGCAGGAGCCCTTGAGGCACTGGGTCTGTTGTTGTTGTTGTTGTAGTCCAAGTCATCAAAAAAGGTCTTCTAGTATCATTGTGAAACAATTTCTTCACAAAAATTGGGTTAAGGTGGCATACAAGTGACTCTCGAGACACCCCGCTTTGATCGAAATAAAACCCTAGTTAGCTACTTGGTCTAGTGCCAACTAGTTTTGAGATCAAATATCACTCGAACTTATTTATGAATTTCTAGAGCTAGCAAAAGGTAAAACAATACGATAAAACAACAAGAAGATGATATTGGATTTGGGTCAGATTTTAGAGGTGGGTTGAATTTGGGATGACATATTTTAGCTGTTTAAGTAATGGACTTGATTTCAAGTTTGGGCTAGGTCAACTTGTTTTTAACATGTTTAATTTGTTTATGCAGTTATATCAAGTTATTTGAAATGACATTATTCAAAACAAATTAAGCGTGGCTCCCATTGAAGATAAATTGGGGGAGCAAATCTGGAGTGGTTTGGGCATGTTATAGGAGAAGTCCGACTACCGTCTCTGCTAGGAAATATGAACAACTATATAATACACACTAAAAGAGAGGTAGAGACGGGCCAAAGAAAGGCTAGTTGGAGACGATTACACATGATCCTACCCACCTAACCTAACTAAAGAGATAGCCTTGATATATCAAAGTGGCAGTTAAAAATAAGTGTGGCCAACCCAACTATTAAGTAA
The DNA here is from genome assembly GCA_018398585.1 of Simmondsia chinensis. Classification (NCBI taxonomy): domain Eukaryota; kingdom Viridiplantae; phylum Streptophyta; class Magnoliopsida; order Caryophyllales; family Simmondsiaceae; genus Simmondsia; species Simmondsia chinensis. The sequence continues at coordinate 36,757,447 of JAGTTD010000007.1, forward strand.
ATGCACCTAGACTTGCATGTCTGTCATTATTGTTTCTTCATTTCACTTAAATAGTACCTGTATGCCTACTTGTATTAGACATATTTGTTTTCATTTGATAGAGTAGGGTTCTTTTTAGAGTTAGAGGTCTTTCAGAAACAGCCTCTCAACAGGGCAGCTTCATGTAGGGTAAGGCTGCTTACATCTTATCCTCTCAGATCCTGCCTTGACGCGAGCCACTTTGAGGTACTGGGTTGCTTACATTCTAGTACCAATTATAAAAATATATTATTGATATATTTATAAGTTAACCAACATAAAGGGATTGCTAATCCAGGTTCATGTGTCAAAGAATTCCCCCCCTTTTTACCTGCATTAGTTCATTCTTTGTCCTTTCCTGTATATAAAATCTTCTAGAATAAAGTTTTAACTCTTTATTGTTAAACTATGCAAACCCCCAGTAGCATTACCCTAAAGAGAATTCTTATAATATAAAGTTTTTCTTGAAAAGATTGCATTTTTCATGTAAAATAATGCATGCTTTCCTATTATACTAATCATTTTATTCATTTAGCGCCGTTTTGTATCACTTTTTTAAAATCTTTCACTCCCCCACTATCTTCATCATTCAACATAAACCCTAATTTTTCTTTCATTTTCAGTCATGGATTACTATAAGATTTCTCAGAAAATGACACCCATTAATACAAATGATATGTTTAGTGCAAGAAATGCTAACAATTGCACTAACCCATGTTGTTTTTTCTGCATTATTAATGAGCCAGAAGAGCCAATCAGAAGGGCTAAAATTTTGAGCTTGTTTCAAAATATGGATTGGTTGGATAATGAAATGATCGTGGTTGTGGTCAGTGGGGTCTGGAACCTAGCCATGACTCGACCCGATGAGCCAGAGTTACCGAGTCTCGGTGTGTTTGAGTGCATGGCTAGGCTCATACAAAGGGGCACCTATGACAAGGAATGGCTTAGAAGGGGCCAAAATGTGTATATACCTTATTATGCAGCTCATATCATTGGTTCTTACACTATGAATAGGCGTGATTTTGCTGAAATGGCTGTCGAGTCCGGTGTGATTGCTCCATTAATGGAGCTTTTGAGAGGGAAAATGAGTTGGGTTGAGAAGAGAGTCGCGGTTCGAGCACTGGGTCACTTGGCTAGCTTTGAGTCGAGCTCTACAGCACTGTTAGAATTTGAAAACGAGGTCATACAATTAGCGATGAATGTAGCTTGTACGTGTCGAGAAGAGGTTTATAACACGTTTATTGGGATTGAAGATCGAGATGGAAGATCGAAGTATCAATGTGATCTGCTGACGAGAGGAGTAGGGGGGGTTGAGATCGAGAACCGAAAAGCCGAAGAATGGGCTAGCCAACTTCAAATTTGGTCTATACATCTCCTAAATTGCTTTGCTTACAAAGGAAGATGTTTAAATCTTATATGTAAGCCTTATTTTTTGAAAAATTTATGTGGGATGTGGGGCGGATTAGTGAATGACAAATCTCCTGGCGGATTCGGCCTGATAAGGATCCTCTGTTACAGCCAATACGGAAGAAAACAAATCGCGAATTCCGAACAAGTTCTTCATTCTCTTGGCAATCTATGTAGATCATCAGATGATTGGCAATACATTGGTATAGATTGTTTTCTTTTGCTTCTCAAAGACCAAGAAACAAGGCTTAAAGTTATGCAAATTTCAACCATTTTCTTAGCTGATTTGATTGAACTCAAGAGCCTTAATGGAAGATCAAATCTTGGTGATTCAATCATTAAAGCTCTTATCTTTGATTACCAAAAAACCAAGTCAAAACTCAACAAAATAGCACAGAAATCACTCCAAGAAATCTGGGTCATGCAAGAGAGAAACAACCAAGAAAAAACCCTCACCGAAGACGAAATCGAACACAGAAAGACCCTTGTTAATCTACTAAAAACACAAGGAAATCAGTGTTTTCGGGAAGGAAACATACAAGAAGCTGAACTAAACTACACAAAAGCACTAGAATTATGCCCATTGAAGCTGAGGAAAGAAAGATTAGTACTTTACAGCAACAGATCTAAGTGTAGACTACTTGTCAGAGATGCAGAAGGTGTCATAAGAGACACAAGTAGAGCTCTTTGTCTGACGAAACCGACGAATTTGCATGGGAAGAGCTTGTGGAGAAGAGCTCAAGCTTATGATATGAAAGGGACGGCTAAAGAATGTTTAATGGACTGCATAATGTTGATAAATTGTAGCATAAGATTGGATCAAAGTATGTATGTGAAGATCCCATTTCATGTTGCTAGATTGATTTGCAAGCAGATGGATCAAATTGGCAAATTTGATGGTAAAAGTGATGAAAGTGAAGATGATGAGATGATGATGATGATGATGATGAGAGGAAGAGAAAGAAAGGATATTATGTTTGGCTCTGCAGGTAGGTTTTTATAACTGTATGGACCATATTCTGCACTTTTTTGAACTTTTTATATACAGATGAGTTATTTATTCATGTCTGCTGTTTGTAAGTTCGTTTAAATTGAACTGGGTTTTTGAGCTTTTTTTAGTGTAAGTTTGTTCTTCGTGTTTTATTCTATGATAAGCTTTCAATATGGTTTCATTAGTTTTTTAATTCTTACCTAAAGTTGGTCATCCGATAAGGGACCAATTTAGTTATAAGTAAAATATGAAGGATTATCTTGAACCAAAAAAAAAAGATAGGAGACCGATTTGAATAAACTTACAGGTATTGGGAGACTAATGAAATAAATAACTCATTTAGAGGTCATGGGTTCCGGTTTTGAAAATATTCTTGCTATGGACGCGAGTTAGGTCAATACAACCATTGAGGCTTTGGTCTAGTGGTTGAAACACCACTAAAATGGAGAGTTGAGGATTAGAGGTCTCATCGGTGTTCGAAAAAAAAAAAAAAGAAAAATTGGTGAAAGGGAAAGGAAGAAAAAAGAAAAGAGTTGTTGTCGAAAATAGTTTAACCTGTTTGGTGAAATCTCGTAAAGGGTTTTATATTCATATTGTATTCTGATCGCTGATATGGATGCTTGTTAGGCTTGAACTGTCGACAATGCACACTAAGCTTTTTTTTATAATTATCGAGCAAAGCTCGGCTCCCAAATAAAGTACCCGAAGGAAAGAAACAGAGAAGAAAAACAACCGCTCTGCGCACAAAAAACAGGGCCTAACGGAAACCTACCAACACCCCAGAAGAACAAAAAGACCCAGACTTTAAAACATCACAAAAACATTAGCATGAGACCCAACCGGAGACCAGAAGCAAACCGAACCAAAAATAGAATTATGCCAGTACTAAATCCAGGGATGAGAGGACTAGAACTTAAGACATCTTGGTCAAAAAGACTCAAATATCACGTCAAGCAACCATCAAACCGAAAAATTTCAGCGTTTTAGTTTGTAGGTTTTGGGTTTTAGGAAACTAATAACCAAATTTTGTAACTATTTTTCTTTGTTGTTATCTTTTTTTTTTTTTTTTTTTTTTTTCCCAATTTTCACTTAAATAGTTTGAATATCGCAGGAGTTGCTGCTGTCTTAGATGAATCTTTGATTAAAGGAGCCACCGGAAAAAACAGGTTTGCCTCAGCTTTAACTATTTAAGTGAAAAATAATCAAGTCAAGACGAGTAAGGATCCCGTCTTCTGTACTGGAGCAGACGATATGTTAGTGTGACCGACTATATTTGATAGAATATATTTTCTTCGAAATGACTACAGAATATATTTTATCTACTTCGTTTTGTTTTGATATAATTTTCTGTCATGCTCTGGTCATCACATTGGTCATATTGATCTTCACACTATTAAAATAAGAATTGAGGATGCTGCGATGGATGTATGGGCATACTAGGAAAGATAAGATCAGAAATAACATATAAAAAAACAAATTAGGAGTGGCCCCCATCGAAGATAAGTTAAGGGAGCGACGTCTATAATGGTTTGAACATGTTCAGAGGAGACCGACTAACGCCCATGTAAGGTGATACGAGCAACTACATAACATGCAATGAAAGAGGGGCAGAGGCAGGCCAAACAAAAGTTAGATGGAGACGATTAGACGTGATCTTACCCAACTAAACCTTACTGAAGAGATGGTCATCGGTAGAGCTCAATGGCTTTAAGTACACATGTAGTCGAGACAGCGAATAGGAGATGGGCGTGCAGACATGTTACACCATTGCACTTCCTTTATTGTTGTTTGGCAATCCTATTTCAAAGCAATTTAATGTGTTCTTAAATAGAATATAAACATTTTGTTGACTTTTTTGTATTTTTCGCCTACATATAAAGCAAAATCTATTTTTATACGCTATACAGATGTAGGAAAATAATATTTTCTTTTTTAAAAAGGAAACAGAAGTAAAATTAAAATTTTTAAAACCAAAATACCCTCACTTATAATTTTAAAAAATTGCCCCTAAAAAATAAACAGTTGATATTAGGCCCATAATAAAGTTTAGGATGGACATGTTCTGAATGTTAAGCCGAATCATTTTTATATCACAGATACAAAAATAATATTTTTCCTCTAAAGTTAAATTAGAAGTAGAATAAAAAATATTTAAAACAAAAATACCCCTATTTATAATTTTAAAAAATGAATTGTAAAATTATAAATATTTATAGCATGACCAAAGGTAGTTTTTTTCATAAAATTTTGTCTGCGGGAGCCGCAAGGCACTGGGACTGTTGTTGTTGTTGTTGTTAAGCGTTTTTGTAAATATTTTCTGGAAGTTGTTATTACCACGCAAAAACTGTTATTGTCAAAGCAATAATATGACTTAAAAACATTAAAAGCCACAAAACTGCTTTGAAAACTACAATCTTGGTTTGACAATAACAATTTTCCCGATGTAATAACATTACTCTATTTTCTAAATGTAATTGTAACAAGTAAAAAACAATGAACATGGAACCAATATATATGCAGTACTTATACTGACATTGAAGCATGATCATGGGAATCTCTTTAAATTTAGATGACTAATATTAGTGGAGAGGACCACTTTACCATAATCTATATATTTTATTTTTCTATTATTAGTTATATTGCAAAATAATTAATTAAAAAGCGATATTTTTTAGTGCCCTAAAAGCTCCCGCTTAAACAGGGTCGGAGGTGGATGTACGCAGCCTTCCCATTTCAAGGTGCTACCTTGAAGAGAGGCTGTTTTCGAGAACCCTCAACCCGAGGGGTGCAAAAATAATTAAATAGAAATCTTAAATAGGATCTTATCTGAAAGACGGGAGAGATGAATAGTGGGAATGCCCCCCAAGAGCTACGAACTGCAATTACTCCGCAACAGTCACAACTGTTGGGAAGAAGTGAGGAGACATGATCTCAACAAAAAAGAGGAGCTCTCTGAGATATGCTAATGAATTTAGTCATTTGTCACAACAACAGCAGTAGCAGAAGACCCAGTATTGCATAAGCAAGGTCTGGGGGGGTAGATGTACGCAGCATTACCCCTTCAGTGTGTAACCTTACTGAGAGCTATTTCCGAGAACCCCCCAGCCTTATAGGGTTGGCAACACGAGGACTTCCCAGGAGGTCACCCATCGTCGTACTACTCTCGCCCAAGCAAACTTAACTTTGGAGTTATAATAGGATCCGGTTGCATTAGTGCCTAATAAATGAACCCTAGTCGTTTGTCACAACAATTACCCAGAAAGAAAAAAAAATATAAACTACAAAAAGAACGCCCAAGCTTGGCCAATAGGTGGTCCGCGCACGGGGGTGGTTCGTAATTGCCTCTCATCGGTCACTTAATTCAAGACTTTATTTCTCATAACCATATATAAAGTTACGTTTCCTTAGAAAAAATTCCAATGTGAGATATGTTACTTGAAGCTTGTGTTTATTTTCAACCGTAACTATCTCGCCCTAAAATAGAGACAGCTCGATTTCAAATCTCATCACTCTGCTTTACAAGGTATAATACATTAGATTAATTCATTCTTTAAAAAAGGGTCCCAAAGGCCAATTCATTCTTTAAAAAAGGGTCCCTAAGGCCTTTAAAATGCTTGAGAAACCCAATTAGACCGGCATGAAAACTATGGTAGATATCAAATTTAATATCTAATTGAGTCTATTCAATGTTAAAATAGAAAATAGTAGTTTAAGTATTACTAATAATCAAAGGCCGATCAAGACCTTCAGCAGCACAAGTGGCCACTTAGAGCCCTAAATAGTGGTGGCCAACGGGCCGGGCCATGGGCCCTTTTTTTATGGGGCCCGGGCCCGGGAGTCCTAATTTTTAAAAAAATAATTTTATATTACTTTTACTTTGTATTTTTTGATAAAAAAATTTGTACTTTTAAATATTAGGCTCTAACTGCGTTGTATTTGTACTTGTTACGTTATTTAGTTACTATTATTTACCATTATTTACGTTATTTATTACATATATTTAGCATTATTAGTGCTTGGGATAAAATATATTTGTTTCTCACATTATTTATCAATGAATTATAATAATTTTAGTATAAAACAACTTTGTATTTTTAAAATTTTGTATTTTTTTTTAAGCAAACGGAAGCAGGCCAGACCCGACCCGCACTGTAGGGGGCCCTGGCCACGCCTAGCCCTAAATTATATGATCCTTAACTTGACAGACAACTAGAGTTCTATTTTATAATCTATTTAATCAATATTGATGCTACTGAAAAAAATGTTAATGTATAGAAAGAAACGAACTTTATAAGAGCAACAAGACGACATATATTTTTATAAACACGGGGATGATATTTGGTAAAACGACCAAGAAGGACAACATGAGTAAACCGAGAAGAATCTTAGATAAGTCATTGGCTACCGACTTGATAATGTGATGGCTAGTGAAGATGACGTGAACACGGATACACATTAACTATATCATTCAAGTCTTTAGACCTTGATGTGGATCTAACTTCCAGCCATTGATAGGCTACCTCCCCTCTCATGTCACGAGCTTTTATGCTTTACGTGTAATTCTTTTGGTGATTACAGGTATATTTTGCCGACTGTTGTTGCATTCCCATTTATCCACTTTGTAAGGAGTCCTATATGGTAAAGTCAAAATCCAAAAATATTTTTCGTCTGCCAAAGTCGAAACAAGAACAAAAAAGAAACAAAAACCTTGCATCAGCAACAAATAAATACCACATTGCACATAAGGGCATGACTCGAATGAAAAGGTAAGAGATGAGAGGAGAAAATAATGACCATTGGATCTAAATCAAGGGCTAAGATTTCAAAATTACTTTTACACCTCTCATTAAAATGAATGACTTAGATTTCCTTGATTTAGATCAACAGTTATTATTCTATTCTCATCTCTTACTCTCTAGTAAGAGTCAATGCCCCTGCACATAATATTTAGTAGCTACCTGTGAAGCTTATTTACACAACAAAGGCTCAAATATAAAACGCAACATTCCCAGTGTCCCAAGGGCTCCAGCCTAAGCAGAGTCGGGGAGATGGATGTACCCAGCCTTTCCCCTTCAAGGTTCTACCCTGAAGAGAGGCTGTTTCCAAGTACCCCCAATATGAGGGGTGCAACACGAGGATTTCTCAAAAGGTCACCCATCTTGGTGCTACTCTCGCCCAAGCACGCTTAACTTCGGAGTTCTAGTGGGATCCGGTGCTTGCGGCTTGGTACTCTCTTAGGCACAACAATGGCTCAAATATAAATAGGATAAATCGTAGAAAACTCTTCTATTTTTTTGCCTAAAAATAGAAGCCTCTTTCTAATTTGAGTAACACAATAGTCATAAAAAATTGACTTAACAATCAAGTTAACGGATTAGAGTAAAGTTCACTTTGGGGTTCTGTTTCTAAGACAAAAAATAAGAAAATTTTCTGCAATTTACCTGTAAAAATACACTGGAAATAACATGATGAAAACAAGATGAACAAAGAGATTCAAAATTTATACAACCTACAATAGGTTAAATTCAAATCAACAAACCATTATAATGTTTGATATATGATATACATATAATCCAGTCAGCTACATTAAGCAAGGTGCTCTATTATTATTTTACCCTTCAGGTTGAGCTCTTGCTAGTACAATAACACCTACACCCCGCTATATAGTATGGTATCAAAACTAGCCAAGATGACGAAAATACAGTTAAAAAAGGGTTTTAAAAAAAAAAAAAAAATCGCCTTCAAAGTAGCCATTTCTCACTTAACTACCACAACGTTTTCATTTTTCAAAAAATCACTTTCAAAATGTTCAAATATTTTCAATCAATATGTATGTTAAGACCATTAGTATTTTGTTCTTGGTCCATATTTAATTTTGCTTAGATTATATATAAAATAAGTGAAAACGTAGCGCATATCAGTTTTAAGTTAGTCAGCAAAGCATTACATTGTAATAGTAGCTCTATGCGTAGGTTTGAATCTTATACACACAAGCATGTAGTGGAGATTGAACCAACCCATGGAGGTCATTTAAGGGTATATTATTTATCAAGTGAGTTAATACCAACATGAATGTTTGTCTCCCCATTTTTCGTAAATGTAAAACTACCCCTGAAGCCTCAACAGAAAAATAATGACATATAAGGATATTTCTTCTAGGGTTGGGAGTTTCTCGGAAACAGCCTCTTTACAAGATAGCACCTTGCAGGGTAAGGTTGCATACCGGACCCTACCTTTGGCGGGAGCCTCTTTGAGGCACTAGGTGCTGCTATTGTTCTTTTTTTCTTTATCGAAAGTTGTTGTGACGTTTTCTAAGAAATTGAAAAGTTGTCATGGTTAAGTAAAAAATGACTACTTACTAAGGTAATTTTCAATGTAAAGAACCCCCCCAAAAAAAAAAATCAGTTGCAGAAATTCATCACCATGTTTCGAACACGAAGCATGCTAGAAGATGGAGAAAATCGGCTTATGAACTTTGTGGGTTTGCATGAACCATTTTTGTGAATCGCCGACTCAGTACAGCTTTCTGATGTGACTCGTTGATAAAACTCCTCTTCTATATAGCACGCAATACAAATAAAACTGCACAAGTAAAGAGCAAAGTGAGCTTCCATATATATATATATATATATATATGTGGAGTTCTATTTAGTACAATATGTAATCTTTGCAACGGTCTGCATAATGCTTAAATACTGGGGTTTTATTTAGTAAAATATTGTTAAGAAACAATCCAGGGGCTCAAAAAATAATGATTGTATGACTATTTAATCAAATCTTTGCGAATATAAGGCTTGAAAACAACTATATTCCTTTAAAAGACCTAATGTAACATTACACAACGCCTCTGACGTCCCACTTCTGCAACACAGCAACCCTGAATTACGATTTGGTTTCATGATCTTAACCAAGTGAATAATATTTATCTAAGCCAATCTACCACAAGAAAGGGAAAAACTTGTATTCCAATTTGAGTGAGGTACGAAGAAAATTACAAGCACTGTGGTAAAACGTATAGATTCTGATCCATTAGATTACATAAATGATAAGTTGATCCAATGAAACCACAAAACTAAGAATGAGTTTGGTATTATTTTTTCATTTATAGATTTTGGTTTTTGAAAAACTAAAAACCACATTCTAAAAATGATTTTTTCGTATCTTGAGTTCCATGTTTTCAATTTTGATTTGAACTAGGAAAAACAAGAAATCAAAAATTAGAAAAAATCATTCCAAGAGAATAGTTAGTAGTTTTTAAAAACCTAAAAACGACAAACAAAAATTTGATACCAAACAAGCCCTAGAGTATGTTCAACAACTCAGACAGAGATGACAGTTACAGAAGCATCATTCATTATGAAAACAGCCAACTCCCAATCATGGAAGATAACTGACAACTCAATCCAGGCTTTTAGTTTATTATTTTTATGACTAAGAGCTGGAATATGCTTTGGAAAGAATAAATGAACATTGGATTATTGAATTAAGTAAATTGATTTGAAGATGTCTGGTATGTGAAACCAACTACATCGGTGTTCGGAATACGCCACTTATTTCTGCAGTACGAGCAAACAAGGATGCAAGACGTTCAATGGCAGATCCTACAAATGTTTTCAAGGGGGTATAGACAATTTAGAAACTTAAGAGATCTGGAGCACTGTTTCAAAATTTAGAATAAAAATAGGAAAAACGACTATACAAAAAAAAGAAAGGGGGGGGGGGGGGGGGGGGGGGGGGGGGGGGGGGGGCAAGATTTTTGGATGTCATTCGTTAGAAAAAAAATATTCCCAAAATCATATAATACGCTCAGAGATGATCTAGAAACTTAGAGATACAGAGTACCGTTTTAAATTTAGAATAAAAACAGGGAAAAATCTATGCCCAATTAAGATTTTTGGATGTCATTCATCACATAGAAGTACCAACATATAAGATCATGAAAATACGATGAAACTCAGTTAAGAAAGTAAATGAAAGTTGAGTTATCATATTACAAGTTCGTAAACTAGTTTACCTCTCACTTTGGATTAGCAACAGTAACAACTTGACAAAATGTAATATCAAATACATATTTAATCCATAGAATAGCGAAAGAAGAGGCAATTTAATTTTTCATACAAATAAATATACTATCTAATATGTATTTATCCGAAATGCCTCCACCAGTGAAGACATTCAAGGTAGTTTAATTAGTTTCACTCATCTCTCTATAAATATTCCTAAATTTTTGCACAATGCAGCAGAATAACCATAGAAATAACGGTCAAGTTGACTCACCGACAGAGAAAAGCAGAAGAAGGGTCCAAATGGTCACTTGCATGGAGCGACTATACTGCATTTGGTACTGAGACCTTTGCAGAAGTCTCTGAATTCCTCCATACCAACCATATAGTTGCTTATCATAACATTCATCTCCATTGTCAATGCAACTCTTACTTCGTTCGCAGCACGCATTCAAGCCCTATATTGGTTAACACTGAGATGTGAGAAAATGAAATAAGAATGCAAAAAATTTCTCCACTCCCCACCCAGCAACACAAAGCCAAAAGGAGGGTAAGAATAGGATTCTTACCATGTCGTTGTTGAATCACTAAGCGACCAAGCTAGGCTTTTATTTAGAGTTGGGTGATAGAATTTTCCAAATTTTTACTTGGGTGACTAACTTGTCCATTTCAAAGCACTTAGATGCCTAAATGAGATTTTTATTAGGAGTTGGATCATGGTATCTTCCAAAATTTAACTTGGATGACTAAGTGAGGTCTTAAGTTAAATCAAATAATGGCCATTACACGATTGGCTGCCATGTACTGGCACTTCCCTAACAGCCTCCACAATGCATGTACATTTAATTTAATTACTACAGTATATTTGTATAATAGTTATATTTACATGACAGTGAATTGCAATTTGATTGCATAATTCTTACCCCACTGAGCTGTTGAGGCCTCAGCAATGCAGCATCATCATCTTGCTGGCGATCTGAAGCCTTCCATTTCCTAAAACCATTTTTGGGTAAATACAATTTGGAAGCAGATTCCATGGTTCCTATGAATGCAGAAAAACTCGGTACTCTTCGTGGGGGAGCCTCAACCTTTTCAGTAGACAAACCGTGCGTAAATTTATCGTCCAGAACCATAACATGCCATGAGCTGAGGTCAGCACTAGCACTAGCTGTCCTTCGATGAAACGAGGATTTCCCATCTTTACCCTCCAATACCTGTTGCTCAGATTTTGATTCTCTATCAGTTTCCTGCAAAAACCCAGTCTTTTCATCTCTACCAACAACTTTGATGTCTATATTATCGCCAGATACCGGTGGCCCGGCAAGAAACATAGCAAGTTCATCTCTTTCCCCTTCATCTAAACGCACCCATGGAGTGGATGGCTTGCCTTCTGAAACCGATGATTCCTGTAACGACTTCCCGACCAAAGAAATTTTGTCCTCCATTGCAAGAACAAATTGATGATGCCGATCTTTCGCTTCATCAGCTGAATTTCTTTTGTAACTTGACCTCACAGCTCGTTCAAACTCTTCCAGCTGCATTTGAAACTCAGTTATTCATTCAAATTATCAGTCTAAGAAAAAGATCAAAACCCCAGAGATCCATGAAAGTACCTGCCATTTGGTTGTGCCAAGGGCAGTGTGCAAATCCCGACGAAGTTCCTCTGGATTCCACCCATTGGAGTTGTCTTTCAATGCATGAATCCATGTTCTATAGGTAGATTCCATCCTTCATATAGGAAGAATCAAAGTTCAATCGACGAACTCAAAATTATAGATGCACCCTAAGGCTTGGATTGTTTCAAAGGAGAACAGTTTCTTTTCATGAAATATTTTCAAATTAAAGTATTTTTTTTCTTAAAATTCTCGTCTATCTAGCTAAAGAAAATGGTTTCATTCTATAAATATATAAGGTCCACACTTCCCCAAGTTGAGGTTAAAAAGAAGCATAAGACATGAAGATAGAACAGCAAAAGTTTCCCTCATGAAGGAAAATATTTGGGTAAATTACATATTAGTGGCCTAAGGTCTAGTGTATTAATGTTTTAGTCCGCAAACTTTATGAAATAGTATTTTAGTCCAAAAGCTACATGCATTTAATTAATCCAAACAGCAGTGTAAAATAGGTCTTTCATCCAACTCTTCTTCATTAGCTTAGTCACAACATTGTGGTTCGTGTGTAGGATTAAGGTAAAAGCAAGAGAATGGTGGATTTACCAACAAGTAACAACAAGTTTTACACTCTTTTACACCGATATTTAGACTATTTTATTAAATACATCATACATGTACTTTTTTGGACAAAAAACTTAATTCACATAATTTGAAGACTAAAAATTTATTACACCAAACCCAAATTACTAATATGTAATTCACGCCAAATGATTTCCCCATTCGGTGAGGGGAAATCAATTTCCATCAATGGAAGAAAACAATCACCGTATTTATAGTTATTACGCAAATTATACAAAGAAATAATAAAATTGAGATATAAAATATTTCCTGTCCAAAAAAAAAAAAAAAAACTATTCCAAAACATTTAGAAATTCACATCTCCAGCTACAAATTTTCAGAACGCTAACAAAACAAACACTAGTTTGCAGATTTGTTATAACAATAAAGCAATCAATCAATAACTTATAATTTCAAATGACAGACATAGACATAACAATGAAGATAAAAAAAAACACTACCTGTCGGCAGATTCTTGAACCTCTTCAGCAGCAGAGAAGAACGGATCCCTCTCCCATAGATCGAAATGCATCGCCATTTCAATTCACCTAATAAAATCACAAATCAACTTAAACAAATCCCCAAAAACTCAACGAATTCGCCTAATCAATCCACCGCACAAATCCTAGATCGCTGAATAAATCGCCAATTTCGAAAATTGAAGCATAGAGGGAAGATTCAGGGTTGAGAAATCGCAAAAATCAACCAGATTACTCCACGAAACTCAGCGAATTCCCCTAATCAATCCACCGCAGAAACCCTGGATCGTCGAATAAATCGCGAATTTCAAAGATCAAAACATTTAAGGTTGAGAAATCGCAAAAATCACTAAATAATTCCACAAAACTCAACGCATTCGCCTAACAAATCCACCGCAGAAACCCTAGATCGTTGAATAAATCGCGAATTTGGAAATTCGAAGTATTCAGGGGGGGATTAGAGATGAGAAATTGCAAAAAGATTGGAACTTTTATGGAGAAATCGTTGCGGTTATGGTAAATTGTAGCACAAGGGTCCGGTGAATGGTCAGAACTGGGGTGCGAGAAGGGGACCCTGGCGCTCTGTTTGCAAGCTGTGAAAAAAATAGTGAGAGAGAGAGAGAAAGAGACAAGATTAAATATTGTCCAATTTAAAAAAGAATAAATTACAAAAAATTTCTCTAATTTTTATTTCAATAACAAAAATTTTTCTCATAAATAAAATTATTTACTAAATCCTCTAACTTTTGAAAATTTTTTACTTTGCCCCCAAATAAATTTTTTTAATCATTTTGCTCCTCAACCAAAAAAAAGTTATAGTTTATCTCATAATATTTTTTTAAAAAAATTTTTAAAATACTTTTTATCTTCTAAATTTATATAATATACTTTTTATCTTCTAAACTTATATAATATTACTATAATTAATTAAAATAATTATATATTTATAAATATAGAAAATTTTCTTAATTTTTTTTGCTAAAAACATAAAATATTTAATTTTTATCTAATAATATAAAACTTTTTTCTAAAAACAAAATTAAACATTATGGGCAAAATGGTCAAAAAAAAGTTACATGGGGGTTAAGTGATAAATTTTTAAAAATGAGGGGGTTTTGTGAATGCTTTTATTTGTAAGAAGGGTTTTCTGTTTTTGAAGAAAAAAACATGGAGGTTTTCTGTAATTTACCCTTAAAAAAAAGAAAGGAACATATCCAGTGTCTCAAGGGCTTCCTCCTAAGTAGTGGAGGGCGGATGTACGCACCATTTCCCCTTCAGGGTGTTAACCTAAAGAGAGGCTATTTTTCAGTGCCTCCAACCTAAGGATGAGGACTTCCTAGGAGGTCACCCATCTTCGTACTACTCTCGCCCAAGTATACTTAAATATTGTCCAATTTACGTGTCAAAATTAAAGCTATTAATTTAAAGGAAAAGTTATCATTTATATATCTTAAGACTTGAGTATTTATTACTTAAATATTTTAATTTTTTTAATATATATATATATAATGACTTATTTTGAGTTTTAGACATTTTATTAATTAGGTATCCTGAAGTTTTAAAATTTTATCAATTATATACTATTTTATCCATAATTTGATAGATTTTTGTATGAAAATGCTAAAGTGAACACAATTTCAATAATATATTAGCATTTTCATTACAATTTGATTTTTTATCAAAAGTGCAAAAATGATGAATGATTATGGTAATTTATATGGAGTTGCTATTGTCGGATCACAATTTGTTATTGTTAGGATAATAATATAACTTACAAAAATAATAGTCACCAGATTATCTTGTGAACAATGATGTTTCTCTGACAATAACGACACCTAATTTATAAAGGATAACGTTAATATTAGAATAATTTTGGCATTATCATAGCAAAATTGTTATTTCTAAACAAGTTTATGGCTCACATTTTTTGTAAGTCACATTATTACCCTATCAATAATAATAATAATAATATTTATCATTACAATAACAACTCTTGTTATTAAAAATACTTATTTTATTTTATTCTTATTTTACATTTCTTCGATATTTCTTTTAAGATGTACGGGTCAAACAGTCTTGGAGATGTCCACAACGGATAGGGAGACGTAAAATATCGGCTCCGATGAAAGAAGAGAAGGCTATGTCTAGCAGACACTAAAGGTCAAACCCCCTTAAACCAAGTGGCTAACCAATACGCTAGCCCATTTGCTTCCCAAAAATAATGATTGAAAGTAATCTGGATAAATTGTCGGCTGATAAGATGAATATCATCCATGATGGTTAGAGTGTCCACTGAAACTTTTTTTTTTAATATGTAAATTAAATACTTAGATTAAAGAAAAATTTATTATTTGATACTCTAAAGTTCGAGTATTTATCTCATAGGCTGCTTAATGTTTTAACATGTATGATAAGGTAGCTAGGTTTGTAGTTTTTACTGCATATGTATCTGGGTTGGAATTCGGTGAATTTCTAACAAATTCTGATAGATATTTCATCATAGGACTTTGATGTGGTACATGATTAAGATAATATGTATAAGCAGTATTAGTTTTTCAACAAATGTTCATCAAACGAGGACAAAAGTTCATAGGGTTCCAATAGAACCTCCGTATATATTGTCCAAATTATATGTCATCTCAATATTTTGGTAGAAAATCAACAGATTCTGGCAAAGTGCATGTGTGTGTGTGTGTGTGTGTATATATAGCCTTTTTTTGGGGTCCGAGAACAAGTTCAATTGTTTCTTTTAGGCGCAATACCTAAGATTTGGGTTCAATTTAGATATCAACATAAAGTCTCGTAAAACGAATGAGAAGATAAGGGATAAAGAAAAAAAAAGGATACAAGTATTTATGTAAAAAACCCTCAAAAGGAAGGAAAAACCACGGGCAGAGGTAGATAACTTCACTAAATAAAAAATAAAGTATTATAAAATTTTTTTTACTCCCCCTTTCTCTTGCTCTCTGTGTTTTTCTCTCTCTAAAATGGGCAAAAGCCCTAAAAGATGAATTTATATCACCACAAGTAAAGAGAAACCCTATAATAGAAACGGGTATAACACTCGGACCCCCAAAAAAATTGGAATCTAGGCAAAAAATTTTAAGACACAACACAACAGTCTCGTTGTTACTCGCCTTCGAGCCCTGCACTGCGAGTTTATGCTTTTTTGAATTTATATCATGCCTAACGAACACACGCACCCCCTTCACGATACTGATGAAACACAAGGCACACACGGCATTACACGGTAGAGGAAATCTGATGACCATACTTAGCAATCCAATCAACAACCGTGCTTGCCACATGAAAACAACATCTGAATTCGATGTTCCAAACTGGTTCTTCCAACAAAAGTTCACTTAACTTTGGCCGAGAACATCTGATTGATAATATTTTCCAAAACTCCCAGATATTTAAGTGATGAAATCTTTTAAATTTTAAGATATTAGATCACGTATACTATGTAAAAACTGTTCAAAATATAAAATCAAAAATAAAATAATTCAAGAACATCTTGAATTAGACTAGAACCAACAAATACTAAGAGATTTGGATTCAAAATTCATAAGACTTGGATAGACATATTGATCCAAAAACACTTGGATAAACAATATAAACAAAATACTTAGAAAGAATAGATACTTGAAACTTTGAATAAATATATCTTTTGATCAAAACACTTGGACGATTATTATTCACAAAATCAAACCTATTTGTAATACAATCTTAAGAAAATGAAAAGACTAGAATCCTATGCTCGAATACTTACATGAAGTAAAAACAACCTGTCATGTTTGGGGGAAATTGTTCAGTTCTGTTTTGGCGGGAAGTGGGTTTGAATTGAGCTGGTAGTTAGGGAAGGCTTTGCCATGTCTATAAATAATGTTGAGTTCATTGTATTGATTCATTGAAGATTATTGAAAGATATCTCCTTCTTCCTCATCTAAACTTCCTTTCTCTTCTCATCCCAAATTCTCTTATCCTAAACCCTAGGTTGTGATTTAGGTCACAACACAACCAAAACCTATTCTAGTCTTCTTCCTCCTCTATTATGACTGGTTATCGGAGTTCGAAAGCCACCATGAATGCTTGCTTAAATGTCCTCTTTGAATCACATGATCAAAAGCGCTAATTGCTATAATAACTAGATAAATAAAAACTATGTTTAGTATTAAAGAAATACAAGTAAAATAAAATGTAAAAATATAAAATACAATACAATAATATGATTATACTAAAAATTTTCAATTTCAACAGAAAGTCTATGTTTTATAGATACGTAAATAATAAATTCCCTAAACTAAATATAAAATAGTATAATTATTATTCTAATTAAAAGTATTAAGTCTAGGTTTTGTAGATGAACTCAAAGCAAAAGTTTATCCGTTAACAACATAGTTGAAAAAAAAAGGGAACATACTCAGTGTCTCAAGGGCTCCCGCCTATGCAAGTCTGGGGGACAGATGTACGCAGCCTTCTCCCTTCAGGGTGTTAACCTGAAGAGATGCTGTTTCCCAATGCCTCCAACCTGAGGGTGAGGACATCCCAGGAGGTCACCCATCCTGTACTACTCTCGTCCAAGCATGCTTAACTTTGGAGTTCTACTGGGATCCGGTGACGGTGTATTGGTGCCGTCTTTTGGTGTTAACAACATAGTTGACATGAAATTAATAAATTTAGAGTTGACATTAATAAACAATTATTTTCACACCAAAAATTATTTTTAATCAACAGAAAGTCAAAGGGTTTATTTATGTTGTATATAAAAAATATTTTTCAGGGTCTTCGATATTTTAAGGATCAAACTCATTATACATTATTCTTTTCATTTAGTGATCAACAATTTTTAATATTCAGATTTCATTAATTTCTAATTTAATTCTTTTGTAGGTGTACTAGTATTAGAATTTCAAGAATATTTAGGGCGCGTTTGGTTCAACTTATTTTAGCTTATCTTTTTTCAGCTTACCTATTTTAGTAAGATATATTCATTTAAGATCTGTATCTTTTTACAATGAAGTATTTGGTTATGCAGTGCATAAAGATCTTTTTTCCAAAATAAAGCAGTTCAATACAAGTTGAAAAAGTAACTTATCTACTATAATCACAAAAATAACTTAATAATAAAAATTATCTAATTATAATAGGTAAGAGAGAATCATGGTAATAGTTGGTCATGGTAGTGGAAAGTGGTGAGTGTAGCGACCTATAACCATAAAAGGTGTGGTGGTTGATAAGAGTGGTGATAACAAGTAAAAGTAGGTCATGATGGTGAAGATTTAATGTTAATACAATCTTTTTAAAACATTTTTCTGAAATTAGTTGTGAAAAAGATTCAGTTTTTTATCTTTTTCTGCTTAGTTATGAAACAGTTTTTTATCTTTCTATTTAAGCTGTGAAAAGAATATAAAAAGATATTTTCTGCCAATCAAACGAAAGCCCTGCAGTGAAAAAGAGCTTTTACATAGCTTTAAGCTGTTAAAAAGCTGAACCAAATGTAGCATTGGTGCTAATATTTTTCGAGTTTTCGATAATATCTGCATTCCCTTTAAAATTATCTCATTTATCTCTTCCTAATAGATCAAAGATTCATAATTAAAGCCAATAAAATATGATAAAACACAAAAATAGCAGGTTTTGATCAGGGTTTATGGAGCCGCATTGAATTTTTGTTGACATATCTAGTCGTTTAAGTAATTTTGTTAAATTTAAGTTTGATCTAACTCAACATGTTTAACTCACTGCTATTGTATATATATTTTATAACCTATAGTACAACAACAACAACAACAGACCCAATGCCTCAAGGGCTCCCGCCGAAGCGGGGTCATATTTTTTTTATAACCTATAGTGATAAAAGATAATTTAAACTATTTTTGTTGATGTTAATTACATAATTTATTTCAATAATTATAAATTTATTACATATTATTACTAACGTCAATCGTAAATGTGTATTATTACATATTCATAAGCTGCTAAACTAGCATGTAAAAGGAAGTTTCATGTGTAACAAAACGTTAATTCTACATATTACTCGTCTATTAATTAAGTTGTGTAAGGATTCAAAGATCCTACCCGGTTTCATAAAGGGGTCGAAATTCATAGATTCAATTGCATTAAACAAAGTTGCTCGTTTTTCAACCCAGTACACTTAATCTTTTGTAGCAAAACAATTATTAGTAGAGTATTGTTATAAATATCTAATATAAGTATTCAATTTATGTAGTTAACGTACATGAAAAAAAATCTAATATATTTATTAATAATTTGATAATTTTTATCATATAATGAAATATATAAATTAAATACTCAAATAAGATAATATAACATTTTCCGTAGATTTGAGCATTATCAGTAGAAAAATAAATGACTAATTCACACAAATTTAAAACCTTTAGGACAATCATAGTAAATGACTCAAAATCAGGGGAAGCAAATGTGTCGTGTTCGTATTCGTGTTAAGCGCTGTTAGAAATATAGTGGACTTGAATCTAATCAATTTATTAAATTAGTTAGGAACTCTCAACACTATCCAACCCAATTACCATACGAGTAATTCATGGATTACCTATTTAATAATGTGAGTATTTTTTTTCATTAAATGTTAGTTTGACAACTTAAAAGCATGTCAATAATACATCTTATGATTAACACTAGCAATGAATACATAACATATTTATAATTATCAAAATAAACTATCAAACTAATATTATTAAATATAATTCAAATTATCTTATACATAATATATTACCAAATATGCATATGTAATAATAGTATTAAATACCTAACATAACTTTATAAATGAGTCAAGCATATTTAAAATAGGTTATATTAGTCAAATCTAAATTCAACTCAATTACCTATACGATTAAACGACTTCTAAATTCAATCTGGCTCAAAACCCAGTCGAAACCTGATATCTTACACTGTGTTCTTTATATTATTATGTGTTAGATTTTGGCTTTATCAAGTGTAACTCATCTATTCCAGTTTACCACTCTCCGGTGAGAAATTTCAATGGGAAGGAAATGAAGCGATGCGAAGAGCGGCAAGGCCGCGGCCGGTGTCGTCGACGGCGGGCCACTATGCATGGCGGCGCAAAGGCGGTGAAGTGCCTCCTCGACGGCGGCGGCCCCTGAAACTCTCTATCTCTTGCCTTTCAGACGATCCGCCTGAGGTCTTCGCAGTGGAGAAAACCGCCAACAATTAGGGTTCAAGGTTGTCCTGATCTCTCATACTTTACTGTTTGTTGATGATTTTTTTTTTTAATTTTCGCTTTTATGGTTATGAATTATGATGTTAGTGATTCTAGTCATTGACAATTATGGATAGTGTTTAAAGAGACCATCCATTGTAATAGGTTAAGTTGAAGAGTGAAGCTCGGGAAATTGTTTTATACTTTACATTTTCTCTCATGCAAATGTCCTTTATGCGTGAAGTGTTGATAGTGCATAGGTTGAGGTGTAAATGAGCTGAGTCGAGCTAAGCACCTCTTTGTTTGAAGTCGAGCTCTCATCAAGTTTTTGAACCTCTGTTCAAATTTGGTTCCATTAGATTTTAGTATGTTTGATACATAGCTCGTTAGCCTAATCGAGCCTGTTAGGATTATGTCTCAAATTACTTGTTTTAGGTTTATGGGTTGCCGAGAGGTCACCGACCGATTGGGAGGGAAGCCCGATCGATCGGGTGATTTAAGTAAATTTTTCGGGATTTTGGGCCGTAAGAGGGCAGATCTATCTGCCTGGTTCCGATCGATCGGGTCCTCCCAGACCCTCACCTATAAATGGACGTAGGGTTTACGTCACTTGTGATCCAATTTAGAGTGAGGCACCGCCATTTGAGAGAGGTAGGTGATTTTATAATTCCTCCAATTCAAATATTCGAGTGCTACGAGAGTTAAGAGAAAGTGATTGTAATTCTTTTATAGATCTCGTTAAGAGGAAGTGTCGATGTAATTCTTCCGTTCAGTATCAACAAAGAATCTCCATCTCCGCTCGTGGTTTTCTCCCCTCTCCATTGTAGAAGGGTTTCCACGTAAATATTGTGTGTTTGTGTTTGTTCTTTCTTTCTCCATATATTTGTTTACTTCTCGTTTGTGTGAGTCATATTATTTGAATTGAATCAAGTGATTAGGATTTATGCCTTCGCATCAAGATTTCCCTAAGAAATTGGTATCAAAGTATATCAATTTGTTCCAGATTTATCCGCACAAATTGGTATCAGTGCCCTGTTTATTTCGATTTGATAATATGATGGCCGCAATTAGATCTGAAGTTGAGAAGTTTGGTGGTCAAAGGAGCTTCAGTTTATGGCAGGTTCACGTTAAGGGCCTCTTGACTCAGAGTGGCTTGAAGAAAGCTTTAGATGGGAAAGAATTTGACAGAAGCACAATGGGAGGAGTTAGACGAAAAGGCTCTCACTGCAATTCAGATGTGTCTTACCGATGACGTTTTGACAGAAGTTCTGGAAGTGAAGACCGCTGAGGAGTTGTGGGAGAAATTGCAGGATATGTTCAGTTTCAAGTCTGTCTCCAACAAACTCGCAGTTAAGCGTCGGTTGTTTACGTTTCGTATGCCAGAAGGTACGTCAGTTAAGAATCATGTCAATGAATTTAATTCAATTATTCAAGATTTGAAAGAATTAGATGATGTTCCTAAGGATGAAGATCAGGCAATATTGTTGTTATGTCCTCTCTCTGCTTCATATAAGGGTTTTGTTGAAAGCATGATTTATGGTGGTAGACAAACCATATCTGTTGATGAAGTTAAGAGAAACCTACTGAATAAAGAATGAGTAGATAGAGAATTATTTGATTCTGTTAATAACTCAGGTAGTGGTTTATTTGTGAGGGGGAGAACTGAGTCTAATCATAGTGGAAGCAAGTCTAAGTCTAGACATCAAGACCTAACCTGTAACTACTGTCATAAGAAAGGGCACATTAAGAAAGACTATTACAAGCTTAAGAGAAAACTTGAAGCAGATAACAGGTCTGACCAGAGATCTATAGTAGCTAGTGTTATGGATGGTGAGAATGACGATCTTCTACTGTCTGTGTCTGAACTTCAGTCCGGTTTGAGAGATAGTTGGATTTTGGATTCGGGTCGCTCCTATCATGTCTGTCCCAACCGGCATTGGTTTTCCACGTACGAGTCAGTTCGAGGTGGAGTTGCTTTGATGGGTAATGATACTCCATGCAAAGTTCTAGGTATAGGAACAATTCGTTTTAGGATGTTCGATGGCACTATCAGGGTTTTGAGCGATGTTCGCCATGTTCCTGATTTGAAGAAGAATCCCATCTCTTTAGATACTCTTGAGTCTAAAGGGTACAGGTACACAGCTGAAGGTGGAGTTTTGATGGTCGTTAAGGGTGCATTGACAGTTATGAAGGGCAGAAGGTTAGGTACTCTGTATGAGCTTGTCGGTTCCACAATTGCAAGATCTGTTGCAGTATCTTCATCATCTTTGTTGTTGACAAAACCAGAGTTCACAAATCCAGGACGTTTGAGATTGGATCATTCAGGTGATAGGGGTCTGTCTGAACACAGTGTGAGGGGCTCTTTGTGTGGTCATTCTACTGGACTGATAGTCTGTGAATAAGGGCTTTATGGGAAATAGAAAGGTTTTCGCTTCAAACAATTCCTGACGAGTAGAGATGTCACGTTTGATGAGTCTTCGTTATTGTCTCCACAGAAAATGTCATCAGTTGGTTGTGATTCAGGTCAGGTGAGTAAGCCAGAGGGAGTTCAGTTTCGGTTGAGTAACACAGTTCAACAGCAAGTGGCTGTTTCAGATAATGTGTCAAGAGCCAATTCAGAGAAGAAGAAGATTGGCATTGCTGATAACCTCTCAGATATGTTTACTCAGTTGATACCTAGCAGGAAGTTCAAGCTTCGCTCGGACTCGGTTAGGTTTCGTGTTTTGTCAAGTTAAGCCCCGTGTGTGGGGTGTTTAGTGGAGAAGGTGGAGGAAATTCTTTTATGTATGTAATTTGAGCCAAGGTGGAGATTTGTTAGGATTATGTCTCAAATTACTTGTTTTAGGTTTATGGGTTGCCGAGAGGTCACCGATCTATCAGGAGGGAAGCCCGATCGATGGGGTGATTTAAGTAAATTTTTGGGATTTTGGGCCATAAGAGGGCCGATCGACCGGCCCGGTTCCGATTGATCGGGTCCTCTCAAACCCGCGCCTATAAATATGGGCGTAGAGTTTACGTCACTTGTGATCCAATTTAGAGTGAGGTGCAGCCATTTGAGAGAGAGAGGTGATTTTGTAATTCTTCCAATTCGGATATTCGAGTGCTACGAGAGTTAAGAGAAAGTGATTGTAATTCTTTCATAGATCTCGTTAAGAGGAAGTGTCGTTGTAATTCTTCCGTTCAGTATCAATAAAGAATCTCCATCTCCGCCTGTGGTTTTCTTCCCTTTCAATCGTAGAGGGGTTTCCTCGTAAATATTGTGTGTTCGTGTTTGTTCTTTCTTTCTCCATATATTTGTTTACTTCTCGTTTGTGTGAGTCATATTATTTGAATCGAATCAAGTGATTAGGGTTTACGCTTTCGCATCAAGATTTCCCTAACAAATTGGTATCAAAGTATATCAGTTTGTTCCAGATTTTTCCGCACAGAGCCGATTTGAGCTCTTTATTGAGTCGAGCCGAATCAAGCCCATCAACGAGCTGAGCTTGTTATTGAGTCGAGCTTAGTACCAAGGTGAGCTCTTTGAGTCACTATTCCCTGATCGGCGGCTGCTGGGTCTCCTCATCTCTTCTAAACTTCCCCTGGTCCTCAGCCTGAGCTATTAAGCCATTATTAAACCATTTTTGAGCTAGTGCTGACGGCTAACGTGTTCTTAATGAGGTTTTAGCGAGCCCTTAGCGAGTTCTTATCGAGCTTGTATCAAACTGCTCAAAAACTTTAACGAGTCAAACATCCCCTTGTTCGAACTCAACTAGTTAAACTTATCGAGCCTGCTTAAGCTAAGTCAATGAGTGACCGAGGTCCCATAATGGACACGGACAAGCTGGACACAAGTAGCTCATCGAATGGTTCATTTACCCCTATGCACAGAAACACACACCTATACTATGTTAAGGCAACCAAACTAAAAGATTAAGTTCATGGGTGAAGGTCCATAAATGGTTTTATACTCTAAAACTATAATTTCATTTAAATATATCTATTTTTCTATGTATATGGTCACTATGAATGAAGTTCAATAGCATGATTGTCAATTTTGTCAAGAACACTACGTGTTAGTATAGTCAAAATATCTTACAATTGAGTTTCAAACGAGAAGAGATCAACATATAAATATAAGAGGTTGTTATGCCTAATTGCTTTTGAGATGAAATCTCACTTGAGCTTAATGTGAACTTCACGTGTCAACTCTAGGGTGCTATTATCTCTACTATGAACTTCATTTACACGACTGACAGTATCTTATATGTGACCCATTTGAGAATCATTATGTGGGTATGCATCAATACTTGCACATTATCTCTTCTAGATGAGAGAGCAAGATAATGGGATTATGCTTAGTGTTGCAGTCTTCTTTTCCCTATTTGATAATAGTGCGGTATTCGTGGAATTATATTCAATTAGGGGTGTAAAAAGGTGAATCGAGTCGAGTACCCCCGTTCAAATTCGGGCTTGATATGTCTTATTGAGTTCATGTTCGAGTTGAGCTCTTATCGAGCTTTCGAAACTTTGTTCAAACTCAGTTCGATAAGATATTAGAGTGTTTGATATTCGACTTGACTCAACTTGTAAGACTAATCGAGCCAAGCCTGCTGTCTAGTCAAGCTTGTTACTAGGATGAGCTAGTCAAGTTATTATCGAACCAACTGTTAACAAGTTGTTAGCGAGTCCTTATTGAACCATTAACGAGCTCTTTATGAAATAGTTATTGAACTTTTTTGCAAAGGTTCACGAGCTGAGTATCCCAATATTCGAACTCACCTCATTTCAGGCCCTCAAAATGAACACAAACAAGCCATAATTGGTTTCGGACATGAGTAGTTCATTTAATGTTTGGTTCGTTTATATCCCAACATTTAATGTTGCATGCAGCTGGAGGCATCAAATCCAATAAGTGGTAGATAACATCCTTGCATGTTGAAATATGTCCATAGTATCAATCTTTTGCATAATCATTTTCCATTCTTCCTTAGAGCCTCAACCAAGGACTGATTGAACCCGCTCCTCCATTGCATGCTGTTTCAGGCCATTCATACATCATAAGATACGTTTATGGATCTTTGCTAATTGACTTGCCTTACCTAGAGGTGGACATGAGCCAAGTCTAAGCTCGCGAGGCTCAAGGCTCGGGTCGTTAACATACATCTTGGTTTTGGCTTGGCTTATTATAAGTAAACTGGACATATTCCCAATCTACTTCGGAAACAGTCTCTCTACAAGGTAGCATCCTATAGGAGTAAGGTTGTGCATATCTTACCCTGCCTTAGCGGGAGCCTCTTTAAGGCACTGTGTTATTGTTGTTGTTGTTATTAGTTAGGTACATCTAGGAGGTTCTGTCCATCTTGCCTCTTTATTTTCTTGTTTTTCCTTCTTTTGATTTTTACCGTCACATGAACAGGAGTCCAACTCCCAACGCATATGGTTTTCTTTCTTTATATTATTTCTTCATTATTTTTTTAGATTGTTTGGTCCATTTAGGTACAATCTTTGAGACACCAATGAAGAATACTATGAAGACTTTGAAAAATTCCATTAGAAAGTGCCAAAATTGCTGAAATCTGAAGCTATATACTCATTTTTCTCTGGACTTTCTATAGATAAAACCTTCTTCTAAGTCGTCTACTGCCATCTAGTTCACTCGACACGGGCTATGTGACGTAGTTAGATCCACTCCCTGTCAAGAATTGCTTTGTAATAGATGTCTAGTACGGTGTAAGACACAATACTAGCAGCTAGATACTTGATCCCTTTCTATTTGTTGATCTATTGTGGATATAATTGCAAGAAGCTCCTAAAATGTTGACATTTCATACTCAAAAACACAGTTAGGCATTTCAAATGTGTTTCATAATTTCTTGAACTTTGTTCATAATTTGTATTGGAGAAATAAGGAGATAAGTACTTTTTTAACTAGGAAACTACTTCCCTAACTAAAAGCAACTAAATCATCCTATTAACTAAAATAAAGATAACTAAAATATCTTATTGATTAAAACGATATATTCTATTCTAATTCTATCAAAAAATCTAACATAATCTAACAAATGTCACAGCTTCTACAATCATTAAACCTCTTTTTTAGTGTTGCATCTCAACACAATTAAATCTTTGTCTCCAGTTTTTGGGGGATGGGTGTTTGATAAGATCCCTTAATATTGAGTTTCTTGCCATCTTAAGATCATATCTTTACCCTAGCACATGTTATATCCCTTCCGCATGCATTGTTAAAATGATCTGTAAGTCTGAGAAGAGCATAGAATTTGAATTTTCTCTTATCCAGCTCAACTCTGGAAGAAAGGGGGAGAAGAGATAGGAGTGCGGTGTAAATGAGCTGAGCCGGCTTACGAGCCCTTGTGAACCGGCTTGTCACAAAGCTCAACAGGGTCATCTCTTTTCAAGCTCGAGCTTGTTGGCTAGCAAGCCTTAACAAGTCTAAATCGTGCCTAATCGAGCCTAATATTGAGCCAAAATTAGCCCAGCAATAGCAATATACCCAGTGCCCCAAGGGCTCCCACCTAAACAGGGTTTGGGGGGGCGGATGTACGCCAAAATTAGCCAAGCTTGAGCCTAAACGAGCCTATCCTTTATGGAAAAGTTTAGTTTAGGACTCACCAAGCTAGGTTCGAGTCCAATCGAACTCAGCTCGAACTTGAAGTTTCCAAGCTTGGCAAGTTTCAACCTAAGCCAAGACGGCTAGGACTCGATTGGCTAATATACAGCCCTAGATGGGAACATAGTATGCACATATTAGCCGCAAATATTTTATTCAGAATGAGAAACTACAATGCTATACTGCACAATTCTCTTTACTAGGTACCCTTAATGTTCACATCTTACTAACATTTTCTTACACTACTATCCTCTGAACCTTGTTTAATGGTACAAACGAGGAATATGAACAATTGACAGTAACTAATTTGGCTGATTTTCCTTGGAGATAATCAGGTCCACGTGAGAGCAATCGGACTACTGACTGTGTGCTTCCCGTCTGACCATACAAGACGAGCAAACCCAACCGTGCCAGATGGCATCGAGTTAGCAGTGAATGTCACTGTAAAACTTTTCTTCTCATTTACAGTGTTGAAACTCAGCGATTCTGGCTCTACTGTGATCTTAACTGATTCAGTCTGTGACAATACTGAAGCCTTGTATGTTGCCGGCGTGCCCACATTAGTCACAGTCCTTGTGTATTTGACACTAGTGGTGGCTGCAGATGTGTCGTGGCCATTGTTGACTGTGGCAGTTTGCATCGGAACAGCAAACGAAGGGTAATTGAAATTCTGTAGACTGTATGTCTTGGTTGAAGAACAAGCGTAGGCTCGGCCCGTGGTTTGCTTCATGAGATCCGAGGTGTAGTTCAAGGCGCAAAGGAAGTCGAGGTAGTCTTGAATGCTGGCATCATAAACGAGTCCTGGGTCAAGAGCAGCTAGGGGGTCCACATGTCCTGCTCCATAGTCAAAAGGCGTCGCGGGCAACCCAGTAGCAACATCAGATATTGTCTTACCGTTCTTATACGTTGTATAAGCAGTGGTCATCAGTGCAGACTTAACAGCTGCAGGACTCCAGTCTCGATGAGCAGCCTTGACTAGTGCAGCCAGCCCACTTACATGTGGGCATGACATTGATGTTCCTGATAGGATGTTGAAGCTCACATGCCTGGTATCGACTTGCAGCCCACTGGGTCCCACCTTGTCAGTCCAAGCCGCGAGGATGTTAACACCTGGGGCGATCAAGTCGGGCTTGAGTATTTCTGGTGTAACTGGGTTTGGACCTCTGGAACTGAATGCTGCTACGACTGGGGATGGTTGAACACCAAGTTGGGTGCTCGCCAACCCTATTGTAGCTCTTGGATTAGGAGTCGATGAGATGTATTTCTTAATCGAATCGCCTGCCTTCTGACCCACGGCCGCAGCAGGAAGAAGATGAGCATCCGCAACTAGCTCTTCACCATATGCTTCTGTATTTGCTAATATCATCCCCACGGCGCCAAGCGTTTTTACTACTACACCCTTTTGCACCCTTGAGTTTCCTCCTCGATCACACACAACAATCTTTCCAGCAACTTGTTTCGGATCTAACGCACCGCTTAAACAAAGATTACCGTTCGTCATGTTGCTCGCTTTGCCTGCATAAACTAGAGGAATTAGTGGTTTCGGTAACGCTTTTCCACTAGACAGTGACTCCCCTGAGAAATTCTTCCCGTCCCCAAGGCTAATGTACGCTGGGAAGTTGCGGTCTAGTGTCCCAGCACCAACAGTTGTAATCCAAGGCGCAACATTAGACAAAGTGCCAGCGTCAGGACCTCCATTTCCTGCAGAACATGACACAAGAATCCCTTTTGTCATTGCAGTGAAAGCTCCAACTGCAACTGTGTCTCTGGAGTAATCAGACATGCCACCCCCAATTGACATCGACAGAACATCAACTCCGTCTTCAACAGCCTTGTCCATTGCAGCTAATATGTCACTCCCGAAACACCCACCGAGCCAACACGCTTTATACACGGCGATTCTCGCGCGAGGAGCCATCCCTCGCGCTGTTCCTGACGCATACCCAAAGAGATTGGCTCCAGTAACAGCTGAGCCCGCTACAGTCGTAGCTGTGTGGGTCCCATGCCCATCGTCATCTCTAGGCGATCTCGTCTCCATTGACTGATCAATCGGGCCAACGGTAGCTTCATATCCTTTACAAAAGAACCGAGCTCCAATCAGTTTCTTGTTACAGTTCGACGAACCAAACTTGCTGCCTTCCTCACACGCACCCTTCCAGGTACTTGGCACAGGCCTAAGGCCCGTGTCATCGAAGCTCTTCGCCTCTGGCCACACACCCGTGTCCAATATCCCGACTATGACGTCGCCCTCGGACGTGGCGTCCGGGAACATTACATCACTCTTTCCTAATCCCAGAAACTCTGGCGTTCGAGTTGTATGAAGTTCATATCTCACTTCAGATCGAACAGACAGAATCCCAGGTTTCCCTTCAAGGAATCGCACTTCCTCAGGCGTCAGCCTCGTTGAGAAGCCATGAATTACATTATCATAAGTATAAAGAAATTCACCGGATTCCGAAACAGACTTCAAAGAAGAATCATACCATTGATAATGATCAGTGAAGCTTTCTGGCATATTGGACTTGTCCATATGAACTATGTAAGTCTCCTTCTTCATCTTCTCTGATATCACACATATATTATGAAAAAATAAGAGCATGAGCATTAATTGAAATATAAACCTCAGTATCTTCATATTTTTTTTTTATATTTTTCTGCTGAAGTAGAGGAAATAAGCAAAGTTTAAATGTGTTTATATGTAGGTATGTTAGGAGCAATATATATAGTAAATTGTGAAGAGGGCTTTATCTCATTGCGAAGCTTTAGTCTAGTGGGCCAAAGGGTGTCTTGCGTGTTACTGGCTTTGCTGATACTTTTTTCTTCACTTTGTTTTTTTCACTTTGTGAATTATTGGTACTCACAAATAGTTAGGGGATGTTGTTGTCGGGATAATAATTGTTATTGTTAGGTAATGATGTGACTTATAGATAATAAGATTTTGCTTTTTAGGGAAGGATCCTTCGGAAATAGCTTCACTATGGGGGTAGTGTTTTTTAAAGGTAAGGCTGTGTACATTTTTGTGGTTTATTTCTATGAAGAAAATTTAAAACAAGTCTGGTATTCTTGTTTTATAAGCAATTTTTTTATTTTCGAGAAATTAGAAATTGGGTTTTGAAATGAATTTCAGTGGGTTTTGATTTTTTTTTTTTTGGTAGTTTTTTTATATGAGTGTAAATTAAAAATCAAAAATCAAAAACAAGAAAAAAAAAAAAGGTCATGTTAAAATCTTTAATTTTTACTTTGTAAAAGGCCCTGAAATCTCAGGTGATTCCGTGTTCCAAAAAAAAAAAAAAAAAAAAAAAGAGAATAAGTGATTCCAAAATATTTAATGAGCACATCGGCATCATTTAAATTAATTCCATTCTTTACCATACAGTTGGTCTAATATAAAAACAGCCCAGAGAGGAAAAAAATTATGAAAATACCCACAAAAACAAACAAAAAAATGATTTTAGTGTAAATCAATCAATTTTTTTTAAAAGTTTAAGTTTATGGGTGAATGCTTACAATTGGTTTTATATTCTAACATGCTTTCTCACACAAATGTCAATTGGACTTAAAGTGTAGGTACTACACAGATTCACCTTATATTTTGTACTTAAATTATGTTAATATAGAAAGTAAGTGCTATTAGGACTTGAACGTGACCTCTTGGTTAACAAAATTTTAATATCATGTGAACCAACTAAAACCAACTTTCCCAAAAATTTACGCTAATAAGGAAAGGCCCAAAATTAGTTTTATACTTCAAAATTTGGGTGGTTCTCTTGTTTTATCTAGCTTTTTTTTCAGCTAAAAACCATTTTGGAGATTTATTTTGGAAAATTTGGAAAACAATCAAATTTGAAGGAGAGTAATCTTTTTAAAAATTTGCAAGGTTTTCGACATTAACTGGCGTATATTGTCTTTTACTTCTAGTTATTTGTTAAATGGAATCAGGACTTACTGATTTGCAATTTTTGATTCCTCCCCCCCCCCCCCCCCCCCCCTCGAAAATGATGAATAAAGTTTGTAACTTTTGTAAAATTTTTTATAATGACATTTTAGTACCCTGTAAAGATAAGACTACATATATTTTACCCTCCTCGGAATCTGCTTTGACGAGAGCTTCTTTAAAGTATTGAGTTTGTTGTTGTAAAGTTCAGTCTAGTGATAAAATTACCGACATCTAAACCTTAAGAAAGAATTCTTAGCTTTAAATTCTCTTAACCTTGCTTCCATGTAAAACTTCTGTAAACTTTTGTGTTTAAATAGTATCAATACTGGGAGGGAGAGGTTTGAAATTGGAACCCGTGGCTTTTCAATTAACAAGACCGTGATATCATATCAAGAAATTAATTATACCAAAATCTTGAACTGATTGATGAGGGTCTAAAAATGATTTTATTTGCTAAAAATCAATACTAAGAAAATGAATGCTTGACTGTCAATGATCAGAAGAAAGTTAAAGAGACAAGAGGATAACACTAAGAACTTTTCAGATTCTTTTATTCAGCAGAAACAGTAGTACTTATCTATCAGCATAAGCTTTTAGGATAGTTGATTTTTTAAAATGGTATCAAAGTCTTGTTTACCTAGATGTCATGAGTGCCAATCCGAACACCCTCGCTTTCAAATATTAACATAATTTATGCACAAGTTATAAGGGGAGCCTGTATAATATCCACACTTCAAGCCTAATTAACATTTGCGTGAGGAGTGCGTTAGAGTATAAAACCAATCTTGGACTTTTACTGATCAACTTAAACTTTTAAAAAATGTGGTTTCTTAACAAAAATAATGCCTAGGCCTTGTTTGGTATGTAAAAAATAGGTGCCGAAAATAAAAATTCATAGGAAGTACGGATTTTTACTTTTGTTTGGTTGGTATGAAGTAGATGCGGGAAGTAGAAATTCATGGAAAGTACAGACTTTGGCCCTTGTTTAGTGGTAGGAAGTGAATATTACTAAACAATTGCAATTCCTTCATAGCACAGGAAATAACGTACCTAGCCTCCCTAACTAAATTCTAATTCCTTTGTTTTTTACTAGCTTTCTGAATGAAGTTTTATTTCCCAACCAAGCATGTTTTACCTAGTTTTTGTAAAGTCGGTAGAAGTATTGAATTCATAGAAAATATAATTGTTTTGCGGGAATTTAATTTATGCTAAACAAGACCTTAATATTTATAACTCTACTCAAATTGATTTATGAACTTCTCTTTTGATCACACTAATCTCCACCAGTCAAACGTTAGAAACAGAGAGGAAAGCAAAGTAAGAACTTCATAAAATTTTTTTTATTCCTCAATTGAAAGTACTTGAATCTGAATGGACAAAGTATTAAATTATTTTCAGAAAATATTCATGTCACTTTTTCTTTTTCTTTTTAATTTCTTAAGGATAATGAAATGATAATGCCTTCCATCTAACACTGCACCCACCATCATTTTCCATTTATTTATTTATTGTATTAAAAATATATGTCTGTTATTATTATTGTTTTATTATTATATTCATGTCTGATATTGCTTCTTTCTTTTTAAGGATGGAAGCATTAGAAAACAACTTATTTATCAGATAGCACCTTTTTGAGTAAGATCGTGTATATTTTATTTTACATCCAAAGCCTATCTTGGAGGGAGCTTTTTCTGTATGTCTTTTATTATTGTTGACATGTCTAATATTATTTTATTTGACCTAAATTTTATAAATATTGTTCTTTCTTTTTTTTTAGGGTTGGAGGCCTTCAGAAACAACCTTTCTACAAGGTAACACCGTATAAGAGTAAGGTTGCGTATATATTATCCTTAAATTCTGTCTTAGTGGAGACACTGAATTGTTGTTATTGCTACTGCAATAAAAATAATAAGGGGAAGAACCATTGATAAGCCATCAATTCATAGGATGCTTGTGAAATGATATATGAGGAAATTGTGCTGTTAGTTTTGAGCACTCCTTCTATTTCAGCTTCTTACCTGTTTGTATTTATTATTTGCTCAAAATATCTCCTCTAGGTTCACTCTTGACACTGACCTCTTATCAGTGAATTTGGCAAAATTTGACACAATACAAATATAGCGAGTTTGGGTCGTGATTTTTGGAGTCGGGTTGAATTTGATTGTTACGTCTAATTTGTTCTAGGAATTGAGTTTAGTTGACCCGTATTCAGCATGTTTAGCTTATTTATGTACTTGTGTTAGGTTATTTGATGAATGTTATGTCAGCATGAGATGATTTGCCCTTTTTTTATTATGTTAATTTGATAATTTATTTTGACATTTATTACTAGTATCAATTATAAAATGTATTACTCTAATATTTATAAGTTGATAAACTAATATGTAGCAAAAAAGTCACTCGTATAATTAAAAGGAAAACCCTCGAGCTTCCTATTTATTAACACCATATGGTAAGGATTTAGAGTTCCCGGAGTAAATTAGAGTTACAAACCCAAAGGGTGGCCTAAAGAATTATTTACACTCCACGACGGGATTTGAACCTTAAATCTGTTACTTAATGAAACATAAAGTTTAAGCGTTTGTTTGACTAAACTTTCTAAGTGTTCTTTTCGGTGGAAAAAAAAAAAAAAAATTTCACCCTTTCAGGATTTAAAAATGTTTGACCTAAAAAATATTTTTAAAACAAGCAGCTATTTTTAACTTTTAAGTAAAAGTTGAAAAAATAGTTTTTTTCTTATAAAATAAAAATAGAAGCAAAAGTTAAAAGTTTTTTTAAGATAAAAATACCCTTAATTAAAAAACTTTCTATAAAAGTACAAATTATACATATAATATGATATTTAATACATTAAGTTAGATCATGAATTTTATTTGAATGAACCCTTTGTGTATGTTACATTTTGTGTAATTTTAACAATTATTATTTTTTTATTTTTGTTTATTTTTAACTAAAGAGGGTGGATTTGTGGAAGTATAGCTGGAGTGGGCCCCACCCTGCCCCCCCCACCCACCCACTATATTTAATTTCTGATTTCTCTTTTTTTAATATTTTTTCATATAAAGTAAAAGTAAAGTAATATTTTCAGTGCTTCAAGGGCTTTTCCTAAGCAAGATCTAGAGGTATAGATGTACGCAGCCTTTCTCTTTTAAAGTACCCTGAGGGAGGCTGTTTCCAAGAACCCCCAACCTGAGGGGTGCAACACGAGGACTTTCCAAGAAATCACCCATTTTGGTACTACTCTTGCCTAAGCACACTTAACTTTAAAGTTCTAATGGGATTCGGTGCTTGCGTGTTGGTACCATTTTATATTTTTTCATATACACAATTTAAATATAATTTTTGTATATTTATATTGTATTTTAAAATAAAATGGGTCATCGTAAATTCTATTAAATGTCTATTTTTCATAAGGAAATGATTTTATGTATATATATATATATATTTTAATTTCTGTATAATTTGGCTGTG
Organism: Simmondsia chinensis; assembly: GCA_018398585.1. Lineage (NCBI taxonomy): Eukaryota > Viridiplantae > Streptophyta > Magnoliopsida > Caryophyllales > Simmondsiaceae > Simmondsia > Simmondsia chinensis. Next base: position 36,791,795 of record JAGTTD010000007.1, read on the forward strand.
ACGGTTTAGTCCTCATGGTGAAACTGAAGAAATAGCCAGTCATATGAGATAAAAATGGCTTAATACAAACTTATATAAAGCCATTAGTATCCCAATTTTTGTTTAGTCAAGCCGTGAAAATTTTTTTTTTTCAAAAGCAGTTTTTACAAAAAATACTTTTGTAAAAATTGCTTTTAATAGTGGCATTTTAATCCCCAAAATATTTTTTTTTCTTCTGTATAAAATGAGAAGCACTATTTTTTTCTTTCTATTTAAAAGTAGAAAAATAATTTCAGTAGAAGCACTTTTTTTACAAAAAAAAGCTTTACTAAATATGCTTTAATATAATTAAAAATATAAGGACTAAATTTTATATCTTTAGTATTATTATTATTACTACATATTAAAACAGAGAAAATGGGAGTGGCGTATCTTGTAGGAGTAGTAGTAATATATGATAAGATATTGGTGAACATGCTTGTAAGCAATCCATTACTCTATGCGCCGTGCGGTGTACCATTATACTTAATTTTATTTTTATTGTTATAATTATAATAATACTACTACTAATAATAATAATAGTAATAATAATAATAATAATAATAATAGTAATAATAATAATAATAATAATAATAATTATTATTATTATTATTATTATTATAATTAATCTAAAAATAACCTAAGTACATATCAATATACCAAAAAATGATCCAATTTTATTTTCTAGCTAAAAAATAATTTAACTCTAATTTTTCTACTAAAAAATAACTAAATTCTAACTTTTCTATCAAAAAATAATCAAACTCTATTTTTCAGCCAAAAATAACCCAACTCCAATATTTCTACAACAATAACAACAAACCCAGTGCCTCCCAACTCCAACATTTCTACCAAAAAAAAAAAAACCAAACTCTAAAAATTTGATTTAAAAAATACTGAATTGTGGTGCATGATATGATGTTCCGACAATATATTTTTCTTCTATGTATTTTTGGTTTCGCTTGTTCTTTGGTTGTATTTATCTGTTGTTTTGCTTGTTCTTTGCCCCTGACTGTTGCCCTTTGGTGAAATTGTACTCAATTTATTAAAAAAATTTGTTTTTTTTGGTTTAGTTAGGTGAGAAAAGAAACCAAGCCAAACCAAAAATGCATAAAAGAAAAATATATTGTCGGAGCATCATATCACGAGCCATGCTTAGCTACCAATTCAGCATTTTTTTTAAATTGATTTTAGACTTTTGTTATTTTTTAATAGAAAAGTTACAATTTGGTTTTTTTTTTTTTGTTAGGAAATAGAGCTAGATTATTTTTTAATAGAAAAGTTAGAGTTGTATTACTTTTTAGTAAAAAAGTTGGAGTTGAGTTATTTTTTAGTTAGAAAATAGAGTTGGATTATTTTTTGGTATATTAACATATAGTTGGATTATTTATAGATTAATTGTTGTTATTATTATTATCATGAAATTAACAGATCATTAGTGGTATTTCTTCAATTTAAATACATGGGAAACTTTTATTTTTGCAATTGTTGTTTACGTTTCCACATCTTCCTCATTTTTAAGGTCAAGAGAGAATACTAAGCACACTATTGACAGATAGTCTATCCTAATGCATTAGCATATACAATTATTTCGATATCTGTAACGATTCCTCTTTTACACTTCATCGGCTTTGCCAAAGCTCACCTGCGTTTGCTACAAGATAGTAACTTGATTACCTTTTCTAGAATATGAGGGACTCCAGCAGTGTCAAAGTTAGCAAACATCTCTCAGATATCTTCAATAATGGTTCTAATTTGCAATGAGCATTTAAACTCCTTCTGAAACATCTTAATAACAGTGAGATCATACTATAATCACCAATGATATAGTATTCATGCACCTAAGAGGGTACCAACACGCAAGCACCGGATCCCATTAGAACTCCGAAGCTAAGCTTGCTTGGACGAGAGTAGTACTAAGTTGGGTGACCTCCTGGAAAGTCCTCGGTGGAGGTTCTCGGAAACAACCTTTCTTCAGGGTAGCACCCTAAAAGGGGAAGGCTACGTACATCCACCCCACCCCCGACCCTGCTTAGGTAGGAGCCCTTGAGATACTGGGAATGTTGCTTTTATATAGTATTCATGCATAAGAGGGTACTTACCTGGGATCCATGATACACCAGAATGGCGAGGTGGATGAGGATGTCAACAACAGGATTAAATTAGGCTGGCAGAAGTAGAGAATGGCATCTGGGGTGCTGTGTGATAGAAAGTTCCCGTTAAAGCTAAAGGAAAAATACTATAGGACGGTAGTAAGACCGGCTATGTTATATGGGGCAGAGTGTCGACCAATGAAACAAAATCAAACACAGAGGATGAAGGTAGCAGAGATGAGGATGCTGCGCTGGATGTGTGGCCACACAAGGAAGGATAGGATTAGGAACGATGTAATCAGAGGTAAACTAGGTATAGCCTCGATCGAGGATAAATTGCGGGAGCACAGCCTAAGATGGTTTGGACATGTTAGCAGGAGACCGACTACAGCCCCAGTCACGAGGTGTGAACAGCTTCAGACGATGCTAGGTAGAAGAGGGAGGGGAAGGCCAAAGAAGAGTTGGCTGGAGACGATCCGTCACGACTTAACCCACCTAAACCTGAGAGGGGAGATGGCCTCAGATAGGGCACGATGTAGGGCTAGCATAAGGGTAGCGGATGTGGCAGCATAGAATAGGGCGGCGAGCGACTTGTAGTTTAAGATTCCTAGGCAGTCATAGCCGCAAGGGGTGCACATATATGCTGATTAGTTTATTCTCTGATGACTCGGCTGTTTTCTTGGCTTACATACATACTTAAATACTTGCATGTCTATTTCCTTCATTCATTTGGCGATAAATTGATGGTTTTATTTGCAGGCGCTCCTGTACTTCAGGTTGGGAGTCCTCAAAAATAATCCCCTTTCCACTCGGAAGGGGTATGGCTGCGTACATATACCCCTCCCAGACCCTGCTTTTGCAGGAGCCGCGAGGCACTGGGATTGTTGTTGTTGTTGTTGTTGCATAAGAGGGTACCAACACGCAAGCACCGGATCCTATTAGAACTCCGAAGTTAAGCGTGCTTGGGTAAGAGTAGTACTAAGATGGGTGACCTCCTGAAAAGTCCTCGTGTTGCATCCCTCAGGTTAGGGGTTCTTGGAAACAGCCTCTCTTCAAGAGGGAAGGCTACGTACATCTCCCCAACCCCCCGGGACCCTGCTCAGGCATGAGCCCTTGAGATATTGGGAATGTTGCTTTTATACAGTATTCATGCATAATGGTTTAAAAGGGTCATTGTCCATTTTCTTTTATGGAAAAATTTTAGCTTTGGCTTCTCACATTATGTTTCAATACAATCTTCCTTTCCTATTCAATTTTCACTACTCACTGCTTTAGTAAAGTTTAAACTTTTAAGACAGTTAATTCCTTAATATGGTATCAGAGTGTAAACTATGGTGCATTTTACGTGACGGATATGTCACATATTAACTATCTATGTTACGAGTCTAATGTGTTTTTTTACGTGACGGGCATGTCAGAGTATAAACTATCTTTGGGCATCTATCTATCAGTTTCTATACTCTTAGAATGGTCGGTTTTTTGATAACAGAACCTCATACTGCTAAGGTTGTTCATGTGTCCAAATCTTAACCAAGTTGTACCACATTTCGTTGAATCGAAGATTGATGAAAGTCCTACCACTAATTCGATGGTTAGATTGAATAGTTATCAGACCAAATCCAATCGTATTGTTATGTCTACATTTTATGTCTTGTTTTCGAGCCCCGGCAATGCGGACCTTATTTTTTAGTTCGAGCCAATATACTCGTTCTTCTAGGATTTTTTTAGGGTTTCACCTTTGAAATAAGCTTGTATCCTCCATTTCTAGAACATCATGAAAGCTTTCTACTTCTGTATGTAGGTTTTTCCCTCATTTAAGGGTTTTCCGCGTAAATCTCTGTCAACTGTGTCTCTATCTCTCTTCTCTTCTTATTTTCATTCACATCTGGTTTTTAGCACCTAAATCGAATCCAACTCTTGGATGTTTTCACGTAACACGATTCTAGACCGAGAACCCCCTAGTTGCTGTTCACGCACTTTAGGATCTTGATCGCTCCAAAGTCATAGAAAATCGAACTAAACTAAAGATCAATAAAGAATTGAAAATTTTTTTTTAGAAACAAAAGAAAAACGCTTAAATTACTAAACAAAGCTAGTAATGATACGAAGCCCAATGAAATCGTATGTAAACACCATTATGTTGGTCTTGTGGGAAGAGCCTAACGCTACCATCTTATCGGTGGCCTTATTATCTCTACGAAACACATGAGTATCTTGTTGGGTGGATTTTAGACAGTACATTTTTATACTGCTAACATTCTCTGATGTCCGTATAAATCTGGTTGTTTTGTTTTTGATTCTACAAAAGAAAAAAATAAATTTGTTATCAAGTACACGAGATCTGAGTATTTATCACCTAGATATTTAAGCATCTTAATATATTCTAAAGTATCCTAATGTTTCAAAATTTTATCATCTAAGTAGCCTGTGCTGAAAATTAGAGAATTTTTGCAATAATCCACTCAATTTTCATTAGAAAATGTTGATGTGTTACACGGTTACGAGAACGCATATGAGCCAAGCTAGTGTTATCTACAAAAATCCAATGGAATAAGAAAATTTCACCGAATTTCAACGGAGGATACCTATATGTTATTGGATTGTGTTCCATGACAGAAATTCTTAATCAAAATCTACCGAATTTGAGCAAAAGGTATTTGATTGATAAAAATTTTAGAATACACACATATATATGGAGTGGCGTTCTTATGAGAGGGTGAGAGCATAAGAGGGGCGAATCCGGACCATCTATTATAATGGATGACCAAGATTTGTTAGACATTAAAAAAAATTAACAATCGACGACCAAGATTTGTTGAGTATTGAAAAAAAAAACAATTTTCTTTCCTTACCTCTTCTTTTTTTCTGCCCCATAAAGGAGTAAGGGCCGTAAATTGTTATTTTTTTAATGTTCAACAAATTTTGGTCGTCGTTACAATGGAGAACCAGAATTCGTCCCTCTCACGCTCTCACCGTCTCATAAGAACATCAATATATATATATATATATATACACCAATTGCTTTGTGGAAAGAAACAAGTTATAATTTGGATGTTGGCAAAGGGGACACTTCACTTATTTTGTTTGAGATTCTTTGGCCAATTCCTGTGGCATATACTTACAAGTTTTCAATTTATTTTGATCACGACTTTATTATTAGTATTATAATTGCGATAACTCTTTTCTCATAATTAGGGTTCGCAAGTCTAAAGAAGGCTACTAGTTAAAGAACCGTTAGCTCTCTTACTGACTGATAAGTAATACGTAAAATTGCGACATATCATGTCATAATCATAATTATTGTAAAGAAAGCCATGTCTTTTCTTTATGGTGAGTGTGGATCCAGATTCAATCCCTTATTTATGTATCAGCTGCAAAAAATGGTAAGCATGTCATTGTCAATGTGACTGTAAGTACCAGTTGCAGAACGTGTTTGATCGTGCTGTAAAATTATTATTTTTATTTATTAGTTTTGTACGTGAGGGTTCATTTACTAGGCACTAATGCACCAAATTTTATTAGAACTTCGAAGTTAAGCGTGCTTGGGCGTGAGTAATACCAGGATGGATGACCGCTTGGAAAGTCCTTGTATTGCCAACCCTATAAGGTTAGGTGTCCTTAAAAATAGCCTCTCGGTAAGGTTACACCCTGAAGGGGTAAAGTTGCATACATCAACCTCCCCCCAAAAGACCCCGCATAAGCGGGAGACCTTGAGGCACTGGATCTACTGTTGTTGTTGTTGTTTGTTTTGTAGGTGCATTTTCGAGAGTTAAGAAAATATATTATCTTTTCGCACAAAATATATAATTCGGTTCCTAAATTTACTCTACAGGAGAAACACCATTTTTTAACTTTTCCAAAGCAAAAATATAGATTCTAAGATTATTTACACTAAAATCTCATTTATTTTGTCCACTGTTTTAATTTAATCTTCATACTTTTTAATGCGTCAACTTAATCACTGTACAGCTCACATTGTATTAATTTAGTCCAAAATAGTCAATATAAAGTAAAGTTAATGACGTAAATTTTAAAATTACAATCACATTGGATACAAATAACCCAATACAAACTAATTCATTAACTCAGTTAGAACCAATCAATGATCAGAATATTAAAAATTCAACTGCTAAAATTTACTCAAAGACTAAATTAACACAATTAAGAATACGGATCTTATATTGATATAGTGAGCAAGGTACATTAACATTTAACGTAAATTATCCTAAATTCTATCTTTTATCTAAAATCGCTTTTATATTTATTATATTGAGGCTAAACATATAAAATATTTAATAAAATATTTATTTTTTATAAAAACACTTTTTTTTTTGGGTTGGTTCTTGGGTTGGGCTTATCTTTTTTTTTTGCAGGTATCCTTATTATTTTTTTCTTTTTCTCACATTTTGTGTGTGCTCTTCGAACCTCTTATTTGAGGCATCGGCTTTTGTTCGCGGGTGTATCCTTACTAATTATCGAGAAAAGAAAAAGAGCAAAAAGACAAAATATAATGCAGGGGGGGGGAACAACTCTTAATAAATGTGATGAAAAAGAGTGGCTCAACGAGACTCACTCATTTTTGCCCATTCCTTTACCCAACTTGTGTAATCAAAATCTTCTATTGGTTGTCATTTATTGTCATCATTTTCGATACTCGGGTCGACATTTGAAGTTCGTATATTCATCGTTATCTATTAGAATCTGTTTTCGTTTGTTTAAGTTCATTAAAAAACAACGAGTTCTGTATTTGGGGTGAACTTTATAACTTTTCTTGATAATTGAGGTACTTGCAAAACATCTGTGTAATGTGGGGAATTGGGCAGGCGAATTAAATCTGCATAACCCACCAACATTGTCCATATAGAAGAGGCAAAAATAGGGATTTTGCGTAAAGGGGGTTAGGAGGTGAGCAGACGAGTTACACAGTCGCTCGTTGTCGAAGCAAGATGCTGATGACTTTAAACAACTTGCTTGACTCGTTGAAGGATTGCTTCCTATCCTGTTATTCTGTAGTATGCACTTTTCTAGTAATGGAACCCTGAGAATCTAGAGCACTTGACGATACACCCTTATTTCAATAGGACAACTCCTTGAGAAAACTCAACCTCACAAAGACTCCAAACCCACCAAAAGAGACATAAATGTGCATGTGCGCACACGAACATTCCCTTTTTGGTAATAAAAACGTGCATGTCAACTCACATCTCAAGTTATTTACTTCATATTATAATACGAGCTAAAAGTTTCTTGTACTATAAATGTACTTATATGTTTACCCAACAAAATGACAGGTCGGAAAACGATGTGTTTTCATTAATGAGGCACGTGCTTGAAAATAATTCAAAGTAACCAAACACTCGAAGGCAACATCGCCAAAGTACAAACACTTGAGCTCGAGGGAGTTACCTAGAACGTCGCAGAAGAAGCAGGATCTCAAGCCCAAGAGGTTACCTGGGTTGTTAAAAGAAACGTGGGCATCAAGAGTGGTTACAAAGAAGTTGGAGATGTGGAGAAGAAAGAAGTTGACCCCAAACGAGTTCCATTTTTCCTCGAGCCTTAGCAAATCATGGAGAGCTCGGATCTTAAGGCATGCTTGTGCAAATATTGAAGTAGTAATTATAATTCAGAATCTTAAAGGAACTATTAGCTTACCAAAGGTTTCCATAACCACATCACAGACTCTTCGGTTTATTTCTACACGTATGAATATTGCAGCTTCAATTAGCTCTTCCAAATACAATCAAAGTGGTGGAGACGGTGTTCAAGAAGATATACTCGATGTGCCTTCTGTCATAATCTTTCACACTCACCTCTATAGTGAATTTCTTGTGCCCCTCATCCAAGATTTTAACCACTAAGCTTTGGGCCTAAATGAGTTCATCTTGTACTGGTGACCCAAATTTGTTCACTTCGTCTTAATTTTGTTAAACTTGATCTCAATTGAGGTACTTTTAAGTTAAGGTTCCCGGCCGCCTATGTGAGAGCACCAGGGTTCGAGCCCCCACTAGAGCCCCCCCTCCCCTGAATTTATCATGATAAAAAAAAAAGTTAAGGTTCATGAGATTGAATTAAGCTCAAGATAGGTTCTCGAGATCTTTCCAAATTTTACAAAATTTGGGAAGATCTATCAAGAAACCAACTTTTTCAGAAGCTTGAGCTAATTAGTGAAAGCCTACGATTAGTTATATTCTAACTTGTCCCTTTATACAAATGCCCATTGGGCTTAAGCGTGGTTGTTATACATGTCCACCTTATACCTGCCTTGTGCTTAAATTAAGTTAATATTAAAAGTGGAGGCTATTTGTATTCGAACTTATGACCTCTTGGTCAACAAGACTCTAATATCATGCCAAGGTACCAACTTTTCCAAATGCTTAAACTAATAGGTGAAGGTCTAAAATTGGTTTTATACTCCAACAGTATGCATATATATATAAAAGAAATTTTCAACTATAAGATAACGGTTTATAGATTTATTTTATTTTATTTTTCTTGGAAAAACTACTTGAGTTACATGATAATTTTAGCTTTGTCGAGTGGCTTATCTGTACTTCGGATATGCCAATAATTATCGGAAAAAAATGATAATTTTAGCACTTTTCTATATTTAAAGCATTGTGTAATGCAATGAGATTCCATTTGATAGTCCATCAAGATAAAGGATCATGCGTATCTTAATTTGATTCTAAAAATGAAAAAGACCCATTAATATTATTTAATCTCATTTATTATTATTATTATTATTATTATTATTATTATTATTATTATTATTATTATTATTTTGTCAACAGAGTTTGGCTTATTGTTCACATGCTATATTTATTATTATTATTATTTTGTCAGCAGAATTTGGCTTATTTTCACGTGCTACATTTTTGGCCGCCATAATATATTTTGGTTCTTTTCTGTGAAAATGCTTTGCTTATTGGCACTATATATGTGCTCTCGCTTGGTTGTCGGGAAGTAAACATAGAAAATTAAAATTTTTACGAATTGGGCATTTACCTCTTATTTAACCAGAAATAGATATAATATAGGAAGTGAAAATTTTTAAACAATTTTCAATTTTCTTAAAATGCAAGAAGTAACTTACCTAAGTAAATTATAATTTCTTTGTTTTTAGCTAACTCCCTCCAAAAAGTTTTATTTTAACCTATCAGTCATATACTTTATACTTACTTTCTGAAAAGTTAACACAAAAGTTAAGTTCTCGGAAAATATAACTTAAAAATAAAGAGCCAAGAAAGTAGGCATAGAAAAGTAAATGGTGACCCACCAATTATTGACGTTTTGGTCTTTTCATTGGACATAAAATCCCTCCCCGTGGTCCTTTTTTTCTTTAATGGTCCCCAATCTAAGAAGGTGTTAACACATAAGTACTAGATCCCATTAAAATTTTAAAATTAAGCATACTTAAGCGAGAGTAGCACTAAGGTAGGTGACCTTCTAGAAAGTTCTCGTATTGTATCCCTCAGGTTGGGAGTTCTCAGAAACAGTCGTCCTTCAGGATACCCTGAAGGGGGAAAGTTGCGTACATCCACCCCCCATGACCTTGCTTAGGTGGGAACCATTGGGGCACCGGAAATGTTGCTTTTATATATATATACAAATCGACAGTTTTAAGACCGTTCATGACAAACAGGAAATCCTAAAGTATCAACTCTTATGAGTGACGAGAGGGCTCTGTTTGATAGAGGTTGCCACACTGAAGGACAACTAACGAATTCGCGGGTCTATTTGCATTCCTTAAACAATGAACGAGAGTGACGTGGATACACTAGTGACCAGTGAGATGAATATCATCCTCGGTACTTAAGATCTCCGTTGGAGTCGCTTACGAACACATAATAGTTGTAATCACCACCTCATTATTAGCCTATACAAAAGTCTTATGCGGTTTAACGTGATTGAAAGGGTCCAATTTTCTGCTTAAATAACGACACCAGCTCTTAGACAGTAGGCCCATGTTGTCTTCCAGGTGTTTGATTAACAAGTAAAACTACTTTGAAAAAAAAAAAGCAAAATCTATTACCCTAATTTTAGCGAAAAAGGAAATAATACTTTATCTTTTAAACGAAAGCAAAAGCAAAAAACTTTTCGACACAAAACGCGCTCGCTCAAAATTTAAAAAATGTGTCTTGGAAAGTTAATAATTTTACAGTACGACCAAACAGGGTTTTAGTCTCTGTATTTATGTGCTTTGGCTAACACTTTTCAACCATGTTGAATTATTGGAATGGCTAACATTCATGTCTTCCACTAAATAAACAAATATCTAAAAATAATTCAATTTACACAAAGATTAATACATAGGCCTCGTTTCATATGTAGAAAATAAATGCAGGAAGTAAAATTTATAAAAACTACAGATTTTGGCTCTTGTTTGATTGGCAGGAAGTTCGTAGAATACGAGAGATAGAAATTGCTTAGTAATTTTCAATTCCTTCAAAATGCAGGAAGTAACTTACCTAGACCCCCAGGTAAGTTCTAATTTACTTTGTTTTTAACTAGCTTCTTCAAAGAAGTTCTATTTCCCATTCCGGCAACCAAATATTTTTACCCGCTTCCTGGGAAGTTAACACAAGAATTAAATTCCCGAGAAATAGACTTTCTATAGGAATTCAATTTCTGTACCAACCAATCGAGGCTGTTGTGTCAAGTTTAACTTAGGGCATGTTTGATCAAGTTAAAAAAATTTCTGACAAAAATTTTTGTTAGAAATTTTTTTTTTTAATCTTTTTTTTCTACTTTTGCTTTTGCTTTAAAGAAAAAATAACATTTAAAAGCACTAAAACAGTTCTATTTTTATTTAAAAGCACTTTCCCTCTTAGACCAAATAACTCAAATCCTAGAAAAACTAAGGTTGGTAACGGGGCGGGGCCAGGCCGGGCCGGGCCGGGGATGCCTCCTCAATACCCGTACCCGTCACCCAAATCTAATACCTATACCCACCCCATTACTCTACACGGGTATGAACTGGATACTCATACCCGCCCCATCGGTACAAACCAATACCTATACCCGCCCTATTACCAGCGGGTATTTAATATCCGCCTTAATATGGGACACAAAATGATTATTCATTCCCACCCATATTGATTATTTAATACTATTTTTAAAAATTTAATTTTATTTTTTCATAACATTGATAAAGAATTTAGGTAATTGAATTTAAGCATGAATTTTTTAATTTAAAAGTTAATTAGATACAAAAGAAAGAGCGTATGATGGATATAAAGCGGGGCAGGTATGGAGCAGGACGGGTACAACACTATATCCATACCCGCCCCATATCCGTAACCCATATGGGGCTGGCACACCTTACCCATTTCCCTTACCCACCCCACTTATACCCATACTCGCTCCAAATAGGATTATTATTTACAGATAATGGGTTTTATCTACCCCATTTTCGTCCCTAAGAAAAACTTTTTTTTTCCCATAAAAAGCACATTTTTTTCAGAAAAAAATTCAATTAAATGGGTCCATTATTGTACAAAAAGTGGGGCCCTTGGCCTTGAGTGGAAAGAAAAGTAATTGTGGAAGATCGATACAATTGAGGGAGGCCCGTTTAGTCATACTGTAAAATTATTATTCGTATTTTTATATTTAAAAAGTTTTTGATTTTTGTTTCTAATTTTAATTTAAAAAGTATTATTTTTTCTTACTTTTTTTTCTCGAAGCAAAAAAATAACTTATGCTAAAAATTTTATCATTTAGTTATTATGAGATTTTAATATACATAGTGATAAATCTTGAAGATTGAAAATTTTATCACCTAAGTGTCTTATGTAAGAACCTGGAGAATTTTTGTCAAAATCAAACCAACTTTATTAGAAGTCGTTAACATGGTACATAACTACGATAGTAGATATGAGTAATCCCAATGTTTTCCGTGAAAATCGATGGCTCATGAGAAAACTTGTCACATCACCATTTTTTGAAAGAAATACGTCTAATTTTGATAAAAGATATTTACATATTACTGTAATCATATTTAATGTATCATTTTTCAATGAAAATCCACCAAATTTAAGCAAAGGATGATTTCTAAGATTTTTAACACTCGAGATAACTAAATATCAAAATCTTGACAACGTACAGTACCTTATTACACAGATCACAAAATCATAATATAAATGATAAATGCTAAAACTTCATGATACCTAAGCAATGAATTTCCATTGTATTATCAACGAAGGTGCCTGTACATTTTTGCTGAACGGTAAAGATCTATTTAATATCATTTTTCTTTTACACTTTTTTAATATTCTAAAGATTAAAATCATGTATTAAAAATATTTTTTTTTCCTTACTTTTAGTTTTTTATTCTCAAACCTATTTTCCTAATTTAGGTGAAACAAAAAAACAAAAACAAAAACAAAAAATATTTTCAAAATCCAATACATAATTTCTCAAGAACCAAAAGGTAAAAAAAAAAAAAAAAAAAAAACAATACCAAAAGGATCCTAACCTAAAATATTTTCATTTCAAAAAAACTTTTTTACTCCTACAGAACAGTGCAAGTATGGTGACTCGTTAATTAAAGGTCACACGATACCCAGGAACAGGCAGTGCATCCGAACCCTTAAATTTTAAGGTCACACAATACCCAGGAATAGGTAGTGAACATCGATTAAACGAAACCGAGAAGCGGCAGTGAAGCAACAACCAAAGACTTTTCACTATCTTTAGTGGAAGAGTACAAGACACCGTAGGCATATTTATACACAACTGCGTAAAACTTAGCACGTTGGTAGGGACTAATCAACGATCGATGGTGTGGTGGTGCTATTGGGTTATGTGTAATGCCCGGTTGTATTGGGTCTTATTTATAAGATATAGGATTGGATCAATCCTATTTAGACCCATAACACACTAAAATTTTTAGAACGGTGGCTCCATGTTACTGTTAGGATTTGAGTTAGGGTTGAAAAGGTTGAGAGTTGAGACGTCTATTATAAACTCTAAATGTTATAGTGAAATTATTGTACTCCCCTTCGTAGATGCAAACTTCAGCTAAACTACGTAAATTCCGATGTTCTCCCCAATAGCTTTTTGTATGTGATTGTTATTTCAATTTGTGCTTCGTAAATTCTATGGGTGATCCTAACAAATGGTATCATGAGCCTAATAGGTGCTAGTGGAGACGGGGCAGTTAGGTCGGTCCAGTTCAGGCTCCAAGCCACGATATAGAAAACATCCTAAACCCTAAGCTTCGACTTTGTGGTAAAAACTTAACTAAAGTTCGAGCCCTTATGATTAGATATATCTTAAATTCGTATGATCGCATCTTCTAAACCCGGTTACTTACGAGAAGAAAGTTCGCTAAAACGACCTTGCAAGTAAACCAAGAGTAGCAACTCTAGGGTCAACGTAACCACGGCAAGGTTTTCCAATAACTAAAGTTGATGTATCAATATTACTAAGGATTCCATATGAGTCTAATAAGAAACATCATGTCAAAAGTCGTGAAAGAGAAAACATCAATATATAAGTCATTCCATTTAATGTCGATTAGTTTTATGATAGAATCTCACTTGGGCTCATACGTGGACTTCATATATGTCAATTCACAGTAAATTTTCACAAGTTTTAGTGATATAAGAGTGAGAAAGTTTGTATCAAAGAACTCAGGAGGGTAGACTTTTCACAGTCCTGTTTCACCGAACTCTGAAAAAAACTGTTTTTTTTTTAAAACACTTTTTGTAAAAAGCGATTTTAATAAGGATACATTCATCTGAAAAAATTCTAGTTTTTGCTTCTACTTCTATTTAAACGCAAAAAAACATTTCCTGCTTGTATTTAAAAGCGTACTTCTTTCAAGACCGGACACTCTCAAATCCTAAAACCGTGTTGTTTTCCCCTAAAAGAACACCTTTTCGGGGGGAAAAAAAAATTTAGCCAAACAGACCCACTACTGTGAAGAGATTGTTCTTCAGACGCGAAACCGATCGTTTACATGATAACCAGATAGAGTCGTCATCAAACATATAGACATCATATAAACAGAATGATAATAAGACATATCCGAATTACACAAAGCTTACTTACAGAAATGCATGCCATGACACCTTTTCTTTCTCCCTTTTTTTTGGGTTAGACACCACCCGCTCCAATACTGCAAAGTCAAACTGAAAATAGAAAACGATATTAACAGGTACCAATCTTTCAATGTTTTGTAGGCCAAACCGTGGCGATGAATCGATCATATAGACCCAGGAGAAATCACTCCGGGGATGGTAGAAGTTGAGTGCTAACACGAAGCTAGTCATTTGTTATCCTGAAATGTAATGGCAAACCAAGTTGAACGGTGTTAGAGATGCTTTAAAATTTCGAGCGTAACTGAGAAAATACGAGTGGAAATTTTCTTTATGATCAAATAAGAACATTAAAAGCAAATTCGATCTCGAAAGCTTTATGCAGGACATATTTGTGTTTGATTAGGCACTCGATAAGTAAAGGAGTTGAATTTGAATAGTCTCGATAAGTTAAACAAGCCGAGTTCAAATTGGAGGCGCTCGTCTCATCAAAGTTTGTTATAAGCTCGCAAAGGGGTCATTAAGAAGTCTTGATTGCTTGGTATCACCTTGACAATATAGCAATGACGGCTCACCAGTAGATGGGGCATCTTATTTAATGACATCCGTTTAATGTAAGATAATAGCAACTAATAGTCCAATAACTCAACTAAAATACATTAGGCTAACGAGCTGAATCAAAAATAGAGCATTAAGCATACTCATATTTTATCATACCAAGTCAAACAAGTGTTTGGAAACTCATTCAAGGCTCGGCTTGAACATGTATCGAGCTTCAATTCGAGCATACTCAACTGTATTCGACTATATATTCTAGAATATTCCTAGCATAGGGTTAGTCTGGGGTTTCTCTACTTTATATTTTTGCCCCTTGACTTATGTAACCCTTAAGGATATTATAGTCTTCATGCTTCCTTGTGCTTTGCTTATATATATGGGCCCTTATGTACTCAATTCTATTCATTCAATAATATATTCACTATACATTCATATGGTATCAGAGCATCCTCTCTGATTTACTTCCGTTTTTTGTTTTTCGGCTACTATTTTCTTCTTTTCTTTTCTTGTAAGTGTTGATTTCTCTAGCTTGTTAAATTCTTTACTTTTTTTATATATAATTTGAGCAATGGCATCTAATCCTAATCGATCCTACGCAAGTGCCCTTTCCTCCTCCCCCTCCCCCTCCCTCTCCCTCGGCACCACCCAAGCTACGGTGGAGGCCGGCCATCTTCATGCTGACTCGGTTCATTTGCACCCTAATTGAAGTGAAAGGTAGAGGCACCCACCACTCCTCATATCACATTTTATGTCACCCAACTGATAGCGCATTTGATACTTTGTGGGAATGTTCATACAATCCAAGGGTCAATTTTTGAGGTCCAAATGTTTCATGTTGTCATAGTAGCTTCAAGTAATTGCATATATATACCATCCTTACATTTGAGAAGCCTTACTAATCCACCACTTATACAATGTCTCCATGTACTACATAATATTGTCTTAATAAAAAAATAAAAAAAAAGAATGTACAGAAAGCTAAGGAGCAGATGTCCTCACTCATCAAAATAACAAAAGGTAATAACACAAAGCCCCCTAATCCCTCTGCGATTCTCTTAACGCTGTGTCCAAGAATCTCCCAAAGCTCTTACCGAAAGAGCTTCTAAAAATATCACCTTACTTTGTAAAGAATTCACTGGTGTATAAAACAACAACAACAAACTCAATGCCTCGAGGGCTCCCACATATGCATTGGTGTATAACGGTCTTTGAAAATCCTAGCATTTCTTTCTAGCCAAATAATCCAAAGAATTGCAATTTTAGCCCCCTGAAAATAACATCAGGACATCTTTGCTCCGTCCTATAATATGAAACTTGATCAAAATGATACTCTCAACTGATCCTAGAACAATCCATGTCTAGTCTACAATCAAGGTATTGTCTTAAACCAAAGATAAAAAAGAAATAGAGGGAACCCATCATAAAGTTGAAAGTCTAAGCACTCTCTAATGGTGTAGCTAGATCTACCAGACCACACATCCTAACACTGATAAGCATAGACAACACATGAAGTTGGATTCCATAATGATGATAAACTAATTCAAGTGACCAAAACTTATTACAAAGAGAAAGACACACAGAAGACATACGTGGACAGTTGCACACATAATCTCTTTTGGTGTTCTGTACCACACATTTCCATCTCTGTATAAGTCATCTATATATAGCCTACCTATACATGAATAATTGCACTTATACCAACCCAACCATGAACCTAAACTATGCAAAATTTAGGAAACGAATAAATGTAATGTATGAACTTACACGAAACATGTGTTCAATTAATCTAATCAGTGAATGAACATAATACTAAATGATATATGAACTAAGTTAGCATCACCGGTTTTGACATATAAAACAGAGAAAAGATTCAAACATTTGCCACGAATATAATAGAAAATAAAATGCAAGATAGGAAGAACTAATATCATACCCTGTGCTCAGAATTAGAGTCGCCAGGCCCTATACCAGATTCCATCTCCGAGTTCCTGAAAATTGGAGTTTTTGACCATATTTAAAAGGAAGAAGATGAATGGCGAAGAAACCTTCACTTAAATACACCCAAGTAAAAACGATCCAGAGTACAATAATAATCGCGCAAAAGATAATACCTTTGATAGATCAAAGAAGTGCTTAAACTAGAATCTGGTGAACTATGTACTGCTGCCTCGGAAGAGACTGATTTATCTTCCACCTAACAGAGTATCACACAGAATTAACCGAAAGCAAGAAATACTTGGGCTCCAATTGGTTCAAAGGAAAACATTTTCTTTATTTTTTTCCATAAAATATTTTCAATCAGAAGTGTTTTTTCCTTAAAACTTTCTCTTTCTAACTAAAGAAAACGATTTCATTCTAGTGATTCATATAAAGTTCATGCTTGGTCAAGTTGAGCTTGAAGTGACATATATATGACGGGAGATCATTGCAGAAAATTTTCTCCATCCATTACGGAAAATGTTTTCACCTTAAATTGAAAAAAAGACATTTTTTCCACTATGGAGGAAATCCACTTCCATATTTGTTATTGCTATGAAGTTATGCAGAGAAATAATAAAATTCATGCGGAAAAGGTTTTCAGTCAAAACAAACGGAATCACAGTTCAAGGGAGTTGTTTTTGCTCGGGACTTACAGCTGGGTGCACTTCCATCAATCCGGGAACGTTGTCAGTAAGGAGGGTGATGTATTGCTTCATGGCTTCCTCTCGACTCATGCTCCCCAGAGTTTGCCAAGCATTCCTTGCACAATGCAATAGTTGCTCCATTTTAGCAGCTTGACAACCCTGTTATTTTTAGCTACTATCAAACTATACCCTCAAACTCTTTCTTTTTTTTTTCTTTTTTTTTTTGGGTAACCCGGGTGTCTACGCTAGCTTAGGCGCACTATTCTGCACGTACTATCTACTCAGAAGTTTACCTATGCGCAAAGAAATAACGGAATGCCTGTTTGGCAACGTTTTCTGTTTCGGAAACAATTTGCCTTGTTTTTGGTTTTCTTTTTTCAGTTTTCACTCAAATTAGGAAAAAAAAGGATGAAAAACCAAAAACCGGAAAAAATCATTTTCAAAATAACTGCAAATAGAAAATGGTACCAAACATACCCTTAGTTTATGGTGGTCCCCAAGGTTCTCTATATTTACCAAACTAGCTCCTCAACAACAGCTATTTTGGAATTCAGTAGGTTTCCCTTAACTTATTTAGAACTACAAGAAATGTTCATCATCTCCTACCATGCTGGATCTTTCTAAATTTTATGCTAAGCTATTTGAGACTAGAAGGGCTGAACACATCTATATAATATATATATGTATATATATACATATATATATACATACATATATATATATATATATATATTTCCCGTTGCGTTTCATAAAACTGTAAGGTCCTATTTGGCAATACGAAATTAAACCCTGAAATTGAAACTGGGTCTAGAATTCGAATTACATTGTTTAGTTTACTTGTGATAGATTGAGCTACAATTTCATTGCTCAATTCCTATTTAACTAAAAATCATACATTCCAAATTTTTCGGGTGGCGGAAAAGGACTTATAGTTACAAATTAACTCCACTAATTAGAAAGTTGAAACCAAAAATAACCCAACTTGACTGACCTGAAACCAAGATGATTTGAAACTAAAAGATCTGACTCAACCTGAATCTTGAAATGACCCAACTTTACAACCCAAAATGACCCAACTTAACTTACAACCTACACTATTTGACTCAATGCCCGAAATGATTCAAAACAATTGACCTCAAACTAGGATGACTCATGCACAAAATGCACCTGCCTCACTTGGACCCAACTTGAATGTAACCCATCCGAGATGGCCCAAATCCACAAACGATATGACCGACAAAACTCAAATCCTGAAAGGGATTAGCCTAATTGACCCAAAAAACCTAGGATGACTGAATCCGGAAATGATCCAACCTAGTGGGAGATAACTTGAAATTTCGAATGACACTACTCAATTGACCCAAGACCAAGATGATTGAAGCCAGAAATAACACGACCCTTCTGAAACAAAACCAGTGCTAACAAAATTCTGGAATGATCCGACATTGTTAACCTAAGATCCGAGATGACTTAAGCATATAATGATCCAACATGACTAAAACTCAACCTAAGTTGACCCGAAACTTGAGATGATTCGAACTCGAAATAATTCAATCCAAACGAAACCCGAACCTGGCTGCAAACCCAAAATGATCAAACTCAATAAACACAAACCCGAGATGACTCGAATTCTTATAGAATTACAATTTCAACCTTAGATTCCTTCGATTATCGGAAGGATGGAATCTCAATTCCATCTTGATTCCATTTCCAAATACCAAACAAAACCTTCCGCAAAGTTTTCAATAAATGAACCAGCTGCTTGGACACAGAGACTGAGCTAAATGAATGAACTTTCCTACGAATGTAAAGCTGTGGCATGTATTATCATGTATAAACTCTTCTGGTCCTATTCAAACTAAGACTAACGTCTGTTCTATCTGTACATTTTTTCTATATATATGGTAGACCGACAACCCTAATATTCAAATTGTCTATTCTATACTTTCCTACTTCAATTCTTAACAGCATAGACAACAGCTTCGATTAATCCAACAATCGAACAAGCAAAGAACATCACAACTTTAAAAGGGATGATAGGCATTCATATTGCATACATTCTACAACCGAAATCGAAAAGAGAGATGGCCAATACCACTTGGCTCGAGCCAAGAGCTTCAAAGCCATAGGCTGAGGCTCATGGCATGGCCCTTCCATGGCAATCTTCTGCAACCCATACAACTGCATCATCACATCATTTCCCAATTTTCCTAACCGACTTTCCTTGTCCCCACACTCGACAAAGTTCGTCGCCTTTGCAAAATCTCTCTCCAACTCACTACTCTCAATCCCCTCCCACTCTTCATCACTCAACATTCCCTCCAAATCATCCTTCTCGGCAATTTCCCCTCGTTCAACCTCATCAATTGCACTTTCCCCAACCTCCATTGTTCCAAATGCCTCGTTCTTATCATCCAAAGCTGGATTATGAACTGCTCCCAAGCCAATTTCATGGTCTTCCCGTTCCTGGTTCCGTTCATTATCTTCAGTTTCCACACTCTTCCCCTCCTTTCTTTGATCAAAAACACCAATTTGACAATCTTCCGATTCCTGATTTCTTTCCTTCTCTTCAGTTTCTTCATTTCCTACATCCTTCCTTTCCTTCTTTTGATCAAAATAGTCAATATCTCCCCCGCCAATTTCAGCAAACCCCACAATCTTTCCCGCTATACTTTGATCAACCGCAACATCATCACTCCGCACTAACTCCTCAAGCACCCTTTCCCCTTCTTCCTCCTTTGCTCCGCTATCTTGGAATCCCATATTTCCCCCCTCATTATCATGATCTTCCTTCTCTTCAGTTCCTTCATTTCCCACGTTCTTTCCTTCCTTTTCTTGATCAAAAACATCAATCTTTCGCGCTAACTCCTCACACACCCTTTCCTCTTCTTCCTCCTTCGCGTCGCCATCTCTGAATCCCTCATTTTCCCCTTCATTACCGTGATCAACAATCTCAACCCTCTCTTTGACTTCAATTTCATCATCACCCTCTCTCTTACCATGATCAACTACACCAATCCCTCTAATCTCTCTAACCTCCTCCTTAAACCCTTCAATTTCACACCCACCCACTTCATTCTCCACCATCCCCTCCTCTAAGACCCTCTCACCCATCAAACCCTTTAAGCAGTCTTTCTCAAATTGACCCTTCTCAACAAACTCATTGCTCGAACCGGCGAAACCCATCACCATAGCAGTCTGATCAGCAAACTTCACCCTCTTCTTCTTATTCTTCAAACCCTTAACCCTCAACCTACCCTCATGACTACCCACAAAACGCTGCGTTTCATTCTCATCCCCTCCTTTCACCTGCTTATCGTCAGTAGAAGAAGAACTACAAAGAGCTAAAGAAAACAACTTTGCAAACAAGAAAGAAAGGGCAATCGCAAAGCAAGCCCGCCATAGCAGCTCGTAGCCAAGCTCCATAACACTTGGAGATTCACCAGCAACAATTTCAGAAGAGAGACAGAGAGAGAAGAAGACAATTGAGAAGAGAGAGAAAGTAGAGAGAGAAAACAGAGAAGAATATTTGGAATTGGATTTTGAGAAGCAGAAGAAGAGCAAGGCATATTCGAGGGAACAGCCGAATTTCTCGGTGTAAATTCATATATACATGTAAAATCAAATTATTGTTTAAATAGTTTAAAATTTTAATATATGAAAATTATCACCCATTTACCGGATACTAATACATCGGATCCCATTAAAACTCTAAAGTTAAGCACTCGGACAAGAGTAATATCAGGATGGGTGACCTTCTAAAAAGTTTTCATGTTGCCAACCCTATAAGGTTGAGAGTCCTCGGATACAGCTTTTTTATAGAGTTACACCCTCAAGGGGTAAGGTTGCGTACATCCATCCCCAGACCCTGTTTAGGCAGGAGCTCTTGAAGCACTAGGTCTTTATTGTTGTTGTCTCACTTAAATATTATAAAATTTGATCATTTTATTGTTTAGGTATCTTAATATTTTAATATATATATATATATGAGGTACTTCAAAGTTTCAAAATTTTATCACTTAACTACCTTATAAAATAATTAGTGAATTTTTCTAAAAACTCAAATATTTTTATAATAAAATATTGATACAATATATAATTATAATAATATGCATGATTTATATCAATTTTTTACTGAATATCAAACAGAATAAGAAAAAAGCGTCACTAAATTGTGACGAAAGATATCGCCATATTAATAAAATAATAGAGTATGTTAGAATTTTATGATAGAAAATTAAAATATTATAATAGAAGACACTTATATTACTATAATTATATCATGGGTTAGTAATTTTTAATAAAAATCCATATAATTTTAAAAAAATAGTACCTAATTGATAAAAATTTTAAACTTTGGAGCACATAAGTGATAAAAATTTTTAAATCTTAATATATATTATTGTATATATTAAAACACCGTGATAGCTAAGTAATAGATTATCTTTAATATATATATATATATATATATAACCGAAATTATTACTTAGCAAGGTTTGAAATCTATCATCTAAATATTCTAATATTTTAATATATGTAATAGAGTATCTTTATGTTTTTTTTTAACATTAAGTATCTTTATGTTTAAACATTTACCATAAAATTTTAAAATTTTATCAATCGGATATCCTGTTATCAAAATTCGATTAATTTTCGTTGGAAAATGCTTAAATTGAAATTGATTCTAATAATATATTAGTATATTCGTTAAAATTTGTTAACTTTTTATCCAAAAATGCTAACATGACATATAATTTTTGTGAATATTTTACGACAATTCACTAAATTTTTTATGAAAATATAGACACTATTTATTATATTATTATAATTATATACTAAATTAACATCTTTTTATCAAATTGATCATATTCTTATAAAAATTCATCAAATTTAGACATATAGTACTTAATTGATAAATACTCAAACATTGGGTATCTTATCTTATTGTATATGTTAAAATATCAGAATACCTAAGTAATAAATACTCAAACCTTTTTTTTGTTTTGATAATTAGGCAATTCATTCCACTCAAAATGCAAGTACAAGTAGTAATTTTCCTAAGTATTAATTTTCCTACATATAATAATGTATTTTGATATTTGAAAATTTTATTTAAGGTAATATTTGTCAATTCGTATTAGATGAAGAATTCACTGGGCTTATAAATTAATTTCTTTGCTCTTAGAACTGCAGTCTCAATAGAATCCTTACTAAAAACTTAACAAATTTCACTATTAGGTCGAATTATTATAATATATATATACATCAGCACTTTTAATAAAATTTTGTCAAGATTTGGTAGAGTATTGTGGAATTGATAAAATTTTAAATTTTAAGATACCTAATAGTACATTTTAGGGTTATTTATACTAAAGGTTCCTGTACTTTTTTCATTGTATCAGTTTAGTCCTTATATTTTTAATTGTGTCAATTTAGCCCCTTTATAATTTAAATTATGTCAATTTAATCATTCACTTAAATTTAAGTTAAGTTGTTGATATAATTTTTTGTGGCACAATTACGTTAGATGCAAGTATTTTACTAAAAATCCATCATTTGACTAACCCAATTCATGACCAAATCATAAAAATTTTAATATAAATTTTACTCCATTGACCAAATTGACACAATATCAATTATAAATAGACTAAATTAATATAATTAAAAATATAATAACTAAATTAATATAATAAATAAAGTACATAAAATGTTGGTGTAAATAATCCTAAATTTTAAAAGTCACGATTGTAATATATTAAAATATAAAATATTCAAATAATTAAAGATAAAGTGTGACTCAGCATTTTTTTTTTTTTTTTTTTTTAAAGATCCATGGGGTCCAAAGCGAATGGAAAAAGTGTAAAGGAGCAATTAAGACCGTTCAGATGGAAACGGACGGCTGTGATGCGATCTAGTGGGATTGCGTCATCATTAGAGTGTAGGGAACGTTGATTACTTTGGTGCTTCACACGAGTATCAGCGCGCGTACACTTACGCGTTAATTCCAAGGGGTGTAAACGAGCTGAGCGAGTCGAGCATCCCCTGTTCAAACTCGAGTTCGATAAGTCTTATCAAGCTCGAGTTCGAGCCGAGCTCTTATCGAGCTTTCGAACCCTTTGTTTAAGCTCGGTTTGTTATGATTCTTTTTCGTTTGAAGCTTGGCTCAGCTCGGCTCATTAGGCTGGTCGAGCTGATTCGAGTTCCTTATCGAGCCGAGCCAAGCCGAGCTTCTTATCGAGCAAAATCGAGCTCATAGCTAACCTAAGCTTATTATCCAGTCAAGCTTTCTATAGAGCCAAGCTATTCGAGTTACTATCGAGCCATTATTAAACTATTTTGAAGTTAATATTAACAGCTAACAAACCCTTAACAAGCACCTAACGAGTTATTAAAGAGCTTTTAAAGAGCTCTTATAGAGCCTTACCAAGCCCTTATCAAATTGTTAACGAACATTAACGAACCAAGTATCTCCCTTGTTCGAACTCAGCTCATTGAGCTTATTGAGTCTGCTCAAACTCAGCTCAATAAGTTATCGAGCTCCAATAACGAACACGAACAAGCCATAATTGATTTCGAACGCGAGTAGTTCATCAAAAGTTCGGCTCATTTAAACCCTTACATGAATGCAATTGTATCGAATGATTTGCACTTATCACCTAAGTATACTAGTGTTTTAATGTATACAATGAGTTATATTAAGATTTAAATTTATTAATCATATATCTTGTGATTTCAAATTTTTATCAATCAAGTATCCTGTGTACAAGGTTGATTTTTGTTGTAAAATATTGACTTTAAACATAATTTTAACTTCAATATATATCGTTGTTCTTAATCAAAATCTTAGAACGTGTCCATATAATATTGACATAACACATTTTCTATATAATCTATATGTACTTTTTATTAGGATCTGTTAAAATTTTAACCTAATCTACTAGTCCTTTTGCTAAAGCCACATATATTTTTTCTTCTATAATTAGCGACATGGTCGCATTACAAAATGACAACTCGTATAAACAATGCTACAATCAACCCACATAAAAGCGAGGATCAAGGACCAAATATATAGAAGTCAAGACAAAACGGGAAGATAGGACAAAAACAGAACACACAAACAGAAATGTAGGAAAGAATTAAACAGATACTACAGGTATTCAACACTGCAACTAAGAAGGACATGGATAGGGCAAATGATCAACTGAACCAAAAGTGGAGCTAAGATTGACAGGGTTAGAATACCTAAAACCCTATTCCACTCTTACAAACAGCTCAACCATATCCTACTTATCGCAGCTATAAGATAAACTAAGTTTTTCCCGATACTGCCATGCACACCTCGCATCATAATTTGTATATTATTGTAATTGTGTATCATATTGCATTTTTTTGGTCAAATGTAACAAAATTCTTTAGATTTCAACATAGGCCTTACATGATACACGATGGTAAAATTTTCAAATCTCGATATATTTTACTGTATATATTGAAATGTTAATATACACGGTTGTTTCAACTCAATCCTAATTAGACATAATTACCTAAAGGAATTAAGGCCTTGTTAGATATGCGGAAAGTCGATGCATGAAGTTACAATTCATGGAAACTATCGATTTTGACTCTTGTTTGGTAAGCAAGAAGTAGGTAGAATGTGGGAAGTACAAATTACTAAGCAATTTTTAATTGCTTCAAAATACAGAAAGTAACTTATCTAACCTTCTAAGTAAGTTCTATTTACTTAGTAATTTTTAATTTATATGACAAATCTATCCCTTATAATCTTTAAATATGATAACTTTACTCTTCTAATTATGATTATTGTTAGAGTATAAAACCAATCTTGGGCCTTCACCCATCAGCTTAAACTCTTGGGATAGATGATTTATTGACATGGTATCAGAGTCTTGATGACCAAGAGGTTAGGAGTTCGAATCTCAACAGCCCTCACTTTTAATATTAAAATAATTAAGCACAAGGTATGAGGTGGGCTTGTGCATTGTCCACGCTTCAAGCCCATACGGGCATTTGCATGAGGGGGTATGTTAGAGTATAAAACCAATCATGAGCCTTCACCCATCAGCTTAAACTCTTGGGATAGATGGTTTCTTGACAATTATCTCTATCAACTTTATCCTTCCTTAGTGAAAATCGAAAGATTGACAATGGGAATAACAGTCCTTAATTGCATTTAATGCAAAGTTATTGTGTCAACCAAATAAAATATAGGAATTAAATTATCAAAATGTCTTGTTTTTCATATGGGCAATCAAGCATTTTTATATTACTTCCTAAAAAGTTGACAAGGAAAGTGAATTATCAAAAAGTACAACTTTCTATAAGAATTTAATTTCTTTAACAATCAAACGAGACCTAAGTGTAACTCAAATTCAACTCATCTTGTATTTGTCTAACCCACACTCGGTATCTTCATATATATTCGTATCGGATTATCGTATCATGTTAAAATTTGCAAGCATCCTGGTACATTTCCCATAGGAGAGGGCCCTATTGAAATGAGGCACGTGCAGGGGAAACGACAGCTTTTGGTCTTATCCAATGCTCCACCGACGTGTACACGACAGCCTTTTATTTTTGATTTTTAATTAAAAATAAAAAAAAGTTAAAAATTATTTTTAAATCTGATTTATCAGCATAACTATAAGAATATAAGTAGGCGTGGCCAACGGGCCGGGTCAGCCTGGGAGTCCTAATTTTTTTTTTTTTTTAAATTTTATACTACTTTTACTTTATACTTTTTAATAAATAAATTTATACTTTTAAATATTAAGCTCTAAATGTGTTGTATTTGTACTTGTTACGTTATTTATTTATCATTATTTACTATTATTTATTATATATTTTATTTATTATATATATTTAGCATTATTAGTGCTTGGGATAAAATATATTTGTATCTCATATTATTTATCAATAAATTATAATAATTTTAGTACAAAACGACTTTGTATTTTTCAAATTTTGTAATTTTTTTTAAGCCGACCGAAGCGGGCCTGGCCCCGGAGGCCCGCCGGCCCTCTACAGTGCCGGGCCAGCCGGGCCCCGGCCCATGGCCACGCCTAAATATAAGGATTATTTATATTTTGGTACATATTTTTTGATAAAATAATAAAAAAGACCCTAATTTTTTTTAATTATTAAAAAAACTCTTGAGTTTTTGTTGTATTAATATAAAGGCCCTTAAGTTTAGTTGTATTGGTAAAAAGATCCCGCTCCAGCATGATAAAGTCATTTTTTGCTGACAGAACTGACGTATCAACTAATGTTTTGTTAATGCTACAGTAAAATTAAAAAAAAAATACCATTCAATAACCTTATTTTTAATAAATTTATACGAAAATAAATATTTTCTACGCAATAACATCTTAAATTTCTTGCTTATAAAGTAATACTAGGAGTATTGAAGGGTATCTTAGTCATTAGGGTGTCACCTTGATGGGGTAAGACTGCGTACATCCTACCCCTCCCAGACTTCACTCATGCGGGAGCCCTTATGGCACTGGGTCTGTTGTTGTTGTTGTATTTTACTATAGTATTACTAAAAAAATATAAAAGAAAAGTTGGCACAACAACTCTATCGACGGAAAATAAGGTTATCACACCGGAGAGTGTCCTTTTTATTAATACGACAAAAACTTAGAGGCTGATGTGTTTTAAAAGAGTGTTTAAAACCG
Source organism: Simmondsia chinensis (assembly GCA_018398585.1). Taxonomy (NCBI): domain Eukaryota; kingdom Viridiplantae; phylum Streptophyta; class Magnoliopsida; order Caryophyllales; family Simmondsiaceae; genus Simmondsia; species Simmondsia chinensis. Next base: position 36,818,821 of record JAGTTD010000007.1, read on the forward strand.
TTTACTCGCATGCATACGAGATCGTCACAGCTAAATCGGGTATATGGATCGTATCCACAGGGAATCGGAGTTAAGTCATATTTAGTGATTAATAAGCAATTGAAATCAAGTTTTTGTTTTTGAACATGAAATCAAGTTTTTGTTTGTTTGAATAATTTGTTGAATGAATTAATAAATCTAAATATAAACTAAAGTTGTCAATTCAATTAAGGTTAATTCAGATAATAAATTTTGGGTAGCTTTACTCGTATCCCGTCATTATATTCTACTATGACAATGATTTAGGAGGCTTAGTGGGTTAATATTTAAACTAGGCTTAGGGTAATGAACTAGTCTAAAAGCATAACCTATAATATCACCCTAACATATAGCATTGGTTATCTCATTAGTATCACTTAATCCCTTTCTTGCTCTTAGTTCAATATTAAACCTATATTAATACTTAAGTTAGGGTTTAGGGCAATGAACTAATCTAAGGGTATAACCCATCGTATCACCCTAGGTGTAGCATGGACTATATCAATAGCAATAACAAATTCCTTTGTCACTCCTAATTAAATATTAATTTATATAAAGGATTGTGTTTAGGGTTGGGTACAGCCTCAACCCTAACCACTTGTAAAAACCAGTTATGTTATGTCTAGGCTACAAGCTCATTGACTAACGCTAATAATTTGGAGATCTCACCATAGCTACAAGCTCATACTAAGAAATACCAAACACAATCCTAAATTCTCCACAATAGTGCGTATATAACATAACATAAATCAATTGTCAAAAACATAATATAGATCCAGAATACGGGCGGCTACCCGCTCTTCATCCCTAAACTAAAGCCCACTCCTTCATAGGAGTTTTACACTTCAAATCCAAGAAAGAAAACAATAATGACAAAACTAAGGATTTAAAGACTCCCCGAATTGATGTTAATGTTGATCCTTGCTTTGATTCCCCAGTACTCGAACCACCCACGCTTTGGCGTTTGATAACCCCTTAGATCTCGTAGCGGCTTCGGGAAGGAGAGGATGAGAGGAGGTGTGGCATTCATAATGCGGGCGCTTTTAAGGTTACGCGTGCAGAGCTGTCGCCGATCGATTGGCAGTTTGGGCCGATCGATCGGTGAGGTTTGTATAAAAATGTCGATCGATCGGTGAGGCTTGTATAAAAATGCCAATCGATCGGTATTGTTGGTCGATCAATCAGAGGGCACACTGCTTGGTTCACCGAATTGGGACCCGATGAGTCTTCCTTTTTGCGCACATGGTCGGGTTTCTTCGAATAGTCTTCAAATGTACTTGCTTTTGCCGTTATTCATCATCTATTTGCTCTGACGTGTTCCAAGAATAAACATACATAAATGACAATCAAAACCTACATGTAGAAGCCGAATATATCACAGGAATGAGAATAAAGTATGTAAACGATGAGGCATATCAGGGGTCTTTTTAATATTTCAAAAAATGTTAGGATCCTATTTATTATTTTTAAAAATATCGGGTAGTAAAATATAAATAACCCAAAATATAATGTATAGTGATGTATTTAGTAGACAATATGCATATGGTTGTCAGACTTGTTATGTTTGCATCATATAACTATAAATGATCATGTGACTCGTCATTCGAAGACAAGTAATTACAAGAGCATTTTACAAACTCTCTCTAATTCTTTCTCTAATCTCTTTCTCCTCATACATTCTTCTTTAAATCTAATTCAAATTCAAGATACAATCATGATTGATAGCATCAAATATTCCTAAGATCCCAAATTATTAGTCAAAATTAATGTAACTATTCAACTTCTAATTTACCAGAGAGGGCACCAACACGCCATCACCGGATCTCATTAGAACTCCGAAATTAAGCTTGCTTGGGCAAGAGTAGTACCAGGATATGGGTAACCTCCTAGGAAATCCTCACCCTCAGGTTGGGGGCATGAAAAATAGTCTCTCTTCAAGTTGAAACCCTGAAGGGGGAAGGTTGCGTACATCCGCCCCCCTAGACTCTACGTAGGCGGGAGCCATTGAGGCACTAGGTATTTTTCTTTCTTTTTTTTTATTCAACTTCTAATTTATTAAAAATACCCCTTGAACTATAAACCAAAACAAAGCCCGGAAATTTTTAATTCTTATGACAGTTTTTGGATTCGTAATTTCTTAGTAACTTTTAATTCGTATGACAAACAACTTTTTTTGTAGTAATTCTTTGTTTAAATTATTTTGCTTAGTTGCAATTATTTAAAGTATCGGAGCAATTATTTACAGACTATTATTTTAAGATAGTTAGTGACAGTATTTGTTATAGATAATACTTGTTAAGTAATAAAAGCATATTGTTATGTATCAAAAAGACACCGCTAGTATCTCTATAAAAGAAAAAAAGTATTTAAGTGTCAGATAAATGAGATTGAAAGATTGGCCATTGGTATAATAGTAATTTTAATTATATTTCATGGTAAGTTATGTCAACCAAATAAAATTTATGAATTAAATTCATAGAAAGTTCTATTTTCTATTCAGGCGAGCAAACACGACCTATTTTATGAAAAATTGACACAGGAAGTGAATTCCTGAAAATATAACTTCTTTTAAAAATTTAATTAATTTGTCAACCAAACGAGACTTGAGTAAAAATCAACCTAATACTAAATGATACATGAACTAAGTTAACTTAACAATTTCCAGCAAACATTAATTATTTAAAAAATACTTAAGTTTTGAATCAATTATAGGCATTTTTGATAATAATCTTCATTTGTAATTTTCTACTTTTTAGTAAACTAAAAATTAAGTTTTGAAAATAATTGTTTCTTGTTTTCAATTTTATGTTTGCAGAGTTTACTCAAATAAAAAGGGATTATTATTGACAGCCAAAAATTGTTACTATCAAAGTAATGATATGACCTACCCAAGAGGGTACCAACACGCAAATATCGGATCCCATTAGAATTCTGAAGTTCAGCGTGCTTAGGCAAGAGTAGTATCAAGATGGGCGACCTCTTGGGAAGTCCTTGTGTTACACCCCTCAGGTTGGGGGTTCTCAGAAACAGTCTCTCTTCAGGGTAGCACTCTAAAAGGGAAAGACTGCATACATCCACCCCTCCCACACCCTACTTAGACGGGAGCCCTTGGGGCACTAAGAATGTTGCTTTAGACCAATGATATGACCTACAAATAATAAAAACAACATAATTGCCTGGAATCTCTATGATCTGGATAATGACTCTTGTGAGAAAGAAGTGATCAATATATAAACTTAGCGGACTACTTAATATAATACCTATTGATTTTAAGAAAGAACTTTATTTGGGCTTATACGTGAACCTCATACGTTTCAACTTCATGAGTCGCGCCTAAAAAACCCGATTAAAATTTAACAGATCTAGTTTTTACAATAATATTTTTTAACCTGACAGTAACATTACCCTTCAAAAAAAAAAAAAAAAAAAATGTTGCCAAAACTTGATCTTTAATTTATTTCAAAAAGTTAAAATTATGATAAAAGAAAGTTAAGTACTTTGAGGTTTAGTGTATTAATATTTTAATCCATAAACTTTACAACAAAACAACAACAATAATAAATTCAGTGCCTCAAGGGCTCCCGCTAAAGTAAGGTATGGGTTAGTCCATAAACTTTACAAAATAATTTTTTAGACCAAAAATTTACGTGTATTTAATAAAACAGTACAAACAACGATATAAAAGAATGAAAGTGAAGGCCTATTTGGTACCCTTATAAATTGCTATTTGAATTATTTTATTTAATACATATAAAATTTAGATTAAAAAACTATTCACAAAATTTATAAAATAAAAACTAATATATATTAATATATAATTTGGCTTTAAAAACTATAAATAAAAAAGGTCAAAACAAACAGGGGGCTACGCTACCGGGTGTCGCGTGAACAAAACAATAAAGCTAAGAATATCCCATCCCATGATTCATGGGTGAATGGGTCAAGTAAAATACTGCGCCCATTATTATTCTTTTTGCTTTACCCGCCGGCAAAATCATCTTCCTATATTCCTTTCTCTATTTTATATTCATGTAGCAATGAATTTGAAAATATTGACCATCGTTTCATTAATATATATATATATATATATATATATATATATATAGGAACTAAAGCGTTTACTCAAAAATTGGATACGATAAGTTTCTTGTAGCGATTGCTCCGTGTCACGTAATCTTGTCTCTCTAGTTCGTTGTATGTTTTTTTTCTTCATCTTTGTTTTGTTCCCTATTTTATTACGGGTTGAATCAAGTTTCGTTCATATGAGATGTCTGTTGTTTCTCGACTTTGTTGCTAATTATCAGGAAAGAAAAATCTTCTTGCATGTTTGCTTATAAATAAGGTTTTTTTTTTTTTAACACTTATGAATTATATATATATATTATGACCCGGTAGGTCGTACTCCTATTCGTCCTCATCCAACATGACCTAATCCAACTATCATTTTCTATCCTCCTTTAAACTTTTCTACATAAAATTCATCAACTCATCGAGCCTTTTGTGACTCTTAATGTTCAAAAAGAAGTTCGCCGAATCGTATATGAGAAGATACTTTGAATGAAATCATAATACTGATTGTTGGTAAAGCTATCTAGAATGTAATAGCGAGTATGACAATAATGAGTAAAGCGGAACCGGGTAAGGTTGAATTAGTAAATAAAGTTCATACAAGACAACAAAGAATTTACCAAGAGAAACTGAGTAGGTCGGTCACAAGAAGACTACCAAGCTACCAACCCACTTCTAGTGAGTACCGAGAAGCCGCCAATAAGCTCACATAGTCTTACATGGAAAAGATCTTTTCAATACCCCATCCGACAACATAAAAAGGGGATTGCAAACACCCTAACTCTTACGGTAATGATCTAACGCCTACAACATCAAAAAAAAAACAGAGCATGAGTTCAACTCTCATTATCAGGCGCATGAAAACACAAACCAATTAAGGTCAAAGCAAAATCATAGACAGTTATGATGTGAGAAGCGGTGCCAAGATCAAGGTGTGAGTGGTCGGTGGGAACTTATCGGGAGAATGGAACAAGAATATCGTAGAATTGCAAAGAACAAATTCTAATAAACTAAATGATGTTGTAAATATTATAATATTTTATGGTTGACCAATATACCTTTAGCACAGTAATTGAGCATGTAATTGCTTACACTTTTACCTAATCAATAAAGGACAAAATAACTTTTGTGGCCCCCTATTTAATATATTTATTACAGCAGGACCCGCCTTTGAATTTTGTAGCTCTTCTACCCGCACATGGTTTGGAATAGTAACTATAGTTTGTGTATAAATTGTTGCCATCGTATGTAAATGTGGATACACAGATAAGAAGAAAATATATGAAAAATGAGTAATTTAAATTTTACTTTCCTGTATTCGGTATTTTGATATTCTGTGTTTTTATGTTATAACACATTATCAGCACGAGTTTCTAACCAGCTGATGATTAATGTATTATCTTTTTCCTTTATCTTTTATGATGTCAAATCTTACCAACCTTCAATTTGTTGTTCTTATTTGCCATGGACCCTTGATGCATAGATTCATCTTAATACTATGAATCTCGGAGAAACAATTAAAAAGGAAAATAGCACATCCAAGCAGGATCGTGCTAGAGCAATGATATTTATTCGGCATCATCTCCATAAAGGATTAAAAGCCGAATATCTTATTGTGAAATATCCTTATGACCTTTGGATAAATATAAAAGAAAATTTTGATCACAAAAATCTACAACTCTTCCCAAAGCTCGCTATGAATGGATTCACCTGCGACTACAATATTTTAAAATAGTAAGCGAGTACAATTCTACAGTATTTAGAATTACCTCCCAATTGAAGTTGTGGAGAGAATATTACTGATGGAGATATGTTAGAAAAAAATTCTCCACTTTTCATGTTTCGGATATACTCCTACAGCAGCAATATCAAGAGAGAAATTTTAAAAAATATTTGGAGTTAATCTCATGTCTTCTTGTCGCTGAACAAAATAATGAACTGTTGATAAAAATCATCAGTCACGACTGACTGGATCTGAAGGATTCCCTGAAGTGATTGCTACATCATTGATACGTGGTCGAGGTCGTAAATATGGACGTGATTGTGGACATGGCCGTGGGCAAAGTTATAGTTATGGTCAAAATAAATGGAACCATGGTATCCAAAATGAACCAAAGTTAAAAAAAGTCCATATATTAGAAGGAGAAGAATAGAAAGAAAAAACCCCATGATAAAATGTGTCAAAGGATCTAGAAACAAATTGCTATCGATGTGGTGTGAAAGGTCATTGGACGCGTACCTGTCGTACAACGGACCACCTTATGAAACTCTACCAAACATCATTAAAAGGGAAAGGAAAGCTTGCAGAAATAAATTTTGTTGAAGATATTTCCCCAGTTAATGAAACGTATCTAGATGTGCCTGATTTCTTTGAAGATGCTAGTGGAAGAATTAATCATTTGATCGGAGATGAAAGTGTTCAACTTGAGTAAAATATTTGCTCTCAAATTTATTATATAGTGCATTATGTTTAATTTTAATAAAATAATATTTTTCTAGTTATGAACAAATTATTGTGGAAGCATCCATCTAATATTTTATTATTAACATAATATATTTTGTTATATGTATTAATACTTTTGCTATGCCTTTAAAGAAAAAACACAATTTTATTGCATTATAGTATATTACAATAAAAAAATTACAATAAGATTTATGAGTTACAAAATGTAATTAATCCCTATAGCTACAAGACAGAGGATTAAGACATAAAACCACAATAACCTATACAGATAATCTATCTCTATATCACTCGGGCTCGAGAGCCTTGCAGAGGCTTGGGATTGCCTAAAGTTGAATTGTAAAGGCATCTTGTGAATTATGGTCTTTTGTACCTCTTTCTCTTGACATCACTATAATTTGATACAACATTGGTAATGCATGGATTAACCTTAACAATAATAATATATGTACTCTAAGTACGATAAGAATGGGTATATGATCTTTTGTGATCTAAACTAGTAGTAATCCAGTTGATTTGAGATGATAATATTTCACAATTGTGATGATATGTGAAATTGACAAATTTGCGGTACATGTCTTTCGTGTCAACTGTATATACGATATACGTATGATGTGTGTACTATTTGAGTACTTGAGGTGGAGATATGATTTTATTGATATGATGTTTGCTTCGCTATTGTGTTATATTGACTTTGGTTGAAGTTGGCAGGCGATGGAGCTAGTTGTTTAACAACTCATTGCAGATACCTCAATGTGGGGGTAAGAGCAGCTCGTGATTGATGTGAGCAGTGGTCAACTCTCAAGTACCGCTTTGTTGTAATACAGTGTGAATTGCCATGTATGATGGTTGAGCTTAATGCTTTAACCAATCCCATAATCCGTGACAGGTGGTGTGGACACTGCACATTTGATGGGTTTGGCAAGAGGAGGCCTATTCGCCTCGGGCATAAGATCATAAACGATTTACTCGAAAGAAAGTGATATCACTAAATTGTATAAGGTCTGAAAAGGACCTTATGGATCCATTGATTGTGGAAACATCAAGGGGGACGGGACTAAAGTCTATACACGAATAAACTGTGATGTATCCAACCCTTAACAGGTTCAATGTGGAAAGTCATGGTCTCATTCAAAGAATGCATTGTATTTTATGTTGTCCCTTCCTATGGTGTGATAGTGCAGAGAGGCTTGCACTTGATGGACACTGTCTGTATGTTACCAAGGGGTGAGGTTGAGCTTTAGCTCTTAATGGACCCATATCCATATGTTCAGTGGTATGCGGTAACACACACTTGATGGGATCCACCTATATGGGTGTGGGAGTGTGGCCGCTCCCTATAAAGGTTTAAGACTTGCCTTCTAGAGCGCCTATGAATATCTAGGATGAGCGCATGGCCGACAAAATGCGCCAAACCGCAGGAGTTGCCTAGATCTAGAGTTTGGTATGTGTCCGAGTGGCAGACTATACAATCCCTTGCGAGGTTCAAGACGAAAGTCATCTTGCAAGCTGTTAGTCCTAAACTTGGGTTACCCTAGGTGACGATTCAAGTCACAAGATATCGGCACAGAAAAACTGAACTTCCTTTGCCCAATCTATTCTTCTTTGTTTTTTTCCGCTCGTATCCTTTATGGGGGATTGTTAGAAAAATGATACAAACTAATCTTTAGTTTTATGGGGGGAGTTGTATCCCACATTAGAAAAATTGTGTGGGTGATCCTTTTCTTAACGGGTATATTCATCTTTCGGGGAATAATTTTTCCAAGACCCGTTACTAGCGGTTTACTGCCATTAATTGTGACCGTTGGAGATTTATAAGTAATTAAACAATATAGCCGTTGCAATTCATTACATCCATTATGGCCGTTGGGATTGATGGCTGATTAAATATTAAAAAAAAAAAAATATATATATATATATATATATAATACTCCTCACTGAAAACCGTCGACACAAGACGCGGAAACGAACAACTACGACCCCATTTTGAATCTCCATCGCCGCGCCTCCCCCCCCCCCCCCCCCCCCCCCCCGCGATGTTCTTCATTTGTAAATCAATGCCTCCATGCAATTCAATCCCCAATTCTCTACCGATCTAATCCAACCAAAGCAGAAATCAAGGTGAATCAATGGCGCCGATCTTCAAGTACACAGTTTGCGGGATTGGGCCGAAGATTCGAACTTTGGATGAGAATCGAGGGTTCTATGGCACTAGTTACCGTTACTTGCTTTCGCTTTTTCGATCAGTTTCCCCCTCTCAATTCTCTCTCTCTCCACAAATTTTGGGTAAAGTTTAAGGTATTCCTACCCGGCAATTAATGAGTGCACGTTAAGAGTTGGATCGCATTAATCCTGAAGGACGGCCGCCGGTTATACTGTGTCCACCGGAGCAGAGGCGAAATCGTCTTTTAGGATAGTGGTTCTTACCATGGCGCGGTATCATCGTTTTGTAAGATCTTTCTAATTATTCTCTCATTCGTTGCAATGTTCAAATATTATGATTGACTATTTATCAATTTTCTAACAATTATTTGATCGCCATGTTTATATAATTATTTCTAAATTTTTCTGCAATTTTCAGTATTTTTACTGTGTTTTTGCTGCCAATTTTTAGCTTTAACTTTTACTAAATTTTCACTGGAATTTTAGCTTATTTTACTGCAGTATTTTACTAAAATTTATAGTACAATTATACTGCAATTTAGAACAATATTTTATTGCATTTTATATAAGTGTACTACTGTAATTTAGATATAATTTTCATTTGCGATTAGACCATTTTTTCCAACAATTTTTAATGAGGCAATGTTAAAATGCATATATCTAGGATATTATATTCTATCAGAGTTTTGTCCTGAAGAGCTTTCAAGATATATATCTGAAAGAAAAATATGAATATTGTACTCTTTTTTCCTAGCTAAGTTTTTATCCCACTGGATTTTTCTTAATAAGGTTTTTAACAAGGCATATTCATAGTATATGATAAACCAAGGGAGAGTGTTGTAAAATATTAGAATATTTTATGGTTGACCAATATACTTTTAACACAATAATTGAGTATGTAATTGCATACACTCTTACCTAATTATTAAAAGATAAAATAACTCTTGTGGGCCACTTCTATTTAATGTATTTATTACAGAAGGACCTGTCTTTGAATTATGTAGCTCCTCTACCCGCATATGATTTGGAATAGTAACTCTGGCTTGCATGTAAATTGCCGCCATCGTATGTAAATGTGGATACACAGATAAGAAGAACATATATGAAAAAAGAGTAATTTAAAATTTACTTTCTTACATTCGATATTTTGATATTTTGTATTTTTATTTTATAACAAGTGACAAATATATGGTGGATAAAATATTCAATAATTAAGTGCAAATAAGACTTGGATCGAATATGGGTCAAGTAAAGGTCTAACTCTCGTCACCCGAACATCATAGTTTTCTCCGATTCAGGCTGGAAATGAATACTCTAGGATCATTTTCGGCCCTCTTGCTCTCTTTATCCCTATTGTCGTCTCCATAGCCGGGTTTTAGCGGGCGACGACGACACTAAAAGGCCATGGTGCCTAAAGGGGACTTAAATCAATCAATTTTAAGTACATTCGATATAAAATTAGCCGCAATGTTTTGTACAACACCTATTTGATAAACCATACGTATTTCTTACTCCAATTTAAAATATAGTCTAGATCTTGATTATCGAATTTATTATTTGATTTTGACACGAAGTAAATTTAAACTGGGATGAAAGTGTGTCAATAAACTAATTATATTAAAAGTTTAAACTGATAAGTAAAGATTCAAGAAAAATTTTATACTTTAACATGCTTCCTCGAGTAAATGACCATAGAGTTTGAAGCGTAGATAATGCATATACCGCACTCATACCTTATACTTGAAATACATTAATTTTTCGAGTGGAGCCTGTTGGGATTCGAACTCGTGACCTTTTGGTTAAGAAGACTCTGATACTATATCAATTAACCAGTTGTTCTGAAAACTTGAGCTGATGGGTGAATGTCCAAAAATGAAATGTAAGGCCTATTTGTTGTTGTTTTCTATTCGTAATTTTAGTTCTTTAAAAACTAAAAATTATTTGTTGAAATTGATTTTTCCAGTTGTTGGGTTTTTGTGTGGAAATTGAAAATAAAAAATGAAAATTAGATTACTCATAAAATCTATTTTTTAATTTCTTAAAAATGAAAATAAAAATTCAAATTTAATGTATTTTTAGTTGCTATAGTTATTGGACTTGCTGATTTAATTTGCTAATTGGGCTTAAGTTAGGCCCAATCCCCATCATCATGGCTTGAAAATTTTTTTGGTCACATAATTTCAATGTTGTTAATTTGACCACTTTAATTAAAATCATAAAAATTCCTGGGAAGTCCTTACCCTCAGGTTGGGGGCACTGAGAAACAGCTTCTCTCTAGGTTAACACCCTGAAAGGGGAAGGCTGCGTACATCCACCCCCCAGGCCCTGCGTAGGCGAGAGCCCTTAAGGCACTTGGTATGTTCAGATATGGAAAGAATCCCAATTTTAATTAAGTTTATTGACTTAAAATCTAAAAATCCAAACTAACCTTAATATGATTAAGTAAAATATGGAGGCCTTTGAATACAATAAATTATAAAAATTTACTCACAAAATTTATTAGTATTAACAATTGATACTTTAAAAATCACAAACCCAAAAAGTTGGGGCCCCTAAAGTATGGAGGCCTCAAGCAGTTGCTTGGGATTATGTCTGGTCCTGCGATCAATTTTCTGGATTATCCGGATTTCCAAATCTTTTGGTGTTGAACTACAAATAAGTGAATTATTTTCGCACTCTAAGATTGGGCCGGGCTTGGGTCGCGTGCGAGAGCCACACGCCACTTGCCCAATCGTAAAGTGTTAAAAAAAATCTATTCATGAGTAACACGATGCCAAAAAATTTATTAACACTACTATAAATTTTTTTTTTTTTTTTTTTGTAACTTTGCAAATACAACATTAATAAAATGGCCAATGGTAAACAATGTCCCGGGGCGATGCTTAAGGGGGTTATTAATTATCCTTTTTGTTTTCATATAAATATTAAAAATATTTTATAATATATATTTTATTAGCAATATTCTTTCATTATTTTGTTTTATATATATATATACATATATTATATCCTAATTAATTACCCTTTTTTAACTACACTTTTTCATTCTATCCCCATTTAAGGTAATTAATATCCCTTATCTATTGCTCTGAGTGGGATGATAAAAAATTTAAGGTAAATTATATATTAGTACTATAAAATTTGGTGTAATAATTTTTTAATCTATAAACATTATGAAGTAATTTATTAGTCCATAAGTTTTAATATATTTATTTTTTAGTCCAATTTTAGGTAACATAAAGTACTAAAAAGACAAAAAAAAATTTATACTCTTATTTAAAACGTCGTTATTTTTTCAAATTTAGTTATTTTCTCGAATTTCTTGAACTTTACACGTTAGCTTTTTGTTAGAATGCTAATATATCATATGCTTGAAATTGAACTAAAAAATAATTAAACTAAAATTTATGAACTAATAAATTATTTTACAAAATTTATGAATTATAAAATAATTATACCAAATTTTATGATACTAATATGTAATTTATTCAAAAATTTGTATATGAGTAGTTTATTACTATTAATTTTTTAATTTTCCCACCTTGAATCCGCGTTTAACTCGCGCTATATAAAGAGCTCGTCCACCCGCTTCCCCTCTCTCTCTCTCCCCGCCGCTATATCAATCAATTTAGTTGATCATCGGAGCTCCAAATCCCTAGCTTCAGCCCCAATTGATCGCTGAAAATGGGAGGAGGCAACGGTCAGAAGGCTAAGATGGCTCGTGAAAGGAACTCGGAGAAGCAGAAAGCTGCTAAAGGTTCCTCCTTTCTTTCTCTATTTCTTCAATTTTCCGATTTTTTTTTCTTTTTTGTTATTGTTGCTGAAATTTGGACAAAAACGACATGATTCAAGCTAAAGTTGTCTGAAATTAGCTAGATCTAGTAGGAAATTGGATGAATTTGGATTTAGGATGATGAATTTAGGGTTTGTGTTGGTGAATTGAAGATCTTAGGGTTTGCGGAGAAGAGAGCAAGTAGCGATAAGATTGAGTGTATACGAGCCTGTATTTTTTTGTGTTGGTGCTGAAATTTCGACAAACGCAAGAAAAATGACACGATTCAAGCTAAAATTGTCTGAAATTATTGAAAGCGGATCCGGAATAGGCCATATCTGGTTCGAAATTGGATGTGTTTGGTTTTAGGATGATGATTTAGGGTTTGGGTTGGTGAATTGGAGATTGAAGGAAAATATAGCTAAATATGAACGCAAAGCTTAACGAGTGCTGCGGAATCGGATATAGACTTGTCTTATTGCATTTGGTAGATTCCCATTGAAAACCGTATAGAATTAACTAAGAAGGTTACCAGAGTCCTCTAGTTTTGCATGTCACTGAAAGTTAAGAGTAGGAGATGATGAGTCCAGAGAGAGAGTTGAGTATCGAGAGAGAGTTTTTTAATGATAATCAGTCCTCTTCTAACCCTAATTTCCTAGGAGAAAACCTTCCACTACAATAGTGGGGTAATATCCCGTAATATCTCATTTTATGAGATAATCAACTAACAAAATAGTGACCGACCTATTGACTTATAGTCAACGTCGAACAAGATCTTAGGGTTTGCAAATAAGAGTGAAACTAGCAATAAAATTGGTCCTCATCTTTTTAATTTTAACCTTAACTTTGGTCACCATGCGGGGGACTAATTTCGTCATAAAATAAAACTTTAGGGACTATTTTGAGCAAAAGAAAAGATGAAGGACTAATCTTGAACAAGTTTACAACGATGAGGGATCAATTTGAATGAAAGAAAAGATGAGGGACCAATTTTAACAAATTTAAAAACATGAGGGACCAACGGTGTAAATAACTCTGTTTTGGATCTATATTAATGTTTAATTGGTTTTCTTGGTTTCATTTTTTTTTTTTTGTTTTGTTTTGTGCTTCTTCAGGTAGTCAGCTGGAATCAAACAAGAAGGCCATGAGTATTCAGGTGACTTCCATAATTACCTTTTGCCTTTTTTTTAATCTTTGTTTTGCTAGTTTTGCAAGATATGAGTTCAATCTCCTTGCTTTATCAACCATTGTAGCGTGCCTTTAACTATTTTTCCTTTTTGGTTAGATCTGACTAACTAATGTGAATAGTTCCTGCTCCTTATCTGAAGATAGATAATGGTCGTATCTGATCTTATCGAATCCCTGTCGAGTATTTTATTTGTGTTCTCTCTGTATACGTATTTGTATAGTAGTAGTTCTTTATAAGGTAAACTATATACTTGTATCTTGATATTTAGTGCATAATTTTTTAGTTCATAAGCTTTGTAAAATAATATTTTAGTCCGAAAGTTACATGTACATAGTAAAATAATCCAAATGGTGGTTTGTAATGGTGTAAAATTGCCCTGTCATCTAACTCTTTTTCATTAGTAGAGTGTGATGGGAAGAATAGCGACTAACAAAAAAATATCCTAGCTTTAACTTTTCTATCAAAAAATAATCAAATTCTAAAAATTTGATGTAAAAAAATACTGAATTTGGGTTATTTTTTGGTATGAAAGTTAAAGTTGGGTTATTTTTTGGTTAGGAAATATAGTTGGGTGTTTTTTGATAGAAAAGTTAGAGTTGGGTTTTTCTTGATTAGGAGATATAGTTGGGTTATTTTTTGATATATTGAGATATAGTTGTGTTACTTTTAGATTAATTGTTGAAAAATTAACATAGGAAACCTCAGGTGCTGATATGTAGTTACCATTCTTTACATATAAGTGAAGGGCTTGGCAATCCTATCTCATATTTCCTTTGTATACTATATGAACATACGTATGAAGGGTGAAACGCTAACTATCCTAGATTTCAGGTCGCCATATTTCTAAATACCTCTAATTACTTTAACAGTTCGTTTGATTCGCTATGAAGATGTGTTTTGAATTATGGATGGGTGAGGATGAAATATGTGGAATATGGTTCATACTTGTCACGAAAAATGTGACAGTGACTGCGTCAGTCTTGTAGTCATGGAAGGCGATGACATTAGTAGAATATTGTTCATGATAAGGTATATGCATCAATTCATGTTGCGTTAGATTCTTATTCACAGTAACAAATTGAATTGTGCATTATGAGGTTTCAAAGTATAAGCAAAGCCTAGCAATTACGAAGTGGTTTGCCGCATAAAATAAATTGGCAGAACTAGAGAGGTTGATTCGAGATAGTACCATCCTAAAAAAGGTGACACTTCGTCTGGGATGGTGCAAGTATCATCCTGAAGCATTCTGACGGCATCTGTTTTTCATTCCAATTGCTTAAGAGTGCAAATGAGTCAAGTCGAGTTAAGTATCTTCTTGATCAAGCTCGAGCTTGAGTCGAGCTCTTAAACTCTTGTTCGAAGTTGGTTTAATAAAATGTTTGTATGTTCGTGCTCTACTTGACTTGGGCCGTTATTTGAGCCCATTCGACCGCATAATCAAGTGGAGCTTTCTATTGTGTCAAGCTCTCTTTAGAGTTGAGCTATTTGAATTACTATTGATCCTTTATTAAACTATTTTTGAGCTAATCTCAAGCTTTCAATGAACTTTTATCAGATTCTTCGCAGATGCTAATGAGTCTGAGTATCCTTTGGTATGAACTCTGGTTGTTAAGCTTATCGAGCCCGCTCAAACTCGACTGGATAAGCTACCAAGCACCCGTAACGAACATGAAGAGCCATAATCGATTTCAAACTCAAATAGTTTATCAAACGTTTGATTCCCTTGCTCCCAAATGCCTCCTTGTGGCTTACTTTTGTTGCTAGTCCGTCCGCTTTTACTTCATTCTCAGCTTGTGGGTCACATTAAAAACTAGTCTTTTGAGTTAGGAATGAATGAACCTAGATTTGATTTCCCAGTGGAAGAGGTTGCGATGCTGATAAAACACCACAATGTGGGAAACATAGAATAAGTAGAAAACTGGCTTGTGTCTCGGTTAGTCCAAATTGTGTGTTCGATTACCGTGTTTTGTATTTCTCACTGTTTATATCTTTTCCTTTGTTGCCCCTCTTAACGCACAAACTGTGGTACTTGATCTGGACTTCTGTAGTTCCAAATGGCTGGTGTTTCATACTCATTTTCACTATTTTGTCTTTGTACGATGCTTTTCTATTTCTTAGGTTAGGGGTTCTCGGACACAGCCTCCTTTTAAAGTAGTACTCTAAAGGGGTAAGGCTATGTACATGGCCCCCCCCCCCCCCGACCCTGCATATGCAGGAGCTCTTGAGCCACTGGGTTTGTTGTTGTCATCCTGTACGATGCTCTTCTCACCCCCTATTGTGCTTTGCTAGAGTATAAAACCATTCTTGAGTGTTTATCTGTGAGTTTAAGCTTTTGAGACAATTGGTTCATTGATATGATATTAGAGCCTTGCTTACCAAGAGGCTGTAAATTTGAATCCCAACGCCCAACTCTCTCAATATTAATATGCTTTCTGCATAAGATATGAGGTGGGTTTGTATGCTATAAACACTTTAAGCCCAATGTACATTTTATAGTATACGACCATTGACGAGCCTTCACCAACCAACTTAAGTATTTGGGGCGGTTGGTTCCTTAGCATGTTAGAGTATAAAATCATTCACGAGAAGCCTCATTCTCGCTATTATGTCCCATTGTTTTTGACGTAAGTGTGTGTTGAATGCAGTGCAAGGTATGCATGCAGACATTCATATGCACAACATCAGAGGTGAAGTGCAGGGAACACGCAGAAGCAAAGCACCCGAAATCGGACGTTTCCGCTTGCTTTCCTCATCTTAAGAAGTGACGTTGTGAGTCCCTAAACAAACTGCTCATTTGAGTCCTATCTTATGATGCAGTTTAGTATCATAACCTTTGTGAAATCTGTGCTATTAAAAAAAAAAAAACCTCATCCATATAATTGGATGATCCTTGTGTTTCTGTTTCATGGATGTTATTTGATCGCCGTCTTTGGAGTTGTGATTGGAAAATCCGTCTCTAATGTTAATAAGTTTGTTTAAATTAATTTTTTTATATTTTTCCTTGTTTGAATATGTTTATAAGTTTGTTCAGATGGGTCCCTCATCTTTTTTATAATTTAAAATCGTTCCTTCATGTTTAATCTTAGGAAAAACTGAAAAATTGAAAAAATTGTCCAAAAGTCTAATTTTCCTTTTGGAAAATTTGTAAAGCAATTTGCCAAAAGTTTCCACCTCGCTTTCCACAAGTTTCCTCTCATTCGGTTTTATTCTTAGCTTCTTTCATTTTCACTTTCTTTATTCTACCTTTCTATCTTTTTTTTTTTCACTCCATTCTTCATTTTCGTTCTCAAGATTATACACCCTTGCTATCGATTCCATAGTAATTTCTTAAATTATTTGTAAATATTTACACATTGTTAATATATGTTTGTTGGTTCATGGAACCTTATCGAGGTGAACAATATCGCATAATTGATTTTCAAGGTTTTTTTATTTCATAGTAGAGATTCGATCCCGGTTGGCGTGTATGGCCACAGGTATTCTCTGCCACTAGGCTATGCCCCTAAGGGACAGATTTTCAAGGTTGATGAAGCATAAAAAGGATTATGTGAATTAAATACGTGTAATGATTAAGCATGTAGATGTATTTGTATTTTATTTCAACAAGAATTTACTCTTTTTCTTTGCAGTTTGATTCAACATTGTGAGTGGACGGTTTATCCTGGGAATTGCTAACGATTTTGGCGAACTAGTTTGAAGCATAAAAGGATTACGTGAATTGTTAACGATTATGTGAATTAAATACGTGTGAACGATTTTGACGAGATGTTTTTCGAACGGAAACCGGAAATGGAAAACTGCAAATGAAAAATGAAAGCTGCATTCTATTTTCAAATAAAGTTGTATTATATTTCAAATTTTGGTTCTTTCCCCCCCTTTTTCGGAGAATATATAGGTAGTGATAGTATTTTCAATTTCCACGGAGGACATTAATTATGTTGATCGTTCCTAAATTATTTTAAAAAATATGAATCAAATTTTGTTACAATTTACATTAAGACTCCCCAATTTCGATCTTTAAATCAGCAGTTCATTATGAGATAAATATATTTTCATCACGATTATGGAGCATTTCACTTTTAGAAATTGAAATATCGAAATTTGATTATACTCCAATTAACCCAAAAAATAAAAGAAAAGATATGAGGCTAGTTTGCTATATATGGCGAGAATTTCAATGCCCATGACAAATCAGAGCGGTCATAGAAGATATCTGAAAGATGATTTAGCAAGCAGTGCAGTATCCCATCTCTCATGTGTTCCGAGAGGACAATAAAGCGAGAGATAGAGTGGCAGCGTCAAGCTCTTTAGTGCTTGTTCACAAGGAAGATATCTGTAAGCAGCTTTATGTGACTATTCATCGTGGATCGCTATGCATTTCTAACTGTGTGTAAATAAATTAGTGTTTTCTTTACCATATAAAAAATATATGGCGTACAACTGAAGTTTGAATTAGCAGTTGAAGTCCTTAATCTCTGTAGTATTTGAAGACTCGTTGAAATCCTCCAGATCTATCATTACTAGCAGGCAAAGCTCTAGGGAGAAGAAATTAGGTCCCTCCAAACCCTTTGGTTTTTTTTTTTTTTTTTATACGTAAAAGATTATTGTTCTACAGAAGCTGAAATATCCTGATACAAATACAAAATATTAACCCCCATATACAAGCATACAACATTAATCCCTAGACACTCTTTGTTCATAATCAAACCGTAAAAGAAACTACCCGTACCCCTTACGAATTTTAGGTTTAGCAGAGTATCCGGATAAAGATTTCCCTCTCTCCATGCATGAGAAAACTTGACTGCTTTGAATACCCTTCTCTGAGAATTAATTTTGTTTAAAAAAAACTCATCTTCCACAAAGCTTTTGATGTAGACGAGCACCATCGAACCATATTCGAGTCTGGCTCAATCCGATTGGCTTGACCTCAGACTTCCTCGATCAAAATATATTATCGTTCTTGCATATATACAACAACCCTTCAGTGCTTCATAGAAGCTTTCGTCGCAGCAAGGTCTGTGAGAATAAGATATACTCAGCTTTACCTCTTTAGGGTGCTCTTCATTCTTGCATATATAATAAATATTATTTTATTATTTATTTTTGTAGAATATTATGCCCCTTTCATGTAATTTACTGGAAAAGGAGAGTAAGGCATCCAACAAAAGAAAAGTTATAGTGAAGAAACTTCTTTTTTTTTTTTTTTTTTTTCCTTTTTAAAAAGAATATTTCAGCCACCCACTGGCAAGTAAATACTAAAGAGCGGAAAAAGTGAAGAGAGAGAGAGAGAGGGGGGAGCTAGAGCATGATTCCCATTGGTTAAGCAAAAATAAAATTTAAAAGCATAGCCTATCCATACTATATTATTATAGTGAAGTTTCACCCCTCCTAAAAATACTTCCCACCCCAAATTCTAAATTTGTAAATTTTTTTTTTTTTTTTTTTCAATCCCCAATTACTTATCCTTATGCTTTTAATTTATTTTATTTTTTTTTTATTTTACTTTGGCCAAGGGAAATGAACAATATAAAGAAAATTTTTAATGCTTGAACTATATTTTTAATGATTAGAAAGAATATAAAACGTCAAATTTTAAAGGGTTGATTTTAAAATATACTGAATTGGCAGGTGAGTGTCCATAAGTGGAGCAGGTAGTGCATATGGGTTAGGTGTACCGGCTCTATACCCAACACTGTTATAAGGCGGGTACGAATATATAAAAATATTTATTTAAGCACAGTCCACAAATTTTACATTTCTAATTTTTAATATAATTCAATGCTTGGTTGTATCATAATGAATATTACATTAAAATATCGTAATTAATAAATTATATAAATTACGTAAGAAAATTCATATACTTTACTAATCCTTATCCTTTTAATTCATTTTATTTTTTTCTTATATTACTTTTGCCAAGCGAAATGAACAAAATAAAGAAAATTTTTAATGCTTGAACTATATTTTTAATGATTATAATACTAATTTTTAATGTAATTCAATACTTGGTTATATCACAATAAATATTATATTAAGATATTGTAATTACTAAATTATATAAATTACATAATAAAACCCATACTTTAATTATTAATATAAATCAATCCAATTCAATTAAACCATAATTTTCTTATCCTTTTAATTTAATTTTTTTTTTCCAATTCTCACAAACTTATCCTTATCTTTTTTTTTTTCTTATTTTACTTTTGGCAAAGGAATTGAACAAATTAAAGAGAATTTTTAATGCTTCTAAATTTGTAGATTTTCCTATTTTTTAAATTTTTTTTTCAATCCCCATTTACTTATCTTTATCCTTTTAATTTATTTTATTTTTTTCTTATTTTACTTTTGCGAAGAGAAATGAACAAAATAAAGAGAATTTTTAAAGCTTCAACTATATTTTTATTGATTAGAATATAACACGTGGAATTTTGAAGGGTTTATTTTAAAAAATACCGAATTGATGCTGAATTGGTAGGTCAGCGTCCATAAGTAGAGCAAGTAGTGAGTATGGGTTAGGTGTACCGACTTTGTACCCAACACTGGTATAAGTCGGGTACGAATATATAAAAATATTTATTTAAGCACAGTCCACAAATTCTACATTTCTAATTTTTAATGTAATTCAATGCTTGGTTGTATCACAATGAATATTATATTAAGATATCGTAATTAGTAAATTATATAAGAAAACCCATACTTTAGTTATTAATATAAATAAATCCAATTCAATTAAACCATCATTTCCTTATCCTTTTAATTTATTTATTTTTTTTTCAATTGTCACAAACTTATTCTTATCTTTTTTTTTTAATTTTACTTTTGGCAAGGGAAATGAACAAATTAAAGAGAATTTTTAATGCTTGAACTTTATTTTTAATGATTACAATATAAAATGTGAAAATTTGAGGGTTGATTTTAAAAGATACTGAATTAATGCTGAATTGACAGGTGAGTGTCCATAAGTGGAGCAGATAGTGCGTATGGGTTAGGTGTCCATAAGTGGAGCAGGTAGTGCGTATGGGTTAGGTGTAGCGCCTCTGTACCCAACACTGGTATAAGCCGGGTATGAATATATAAAAATATTTATTTAAGAACAGTCCACAAATTCTACATTTCTAATTTTTAATGTAATTCAATGCTTGGTTGTATCACAATAAATAGTATATTAAGATATCGTAATTAGTAAATTATATAAATTACATAATAAAACCCATACTCTAATTATTAATATGAATAAATTCAATTTAATTAAACCATAATTTGCTTATCCTTTTAATTAATTTTATTTTTTTTCCAATTCTCACAAACTTATCACTAACTTATCCTTATCCTTTTTTTTTCTGACTTTACTTTTGCCAAGGGAAATGATCAAATTCAATAGAATTTTTAATGCTTGAGCTCTATTTTTAATGATTAGAATATAAAATATTAAATTTTGAATGGTTGATTTTAAAAGATACTGAATTGATGCTGAATTGGCAGGTGAGTGTTCATAAGTATTTAACATGCGTACGGATATATAAAAATACTTATATTCTGAGTATATTTTATTTACCTTTTATTTTCTTTATTTGAACTGAAAAATATCATTTAAAGTAAATGATGACTTCTTACTTTAAATGGACAAGAAGAAAATACATTAAAATTATATACCCTTCCCACCCCAAATTGTAAATTTTTAGATTTTTTTTTTATTTTCGTTTTTTCAATTCTCACTTATTTTTCTTTATCCTTTTAATTTTTTTGTAAATCCTCACAGACTTATCTTTATCTTTTTATTTCTTATTTTACTTTTGGCAAGGAAATTAAACAAATTAAAGACAATTTTTTTTTTCTGTATAATAGTAGTATTAAAATTTGACACTTAAAACTTGAAGCATGCTTATCCATTCTTATCTAAATTCTTACAATGTACAACCCTCTAAAATTAATTGAATGCAAATGCTAAAATTATATTATGAGTATATTTTATTTACCTTTTATTTTCTTTATTTGAACTGAAAAATATCATTTAAAGTAAATAATGACTTATCATTTAAAATGGACGAGAAGGAAATATATAAAAATTATATAATATATATAAACCCCAAATCCTACACTTTTAGATTTAGGTTTTTTTTTTCTTTTTTTTTTTTTTCATCCTCACATACTTATCATTATCATTTTAAATTGTTATTTCCTTTTTCAATCCCTAAAAACCTATCCTTATCCTTTTAATCTTCTTTTTATTTAATTTTACTTTTGGCAAGAAAAAAAATTACAGATAATTTTTAATGCTTTGAAAGGATACTGAATTGATACTGAATTGGCAGGTGAGTGTCTATAAGTGGACCGGGTAGTGCGTATGGGTTAGGTATACCGGCTCTGTATCCAATACTGGAATAAGGCAGGTGCGAATATATAAAAATATTTATTTAAAATTTCAAATGTTTGCTTCAAACTAAAAGTCACAGGTTCTGAAAATGAAAAACCTCAAAGGAAATACATAAAAGTTATATAATATAAACCCCAAATGCAAAAGTTTTAAATTTAGGTTTTTTTTTCTTTTTCTTTTTCTATCCTCACATGCTTATCCTTATCATTTTAAATTGTTATTTCTTTTTTCAATCCTTAAAAATCTATCCTTATCCTTTTAATCTCCTTTTTATTTAATTTTACTTTTGGAAAGAAAAAAAATTATAGATAATTTTTAATGCTTTGAAAGGATACTGAATTGACAGGTGAGTGTCTATAAGTGGAGCGGGTAGTGTGTATGGGTTAGGTATACCGGCTCTGTATCCAACACTAATATAAGGCGAGTGCGAATATATAAAAATATTTATTTAAAATTTCAAATGTTTGCTTTAAACTAAAAGTCACAGGTTCTGAAAATGAAAAACCTCAAACTATATTTATTTGTAGATTACACAATTGAAAGCATAATAATTTCTAAAACCCTTTTTTGAGAATTAATAATTAAAATGCCGAGAATTGAACTAAAAAAATATAGTCCACAAATTCTACATTTTTAATTTTTAATGTAATTCAATGCTTGATTATATCACAATTAATGCATAGTACTATTGCAATCATTACAATGTACAACCTCCAAGATTAATTGAATTCAAATAAAGGTAATCTCATTCAATATTTTTTCGGCACTTAAACAATTGTTAATTTACTTCAGTTAAACCCAAATTTACCAGATTGTAAATTCTAGATATTTCCTTTTTTTTTTCCCCTTTTTTGAGTCCTAATATTCTTACATGTTTATCATAATTAGTAAATTATATAAATTACATGACAACAGATCATTTAAAGAAAGATAATTTTATAATTTTTAATTTCAATGTTTTAATAATAGTAAAATTATTTCTCACATTAACATCTTCATAATATATATAATCCAAATCTCTACTTAAATTATAATCAAGTCCCTCATCCCCAATACCTCCAAACTCAAAGGAACCATTAATCCACTTTTTAAATTCCTCATTTTTAAATCCCTCATCCCCACCCACGCTATAATAACAAAGTCCAAAAAATTTCATTCCCCTTCAATAGTGGAGAAGCCGTTCAGCATTGAATGCTTTATCTAAACGGTAACAACTTCCACCTTATGTTTACTTTGTTGCCAGCAAAAAACCCTGGTTTATTTTACGGTATGTTATATGTTAAACTTTAGTAAAAAAGGTTTGGATATAAGCAACCTACATCCATATTTACACTTAAATATTTTATGTGTATTACCAATTCTTTCATTTATATGTAGAATCCAATAGTGAATTCCATATATGACATATTTATGGCATTCATTAGTAATATGTACATAACACAGCACTCATCAACAAATACACGACAAGTTCTATTTTAGCCCACAACATTACATAGGAAATTTAACCTGTTAATAGCTTGAGCTCCTGCTTCTCTAACTACACAAGTAAGGCTTCACAAACAAAGAACACAAAAGCATTTGTCGGGTAAGAAAACTTAGTTAACGATTTAACTCAGCAAGTTACATAACTGATTTGGCCTGTTAGTACCTCAAACACATAGTTCTGTAAACACGCAAGTAAGAACAGGAAAACAGAGTATCCTATGACCTTTAAAAAAAATAAAAAACCCACAATTTACATTATGTTATATCAGAATAATAAGTTGAAAATATTATTTGGAAATAATATTTTAACACAATAAAAGAGATGCATTTAATTGTCGTATATATCTATACTATATATATATTGTGAAGTTGTCCCCCCCTTAAAAAGCATCCAAATCTCCAATTCTTTTTTTTTTAGATTTTTTTTTTTTTAAATGCTCCCTTAACCCTAATCCCTTTTTCTTATTTTATTTTTTTCCTTTTTTCTTATTTTGCTTTTTTTGTATTGATTTGTAGATTAAACAACAACAATTAATCTAAAAGTAGTACAACTATATCTCAACGTATCAAAGGAATAACATTGGAACATGTATAATTATCTATACTTATCTATACTATATATATAGAGAAGTTTCACTCCCCTAAAAACTCTTCTCACCCCAAATTCTAAATTTTTAAATTTTTTTATTTTTTTTTAATCCTCATTTACTTATCTTTATTCTTTTAATTTGTTTTTTTCAATTCTCACAAACTTATCCTTATCTTTTTAATTTTTTTTCTTATTTTACTTTTGCCAAGAAAAATGAACAAATTAAAGAGAATTTTTAATGCTTGAACTCTATTTTTAATGATTAGAGTATAAAACGTTGAATTTTGAAAGGTTAATTTTAAAAGATACTGAATTGGCAGGTGAGTGTCTATAAGTGGAGCGGGTAGTAAGTATGGGTTAGGTATACCAGCTCTGTATCCAACACTGGTATAAGACGGGTACAGATATATAAAAATATTTATTTAAAATTTTAAATGTTTGCTTCAAACTAAAAGTCACAGGTTCTAAAAATAAAAAGCCTAAAACTAAAAAATACAGTCCACAAATTTTATATTTCTAATTTTTAATGTAATTCAATGCTTAGTTATATCACAATGAATATTATATTAAGATATCGTAATTAATAAATTATATAAATTACATGAGAAAATCCATACTCTAATTATTAAAATAAATAAATCCAATTCAATTAAACCATAATTTCAATGGACTAATTTTTATCTTTATAATAGTAGTATTCAAATTGGACACTTAAAACTTAAAGCATGCTTATCCATCCTTATCTAAATCCTTACAATGTACAACCCTCTAAAATTAATTGAATACAAATGCTAAAATTATATTATGAGTATATTCTATTTACCTTTTATTTTCTTTATTTGAACTGAAAAATGTCATTTAAAGTAAATGATGACTTCTCACTTAAAATAGACGAGAAGAAAATACATAAAAATTATATACCCTTCTCACCCCAAATTCTAAATTTTTAGATTTTTCTTTTTTTTATTTTCTTTTTTTCAATCCTCATTTACTTATCCTTATCCTTTTAATTTCTTTTTTTTTTTTTCAATTCTCACAAACTTATCATTATCTTTTTAATTTCTTTTTTTCTTATTTTACTTTTGCCAAGAAAAATGAACAAATTAAAGAGAATTTTTAATGCTTAAACTCTATTTTTAATGATTAGAATATAAAACGTTGAATTTTGAAGGGTTGATTTTAAAAGATACTGAATTGATACTGAATTGGCAGGTGAGTGTCTATAAGTGGAGAGGGTAGTGCGTATGGGTTAGGTGTACCGGCCCTGCACCCAACACTGGAATAAGGCGGGTGCAGATATATAAAAATATTTATTTAAAATTTTAAATGTTTGCTTCAAACTAAAAGTCACAGGTTCTAAAAATAAAAAAACTCAAACTATATTTATTTGCAGATTACACAATTGAAAGCATAATGATTTCTAAAACTCTTTTTTGGAATTAATAATTAAAATGCCGAGAATTGAACTAAAAATATACAGTCTACAAATTCTACATTTCTAATTTTTAATGTAATTCAATACTTGGTTGTATCACAATTAATGCATAGCACCATTGCAATCATTACAATGTACAACCCCCAAGATTAATTGAATCCAAATAAAAGTAATGTAATTCAATATTTTTTCCGCACTTAAACAATAATTAATGTACTTCAGTCAAACCCAAATTTACCAAATTCTAAATTCTTAGATTTTTCCTTTTCTTTATTTTCATTTTTTTAATCCTCACATTTACATGTTTATCGTAATTAGTAAATTATATAAATTACATGAGAAAATATCATTTAAAGAAAGATAATTTTATCATTTTCAATTTCAATGTCTTAATAATAGTAAAATTAGTTTTGACATTAACATCTTCATAAAATATATTATCCAAATCTCTACTTATATTATAATAAAGTCTCTCAATTCTCAAAATCACCAAACTCAAAAGAAGCATTAATCCATTTTTTAAATTCTTCATGCTTATCAAACTTTCTCTAAAGCTCCCACCCACCCTCTAATAAGGAAGTCCAAAAAATTTCATTCCCCTTCAATAGTGGAGAAGCCGTTCAGCATTGAACGTATTATCTAAACGGTAACAACTTCCACCTTATGTTTACTTTGTGGCCAGCAAAAAACCCCGGTTTACTTTATGTTATGTTATATGTTAAACTTTAGTAAAAAATGTTTGCATATAAGCAAACTACATCCATATTTACACTTAAATATTTTGTGTGTATTACCAATTCTATCGTTTATATGTAGAATCCAATAGTGAATTCCATATATGACATATTTATGGCATTCATTAGTAATATGTACATAACACAGCACTCATCAACAAATGCACGACAAGTTCTATTTTAGGCAACAACATTACATGGGAGATTTGACCTGTTAATAGCTCGAGCTCTTGCTTCTCTAACTACACAAGTAAGACTTGAAAAACAAAGAGCACAAAAGCATCTGCCAGGTAAAAAAACTTAGTTAACGATTTAACTCAGCAAGTTACATAACTGATTTGGCCTACTTTGGGAATTTTATATTTTTCACTATACTATGGCAAGTTCGGAGGGGGGGGGGGGGAAGGCTAGGGTTTTTTCAACGCAAAAAATCACACGTATAAAAATATATTAACCAGTAAATACTTGCCGTGCATCGCATGGGAACAAAACTATATATCCAATGCCCATGTGGAAGGGAAAAAGTACTATTAGGTTCTATTTGACACATGAAATTAAAGTTGGGAATTGGCACTGAGAGTAGAATTTGATACTAGAATTTTAATTCTGTTGTTTGATTAATTGTTGGAATTTTCATGGAATTGGATTTTAACTAATAATCATACTTTCTAATTTTTTAGGATGGAGGTAAAAAGCAACACTCTCAGTGCCTCAAGAGTTCTCGCCTAAGCAGGGTCGGGAGGAGAGAGGGGGGGGGGGGGGGGGGGATGTACACAATCTTCTCCCTTCAGGGTACCCTAAAGAGAGGCGGTTTCCGAGAACCCTCAACCTGAGGGGTGCAACACGAGGACTTCCCAGGAGGTAGCCCATCTTGGTACCACTCTCGCCCAAGCTCGTAGTGGTAAGGAATTGCAATTTCATATTAATTCTATTAATTTGAAACCCAAAATGACTTCATTTAATTAACCCAAGATGATTCAAAGCCGAAGGACTTGATATGATCTAGATTTGACCCGAACCTCAGAATCACCCAACCT
The DNA here is from genome assembly GCA_018398585.1 of Simmondsia chinensis. Classification (NCBI taxonomy): domain Eukaryota; kingdom Viridiplantae; phylum Streptophyta; class Magnoliopsida; order Caryophyllales; family Simmondsiaceae; genus Simmondsia; species Simmondsia chinensis. Next base: position 36,846,146 of record JAGTTD010000007.1, read on the forward strand.
AAACGACCTGATCTTGAAATGATTTGAATCAAGTTAACTCAAAGTATGAACCGATTTAACTCGATTGCCCCAAAAGCTGAGGTGACTCAGATTGAAAAAAATGAAATTACTTCATTGAATGTGGCGTAATAAGTTGAGCCCAAAGTCAAAATGACTCAACCGAAAACCTAATATGACCTAAACCCAAAAATGACCCGACTCATTTTATGCTTAACCAAAATTTGGCCTGACTCGAGATAATTTGAAATTTGAAATGATGCAACTTGTTTGACCAAAAACCAAGATAACTTGTGCTCGAAATGATCTAAATCAACTCGAACCTAACCCAGCCCTAAACGATGCAACCTGATTAATTGAAAATGCAAGATGACTTGAACATAAAATGATTCGACGCAACTAAAACTCGATCAAATTTGACTCAAACTCAAATAATTCAAACTCAAAATGATTTAATCGGACCAAAATCTGACTCTAAATTACTAAAAATTCAGAATGCTCTAATTTAATTGATCGAAAACCCATGACGACTTGAATAATCATATAATTATAATTCCGACATCTAATTTCTTCGATTAACTGAACAAAAAATTTTAATTCCACCAAAATTTCAACTCTTAAATTACAATTCCACAGTCGAGTTCTAATTTCATGTCCAAAATAGAGCCTTATATGGTTACAATACAACAACAACAATCCAATGCCTCAAAGGCTCCTCCCTTTTGGGTGTAACCCTGCTGAAAGGCTGTTTCCGAGGACCTTTAACCTTATAGGGTTGACAATAAGAGACTTTCAGAAGGTCATCAATCCTGGCTACTCTTACTCAAGTACGCTTAACTTTAAAGTTCTAATAAAATTCAATGCATTAGTGCCTGATAAATCAACCTCGGCTTTACATTATTACAATGATTAATCAAATCAAAGACCACCACCAACCCAAGAGGTCACAATCAAAACAAGACATGTGCTATACTGACCTCGGATCCAAACCCGAAACTTAACGGGTCCTTCACTCCACGTGGCACTCACTCTCCTCCCTATTTATACCTCGAACCGTTTCTTTTCCCCCTCCCTCTCTGAGCGGTTACCAAACAGAGAGCAGCCTACAAAGCAAGCCACTCTACAAAGATTCATCAAGAGAGAGTGAGAGAGACAGCTCACGGCGACGGTTACCGGCGGTTACCGGCGGAAGAAGGCGGCGATGGAGTGGTGGAAGAAGATGATTTTACCGGTGAAGAGTGTCTGCACCGGCGTTGCCGCTCGTCTCGGTTTCCGTAAGTCTGGTGAGTAATATCTATCGGTACTGCTATTGCTTATTGTTGATTTGTGAAGAAATAGAGAGATTAGAGTGAGTTTTGGTCGAAATTGATGAATTTTTTGGGGAAATCTGATCAGTGTAGAATTTGGAGTGCGTTTGCTATAGGCTTGCCGACAAATTTCTGTGGTTGATTCTATTAAAAATTGAATCGAAAAAATAGAATAAGCAATCGAAATATCATAGTTGTCAGCGTATTATACATGTAAAAAATAAACAGATTAAAATGCATGATAAAATAGAGTTTGAGTACTAATACAACGGCAATAATAACAGGTCAAGTGCTTCAAGGGCTCCCGCCTGAGGAGGGTCTGGGGATAGGATATACGCAGTCTTACCCCATCAGGGTGGTATCCTAACAAGAGGCTATTTCCGACTAGAGTAAATTACAAATAGTAGCCTTAGGTTTAATTTTTAGTCACAAATTTTGTAAGTAATATCTTAATTAAAAAGTTACATATATGTAATAAAATAGTCCAAATAATGACGTGGAAGGGCGTAAAACTTATAGTTATTTCTTGGTGAACTCACTATCCTCTCTCTAATTCTATCATCCCCCGCACGAACTGCAATATTGTGACATAGTTAATGAGAAAGAATTAGAAGCTTCTTTTATACTCTTACACATCGTTGTTTGGAATATTTGTTAATTATATACAACTTTTGGACTAAGATATTATTTCACAAAATTCATAAAACAAAAAATTAATATACTAAACTTCAAGGTACTAATGTGTAATTCATCCGGAAGACCATCGTTTCTATATAATATAATTAAAGATTAGTGGAGAAATGCTCTAACTGATAAATCTGCCTCTTCGAATTTCTCGTGTTCTTCTCATATTTTCCCTTTTTTCTTTGTGATTTTGATCCTATTAGGAGGTGCCTAGGGTTTAGTATGAAGGAAAAACGACTGTTGGAATATACATAACATAATATCGATTTCAGAAGATGCTTAACCTTTCAATGAATGTTTTTATTTCCATACATTTTGTAAAAGAATTATTAACGCCAAAGACTGCTAATTAACAAATCTGTGTTGTGTTATTGTAAAATGTCCATAGAAAAATGAGTTAAATCCTCAACTCAACATATTGGGGTAAGGTGTTGGAATTTTCAACAGTGAGAGGATAGAATGTTTGATTTTTTTATTTGTAAGAGGGGTTTATATTTTTGATGTAAAAGACAGATGAATTTTCTGCAATTTACCTCATGTTTTAATACAAATATGAATTCATACAATGGAAGTATGGAAACAACATTAGTTGAACGAGTATGGACTCGTCCAGTTCATAAGAAGTTTTCAGTTTCATAGAATTTTCTGTGATAGTTTGAAAGATATAATTTTCTAAATTTTATGGGAATTTAGGGTCTTTCTAGTTTTTCTTTTTCTATACAAAAAATGAAAAATTTGTTTCCTTTTGAAGTTTTCCTTTGTAATTGAGAAAGTGTTTTTAAAATTTTCAGGTCTTCTTAAAATATTCATTTTATTTAAAACTACTTGTAAAAACAAATACAAAACCTAAAAATATCGTTTCTATTTTCAATTTCTGGCTTTCTAGAAGCTTTAAGTTCTTGGAACGATTTTGTTTGATTTTTGTTTGTTTATTGTCACCTTTTTTTTAAAAAGCCCGAATGAACTAAAAACTTGAAACAAAAGAAAAAAAAGATAATTTTTAGAATACTATTTTTACTATCTCAAAAGCCAAAACTACAAATAGAAAATAATAACAATCATTCAGTAAGAAAAATTTGGCAATCCGACATGCCATATGTGTCTCCCTAGGGGGAGGAGGTAGTTGTCAAGTCGGCATTTGCTTTGAAATCAACAATGAAGGTGAAAAGTCTTCATCACTGTTTAAAAATTTGGCCGTTGCTCTCGTCACTTTCCACAATAATAAAAAAAAATTGTTCTATTAATGACTACCAAGTTTCTTTGGCTCCGCCTATTCAATCCCAATTAGTGTTTAAATTAGGTAAGTGATCTTCTCCAATAGAATACAAGTATCAAATTTTCATGCGTGCTGATGAACACTATTCTTTTGTCCCCCATCATTGAGCTGGCCCTTTTTTAAAGTTATGTTATTTTCTATGTTTTATTTTCTAATTTGGTCCTATGCTAGTGATAACTTTTAAGATTATAATAAGGAAGTAATTATGTTTGTTTCTGTCAAGATTAAGGTTGTTTGTTAGATTGAAGTAGACTCTTCTGGGTTAGGTGCTGCAGCTTGGTAGGTCACGGATTTAAGGTTCCATTTGACAGGTTGGAAAACATTTTCTATTTGGATATTACTCCTCTTAAAAAAGATTTTTAACGAACAATTTTTTTCCTTTGAGATTTTACTTTGTTTGATTTAGTAAATTGATTTTATTATATAAATTTGTACATGAATTATGTTTGATACATCTAAAGTCAATTTGACACTGAGGGTGTAAGACTGCACCAAAAAAAATTCTCTTTTGTGAAGGAAAAACATAAGGACATTAGTTACTGGCCTTGGAATATGGTGGTGCAAGAAAATACCACAAATATTTTATGCTTAAAAAATTATTTACAATACAATTTGTGCAAACATTATAAAACATTTTCTGTCCGTTTATCCAGATATTTTGAGTTTTTCTCTTGTATTGGGATCCCTCGGTCTAAAAATAGGGGCTGTGCACTTTATCGCTAGTTGTCATGCTAGGAAGTTGTGTGATCATATGTGGTGGGATCATCCCACGCCTTCGCTTGTTGCTAATCTTGGTTTAGATTTTGCTTCATAATGAAAGTTCATTGCTTTTGGGCTTTGTTTTGCTCCCAAAAAAAAAAAAAGAAAGGTTTTCTGTCTTAGAAAACATTTATAAAATTCATTGGATGTAATTTTATTTTTTTTTACTGAAACAAGCGGTAAAAGTCAGCATTATATTAATAGTGTTAGATGCGCCAGTGGTAGCCGACTCAACATAGCTAAAGCAAGGTATCCTACGGTATAATATATGCAACCTCCTCTTGGGTGCTTTACCTTTTCCTTTCTTTTAAGGCCTTATGCTATTTCTAAAGGAAATTGTACCCTACTTTTTCACTTTTCCTTTTCTCTTTCTTTAGTGTGGATTTTCTATACTATGAATCAAGTAAAATAATTATGTAATACTATAACGAATTTTGAGTTATGGCTAGTGCTTGATGTGCATTCTCATTATGGTATATTTTATCTATTGAAATATACTTATTAGTGTGATTAAAAACATTGAAAATATCGATGTTATTAAAATTAATCATTCCATGGACATTCATTCAAAATTTCATAAATAAAACTCTTAAAAGTACCTTATGTTTTCTAGGTACCTACACAATTACTGTGACCTGCAATATAACATTAGGGGCAATCTGTTTTTGCAAAACTAGACACAATTGTGACTAGGAGTGTCAACGAGCAGAATTGAGCTGACTCTTTATTGAACTTTTTGATATTTTTTTGAACTTGGTTCGATTAGTTGTTAGTGTGTTTTATGCTTGGCTCAACATGATTTGTTAGCCTAATCGAGGCGAGTCGAACTCGTTATTGAGTCAATTCCCCATCTAGTGTGCTTTCTAATGAGTTGAGCTATTTGAGTTACTATCTTGAGCTAATATAAAGCCATTAACAAGTCTATGATGAGCTCTTAAAGACCTCTTGTCAGATCCTTATCAAACTATTCGCGAACGTTAATGAGACTAGCAGTCGAACACTCCCCCGTTTGAACTCGGCTTGTTAACATTACCATTGAAATTAGGTTTGATAAGCTACTAAGCCCAAAAATTGAACACAAACCAACCCTTATCAATTTTCGAATATGAGTAACCCCGACTGTGACTCGCGATTGGACTATATTATTTGAACATTGCTTTGGGGCCTATTCTGTGTATTGACGATAGAGTGTGGTTTGTTAGAAGTAGAATCAGGAAATTATGTAGAAGTTGAAGAAGTAATTGTTTGGAGGACTTGTTGAGCTAGTATATTCCTCCCATTGTGGAGAACATAGGGAATATTCTGCATAGTATATCCCCTAATATTGGTTCTTTTTTCCTTCATCAGATGCATGTTTTATCTTATATTATATGCGATCATGCCCTTTATTCCATTCTATTTACAATCTTTTGTAGTCAACTTCATCTTCTTTACTTTGGATTACTGATTAGATTTTGAGTTAAGAGAACCAGATTCCTCTCTATCATGGTCCATTACTTCATTACTAGCATGTAAAAGGAATCAATGTGATTGTGTGTGGTAAGCTGCTAGGGGCATAAAGGAGTCGGGTTGACTTATTATCTAACTTTAATAATTGACTGGTTTTTGAGCTTTAGATGAGCCGAGCTGGCTCGTCTAAAACTAAATGAGTTGAGCACAAGGTTGAGCATGATGAAGGCTGTTCAGTGGTTCGCAAGCCAAAATGAGTTAATCTTGAGCCAAATTATGAGCTTAAAAGTGCTTAACCATGGTAACTTGGCAAGTTTGAGTCTCAATGTGCCAAGCTTGCACAAAATCGAGCCCAACTAGAGCCTGAATAAGTTGAGCCGAGCTAGGTAAATATCTCTTAGTCCCAGTTTCTATTGAACTTGAGTCTAGCCGAATTTGTCAAAAGATCCCAACAAAACTGTGGAGCAACAACAACAATGATAGTGCCTGAAAGGATCCCGCCAAGATGGGGTTTGGGAATGGTGCATGTATGCAGCCCTATTCCTATAGGGTACTACCTGAAAGGAGATTATTTACGAGGGACCTCCAGCCTTGAAAAACAAAAATGGAAAAAATATTTAAAAATCAAGTTAAGTCAAATAAAGCAGTACAGAATATAAGCAATAGCGACCATGAAAGCCTAGAGGCATTGTGAACTGGCATCAATATGCTACTCTATCCAAACAGTTATGTTGGCCACACGTATTTTTGATCGCCACCTAATTTTATTTAGGGTCATCTCCTCGTTATGGTTTAGGAAATCTGATAAAACTTTTTTTGAACACATGACAGGGATACTAATGCTACGCCGGGAGGTGAAGGCATGTGACTATAAAGATGTTCACATGATGTGGGAGATGCTCAAGGGCACCGAGATTGAGATTGATCGCTCCCATGTAAAGAGACCCTTCTGGAACATTCTAGAATGGGCTCGATCTGCCCCCTGCCTTGGTCGCACCTTCTAAGACTTACTTGCCATCAATTTCGATAACTTAGGACCTGTTTGGTATCATTTTCTATTTTCAATTTAAAGTCAGCTTTGAAAATGAATTTTTCTCGTTTTGGATTTCCTGTTCTCAGTAAAAATTGAAAACTAGAAATCAGAAACTAGAAAAAAAAAATTTCTGAAGGCTGCCCTTTATTTGCTTAAGGTCTCTTTGGTAATTTTCGTTTATAGTTTTTGGCTTTTTGGAAACTAAAACCCATATTTTGAAAATAATTACTTTTGGGTTTTTGGTTATTGTTTTCGGTCTTTCTTAGTCTGGGTGAAAACTAAAAACACAAATCCAAAATGAGAAAAAGGTTTTCAAAACCTAGCTTTCAATTTTCCAAAAAATTAAAAACTGTAAACAAAAGGAAAAAAAAAAAAGGCCAACCCTTGAAAGGTTAAAAAATGATATCAAACAGGACATCAGGGACACATTATATGAAAGAAAATGCAGGGGTTACGTTGAGTCAGTGTATATATAGATGGAATAATAAAAAGGGAGGTCCATTCATGGTTGGTGTAGATATAGAAGTGCCCTATGATGGGTGTGATCCAACCTTCCATCCTCCTCTTTCACCACCATTATGCCACCGGTTATGTATGTATTTACGTACGTACATATGTATAGTCTTATAATGTTCTTTGTATCGTGTGTCATCGTCTTGGAAGTTGGTTGTTCCTTTTTAGTGAATAAGTGTCCTTGGTTTTCGGTTCTGGATTTTTTTTGCATGTTTTAAAAAAGATAAAGAGAATGCTAGACTTGATGGGCAGTCCATTATGATACATTAGCTCTAACAATTATTTCAGAATTCCGTGATGAACACCATTTAACTCTTTGAACGTAATGTAGAGAATGTCCTAATGTTGCGTGCATTATATTCTCTATCGTTACAGATCATTTGATGATTGTCTAGAATAATATTTCTAGCTTGCCATGAACACCTACTCTCATTTTTTAATGCTTTAGTCACTGCTAAAATATCAATCCATATGAATTCGAGTAAAACTTACATTTTTGCCTTAACTTCCAAACCTGAACGTTAAACTCTTGATGTTGCGTTCGACCTCATTCGGCTTATATGGGAATTCCATTAGATTAGACCATTGCCCCAAATACAAGCCTCATTCTTATGCTTCAAAAGATATCATCATCATCCCAAAATCCGAGCCTCATTCTTAAACTCCTCTGTTTGGGTACGCCCATCTTCACACCATTTTGGATTACCTTCAACAGCCACTCCTCGGCAAGCTCATCGGTTTCTTATGCATAGTCTTAGGTGGAGTAACCTACTAGACTTGTATTGATTTCCTCTCTCTCACAATTCCAATGTGGGATTCAACTAGGCACGAACATAAAGTTCTTAACAGTGAACACGATTCATTCTAAATTGTGTCTACTATGTAAGTTAGATGTACTTCCATGTCTTACACTGATAACTAAAGATACGAAACAAAGTTATATTTACAGAAAGATGATAAATTAATTCAAGTTAATAGAAAATATTACCAAACAGAGATAGACTAAATACACACTTTGTTTGATCACTCGGTGTGGTTTTTTAAAACATCATTAATGTCTACGTAACTCGTCTATATATAGTCTTTCTAGAGTTTCATAATTAATGAATAATGACTCGTATATAAATGATACTGTATATTCCAATCATGAACATGTGCTATACATAAACTTAGTAATATTATACGTGCGAATCGAGATATATGATATACAAACTCAAATAAATATGTGAATTAACAGAGGAAGTAATAAAAGATTTAAGTTTTTTGTTTGGCCAAGATGTGGATATAAACTCAAATAAGTATGTGAATTAACAAAAGGAAGTAATAAAAAGATTTAAGTTTTTTGTTTGGCCAAGATGTGGAAATATTATTTTTTTTGGTAAATTACTTTTGTAAAAAGTGTTGTTTTGAAAAAACAATTTGTTTTTGGCCCAATCAACTAGGGAGCGCTAATGGTATTATTGTGAGTGTGTGGCCGATATTTAAGAAAAATGATTTTGCCTACCAAATAATCAGAAATGACATTAACAGAAGTGATTTTCGGTTAATAGGATCATAAAGGAACATACCTAATGCCTCAAGGGCTCCCGCCTGCGCAGGGTCGGGGGGGGGGGGGGGGGGGGGATGTACGCAGCCTTCCCCCTTCAAGGTGTTACCCTGAAGAGAGACTATTTCCTAGTGTCCCCAACCTGAGGGTAAGGACTTCCCAGGAGGTTACCTATCCTGGTACTACTCTCGCCCAATCACGCCAGAAAGGCTGATTTTTGGTTAATATTGTTTGCATATAGAATTGATTTTAGACATTTTCTTTTAGAACTTGTTGGTCACATTTGGTTTTAATTTTTTTTGTAGAATAATGTCGATTGATAAATAAAATAAATATAATATAAATTTATAATATTTAGGGAAATTATTTCTTAGGTACCCTAACATCTTAATATATATACAATGAGATATCTTGAGGTTTACAAATTTTATTAGGTACCCTGTAGTTTTAAAATTTTATCAATCAGGTACCATTTTGTTAAAATTCGATAGATTTTGATTGAAAATTACTAAAGTGGAATATGATTATAACAATATATAAGTATTTAATTAGAAATTAATCATTTTATCAGGATCATGTATCACACCACCATTTTTTGTTTAAAATTGGTCATATTATCAAATTCTAATAAAGGGTATCTAGGTGATAAAATAGTCTAATATCAAGGTAACTCATTATATATATTAAAATGTTAAGATACTTAAGTATTAAATCCTTAACAACAACAACAACAACAACAGCAATAGACCTAGTGCCTCAAGGACTCCCGCATAAGTAAGGTCTAGAAGGGGTGGATGTACCCAGCTTTGCCCCTTCAGGATGTAATCCTACCGAGAGCCTTCCAAGGACCCACAACCTTATAGAGTTGGCATCACGAGGACTTCCCAGAAGGTCACCCATTCTAATACTACTTTCATCCAAACAAGCTTAACTTTAGAGTTTTAATAAAATTCAATTGTATTAATATCTGGTAAATGAACTCTCGACGTAATAAGTCCTCAAAACCTAGTAATCCCAGAAAAAATTTAACAAAAAGTCCACAACTAAACCAAACCGACATGCTAAAAGCCCATTGGGCCAAAGGCCCACATCAACACCCAAAACACACTATAAAAACCCTACTCTCCCCCGTAATCTCTCACAAATCACAGAAATTGCAATCTGCTTCGTAATCTAGGGTTTCTCCGCCGCCATCAAAAGCAAGCAACAATGGGTCACTCCAATGTCTGGAACGCTCATCCCAAAACCTACGGCCCCGGCTCCCGCGCCTGGTATCTCTCTTTCTCTCTCTTCAATTTGGCTTGTGTTTGTTGTTGATTTGAGTTTGTGATGGGATTCGTGGTGGTTAATTGCAGCCGAGTTTGCGGCAATTCTCATGCGATAATAAGGAAGTATGGTCTTATGACATGTAGGCAGTGCTTCCGTAGCAATGCCAAGGAGATTGGGTTCATTAAGGTTTGATTCTTTTACCTTCGATTTGATTATGTGAAGTGATTAATTATCTTAGAAGTTTAAGCTTGACGGGGGAGGACTTAGGAATGGGTTTGTACATGAATGTGTATTGTGCTTGAAGTGTGGATAGCATATATTTTGTGATTTAGTTATGTTAATATTAAGAGTAGTGGATATTGGGAATTTGGGTTTTGAACTTGAGACTTGTTAGTCAACAAGGCTTCCTTAGCAGCTTTAAGGAAATTAAGTTTACTAAGGTTTGTTTCTTCTCCCTCCTATTTGACAATGGGAAGGAATTATTTATTTTAAAAAAACTTTGAGTTGATGAGTGACAGTTTATAAATTGCTTTGTAATATATTGTATCTATTGGGATATTGGGAATTTGGGATTTGAACTCGTGACATTGGTCAATAATAATGTAAGATATTTTTTAAAGAACCAACTGCTCAAAAACTTGAACTGAACTAACATGTCATTGGATGCGAATGCCTATTCTGCTTTAATCGTGATGATGTACAAGCTGGTCTCATATACCTTGTGTTTTAGTCACGTTAATATTAAGAGGAGGGACTATTTGGAATTTGGGATTTCAACTCGGGGCTCATCATCAATAAGGTTTTAAAACTATGTTAAGGAACCAATAACCAAAAAGTTTAAGTTGTTAGGTGAAGACAAAAGAATGATTTTATATTTTAACATATTACTAGTTGTTTTGATATTGATTTTTGTGACACTTGGTTTTTTCTTTTCTGCTGCTTTTTGTATGTGCTATGTGATTGTTGCATAAAGATGGGGTCCCTTTGTAAATCTGTTGAAAACTATGTATGTCATTATATTTAAAATGTTTCAAATTGGAGGGAGATATTCCACACAATGGTCATGGGATGAAATCTTGTTTGTGCTTATAAGTGGATTTCAAATGTAAAATCCTTAGTAAGTTTTGGGCCTCATTGAATTTTTGCAAAACCCTTTTGCTTCATTCCTCCTAGCAGCATTTATTTCTTACAGATACTGCAGGAAAACTATAATAAGGGTCTTGGATTCTCTAAATATTTTCTGGGGGGGTTATCTTTGAACAAGCCATGAAACAATCATTTTCTCATTTGTTTAATTTATACCTTTAGTTTATTAGTTTTATATTTTTTGTAGGTGAAGAAGTAATGTTTGATATTGTATTTATTTTTGTTTGTGGTTTTATATTTGTTGTAGGTGAAGAAATGTTTGATATCATATTTATTTTTGTTTGTTGTTGTAGCCAGTGATGAAATCAGTTAACCAAACACCATCTTTCGGGACTGAATGGCCTGTTTGGGCCTTGCTGTTATTCTGCAATTCTGAGGCTATTTCTTTCTTGTTGCAAGTTTTGGTGGTTTGATATCCGTGTTTCCACTCACCATTTCATTATATATGTCCTATAATATCTTACGAGTGAATGCTAGGTGTGTACATGAGGCTTGCCAAGCTTGAGCCTGTCAGGCTCAAGGCTAAGCTTGTTTGCATTGAGCTTGGCTTGATGCTCGTTGAGCTTAGGGACTTCAAGTTGGAGCTTGACTCTTCATAATCCTGGCCTCGGCTTGATTTAGCTGAAATTGAGCATGACTCTTCCAAACTAAGTTACTGTTGTTTGGGCTTGTTTAAGCTTGATATAGGCGTGTTTGGGCCCAAGCCTGGCTTATTTAGGCTATATCTCTCTACCAACACTAAAAAACAAAAAAAAAAAAAATTTAGTAGCTCGTAGGGGCATTGAGCACGGTCTTTTTGTGCGGTTTGTTATTTTTGATATTATCTCACTTGTTTTGGTTCGTCTAGTATCCATTGTGAATGATTGGAAATGAAGTTTTGTCCCTAGATCCGTTGCATTCACAATCTGTTGCTCCAATGTCCTATAATTGACACTCTATTGAGTTGGGTTTTTTTTTCCTTTTAGTAGTTAGGCTATCCACCCTTTGAGCATGAGATACCTCCCCTAGATATTAGTGACCCTCGAGGCAATGTTATACCTTATTATTATGAAAAGAAATTGACATATATGTTCTTTGTTTCAGTACCGCTGAAGGGCCAGGTAGACACAATGCGCATTTTGCTGTGCGAGGAACTGAAGACTTAACCTTTTGCATAATGTTTTTTATATTTAGTTTTTCTTAAGATATGTGTTATCTACGTTTGAAGTACGATGTCTGTTACTCAGTGGAATAGGTTTGATAACTGATTTGGGAACGTTGTTCTTGTTTGTTTCCTTAGGATTGATTATGTTCATTTTGGAATTCGTCGTTGAATTGGCTTGAAATAATTATTTCCTTGCTGACGTACATATTACCTTTTATTTTCGTGGTTGATGGTGTTAGGATATCTTGCGGATAAAAGACATAGGAAGAAATATCAAATTTAACCGTTGTTTTAGAGAAGTGAATGTGGTTATTGGTTAGCGGGAATGTTTGGTCATTTTATTCCCTCTATGGGCCGGTGGTTTTCTTTGCGTAGCTCAAATTTAGGCTCCATTGTGTATGCTGACATGTTATGTAGAGCTATCCTAGGAGGTTCCCCTAGTATGTTCCCTTTGCCTATGTAAAAGAAAATGTGGACAAGCTTGACCTTGTTTGCCCTATGTTAAAGGATTGGAAATTGAATGATTGGCTTGTGTATTGTCATTTGGTGGTGCGTAATGAGTTGAGTTGAGCTTGAGCTTGAGCTTGAGCTTGAGTTTGTCAGGCTTGTGTATTGTCAATAGTTTTACCTACATGAGCATAAACTTGGGTGGTAGGTTTTTAGTCGAGCTTGCTTTATTTTGGTCAAAGCTAACTGAGGTGAACTCAAATTGACCGATCATTTGGATTTATAACTTAGCTTGTGATTGACTTAGCTAAACATGTTGACTTGGCCAAATCTTAGTGAACATTCGTTTGAGCTCATGGTTTTGTTTGGTGTATAGAATATTTAGAGTTTTAGAATTGGGGTTGAAATTGGAATTAGAGTTTAGAATTTTGATTTTATTGTTTGGCTCACTTTTAGGGTTCATTTCCTAGGCACTAATGCACCGAATTCCATTAGAACTCCGAAGTTAAGCGTGCTTGGGCGAGAGTATTACTAGGATAGGTGATCTTCTGGGAAGTTTTTGTGTTGCCAACCTAATAAAGTTGGGGGTCTTCGTAAACAGTCTCTCGGTAGGGTTACATCCTGAAGGGGTAAGGTTGTGTACATTCACTTCTTAAACCTTGCTTAGGCTGGAGCCCTTAAGGCATTGGGTCTGTTATTGTTGTTTGGCTCACTTTATGGACTTAGAATTACAATTTTGTAGTATAATTTCATGGAGTTTTTTAATTGAAAGTCATATTTTTCAATCCTTTTAAGGGTTGGGAAAATAATTGCAATTGCTTATTTATTCCATTGAGATTAAATTTAAAATAATGCAAACTTGATTAATTGAAAACTTAAGATGCCTCGGACCCGAAAGATCTAACCTAAATTGAATTTAAACCTAACTACATTTGACTCAAAAGGTTTGAAGTGACACAACTAGATTGTCTCCAAATCTAATATGACTAGAATATAAAATGATGTTAAATGGTGTAAATTAGAGTTGAATGTTGCTCAACTAGCTGATATAAATAATCCGACCTATAGGTAGAAATTTAGGATGATTGAAACCTCAAAAGAGTGACTTCTCTCGTTCTCAATTAAATTTTACTGGACTTTGGATAACCTAAAATTTGATAGGATGTAATCGACTGATCTAAAATTAAGATGATTCAAGTTTGAAATAACTTGACTTATGCTAACCTGAGTTTTGCTAATTAGCTTAAAATTCGAGATAACTAGGAGCCAAATAATAAGCTCACTTAAAACTTGGTTCGACTTGACCAAAGACTCAAGATAAGTCAAGCTCAAAATGAATAGTTCGAATAGATACTTATCCTAGTTGAACCAAAATGCCAAACTTCTCCAACCTGATCGGCTCAAAGCCCAAATATTAAAATCTCAATTTCAAGTATTTCAAAATTGGAATTAAATAACTTGTTAATGTCTAAAGATATAAAAAAGAGCTATAATTACAACAACAACAACCGACCCAGTGTTTCGAGGGCTTTCGCATAAGTAGGGTCTGAAAGGGAGGGATGTACGCAGCCTTACACACTAAAGGGAGGCTATTTTCGAGGACTCCCAACCTAAGAAGTACAAAAACATGACAGTTTATAAATATAAAGTATAAAGCATCAAAGCATAAGAGTATAAAAACAACTGCATAGAGTAAGTCTGAGTAAGAAACAAGAAATAGTAATAGAAAATAACAATAAAACAGCTTTCAACCATACATTAAACTTGAATCTGAATTGTCATCTTATTGGTATATACGAATTTAAAAAGAAAAATTAGAAAGAAAGAGAGTAGACGTGAGGCCAGCGGCCAATCTTGTTAACTGGCTCGCTTCCCATTACACTCTTTGCATTTAATTCTCACTCCCCTCCAAAATTTTACCCCAATTATAAAAATGTAACATTATGAGTATAAAATTATTATTATTATTAAAGTTAAATTATAGTTTTTAAGACAATTTGTGACTTATTATTTATAATTTATATCTTATTCTGATAATAATAATTTTATCATGTGAAAAGCAATTCCCTTTTAGAAATGAGCAATGACAAAAACTGTTACTATTAGGGCAATAACGTGATTTACAAAAAATAACAGCCACAAAGTTATCCTGAAAATAGTAATTTTGTTATGATAATAACATTACCCTTAAAAAAATTACGAAATCACTATCAGATGTTTTACATTTTTGCAACAAAACAATTTTTTTTTTGTATTGATTTTCTCTAACTCCGAAAACTGAAAACAAGAAATAAAAAATTTGAAAGATTTAATTTTTTAAATTTTAAAAAAATAAAAATTTACAAAATGAAAACTATATCAAAATAAGCCTCGTGTTTGGTAAGCAGAAGTAAATGCGAGAAGTAACAATTCATAAGAAGTATGAATTTTGGCTCTTATTTCGTTGGTAGGTAGTAGACACAATGCGGAAAATGAAAATTGCTTTCCAATTCTTTCAAAACGCAAGAAATAATTTATTATCGCTTTAGATAAGTTTTAATTCCTTTGTTTTTTCTCTTGGCAACTAGATGTTTTTTTACCTACCTCCTGAAAAGTTAACACGGGATTTGACTTATCATGAAATATAACTTCTTGCAAAAATTTAATTCATATAGTAACTAAACGATACCGTAGACCAATAATAATTAGAGTATGTGTATGGCTAGATTTTAAGAAATAAATGGAAAGAGAAAGGAATTAAAGAGGGGCATGAAGCACACATGTCCTCTTTTATTATTTTCACCTACCCCCCCCTTACACTTACTATTATTCATTTTATTGTGTTTCAATATTTGTATTCTATTAATTGCCCCTTTCTTATTATAAAATGCATCAATAAATGACGTATTTATTTAATAATAATAATAATATTATTATTATTTATTTATAATATATGTATATTGTTAAGTGGGTGCCAGCAAGTAAGAACATGATTCATTAGAACTCCAAAGTTAAACTTGCTTGGATGAGAGTAGTACCAAGACGGGTGACCTCCTAGGAAGTTCTCGTGTTGCACCCCTCAGGTTGAGAGTTCTCGAAAATAACCTCTCTTTAGGGTAGCATCCTGAAGGGGGAAGACTGCGCATTGGAGTCCCTGGGGCACTGGGAATGTTGCATATGTATATTGTTATTGTCGGAGTAAGAAATATTATTATCCGAGTAATGATGTGATTTCTAGTGAATAATGACCACAAATTTCCTAAAATTGCTATGATATTAATATTTTCATCATGACAATAATGTTACCTTATTACATACTCTTGAACATTAGAATTGTACAATAGAAGTTTACGAGTTATTTGGTCAAGCTTGTTATCAGGAAACATTTTTCTTTTAGGAAAATATTTTTTAAATAAAAGTATAAGCTGTTTTTATGTTTAATACAGAAGTAGAACAATAGTGCCATTTCTTTAAAGCAGATGTAGAAGCAAAAGTTAAAATTTTTTTTGGACAGAAGCACCCTCACTAGAAACGCTTTTATAAAAATGCTTATGCAAAAGGTGATTCTGAAAAAAAATAATAGTTTTTTCACAACTTGGTGAAATAGATCTTTAATTGAACTTGCTACCGAAAAAATTAAAGGGGCTATAAATCAAGGTAACAAGTTTTATTATCGGAGTAATACTACAAATATTTAATAATAACAATCACAAAATTATCCTAGGAATAACCTTATAATTTGCTTGCCAGGAGGTAACATGAGAATTCGGTATTTGCCCCCTTGTTGGTTACCGGGGAAATTGGTAAAAATGAGAAGTGAAAATTTCCAGGGAGTTCCAATTCCTTTGTTACACATGAATTAACTTACTTGAGACTGGGTAAGTTCTCATTTTTGCGAAATTCAATTTCTCATCCTAACGGCCAAATAAAAATACTTACAAAGTTGGCACATAAATTAAATTTCTAAAAGATACAACTTTCATATAAAATTAATTCCTCCATTAACCAAATAAGGCCAATATAACCAACTGCCCTAAAAGTTTAAGTTTATACATGAAGGTTCAAAATTTGGTTTCCCTCATGCAAATACCTATTGAGCTTGAAACATAGATATTACGCAGACCCATCTCATACTTTATGCGTAAATCATGTTAATATTGAAAGGGTGCTGTTGGGATTTGAACTCGTGAATTTTTGTCAACAAGGCTCTAATACTATATTAAGAAACCAATTATCCTAAAAGCTTAAGTTAATGGGTAAAGATCCAAAATTAATTTTATACCCGACTTAGCCAAAAAAAAAAGACAAAAAAAGAACACTAGTGGTACCACTATTACTAGCATTGGGCACGTACATTTACATACATTACTTCCTTCTCTCACCTCAGTTCTTCTGATTAAAATTGCTCAGATTCTCTCTCTTAATACAAATATGTTTCATTTCATGGGCTAAAAATAATTGATAACCCAGAGAGATTTTTAGAGTTATTTTTTTGAATTTGTAGAGGAGAAAGATGATGATTATTATGAAGATTGTTGGGTTCTCTATGTTTTTGCTATCTCTTGTTACCACCGCCTCCCTTTCTGGTAACTAATTCATTTACCCTCTTTTACTTTTACATTTACATACAAACAACGATCTAGTGTCTCAAAAGGCTCTCGATGCTAGTTTATGGCGCCTCTAGACCTGCATGTTTGTTATTATTGCTGCTTGCATGTTTAGTATCGCTTTATTTGACTTGGATTCTTTACTTTTACATTATTCCTATGAATTTATTTTGTTTAATTTCAATGGAGACAACGAGCGTAAACTAAACATAAGAAAAACCAATTTTGAAATCTGATGTTTAGTTTATTAAAATAAAAAGCTAAGAATAGAAAATGATGCAGAATAGTGAATTATATCAAAAAATAAAAAAAATTTGTTTGCTCCCTTTTAGACTGAAACATTATGAGTTATGCAGTAATGTGGTAACATGATATGCATTAACTTTTGCGCTACTTGCTATGTATGTTAGCTCGGGCCTCATTTTTACGAGTGTATCTGGCTTGTACCTTTGATTAAGTAAGTTGCAGGTGGGACCCATTTTGTTTGTTGAGGGTATGTTTCTTATAGGATTCGTCCTACTACATTTAGATACACGAGCTTCCTTCGGTTGTCTTAATAGTTAAAATCTCCACCGTGTTCAACTATGTCTCGAGTTTGAAGTTCACCTGCTCTTTTAGTAAGTTGTTGTCTTGAATTTGTAACCCAAAACTATTTTTCTCTATTTGTTGGTGCAATCGACAAGGTTGCTCTATTCTGGTCTAGTAAACAGTTTCTCTGTAAAATTAGGTATAAATTGCATTCATATATATTTGGCGTAATGTCAAATGGTTGTGGGGTGGAATCTTACTTCAGCTTATAAATGGACCTCATGTATGTCAATTCAATGAGTCGAGTCGAAGGCTTGGTGAAATTTAACAGTAATTTCAACTGCTCTTGATGTAATTGTGCAATGTAATGCGTTGCAGATATGATTATAGATGAGAGTAGCTCTATGACACTGAGAGCAACAAGCCGGAAGCTAAAGGTAAAAGTTTTATTGTAGGGACCAAATTTCATCCCAACACGTTCTTTTACTAACCACTGACCCCCTATTTAGTAACTAGATAAATGGGTAAAAAGTTAAATTCTTATCCCTGTTTGGCTATTTTTTCGGGGCTAATAAGGGGAAAGATTTACCCCTGTTCCATTATTACCTTTATTCAATTTTTTTTTTACCTTTACTCCTTTACTCAATTGTCAATTTGGAGGAATATATTTACCTTTTCTTACCCCCTACACTTCTATATTTAACATAGGCAAAGAAATGTAGGATAACTGCTTATCTTTCCCGTCTTTACCCCTCCCCTTCTCCCCTCTACCCAGTTGCCAAACCAGGCGTAAAAGGCTCAGATTGTTGTTGTTGTTATTGTGTTGCTCAATTTGCAGGACGAGACTTTTGGTTCTGGGTCCAGTGAGGGAACTAATGGAAGTAATGAAGTGGGGTTGGATGATTATAGGCCTATCGATCCAAGCCCAAGCTCAAAAGCATCCCTTAAGCCGGGACCTGTCCCGCATGGCACCCCTCTGAACCCTTACATCCCGCGTCCTTGGCCGTCGCCCCCTCCTGGCGATGTTCCTTAGATAAAGCTCGATTTCGAACTTGTCCATGATTGTATGCTCGTAATTTGTGTTTTCTTGTCCATGAGATTATGGTAGATGTAGTTGGCATGTTATTTCATATCGGTGTGTTTCGTACGAGGTACCTATTTTACAATGTAACTTTATTGCTAATTATCGAAGACAAAAGATGTTTTTTGTACATTTTGGGAGCTCTTTCATTGTATTAGAAGTTTGAAATTTGCTTGATATGGAGTGACGTTATCAGCACTATGTTATATGCTTCTAGGAGTGTATAAATGACTCGAGCGTTTGTTGAACTATTCACGTTCGAGTTTATGTTTGTTGAATAGAGATGTTAACAATACTATTGTTTGGATTTCATCATCAAATATTATCTCAACCGATGTGAACTGATTGATGATTGCAGTAAACATATTTGAATGCTTGACAACAGAATTACCTTCCGTTGTATTCAAATTGAAAAACTTTTTCTTCATATGTATATTACTGTTCATCCGTAGTTCTTCATACCTGCTCAACAATGTTGTTGTCAAGCCTGCTGGCGTCTTCTCATTGACAACATTATTTGTCATGGTCTGAGATAGAGTAAGTCGAATGATTCCCAAAAGCTGCCGGTCTAATAGGTTCCACTCCTCCTCATCCTTTATATCTTGGAGTTTTTTTCTCTCTAATAAAGATAATTGTAGCTTTTTCGAGTGTAGGTAACCTTGATTTGCATTCGCCAATATGCAAAATCGGCACCATCAAAATTTTCAACGTCAGAATTTTCACCTCTTCAGTTGCCATTGATGAATGCTTCTGATTTGAACAACTCCATTCTATATGTCTGCTAGCCGTAAGAGTAAGGCGGCAAGTAAAAAGATCTCAAAGCCGCTCTCCCAATCTCTTACCATTATTTCACACGCACTCTCTCTATTGACAGCTAAACCATAGGGCATTACGAGCCTAAATTGGATTAACCCGATCCTCAACTTCAAAAACAAGGCTCATTAAAATCAGGCACCATACATAAGTCGAATAGATTAGATAGGTACTCAACTCGACTCCACTTGTTTACTTCCCGCAATTGCTTTCACTAAGGACGATGTTACCGAGTATTTTTTTAAGCTTTGTTTGCCTGTACTTTGTTTTAAGAGTTGATAATCTGTCAGAAAGGGAATAATGAATAAATCGATAGAATTATTTGTTGCATAATACTTATTCCTTATAATGGATCAGATTCAAATTGGATTCATATGAATCACAAGTTGATTTTTTTTTTCCCGATTATTGAGGATAAACCTAAAGCTACAAGTAAGGATCTCAAAAAAAAGGGACAAAAACCCAACAAGAAGCAAAGACAGAACAACACAAGCCAAGAAAGCAAAAAGCCTAGGACGTATGATAAGTGCATCAAAAAGACCCATCGGACCGGGAATTGTAATCATTCAACTCACTAACCGGCTTATATGCAGTCTAGTTTAATGGGTCTTGTTTAGTCGGATTAATAAGATTTGAATTATATAATTATTTAATTGGATCACTTCTATGGCACTTCGGACTCACTATTTGATTGTGACATGACAAAATGATAGCTTTTTGGTTAAGCTAACTGTGGTGAATGCGTGGGAGTTCTTTTATGTTCTAACATATATGTTCATTTAATTGGAAAGTGTACAAGGGCCTGTTTAGTCAAACTGTTAAATTTCACCGAGTTTGTACGTCCAAACCATAGAGTTGGCACATATGAGATCTACATATAAGCTCGAGTGGGTTCCATTCTAAAATTAATTGACAATAGGTGAAGTAACCCACTAGTCTTATAAATTGATTTCTTCACTCTCACAACTCCTATGTGAGATTCTAATTACTAGGCTCATATGTGGAGTCTCAACACTCCCCCTCACATGTGAGTCTACGACAAACATAGCACTCGCCTTCTCCAATCCAATTGGATCTAACATTCAGTGGAGAGGCCTTTGCCGCAACAAACTCAAATGCACCCCCTCTTTACGAGGACACAGTGCGACTAGCAAGAGCTCGGGATCAACAACGTGCTCTGATACCATGTTAAGTTTTACCAGGCCTGTAGGCCTAATCCACGAAGTTGACACACATGAGATCCACATATAAGCCCAAGTAGGGTTCCTTTCTAAAACCAATTGGCAATAGATGGAGTAACCCACTAGTTTTATAAATTGATCTCTTCACTCTCACAACTCCTGTGTGGGATTTCATTTAGTAGGCTCATATGTGGAGTCTAAACACAAACTTCTTTTCCGAAAAAAAGTAATTTTCTTTTCAGATTTTAAGTGTGTTTGGTTAGAAAAGAATAGTGCTTTGAAATGAAAGCAAAAACTAAAACTTTTAGTGAAAAATAACTCTATTAGAATTAGTTTTTATAAAAATACTTTTGTAAAAAGTATTTATGCTAAAAATTTCTTTCGAAAGAATAGTTTTTTCACATATTACAACTTAATTTTGCCTTAATTTTTTCGTGGTTTGTTTACTTTTTGTTTTCGGGCTTGTACTTAGCTATCAAAGAAAAAAACCTTATGTTGGAATTATATTAAATTGGATTTTTATTGAAAATCACCTATAATATATTAGAAAACCATGTAACTTTTTTAATTTTTCAAAGTCACACCTTAAATTTTCAAAAAATTTCAACGCCACACATAATGCAGACGCTATTAACTTTCCGTTAAAATAAATATAAAATTACTAAACTACCTTCAATTAAACTTGTTTTTTATCAATAAATTATAAACAAATTTACAAATAAAAACACTTCTAAATTTTTTTTTTTGTGGCAAAAGTTTGTAGCAGCGCTTTGAACCCCTTAACAATGTTACAAATTCAGAG
The DNA here is from genome assembly GCA_018398585.1 of Simmondsia chinensis. NCBI lineage: Eukaryota > Viridiplantae > Streptophyta > Magnoliopsida > Caryophyllales > Simmondsiaceae > Simmondsia > Simmondsia chinensis. The sequence goes on from JAGTTD010000007.1 coordinate 36,867,707, forward strand.
GTGATGGATAATTTTATCATTTACAAACTTAATATAATTTAATTAAATTAAGTTAAATTTGGTATTTTGATGCATTTATATCTCAAAACCCAGTGTTTCATTTGATTGAAAGTTAATGGTGTAAGCATTAGATGTGACATTAAAATATTTTTGAAAAGTTTAAGTGTAACTTTACAAAATTAGAAAAGTTAGGTGATTTTCTGATATCTCACCTAAAATATAGGTAATTTTTAGTAGAAAAAACCCTATTATATTAAGAGTGAAGGCTATTAATCAGATTTTAACTCTACTAAAAAAAAAAAAAAAAAAAAAAGACCCAGTGCCTCAAAGGCTCCCGCCTACGCAGGGTCTGGGGGGACGGATGTACGCAGCCTTCCCCCTTCAGAGTGTCAACCTGAAGAGAGGCTGTTTCCCAGTGCCCCCAACTTAAGGGTGAGGACTTCCCGCCTAAGCATGCTTAACTTCAGAGTTCTAATGGGATCCGGTGACGGCGTGTTGGTGCCCTCTTTGGTCAGATTTTAACTCTACTACCATGTGAAATTTCACGAGAGCTCAAATACTACCCATGTAGTTGACATTCAAACTCTGATGCGAAATTTTTTTACTAGATTTACATGTAAAGCCTTTAATAATTTCTCCTTCTTACCGATCTTTATAGTTTGACACAGTGGATAAACTATAAAACGGAACATAATTATTTACATATTTTTTTTTTGAATATTTATTATTTATATAATCTTAAATATGATAAGACGCTCGATATGTACTTAAACTTGACATGTTTACCATTGTTTTAATAAATCAAATTAACTAACACATTTGGTATATTATATTTCAAAGTAGATATGAATTCAACATCACTAAATTGTTAATGTAATATGATTATCATACCTAATATTTGTAATGATCCATAGCAATTTATACTTTTGAAATGAAATAGTTGGTTTCTTGACATGATACTAGAACTCTATCAAAACGAGAGGTCAGGAGTTCAAATTTTACAGTCCCTACTCTTAATATCAATATATTAATATAATTTAAACAAGGCTATAAAGAGGGTTTATGCATTATCTTCGTTTCGATCCCAATATAGCCATTCCTGTGACAGGACATAGGCTATAACTATTTTTTTATATTAACCTAATAGTTTATACTTTCAGAGTAATTGATGTTAAAGTACAAAAACTAATTCTGAACTTTCATCCATAATAAGTTTTTAGGATAGTTGGTTCATTGGTATGGTATCAGAATCTTATTAACCAAGAGGTCAGGAGTTCGGATCCCAACAACTGTCACTTTTAATATTAACATAATTTGAGCGCATGGTATGAGATAGATCTATATAATATCCACGCTTCAAACCTAACGGGTATTTGCATGAGGGAACATATTAGAGTATAAAAACCAATCATGAACTCTCACCCATTAACTTAACTTTTGAGATATTCGGATTCCTGATAGGGTTCATTACCAGGCACTAAGGCACCGGATCCCATTAGAACTTCGAAGATAAGCGTGCTTGGACGAGAGTAGTACCAAGATGGGTGATCTCCTGGGAAGTCCTCGTGTTGCCAGCCATATAAGGTTGGGGGTTCTCAGAAACAGTCTCTCGATAGGGTTACACTCTAAAGGGGTAAGGCTGCGTACATCTACCCTTCTAGACCTGGCTTATACAGGAACTTTTGAAGCACTGGGCCTAAATGAAATCGGATTCCTGACACTGAGAATACTCTTATATAGGCTAAAAGCTTTTCAATATAGGGGGGGAGGTGGACACTATTATTATGATGGCCATAAGGAGGTAGTTTATATACAAAGAAGTACCCTAAAAAAGTTTATGAGGAATCATAATGGTAAGTGCCACTAAAAGTCATCATGTCTTTGTACTCTTAACTTCGGCATACTTTAGTCAAACATCCCTTTAAATTTGATATTTTTGTTATAAATTTGAGTCTCGGAATGAATAAAGTCTGTATAATTCATTCACATCTTCAAAACAAAACATTGGTTGTAATTTTTGCTATCTTTACAAAGTTATTATGCGTGCACTAAGTATTGTATCAGTTGCGTGTATTATCATGTCAAATTTCGATTGTGAGATATTCAAGCTGTTATCTGTGTTATTTGGAACTTAAAAGAGTCTTTTGTAAATATTTCTTTTGTTTGGATTTCTAGAAGTTGTACTCTAGCAGCTCGTTTGGTGGCTGAGCTTTATTCTGAAGCAATATTGTAATCGTAACTAGTGGCATTAACAATATGGAAAATGTTATTGAAGCCATTCTTAGAGCTTTACATGACATAAAAATATTTTGGAATATTCGATTCCTTTGATATTAAAAAAAAAAAAAAAAAAAAAGCTACAGTTAGCTAATATTGAGGTGGGGAGGGGTGAAGAACTCCTGTTCCATGGTATGTGAATGAAGGGTTGGGTGCTACATGGTAGCCGCTACGATAGGTTTCTATCCATCTCAACGGTCAGATACTTGGGAGATGGGCCATGGAATGTTTGTACCCGCACGCCGCACTGCTCACTTGCGCTCCACAGCCCGTGGCCCAATTACTGTATCAGGTCAATCGAGAAAATCAACATCCTCCTCTTCTACCTCCATGGGTCGAGGATGATGAAGTTGTAACAGTTCAGCATTGTGCCCAGATAACTCCTCACGATAACGAAGCTCTGGGAAACACTAGTGATACTAATTCTGCAGCATCTGGTCCGGAATTCCCTCCAGGCTTTGAGCCCTTTACAGTGATTAGACACCACATACAGAAGATAGCATGCCCGAAAACCACCACGCAATAGTACAGTTTATGGAAGGGCCTTGCGCAGATCGGCGGAAAAAGAAAAATCTGCGGACAACAAAAAGGGGAAGGAAAGCTCTGAAGCATAAATTGAAGGAAAGAGAGAAGCGGGAGCTACATGAATTCGTGAAGGAAATGTCATCCAAAAGTAGTGCAGGAAAACGACAAAGACCACTGGAAAAAAGAAAAAGAGAAATAAGAGAAATCGAGGTGATAGCGCTTATGATGCTGAGAAAATCCTGGAAGCGGAGAGAGCAAAAGAAGTGGGAAAAAAGCTGGGCCTTGATTTTGCAGGGTTCGATCCACCTATGGTGAAAGTCATGCTCGATAGAAGATGAAGTGGGAGAGAGTTTGCTATATTGCTGAGTTCCAAGATTCTTTTGATTTTGCGCATTGCTTTACCTGCTTCTCTGTGTCTGGTTGGCCTTGTTTTTGGTGTCTTGTTCTGTCATGTTTTAGGGCTTGTGTTTTGCCTGTTGTTCTATCTCTGTTGTTGTGTTGTCCTTTTTCTTTGATATTGTGTTGGTTGTTTTGGTCCCTGTTTTTCTAGGGATGGACTTAGGCCTCGCTTAGCGAGTAATCTGCTTGTTTTGTGACTTTGTTGCTAATTATTGTGGGAAAAAAACTCACGAGGCTTATATGTTGGTCTCTTCTTTTCTACAACTCTTACGTAGGATTGACATTTGACTTACATGTGGAGTTTTTAACACTCCCCCCTCACATGTGGTACTTCTTCAATTGCATGACATGCCTTCTCTAATCCAATTGGATTCAACCATTGGAGAGGCCCTCAATGTAATAGACTCAAAATCACCCCTCTTCATGAGGATACAGTGGGTCAAACAAGAGCCCGTGATCATCCACTCACTCTGATATCATGTGAAACTTTCAAAGGGCATTTAGGCCTGATTCATGGAGTTGGCATATATGAGACCCACATATAAGCCCAAATGGGGTTCCATTCTAAAACCAATTGGCATTGGATGAAGCAATCCACTACCCTTATATGTTGGTTTCTTCTTTCCTGCAACTCCTACGTGGGATTCACATTGGACTTACATTAACACATAATACGAAGGTAGCAAGTCTACATTAGGGTTGTTCAAAAAAAAAAAAAAATTGGTCTACATCAGGGTTTTTGGAGGCAGGTTAAATTTGGGTTGACACTTTTAGCCAGTTTAAGTAATTGAATTGAATTAAAATTTAAATTCAGTCAACCATCATTCAATATGTTTAACCCCTTCATACATATATTAGCACAAAAATTATATACGTGTCAATTGCAACATTATAAGAAGAGGAAGGAGATGGGCCAGTAGAATGCCAGGAACAAAGGGAAAGTGTGCACAAAAGCATGATCATCTGAGAGACATGACTTTTCACTCTTCCTGCAAAAGCACCCATTTGTTCCCTCTTTCTCCCTGGAAAGTGCCCTGCTTAATGTACCTTTTTCGGTAAATTGGATGTTCGAGTTAGCTTATGTACATTTTGACTGACTGCTTCTTGCAATACACGTGCTATGCATGCTAAAATAAATTGGGTATGTATAGCTCTGACACTAGTTATTAGGCATTTCACACGCGCTAAAACCTATCTGCTTGGCATATGCACACAAGGGGACGGTAAAAATGCCAAAATTTATGTGGTTTGTACCTTTTAGCAGGGTTCAAACTCTAAACTTAAATAGGGTTAATTTACTAGGCACCAAATCCCATTAGAACTCCGAAGTTAAGCATGCTTGGGCGAGAGTAATACCAAGATGGGTGACCTTCTGGGAAGTCCTCGCGTTTCCAACCCTATAAGGTTGGGGGTTCTCGGAAACAGTCTCTCTGCAGGGTAAGGCTGCGTACATCCACCCCTCCCAGACCCCCCTTATGCGGGAGCCCTTGAGGTACTGGGTATGTTGTTATTGTTGTAAACTCCAAACTTAAACCTTTATAGCATCAGATCCAAGTGCCTTATGACATGATCTAGTCCTTGGGTGGCAGCTCCGTTTATCTTGGGTTCAATTAGCAGGGCACGACAAATCATCTTGAGGTTTTGGACATCTTGATTCGAAAGTGACACGGATGTCGTAGAGATTATTTAGGATTTAGTTAGTTAGATTTAAATCTAATTTAATTAATTCAGTTTTATTAGATTTATCATAATATTTGCAGTTAGGATTTAAATTATCTTTATATTTATCAATTAAGATTAGTTTATCTTTATGTTTATGTAGTAAGATTTAATTATGTTTATAATTATCTATTGTTGAGTCTATAAGTACCCTTTAGGGGTGAGTTTTGTATTCAGTTTTATTAATAATATTTTCAATTGAAGTTTCTCAATCAGATTGAGTGTTTTTCTTTAATTCTTTGTGTGAGATTAAAGAGTTATTTTGTATCATTGGATTAGCCAACCAGGTGGTGAAACCGGCTACTATTTGTATCCTTGACTTAGCCTACCAAGGTGTTGAATTTGGCTACAATGCAGTGGGGGTTTTTAATCTCGCCAAGATCAGCAACCTATCAATTACTGTAGTAGGGTTTTTAACCTCGCTACAATCGATAACCTATCTATTTTACCCCATACGTTCCTACTTTAGAAAGTTTATTGGCTTGGTGCATGGTTAATATTTTTTTACATTGATAAATAGAGTATAACAATTTTACTTAAAGAGAGAAACAGACACTTGTGAGAAGGGGTCATTGGCTTTGAACCCGATACCTCTTATTATGGCTAGGACTAACCAACACTTGGTGGTTAGGACTCCATTTTGTATAAGTATTAACTTTGTGGGTGTTTCTTTAGAGTTCTACTCGGTGTCCATGATTGTGTTAGTGTAACCATTGACCTGCCCAATTGTGGTGCTTAAGATCATCTTTCGATTTTATTGGTGTACAACTATTATGAAATTAGTTCCTCATTTCTTGCCTCCTTTATTTCTAGATATTATTTATTTTTATGTTTTGGACGATCTTTTATGGCTGTTTGGTTACGTTTTTTATTTGTCAATTTTGTTTTTTGAAAAATTAAAAACTAGATTTTGAAAATCATTTTCTTTGTTATGTTCTTTTATTTCCATTTTCACCCAAAGCAAGAAAAAAATTATAAACGAAACACTAGAAAAGAAAACAATTCGTTTCCAAATGGTTTTCAATTTCTAAAATATCAAAAGCTCCAATAGAAAAATAACTTCAAACAAGCTCTTAATTTTTGCGTCAGTTTGCCAACTGTATCCACCTTTTGTTCTCGCATTGTATTGATTACCGAATACCAACTTTTAATTATTCGAAGAAAAAACACCCGGAACTGGAGTGCTTAACATACATATATATATATACATAAACATGATTAGACAAGTTAGATCATATTAAAAGAACATGATTAATGATAAATGAATTCTACAAATAATTAAGAAAAAATGATGAATGATGATGATGATGATAATGGCTCTATGTAAATGATGGCTCACCGTCATACACATTCATGAAAGTAACAGCAGCCCAATCATTTTGTGAAAGAGGGTCCTCTTAAAATTTAAAGAAAAAAAAAATCTATTTTTAATTTGTATTGTCTTTCTCATTCTTGTTTGCATTTTAATTTAATCTCACTGTCTTGTTATTTTCAATCCTCTTCTCTTTAGGTTTATGTCTATTTTTTTGTCTTTTTTTTTAATAATTAAAAGAAAGAGATCTTCGTAAGCGTACAGGAGAAAATCCTTTAGTTAAACCGAGAACCAGAAGAAACAAAGAAAAGAAAAGAGAGGAAGGCCAATATTCACCCTAACCTAGCTGCAAATCATGTTTATAGATAGGCTGCAGTCCTGCCACTTTGCTTATGGTTTGCAATTGAAGGCGATGCCTAGGAAAAAACTACGGAGCATGTGGTACGAAAAATCTAGTTCTGGGTTTTGGAATGGTATTAGGAACCAATCTGCGAGGGTCTTTACTATAATGATGGATGGATATGCTTGTGCAACCCACTAGAGCTTGGAACAAGTGATCGCCCTCAATTTTATTGCTTCCGTGATACATGACCAATCAGGAGTAGAGTTCTGACAGATGAAAGAGTTTCTTGATTACCAAATTGCACTGGCTATGGCGAAGAAAGACACGAGCCAGACTTTCTTCGTTGGGCCTTTGAGGAATGAAAATTGCCACTGTTGAAATATATCCTTATATAAGTTTGTTTGGACTAATGAGAATGATCCCCCACCATTGCATGATTGTCATTAGTGCATGGAGCGTGATTATTTAGGAACTTATTTACGAAGTAGATGACATCGCCAATTTGATTTATGTTCATGACACAATAGAGATTTAGTGTATGGCTCGATATATACACAATAGGGCTATGTAAGTTATTGTGTACTACTAGAAAATTGTCTCATGTACTGTTATGAAAAAGAGTAAAACTATTCCCATTCGTGAAGGTAGGCCTTAGCAAAACTATGTAAATTTTGATGTTCTCATTTCTCTTCCTAATCCTCTTTTATTTGTAATTGATATTTCGATTTAGGGTTGTGGAAGAGCTGTGCCTTGTGGTTTGAGTCTTCAATCCCTATATGCTCGATGGTTTTATTGTTTTGGTTCTTGATGAGCCAGTCCTCATTATCCGCTGTCCCGTGTATTTTCTTTTCGTACATTTTCTTTCCCTTAGTTGGGTTATGCAAATTTTGTCTTTCCCTTCATGTTTTCTGTTTTATCTTTCCTTTGGGCATTTTGCACGATATTATCGATACACTATCTTCAAAATGCTCAAATGAATCTGAAACATCAATTAAAGAATTCACATGCGAGTTTAGTGAACATCTCATATTGGAGTTGCGATACATTTTTTTCGATAAGTGACACCGGAGTGCCGATACAAGACAGGCAAACTCGAAAAAACGAGGCCTGAAGCTATCCGAAAGACGACCAAAAAATAAGAACAACAAAAGAAAAAGAAAAAACAGGACCTCAAACAAAGCAATATATATAGGTCTATTGAGCTATTAATCTATTATTATTAGTTTTAGTGTTGCCAATTAGTTTTATGATGCAGCCTGATAATTAGCGGATGGGGCTTGGCGGCTTGATAGCTTGGCATGATCCTAGGCAAGGCGAGCTACAGATAAATGCGGTTAGAGAAAAGCGGTTAAAGATATGGCGGAGGAGTTTGTCATCTTATAGGATACTTAGTTAATAGGTTATAGATAATTATTAATATTTGTTTGTACTTACCTTTTATTTATCTTTAATCTTTTAAATCTTTTAGGTAAGATAAGTCTTTTCCTCTATTTAAACAAGAGGAAAACTAAGATTACTTTAGCATTCATAATTTTGAGATTTTGTCATCAATTTTCTAGGATTTTCTCTCTTTTTCAGGCTGTGAGAAATTGAGTACCATTGTTCCCCTTATTTTTATTATTTCCATAATAAAATTGAAAGGGAAGGCCGTTGAACCTTCCCGTTCCCAAATTCCACTTTTACGTGCTGCATCATTCTATTATGAACTCCACTTAACATATATATATATATATATGTGGACTTGGCACATATCAACTCCATGGGTTGAACCTAAAACTCAGTGTAATGTCATAATATCTGAATCTCTTCAAACCCATTTCAGTAAAACTCTTACGTATTAAACCGTCTATGCGTCAGATCAAATCGGTGTATTAAGGTAAAAACGTATTGGGTTTTCCTAATCTTGTAATACTTATTTGAGGGAGATAGATCCTACACAAAGATGGTAAAAAAAGTTAAAGGTTTCAAAGTTTGAGTGCAAGTGAAGTAATGAGCTTATCTTTTTATATAATATAAGGTGGTCCATTAATTTTACATGGTCTATGTGTTACATTCTTTTCCCATGTGCCATGTTTTAGTGTGTTTCTTTGATCATATACTTCATATTATATGATACTATTCATGCACAATACCCAATTCAATATATAAAATCTCATAAATTTTAGTCCCTTTCTTCTTGTTACTGTAAAATGATATCTCAGAGAGGTTCTTTATAAGGCCGGTCCTTATAATTTTGGGACTTCAAACAAATTATGAAACGGGTCCTTTATATATATCTTAGCATTTCATTAAATAACAATACTAATGGTTTCGTGTTTAGGTTGCTGCTGTGCTGGCAGCTCTTCGGGGCTTTGGGGGTTTGCCTTTTGCTGTTTTTGTGTCTCGTTGGTGGTTGGTTTGTTTTCTGCTTCTCCTCTATCCGTTGGTATTTTGGTACAATATGGTTATTTGTTTGCATTTAAGCGCTTATGCTTACTCAATTATTGCGAAAAAATATTTTGAAAGGCGAAAATACTCAAGATTTGAGTTCGATTTAGATATTAGATGAAATCTGAATAATAAATATGAAGGTAAAGGAGATAGAGCAACGAAGATCACAATATTTATGTGGAAAACCCTCAAAGACAGGGAAAAACTATGAGCGGAGGCAGATAGCTTTATTAGATTGAAATTGGAGTATTACAAGAGAAATTTCTTCACTCTCACTTTCTCTCTCTCACTCTCAAGAACGCTTGGAAAAAAAAAAAAAAACCCTAAGAGGAGGGATTTTATAGTGCCCCCTCAAATACAAGAGAAACCCTAGATAACAAGCGGGTATATTAACGCAAACCGATACGAAAGGTCTGGTCTCTCCATTCCACTATAAACCTTTGTTCGAAATTTAAAAGAAAATTTTGAGACACAACCCAACACATTTTATTAAATAAAACAGTACTATTACAATAAATTATAAAAAAACTTACTAATAATAACAATTGAGACTTTAAAATAAACTACAACCCCTAAAATATAGGGCTCCTAAAATTTGCGCAAATAGGTGCTTGGATTGCTTGAGGTAATGTCTGATCTGGATTCTTCCTCAAGATAGACTTTTTTTTTATATTTTCCTTATTAAGTATTCTTTTATATAACAGTAAGTATAAGCCACATAAACTCCAGAAGGGCGTAATCCTCCTCAAATCTCCTAAACCCTTCTCCGATGATGAAGTCGGAATTCGATCCTTGGCCCTAGACACCACTTCTCAAATACTTTATCAACTGAGCTAACTGGCAAAAAATATATATGACAAATGAAAATTGAAATATTTCTTAGCGAAATATTCATCGAACTTTCCTTACTAAGAGCCCATTTTAAGATTTCGACAGAAATAATCTTTAAATGTATAGAGGTTTAAGGCGGGAGTGAAACAACAAATATGACATATCTCACAACTACTTACATGGTTTAAATTCCTATATCTTCCACGTTTGACTCTTAAAAATTCGAGGCTCAGCAATGGTGTTCATTTCTTTAGTTGTTGTGATAATTACGAAGGGAATTCGATTCATACCTTAAGAAATTCTTTGTATTGCATGAGAAATCTCAATGCCAAATGTCGACAATATATATATATAACCTGGCTGACAGATCATACATACACATTCTTTGAATGTTTTTCCCTTTTTTTTCCGAATATATCCTATCGGTAAGTAACTAAGGTTCGGAATTCAAATTTAGAATACTTGTCATAGGGCCTTAACGTCATTGATGCAGTCGTATCATAGGTTTTTAGTAAATTATTAACTTTTTATTATAATGCATTGGCCTCCAAAGTGAATTTTGTTTCTTTAAGAGGTAAGGGAAATCATATTACGAGCCCTTTCAAATGGAGGCCCAACTTAATGCGTCTGCCCTAATAACAGAGAGAAGTGCAGTGCTCGACGACATATGTCACAAAGTGAAGGATGAAAGGGAAATGGCTCTTTTAGCAATTATATCTGCGTCTGTAAACGCGTCTGAAAGTTGTGGTTGAACCTAACGTGAGATTACAGTAAGACAAGATATTATATGAATCTTACATGGAACATTGACTTCGGTTTTCAAAGCTTTAACGATCTTCTCATTATCCCTTCCGCTATGATATTCTTAAAGTGAAACATACGTGAACGATGATGCTTTCAAGTTTTATGCAAGAGATGTAATGATACCACGCTATGTTAACACTTTAATAATGTAAAAACTAGATTTTTTTCCGTGTGATGTATGAGTTGTTTTTATTTTTGTTAGGAATATGCCTCAAATTTATGTATTTATGATTTATAGGCCGCTGAGGGGTCACCGATCGATCGGGGGGATGTCTGATCGATCGGGGGGTGTAATGAGAAAATTCAAGTTTTGCAGCCGCAATGGGCCGATCGATCGACCAGTACCGATCGATTAGGAGTCGTTTTCACAGTTCAGTATAAATACGTGTCTACGGTTTACGTATTTGATAATCCAATAAAATTCAATTAAAGTGAGACGCCGTCATTAAGGCGTTTGAGAGCATTACGAGAGTTTAGAGGGAGTGATTCAGTAATTCTCCATAGATCTCGTTCAGAGGAAGTGTCGTTGTAATTCTTCCATTATTCATACTCAAATAAATAATCTCCATCTCCGCCCGTGGTTTTCCCCCCCTCGATTGTAGAGGGGTTTCCACGTAAATCTCTGTGTTCTTTGTTTATTCTCTTTTATCCTGTTATATACTTCTCTTGTGTTTGTTATAGTATTTGAATCGAATCCAGTTCTGGGGTGTTAAGTTCCGCATTATGGAGGTATTAACTTTTCCTCACAAATTGGTATCATAGTATATCAGATTTGTCCAGATTGCCTCAATAATAGGCATCCGAGCCTAACAATTTTATATACTACTTTGTAGTCGTTGATTTGTAAAGTCAATAAATTGAACTCGCTTTCTACTATTGAACATATTGTTTAACATACATGCATGTTATTCAACCAAACTATAAAACGAAGGATAATGCAAATGTGTTTCCCGTTGCTTTCATGCTAGAATCAATAATTATTTCTGAAAATGTCTAAGGTTGTTTTTTAATTAATTTATAAGACATGTAGAGAAGTAAAATGTCCCTGTAAAATGTCCAAGCTACCCTTTGTCCACAGCCAATTACTACTCGTGTTTGACCCGATTTGAGCTATACAAGCAGCTTTATTTGACAGTTATAAATTATGTCAGTTTTATTCCTTTATTTCATGGGAGATTTATAAGTTTTATGACCTATTTTTATTTTTTATTTTTTTCCTTTTTTTATAAAAGTTTAAAAGACACCATTTAAAATTATCGAAAATGGGGGGTTGGAGGGTTTTGGGGAATGGAAACTTCTCTATAATATATAGTAAAATGATCTTTTAAAATGCTCGAGCCGCCCTTTGTCCCACGACCAGTTACAACCCATGCTTGACTAGATCCGAACTATTCAAGCCGCTTTATTTGACAATTGTAAATTATGTCAGTTCTATTCCTTTTTTTCATGGAAGATCTATGAGTTTTATGACTTGTTTTGTGTTTTTTTCTTCTTTTATTTTGATAAAAGTTTAAAAGATACTATCTAAAATTGTCGAAAATAGGTTTTGGGGAAGGAGAACTTCTCTACAATATATAGTAAAATAAAATGTTCCTTTAAAATGCCCAAGCAGCCCTTTGTTCCATGATCAGTTACAACCCGTGTTTGACTCGATTCAAACTGTCCAAGCTGCTTTATTTGATAGTTGTAAACTATGTTAGTTCTATTCCTTTTTTCATGGGAGATCTATGAATTTTATGACTTGTTTTTGTATTTTTTCCTTTTTTAATAGAAGTTTAAAAGACAACATCTAAAATTGACAGAAATGGGGTTTGGAGGATTTTAGAGAGGGAGGACTTCTCTATATACACGGAGATTAGATTTGTTTCAAGATTGACAAATCATATTGCACACGAAATGTCAAGATTGGGGTGTAAACGAGCCGAACTAAGCCGAGTCGAGTCGAGTGCCCCCCTATTCGAACTCAAATTCGATAAGCCTTATAAAGCTCGAGTTTGAGCCAAGCTCTTATCGAGTATTTTTAATCCTTGTTCGAACTCGATTCAATAAGATTTTAGTGTGTTCGATACTCGCCTCGGCTCGGCTCTTTGGGCTTATCGAGCCAAGCCAAGCTCATTATTGAGCCGAGTTGAGCTCGTTATCGAGCCCAATCAAGTTTAAAACCGAGCCTTCGCAATCAAGTCAAGCTTGTTAATGAGCCGAGCTTTTCAAGTTACTATGGAGCCATTATCGAACCATTTTTATACCAATACCAACTGTTATCAAGCTCATAACGAGCCTTTATCGAACTCATATTGAGTCCCTTAATGAACCCTTATTGAGTCCTTTTCAAACTGTTCGTGAACATTAGCGCCCTGAGCACCCCCTGTTCGAACTCGACTCATTAAGCTTATCAAGCCTACTCGAACTCGGCTTGATAAGCTATCGAGCCTTCATAATAAACACGAACGAGCCTTGATCGATTTCGAACACGAATAGTTTATCGAAAGTTCGGTTCGTTTACACTCTTAATGATGATGGTCATAGAGATAATGAAACCTAAGAGGCAAGAAATGCTTTAAATTTGCTTCTTAATTAATAAAGGGATTGAAATAACTTAAGTTAGTGGCCATTATTATTCCTTAGATGCCAAGTTCATCTTACTAATATGCTGTTGATGATTGATGTATCATTCTAAGTCAACTTTGTTGTAAAATTTAAAATTAAGGTTGCGGTGAAGCATAAGCATGAAGGACACTGAAAGCGTCGGTAACAAAAGTGTTTTCAAATAGAAGTAGAAAAATAACATTTGAATTTTAGAGCAGAAATAAAAGCAAAATTTGAGAACGTCTCAGACTTGAATGTATATCCCTATTGAAAACACTTTTTATAAAAATATTTTTGGAAAAAAAAGTTTTTTCACACCTTGGCTAAACATGCCATTAGTCCGCTGGTACAGCGTGGAAGTATCAGTGGGTTGGTGTCAGGTTGGTCATTGTAGTCTTGTAGTCAACGTAAAGGTCTTAACAATTTGCTGGAGAGTCTTCGGTAATCCATATTTGTGCACAGAAGACTTAACTTTGGATGTAGCCGTGGATGAAAGACAAGGAGTGAAGCACTTTTGTCCCTCCATATGTCAGATTTCTGAAGGAAATCACAGTAACTTTAGACCCACAGTCATCACGACTAATCGGGGATCAACAATCTCTTGCAGAGGTCTCTCTATCTGTCTTGTCTCATTAGTTGCACTGACTAGACCCTCCCAAAGATGGTTTTAGATTTATATATTTTGATCTTTAATTTCTTAAATTATTTCGTTTTGTTTGCATTGGAGAGAGAGGTCACCACTCTTTACACAATAGCCTTTCTGGTCTTATATTTCTAATTATCAAAAATGAAAAGAATAGCTACTTCCTGTAACCAAATTACTTTAACAGATTAAATGTGTTAAACTCCAATTAAACGGTCTAGTGGTTGAAAATATAACGAAGGTTAAGGCCATATAGGATTCAAATCGCCATAACTCCACTTAATCTACCAAAAAATCAATCTTTTCGTATTATCATTCAACAACAGTAACAATAACAACTAAGTGTTTCAAAGAGGTTCCCACCAAGGTAGGATCTGGGAGAAGGGATGGCAATGAGGCTGGATGAATACAGGAGTGCCTCCTTTGTACTCGTACCCGCCACCTAAATTCATTCCCGTGCTCATCCCATTACCTATTATGGGTATGAAGTGGATATCCATACTCGGCCCAACGGGTTCAAATCATACCCTTACTCCATTACTCCTAGGTATCCAATAAGTATCCATTATCCGCTCTATACCTGGCCTAATGTGGATAACAAACCATTATCCATAACTACCAATATTAATTATTTAATATTATTTTAGAATCAAAGTGTAATTTGCTCTAATATTTTGTAAAAAATTAAGTAACTAAATCAAACATACATTTTTCTTAATTTTAAATAAATAAAATACAAAATGGGATGCGTATGGCCGGTATAGGGCGGAGCATGGCGGGACAGGCACAACATCATACCCGTACCCACCTCATAATCGTGGCAGGTATTATAATTTATACTCGACCTGTACCAGCTACCCGCCTCAATTGTCCCCGTACTTGTCCCATTATCATTCCTATCTAAGAGGGTAAGATGTACGCAACCTTTTTTTTTTTTGGGATGTTACCCAACAACAACAACAACAACAACTGTCCCAGTGCCATAAGGGTTCTCGCATACGCAAGGTCTTGGGGTGGGTGTATGTAGCCTTCCTCCTTTTGGATGTTACACGAAACCCAAAAATTCGCCCCCTAAGAAATAAATAAATAAATGAATAAATAAATAGAAAGGTAGGAGTTGATGTTTATAGGTGAGAGACCTTATTAATCATTTAAATGGCTCAACTAATCCACCTAAATTCCGTCATTTTAGTTGATCTTAGTACTAAGCCATCATTTTCCTTTTAAATTTTTGTTTAATAAATCTATTCCATTTACATGCCTAATTTATACGCTCATTAATATATTGAAAAAGAATTAGTATTATTAATTACTTTAATATTAAATTGTTCTTGTTTACAAATTAATATTTTTTTTATTATATGTAATTAGATATATAATAGAATACATTTTCGATTAATTACATTTTAATACCTGGCGTTCGTAAAAATAATAAAAATGTCTCTGACCTTTTGATTTATTTTTTTGAACCTTGGAGTTTCTTCATATTAATAGATATGACCCTCTACAGTGTGATGACATCATATTCTGTGGAGAAAGCTGATGTGGCTGGTCACTTTAAATATCTACTATAGTATGTTGATGAAAATAACTCTTTTTAAAAAAAAGAATAATCTCCGTCCTAACTGTTAATACCCTTCATATGAGTGGGTATTTAAAATGATCTGCCATGTTAAGAGGGGTATTTTTGCCTATATACTGTAGTGGATATTTAAAGGACCTGCTCGCCATGTTAGCTTTTTCGCCGGGATTATAATGTCATCACGTTCGAGAGGGTCCTATTTATTAATATAAAGAAAATATGAGATACTAAAAAAATAATAAAAAAAAGTTAGAGCCTTTCTTATTATTTTCACAAATATCATGGTACTAAAAAATAAATAATCTGTAAATTTTAATATACCTAAAATATTGTTATTCTAGTAACTTTTCACACACACACACACACACACACACACACACATATATATATATATATATAACAGTGTATAAATGTCTAAAATAGGTTTTTACTGTCCTAATATTGTATTTCATGTGTGTGATGTAGTTGTTAGTTTTACTAAACAAAAACGGCAAAATTTACATCACTTTATGCAGTTATTTGGACTATTTTATAAAGGGTTTGTCTGGGATGGGCACATGTTAATAGCACATTTATTTCACTATGATAGTCTTCTTTTTAGTTAATATTAAAAATATTATTATAATTTTATAAAGGGTCTTTCTAATATGTGTCAATTAGGCACATGTTAATGTGCATTAATTGCGTCATACTCTTACATTTGATTGACTAGATACAATTAGCAATAATAATAAATTTTGTATTTGCCAATTAAATGCTAAAATATGGTGTATTTAATACACCTGGGTACATCTTAGAAAATTTATTTTATAAATTATATATAATATTTTTCAATTAAAATGCAGTACATTAATTGTGGATTCAATTTTGTATACCAATTTATTAGAAAAAGATAAAAATAATTAAACTAAATGTAATAAATATATCTTAAAATGTGTCTAACGTTAGTAAAATCCTTCTTTAAAAATGCATGTAAATTTTTTGAATAAATTAAAATTTTATAAAATTTATAAACTAAAAAGTAATACACTAAAATTTAGGATAAATTATATATTAGTACCCTAAAATTTAATGTACTAATTTTTTAGTCCATAAACTTTGTATGCGTTGCTATTTCCAAAAATGACCCTCGTTTTCCTTAACTTCTTTCCTACATTTCCCTCACGCACACGGAAGCCTTATTTTTTAAAAGAAAAATATTCTCAAAAATATTTAATTATCTATTTAAATATACATCTATGAAATCTATACTATATATATATATATATATATATATTTATATTATATTACTATATTACTATATATTATTGCAAAGACTTCTCATCCCCAAAAGCCTCCAATATCTAAATCAAACAATTTTAGGAGGTTATTATTTAACTTTCTTTAAGAGTACTAAGAATTGTAAAGCCTTCCTACGCTAAAAGCCTCAAATATCCAAATCAAGTAATTTTAGGAAGTCATTATTCAACTTCCTTTTAGAGTACTAAGAACATGTTTCGCCAATCTTTTTTTTGGGAAAAAAAAAAATGCTTTACTGATCTTCTTAAATATTTTAAATCTATCAGTTACTATCTAAAGATTATATATATCAAATTTCGAATATATATACTAATGAACTAATTTTAATCAAATAATTTCTAATGTAAATGCTCAAATACTCCATAAAACTAAGGATCAAAATTATTTAAAATGAATTAATTAAGAATGTAATTAAAATCATAAAACTGTGATTAAATTGAATAAATATGTATTATTTGACAATGAATATTTGTAACAGAATTTGATTAATATAATTACAATGACAATGTACGAAAAATTGAGAACATCATAAATCAGTATCATAAACCTAAAATTTGAATTCAAACACAATCAGTGTCCAAAAACAATCATATCCACAATATTTACCCACCCAAAAATCCTACAGAAAAAGTCAAAGGTATCAAAACCAGACGTTCCTTGAAGAACAACACCTCACTGAAAAACAACTTTATTTTTTTTAAAGGTGAGAAGCCTATTTAAAGTAAACTAAAATTTGGGATATATTTACAACCATAAAGCTATGATTATAACAAATATAAAATAAACTGAATTTATTTACAAATCTTATACAAAAGAAAACTAATATAGGTAACAGAACTACTTCATGCGCTTTAAAAGAAATCATATAGATAATAGAACAAGCCCGTGCATCGCACGGGAAAAAACTAGTTATTAGATTATAAAAATAATATTAAAACCTTGTTTTCTATAAATTAAGACTATTCAAATATAACTAAGTAGGTAATATTAAACTATATAATATGCGAGTAAATGTGAGTGAGTATGTAGTAATAGTACAGTTAGCTGTTCGAGTCATGTATTAACAAGTTATTCGCTTACAAAAATGACTCATTAATTTTTTGCCTCTTGGTCTGCGTATTTTCATTGCCCTTATTTAAGTTGGAGACTAACTGATGATGCCTACTCACGGTAATCTACTTGGTCAGAGTCTTACTCTCCTGCCAGGATCCAGGTATTAAATTTCGTTCCTTGAGCTTTGTTGAACTCCAGATGCACAAGCATCCAAGAAGGATCATGGGTGTTACTCATCTACAGTTCATTCGAAGTACCGTACGCACGTGCCAGCATAAGATAAGGATAGATTATATGCACGTACGAGCAAAAGATAAAGGTAAATGTCCTAGGAGACACCTCATCCCTATTTCTTTTCCCTAAAATACTAAACTAAACCTCTAACTGAGAAGAAGCAATCCTTAATTGATATGAATCAAAATCGATCAAGGTATTCGAGCATAAAAAACATAAAGCCTATATTGCACTAATAGAAAAAATGGGAGAATTACACAGAAAGAGGGGGGAGCCTTAGGGGGCGAGAGAGAGAGATACATCATCACATAATTCACCCTTAAATCTTACCCCTTATTTATATACAAAATATCTAAGTAAAGTGACTAAGCATGCCACCTCAGTAGAGACACGTGGTAGTCAAAGAGGCGGGCTTGGGATTAGACCTGAGAATATCTGTATCAATATCCCTGATCCTATTTTGGCTCGTATCATTAATACTAAATTTTAGGTTACTAAGTAGTACTTTTTTTTTTTGTCAAACGGCAAGAGCTGATATATTACTTCAACCAGAAATATCAAATACAATACATCCACAAATTCAAAGACAGAAAAGCCCACCCACCCCAACTATACCACCAACCTTACTACAACCAAGCCTCACTATAATGATCACTCTCCATACAAAAAATTAAACCGACTCCATATTTGTAGAACTATCAACTTACTTAGATCTTTTCCACTACACGCACACGATTGGAAAATTCTCCTATTTCTCTCATACCAAATATTATAAACTGTAGCAGCAACAACTATTCTCTTGATAATACTTCGCTTCTGTCTATTGCGCACAGTAGTACTGAGCCACTTCAAAACCTGACTGATTCCCCACTTCAGAGCAATATGAAACTATTCGGCAACCAATTTCCAAACCGAGAAAGAAAAATCACATTCGAAAAATAAGTGTGACAAGGATTCACTTTCACATTGACAGAGGGCACATCGGTTCGAAAACGACCATCCGATCCTTCGTAGACGATCATCAGTAAAAAGTCCCCTTACCAACACTTTCCACAAGCAGAAACTACGTCTCGGTATGGATAGACTCCAAACCGGTTGTTGCCAGAGCCAAATATCACCATGAAACCACAACTTATCACAGAATATCTCCACCCTTGGGCTGCCCTGAGAACCGCTGCAGAGAAATGCACCAAAGACTTTTGCTGCATCACCACAACCTTCAACCCATCTGTCAAGACATTTCAACAACGACTTCCAAAAAGACGAGTCGTGAACACGGCTCTTAATTGACCAAATACTCTCCTTTTTCATAGAAACACCAAGAATCCATACCCAAAGAACATCGCTCTTATGATGGACATCCCATATGAATTTGACACAGCAAGCAACATTCCAAGAGTCAAATTGTTTAACCCCAAGTCCCCCCTCTACTTTTGGTAGACATACACGTCTCCATGCCACCGGGACCATCCACCGACCTACTAAATCTTCGCCCCCCTTCCACAGAAAACGAGAACAAATATAATTTATCTCATTAATAACCGTTCGAGGAAAGAGGAAGACATTAGACCAGAAACCCAAAATACCTCCCACAATCGATTTGAGAAGTTCCAACCGACTAGCGGCAGACAATACATGAGCTCTCCAACCAGAGATTTTATCTCGAATTTTCTGAATGAAGGGACCAAATTGTCCAAAAAGCAATCGAGTCCCACATATCGGAACTCCAAAATATCTCAGCGGAAGAAAGACCTCCTCAAATCCTATGTCATGAAGGATGGCTCTTCTCTCATCCAAAGAGACACCGGCAAAACATATCCCGAATTTAAGTGCGTTTGGTTCAAGCCCCGACACCTTAGCAAAATGAGATACAGTGTCCAACAAGGAGATAACCGACTCTCTATCCCCTCTTGAGAACTAAGTAGTAATTTTTCTTAATATATTTTATATATCTTCTAGGGTAAATTACATATTAGTACTTTGAGATTTAATGTATTAATATTTTAATTTAAAAACTTTGAAAAATAATTGTTTAATCCAAAAAGTAATATTTTTAATAAAATAGTCTAAACAACGATATGAAAGAACGAAAGCGAAACCTATTTTGCACACTTACACATCGCTATTGAATTATTTTATTAAATTTATTTAAATTTTTTGGATTAAAAAAATTATTTTATAAATTTTTGGATTAAAAAATTATTTTATAAACTTTATAAACTAAAATTTTTTTTGACACTACAACTAAAAATTTAATACACTAAATCTTGGATACTTATATCTAATTTATCCTATATTTTAAGTATTTCAAAAATACTTTTACTGTGTGGACCCACAGGTCCAATCCAATTCTTCCACGTGTGATCAATTGTTTGGCCGAGGACAGAGTCAAATCTCCAAAGTACCCCTCTTATATGCTTAGGCGAGTCCACATCACTCACCTACACCCGCGCGTACGGACTTCAAATACAGTTATCTGCCCCCAACTCCAAAAACTAACTCCAATCTCATTAATTTAATTATTAATTATTAACTAATAATTAATTCATGTTTTTCTCTATATTTTGCCAAATGTAACAATTTAGTTTTTTTTTTTTTTTTTTAACTTTTTAATAGTATCAATTTAGTTGTTATATAAAAAAGTGATATCATATCAAATTGATATCTAGAGTAAAATTTATGTTAAATTTTTGATAAAATTTTTATTTATTTGACCATAAGTTATGTTTAATTGATTTAATAAATAAATTTATAGTAAGTTTCTTGCATCTTACTGTGCCATTAAAAATTATGTGAACTTAGTTTTAATTTGATTACGATACTAAATTGACATAATATTAATTATAAGGAGACTAAATCGACATATTTAAAAATACAAATACTAAACTGACATAAGAGTCAAAATATAGAGGCCTTTGTGTAATAACTCTTAAATTAAGGGAAATATTATTATTATCATAGTAACATTATTATTTTAAGAAAATTTTATACCTATTATTTTTTATAAGTTATATAGTTATCTAATAATAATAATAATTTTATCGTAATAATAATAAGACCGTAAATTATAATATATTAAAGGGTTATTTATATTAAGGGTCTCTATACTTTGTCAATTGTGTTAATTTAGTTCATGTACTTTTAATTATATTAATTTGGTCCCTGTACTATTTATATTGTGTCAATGTGATCTTTATAGTATAATTTATGTTAAAATTTTAGTGAAAATTTTAATGATTCGATTAAATTGAATCAATGGATGGATTTATAGTGAGTTACTTGCATCTAACGTAATTGTGTCATTAAAAATTACGTCAATAACTTAACTAAAATTTGATTAAAGAACAAAATTAATAAAATATACATTATATAAGAACTAAATTAATATAATATAAAATAAAAGGATAAAATTAATATAACGAAAAAAAATAAAGGGACCATTAATCCCATTGGAACTCCGAAGTCAAGGGTGCTTGGGCGAGAGTAGTACCAGGATGAGTGACCTCCTGGGAAGTCCTCACCCTTAGGTTGGGGGCATTGGGAAACCGCCTCTCTTCAGGTTAACACCCTGAAGAAGGAAGGTTGCGTACATCCGCCTCCCCTAGATCCTGTATAGACGGGAGCCCTTGAGACATTAAATATGTTCCTTTTATCTTATATTAAATTTTACACGTCCACACTACTTAGGCTTCTCACCCACAATCCAGCGCCCCCCTCCTCTGTCTCTCTCTCTCTCTCTCTCTCTAAAGTAAGAGCGTAACGGTCTTCTTCAACACTGCATTCATTCACTTTCTCTCTCTTCCTCTTCACTTTCTCTCTCTACAAATTCTACTTGCAGAAGGCACTGTTCTTCGATTCCTCTATCTTCGGTTCAATTCATCTCGTAATTTGATGCAATTTGATTTCGATTCTCACTTTCTTTGATTGTTATTGTTGTTTGAAGAGAGAGAAAATTAGGGTTTTGTTCGATGTTCAAAATTCTACTTGCAGAAGGCATTCTTCTTTAACTTCTATATCTTCGATTCTATTCTTCTTGTTAATTTGACGTAATTTGATTTCGATTCTCACTTGTTTGAAGAGATAGAAAATTAGGGTTTTGTTTGATGTTCAAATTTGGAAAGATCGCAGCTTGGTATAGTGTTTGATGATGGTGGCGGCTGGAGCCGCGGCTTCTACTACGCCGAATCTGAAGCCGACGGCGCCGGCTAGGGCGCGGTCTAACCCTAGGGCTCGACCGCCATTGTTGCCGTCGGAGAGCGAGAACAACAATGTGGCATTTCACCGGCGATCGAAATCGCGTGAAGTAACATCGCGGTACCTTTCGTCGTCTTTGTCTTCGACGTCTGCTTCATCGAACTCGACATCATCGAATTCTTCCTGTTTCTCCTCCCGTCGATGTCCTTCGCCGATTCCATCCAGGGCTGCAGCGACGGTGCCGAACTCGGGTTCAATTAAGCGGTCACAGTCGGTAGAGAGGCGTCGTCCAGGTACTCCGAGGCCAAATGTGGGTGGAATCGGGGTTGAAATGTCGGCTGCAGCGAAGTTGTTGGCGTCATCGACGAAGAGCTTGTCGGTTTCGTTTCAAGGAGACTCTTTTTCGATGCCGGTTAGTAAGACGAAGCCATCTCCATCACCAAATATGAGGAGATCTACACCGGAGAGGAGGAGGAGGGATCTGTCCGCATCGAGGACAATGAAGAAGGATGTGGATCAGGGGGAGAATACTCGGACAATTGAGCACCAGCGGTGGCCGGGCAGGTCGCGGGGAGTGATGAATTCGTTGAGTAGGAGCGTGGATTTGGGCAGCTCTGTAAAGAAATTGATTGCAAATGGGTCTAGTAAGGTTGTTAGAGCTTTGCAACAGTCTCTAATGGATGAGGGGAAAAGGAAATCATCTGGGGATGAAAATTTGGAGAAGGGATTAAGTGGGTCAGAGCCAGAAATAGGGGTCAATGATGCTGTTGATGTTAGATTTGATGGTAAATCTAGTTTGGCTTCCGAATCGATGGGTTCTGAATTGGAAAGTGTGTCTTCCGAGTACAATTCTGGGGCACAAGGTAATGGGAATTTAGGTGGCGTAACCCGTGGTGGTCGGGGCGCCACCGTTCCTGCTAAATTCTGGCAAGAGACTAGTAATCGGTCGAGACATGGGTCAGACCCAATAGGATCTCCCTTATCTAGAAGCAATTCAGTGAAAGGGACTGTTCCATCGAAGCTCGTTGGAGCGAGGAAAGTTGTTAGTGATAGTCCAATGTCGTCTCCTCGAGGGACAATGATCAATAGAGGGTTCTCGTCTCCGATTCGTGGGGCTGTCAGACCAGCATCTCCGAGCAAGCTCGGTACGTCATTGGCATCAGAGAAGTCTTCTCAGTTGAGGGGAATGGCTAGTCCATCCAGGGCGAGGAATGCGATTTCAGGAGCGTTTGGCAACAATGTGAGCAGCACACCGTCACTTCTTAGCTTTGTTGCTGATGTTAGGAGAGGGAAAATCGGGGAGAGTAAAGTTGGTGATGCACAATTGCTGAGGCTTTTGTATAATCGGCACTTGCAGTGGCGCTTTGTCAATGCAAGAGCGGAATCTTCCCTTTACATCCAAAAGCTCAATGCAGAGGTAGGTTTTGAATCTGAACTTTATTCATTGTGTTAATCAACTTGGCACTAGAATTCCGTGAAACGATATGTCCATGCCCTTGGTTATTGGGCATTGCACGAGGTAATCCAACGCATTTTTTTTATATTGAAAACTACCTTGAAAAATAGTCATTTTATACTTAACTACTACAATTTTTGAAATTTTCAGAAAACCACAGTCAAAAGTTCAAATATTTTCAATCAACTACCTATATCAATATTGCTAGTATTCTGTTTGTGATTTTGCTTAGGTTATATATACAATCAAGGAAAACATCAAATGTCAGTTTTAGCTAAATTGGTAAAACATTATACTATCAACATAGCTCTATGTGCAAATTCGAATCTCTATACACATAGTAGGACTCAAACATGCATATAGAGTTACCAAGTGAACTAACGCTAACATATATGTTTATCTCTTCTTTGTTGTATAAGAAAATGTAAAATTATATGTGTAGCCTCAGTGTAAAACTAATGACGTTAACGTAGGTTGTTGATTGAAAAAAATAAAATTTTAAAGGTTGTTTTTTGAAAAATTGAAGAGTTGTGGTGATTAAATGAAAAATGAATATTTTTGAAGGTAATTTTCTGTAGAAGACCTGATTTGAATTATATTAATCACACTGATGTCAAAGCCCTTGCTTCTAAGTATGCGTCCTTGTGCTTATGATCGTGAATATGAGAAATAATTTGGAAGTACATGCCCAATTAATACTGGATTGCCCTTATTATTATTATTTTTTTTTTGTTTGAAAACTCATCACGGAATTGGGGAGTGATAGTGGCAAAAAGGAAGCTATGTTTTGGGTTACGTGAGAATAGAATGTCCCTATAGGATTGGTCTCTGAATTAATCATCATAGAAGCTTGTTAGTAAGTGGGGAGTGTACAAATTTTAGTGGTAGATATCACAGCTAGTTTCCTTAGTTTGGAGTAAACTGACTTGATCTTTCTTCTTATGAAGTTGTGATGTAGAGGGATTGGGCAATGGGCAGTGGTCATTAGTGGTCAACAGAGACTCGAGATTCCTGGGTTCATATCTGCTTTTGGAAATGAGCGGAAGATTGAACAATCACATTATTTAAAGAAAATTCTATAGAAAGCCTTCGTATTACATAGGATTCTGAATTTGTGATGGTTAGGCATTTATGGTATGTCTTTGCTGGCAGCATCATTCCTTTCCGGATTGAGTGTCTTCCTTTCTTAATGATCCTTACAAACAAGTCTCTGTCACAGGTGTAATGGTGACTGGACTTGTGCTTGTCAGTCGGATTCTCTTCCTTGTGGTATTGTAGTTCTGACTGTATATAACACCCAATAGACCCTCCAAAGAATTCAAAAGAGAATATGTTTGCAGACTGTAGCCTAGAATATCTACTATTTGTTTGATGAACACATCCAAGTTGATGTAGAATCCAGATGGTCCGAGGGAAGGCCTGTATTGCTGATTCTTTCTTTAGTAGGACACAACTTTCTCAACATCTGATGAGAACTATGGGCTTATCTGATCTTTTTATCCCAAAAGATTTTTCAACATGATATTTTTAGCAATAATCATATTCCTAGTGAACATCTGACTCCATCAAATTACACTTTATCTATGTATTTCCATGGAGCGGCTATGATTGTGCACCGGCTCATATTGAAACTTTAGCCTCCTTCCCTTTAGGGCGTGCTTCGTTGCACACAAAACTTATGTCTTGATGATTATTTGCATATTTTGCTTGATTCCAATGATTAACTCCTTATTTTCAGCCGTAAATTGTTTTAATGGGGCTTCCCATATATTTTATATGTTTCAGAATTGCCTTTATAGTGCGTGGAAAACAACCTTGGATTTACGGACAATGGTTTCTGCTAAAAGGAAAGAGTTGCAATGGCTGAGACAAAAGTTGAAGCTTATGTCAATTCTCAAGGGGCAAGTAAGAGTTGACCTTAATTATACAAAAGCTGCTCGCTGTTTATGAGAATTCTTAGCTCTGTGAATTCTTGCAATAATCATTACCTAGCAATGCTATTAACTTCTGATTAGAATTCTAGATCCTCATTATTTGAAAACCCAAAGAGGCACACCATGAATCTCTTTCGATGTCTATTTTTTTATCAGACTTTCGATGTCTATTTATACCCTTCCTCTCTTTGTAGAGGCCAGTGTAGAAAGCTTATTCATATGTAGCCTCAGCGTCCTTTATTGTTCTGTTCTTACGTGTTCTTATTGATTGAACAAATACAGATATCACACTTGGAAGAATGGGCTCTTGTGGAGAAGGATCATTCTCTCTCCTTGTCAGGAGCTATTGAGGCTCTGAAGGCCAGCACAATCCGCCTACCTGTTGTTGATGGGGTTCGGGTAAGTGGTAAAGATTGTTTTTGGAATGCTTTTAGTATTATACCTTGGGGGGTTGTTGACCTTGTTGTCCCTTATTTCAGGTTGATATGCATAATGTGAAAGATGCTATATGGTCCGCTGGTAATGTAATCCAGACGATGGCATCATCCATATGCTCTGTTTTGTTAAAGGTATCCTTTTTGGCCCTTGTTTGTGTGCTTGTCTGAATTCTTTATATGTTATTACAGACAGCGTGATAGTTATTTCATCTGGAATTAGTTGCGGCTTGTATGTTAATATCTCATTCTTCTTTCCTCGTATAGGATTTGGTTACAATAACTTTTGTGTGCATTTGGTGTGTTGGTGTGGGAAATGGCAGGTTTCTGAAATCTGAATATTTCATATTTGTTATTTATATGTAAGTTTCGTATTTTGTTTATCATAATATATAATTATAAATGTTTGTATATGTTTAGAACTATGAAAAGGGTGTTAGAACTGATCCTTAGGCTTTTCATACATATTTTTTCAAATAAAAAGATTAAAAGCAACTTCTGTTAGCTTAAAATTCGTTAATGAATAAAAACGAAAGTTGCCGTTTGTTACTTAATGTTCGCAATACACTACTTCCAAAATCATGTTGCGACCGCGAATTGCAATTTTATTCTATGTCCGAATGAGGCAAGGGAGGTAGGATACAAACAAGCCCTCATTTTTTGCTTGAATTTCAACTCTTTTTTGTGCCTGAAATGTTATTTTTCTTTTACATGCATAATATTCACAGGATGTATAAATGACTTAATGATATCATAAGTATTTGCAAATGGAGCCATATGCATAATGCATGTATCAAAAATGATGTAGATGATTGAGTGGAATATTTTCATACTCCAGGCATGATACCTTGTTATCCCTTGGACCTGACAGAGATTTTTTTTTTTCTTATTGAACAAAGAAATATTATTAGGAAAGGAATAATATACAAACAGTTAAAGGACAAGATGTCCTCAAATATATAATCTTGCAACATTAAAAAAACCCAGAATTAATAACATAAATTCTTGAAATGCCTTTAAAAATCGGCCAAGGCTATATTGGTGAAGCCTGGCCCTTTTTTCAAAGATCTCC
This sequence comes from Simmondsia chinensis, assembly GCA_018398585.1. Classification (NCBI taxonomy): domain Eukaryota; kingdom Viridiplantae; phylum Streptophyta; class Magnoliopsida; order Caryophyllales; family Simmondsiaceae; genus Simmondsia; species Simmondsia chinensis. Next base: position 36,894,834 of record JAGTTD010000007.1, read on the forward strand.
TAAAAAGATCACATTTTTCCATATGAAATTTAGGGGTGCATATTAGTCTTTAAAAATCTTAAAATTCCTTTTAGCTAAATATACCAAAGAAATGTAATCTTGGCTGTAGAGAATAACATTAAGGCGTCTTTCCTCTTTCCTATGCCGTGAAATTTCATTTGAAGGATACTCTCAAGCAATCTCGAGCTAATCCATATTTGGCTCAAAAGTTAGAATAGCTTGTACTATAAATCTTAAGCTGAATACAAATGAAGCCTTTTTGTATTAGATCGTCAAGTCCCTCTCTTCCCAAGGAAGGAAATGACATTATAAGAAGCAAATTGGTTGTGGCCCCAATCGAGGATAAGTTGAGGGAGCAATGTTTGCGGTGGTTTGGGAATGTTTGGGGGAGACCGACTACTGCCCCTGTTAGGAGATACGAGCAACTCTATACTACAGACGGGAAGAGAGGGAGAGACGGGCCAAAGAAGAGCTCGTTAGAGATGATTCAACATGACTTCACTCACCTAAACCTCAATGAGGAGATTGCCTTAGATAGAGTTGAGTGAAGAGCTAGCGTAGGTGTAGCCTATATATTGGTTTAGAGTAGAGGAGCATAACTAGGCTAGTCATAGCTCCTCTAGGTTTAATTGCCCCTTATTGCTTGTTGCTTGTTGTTGTGTGCTATGTTGCTTTTACTTGATGCTTTGTTGCTTATTGCTTATTGCTGCTTTATGCTCTCTATGTGCTGTTGCTGCTGTGGAGGTACGTTGTTATGCTTTTTAGGTCAAGGGTCCTCGGACACAACCTCTGTTTGGGGTAGCACTCTGGAGGGGTAAGGCTGCGTACATCTCACCCCCCCTCCCCCCCCCCCCCCCCCCCCCCCCCCGCCCCCCCCCGACAGCGGGAGCCCTTGAGGCATTGGGCTTGTCATCGTTGTCGTCTTGTGCTGATAGTACACTACTTTAACCATTTATGCACCATTATGCTGTAAGGAATCATGACGGAGAAACCAGTTATCTTTGATCTATACTTTTGAGCTAATAGTATATTATTTTTTTCATATGTCTACAACTGTTCCTTGAAAACCACCGCCTTAAGATTTCAATTGATTCTTTACTTCAGAAAGCTGGTGTTACTTTCTTGTTGGTTTCTTTATTGGCCCAACCTAAGTTTGTTTGAAATATGTACATTTTTACATTTCACGATCAGGTGCGAAATATGAAGAGAGACATACTGTAATGAAGGAGATGATATGTTCTCTCAACATTCAGTTGTCTTTTACCTCGTTTGTTGGGTTGTTGGTTGGTTGGGATAATTCTGTATATACGAGTGGTCAAAGTGGTGTACAAATTTACTGATTGTTACACTATTGTAACCGTAAATCATGGGCTGAGATCATTGACCGAAGGGGGCAGGTGAGCAGAGTGCATAAGGTTTGGGTTTCTGGGGGTTAGTTTGTGATTGGAGGTGTTGGCAATAAGTGCAAGGAATCTTATTTGCTTGCAATTGGGATTGTATGAAGTTGATGAATTTCTAAGTTAAATGGCAGTGTACTTGGCGTTGCAAGGTTCGGTATTCTGGTGTATGGCTGGGCTGCCACATAGGACAAGAGGAAGGGGAAGGGAGGGGAGAGAGAGAGAGAGAGAAGAGGACATAATTGGAGGGAAGGGCGAGGAGTAGAAAGAACTGTGAGAGGGGCGAAGAGGTTCTGTAAAATATTATTTAACTCAATTGCATCTTGTCAATAATGAGTACGCATATGAGTTTATGTAGGTATCCCTAAAGCAAACATTAGGAAACTAATTTAGCCTATGAATATTGAAACTAATTTACCAAAAAGGGCACCAACACGCTGTCACCGGATCCCATTAGAACTTCGAAGTTAAGCGTGCTTGGCCGAGAGTAGTACCAGGATGGGTGACCTCCTGGGAAGTCCTCACCCTCAGGTTGGAAGCACTGAGAAACAACCTCTCTTCAGGTTAACACCCTGAAGGGGGAAGGCTGCGTACATCCACCCCCCAGACCCTGCGTAGGCGGGAGCCTTTGAGGCACTTGGTATGTTCCTAATATTGAAACTTGCGAAAATATTCAAAATATTAAAATAAAGCATTCCTAAACATAAGTGATTTTCCCAAAAACAAGGGAACTTTCAATGGTACCTTTCTCAAAGTTTCTTCTTCCGCCTAGGGTAAAATTTCAATGGTGTAGATGGACTAAAGTGCTGCACGACATTGTCTTATGTTTGTAGATGGCTTTGGAGATCTGTTTCTTTTTTTGTGATTTGACAATGGCCTAAATCTTCATGACGTTTTGGAATAAAAAAGGTTTTGTAAGATGGTTTGGTGCGCTAGGAACATACCATACAAAAAACTTCAAAATAGATTTGGCTGTGACATCAAAAGTAATACGGCAGAGATGGTAGTCTTGTGTTTGATTCCCCTCATCCGTGATGGCTGAAAATTTTGACTTACCTTACTCATGGACTCTCTTCTACATCATTGTTGCTCAGACCTCCTCGAGTAATGTGATGATCAAAGCTGGCAATGCAGCATGCTCTATTTGTTTGCTTGAAGTTATAAGTAGGGGTGTATATGAGCCAAGCCGAGGCCAAGCTTGTTAGGCTCGAGGCTTGGTTCATCTGCAATTAGCTTGGCTTGAAGGTCGCGAAGCTTGTAAACTTCAAGCTCGAGCTTGGCTCAACTCTCAATAAACGTCAAACTAAATGTAGACTCATTTGAGCTCCATCTAGCCGTCTAAGCTTGTTTTGCCACGTTTATGCTTGAGCTCAGTTCATTTAGGCTCAAACTTGTCCCGGATGGGCATCTTTGTGCTAATGAATTGTTTTGAGACAAGCTCATTTAGGCTTGTGATTATACGAGCTCGAGCTTCACTAGGCTCGGGTTCAACTCATAAGGTAATGGGCCTGCTTGACTGAATTCAAGTTCAAAATGATCTGAGCCTTTTGAGCTTTGAGCTCATGAGCTAGCTCAGCTCATTTACATCCCTAGTCCCAAGGCCCCTTTTGAACTGAGTTCCTCTGACTTGTATGTAAATTTATAAATCGCATTCTTGCAAGTTTCTGGGTCTTTATGGCTTGCCCTGTTTCTTTTCGACAAGCAGGTTGAGGACGTGAATTCCTTGGTGGGGGAGGTGGCTAACCTTGCTTCAAAAGAGCGTTTTTTGCTCAGTGAATGCAAAGATATCCTTTCAGCTTTGGCAGCTATGCAGGTACACACAACATTTAGTCTTTTCTTCTTCATGTTCCTTTGTATTTGCTTTTCTTTTGGTCACACATTTCATGTTACCCTTTATTTATTATCGAGTGAAAAAATGGTACATACTCACACATACAGGGTACCTGCACACAAGCAACTCATGTTGATGTTATTGGTTAAGAAAACATATTCGTTGGAAGAAATTTCATCAGACTTGTGAAAAAGAAAGGTATTAAAATATAGGCCTTAGTTAACTCCAAGGTGCTAACTCTATGTCGCGAGGCACTTGGATCTAATGGTCATGGAACTTTAGGTTCGGGGTTCTAATCTTACAACTAAGTGCAAACGAATACTTTGTGGGCATCCATTGGGTCTTGGAACCCAACTACCCTGTTGCATGTATGCAAACGTTTGAGTGGGTTCTTATCTGTGATATGGCGATTAGTTAAGCTTAAGCTTAAGCTGGCTTTGGCACCAACTCACCCATTGAGCAAACAAGATGTAAGTTGAGTGGACTACTTTTCCTGATTCTTTTGATAACTATTTTAAATTTTTGGTAACTGAATCTCAATTGAATTAATATGTGAATCTCACGCTCCCAATCCTTAGGTCAGACCCTAGCCAGATTCCAACAAAATTGCACATTTATTCATATCCCATGACACTATGTACTGACGGGTGGAAATGGAAAACAGGTAAAAGATTGCAGTTTGCGAGCTCACGTACTGCAGCTGAAACTCGCGCCATCAACCCTAGCCGTTGAAGTGTAAATGCTATGCGGGAACCTGCTCTCTTAACACTAACATCACTCCAATCCACTTCATTCTTTTCTCTCTTTTCGGCCTCAAAACTTGTCTAACACCGAAGGCAAAGGCAGAATATTGACATTCTGATGGACCTTGCGGCTCTGCATTCTTCGGTTTTGGATATCAGGTACGCATGACGTGTATGATTGTGTGCCTCGACATACCACGAAAGTGACGAAACAACTAAAAAAAAAAAAGGAAAGAAAAAAGAAAAAGCGGTCTCGTTAGGATGTCGGAAATGTATACAGGTGTTCATGTTAGTAGTAGTAGTAGTAGTAGTAGGATGAGGAGGATGTGTAGATATATGTGTAATGATGATCATTACTTCATATGTTCTTGTTGAATGGGGCTTTGTCATATTTGTTGGTGGTGCTGTATAGTTTATTTTGTACGCTAAGAAACGCCTTAGGAACTGTTTCTAGGAGATGAGTAACCTAAAGTACTTCACATTCAGGAGGGAGGATGAGTTCCGAACTCGAGGTGTTATTGAATTAAGGCAGCGTACTGGAACCTCTCTTTTAGTGTTACATACGTTAAGAATATAAAATATAGCTACTGGAATTGATCTTTTACTGTTAGCAGAGTTTCGGGAACACAATCTGAAAACATATATTAATTTATTTAGATAATATGAATTTATGACACAGCCCTAAAGGGATAAGGTTGCGTATATTCCCCCAGGACCCGGCATATGCCAGAGATCTTGAAGCACTAGGTCCGTTGTTGAGATAATAAAAATTTATGTGAAACGATTTGATTTTGGTTGAGCATTTGATAGTGTACCGCATTTAATAACAAAAACAACAGTCCAGTGCCTCAAAGAGGTTCCTGCTAAGGTATTGATCTTGGGAGGGTAAGATGTACGTAGTTTTACTTCCATAGGGTATTATCTTGTAAATAAGGAAAGGTAAAAATTGAAGACTTGGGATTTCGAGGGGTTTAGGAATTTTTTTCCCCCCCCCCAAAAAATGGTTTTAAGAGTTACTAAAAGACTTTTGATCACATTACATAAATTGTGTACGTCACTTTTGGAGGGTGGAGCTAAGCCACATAACAAAAGAGAAGAGTAAGTCAAAAGGGACCAATAAAAAAAAAATGTGCGGTGAAGAGCCACAGTTGAAGTCAAGTGGCACGGATCCAAAATCAAGGGCCGTCCACCCATTAGCATAACTGGAGCTCTCGTACTTTGGTTTATCCGATTGAGATAATCTGCCAGTCAGAGCATCCTCTCTCTCATTCGTATCGATGCTTTTGGGCTCTCGTCTGTTGAGAATGAGCCTAAGGCAGTATGTCTGTGCCATTTAAAAAATACATTGGTTGGATTAGAGTCGAGTTGTTAAGGAACTAACTGTGTCAAAAGTTTAACCTATTGAGCAAGTATAGAAGTTTACATTTTACCATACCTTCCTCACGCGAATTCTTGTTAGAACTAGAGCGTAATAATTCATATTTGATAGTGGACAACATGTCGGACATAGTCCGCAAGATCCAGATGTATTCAACAAATTTGAAGCAAAAATAAGAACTGAGGGGGAAAAAGGTTGGGAACTAGGTTTATGAAGGCTAGGTTCACATTGTATCTTTTTCTTGAATTATGTTAATATTGAGATCGAAGTTATTGGAATTCAAATTGAAGACCTTCCCGTCAAAGAAAGCATTGATACTAGACCAAGTCACTCTCTATTTCAACTGAGGTTTCAATAAATAATTTTATACGCTAACACGAGCCAATTCAGATTCAGATAATATTAGATCTGGGTCCTCTAATTCTCGACCGTAATTGTATTTTCCAAAATCGACCCGTCGGGTCAAGTCCAAATTGCCAGGTTGAACTAGGTATGCTGGAAGAAAGGGAATATAGTCAAAAGGATTCCTTTTCATTGTGTAATTGTGTGGTGGGAGACAGGCAAATCTGGGGCTCTTGTTTTGCTTCTGACCACCTTCAAAAGTGGGAGACAAATACAATTTTACCCCCCGCTAACAATGGCTAAATCTATAATAAATTTAGAAAATCTTTTCGGTTTTGGACAGTGGTAAGAAGAGATGAATAACGTACTTTATATTATATATATAAGTTTACATTAAGATGATTAAAATTTGAAAAGGTTATATACGGAGAAATGAAAAATAAGATCAATGAATATTGAAGATATGATGGTGTAAGAAAAAAAATTGCAAAATTTTGGATGCGTTAAAACAATTAGTTATAGTAAAATTTGTAAAGGATATAACAATAACCACCACCACCCAGTGCTTGAGAGGCTTTCGCTGAGGCGGGGTCTAGGAGGATTAAATGTACGGAGCCTTACTCGTACATGGTGCAACCCTTAAAAGAGGTAGTGCCCGAAGGGCTCCCGACCCTAGAAAGTAAAACATATTTTATAAAATATTAAATAAATATTTCCTGCCTTCGAAAAAGCTCACAAAAGCACTTGGTGATAGGGATGACAATGGGGCGGGGCGGGTACGGGGGGTGTCTCCTCCATACCCGTACCCGTCACTCAAATCCTATACCCGTACCCGCCCCATTACCCGCCACGGGTATGAAGTGGATACCTGCACCCGCCCCGGCGGGTACAAACTCATACCCGTACCCACGGGTATCCAACGGGTATGCATTACCCGTCTCGTACCCTCTCTAATGTGCGTAAAAAATGATTATCTATATCGGGTCATATTAGTTATTTAATACTACTTTTAAAAATCAATTATATTTTTTATAACATTGATAAACAATTTAGGTTATTGAATTTAATCACGTATTTTTTTAATTTGAAGATTAATTATGTACAAAATAAAGCGGGTATGGTGGGTATGAGGTGTAGCGGGGCGGGTACACCGATCCTGTACCCACTACTCGCCCCACTTATACCCGTACCCACCCCAAACAAGGCGGGTACCCGCGGGGTGGCGGGTTTTACCCGCCCCATTGCCATCCCTACTTGGTGAAATCATATTTTTTCAGTGATGTAAGTGATAAAAATTAGTACTATTCTTTTAGAATCTTCCAAATCAAGTGGAACATACCCAGTGCCTCAAGGGCACCCGCTTATGTAGGGTCTGGGGGGCAGATGTACGCACCCTTCCCCCTTCAGGGTGTTAACCTGAAGAGAAGCTGTTTCTCAGTGCCCCCACCCTGAGGGTGAGGACTTCCCAGGAGGCCACCTATCCTGATACTACTAAATCAAGTAATACTACTAAACTTTTGCCTAACGGTTGGATTATAAACCCCCAGTAGCATCTTTTTCTTTCATTTTTTTTTCTTATAGTTGAGTGGTAATGCTCCGTGTTGAGAACAACCACATAACAATATGGCCGCCACCACCACTGAGTTTGGATAAGGACCAAAGGCGGGCACCGCGGGCACCAGCATTGGGCACCATAGGTAGCACCGAGAAGGACCACAGGCGAGTATTGCGCATCACCAGTAGGCACCACTCAAGCATAGGTTGCCGTGAGCGTTGTCCTTCGAAGCTTTCCATGATCACATTAGGCGAGGAACTACACAGAGGCCTTCTATGGTTGCCATATCCTCTTAAAGGTTTATACCTAATTGGGCTATACTAAGAATGAGCCTAGCCACATTAGTCATTGTGCTCAATAGATCAACAGTGGATAGGTACATCTTTCTCACAAATTGAGGCCATCGCCTTGACAACCTTGGGGGGATTGGTAGGGGGCATCAAGTCTCCAGCCCTTGTTCTCTGCTTCCTCTACGCTCGTTGGGCGTTCACAACCCATTGCAACCCACCTAATAGACTAATACAACTGTGGCAGTTAAGATATTCGTCCATCTCGAGTGAGTATAGATTTTTCAATAACTGAATATCGAGTGCTTAAGTTTTGGTACCCAGCACTATGTGTCAGTCCAAGGAAGATAGTAAAAGCACTTGTTAGCTAGAAATAATACCAAGGTTACTTGTCGATTAGGGAACCCTGGAATGTGTCGACCCTGTACAACTTACCTTCCTTTTCCTATTTCTATCAATAGCTATCTTAGAGCTTCCGAACCGAGGCCAAACATCTCAAACCAATTCTATGGAACTTTAAGCCTAAACCAAGCTTTCCCGGGTTTAAGTTAAGACCGGTTTAAGTCAAGCTAAATGCTTACAAGCCAACTACTCCTTCAGCCTAAAGCTATGTTCTTATAAGTCTCTCTCATCGCACCACCCTCCTAATCAGTCATAACTGTACTATTTTATTATTTCTAATTAATTCTTACTTATTCTTTTTATTATTTGACACCTATAATGACTTAAGCATCAAAGGGGTCTCCTGAGGACAAAAGCCGCGAGTCTCTCTAACTGTTTGTTCATTTTGCAAGTTATACCATTAGACGTGACATCGCCACCTTCTTCTTTGAACCCCTCTGACAAGTTTTTCCAAAAATATCTAATATCAATACATGATGAGAATTTCTGATTGAGTAAGTTGTTCCCGCGCATGTTGAAGTATCTGGTTGGGGAATTATTTGATTCCTTCTTGTGTTAATCAAGTGGGTAATCACATTACCACCACAAAATCACAAGCAAGAATGGAATAGAACAAATGAAACCAGCTCACAACCGGAGCAAAAAAGACACATGATTTTAACGTGAAAAGCCTCTCCAATGTGAAGGGAAAAAAACCACGAAACCATCACTAAACTATATCTTCTTTCATTATTACCAAATCACAAGTTGGTATAATCTATGTCTTCTCTAGGCTAGATTAGAGGCATACAAATCATCAAAAATGATCATAGAATAACAAATCTCCCAAAAATCTCACCATAAGGCAGAGAAACCCAAAAGCGAGTAAAAATTAGGCTGAACGAAATACTGACTGAAAAATTGATACAGAGCTAACTATTTATGGAGTCCACTAGCAGCTACCAACCCTTTTTTTAATGACCAAACCACAAGCCCCAACGACACAAAAGCATATGGCAGAACTCGAAGACAAATTGTTAGGTTTATGTCTTAAATTACTTGTTTTAGGTTTATGGAGTTGCCGTAGGGTCATCGATCGATCGGGAGGGAAGCCATATCGATCGGGTGATTTAAGGAAAGTTCCGGTATTTTTGGGCAGCTAGAGGGCCGATCAATAGGCCTGTTCCGATCGATCGGGCACTCCCAGAACTGCGCCTATAAATTAGGACGTGGGGTTACGTCACAATTGCGACCCAATTAAGAGTGAGGCGCCTCCATTAAGAAAAGAGGTGATTTTGTAATTCCTCCAAGATATTCAAGTGCTACGAGAGTTAAGAAAAAGTGATTGTAATTTTTTCATAGATCTCGCTTAGAGGAAATGTCGTTGTAATTCTTCCGTTTAGTATCAATAAAGAATCTCCATCTCCGCCCGTGGTTTTCTCCCCTCTCGATTGTTGAGGGGTTTCCATGTAAATATTGTGTGTTCGTGTTTGTTGTTTATTTCACCATATATTTGTTTACTTCTTGTTTTGCGTGAGTCATATTATTTGAATCGAGTCAAGTTATAAGGGTTTACGCTTCCGCATCAAGATTTTCCTAACAAATTGGTATCAGAGCATATCAGATTTATTAAGATTTATACCTTACAAATTGGTATCAGAGCCAAGGTTCAAAGCCTTGGATGGAATTTGTATCAGAGCCCTGTCTATTTCAATTTGGTAATATGACGTCCGCAATTAAGACCGAGGTTGAGAAGTTTGGTGGTCAAGGAAACTTTAGCTTATGGCAGGTTCGCGTTAAGGACCTCTTGACTCAAAGTGGCTTGAAGAAAGCTTTAGATAGGAAAGAGAAGAATCCAGAGAATTTGACAGAAGCACAATGGAAGGGAGATTTAGTTTGTGAATAAGGGCTTTATGGGAAGCAGAAATGTTTTCGCTTCAAGCAATTCCTGACGAGTAGACGTGTCACGTTTGATGAGTCTTCGTTATTGTCTCCACAGAAGATGTCATCAGTTGTTTGTGATTCAGGTCAAGTGAATAAGCCGGAGGGAGTTTAGTGTCAGTTGAGTAACACAATTCAGCAGCAGGTGGCTATTTCAGAAGATGTGTCAAAAGCCAATTCAGAGAAGAAGATTGGCGTTGCCGATGACCTCTCAGATATATTCACTTCAGTTTTGTTGAGTTAACCCTGTGTGTGGGGTGTTTTGTGAAGAAGGTGGAGGAAATTCTTTTATGTATATAATGATACAATTAGTCCCGAGATTATTCCCGAGATACATCCGGAAGCTGCCACGTCATCCATGTCACATCAACAACGTCACATCAGCAGTGCTACGTCATCAACCTAAAAAGATGTGCCACCTCATCCCCCTTTTAGAATGTTCCCGGCTGCCACCTCACCCCCTTCCCTACTTGTATAAATAGAGAGCAGTGGTAGTGTAAAGAGTATGTCAAGAAATGTGTAAAGAGCTTTATGCTCAAGTCCCTCTCTCCCTCCTTGTTCTTCTCTATTTCTCCCCCCATTTCTCTTGTAATCCTCCATTTATGGAGTAAATCTATCAATTATATACTATTAGCTATGATTTTCAGTTGATTTACACTTGTACTGTATCATATAATTTGAGCCAAGGTGGAGATTTGTTAGGTTTATGTCTCAAATTACCTGTTTTAGGTTTATGGGGTTGCCGTAGGGTCACCAATCGATCGGGAGGGAAGCCCGATGGATCGGATAATTTAAGGAAAGTTTCGGTATTTTTGGGCAGTTAGAGGGCCGATCGATCAGGTGTTTCCCGATCGATCGGGCCCTCCCAGACCCGTGCCTATGAATTAGGACGTAGGGTTATGTTACAATTGCGACCCAATTAAAAGTGAAGCGCCGCCATTAAGAAAACAGGTGATTTTGTTATTCCTCCAAGATATTCGAGTGCTACGAGAGTTAAGAGAAAGTGATTGTAATTCCTTCATAGATCTCGTTCAGAGGAAGTGTCGTTATAATTCTTCCGTTCAATGTCAATAAAGAATCTCCATCTCCGCCCGTGGTTTTCTCCTCTCTCGATTGTAGAGGGGTTTCCACGTAAATATTGTGTGTTCGTGTTTGTTCTTTCTTTCACCATATATTTGTTTACTTCTCGTTTTGCGTGAGTCATATTATTTGAATCAAATTTATAAGAGTTTACGCTTCCGCATCAAGATTTCCCTAACAAATTGGTATCAGAGCATATCAAATTTATTAAGATTTATATCTTACACAAATAACAAATCACAACGAACTACAACAAAAGAATTCCACCACCTGCACAAAACTAAACCACTTGCAACTGGAAAACGCGAACAAAAAAGACACCATCACAAGCTGAAAAAACAAAAGAACCAACAAATTGGGTAGATGCTAACAAACCTAAAGCTAACAAACAGAATATAGTTGGTTTGGCCTAATGGTTCAACAAACTAAACAAACTTAGAAACTAAGTAAAAACTTATTATATGTACTTGAAAAACATACAACAACAACAACAACAATAGCCTAGTGTCTCAAAGGGCTCCCGCATCAGCAGGGTCTGGGGAGCGTAGATGTACGCAGCCTTCCCCCTTCCGGGGCTGCCCTGAAGGGAAGCTGTTTCTGAAGACCCCCAACCTGATAAGTCAATCAGCAGTAATGACGCCTTGCAGCCTAGCATCAAGAGAGTAAATAAGCATATAAGCAGGGCAAAGTTAGGCAAATAATAGGCAATGTACATGAAAAACATATGATAAGAAAATTATTTACAAAATAAATAACTATAATAACTTATGATTATTGTAGTCGTGCTCTATTTGTTCATGTTTGACCTAACACTTTAGCACCCTCTCGGCTCTTTGTTGAATTAGCCAAAAAAAAAAAAATTTTTTTATATCAAATGTTTTATATTTTTTTCTTATTATATTAATTTAGTCATTATACTTTTAATTGTATTAATTTAATTTCTCTATAGTTTATATTGTCTCATTTTACTTCATTAGTCAAATTTAATTTAAGTTATTGATGTAATTTTTAACGATATAACTACATTAGATGCAAGTAACCCCTACAAATCCACTCATTGATTGACTGAATTTAACCTAATTTATGACCGAACTATTAAAAATTTATTAATAACTAAACATAGATTTTGCTCCAAAGATCAAATTGACATAATGTCTAGAGATTAAATTGATACAAATAAAAAATAGAAATGATTAAATTGATACAATGAGAAAAGTATATAAATATTTGATCTAAATAATCCAAAACGAAAATAATTAATTATAGGGTTATTTACGCTAAAGATCCCTATACTTTACTCTTGTGTCAATTTAATCCCTGTACTTTTAATTGTATCGATTTAGGCCCTGTATAATTTAAAATTTGTCAATTTAGTCATTTGGTCAAATTTAAGTTAAGTTAATGACGTAATTTGGAACGGCAAAAATATATTAGATGCAAGTAACTTATTATAAATTTATCATTTTATTCAATTTAATCCAACTTGCAGCCGAACAATTAAAAATTTTATTAAAAAGCTTAACATAAATTTTTTTTTAAAGGACCAAATTAACACATTTTAAATTGTACAAAAGCTAAGTCGATATAATTAAAAATATAAAGACTAAATTAATATAAAAAATAAAGTAAAGAAACACTCGACATAAATAACCCTTAATTATAATTGGGTTGAAAATTAGAGAACAAATAACATTATTGACACTGTAGGAGTATTTTAACATGACGCCGAAGTAGCTTCTAGAAAAAAATCCACGCGATGCACGTGTCACGTGTGAAAAAAGAGACCGCAGCCCTACTTGTCTTAATATTCTGCAGTTTGTCTACCACGCATAAAAGTAAAATTTTGTATAGTACAAAATTTAATTAAATTTTATATAATTTTGTGAGCTATGTGTCGACACATAATTTTTGTGTGTTAATATACAGCTCACAAAATTTCTACACAGTAGAAACGCCAATATACTGGGGTAATTTTGTTCCACGTGGCAAATGAGTTCATTTTCATTAAAAAAAGAGATATAATAAATGTTGGGGTTTTTTATATTTTGATTTTTCTAATAAGAAACATTAATTATGCTAAATTTTTATATTTTATTGATTCATAAAAAAATAATAATAGTTTTTCTTTTTAATATTTGGATAATTTAGTAAAAAATTAATACATATAGGTATAATAAATGTCATTTAATATGTGCCCTAAGGGCACATATTAGAAAATCCGTTTACATTTTAGTACCTCAATATTTTTAAAAATAATAAAAATGATCAACATTTTTAAAATATTAAAAAGGCTCCTAAATTTTTGTCATATTAATAAAAGAACCCCCCACAAAATTGATGACGTCATTTTTATCGAAATAGTTGACGTGACAATTACGTTTTATTAATGCTATAAAGCCCAAGAACTAAAGTACGCTTCAACACTTTAATTCTTAATTTATAAGCATGAAATTCGAGATATTATATTATATAGAAGCTATATATTCTAGCTTAATTTTTTTCAAAATATAGTTATTATAGAGTATTTTTGTTATTTTACTGTAATATTAATAAAATCGCAGATGTTACGCCATCTTTATTGACTAAAAATGACATTATCATGTGAGAAATGGACCTTTTTGTTAATGCGAGGAAAAAATTAGTGGTCTTTTTATTAATATGACAAAAACTTAGGAGCCTTTTTAATAATTCAAAAAGGTCAGGATCCTTTTTATTATTTTCAAAAATATTAGGGTACTAAAATATAAATAACCTTAAATTTTGAGGATAAAATTGGTGTAACCCGATGTCGAGGATACCACTATAGTCTGAAACTGGCTGAGTTAGCAAGATCGAGTGAGGTATCTTGCCACCCTCCAAGCCGGAAGGACTGTCCGAGTAATTTAACCTGCCATCAGTCAAAGTTAGCGGGACTAGAACTGAGTAGGGTGGCTTGCCATCCCCCAAGTTGGATGGACCTTATTTGGATGAAATACCCACCGTTTGTCGAGTTAGCCTGAGCCCAACTCGAGAACCTCATTACCTTCCTAAGTTGGATGAGCCCAATCTAGGCAACTCGTTACCTTCCGAGTTGGTTGAGCCCAACTCGGGCAAGGTATAGCCAGGTAAATATCACTTAAACCAAGTGAATATTTCCAGCTAGAGAGGCTCGGCTCAAGTAGGACCTCCGTATGAAGGACCAACTAGCTCATTTGGTACATCTTTGCGAGATGGTATCTAGAACTTGTGATCAAATCTCAACTTCAACATGGGACAGGGTTAAATGTTGAGGAGGGTTGCTCCTTATGCGGTTCACGTGTCTTCTTTACTGTATGTAAATAAAATACTTAAAAGATCTGGTTTAAATCTTGTGAGAGTAGTGGGATGAGCAAATAGTTAAGAGATTAGTAAGTTTAATTGGTAAAGAAGAACTTCTTTGACGTTGAAGTCAGTATGTATTCAGATCCAAAAATTTGTGTAGAATGTATAACTTTAATACAGGACAACTAAACAAAGACTTCATGGATCAATTGGATCTCTAGAAACCCAAACGAATGGGCAAGAAACATTGATCTGCTGTTGCAATTTAAAACAATCATAAGATTTGATCCCTAAGAAGTAACGAGACCCTTCACACAAGCACTCAAACAGAACTATACAAGCCTAGCTGTAGGCAAGGAAAAGGAATTGGCTAGTAAGCATTTATTTACAAACGGTGTAGCATCAGTTCGGTAATGTTGTTTGTTAGGATGTCATTTACTTTTCTTATAAATTCTTTTTAGTTGCTTTGCCTCTGCCCTCATACTAAAAATTCTTAATACAAAATCCAACTGTTTTTTCCTCTCATTTTCAGTAGATTATGAGTTTCTTCGATCTGTTAAAAATTCATCCTTGAGGTTTTCCCATTCTCTCCCCCAATTGAGATATCCTCAAGGATGAGATAGAGAGGGCATATTTGATAAAGAAAACATGCCAAATAATCTGATATCCATGTCTTTGATTTTATTCTGTCATCCCTGGTAGTGTTTGAGGCTCTTAGTGTTTACCTGTTTTTGTTTGTATTCCTGATTATTTTGTTTTCTGTTGTTTTGTTCCCCGTCCTTGCACGGGTTGATTTAGGGCTCGTTTATTCGAGCTGCCTTTTATGTATCGCGACTCCGTCTCCAATTATCAAAAAAGAAAGAAAAAAGAAAATGTGCCAAATAACAAGCCATATAATTTTGTTTGATTTGAACACAAGGCAAGATAAATCCTCCAAGAATCTCCAAAGTGTATAGAGAACCCCCACTTCTTAGGAACCTTCCTTCTTTGGACTACTTATGCACTACTTTTATGTTGATGCTGTGAGAGTATAAAATCAATCTCGGGTTCTTACCCATCAGCTTAAGCTTTTGCTATAAATGGTTTCTTGATATGATATCAGAGCCTTGTTCACTAAGAGGTTACGAGTTTGAATCCCAATAACCTCCACTTTCAATGTTAACATAACTTAAGCACAAGGTAAGAGGTGGGTTAGTGCAATATCCACGATTCATGCCTAAGGAGAATTTGCGTGAGAGGATATGTTAGAGTATAAAACCAATTTTGGGCCTTAGGAGAATTGAAATCTA
The DNA here is from genome assembly GCA_018398585.1 of Simmondsia chinensis. NCBI lineage: Eukaryota > Viridiplantae > Streptophyta > Magnoliopsida > Caryophyllales > Simmondsiaceae > Simmondsia > Simmondsia chinensis. The sequence goes on from JAGTTD010000007.1 coordinate 36,910,358, forward strand.
GATCTAGAGAGAAGAGTGAGGGATCGGTGAGTCTCTGGAACTTTTATAAGGATTTTGGGAGAGTTTGGAGAGTCTTGAGGATGCTCTTCTGATTATATCTTCCGAGGGGGTATTTATAGGGCTAATATCACGTATTTGGCGCGTGATGTAGGTTGTGGGTTACCGGTATCCAATTGGCAAGAACCAAGAAGGGATATTTGTTCAATTCTCGCATGTTGTTAGATGGCTGGGTTATTGAGATTCTCAGAGTTCACCTAATATTGGTAATCCGATACTTATGTGGGCGAGAAACTCAATGAAAAAAATTTCTACTAATGTTCTTTTCCCCTGAATTTACCCAGAGCGCCTTGTCTGTTTCCAATAAAAAGGATTTTTTTGCTGACTGTCACTCTTGGCGTATCTAATATATAATATATATAGAGGTTGGAATGAGATGGAAGTTTTGTGAGAATGTGAGAAAATTAAATCTACACCGTTGTATATTAAGTAAGATTGATCAATTGTTCTAAGAGGCTCATCGTGTCCAGAGCCCTACTACCACCCAATTGTCACCACCACCGCCACCGGCCACCGCCACTCCTTTCCGCCACCCATCTCTCTCTTTCCCTCCCATCGCAGATCCCTACGGTCACCACCACCTCCACCCACACCACCGCCACCGCCACCGCCACTGTACTACCGCCATCCATCTCTCTCTCTCCATGCCATCTCAAATCACAAAGATCACCACTACGCCACCCGCTACCACCACTAGTGGGGTATGTATAAATGCATAAGCAACACTATACACGCCCACCTCTTGTCACTTAGTGTCACGTGATGCACATGTCACGTGTGAAAAAAGAGACTGCAAACCTAAGGGTGCACATCGGTCCAGCAGCGGACCGAACCGGATCGGACCGAAGATTGAAGTACGTCACATCATGAAACCGAGGATCGAACCGATTAAAACCGGGTCGGTCCGGTAACCGGTCTGGACCGGACCGGACCGATTTGGATCTAACAATTGCATTTATAAGAAGAAAAACGTTTTTATACGAAAGTTAAAAGTTAGAGAATAATGATAATAGTATAATTTATACAATATATATATAATTAATGTTAGTTATACAGTATATATTTATATAATTATTAAATAATAAAAAATAAATATTTAATTTTGTAAGATTTAATATTTTTAGACACATACATTATATATTAATTATATATTAAAATTAGTTACCTAAAATATTTAAAACGCGAATTATTCCAACTCAATTAACGGAAGACCCTTGATAATTCAAATTATTATGTAATTACAATTCCGACCACCAATTCCTTTGATGAACCAAAGAGCGAAATTTCAATTTCATCAGAATTTCAATTCCACCAGAATTAGAATTGGAATTGCAATTCGACTGTGTAATTCTAATTCTATGTTCCAAACAAAGCCTTAGGATCCGGATCTGGAGTTCAATAACCATGATCCTAACACCAGATGAGTTAGTAAGATCTGGATGGAGTGGGGCACCTTGCCACTTTCCGAGTTGGAAGGAACTTGTATAGTCGAGTTAGCGGGACAGAGTAGGGTGCCTTACCCTCCTCTGAGTTGGTTTGCCCTTATCCGGATGAAATACTTGTACATTAGGCGAGTTAGCCAGAGTCCAACCTGGGCACCTCATTACCTTCCTAAGTTGATAGAGTCGGTTGAGCCTAAGGGTATAGCCAAGTATGTATCACTTAAACCAAGTGAACATTCCTGGCTCGAGAGTCAGCTCAAGTAGGGCCTCCTTAGGTAGGATCATTACGAGTAAATACTATGGAGCAATTGGATCGCTAGAAACCCTCACGGATAGGCTAGAAACAGTGATCCACAATTGAAACTTAAACAATCATAACTTTTGATCCGTAAGGAGTAACAGGGTCCTTCACATAACAAAACGAAACACTTAGAATGAACTATACAAACCCAACTGTTTTATGGTTGACCTCATCTATTTTCCCCAAATTCAGCCTCTCTAGATGTGTTTTTGAGCTCGTTAATGACAATTTTGTAAATTTTGTGTGTTAAGATATTATCAGCTTTTCCTACAAATTCTCTTTAGTTGCTCTGACTGTGTCCTCATATCAAAGTTTCTCAATACAAAATCCTACTATTTTTTCCTCTCATTTTCTCTGGATCATGAGTTTCTTCGATCTTGTCATGTTCAATATCTAGATTTCATTTTCTTCGATCTTGTCATGTTCAATATCGATATTTCATTCTTAATGCATCAAATAGTGGAAGGAAAATGTTGAGTACTCCACGTGTGAGTCTAATTAGAATCCCACATAGAAGACCCATACATTATATATTAATAATAAAAAATAAATATTTAATTTTGTAAGATTTAATGTTTTTAGACACATACATTATATATTAATTATATATTAAAATTAGTGACCTAAAATATTTAATGTGTAATTGATGTTGACCGGTCCGGTCTTCGGGTTTTTCAGTCTTGGACCGGACCGAAGACCGATTAAGCCCATACACTAGGATTGAGGACCGGACCAATATATGATCGGTTAGGTCCGGTCCTTGACCGAAAAGGTCGGTCTGGTCCAGTCCACCAGTCCGGACCGATTTTTGTTCGCCCTATGCTGACCTACTTGTCTTAATATAGTGGGGTCTATATGTTCCACGTGGCAAGTGTGTTCATTTTCATTAAAAAATGGATAATAAATATTGAGGATAAAATTGACATAATCAGTTATTGAGTACACTACTGCATCCTAACCAAGAATATTGTTAAAATTGGGATTTTACTTAGGATCATTAGGGGCTTATAAAATTGGAATTGTAGGATCAAAACAAAAATCATAAGATTCTACTTTTAAAGTATAAAATCAATCTTAAACCTTCGCCCATCAGTTTAACCTTTTTAAAAAGTTGGTTATTTGACATAGTATTAGAGTCTTATTGACTCAGAGGTCACAAGTTGAAATCCCAATAACCTCCACTTTCAATATTAAATAATTTAAGCACAAGATATAAGGTTACAACTTAAAACTAAGCTTAATTTAATTTTCTTAAAAATATATAAATATTTAATTTAACTTTCTTTTACTTCAGGTTAAAAAAGTACTTTCATTTATAATATGTGCAAGAAATTTTTGCTTTTTAACTTTTTATGTATGCATGGTAGGATCGAGGAAGGATTGGTAGAATGGTAAAATCGTATTATGATCCTATCGGTTAGTTTTGTTTAATATCAATAGATCGTAAGATTCGACAAAATTAAGATTCTACTTAGGCTGTGTTTAGAGCATGGAATTGGAGCCTGGAATTGGGGCTGAGGCTGGAATTGAGGTCCAGAATTCCAATTATGTTGTTTGGTTCACTTGCTGGAATTAGAATTACAATTCCACTGCCAATTCCATGGAATTGGATTTTAACTGAAACTCATACTTTCCAATTCCTTAGGGTGGGGGTAGGGAATTGCAATTCTATATTAACTCTATTAAACTAAAACCCAAAATGACCTCACTTGATTAACCCAAATCTAAGATGATTCAAAATCTAATGACTTAAATACAACCTAAATTTGACCCGAACCTCAAAATCACCCAACTCGAATGACTTGAACTTAAAATGTCAAAAATTATCTTAGCTCAATGTCATAAGTGACTCAACTCGATTGACCCAAGATCTCGAGATGACTCAAATCCAAAGAATAAAACTACTCAACTTGAATATAATGTAAACAAGCTGAGTCAAAGTGAAAATGACCTGACCAAATTGACCAAAACTTAATACGACCCATAACCAAAATAATCGGGCCCAACTAAAACTGAGTCTAAGATGACTCGAAATTTGAAATGATACAACTCGTTTGTCCCAAAACTGAGATGACTCGAGCTTGAAATGACCTAAATGAACTCAAACCCGATCAAAACTAGCCTAAAATCTCAAAAAGACCAACCCGATTAACTAAAAGTACGAGATAACTTGAACACCAAATGATTTGATGTGATACTCAACCTAATTTGACTCAAAAATTGAATAACTCGAACTTAAAGTGAATCGGTCTGACCATAATAACTTGAACGCAATGTGAACTGCTCCGACCAAAATCCAACCATATGTGATTTAAAACGCGAATTATTCCAACTCAATTAACGGAAGACCCTTGATAATTCAAATTATTATGTAATTACAATTCCGACCACCAATTCCTTTGATGAACCAAAGAGTGAAATTTCAATTCCATCAGAATTTCAATTCCACCAGAATTGGAATTGGAATTGCAATTCCACTGTGTAATTCTAATTCTATGCTCCAAACAAAGCCTTAGGATCCGGATCTGGAGTTCAATAACCATGATCCTAACACCAGATGAGTTAGTAAGATCTGGATGGAGTGGGGCACCTTGCCACTTTCCGAGTTGGAAGGAACCTGTATAGTCGAGTTAGCGGGACAGAGTAGGGTGCCTTACCCTCCTCCGAGTTGGTTTGACCTTTATCCGGATGAAATACTTGTACATTAGGCGAGTTAGCCAGAGTCCAACCTGGGCACCTCATTACCTTCCTAAGTTGATAGAGTCGGTTGAGCCTAAGGGTATAGCCAAGTATGTATCACTTAAACCAAGTGAACATTCCTGGCTCGAGAGTCGGCTCAAGTAGGGCCTCCTTAGGTAGGATCATTACGAGTAAATACGATGGAGCAATTGGATCGCTAGAAACCCTAACGGATAGGCTAGAAATAGTGATCCACAATTGAAACTTAAACAATCATAACTTTTGATCCGTAAGGAGCAACAGGGTCCTTCACATAACAAAACAAAACACTTAGAATGAACTATACAAACCCAACTGTTTTATGGTTGACCTCATCTATTTTTTCCAAATTCAGCCTCTCTAGATGTGTTTTTGAGCTAGTTAATGACAATTTTGTAAATTTTATGTGTTAAGATATTATCAGCTTTTCCTATAAACTCTCTTTAGTTGCTCTGACTGTGTCCTCATATCAAAGTTTCTCAATACAAAATCCTACTATTTTTTCCTCTCATTTTCTCTGGATCATGAGTTTCTTCGATCTTGTCATGTTCAATATCCAGATTTCATTTTCTTCGATCTTGTCATGTTCAATATCGATATTTCATTCTTAATGCATCAAATAGTGGAAGGAAAATGTTGAGTACTCCACGTGTGAGTCTAATTAGAATCCCACATAGAAGTTGTATGAGTGAAAATATCAATATATAAGTCCAGTGTGTTACTCCAGTAAATGCCAATTTATTTTAGGATAAAATCCTACTTGATTTTATATGTGGATCTCATATATGATAACTTCGTTTAACAGAAATGACAAGAGAGGGCATATTTGAGCAAGTAAAGGTGCCAAATACAAGCCAAGAATCTCCCAACTTTATTTGCTCTACCAATTTTTAGGAATCTTCCTTCTTTGGACTAATTATGCACTACTTTTATGTTGATATTACTCTCTCATTTTATTTTAGGAGACTCTCTATCTTATTCAGTGTTAGTGATGCAGCGCGTGAATGGAAATCTTGGGATTAAGGAGCCTTTAACCTGTTAATTGTACTGAACCGGATTAAGAGGGATCGGCTAAAACTCATTGATTATGCGAATACTCGAATAATAACCTAAAAGAAAGGCTATGTAATTTTTATTGAACTATTTCGGAAAAAAAATTACAAATATCAACTAACAAAGCAATTCCTAAACCTTACTTTAAATCAAACTCTACTACTTCTAATAATAATATAACTTCAAAACCCTAAATCTAATTATATATAACGGAAAGTAAAATTATTTTACAAATTTATAAAATAACTATAAAATAAATACACAAGTAACGCTATACTCTCCCACCTCTCATCACTTGGTGTCGTCACTTGGCCTGTTCCTTGCCGCCCCCTTCACTTCTACCTCTCAATCTCATCCTCCATTTCTTTTTATTTAAAAATTCATGTACAATTATAGGATTCATTTATCGGGTACTAAGACACCGAATTTTATTAGAACTCCGAAGTTAATTGTGACTAGGCTAGAGTAGTACCAAGATGAGCGATCTCTTGGAAAGTCCTTGTGTTGCCAACCTTATAAAGTTGCGTACATCCACCCCTCCCCCCGACCCTGCTTAGGCGGGAGCCCTCGAGGTATTGGGTTTGTTGTTGTTGTTGTTGTTGTTTGTTGTACAATTATAGTTTTATTCCTTCATAATAGAAATTAGGGTTATTTACAACAAAAGTTGCTATACTTTGTCTATTGTTTCAATTTAGTCATTGTACTATACAAAATGTGGTATGGTCCTTACAGAAAATTTCATGTTAAGTTTTCAATGAATTTTTTAATGGTTCTGCCGGGAGTAGTGTTAAATTGAGTAAATTGATGAATTTATAATAAGTTACTTGCATTTAACTAATTTTTTCATTCAAAATTATGTCATTAACTTAACTTAAATTTGATGAAAGGACTAAATTGACACATTTTGAATTGTAGAGGGACTAAATTGACACAATGGGGAAAATACAGGAACATTTGATGTAAATAAACCTAAAAATTATAAAAGAAAAAATATTAATATATAAATATTTAGTGAGTTACTATTACTATTGGTATATTTTTCAAAATAAATAAACAATGATCCGGTGTTTTTTAGGTGAATAGGTGTCTTTTCATAAAAAGACACTTGAAAAGCTATAAATATCCCTTCCATTCTCTACATTGATGTGTCAAAACATTACTTGAAAAACTTTTGTTTCATTCCTTAAGTCTCGGTCATCCTTCCTCTTTACGATCTTACTCTCACTTTGTTTTTGGGTTTTATTGTACTTATGAGACCATTTCGGTATCCACGAAATACGTTTTAAGAAAAATAGTTTGCTATACGCCTTGAAGCCGGTAACTGAATTTGATATTTATTTTACAATTTCTCTAGCGATTACTCCCTTTCTAATAATAGTTCGTTCAAACTTATATATGAACCTTATACTGATACGAATATTACAGCGGGTCACACCCGAATAAGTCTCGAGCCTTCCCGACTGCCACATCACCCACCACGTCGGCCCTAGTGCCATCTCATCATATGTTTATTAGTATAAATAAGAGGGGTTGGTTAGTGAATTAGGTATGTTTAGTGTTATTAATCAATGTGATCTTTTTACTCTCTCTCTCTCCCCCTAAATCTTCTCTATATCAACCCCCTTTTCATCTAGATTTCTCCTCCTTTCTCTATTACTATCTTGTAAACACTTATTTAGAGTTATATATATTATATACAATCCGGGACAGCCGATTATTGGTCCACAACTACTGATTTGAGTGTTTATGATGTTGGGTTGGGTTTTCGGGAGCTAGATCGATATTGATTCGTATCATATACATACAATTTCATGAATTAGTTTATGTTTAATCCAAATAATTAGGAGAAAGTTCCAGAAATAATCAAAAAAATAAAGAGGGGTCAAATAAGAGAAGTGGCGGCGGGGTCGGAGGGGCCGACATGAAAATGGTGGGCGGAGACACCGTCAAGTCTCGGACGGCCGTTTATAATGTGAATCTTTTGAATCCCCACCCTACGCCTACGTAACTAAACAATTTTAATACTCGTTTTTTGTTAAAGATTTTACATATAAATCTAGTAAAAAATCATATATGTGAGTTATGAATGAGAAACGATTAACATATAAATTTAGTAGCCTATTTCGCGTAATGTCAATTTGACACAAACCAAAATAAAGTAATTAATACAGTGCCAGTTTAGGTATTAATAAATACGTAAGTTCTTTATTACCATCCATACCCTTATGATTTGAACTGAGCTTATCTCTCTCCTCCCTTTCCCTTATCTCTCTACTCTGACTTCCCATGCCTTTTTTTTTTTTTTTACTATACAAACCTTACTTCTACTTATAAATCTCTATATACGTGCGGATTATATACGAATATACTACTTTCTTTTAATTGAATTGGTTGATTTGTGTGTTGGATTGATATGGTTCGTAACACAATTAATTTTAAAATGAAACCCTACAAACTTTTATGTGAACTTCATATATACCAAATTTGTGGATTGAGCCCCATACCTATTGAAACTTAACATTCTTTAATCCGTTCAAGTCATAAAAATGGATTGGTAGTATTTTAATATCGACTTCTGTGTTAATATTGTATTTAAGTGATGTATCAGTTAAAATGGGGCATGGGACAACAATAATAACAACAACAGTCCCAGTGTCACAAGGGCTCCCACATAAGTAAGGTCTGGGACGTGACAACAAAAACTGTATGAGACCGAATCAACTCTTGCTTAAATACCGAACCGGTAATATCGACCTAACTTAAAAATTTGGGTTATGTCCATGTCTCCAGCCAAACATGTGATATTGGTCTTCTTCTTAATCTTTTATCTCCTAGGGGCCAGTCTCAAAATTATGAGAGTTCAAATCAGGGCCCTGTTTCTAATAATTGAGGTGTTCAGGTTTATTAAAGCACATTTCGAATAATCTATTTGATTTTGTAATATATGTGTCTTTTATAGTATACATGTATATATATATATATATTTATAAGGTATTGTACATAGGCTCGTATTTCTTCAATTATAAATGATAATATACAGTAGGAGGAGACAAGAAGGAGTGGGCAAGTAGAACCAATCAATGTTTATCTGCCCCAACCACACCTATGGCAAGTTACTCATCTACCAGCACTCTCAAAAGTCACTCGCCAACTTGCTCCCTCATGGTCAATCTGTCTTCATTTCGCTCAAGAACACCCACACACCCCAACGGCCACTAGCCTTACTCGTCTAGTTAGGTCCAAGTGTTCCTCGCTCCTATTGTCCAAAGTACTGAACATGTCCTTTGAGCTACGAATACACATGCCTCAAAAGGACCTGAGTTACCCTCCCACTGTTCATGCTAGGTATCATATACATGTGTTAAATAAAGGATAATGTTAAGTGTTCCTAAAGACATCTCACCCCGATTCCTTTTCCCTATAAACATTAAGCTAAAGTTCAAACCAAAAGGGGGTAATCCTTAATACCTTATAATACGTACTCGAAAAAGCGCTCTAAATTTGATCCCATAATTTGCTTTCTCTAGAGTCTAAGACCAGCTAACTCTTCTTACTAAATAATTCTACATGAAAATAGAGCTCTTAACAAATTAGAGACCACATTTGAAGTCTATGTTAATATAATCTATTACGCTAAATATGTCTAATCGAGTCGAATTGGAGTCTAAAAGATCCGACCCAGAGTCTAAACGAGCCTAAACGAGTCTAGATTTAACTGAAATGAGATAAAAGTCATTAGCTTTGTTCCGAGCTTGCCGAGCTGGATTCAAGCTTAACCAAGCCGCCGTCGAGCCTACTATCCAAGCTCGAGCTTGAATTTTTCGAGCTCAACGAGCTTTGAGCCCGAGCCCCATTAGAGCTAAATACAAACAAGGTGACCTCGAATCTGAATGAGCTGAAACTTGGCTTAGCTCACATACACTCCTAGCTAAAATTCAGAACTTTTTTTTTTATTAATAATTAATTTTTATAAATCGTGAAAATTTACTATATAAAATAAAATAATACAAATTAAATATCTATAATATTGTTAGTTTCTAGATAACGGAAACAAAGATGATATGTAACAGCAAAAACAACATTTTCATGCATTAATCATGTTACGCGTTGTTGTCACCCCTATCTACACTTCATTATTTAATCCCCTGTTACTTGGAACACTCTGTACCCTATGTATATATATACACATATAGATATAGACGTATAGAGTACTGTTTTTATTAGAAGATGAAAGCAGACAAATTTTGACCCTTTATTATAATAAACGGTCAAAATTTGTTGAACATTACAAAAAAATTAACTATTTACGACTATAAGTTGTTAAGTATTAAAAGAAAAAAATAATTTCCTTTCCTTATTTTTTTTTTTTTTTTGGTCCTATGAAGGATATAGACCGTAAATATTAATTTTTTAACTTTCAATAAATTTTAGCCATTCATTACAATAAAGGGCCATGATTCGCCCTTTTTATACTCTCGCCCTCTCATAAAAATGATATTATATATATACACAATTAAGAGATAATATTTTGATATACTTATTTAACTGCTAACATCACACCTCTGGCACCTAATGTCACCCCCTTTTCCTGCTTTAACCAAATGTATTGTCTAGATTTCACTGTATTATTTTTTATCCTTTTATAAAAGTCATTCCCTATATATGTACATATAATTTAGTTTTACATAGGAAATGTTTGGGGGCATATTGAATTCGAATTGATATATGGAATCAGCCACCTCTCACCCCACCTGTTAGGATAACTTAGTACTCAGCAATTACATTCATATATATCGAAACAAATAAAAATATTCCAATATAAATAAAATAAAAAATATTCTGAGAAAAAAATAAAAATATACTGAAAATTAAAGGCCGGTTATGATTGAGAGAAGAAAGAATCAATGAAATTGAATTATTAAAAAAAAATCCCTATTACAACTCACAAGTAATCCTCCACAACATCTATCTTTATACTATGATGATTTTATATACAAATCAACTAAAATTTGCTTAAAAGTAACCGATTCAATTTCCTAATATACAAACAGTCCTCGTCTGGTTATCAGTAAGTAAACAAATGAAATCGAATCTCACAGGAAGTGGGCATTTAACCTCTTGTTCGGAAAATTTCTCAGCAATTTTTAGTTCTTCGGAACTAAGTAGGCTAGTTTTAATTCATAGGAAGTTTTGTTTTCTGTCCCAGCAACTAAATGTTTTGTACCTATTTTTCATATGAATTCAATTCGTGTGACAACTAATGATACCGTATCCAATTTTATTGCTCTAGATTTGGAAATAAAATCCGGGGTTTCTTCAAAGGATGAGGACTCTCAACCTCTTCTTCAACACAAAACCTACTTTTCTTGAGCAATTCCGCCGGCAAATACTCCGGCAAAGCCGGCAAATTCAGGTCAAAATCAAACCGGTGACTCGCCGACGACCCGACTCCCTCGGATGCCGTAACCACGCTACCAGACCCACTTCCAGTCTTACTTCCGGTCGCGGCCCCGCCCTCGTAGTGGCACCGCTTGTGCCCACCTAACGCCTGCCCCGTCGGGAAACACTTCTGGCAGATGGAACACTGGTGAACCTTCCCATCTCCGGCGCCTGTGCCGCCAGCGGCGGTGGTGGCGGAGGCTGTGAATTTGTCGTCGTCCCCGGATAACGATTTCCGATGACTGGCTTTGTGGCCGCCAAGCGCTTGGTAAGACCCGAAAGCCTTGTTGCATACAGAGCACTTGTAGATTAGCTTGGCGTCGACGGTGGTGGGTGGTGGGGGAGAAGGAGGAGGTGGGTCGGCAGGGGTGGCGGAGGAGGAAGAGGTGGCGCCGCCATTAGCTAGCAGAAGAAGGCAGAAAGCAAGGTACTCTTCCTCGGAGGGCGAAGGTTGGGGGTCGGAGTCATGGCGGGGGCGCTTAGTGCGCTTCTTCTTGACCCAGTGGTCAAGAGAGTGAGCCGCGCTGGTGGTGGTGGGCTCGGTGGGATCGAACCCAAAAGGGTGGTGGTGGTGGGGTGTGGTTGGGGAGTTGAGGGCTTCAAGTGCCATAACTGTAGAGTTCTAGAGAAAGAAAGCAGAGAGAGAGAGATGAGTCGGATTTGGGTTCGGGTTTAGTTTGTTTGAATGAGTTTTGAGGATGGAGTGAAGTGAAAGAGTTGCGTTGGGGTATATATATAGAGAGGGGAGGCGGAGGTAGGGGGGAGAGGGAAGTTGCGTGAGGAGTGGTAGGAAAGTAGGCAAGGCAACTAATATGCCTTTTCTGACACTGTCATTAACATAAAACTAAATTAAAATTTATAATTTTTTTAATATGGGTCATTTTTTTTTGAAGAAAACAGGTTCTTAACAAGTTTTAAATCAAGATAAAGATAAAAATAAAGATAAAAAGAGCTATTATTGGAAGGGTTATTTGGATTCAAAAGGCTAAAGCCTGGACTCATACTCATACGAGAAATAAGACTAGTAAATTAGATAATCTTGAAAAAATAGTGTCTTCTTATCGTTTTATATGATGAAGTAGGTGGACTATTTATAGTATCACTTTTATGTGATTAGTGTTTGACGAGAGATATTTAGATTTTTTAAGTCTTTTTAGTATCTTAAATTCAATATTAGAATTCTAGCACTCAGAAATGACAATAACTATAGACATAATTTGTTAACCTTTTAAATCTGTTAAGAAGATATTAATTATATTTTCGATAACTATATAATAATTAAAATTTTCTTGTTATTTCATACTTTTCTATATAACATGATCAAAAATTTTAACCATTAAACCGATCAGAGAGAAAGAGAGAGAGAGAGAGAGGGGTAAGTGAAGGGGAGAGTGGAGTAGAAGGGTGGAGCACGTTTTAGGAAAGGACATTTCTTGAAGGCTAAGCACGGTCAACGCCATAGAGGGAGGACGTCGTGGTGGTGGGTCCACGCCACGTGTCCTTATTCATCAAAAATAAGACTCATTCCAAGTCAACAATGAAGTCTCTCTTTAACTCTCCTGCTCTTTCACTCCCCCCATTCATCATTCTTTACTTTTTGTTGGTTTTATATCATTTAAACTTTTTAACAAAAATTTGACGAGGCTAAAATAAATTTGATTAATGTGTTCTTTTTAGCATCGGATTGTTCATATTATATTATAATTTTTGCTAATAGTTGAATCATTTATATTATATATATGTCAAGAATTAAACTTTTTTAGAAGTTTAATCTGATGAATAAGTCCCACGAATGGTTTTGTGCCCCTTATGCGAAGGCTTATTGGCACGAAGCGTGTATATTGTATAGTCCCCACTTATACTTTTTGCTTAACTTATACTAATATTAGAAGTGGAGGCTATTGGGATTCAAACCTATGAGACTCTGATTGCATGTCAAAAAATCAACATATATGGTATAAGTCGTCATTTCTTCAATTACAAATAAAAATACACCGATAAAAATAAACAAATAACATAACTACAACAACAACAACAACAACAAACCCAGTACCTCAAGGGCTCCCGCATAAGCGGGGTCTGAGAAGGGTAGATATACGCAGCTTTACCCCTTCAGGGTGTAACCCTACCGAGAGGCTGTTTCCGAGGACCCCTAACCTTATAGGGTTGGCAAAACATGGACTTCTCAAGAGATCACCCATCCTAATACTACTGTCGCCCAAGCACGCTTAACGTTGGAGTTCTAATGGGATCCGATGCCTTAGTGTCCAGTAAATGAACCCTAAGCGGATAACATAATTAATAGAAGTAAATGGTTCATTGAACACTTAGAAGAGAATTTAGAGGGGCATGAAATTTGAAATGTTCCAAGAGGCGGCGGGACCAGTGGCAGATTCGGTAAATAAAGAGGAAAGGAAGTAAGTTGACTGAGTTCCGTGTATTTTTACATACGCGGTGCTCTTATCGCAATCTCTCTCTCGAACAACAAGTGGTTGGGCAACTCACGCAACAACACTTGGTTTTATTTTTTCCCCTTTTTTCTTCATATTCAAACCCCCCAAGATAAATTGACAACTATAAGTTAGGGGAAAAGGGGAGGAACTGCCCCATTTGGCACATAAGTGCTGACGCGAGAACATTATGGGTCATTCTTGGAATTCGCACTTGGATCATATCCGTTTTGGATTACGTAACTGGTTACTAAGTAGATTGATAAGATAATACGGGTTGAAGTGGATAAACATGATTTACGATTCTGTTTGTTATACTAAATGAGTTTGATCTGGTTTGACCCACTAGTTTGATGAGTCGAATTAGGTTGAATCTAAGATGGGTCATGCTAGATGGTACACCAGGGGTGACGCAAGAAATTTATTGGTTATTATTGGAATTTGCACTTGGGTTAGATTTGTTTCGAATTGGGTTGCGGATCAGTGAGTAGGTTGATAGGATGATGTGGATTGAAATAGAAGAACGTGATTCGGGTCGATTTGGTTTGACCTGCTAGTTTGACAGGTTAAATTGGGTCGATTTTAAGATGGGTTGCGTTAGATTAGCCCATTAGGGGGTGATGCGAGAGAATTATTAGTCATTATTGGAATTTTACATGACTGGATCTGTTTTGAATCAGGTCAAAGATTAATGGGTAGGTCGATAGGATGATATATACGGGTTGGAATAGAAAGAGGTGACTTTTGATTCGTTATGTTACATCAAATGGGTCAATTTGGTTTGACTCACTGGTTTGAGGGGTCGGATTAGGTCGAGCTTAAGATAGGTTGCGTTAGATTAGCACATTAGGGATGACGCAAGAGAATCATTAGTCATTATTGAAATTCGCACGCGAGTTAGATCCAATTTGGATCTGGTCACTGGTTAATGGGTAGGTCAGATCAATTTGGTTTGAAAAGGACACGTGATCAGTGATCTACATTTGAATAGTAAATGCGTCAATTTAGTTTGACCCACCAGTTTGACTGGTCAAGTTTTTCGTTAGATTAGCACATAATGGGTGATGAGAGAACATTATTGGTGATCATTGAAATTAGCATATGGGTTAGTCTGACATCGAACTTATGGCAATAGATATGTCAGATCAACAAGAACTGGAAAGAAATAACGACTTATAATTCAGCTAGTTACAGTAAATGGGTTGTTTCGGTTTGATCCACCAGTTTGACGGTTCAGATCAAGTCGAGCCTAAGATGGGACGCATTAAATTAGCACATCAGGGTTAAAGACAGAAAATCATCAATCATAACTGAAATTGACACATAAGTTAGTCCCATGTCGAACATCTAACAACAGGTGGGTCAAACGGACCTAGGTTTAGGAGAAAAAAAAAAAAATGACCCATGATTCAGCCCGTTATAAAAAATGGGTCAAACGGTTTCTCTGACTAGTATAACAGGTCGAATCGAGTCGAGTCGAGTTGGGTTACAGGTTGACCAATTGGCCACTACCACTAGTTGGTGGGAGTAGAAATTGACTTTCAAATCAATAAAAAATGACTAGAGGAAATGACATAAGTATGATGTGAGGGTGAGAGGCAATTAACCAAGTTGGGTGGTGGTTGGTCCAATTTGCTCTACTACTTCATCAACTTGCCCCCCCTCTACTTGGTCCTCTCCTCCTTTCCTAGCCATGAGTCAATTGTATATTGATATATATATCACATAAAATTATAAATTTATCAAATAATATTACTTTTTTATAATCTGGTAATTTTATGTGCCAATTCAGTCCTTATATTTTTAATTGTGTCATTTTTGGCTAATGTATAAGTTGTATAATGACTTAAATTGACAAAACTAAAAGTATAGAGACTAAATAAATACAGTCAGTAAAGTATACTGACTTTTAGTGTAAATAACCCAATTTTATATTATAATAATCAAGTATACAATTGGCTACATATTTTTTTGTTGGATTCATTTAGTGTGATTTGGGGGTGTGCTTTTGGGAGTTTACCAACTTTAGCAACCCCCCACTCAAAGTGGGCATCTTTGTTTTCTTGCTAGTTGGTATCTCACTCTATAGTCACTAGCTTGCCAAATTGTCTCTTTTTTTAATATAATTATAACGAAGAGGATTCTCGGAAGAGTATATAAGACAGTCCTCTAAAGATACAACAGTCGGTGATACAAATAGAAAAACAAAGAAAGAATAAGAGAACAGAAGAGAGGAATCAAAATCCATATGTTAGTTGCGCATCATTCATAAAGCCGGACTAAAATTATCTGGATTTACCCATGGTTCACAGCTAAAGGTGCTGCGTAAGAAGATAACTATATAGCATGTGGAACGACGAATCTGGATTTAGATTGCTAAATTGGCTTAATATTAGAGAATTTTTGCTCTACTTATCACTTAAAAAAGATTATTTATGTTCCGAAAATGCTAAGAACACCATATTTATAGACGTCTAATTATGGAAACAAACATAAAACCCAACCATAATCAAATATTACTGCTAATAGGGCCACTTTATATGGCCACTTAAAGACAATTAAATAATACCGGCTTTAAATATGACTATTCAGAAAAAAAATCAGTCCACACAGAAAAATATCAACCTATCATCAACATCATAGTCAGATTGTTTTGTAACGAAACCTCAATGAAATTGCATTTGTGGACCTCACAAACGAAAAAGAGAGAAAATATGTAGCAATTTCCATGAAAACCATGAAGAAAATAGAAAAAAAGCATCATGTATCAAAAGTTTTACTTTAAGGGAGTCTTTCTTGTATTTGTCACTTTTGATCCCTATTTTTATACAGGTTGATTCAATGCTCGTTTATTCAAGTTGTCTATTTTGTAATGCGACTTTATCGAAAAAAGGAAGTTTTTGCTTTTGGTGTCCCTTGCTTCTTCCATGCATTTTGTATATGTATATCTCCGACTTTTTTACAATGATAAGAAGAATACAACTTTTTTTCCCCTCAGTAGCAGCACCGAATTTCAAGATGAGAAGTGGCTGATTTTTGTACCCAAGATCTCTAATTTATGGGTAAACAGCCTTGTGAAATTTCACCGAGGCCCATAAGCTCAACCCATGGTGTTGGCATATATAAATCCCACATATAAACTCAAGTGGAGTCCATCGTAAACCCAATTAGAAATTGCTAAGTAATTTTCATTTCCTATATTCTGCCTACGTACTAGTAACCAAACAAGTGACCAAATAGCCACATCCTATGAATTTATATTTTCCGGGTTTACTTCCTACCAACCAAATAAGACCATAAACTCGGTATAGATGGTACGTGGCCTCCAAGGGAGAAAATTTAATGTGAATTCTATTATTTTATTCAAAAATTAAAATTCAAAAACCGTGATTTTTCTTTTAATTGGGGGAAAAATAACGTATTTAAGTCGGCAACCCAGCTAGTCACCTTATCAGTTATCTCACCGTTTGTAATCTGAAATACAAAATATAATATCAGTTACTTCACATTCTGTATTATCATTTTGTTATTATTAAAAATAAAATAATATTATTACAATGATAAAATATGTTGCACAATGAGACTTTATTTTAAAATTATTATTGTTTTCGTGTAGGATTACCTGATGAAAAAAGTCGAGCTCAAACTCTAGAAGTAAAAAATGAGGGTGAGCTGTCACTAGAGTCATTTAGCATTACTAGGTATCCTTCTTAGAGACTTGTGTACTCGGAGCTTATAGAACAGCTTTGGTACTCGGTTTTAAATTGGCAAGTGACACTGGGACCCAACTGGACTAGTAGGACTACATGGTTTGGTATGAGTAAGTGATCTTGAGTCAACACCATCGTTTAATCTCTAAATTAAGGCTAGGCAGGAAGCACAATCTGACCGTGAATGATAAGTTAGCAAGTGACTTGTGAAAGTGTATGTAGGTGAGTAACTCGTCATAAGTAGCTGGGATGCACTAATAGTACTCTTGGGTTGTACTCACCCGCCTATTCTCAGCTATGTCTTCTCGTGCAACTTATTTTAACTTATATATCAACCTACTAATATTTTTACCGATAATAATATTATAATTCCTTGTTATACACCTTTATTAAGTAACATTTCAGTTAAAATTTTTATTTATTTTTCCAATATTTTTTTTTAATCTTGCATTGAGTTTCATTGTTATTGCAACACCTGTGAAGAGTGATGGGCACTTGGGCTTTAAGGAAGGTAGGCGAACCATGCTGAGCCGCCACGTGTACGATTAAGATCAGTTGATGCGGCAGACGTGTAAATCTGGGCCGTTGAAGAAACGTGAGTAGGATTAGTCGGTTGGCCGTTTAAAGAGGAAAACGCTAACCATAAAACAAGATACCTGGCCCACTGGGTTGCTGCCACGTGTCCCGTATAGGTGTATAGTTGTAGTGCATTGCTGTCGCATAAATGCATCAATCTCTTGCCAGAGTTTTATTGGCTGGTTGTCAAATTTTCTATTTGCTAACGAGGAATCCGAGTATTCAGTAATTCCCGACCTATGCGGCGACTCACATGCCACATGAGCCAGTTAAGTGAAGAATTCATCAAGAAAAGGTTTAAGGAGGAATCGAACTCCAGACCTTTTTAACCTAAAGTAACACGCTATTCCCTTGCTTATCTCATAACATCGAGACAAGGCCTGAGTAGGTAATTTTTTTGTATGATAATTAGAAGAGGAGAGAATCTTCAAGGAGTACATACAATTTTCCAATAGAATACAACAACGACAACAGTTCCAGTGCCTTGCGGCTCCCGCATAACGCGGGGCCGGGGGGGGGGGGGGGGGTGATGTGTGCAGCCTTACCCCTTCCGGCAATTTTTCAATAGAATAAGAACAAAAATTATGAAAACCTCGAGTTCAAAACATGAAGCCTAAAATGTACACTGTATACTTAAAGCCATGCATATATAGGCCTCGCTTTGAAGAGGTTCACGGTTGTTGTGGTTTCAACCGTGAATTATAGATGATCAAAGCTAAGATGATAGTGAAATTTCAACCCACCATACTAAAGGGCTTTTAAGGTAATGTTATTATATATTAAGGCAAAATTGTTATTCATAGACTAAAATTATAGTTTTCAAGTCAATTTTGTAACTCTTATTTTTTATAAGTTATATCATTATTTTGGTAATAAAAATTTTTACGATATCAATAACAACTCTATTTTTTTTTTTTTAAATATGGGTTTGTATATCATATGACCAAAGGGTATATGTTAAGGTGTATTGAAGAAATACTTTGATGTCACATAATTAAATGCATAAATCTCTCGCCAAGATTTTATTGCATGAATATTAGGGGAATGAATAACAGAAGTTAACTTGGACTAAATAATATTGAAAAATAGATATATACGAATTTAAGCTCGAGCTATAAAGATAAATAACCTCAATTTGAATCATTTGAACAACCATTACTAAAAGCTCGTATTTGACTTTGATGCTATAGATGAAACTTCTCGTATGTTGTAGATCACATGATCACAATCATGTTCGGAGTACATGAGTAAAGTCCATCCCGAAACAAACAAGAATGATGAAATAATGATCCATTAAAGCTTGTTGATCAAATTATGCGAGGGCCGAGTAAGTACGAACAGAAGAATATTCAAGCGCAAATGGATACTCGACGAGTAAAGTAGTTACAAACTCATCGGTGAGTGACGTAGCAATGAATAGTTGGTATCAAGAGTACATTCAAGGTAAGATAGATAATATAATAGAGATTATTTGCTATATGCCTAACCAAGAGAAACTCGGCATGGCCGAAGACACAACTCGCTAAATGGGGCGTCCCACAGATAGATTGTGCAAGCAAGGTTAGTTGGCGAGTAGAGCTGATTGGTTTGATTGAGCGACTTAGGCGCAGTATTCAGATTAGAGCCAGACCTTCTAGAAGCAAAAGTCAGGATCCCTCCACGAGCCTAAATGCCATTTCGCACGTTTTTCTCAAGTAGCTGGAATCCCAATGAGACTGGGTTTATCCCGTCTTTGTACTTTCAGAAAAGGGTTACAATTGTATTCTAGTAAGACAGTTAGCTATCAATAGCTTATGTCTTGGTAGAAGTTTTTTCCCCCTCGTAATTGAAATTGGTATTTTGGTCTCTCTCTTGAGTTCTCCCGTTCTTTCAGCAGGAGAGACTCAAGCTAGATTTCCCTTTATTCGTCTCTGCTTTCGCAATTCGAACTAAAGGAAGGACATGATAATTCTTCCTTTTAACTCTTTTGATTTTACGTACTGCATCAACACCTTCCTCGAGTAACTAATCTCCCACCACACATTAAGTGAAAGAGAAGCAAGCACTATAAATAAGGTCCTGCACCTCTCGGGAGGGAACGAGCCTCCAAGAACAAGAGCAAAAACTCTCCAAATTCACCAAACAATCAATTGGTCACACTTCTCTATTAGAGTTTGAGGTCAACTCTCCTTTTAAATTTCATTAGCTTAGGTCCATTCCGCAGAGTTTGGACATAGGAGGTCCAAATATGATCTCGAGTGAAGTTCTACTCTAAAACCAATTGTCATTAGGTAAATTAACCCACTAAGTTTATATATTGATCTCATTTCTCTAAAAAGTTCAATATAAAATCTCAATTAGATTCACATATACAGTCTTTAACATCTCCATATAAGGGTGTTTAAAAAAATTCGTAACTGAAATACCGAACTAAATTTCCAAAATACCGATGCGATTTTGCGGTTAACTGTACCAAATTTTTGGTTCGGTTAACCGAACCGAAAAGAATTAAGGTATTTCGGGACGACAATAGTTAGTGATTTTACATGTTAATAATATTATATTGTTCCCTAAAGCATATTTTTCTAGCATACAAGTGAACTGTTTGATAATGCATGATCCACGTTATCATTCGCCTCTCCATTCATCTCTTGTCATAAAGTACTTGTGCTTCACTGTTATATCCTAAATACTAAGCACTACTTTGCTACAATCCGGTGTTACTTATTTGTCCACATGTTGGTTAAAATGAATTATTATACATTTTCTTTTTCAAAATTTATTATATTTCTCATAATTTGCTAAATATTCTCACGTTTAATAAATATTTCGAAAATTTAAAATCATTAAGGAGACAGATCATATAAAAAGAGAGATATGTTGTATTATTTTTTGGTTATTGGTTAACTACCATAACCGAATCAAATTACCGATTTTCTGAAAGTCGGATAGTTGGTCTTTTTGATTAAGATAACATTAGAAAATTTTGAGTATTTTGATTACGGTTAACCAAACCAAGATACTTTTTAATACGGTTAACCGAACCGTGAATACCGCTATCTTTACGTACCAAGAATGACCTAACGCAAAAGTAGAGCCGTAACTCAAAAATGGAATAAAGTATGTGAATCCAGTAATGCTTTAATGCCCATAAAAAGGGGATAAGTACAGACCACAAAGGAGTTGCCAACTTGCCACCACCCTAGCGTCATTGCTTGCATAAACTATTTATTTTCTTATAATTTGGCTCACAAATGTACCAACCTATCAAAATAGACCCAAAACAGAAACCAAAAACTGCTTCAAAACACATATTTTTCGATAATTTGAATACAGTACGAGAAGGCATAATAGTGCAGGATGGAGCCTGAAGGTATAAGAGAAACACTAGAACACTCTAGACGGAAGGATGCTTGCAAATCAGACTCCAAAACAAAAACTTCTAATGCAATACGACAACAAACCCAATAAGAAACACCAAACCATAACACGAACCTCTGACACGACAATAAGATACCGTCCCTACTGAGATCGACTCGCCTTATCCAGCTTGGGTACCTTCATCACAGCGATAGAGATGACTCCATCGAGATATCTTGTATTTACTCGTACTTATCATGATGAAAAATGCAGAAATATGATTCAACCTAGCTCTAAATGGCAGAACCGAATATTTCAGAACTGAACACTCCAACATGATTAAACTTACATGAAAAATCCATGATATAGTTCGATTGAATTATTATAAGGTGTTAGGAATATGTCTCAAAATTCCTTGAAAATTAAGTAGGGAAGTCGTGAGGAGGCCGATTGATCGGGTGAAGCACCGATCGATTGGACAGAAAAGCAGAATTTTAGATCAGTTGTTGTAGCAGAGCCAATCGATCGGGAGCCGCGTTTTCAAGCGGGTATAAATAATGACGTGGGGTTACGTCTGATATTATTCCAATTACTTTTATTCCCTTGCGACGCCGCACCAACTACAGAGAGAGAGAGAGAGAAAGGAGTGATTGTAATTCTTCTTTTTTCGATTCAAGAATAAAAGCTCTAATTTTCGCCTATGGTTTTCTCCCCTCTCGATTGTAGAGGGGTTTCCACGTAAATCATTGTATCCTTGTTTCGATTCTCTTTTATCTATTTTACTTCTCGTTTATCGTAGTCTTTGATTTGAATTAAGTACTGGGATTCAGTATTTCCGCACATAAGGATCGAATCTACCAAATAAGATTAGATCAAACCACAAAGCCTCATGTTAAAAAAAAAAAAAAGAAAACGACACAATTTTTTGATTCCCATCCTTATATGGGTTGACTCAAGGCTCTTTTGTTCTAGTTATCTGCTTTGTATCACGACTTTATCGCTAATTATCGGGGGGAAAAAGAATGTAAAGAAATATCAGATGGGACCGGCATGGTATGCCATTGGGCTTGGTCCATCATGATACTTCAATACAAAACCTCCGTTTTCTTGGGTCACATAGGGTCCCCTCCTCGTGTAACACGTTACATTAAAATTCGAGACAATACTTAATAATTGTCGTACGATTCTATTCAATGTCACGTGCCTTTAGATTCGACCCATGGAGTTGGAATATAATAGGTCAACATATAAGCTCAAGTAACGTTCTATTTTAAAACCAATTACCATTAGGTAGAGTAACCTACTAAACTTGTATGTTGGTCTTTTTTTTTCCCTAGAACTTCTATGTTAGATTCACATTTGACTCATTTATAGAGTTTATAAAACTCCCTCTCATGTGTGAGTTCTCAACAATCACACCCCTCGCCTTCTTCGCTCAAATTGTGAACTATGTCATATTGGAGCCAAAATTCATCGAAGAGGCTTTCAGAGCAACAAATTCAAATGCACCCCTCTTTCCGAGGACAATCTGCGGACAAACAAGAGTCCGAGATTATCCATCTGCTCTAATACCATGTTAAATTTTATCGGTGTCTAACCCAGAGAGTTGGAACATGTGAAGTCCACATATAAGCTCAAATGAGATTCTATCATAAAATCAGTTGGCATTAGGTGGAATAACCCACTAGACATAAATGTTGGTATTTTCTTTCCTACAACTTGTATGTGAGATTCACATTTGATACGTATGTGAAGTTCTCAACAGATTCATTAATATCTTTTTTGAACAAATTTATCTAGTGTTAGAGTATAAAACTAATCATGGGCCTTCACCCATCAGCTTAAGCTTTTGGAAAAGATGATTTATTGGCATGGTATTAGAGCCTTAATGACCTAGAGGTTGCGAGTTCGAATCTCAGCAGCCCCCACTTTCAATATTAAAACAATTTAAGCACAATGTCACGGGCCGCCTTTGGCTGACACTATCCCGGGTGCTCAATAAGCAGACATATGCCATATGGGGTCTCCTTAGCCTGTCCGATACTAATGCGCATTGATTGTGTTCAGGTATGTCTGTGGTATGCCTTGTATTTCGTCTCTTAAAGGTGCATATTGCTGCTTGTTGACCATAGGGGGTAGGCTGGCCCGGCCCTAGCCTTAGGGGCCCAGGCGCTGCACGGGTGATCTGCGCTCATCCCGTGACAAGTGGTACCAGAGCGAGGCTCAGGATACGCGAGTAAGCAGCTGTGGTGGGACCGAGCTTTGTCCGTGGTGGTGGACACTCCTGGGGAATGGGAGTTGCTCGTGTCCTAGGTGCGTCGAGCGGGTTTGCCCGTCGGTATGGACACTCCTTGTGTGGGAGGGGCACTCTAACGAGGAACTTTCGGAGTGAAGTTGAGTGGCTCGCAGTTCCGGTGTTGCGGAAGGCGCATCGTGTTGGGTGCCGGTCAGGCGTGCTGACCGTATGGATGGCTTATTGCGTGGAGATTGGGCCGATCCTTGGGGTGCAGTGCGAAGTTCACAAGGTGAAGAGTCAACAAGCATCGTGGAGCGAGACGTGTACGTGGTGCACAATGGTGCATGGAGCTGGCATGTTGCTTTTTGGGCACGCTGCTTATCGTCAGGCCAGTGTCAATAGCATGGCAGAGGTGTCGCGCTGGAGGGGATGACGATGTGGTCGTCCCGTGACCAATCAAGGCTGCTAGAGATGCAGGGATGCGACGATGGGCAGGCACCCGCAACGAGGACGTTTGCGGAATTAGGTGGGGGAGAATGTCACGGGCCGCCTTTGGCTGACACTGTCCCCGGTGCTCAATAAGCAGGCATATGCCATATGGGGTCTCCTTAGCCTGTCCGATACTAATGCGCATTGATTGTGTTCAGGTATGTCCGTGGTATGCCGTGTATTTCGTCTCTTAAAGGTGCATATTGCTGCTTGTTGACTATAGGGGGTAGGCTGGCCCGGCCCTAGCCTCAGGGGCCCGGGCGCTGCACGGGCGATCTGCGCTCATCCCGTGACAACAAGATATGAAGTGGGCCTGTGCAATATCCACGGTTCAGACCCAAACGGGCATTTGCGCGAGGGGGTATGCTAGAGTATAAAACCAATATTAGGCCTTCACCTATCAGCTTAAACTTTTAAAAAAGATGGTTTCTTGGCATCTAGTTAACAAACTGAGCATGTGCATCATATTATATTATATTTCTAAAATAAAAACATATTTTCTATAATTTAAGTTTTATGTTTTGTTCTTACGTTTAGAATTCGAACATATATTCGAATTGAGCACACGAGACGAAAGATGCACGCCCACTGTTTTGACGAAGGGGATTTAAAACGTGATGCTTTGTTAGTTGTAATGTCGTGTCACTTTATAACTACCAAGGATAATTATCCCGCTGCAGAAGGAAAATATAAAACTCGAAGTTGAACACGTCAAGATCAAAATTAACATGGAATACACAGAAAAAGGGAGAGCAAAACATATTTGTTAGAGTATAAAACAAATCTTAGATCTTCCCCCATCAGCTTAGCTTTTGGAAAAGTTGGTTCCTGGACAAGGTATTTATTGACTAAGTGGTTACGAGTTTGAATCATAACCCCCACTTTCAATATTAACATAATTTAAACATAAAGTATAAGACATAAAAGTTAAGAGAGTATTAATAGGAATGAAGCAAAAACCCTAAATTACAAAATTACAAAATGTCACTACTATACTATATGAAAGATGAAAAAGTGACCTAAGAACACATCTAGAGGCCGAATTTAGAGAAAATACGCAGCCGAGTACCAAGCTTTTAGCCTTGAATAGTTCGGTCCCAGAGCTTTCGTTTTGATATGTACTGGGTTCCACAACTACTTTATGAGTTACTAATCATAAGTTATGTTCGCTTGAAATCGCAACCGCAAATCAGTATTTCTGACCAATTCGTTTGATTTCTGGTGATCTAATTGCTCCATAAACTCTTCGACCTCTCGTACTACATCAAATACAAATAGTATTTTGCTACTATAATAGTAGGTATTTTGCATTCCTATAGAAAGTGTGATTCACGTTGTTCTTCATGGTGTGCTTAATATGTATGGAAAAGGAGAAACAAAATAATTTTTAAAGACAACATATTCAGCTATGTGAAATGGCCCAAATTAAGATGTTAAATACCTTAACTGGTAATATCTCCGGAAGGCGGTACCCGAGATCTATGATTGAATCCCGCCTGCATCTTGGAAAGAGGGATTAGGAGATTTAAGGAGGTTTGTTCCGTTGTGCAACTCATGTGACCTCGTTATCATGTAAAAAAGTTTAAAAAAATAAAAAGTTAAGTGGGCCGAATTGCAGAAAGCCCATGGGCTTAGGTTATCTTTGTCCTCGCAATCATAAATCCAGTCAAATTATATAGTCATGATGATACTTGGTCTGTTTAATATATACGTATTTTGTAATTTTTAATTTTAGAAAATTATATATTAGGTTTAAAAAATACTTTTCTTAGTTTTCTATTTTAATTTTCGTTCAATTTAAGGGAAAGTTTAAAATGAAAAACAATCAGTTTTAAAATGTGATTTTTTTTCGTTTGTCGGTAACCAATATTATATATAGAAAATGATAACACTATGTTCTGACATGTTTGGTACATTTTCTATTCGGATTTTTAGTTATTTAAAAAACTAAAAATCAAGTTTTGAAAATAGTTTGCTTCGATTTTTTTCGATTTTCACCAAATTAGGAAAATTTTTAAACGGAACGTAAGAAATCAGAAAAAAAAAAAAAACAAAATTTCAAACAACTACTTTTTTAGTTCATGAAAGACTAATACTAGCCATTTTTGATAGGTCTTTGTGCGGTAATTTTTTATGTATATACTCTACCGGCTTCTAAGGCTACTCAGACTTACATTCAAACGTGAGTTATGGACTTTCTGAACTTACCCTGGGTACTCGCCCATGGCTTAGTTTCCATTGACCTGGTTTGTCTATTTTTGACACTGGCAAGGAAGAAACGTTAGAGGCGTCTCTTAGGACGAGTCCACTGGAATGCATCAGCCATTACTTGCAATAAAATCTATATCTGGGCTAAGTTGAGTGATCGAGTGGGTCATAGAACTAACATCATGACTCTACTTTGGAACCAGGTCAGTTGCTTAATTAGCTTCTTAAAGATTGGCCATAGCATATTTTTAATAATATTCTAGATCTGCTGAGGGGAATTGAAACTGTCGTTTAGACCCTTAATAACTATCTCACTATCACCTTCTACCTGAATATTTTAGAATCTCAAATGACTGCTCCGAGAATACCATCTCTCGCAATCACATCCTCGCCCTTGGATACTTTTATCAAAAATATATTTTAAATTGGAATTCTTGTTTTGGTTGGCAGTGTGTAAGATGAAAAGAACTATATGTGAGGAATCTGGATAAATCTGATATGCTCTGATACCAATTTATAAGGAAATTAATACCGTCTTAATGCGGAACATAACACCCCAAGAACTAAATTCAATTCAAGTACTATAACTCACATAAGAGAAGTAAATACCCAGATAAAAGAGAACAAATGAAGAACACGGAGATTTACGTAGAAAATCCTTCTTCAATCAAGAAGGGAAAAACCACGGGTAGAGATGGAGATCTTTATTGAGTATGAATAATGGAAGAATTACAATGACACTTTCTCTGAACGAGATCTATGGAGAATTATTGAATCACTCCCTCTAAATTCTCGTAATGCTCTCAAACTTAGATACCTAAAACAGAAGCCCTAAACCCATATTTATACTAAATGGCTAGGGTACGCGGAAACAGACTCTCGATTGATCCGCATTGGCTGATCCATCGGCCCCTCTTCGACTGCAATTCTTGATTTTCTCCAGCGTTGCTCTCCGATCGATCGGTTGTACCACCTGATCGATCGGCTTGCTTACAGCGAGACTCATAATTAAAAAACATAAATTTTAGGTATATTCCTAACAAACCTCCACCTTGATTCAAGTTTACACCTAAGCAAAATTTCTCCACCTTCTTCACAAAACACCCCACACACGGGGTTATCTAAACAAAACAGAAAACCTAACCGAGTTTGAGCGATGCTTGAACTTTCTGCTAGGTAGCAACCGAGTGAACATATCTGTGAAGTTATCAGCAATGCCAAGTTTCTTCTTCTTTAAATTGGCTCTTGACACATCTTCGGAAACAGCCACCTACTGCTAAGCTGTGTTACTTAACTGAAACTGAACTCCTTCCGCCTTATTCACCTGACCTAAATCACAAACAATGGATGACATCTTCTGCGGACTCAATTTTTTTTTCCGATAAGTGACACTGGAGTGCCTGATACAAGACAGGAAAACTCGAAAAAACGAGGCCTGTGGCAAGCCGAGAAACGACCAGACAACAAGAATAAGAGAAAACAAAAGAAAAAGGAAAACAGGGCCTCAAGCGAAACAAAAGGAACAAGGAGAGGCAATGACCCGACAGAAGACCAACATAGCCAAAACAAAAATGACGCGAGCGGACCCAAAGAAGTCAAAAACCAGACACACAACCGAAAAAACGGCAAAACTGGAGCACACACAAAACAAACAGCCCGAAACAAACACAGAAAAACCAAAGAGGAGCGGAGCCAGCAAACTCAAAAACCCCAGCAGCAAAGAAACAACCGAAAGCAAACTCTGCATGATGAAGATTCATCAAACGTGACATCTCTATTTGTTAGGAATTGCTTAAAGCAAACTTTTTTCTGCTTCCCATAAATGCCGCGTTCACAAGATTTCAGTTTTGTAAACTGACCACACAATGAGCCCTTTTTACTGAGCTCAGATAGACCCTTATCACCTGAATGATCCAATCTCAAGCCCCATGACTTTGTGATACCTATTTCTGTCAACGATGATGATGAAGATATCTTAACTGATCTTGCAACTGTGGAACCAACAAGTTCATATAATGTTCCTACCCTTTTGCACTTAATCACAACTAAAGCACCCTTAATGACCTTCATAACTCTATCTTCAGCTGTGTACCTGTACCCATATGACTCAAAAGTACCTAAAGAGATGAGATTCTTCTTTAAATCAGGAATGTGACGAACATCGCTCAAAGTCCTGATAGTGCCATTGAACATCTTAATATGAATTGTTCCTATACCCAAAACTCTGCATGTAGCATCATTGCCCATCAAAGCAACTCTACCTTGAATTGACTCGTACGTGGAAAAACCAATCTCGATTGAGACAAACATGATAGGAGCAACTCGAATCCAAAATCCAACTATCTCTAAAATTGGACCGAGGTATGGACACAGACAGTATATCACCATCATTCTCATCTTCAACTACAACACTAGTTACTGTGGATCTCTGGTCAGATCTTTTATTTGCTTCTAGTTTCCTCTTAAGCTTATAACAGTCTCTTTTAATATGCCCTTTTTTAAGATAGTAATTACAGGATCGGTCTTGATGTCGAGGCTTAAACTTGTTTCCACTATGATCATATTCTTTAGACTTGGTTCTCCCTCTCACAAATAAACCACCGCCTAAGTTCTGAACGGAGTCAGACAACTCCTTATCTACTCTTTCTTTACTCAGTAGGTTTCTCTTAACCTCATCAACTGTGATAGTTGACCTAGCACCATAAATCATGCTTTCTACAAAGCCTCTATAAGAGGTAGAGAACGAACATAAAAATAACATTGCTTGACCTTCATCCTTAGGAGCATCATCAAGCTCCTTTAATTCTTGAATTAACGAATTAAATTCATTAATATGATTCTTAAGTGACGTACCTTCTGACATACAAAACGTGAACAGTCGACGCTTAACTGCAAGTTTGTTGAAGACGGACTTCAAACAGAACATATCCTGTAATTTCTCCCACAACTCCTTAGCGGTCTTCACTTCCAGAACTTTTGTCAAAACGTCATCGGTAAGACACATCTGAATTGTCGTAAGAGCCCTTTCGTCTAACTCCTCCCACTGTGTTTCGGATAAACTCTTAGGTTTCTTCTCTTTCCCGTATAAAGCTTTCTTCAAGCCGCTCTGTGTCAAGAGGCCCTTAACACGAACCTGCCATAAACTAAAACTCCCTTGACCACTAAACTTCTCAAATTCAGATTTAACTGCAGACATCATAGTACCAAATCGAATAAACAGGACTCTGATACCAACTTGTGAGGAATCTGAAAAAAATCTGATATGCTCTGATACTAATTTGTAAGGAAATTAATACCTTCTTAATGCGAAATTTAACAACCCAAGAACTTGATTCGATTCAAGTATTATAATTCACACAAGGGAAGTAAATAACCGGATAAAAGATAACAAACGAAGAACATAGAGATTTACATGGAAAACCCTTCTTCAATTGAGAAGGGAAAAACCATGAACGGAGATGGAGATCTTTATTGAGTATGAATAATGGAAGAATTACAATGACACTTTCTCTGAACGAGATCTATGGAGAATTATTGAATCACTCCCTTTAAACTCTTGTAATGCTCTCAAATGAATGTGATGTGCAGCTCTCTCTTAATTGGATACCTAAAATAGAAGCCCTAAACCCATATTTATATTAAACGGCTGGGGTGCGCTGAAACAGACTCCAAATCGATCGACACTGGCCGATCGCTCGGCCCCTCTTCGGCTGCAATTCTTGATTTTCTCCAGCGTTGCTCTCCAATCGATCGGTTGTACCATCCGATCGATCGGCTTGCTCATGGCGAGACTTATGACTAAAAAAACATAAATTTGAGGCATATTCCTAACACTATATTTTACATTTTTTCACAAAAAGTATGCATTAAATAAATAATTATATTGACAAAAATATTTCAAATAAATATCTTTTTAATTTAAAATTTTATATCATGTATTTAATAAATAACTTTAGTACATTTTTACTTTTGATTATTGGGTTATTTTCATATCTGCAATTTCAAAGCGTATTGCTCCCTATTTTTCTGCTTTCATACAAGTAACAACTTGCACACCGAGACAACAATGCGATGGTAAGCGAACAGGCACAAGGTATTAAAAGTACCAACACACATCACATAAAAGCTATATTACAGCTACTAATAATTTATTAATTTAACGGTTGAGCAACAAGGTAGTACTAGGATGGGTGACCCCCTGAAAAGTTCTCACCCTCAGGTGGGGGCACTGGGAAATAACATCTCTTCAGGTTAACACCCTGAAGGAGGAAGGCTGCTTACATCCGCCTCCCCCAAACCCTGGGTAGACGGGAGCCCTTGAGGCACTAGGTATATTCCTTTTTCAACGGTTGAGCAACAAGGTAGAGTGATTAAACATGGGCATGGACACACACTCCATAGATTTACAAATTATAACCAATGCAATGCGGGAGGAACAGTGGTTGAGAAAATTATAGTTACTCTAGAGAGACACGAACATAGTATGTCACGTTTACGATGGAAAAAAAAAAAACTACATATGTTACATGAAAAAAATTACACATTATTACATATAGCAATTGGGAAATCAGGTTTACACACTACACATTATATTTTTTAAAAAGTTATTATTTTCAAAATAATGAGATGCCTTAGATTTTATTTTTTTATTATAGATATTGCTCTATTTTGTAATATATATATTCAGGTTAGAGGGCCTTGAAAACAATCTCCCTTTAGGATAAAATTCTATAGGTGAAAGGCTATATACATTTTATCCTCAAATCTGAGAGTCATTTAGGCACTAAGTTTGCTATTATTGTTGTTATTTGTTTTAACATGCCACATTAATAAAAACCAAAGGCTGCCAACAAAGTTGATTTAAGATGTGTAATTGAGAAATTTTAAAAATTTAAATCACTCGTAAAATTTAGATGACTTTTAGTTTATGTTTGGAGCATGGAATTAGAGCCTGAAATTAGGGCTGAGGTTGGAATTGGGGCACAGAATTCCAATTCTGTTGTTTGGTTCACCAGCTGAAATTAGAATTACAATTCCACTACCCAATTTTATAGAATTAGAGTTCAACTGAAAATTATAATTTCCAATTCCTTGAAGTAGAGGTAAGGAATTACAATTCTATTTTAACTGCATTGACCTAAAACCCAAAATGACCCTTTTTGATTAACCCAAATCCAAGATGACTTAAAAACTAAAGACTTAGACACAACCTAAAACTTGTTCCAAACCTCAAAATCACCCAACTCTGATGACTTGAACTTGAAATGATCGAAATCGCCTTAACTCAAAGTCTGTAATGACCTACCCTGATTGTCCCGAACTTGAGATAACTCAAATCAAGAAAATGAAACTACTCGACCTGAATGTGGTGTAAATAATTTGAGCCGAAGTGGAAATGACCCGACCAAATTGACCCTAAATTTAATACAACCCAACCCAAAATAAACCGATCTATCTCAAACTTAGGCTAAGATGACTCGAAATTGGAAATGACATAACCCATTTGTCCCAAAACTAAGATGACTCGAGCTTGAAGTGACCTAAATGAACTCAAACCCAATCTTAACTAACCTAAAAAGTCCTAACTCGATTAACTGAAAATCCGAGATAACTTGAATACCAAATGATCCAACGCGATATTCGATCGGATTTGACTCGAACTTGAATAGCTTGAACTCAAAGTAAATCGCTCCGACCATAGTAGCTTGAATGCAATATGAACCGTTCCAACCAAAGTCTAACCGTAGTTGATTTAACTCGAAATACTCCAACTCAATTAATCAAAAACCCTTGATAATTCAAATCATTATAAAATTATAATTCTAATTTCAAATTTCTTTGGTGAACTAAATAACGAAATTTCAATTCCATCAAAATTATAATTGAAATTACAATTTCACAATGTAATTCTAATTTTATGAATACTTGGCAAGAACACAATCAATAAAACCATAATTTTTATCTACGTATAGCAAATTCTTTACTACACATCTTTTACTAGATTTTATTCCATTATTTTGGTCCTTGTTTTCCCAAAAGGAATTTCATAGCAAAAATTAAAAATCAATTCAATAGATCGTGCAATGGGCCGGTGCAAATTCCAAGTACGAATCGGAAAATGGCCGCGGAATTCACCAGAATCTTTGCGAAATTGTACGAATTTGGCGAACAAATAAGAAATTGGGGACAATCTTGCAATTTTGTGTTTAGGGTTTGGTTCAGGTAATCTAATGGTACAAAGTTCCGATTTTTTTTGTTATTTTTTATCATTGATTGGGTTGAATGGATAATTTTAGGGTTGGTTTGATTGATTTTTTAATGTTATTGGAGATCTTTACAGCTGGTGTTTGTGATTGTGTTGGATTTGGTTTATTTTGGCAATGGGGATTGTATGTTAGAGTTTTGATTTGTTGAATAGTCCTTATGCAAGTTTAGGACTTACCGATTAGTTTAAACTCTTGGGGTAGTTGGTTCATTAATATAGTATTAGTGTCTAGTTGGCTTGTGTATTATTCATGCTATGAGCCCAATATGCATTTGTGTGAGGCGTTATGGGGACTCGATAGCTTATCAAGCCGAGTTCGAACAAGGGGATGTTCGGCTCGCTACACTCGCGAATAGTTTGATAGGGGCTCGATAAGAGCTCATTAAGAATCTAGTTAAAAGCTCGTAAGAACTCATTAAAAGTTGTTAAGGGCTTGTTAAGAGTTGGTATTATCTCAAAAATGGTTCGATAATGGCCCGATAATAACTCGAAGTTAGGAAGCATGGCTTGGTTAGGAGCTCAATTCAACTAGATAACAGGCTTGGCTTGACTTGTAACGACCTCAAATCGGCTATATTAGGATAGCAAAACGAGTGGAGTTGAGTATCGAACATAATGAAATCTCATCAAACTAAGCTCAAACAAAGGTTCGAAAGCTCAGTAAGAGCTCGGCTCGAAATCAGGCTCGATAAGCCTTACCGAGCTCGAGTTCGAACAAGGGGGTGCTCAAATTGGCTCTGTTTCCCCTAACCTTGGCCTTCATCCATTAGCTTAAGCTTTTCAAGAATTGGTTCCTTAAGAAATAACAACTCTCACATTAGTTTTGTGGAAAGGAAGTGGTCAACGTATAAGTCTACTGAGCTATTCCATCTAAAGTAAATTGATTTTTTGATGAAACATGGCATGCGTTCGTATAATGTGGATCTCGAGGGCCAATTCAGTTTTGTCTCATTGAAATATCACATTATTCAAGTTGATCGGAATCTCTAACTTATTGATGCACGAATGATTCTGTTCTTTCCCTTTTGCAAATAATTTTCTTGAAGTGTAGCTGGTCATTATAAATCAAAATAGAAGAAGGGGAGTAATTCTGAAGAAGGGGTTGAATATAACATTCTTCAACTATCTTTGCGTATTGCATTAAAAAAGAAGAGGAAAGTAAAAGTTTTTGCCCATGGGACTTGTGATTGGAAAAAGAAATGATACTTTCCCTATTTCGGCCAAAAAAGATGGATTTGGACCTTCCTATGCTGATCGTTTCGTATGGAGAGATTGAATTGGTTGTGACTTGAGATCCCAGGTTCGAATCTCAAAAGTAACCTTATGAGGGGTAATTTTATTATATTTGACTCTCCTTAGAACCTACTTTGAAGGGACTTTTGTGCAATGGCTTGCCTCTTTTTGTTTATCACATTGTATATCATGGAGGTTGATCTTTCTTTATTTTCCTATTAAGGACTCCATATTTGAGTTTATTCAGAAATCCTACATGTGAGTTTTGCTAGAGCAGAGATTAGCATATAAGTCTACTTGGTTACTCCACCTAATAATAATTAGTTTTAAAATGAAACTCCATCTAGGCTTGTAGATGGACTTCATATATACCAACTTTGTAAGTCGTTTCTAAGGGCCTACAGAATATCTCATCTCTCGTGTAATACTTAAGACAAAGAGTAATAACTTGATGTAGAACTAGAAATTTGAACTTTATAGTGTTCGTGAATTTTGGTGGTAAGCGAAAAAAACTAAATTTAAGCTATGGGAAAAGAACCAGATGGGGAACAGAGAAAGGCGTAATGCAGGATAACTAGCAGTGAGTATGGTTAACTGTGATGGAATTGGCATACAGTTAACAATTGAAATCCGTTAAATTTCTTAAATAACGTGCTTGAAGATTTTATCTTCATTGTGTTGTGTCGTTTCACAAACGAGGCTTTGGTCTAGTGACAATGGACAACTTTTTTTTTTGTTTGGATAAATTGGCAAAGGACATAGGTTCAAATTCCCCACCTCACCATAAAAAAGTGTTTGTTTTAGAGCGTCTATAATCATTGTCCTGGAAAAGCGTAAGAAACGAGGGTGAAAGAGCGTGAGCAATGAAACTTTCTAATGCTTTTACTTGTGTCAGAAAAGGAAGCTGTAGAAGGTGGTAACTAGGGGTATAAATGAATCAAACGTTCAATGAACTAGTGTCTAACATAAATTATGGGTGGCTCGTGTTCATTTTGGGGCTCGATAGCTGATTCAGCCGAGTTCAAACAAGGGCGTACTTCTCTCGTTAATGTTCGTTAACAGCTTGATAAAGACTCATTATGAACTCATTAAGGGCTTGATAAGAACTTGCTAAGAGCTTGCTAAGGACTAGATAAGGGCTTGTTAACGACTTGTTATTGTTATTTGCTCGACAATGTCTTGTGGTAATTTGAATAGCTGAACTCAGCAGTGGGTTGAGATTGATTATGCCCTTTAAATGGCTAAATATGCCCTCGGTTTGACTTGGTAATGAGCTCGAATCAACTCCATTGTGATAATGAGTCGAGTCGAGCTGATTGTTGAACACACTAATATTCTATTGAGCCAAGTTCAAAAAAAGGTGTGAAAGCACGATAAGAGCTCTGCTTAACTCTTATCGATTTCAAATTCGAACAGGGGTGCTCGGCTCGGTTCATTTACACCCTAATACTAATTAGGAGATAACACCAGTGGGCTTGCAATTCAGACTTGCAGATACAGCTCATTATCTCTCCATTGTTGTCTCTTTTGGCTTTTTAATCCCTCAGATTAAACTCCCAACCTAAAACGTTGACTAGCTTCTGCAACGGAAATATTAAAAACCAATGCATGGTTTCTACATATATCATATCATCACTGCCGGTTAAGACCCCAAGCAAACCAAGCATTTTGCTTGGGGACCCCAATTTGTGAAGGGCCCTCTTTAAAATTAATGATACTGTTGAGTTTGCCTCTGCTAATTATCAACTTTCTATTGAAGAGACAACAACCTATTTATGATACACTACGAGTGTATACGTACATATAAAATATAAAGGGCTCACATGCTAACTGATATTATGATGTAAAGTGAATTATTTAAAATGTGTTTAAGCTGACTAGGACATCTCTACAACAACAACAACAGTCCCAGTGCCTTGCGGCTCCCGCATAACGCGGGAACTAGGACATCACTATTGCTAAAAAATGGCTATCCTAGTCAAAATATTCTTTGGACCCCTAAAATCTTGAGACTGGCCCTAAGGGTGTGATGGATCGATTCTTTGTATTTTCTTAAAATGGTAGCTGGTAACGTATCTCAAGACCTTTCCAAGGTATTCTGCAACAGGTTGTATGATCTGATATTTGTTTTCTTCAGGTTGATATGTGGCCGATGCTCGTTCACGTCTTTTGGTGCAAAATATTCAAACTTCATTGCATATGGCTGAAAGCATAAAGATGGATATGCTACCACATGTAAGGCTTAGACACTTATTTTTTGGGAGAAAAGAAAAATAGTGCTGAATTTATGTATAAACAGTTGAAACTCCGTGTGCTATATTAACTACTGATAATTTTCACTGTTCAAAGAAGATTATTTGGTACAATTATTAGCAATCTTTATTTAGAAATTGAAGGCCATAGTCTTACATGAACTGAGGGTACTATATATTAATGATGGGGAGGGAAAAAGAAAAATGAAAGTTATATGTAGTGCTGACCATAGTGGATTTCTCATTCATTATACTGATCCCAAGCTTAGATAAAGAAGAAGGATTTTGATTGGTCTAATTGTCGACTTCAAATGTCGTTGAATCTCCTATTATGGATCATATAAGCTTACTTTGATCTATGTAGGCGATCACTCTTATCAGGAAAAAAAGTAAATTGGTGTCATATTTGATCATTAACGATGATGATACTTATTAAAAAAAAAAAAAATTGTAAAAGAACATGGAACTATTTCCATGAATCATCTTTTGACTTCTTGTTTAATCCATTTAACCCTGTTCAAGTAGATGGAAACTAGGAGCGAGATTGGTTACTGTAGCAGTTACGGCTTTTCATCCTCAAGTATGAGGCCTTTGTTCGAGCTCACCTTTCCCTTCCCATGTGTTGATGACCTTACGCAGCGTAAAACTGTACACCTTACCACTAAAAAGAATGGAAGCTAGACTATCCATGTTCTACCATTCCCAAAACTCATTATTCCCCTCTCATACTGTCAGTAGCTGTGATCAACCTTAAATGAGTTACTAATATTGATCATTGAAGATGAAATGATTGATCTTGGACGCTTTGACCCTTGAATTAAACTTCTTAGAAATTTATTTCTTAGGTATCCTGAGACTTGAATGTTTATCACCTTGGTAGTTTCACATTTCTATTTATGTAGTAAGGTATCCTGAGATTTGAAAATTTTATTACCTAGGTACTTTACATCGAAATTAGGTGTGTTTTTGTCGGAATGCTAGTTTTCACTAAAGTATGTGAAGTAGTAAATGATTACGATAATATATATGTCACGGGCACGATATTCCAACGTCCGTGACAGTGTCAAGACCGTGCCCAGGTCGCTGCGGGTGCCGGGCCAGTTCGTTGTCATGGCCTTGTCTTAGTCGCTGCCCAGGGACCGTGCCAACCATGTCAAGACATTGCCCAGTTCGCTGTGAGTACCGTGCCCTAGCCTTGTCGTGGTCGCTACCTCAGTCCGTACCTCACCTTGTCAAGGCCCGTCCAGTGCGCAGCCCAGGCCCAGCCTCAGCTTGTCACGGCAATGCCCAGCGTCTGCCCAGGCCGTTCCAGGGCCCGACCCTGTGCCGCACTCCAGGCGATCATCGCCCAGGCAGGCCCGCATCCTCCAGCCCGTGTCTTGCACCCTGCCGCACCGGAACAGTGCCAGTCCTAGCCGTTGGGGGCCGCGCCCTGCCCTAACCGTTTGAAAAAGATTCTCTTTTGCTTAATTTCAAGATTAATTGTTGTAATAGATGTTTTTAGATATTTTAGGATATTTTTCAGATTTATTCCATATTTTTAGTATTTTGTAATATTTCTATAAATAGGGAGTTAGAGTTCATTTTGTAATCACTCAATTAAATCAATGATATGAATTCTCTTACTTCCCCATCTTTACTCTCTATTTCTCATCTCCTAAATTCTATTTCTCTCTCATCTCAACTCTATTTCTTATTCTCTCCCTCATCTTAACCTCTATTGTCTCTTACGGGCCTAAGTCCTAGATTTGGGCCGTCACAACCTTGAGGGTTGTGACAAATTGGTATCAGAGCGGTTGCGATCAAGGCCAAGTTCGAATCTGTGTTGAAGACAAAGCACGCTATGAGCAAGATCCAAGAACCGTCCGTTTGATCGTAACAAAATGTTCATGTAAGTCAAAAAATAAAAATAAAAAATAAAAAAAAATCAAGAAAAACGCTGCGGTATCAATTGTTGAAGTGAAGGTAATCTCTCTTGTGTCAAATTGTTGAAGTGTTGTGAAAATGGGTATCATTGTGACCAAAATGGGTCAGACCGTGCTGCCAAGTTAGTAGATCGTGTGTTCTTCATTTCCAAAACCGTGGGCAAGTGGGCATAATCAAGAGTTCAAGGTTTTCGTTGCTGCCATTGTTGGGTCAACCGAAGCTTTTCAAGAAAATCGTTGCGGTGCCAATTTGTTGTGACAAATTGTGTCAAGAAGTATTTGGGGCGAAATCAAGAATTCAAGATTTCGTGCTTCCATGGTTAGTAGACCGTAGCTTCTTTAAATTTTCAAGAAAATGGTTCAAGAACGTTATTGAGATGGCCACGTTAATTGTTAAGGTGACCGAAACCCTTTATCCCATTACCGACGATGTTATTCGTAGAGTTTTCTCTCCTTTTGGGTGTATTGCAAATATAAAGTACGTATGGGTGACTTCTCTTAGAGTGGACGTCCATGTGACTTACACTGCGAGAAATGATGCTGAGAGTGCTTGTAGGTGCTTGCACGGAAGAAACATCTACAATTATGGTTGTAAAATGGACATCCAAGTATCCACGCCTCCTAGGGAGATGGTCACGTTATTGGTTAAGGTAACGGGTCTCCGTTATCCCATTACAATGGACATTCTCTACCGTGTCTTTTCTATCTATGGGGTCATTAAAGAGATTGTTATCATTTCAACTTCGTCCATAAAAGTGGAAGCACATGTAAAATACACTTCTTGGGGAGAGGCTAAAAGTGCACGCCAAGGGCTACATGGACGAAATGTCTATGACCATTGTTGTGCACTAGACATTGAAATCTTGACGCCTCTTAAAGAAAGTGTTGATAAGCTCCACAACAAACTCAACAGTTATAAAGATGTGACAAAGGAGAAGACGGCAACCTTCGGTTCCTTAAAAGAGGAATTGAAGCAATATATGCGTAACAAGGGATGGGACCACGAGAAAAACGATCGTGACTTGGTTCCTTTGGAAGCCGAGGCCAAGGAAGAACCGAATGAGCCAACAACCCTTGTCAAACCGCAAGGAATGGGAATAGGTGATGTCTTTCATACGCCGGACAAACCATTCTCCCAAAAATTGCCCGTGGATGTTGAAGATGACATTGTGGGTGAACTGGAAGAGCCTCCCTTGGGTGAGGAAACGCATGGGTCCATTGATGATGCCTTGACCCATGAGTTGCCACAACCTAAGGACACGAAGCTAGATACGAGCACCGAGGCCAATGTCAAGGATTCCTCCCTTGAGTTTTCCGTGCCAAATTTAGGTCCGCAGGGGGGTGCTAATGTACGGTCAGTACAACATAAGCAACAACAGCCAAAGGCGCAGCAGCAGCGTGGAAGGCTGTTGGGTAGGAAGGTACGCATGAGGAATGTCATGATCCGAGTCCAGACAATGCTGATCCGGGCCATAAAGATGGAAACCGGGCTGAAACCCAAGAAGAAGAAGGACCGGTCATGGGGATGCTTCCCAAGAACCGGGATCGGAACTAAAATCTTCAAGGGCCCGAGTCATCCATCTTCACAGCAACAACTCGTTGTTGTGCAAGCAAAGACATTCAGGTACTTTGGACCGAGGGCCGTGAAAACACCGCTGGGGGAATGTTTCCCAAGAACCGGAATTAGAACTAGAATTTTCGAGGGTCCGAGTCTTCTATCGTGGCTTACGATCCTTGGGGACAAGGATCATCCGTTCGACCCGGGGAAAGAGGTAAAGGATATGGGTGTCAACGGGGAGACAACGGGACAGACAATCAAAAGGGGGCCGGGAGCCAAAGGTCGCACCGTCATCGCATCCTTGAGGACAAGGATGAACTTAAGGGGGCGGGAATGTCACGGGCGCGATATTCCAACGTCCGTGACAGTGTCAAGACCGTGCCCAGGTCGCTGCGGGTGTCGGGCCAGTTCGTTGTCATGGCCTTGTCTTAGTCACTGCCCAGGGACCGTGCCAACCATGTCAAGACATTGCCCAGTTCGTTGTGAGTACCGTGCCCTAGCCTTGTCGTGGTCGCCACCTCAGTCCGTACCTCACCTTGTCAAGGCCCGTCCAGTGCGCAGCCCAAGCCCAGCCTCAGCTTGTCACGGCAATGCCCAGCGTCTACCCAGGCCGTGTCCAGGGCCGTTCCAGGGCCCGACCCTGTGCCGCACTCCTGGTGATCATCGCCCTGGCAGGCCCGCGTCCTCCAGCCCGTGTCTTGCACCCTGCCGCACCGGAACAGTGCCAGTCCTAGCCGTTGGGGGCCGCGCCCTGCCCTAACCGTTTGAAAAAGATTCTCTTTTGCTTAATTTCAAGATTAATTGTTGTAATAGATGTTTTTAGATATTTTAGGATATTTTTCAGATTTATTCCATATTTTTAGTATTTTGTAATATTTCTATAAATAGGGAGTTAGAGTTCATTTTGTAATCACTCAATTAGATCAATGATATGAATTCTCTTACTTTCCCATCTTTACTCTCTATTTCTCATCTCCTAAATTCTATTTCTCTCTCTCATCTCAACTCTTTTTCTTATTCTCTCCCTCATCTTAACCTCTATTGTCTCTTACGGGCCTAAGTCCTAGATTTGGGCCGTCACAACCTTGAGGGTTGTGACAATATATGAGTTATATTAATGGCTTTAGCAAAAAATTAGTGGTTTACGATAAAGATTCACCTTATTTTAATAGAAGATACTTATATATTGCTGAAATAATGTATCATACCAAAATTTTTTGGATAAACAATCATCAGATTCTGACAAAGAATACCTATCTATTATTGGAACAATATTTGACTCCAACATTTTCCAACTACAAAGGGTTAATTGATGAAATTTTACATCAGGCTGCCCGAGTGATAAAATTTCTAAACCTTAGGGTACCTTATTATATGTATTGAAATGTTAGCGTACTAAGGTGATAAATGCTCAAATTTTTGGGAAAAATCCCTTACTTATGCACGTCCAAGTGTGTCCTAGTTACCTCTCAAGGAAACTGAACTTAAATGCTTTTTTATCCATCATCACCATAAATTTAATCCTTGTCTGAGTTGTATCTGTACGGTTGTTGGCCCCACATCAGTATTTCTAGATGTCAGATCAGTTACATAGAACTGGGACCTACTTTAGATCAATGATTAGCAATTTCATAATCTAATAAACAAAACCAGTCAATGTTTTATTAACATTCTTTTTGTACCAGTTGCATATAAATATGTTCCCAACTTATACTTTTCATTCTGTGTCAATTGAATTCATACTCATATTGAACACCCCCCTCTCGTCTCCCTCCTGTTTCTCTGTCTCTCTACTGCTGTACAAAGGCCTAAAACGAATGGAAACGTTAGGAACTTTTCTTGATGGAGAATGGGAATCGATTTTCAATGATTTTCCTCGTCAGATTGCAAGCCAACACGATAGTGACATCGCGAATTATCTCCCGAATGCTTTTGTTTCTCCTCTAGACTATCTAAACGGTAGTGAAAACGAGCGTTTTGACTTGCTGTTTGTGGATGATGGTTCTTTGTCTATGAATTTTTGTGCGGTGGATGTTGAAAATGGTGGTTCATTGTCACAATTTTTTCTCCAAGACATGAATAACGAGACTATCTTGGCAAATGAAGTGTCAAGTGATAGTCTGTTGATGAATCTAGCATCCCCCTGCTTTGAACTTCCACGCAAGAGAAAAGATGCATCAGAGTTTCGAGGTGCCGCTGGTGGAAAAATTAGATCCATTGCTGCATCGGAGAAGAAATCTCGGGTTTCTAGAGCAGTAAGTATTGCCCTGCAAACTTAGCCTCCATTTCTTTTGATGAAGAATATTTTCCGTCTCGACATTTCTTTGCACAACTTCATAGTAAGAACCATAATACAGAAAATTTTTCCCTCCATTGAAGGGGAAAATGCTCTCTATCTTAATCAAACATCATATACGTCATAGAATGAAATAATTTTTTTTAACAAGAAAGACAAATTTTTAAGAAAAATATAATTCTTAATCATAAATATCTCATTAAGGAAATTTTTTACAAGGAAAATGTTTTCTATTAAACCAAGCGAAGCCTTATTTCTCATAAAAGTTCATTTTGATTTTTGACAACATTTCTTCATCATAACGTGTCAATTTGCAGACCAAGAAAGGTAAAAAGAAAATGGCATCAGAGAAAGAACACGTGAGTTACAACAGGAAAGAC
This sequence comes from Simmondsia chinensis, assembly GCA_018398585.1. Classification (NCBI taxonomy): domain Eukaryota; kingdom Viridiplantae; phylum Streptophyta; class Magnoliopsida; order Caryophyllales; family Simmondsiaceae; genus Simmondsia; species Simmondsia chinensis. Next base: position 36,952,285 of record JAGTTD010000007.1, read on the forward strand.
GAGGAGGGCGCTATTGTTGGACTCGAACTGCAAAGCATTAGCCATGAAAGCTCTGACAACGAGTCGAATGCTTCTCAGGAAATTAATAGGCAGAAAGATTCTGAATCTGAAGAGCCTGTGGTTGTGAATTCACAGGGAAAGAAAAGGGCCAGCAGAGGTGCTGCAACTGATCCCCAAAGCTTCTATGCTAGAGTATGTTATTGCCAACTACATTTCTTCTACAGTTATCAATCAGTTATTCCAAAAGCTTAAGCTGTTAAAATAAGGCCCTTGAATGATTTTATATTCTCTAATGCGTCCTTTCATGCTAATGGCTGTTGGGCTAGAAGCATAAGTAGTGTATAAGCTCATTTATTGCATTGAAATTATATTTGTTTAAAAATTGGGGTATTGAGTTTTAAACTTGAGTCCTCTTAAAAAAGGCTCAGATACTGTAAAATCTTACCGGGCCTTAGACTCGACTCATAGAGTTGTCATATATGAGGTTCATATTAGAGTAAGTGAGGTCCTATCCCGAAACCAATTAGTATTATGTGGAGTAGCTCATTATACTTATATGTTGATCTCTTTTCTTTCTATAACCTACATAGGACAATTTTTTTAACCATACTTACATATCAAATTCTCTACCAATACTATGTTGAGTAACCGAAGTATCCTAAAAATAGAAGCAGTTATGTGAAGGTCCATGATAGATTTTATACTCAAGAAATACTTTTCCTTCTTCCCAAGTGTAATTCAATACCTTCTGCATTGTACTTAGTCTATGTCTTATCCTGATGTTGCAGAAGAGGAGGATGAGGATAAACGAGAGGCTGAAAATTTTGCAGAACCTCGTCCCTAACGGAGCTAAGGTTGGCGGTAACACGTGATCTTTATTTTGTACAATTTTTATTCTTCATTTCTTCTTGGGGATTATACAGCGACAACAACAAATCAAGTGTCCCAAGGGCTTCCGCCAAAGCAGGGTGACCTGGGGATTATGACTTGGTAAATTAATGTGGTGATGTTTGTGTATGAATTATATGTTCAGGTTGACATAAGCACAATGCTTGAAGAGGCATTCAATTATGTAAAGTTCCTGCAGCTCCAAATCAAGGTAATGGGAAAGATCAATTTTGTCATGCGTTGTTTTGGAAATCATTGATATTCTCCCCCCCCCCCCCCCCCAAAAAAAAAAAAAAAAATGATTGACTTGCTTTGTTAAGAGCGTAAAATGATTCATGGGTTTTTCATTAGCAGTTTAGGCATTTGGGATAGTTGGTTCCTTAAGACGGTATCATAAAAGCTTTTTTAACCAAGAGGTCTTGAGTTCAAACCTCAACAACCCTATTCTTTTGTTCTGTTTGTTTAATGGAAGAAAATTTTTGTTCATAAATATTTTCAACTATAAACATTTTTCATAAACAGTTTTGGCTGTCTAGCTAAAGATAATAGTTTCATTCTTTAAATTTGTACGAGGTTCATTTTTGGCCAAATTGAGGTTAACGTGAAGTATATAACATGAGGTTACTAGAGAAAATGTTTTTCCTTTATAAAGGAAAATGTTCTCCTGTTTCATTGAAGGGAAGTCGATTTCCACTCAATAGAGTTCGTATTTGTGATTGTTGTTATGACACTATGCTAGCAAAGAAACAATAGAATTGAACCAGAAAATGTTTTTAGTCAAAACAAATGGAGCCTTTGTATTAATGTGATTCCAGCACAAGGTATGTTGTCGATTTGTGCATTATCACCATTTCAAGCCAATGACCATTCACCTGAGAGTACCCAATCGTGCAACTTTACTTGATAGTTTAAGCTTTTAGGATAGTTGACTATTCAAAAGAGTACTACTGATAATGTCCATTGTCTTTGCAGCTATTGAGCTCGGATGAGCTTTGGATGTTTGCTCCTCTTGCTTATGATGGGCACAATACTAGTCTTTACGAGGGTGACTCTCCATTCGTTTCGCCTTGAGTAACCAAGTTTCACATCAGAGTTCGATCGAGATGATCATTCAAAATCATGCAACATGTTAATGATTGATTATTTTTCGTAGTAGGGATTGGAATGTCTATATTTGCTTGATGGGGAGGAAGCAATTTTATTGTAATGTACCTATCTTCTTGAAAAATATTTCTTAATTGTATGAAAGTATTACCATAAAATGAGAATAACATTATTGTTTGTTGTGAACATGGACGCATTTCTTTTTAGGGTCGAGAGTTTTTCCAAAATAGCCTCTTTATAGGATTACACCCTATGAGAGTAAGGTTGCGTACATTTTACTTTCTCCAAACTCTGCCTTGACGGGAGCTTCTTTGAGGCACCGAGTGGTAGTTGTTGAGAACATGGATGCGTTTGAAAATGTCAAAATGCAGATATAACACCATTTTTTGGCCTTTAGTTATTGGTTTAAACTTTTGGTATAGTTTACTTCTGGACATGATATTAGAAAATAAAAGGTCACGATTTGGAATTCTAATAGCCACAAGTCTCTCAATTTTTTTCGATAATTTCAGTATAGGTATGAAATAATAGTATGCACTATTCACTCATTAAGTCCATGGAGTATTTGTGTAAGAGGATAAGTTAGAGTATCAACTACTGTTAGAGTTTTACCTATTAATTTGGACTTTTACAATGATTGGTTTCTTAACAAACACAACAGTTTTGTGTTCTGTGCTATGTAGAATATTAGACATTATGATTTGGTACGGACATGGAACAAGCTCTGTTCTAGAAAAGCCAGTGTTGGAACCACGCTTATAGATCGAGACCTTAAATCAAGTTAGTACACACACAAAAAAGGGGACAGGGAGAAAAGAAGACACACGGATTTCCAAGAAATTATTATGTGACATGGGGTCACCACGTCAATTGGTGACCTCCACTGCCCATTTCTTTTTTCCTTTTTGGCACATTTCTCTCCTTTTTTTTTAATGGGGAGTTTTTTTTAACTTCTCAGAAAATTTATTAACAACATGCGAAATTATTTTTTATAGTTCTGACACTATTTCTCAAAAATTGTATTTCTAGAACTTTAATATTTTGCATAAAATTTTATTTGGGTTACCATATTTTAAAATTCTAATTTTAAAATTTTAATATTTTGCTCACAATGTAAGTCACTAAAATTATAAAAAGTAGCATTTCTCTCTCTTTTTGCTTTTAAATAGCCCGATTTACAAAAATTATATTGAATATAAAACTTTATAATATTAATATAAGTCAATTTGGATCAAAACACAAAATAAGTCAATCAAGGCATATAATAAATAAAAACTACATAAATTCAATTGAAGTTCTAATAAAATACTATTAATTTAAATATCAAAATTTAATTTCCTAAAAAGTTAGGAATGACTTCCCTGTAAAAAATGAAATGGTGAGTGGGGGTTGTGAGAGAATAATTTAGGAAAGTATACCCGATAGGATTGCTGAGGGACGTTTATATAAGAATATGAAAGTAGCATAATTACAATAGTTCCCTTGGGCCAATAATAAATATAAAGGTATTATAAATCAATACTATCGTAATACGCCCCCTCAATTTGAACAGGGGGCGGGGGGGGCTAACATGCAGATTGGCTTTGTGGTAGCGGAAGCGATTAGTAGCCAACCCTTTGGGGAAGATGTCAGCAACCTGCTTTGTGGTAGGCGTTTATCTAACCTGGATATCACCTTTGACCACCTTCTCTCGTACATAATGAAAATTGACATCAACATGTTTACTGCGATCATTGGAGAAGGGATTCGCAGCCAGGTAGGTAGCAGACATATTGTCACAGTAGATGAGCATGAGACCAGTATGACGTAGCCCAAGGTCACCCATGAGACAGCGAATCCAGTCACATTCAGCCACGAGCTTGGCCACAGCGCGATATTCAGATTCAGTGGTAGACTTAGCAACGGTGGGTTGTTTCTTGGCATGCCAGGAGATAAGATTTGGTCCAAGAAACAAGGCAAACCCGGTGGTAGAACGCCGAGGGTCAGGACACCCCCCCCCCCCCCCCCCCCCCCCCCCCCCCCCAGTCTGGGTCAGTATAAGCAGTGACTGAGGTGCAGGATCCAGGAGTGATGGTGAGACCGTGATGGGGATTGAACTTGAGGTAACGAAGGATGCACTTCACCATTTGCCAGTGAGAAGTCGTCGGAGCATGCATGAATTGGGACACACGATTAACCGCATAACAAATGTCTGGTCGGGACATAGTAAGGTACTGGAGCGCACCAATTGCGCTACGAAACATGGTAGGATCATCCAGAAGGGTACCATCCATCGCAGAAGGTTGGACCCGGGCTGGAATAGGGGTCTGAACAGGTTTGGCTTCAAGGATGTCATGTTTACTTAGGAGATCAAGGGTGTATTTATTTTGGGATAGAAAAAGGCCCTGATTGGTGCAATGAGCCTCAATACCAAGGAAGTAATGGAGTGGACCTAGGTCCTTCATAGCAAACTAAGAAGACAGGGAGGTGATGAATTTATTGAGGAGGTCCAGGTTGGAGCCAGTCAGTATGATATCGTCAACATAGAGTAGTAGACACACGATACTTGACAGGGAGCGGTGAATAAAAAGGGAGGGATCTGCCTTACTACAATAAAATCCAAGACTGTAAAGGAACGTGCTAAACCTGTGTAACCAAGCCTGAGGTGCTTGTTTCAGACCATATAAGGCCTTTCGCAGGCGGCATACATGCGAAAGAAACTTTGGATGAACAAAACTAGGAGGTTTCCGCATGTATACCTCTTCCGTTAGAAAACCGTGTAGAAAAGCATTTTTAACATCAAGTTGGCAAATGGTCCAGGAGTTGGTGACTGCTAGTGCAAGAATAAACCAGATAGTGGTCGGTTTGACAACCGGACTAAACGTTTCAAAATAGTCAAGACATTCACGCTGGTGGAAGCCTTGGGCAACAAGGCGAGCCTTGAAGCGATCTTCAAAACCATCTGGTTTATACTTGACTTTGTACTTCCACGTGTTCCCTACAACATTTTGAGTTGGTGAAGGGGGAACAAGGTCCCAAGTTTGATTGAGAAGAAGGGCATTGAACTCCTCAGCCATGGCCTCTTGCCACTGAGGATTTTTAGAAGCCTGAGAAAAACACATGGGTTCCTGGACTACTACAATAGAATTGAGAGAAAGGATGTGTTTGGACTTGCAAATACCATCTTAAGACGAGTGCGCATAGGATGACCTCCATGTGCTAGAGGCATGTCCACGTCCACGGGACCCGAGTCCGTAGGAACCGAGGCATGGGAACCGTGAGAGGGGGACCGAATCGAGGGACTCAGTGCATCGGTTGGGGAGCAGGGTTGAACCAGGGATAGGCAACCCGAAGTAGAAGTGGGGGATGGGGAGTGTGGCGTGGTGTCATGGACGCATGATGGTGTCACGGTAGGAACAGAAGGGGACCCGAGTGTAGGTGGTGGCAGAGGGACGAGTAAAATCCCCCATAAGTGAGGCGAGGGAGGAAGATCGGGGCTGTGGAAGAGACGGTGAGGGGGAGGATGACGTTGGTGCAGCCATGACTCCGGTCCTAATAGGAATCTCGCACTATGCTACCTTGGAAGACCACCACGGGAGGGAATGGGCGCCGGTGAGGGGAGGACAGCCGCCGCTACATGTTGGCAGCACTAGGGTTAGGGTTAGGGTTTGGCGGCGGTGCTTGGGGAAGAAGATGATCAAGATTTGATTTTTTTTTTTTTTTTTTTTAGGTATGCTCTGATACCATGTGAGATATTAGTTTAGGAAAACATACCCGATAAGGTTGCTAAGGCATGTTTATATAAGAATATAAAAGTAGCATAATTACAATAGTGCCCTTAGGCCAATAATAAATATCCAAGTATTATAAATCAATAATATACTAATAGGGGTCACCAAATAAAAAAGGGATGTGCTTAAAAAAAAAAAAAAAAGAAAAAAAAATGGGGAGTCGGGGGGTCACCAATTGACGTGGTGACCTTTTTTTCGTTAATTATCAACAAAGCCGAAGAACATACCGGTCATCGCCGCGGCGAGACCACAACCATCCCGTAAATTGAGATGGGTACAAAATTTCAGATCAAAACAGGAAAAATCAGATACCAAAGACAAACGGGGACTAGAGGCTAATAAGGCACCAAAAACATGAGGTTACTAAAGGCTAATAAGGCACCAGTTGAATTCGCAACAGGCACACACAGCCACACTTCCCAGCTAGAGACGAACAACCTCAAAAGGGTGGAAAACAGGAGAGGGAAATCCCCCCTCCCCCACATTGCAAGCAAGGTACCAGAAATGAGACCAGACATGGAGGGTACCGAGCCTACAACACAAGGAAAGAGAAGGAAAATCCAGATTGGCGAGTGAAGTCAGGAAGCCTCTTGAGGAATTACATTGTCAGAGAGACCTAGGTGTTGCAGGTGGTTCACATCAACGAAAACACAACCAGACTCTATTAAACTAGTCCTCAGAACAAAATTGATGTTGGTACAGGTGAGGTGCTGACACGGGGATGTTTTGACGTGATGACCCTATGTTACATAATAATTTCTCGGGATTTATATAGTTCAATCTTAAGCCTACATTCACAAAAGAACAACAAATAGTCACTATAACAATGTCGGCCCAAGTAACACTGTGTTTTGTATTTGTAATTTTTAGTTTTTAGAAACTTGGGATAAAACTAAAAATAAAAAATTAAAAAAAAACTATAAAACATTGTTTCTAAAATCTAAGTTTTAGTTTCCCAAAAGAGAAAAAAAAAAAAATATATATATATATATATATTACAACTAAAAATGCATTATACGCTCAAAAAATAAAAAGAAAACAAAGAAGAAACGCTAGAGGAAGGGGTTGAACCTTCGACCTTGTGGTTAACAGCCACACGCTCTAACCAACTGAGCTACTCCAGCTACTTGCGTTTATATGAATTTACATTTTATTTATATTCAATATAGTGACCTCTTCTATCTCACAACTATAAACTGAGATTTATACTAGACTCACATGTGAAGTTTTTAACACTCTTCCTTATATGTGAGTCTTTTTCAATCATACCCTTTGCCTTCTCCTGTTTAATTGGAGAGGTCGTGGTGCATCAAGTTCAAATAGACATGATGTGTCAAACAAGAGCTCGTGATCATCCACTTGCTATGACACCAATTGAAATTTCATTAGGCCTTAGGTCTAACCCATGAAGTCGGTATATATATAAGGTCCAATAAATACGCTTGAATGGGGTTCATTCATAAAACTAATTCGCTTTAGATGGAGTAGCCTACTAAATTTATATGTTATATGTTCCTCCTAATAGCCATAATATATGGTTTTTTTTTTTTACTGAATTCAGATGTGGAGTCTTCAAATATCAATCTTTGTTTCAATTCTTGGTGGAACGTTTTTGGTGTTCCATCAATGAACTCGTGTTATTATGTTTTATCATAAATCGTATCTTTTTTAATTTTCAATAAAATAAAATCTTGGGTTATTTGCACTAAGAGTTTTATATTTTTTTTGAACCAAACGACAGGTGAGAATTTCATTAAAATAACAAAGGATAACAAATATAATATTTTCAAAGAAACGAAAAGAGTTTTGTATTTTTCCTAGTGTGTTAATTTAGTGTTTTTACGTTTAATTATGTCTATTTAGTCTTTATACAATTTACATTATATATGTCGATTTACTTTTACTGTGAAATTAAAGTTAAGAAAATTCTAAAAAAGTTTAAAAAATACATATTTAAGCAGTCAGTCGTAGGAAAAATAATCAAATTTAAGATCAGGAGTGACGCTATATATGCTAAAAAATATATTCTATGTATGACAAAACATTTATTAGTTTATGAAAATTAATTAATTTTAATGTTATTTTATAATGCAATATATAATTATCATTAATATTTAAAGTATCCCTCGACTTCACATGTAAGGTGGTGGACTGCTGCTCATTACTTCCAATGCACCATTAATTTCGTATAATTAAGCATTTGGATTACATTATCTTTTTGAATATTGTTATTGTTAGGACAAAATTATTATTTTTAGAGTAATATCGTAGTTTTCAAGTCAATTTTATAGCTGTTTGTAAATTATATCATTGCTCTGATAATATCAATAATTTTGCTCTAAGAATAACAACTCCTTACTTTTTATTATTACAATAGAACTGTAAGATGACTCGTTATGTAGATTGAAACATGTCAAGTAAGCTTATCTACTTAGGTGAATCTAAACAGAAATATTTTGAGCTAAATTACAAGTCTAACTATCTATTTAGCAAAAGTGCAAAAAAGTTGGTTTTCAGAAGTATAATTGTGAAAATTGCTTTTAATACACGTATTTTTGTCTAAAAAGAATTTTCAGCTATTGTTTTTTTTTCCCGTTAATTAACGATAGAGTTGCGGTACATAGCATGCAACTCGACCAAGCGAGTTCTGAGTCAACCTGTAAAAGAACGGCTCAGGCAAGCAAAAGAAAAAGAAGAATCTGGTGAAAAAGATGCCAGTAAGATCCTTGCCGCGAAGCGCGTGCTTGAGATGGGGAAAAGACTAGGGCTGAATTTTGATGGTTTTGATCCGCTTACGCTGAGTGCCTTGCTTCAATAGATTTATGGCTTCATTGTCCTCTTTTCTTGTCTTTTGGTTAGTCATATTGCTGTGTCTTGCCTAGTGGTATTTGAGGCTCGTTGTGTTTTACCTGTTTTTGCTTATCGTCTTGTGTGTTTGGTTTTGTTGTTTTGATTCAGCTATTGTTTCTACTTATGCTTTAACAGAAAAACATCATTTTTTATACTTCTACTTAAAAATATTAAAATAACTTCAATTTTTAGTTAAAGACACCTTTTTTTCCTAGCCAATTACCTTCAAATCTCAGGAAAAAAAAGGCATTTTTCTTGAATAAAACGTACTTTTTTTAGAAAAAAGCTTAGCCAAATACACCGAAAATTAGTTGATGAGCTTATATCAAGCCTAAATAAATCGAGCTCGAACATGAGTAAGCCTAAATTAGGTGAACCTTGCTCAAGGACTAGCTGGCCAATCGAGCAGGGTTTGTTACACACTAAATTGAAGCTAACGGTCTCAATGTTTAGCAAATTGTGAGTAGTACTCGAACTGATCTGTGAGCCTAAAAGTAACAAATGGGTCGACTTTGAGTCTAAACTAGCCGAGGTCAAACTTAGACAAGTCTAAATTAGATGAATTCTACTAAAAACTAGCCATGATAGATGCATGTTTATTAAGCCAAGCTAAACCCATGATGAAAGTCTCGATATATGATGAGTACAGTTGCTCTGAAGTCCAACCGTGCCTCGAGCATTGTAAGTTTAAGCCTGACTTAACTCATGTGCACTCGTAGTTACTATATATTATATTTGTTGTAATTATAATTATTGGTATTAATGAGCTAATTAAGAGGGGGCTTGGAAAAAATAATGTCACCTAACTAGAGAGTCAAAGCCTGAAATAGTCCTAAATATCCCGACTATTCCCGCCGCATCATCTACTCATTTTACTAGATAAAATGGGTCTATAAAAAATATTTCTAAAACTAACGTTAAAAAAAATATATTTTTCTAAATGGCATCTATGTCATCATTTGGGTTTTTATTTTTTATTTTTCACTTTTTTTTACTTTTTTTTTAAACTTTCTTATTTTGTTTTCAATACATTTGTAATTTTTTAAATTTATAATACTTTCTTAATCATAAAAAATAAATTATATTAAATTATTTATTAAATATTTTGATTAAATTTGTGTATAAATAATTTAATTTAATTAATTTATTATAATATATAAAATATTGTAAATTTTAAAAAACTATAAATGTACTGAAAAAATAAAAAAAGTTAAAAAAAAAATTAAAATGATGACATGGATGCTATTTAAAGAAATAGGTTTTTTAAAAAGCTAATTTTAAAAATATTTTTTATTTAATGTTATTTTGAATAATGGTTGACCTCCAGAGATATAAAAACTAATAAAAAGGAGAAATATATGAATTTAATTGGTGACTCTTGGATCACGTTGCTTTGCAGAGGTAGCAAGATTGATGGGATTTTACCTCAAGATTTGAGCTTGCTCAGCTTATTCATATTTTCTTTCGTAATTTCTTTTACATTGGATGACAATCGAGCAGGTAAAACCCGCAACATACGGGTATATGTCCCATTTAGAATGGGTACGGGTATAATTGAGGTGAGTAGTGGGTACGGATCATATACACATTTTGTAGTAGCCGTAGCTGGTATGAGTATAGGCTTGTACCTGCCTCGCCCAAATATCTATTTACTCTTACCCATATATACCCGTCTTGTGCTTTGTCTTATGCCTACCAATTACCAACCCTACCAAAATTTGTATCTTATTTTTCTTTTTTAATAATTAAGAGGAGTGTAGAGAGAGTTTCTATAAAAAGAGCGTTCTCTTTTGTGTGGATTCCTAAGCTTTGTAATCGAGTGGCCTATATGGTCGCTAAGTCTTATAATGTTTGTAATCATCGTTGGTGGGTGAATCTACCCCCTGAAATTTTGGATGTAATTTTATCTGATATGAAAGGCCAGTTTCTGTTGGCTGGTGGCCGTGTTTGTCGTTCAAAAAAAAACCCTTCTACGACAATTGGTTGCTTGATATTGACCTTGTCCTAAACATCAAAAAATACTTCAACAACAGTAGTAACAAACTCAACACCTGAAAGGCTCCCATCGAAATAAAATCTGGGTTATAGTTGTACTTCCCAACTATCAAAAAATCAAGTGCATTAAGGTAATACTACCATGTGCATTAAGGAAGTGGTAAAGCTGAAACAATACAACCCCATGCTCAGATATCGCCTCAGGAAAACAAAATTCGAGATACCGCTAGTGATAATGACTCCGCAGCCTCTGGCCCTAAGTTCCCACCAGGATTCGAACCAAATGACTTGCTTAGTCACCTGCATACAGAGGTTAGTAGACCAGGGAACTACCACGTGCCGGGCTCGTATATGGAGGGGCCCAGCACAACTCAGAGAAAAAGGATAAAGTGCAGACGACAAAAAGGGGTAGGCAAGCAGTTAAGTGCAAGATGAAAGAGAAGGAGAAGTGGGAGCTACAAGACTTCTTGAAGGACATGTCACCTGGAATAGTGTGAGGAATCTGGCTAAGGCCTCTGACCCAAAAAAAAAAAAAAAAAAAAGAGGAGTAAGGTGAATCCGGATGACAGCGTTATTGATGCCAAGAAGATCGAGGAGGCTGGGCGAGTAATCGAGATGGGTAAAAAACTAAGTCTGAATTTTGATGGCTTCGATCCACCTCAGGTCAGTGCTATGCTCCATAGAAGGATGAGGGACCGACACTGGTCAATAGGTGCTCTGTGGTGTGACTCGAGGTGATGTCACTATGAATGTCGGCAACGGCTTTGATCCAACTTTGCTGAGTCCCATGTTTCGTCAGCTTTAGCGCTCTAATGCTACAATTTTCTGTCGTTTGGTAGATCTTGTAGTCGATGTCGAGTCTGTCATTACCATGCGTTAGTCGTGTTTTGCCTGTTTTGGATTGTCTTCCTGTTTTTGTCTTTTTTGTTCTCTTTTGGTCCCTGTTCTTTAAGGGTGGACTGAGGTCTCGCTTGGTTGAGTGACATGTTTTTTTCGCGACTTTGTCGCTAATAATATGAAAAATAAAGGTAATACTAATTAAATTTTCTTAAAAACACAAAAAAGAAAAATAATAATAAAAAAAATTAAGAGGAAAAGAAAAAGAAAAAGGAGAAGAAAAGCCATATGGGTGACAACCAAATGGTCAGAAAATAAAATGAATGAATGTTTAATAATATAAAGTATGGGCCTTTGAGGAGCCCATTTTAAACCAACACTAACATTATATTATGTTTTATAATTCACCTTCTTGTTTCTATCTATTTGTTACTACATATATAAAAAGAATATGATAATACCCTTAGAAAATCCTTAATGTAATTACACTAATTTGTATAATACATACTTGTTAATGTCGGAGAAATATAACTACTTTGAGGTGAGATGTATGCAACCTTACTCTCTGTTTCTTAAGACCTCCAACCCTAAAAAACAAAGACGAAACAGTATTTATAATGTCCAACTCAAGCCAAGAAGTACCAGACAGGCAGACACGCAAGCATGCATGAAACAATAAAGCCGTGATAATAGCGGGGCTCTGTGATCTAGCATCGTTGTGCTCTTCTCTTCTAACAGCTGTTTTGACTATATATATTTTTGACCTTTACTGAGCTCTGCGTAAGGCTATGTAGGAGAAATATAGAGGAAGTTATGCTTCGATGTTTTGATATAATGCCATGTAAGTTAGTGGATACACGTTGAGAATTTCCTTCGAGTGAAAAGTGCTGTCTATTGTTATCCACGCGCACGGGCTATGCTAATATTTTCTTGTATTATTATACCAATTCTATTCGATGTCTTCGAAGAAAGATCGATCATGTTGATATAGATTCATCTTTCCGGCATTGTGAAGCTTGATCCTCATTCCTACCTCTTTTTTGTCAAATTTCTTTGACTTTGTATCTCTTTTTGGGATGCTTTGAGCGGGTTTTACAGATTTTATCCATCTTTCAGAACTCTGAATATCCACTTCGTACTAGTGTTGAACATCCACTTTAATTGTAAAAGAAACCGCCCACTGTGCTTTAAATCATGGGACATTTTCAAAAGCAGTCTACTTGTGCATTTTAATTATCAAAATAACATGTGAAAATTGAAAATTATCCAAATAGCATGCTTTGACGAATCAAAATGTCAAATCATCGTGCCAACAAATCATGAAAAATGTATTTTATTAAATTTATAGTTCAAGTTTTTTAAAAAATTTAAAGAAAAGAAAAGGCCGCTTCACTGACAGCCATCCAGATCCAGCGGGCAACAACCATCGCCACTGGCGGCATTGCTTGCAGGATCACCCCCACCACACCCCTCTGACGTTAACTACCGCACCAAAGCCTGGTTCGTCCACCCACTACCACAGCCAAGGTCCAATCATCCATGCTCGTGGTCATTAATGTGCCATTTCCCTGACCCTAGTGCCACTGTCAATACCATTTCTCTCTTCCCTCTACTAAGTTAGTAAGCTCTACCAAAGTCAAAGATCGAAATTGACTACATAACTCTGAAAGGGAATCCCCTCTCAACCAGTGATTCAGCAAACAACAATTATTGGATAAAATGTTTCCTACTCTTGTAACATAAGTCAGCAACAACAATGGCAATATCGCCTTCGGCAAACCAAACGGAGTGAAATTGTAAGATCTTAACCACAGTTGATCCAAAGAAAGTGGAGATTTTAACCATCAAATCAATCCAGAATAACTACTTTAGAAGGCTAGCTGGACAGCAACAACAATCTTAATGTCACAAGCGTTCTGTCAGGATAGGATCCAGGAGGTGGAATGTACCCAGCCAAAAGACGAGAAGGAATATGATAGAAATGCAAGAGTCATGTGAGCACACTGCCCATTGTGGGTTCTTTTTGGGGGTCTCAAACTTGTCGTTCATTTTTTTAATTTAATTTTTTGTAAAATTTTTCCAAAACAAGTTAGAAAGTATGAATGTGGGGTTGGGGTGGGTCAAGCTCAGCTTTGGCATTCGTAGACTGGTCAACACATTGGGAACCCCATTTTCTTTTTTTATTATGTTCTAAATTATATTTTATATAATTTAGGATAATGTTATTATCACAGTAAATTTTATTAATGTCAAGGCAATTTTAACTGGAAAAGAATCTAAAAGTCTTCGTAATTGCCCTAGTAATAATAAAAGCAACATCCCAAGTGTCGCAAGGGTAGCACCCTGAAGGGAGGCTGTTTCTGAGAATCCCCAACCTAAGGGGTGCAACACGAGGACTTCCTATAATGTCACTCATCTTGATACTACTCTTGTCCAAGCACGCTGAATTTCAGAGTTCTAATGGGATCCTGTGCTTGCGTGTTGGTACCCTCTTAGGTGCCCTAGTAATAATACTAGCCTATATTTTAAAGTTTTAAATTAAAGAAAAATTATCATTTTGGTACTATGAGGTTTAACGATGTATTACTTAGATATTCTGACGTTTCAATGTATATAGTGAGGTATCTTAAAGTTTAAAAAATTATCACTGGAATATCTTAAGTTAAAGAAATTTATCAATTAGGTACTGTTTGCCAAATTTCAATAGATTTTTATTAGAAATTGCTAACATAAAATATAATTTTTTTTTTTGAACATTAACATAAAATATAATTATAGCAACATATAGGTGCTCTTTATCATAATATTTTGATTTGTTATCCAAAAATACTAACATAATACATTATTTCACTGAAAATAGATATCTTCTATCATAATTTAGTGAAACTTTTTTTATAATCTGATAGATTTTTGTTGAAAACACTGATGTCGATAATACATATTATTGTAATTATATATTATATCGACATTTTATGATGAAAATTGATCGATTTATGCAAAAATTCGCCAAGTCCCGGCATAAGATACCTAAGAAATAAAATTTTGAAACCTTAAGGTGTCTCATTATATATATTAAAATATCAAAAAATGTATGTGATAAATAACCAAACTTTAGGATGCCTAACTGGTAAATTTCTCAAAATTTAATGTATAAATTAAATACATAAAATGTCCCCTAATTATTTGAGTGTCATTATTACTTATTGCAAGAACAATAATACGACTTATACTGAATAATAGTCATAAATTAGTGTAAAATTACTCTGAAATTAATATTGTTTTGTCTGTTTATATAACCCAATTATTTTTTTTAACAGAGGAGAGAGAGAGAGAGGGTTCTTTTTGCTGAAAGAAATGGGCATGGGAGTTAGTGTGTCTTTGTGCAGGCTGCTCTTCGTTCAACTTTGGGTTACTTTTCAATATAATCACTTTTTTTTCATTTTAGTTATTACTGTTATAGGTGTAAATGAATCGAGTTGAGCCGCACTTTCCTTTGTTGGAATTTAAGGCTCCGTTTGTTTTGTCGGAAAACTAGATTCTAGGAATTGATTTTTCTTTGGAAAAAGGTTTTCCTAGGAAATATAAAATCAGAATGGGATTTTTCCTTCTTTTTTTTTTTGATAATTTAGGAGCAAAAATGCTCAGTACAATCCGGCGAGCCAATTTGGGACCTGAGCAAAGCTCAAAACAAACAAAAGACAAGCAAAAAATCAGCCGACAAGGACAAATACAGAGCATTAACAAAGATGAAATATAGAGCATTAGCTTAGAATCAATTCCATCGGGATCCACATGATGATTACCACGAAAATTTTTGCGCCACTTAGAATCATGACTTCCTACATTTTAAAAGGGAAGCCATTTTCCTCCCAAATTAGGAAAACATTTTCCGTTGGAAAACTTTTTCCGTCACTAAATACACAACAAACGGCGGAAAATGGGAAAACTACTTCGTAGAATCTACTTTTCTGTTGAAACAAACGAAGCCTAAGTTTTATGAGGCTAATCGAGCTTGTTTATGAGCGCACCTGTCTAGTATTGCATGTTCGGAGCCATTTATTGAAGAAAATGAGACTAATCGAGCTCAAGTTCGAGCTAAACTCCTATCATGTTTTTGAACTTTTGTTTGAGCTTAGATCAAAAATTTCAGTTTGTTTGATACTCAACTAGTCTTGTTAGCCTAATCGAGTTAATTTGAGCTTCTTATTCATTCAAGTCATCTTGAGCTCATACTAGAGTCGAGCTCGCAACCAAACTGAGTTATTTTGTTTACTATCAAGCAATTATTGAACCATTTTCGAGGTAACACTAATTGCTAGCGAGCTCTTCACGAGTTTTTAATGAGCTATTATCAATCTCGTAACACCCTTTCCCCCCTTTTAAAATCGGCTCGTTAAGCTTATCGTGCTTGCTTGAACTTGGCTTGACAAGCAATTAAGCCCATTATGAACTTTAACACGCCATAACAGATTTCAAATGTGAGTAATTCATTGAATATTTGTTTTGTGCACAACCCTACTCACGTTACCATTAAAATTATAAAAATATAGCACCGTTATTAATATTATTGAGTTTGGATAAAAAGTGATTAAAAAACATAGCTTTTAAACTATTTAAAAAAAGTATAATGTCATATTTCATATACCTAGATAATGATTAATGTACAAAACAAAGACAATGATTGGTCAAATTCAATGATAAATTTGCTATTTTATTTTTTCTATGTTAATTTAAAATTTAAAATAGACAACGATACTGTTCTTGAAAAACATTTCTTATAATAAATTTGAATTATTTGTATCGAGATTGATATAATTTTGCACTTTATTATAAATTCGAGCCTAACATCAAAAGAAGCTTATCATTACCCATGTATTTGTAGTGCTTGAAGGTGTCAACAAGCTCAATTGGTAAAGCCTCTCTAAAGGTGATACTCGAAACTTGGTATTGAATACTACCTTCATCATGGGAGACGGGTTACGGGATTTACAAAGAGCTTTTTCCTTCTGTAACCCATTTGACTTCGTTACCATACTAAGAAAATAGTATCAGTAATGCCTGTTGAAACAATCATTTAAACTATTTATACATGCTACGACAGTATCCAGTTAAAATTGTATCCATCAAAGGGCTTTTCAAGCTTAATTGCTTATAAACTTGACACGGAACACAAATCCAATTGAACTAACCACAAGTGTACTTGGTAAACATCAAACATCAAAATATGTCAATGGTAACTCAAAAAGGTTGTTCCTCTACAAGGATTATATGAGATGTTGACATAGGTTGATTAGAAAGGGCATAACTGAAAAGCAAAAGGAGACATTGTACTCTTAAGTTGCTTGAAAAAGGGGCATCATCTATGCCTCGATGTGGGCTTACAGCATTAAAATTATCCTAAAAGTTTAAACCGATGAGTAAGATCTTAACTGTCCAGCGTCCCTTGAAGTTTGGATCGGTAAAGAGTGTGTTTTCAAAGGTGTTTTGCAAACATTAATGCCGCTTATCAGGTCTTGAAAATAGTCTCTCATTAGAGTATCACCCTGAACGGGTAAGGCTGTGTGCATCAAATCCCTCCTAGACCCTGCTTGCGCAGGAGCCCTTGTGGCACTGGGGTTGTTGTTGTAATGCCGCTTATCAGGTGCAGGCATGCTATGAACATAATTAATCTTTTTAAAATAATCTTTAGTAGAATCAGTTTTTGTCAAATTATGAATAAAAATGTTTTGGACTACAAATTTTCAATTTTGCTCCAACTTTTGTAAAGCAGCTATGAAATTTCATTAGGTTTTAGGTTCGACCTACGAAGTTGGCAAATATTAGGCTAACATATAAGTCCAAGTAAAGCTAATCGCTATGTCTGATTCTTACTAAACTTAAATGTAATGTGGTTAATGTCATAACACTATTTTACCGCTCTGCTTAAGGCAATAAAATAACTTCTACTTTTACTAAAATACGTTTGTATTTCTGTTCACACATTGTAGAAAATTAAAATAAAATATATTTTTCAAAATAATTTAAAAGAATAAATGATTGGCATAAAATAAAAATAAAAAATAATTTTTTTTTTAAATGTAGGCAGGAAAATATGCTTGGAAATAACGAGACAAGGGTACGATGCCTGATTAATAGAAGACAGCTTTGGTACTCTGCCCTTAATTATTTTCTTTATTTCTTTCCCCCACCTCTTGTCCTCCGTTTTTTCGATAATTAGAGAAATAACTCTAAATACAAAAGTCGATATATACATAAAAGTAGAGCTCGAGGAAGCTCGTGTTATAATATAAAACAAACTATTCAATGTATGACTCAGCTAGACTACATATCTTAGTATAAAAAAAGGACTCATCAATCAAAACTTATTTTATATCTCTAAAATTTAGAAACCATCCATGACACTTTTTTTTCGATAAATAGGGAGAGACTCGCAATACAAGAACCGACACACCCACCATGCTTAACTGCGGAGTTCTTGATGCAGTAAGAGGATAATGTAAAATATGGGATTTATAAAGATAACTAGATTAGAAAGTAGTTTAAGTATATTTGTAACATTTAAATTATTTAGATATTAGTTTATCCTTTATGATTTATGAGGCTAGATTAGATTTACATTATTTAGAAATATCTTTTATTTGAGATAAATTTTGATTTTACTTTAATTTGTTATTTCTATTCTAGTTAATGTTGTTCAGATTTTCTATCTCTATAAATACGGCCTTTAGGTTGTTCTAAGAGGTAATTTTTTTCCGTTTCTTCAACAAATATTTTATTATTTTCTGAGTTTAGGAATTTCTTTTGGTGGATTCCGAATACATCTGTTCGAGCGAAATTCGATTAATACTTCATGTGTTTTACGAACTTAATAATTCTAAAATCGACTTCCTTCTTGGGTCGGTATTAATAAAATCCGATGCATGAGTGCCTCTACGATCACACCCAATACATGATACTATGTCAGGTGACATGAGCAAATTGGAGCCCCTCCATGTCACATGTAACTTGAATAATACATTATATACTACAGAATTATAAAAAATAAAAAAAATAAAAAGAAAGTGAATTATATTTGAGTTGACGATGCATGCATGCATGCATGGAGATCACGGGTGGCAAATATCATACATCATCTATGATGGGGATGATGATTGATCATCATCAATAATTGCATGGGGCATATCATGATCCATCCTGCATGGTTGTATGGAAAATACAAGCACCATGCTTCATGTCCCATCATCATCATCATCATCTTGTATGAATGAGTTGGAATGTGAATGGATGGTTGATGGTATATGGACAAACATTGTTATATGAGACATCGTCTTGTCATTCAATTCCCCCACTTTTTCTTTTTCTTTTGCAAGCTCATATTGGCATGCAGTTCTGAGCAAGGTTATTAAAATCGAGATACTGCTTAGAATTGGTTGAGGGTTTTAGAATTGGAATGTAGAATTGAATCGAGAATCGTAAGATTTTACTAAATATATATTATAATTTTTTTCGTATTAATATCAGTTATATAATTTAAAAAACCATTAATAAGACCTTTACTTACATAAGTATATATAAGAAATATAATCAAATATGATAAAAATATTATCATGTAATATATATGTGATTTTAAGTTATAATAATCATGAGAACTATTAAGATAGATGTTGTTAATCGAACTTCATATTAAGGTTAAAACATAAAACTAAACTTAATTTAAATTTTTTGAAAGTATATAACGCATAATTAACTTTCTTTTACTTCAAGTTAATAAAGAAAGTTTCCTTATAATATATGCTTGATTTTCTTACATTTTACTTTTTATTTGTTTACCGTGGTAGAATCGAGATCAGATCAGTAGAATCGTAAAATCGTATTACGATTTTATGCTTTAGTTTCATGTAATATCAATTAATCATAAGATTCTACAAAATTAAGATTCTACTTAAGATTCAGATCGGTCGGCAATTGTAAAATTGTAGAATCGTAAGATTCTAAGTTTCAAATCGGGATTTTAATAACCATGGTTCTAAGTCGATCAAGACTTCAAGTAATGTAAGTAGTTGTTCGATTCTCTAAATTTGTTAAGGTTTAACATTAAATAATTGTTGTGTTATCGGTTCACTTCTTTGCATATCAGGATTTATAATTGAAAAAATAACAATATGCTTATAATATATTATAAATGTATATTTCGCTAGCATCATTATATTCGATGGATTATTTGAAGTATGCTTAAATTCGCTATGACACTTCAGGAATCGAATAGGGGCTTTGACGCCACATATAAGTCTTACCAAATTGGTAAAAGAAAAGTGAATAACATAGAATTGCAGCGCGCTTCATCTAAAACTAACTAACTTTCTGATAAATTTTACTTTTAATTATATGTGTAAAGAAATCATCATGAAAGAGAAAATTATAACGTCTTAATATTTTATCATATAAATTAAATATTTAAATTAAAAATAAGATATAGAGGATAAAATTTTAATGATTATGAGGAGGAGGAGATTAATGGGAACCCCACATCGTAAGCCAAGCAGGGTCCATGTACATGTATCAACTATCATGTCATGTCCTCCTTCATAAATATTATTTTATTTTATTTTTTTTTTAAAATTAAAAAAATATAAATATAAAAAAGGAACTTACCCAGTGCTTCAAGGGCTCCCGTCTATGCAAGGTCGGAGGGGGCGGATGTATGCAGTCTTCCTCCTTCAGGGTGTTAACCTGAAGAGAGGTTGTTTCCCAGTGCTCCAATCTGAGGATGAGGACTTCCCAGGAAGTCACCCATCCTGGTACTACTTTCGTCCAAGCACGCTTAACTACGGAGTTCTAATGCAATCCGGTGACGACGTGCTGGTGCCCTTTTGGTTAAAAAAATTTAAATATAAAAATAAAATATGAATTTAAATAAATTTCCATTTAAACCCATTTCTGCTTTTTGCAGGTGACAGGCATTGCCTCGATTTATTATTTACTCAAATAATTGTCGGCCCATAAATATAAATAAAATTTTACCAAAAATATGTTTTTTTTTAAAGGTAAAGAAACCATTCATATATTTTATGACTTGATATATCATCAAATACTTTATCCTATAAAATGGACCGATGGGCTATTTATTTTATTGATTCATAATATTCGTAAGTTTATTTAAAGATTAAAAAAAGCGTTATATTATTAGCCAATATTCTTATAATTATGTTGGTGTTAAAAGACAGAAAAATTTATTACCACGTTAATATTATCGTGAACAAACAAAAACTTTTTGCGATAAAAGGTCCGAAAATTTTCATACTAGTATTTATTGTTGGTTAGGCCTGCTAGGAAGAATAAGTTGACGATGATTGAATGAAAGATTTTGTACGCTCACTGCATGATAGAAGGAAGGACTTTTTTTCTTTTTCAAAAGCGTTTTTATAGATATCTATATTTAATTTTTTTTTTTTTTTTTTTTACTTTTATCTAGGTTTGAAAATTATTTAGTGCATAAAAATTCGTATGAAATTAGAATTTAGCAAATTAAAAGTTGGACTCAAATACGAAGAGCATGAGCTTATTGGGAATAGTTCAATAATAAAAGGGACTTTTTTATTTTCAGAAAAAGCTCACTTCCACTTATAGAAGAAAATAATTTTGTTTAAAATTATTTCTACTATTTATTTATATAAATAAATGAGTTATTTATGTTATTAATCTACATAAATTATGTCAATTTAGTGCTTAATTTGTTATTCTCCAATTAATTAATGAAATTGATACAATCAATTAAGATTGTATCCAGAATTAATGAAAAATTGATGAGGAGAAGGAGATTAGAAAGAGAATTAGAGAAGAGCGAGGGAGAAGAGAATTAGGGTTAGGGATTTGGGGAAGAAAGAGAGTGAGAGTCGAGAAAGAGGAGAAGGGAAAGAGGAGAGAGAAAGTGTTTGTTTATTGTTTCCTAATTACAAAGCTAATACAAGTATTTATATTAATTGATTATTAATCCCTAACACTTATTCAACTCTAATACATGTATCATAAATCCAAGACTAAAATTATAATATTAATTAACACTTACATATACTTTTCAATTAGGATGTGTGGCTTGACGTTTATATAGGTTGAACACGCCATACAAAGATTAACGTCATATGATTTGAATCAAAAATTAGTATTTAATTCTCGGTATCAGACTTGATTGAAATAATTTCAATTATACAAGAACTAAGTTTTTGATCGTCATACGTAAACTAATTAAGTTGATGGGTGTGACTCAGTGAGAAAGAGAGATAAGATTAGAGAATATGGACTATTAGATCTAAATTAAGGAAATCTGAGCAACTGACTCTAATGAGATGCGTAAAAGCAATTTTTGAATATGCGCCTTAAATCTAGCGGTGATGCAACTGCGCCTTAAATCCTAGCAGGTTGGTATTGGCAAGTTGGAAAACGAATAAGGAGAAAAGCACACGGAAAACCAATATCTACCGTTGATCTTTGAATAAAATTTTTATTTTAATTCTTATTTATTTATTATTTTGAGTCCAGTTAGGAAAATTTTTTTATTTAAAGAGGCTAACTGGGGTTTATTCATTCAATTTTCATAGATTTTTATTTTATTATTAGTGTTTTCACTTACTCTCGAGACTGTAAGAATTAATATTAAACATTTCTTTTTATCCTCTTAATTATTTTAGTAATAAGAAATTAAAGGAAGGACGTTGAACATTTTGTTCCCTATTTTCTTCTTATTTACGCTGCATCAAGTGATCTATATTCACTTCTTATCTCTCACCCTCTCACGTGAGTCAATGCCCTTAAGTTGATATAATTAAAAGTTTAAAAACTAAATTAACATAATAAGCAAAGTACAGTAACCGATAGCGTAAAATAACCCTAAATAAAGCACAATAATTAAGCCATAAATTAATATTTTGAAATAAAAGGAAACTATAGAAAGAGTGGTTGGGGTATGAGTGTCAGGGTGTTAAAGGGCACGTGATGCTTATTTAAGATACCACTTATCCCTTCTTAACTGAATCTCATTATTATTATATATCACTTTATCTTATCAATTTTATATATCTATCCATCTAATTAATATATTATATTTGTATACTAGATAACATATAGTATGATTACTTCATACAAGACAATATTAAATAATTATTTTCTTATAAGCTCATAACTTCAACTGTTAGAATATTAAATCCATTTTATATTTTTATTTATCGACTTAAACTTTTGGTATAGTTAGTTCTTTAATATATTATATGGTAACCACGTTTCAAGTTTAATAGATATTTGTACGAGGGGCTTGTATTTTTTTTATAAAATTAATAATGGACCTTTAACCATCAGTTTAAACTTTTGGGATAGTTTATTTTTGATATTAACTTGTGAGTGCTTAGTATATTAAAATAGTTAACAATATTTATTTGATATCCAATGGCAAATCGAGTCTTTCTTTTTACTTTTTGCAAGGGTATCTACTTTATATGTTGATATATTTTTTTATTATGTTAATTTAATCTTTTTATGTTTATTGTGTCAATTTTTATCTATATAAAATTTATATTATATCAATTTAGTTGTATATGAAACAACAATTAAATTCATGACTTGATTGTTAACGTTCGGTCATGTCAAATACAAGCTAGTAACCAAGTATAAACCCATCAGGTTGATCCAAGTTAAACTCGCTCGTGCCTCTATAGCCTATCACTAACTTAATGCCTATCTTACTGCAAGAATAAATTATTACGATGCAAATTAAAAAAATATTTTTTTGATCCAATAAAAAATGTAAGGACTAAATTAATATAATAGGCACTGTACATACACTTTTAACATGAGAAGTTAGGAATGCACTGATATTTGATGACTTGCCTCCCTATTGGTCCCATGTATTAGAAGCCTACAAATTCAGAGTTATCTTCTGATTCTAAGCCTTACAACATGATCGTGAAAACCATATAGATTATCCATAAGGCCAATGATTAACGGGGTTTCTCACGTCATTTGGTCTGCTCTTCCTCAAACATTTCAAATGGAATGTTGATGGGTCTTCACTTGGAAAACCTGGTCCAACAGTAATCGGAGGTGTGCTTAAAAATTAAGATGGTGCCTTCTTAGCTATTTTTCCCATTATATAATTTTATTTCTGTCTTTTTCTTTATTTATATTGTAGAGACTCTCTTTATAATGTTACTGTTAATTATCAAAAAAATAAAAAATTTTCTCAAGCCCAGTTGGTTCTAATGACTCAAATTATGGTTTGCCCTTGCATATCCAGTTCTAAAGATCGGCTTACTCAACAAAACTTGATTCTTGAATCAGACTCATCTTTTGCAATATCTTTGGAGTTAAAGCGAGCTTCAAACCCGTGAAAGTGCAACTTTTTGATGAATAAAATTTCATCATTACTTTGTTGTTCTTGAAATGTTTTGTTTGTCCATTCATGGAGAAAATCAAATTTCATAAAGGGATCATTTTAAAAAGTAAGACATTTCGAGAATGAACTGTCTCACTGCCAAACTTTGACTTTGGTGGACTGCCTTTCTGGTTGCTATCCTGTTGTTTTCTCTTTTATTTTTGTTGGAAAAATTCACATTCAAGCACAAACGGAAGCGTAAAATCATAAAAACAACATCAAAACAAGACACCAAAAAATATGTGTAAACCCTCTCTCAACTAGAGGAAACAACTACAAGACCCAATAGATGCCTTAATTCACTATGAAATTAACCTTTACTCACTATAAAATTAAGGATTATAATCTCTAATTATAACTCCCAACCTATACAATCATCATTATTAGTGTGACTATTGCATGGTAAGTCACCAACCCTCTCAAAGTTTAACTGCTACACGATGAGTCACCAGCCCTCTTCAATGTATCTACTGCACGAGGAAGTTACAAACTCTTATCAGCTCTCAACTATCAAGTACTTCTCAATTAAACCGCTCACTCTCTTTTACCCAGGGCACCCCTTTACAATACTCTTATTCGCTACATCTTTTCTTCTTTTTTTCCACACCACTCAACCCCCCAACTTAAAATTCTATTTATAATGAGTTATCTAAATTTAATCCAACAACAACAAACGCAGTACCTCCAAGGGCTCCCGTATAAGTAGGGTCTGGGGGTATATGTATGCAGCCTTTCCCCTCTAGGGGGCTACCCTGAAAAGAAGCTGTTTCTGAGGACCCCCAGCCTGAAAAGCTGGTCCGCAGCAATGAGCCAAAGACCTGGCAAATAAAAGAAGCATCAAATGCATGAGTATAGCAAACTCACGGCAGGCACACTGCAAGCAAAGTAACAGGCTCAAAGCATGCCACATCAAACACATATCAACATATAAGATGACCAAATCAAAAAATAAAACCAAATCAAATCAAACTTATTTAGATAACCCAATCTTAACCAAATATCTCTCAAATCATACAATCAAAATCAAATCTAAATTATATCAAATTAATAGTAATTTTAAGATAAATAATATCCTAATAATTTCTTTTCTGTATTCTCATAGTTAAGCAGAACCGACCCGACTTACCAACTTTGAATTAAAAAAGAAAACATAAACTTTTACATAAATGCACCTTTCTGCAATGATTTTTAGGGTAAACGAGCTGGCAAAATTCACTTTAGTTTTCTATTTTTTGGGTAAATGGTAAAGTTTTACTGAAGTGGGGTCAATGTAAGAAAGCATCTTAGAAATGGTTGATACTCTTTTTGGTCAGTCAACTGACAATCAGAATTGTGTACTTTCCGTTAGGGGTGGCAAATGTGTCGTGTCAGGTTGGGTTCGTGTCGTGTCATACATAAAGGCTCTAGTAAAAGGGTCAACACGAACACGGCCCGTTTATTATACGGGTTGAGTAACCCCAACCCGAGCACGGCCCAATTAATAAATGGGTAACCCGCGGGTTACCCACTTAATTAAACGGTCATTATCGGGTCACTTGTCAACCCACCAACCCGTCAACCCACCAACCTGATAACATGCCAAAAGCATATATTTATATCATATATATTATAATTAATGAAAATAAACCATGAAATAGCAACGATGTATAATCGAAATCATGCAATGCCAATTGCTACAAGTACATCAACCTAAATCACAACAAGAGAAAACATAAATAGGAGCAAATTAAATAAAAATAAAAAAGTTGAAGAGTTACTTTAAGAGTCACCTATCTCGGTTTGCTTTTGCTTCAAAATGGAAAGAAACTCAAGATTTGCTCCTTCTCCATCATAGCCTATAGTAACTAGTACTACTACTAGGGTGGCTAATTGACAAGGAAAAAAAAACTAGGGCGGCTAATAAAAATATATGATATGATTAATTGTTGTAATTATATAAAATAACTAAATTGAAACTAATTATTTCCATATATATAAATGGTAAGTGGGTTCAACCCGCTATGAACACGACCCGCGTAAACCTGCAATTAGTCGTGTTGGAAACATGTTGACACGACCCAAAACCAATTTCAACCCATTTATCTAAACGGGCTAAACGGATCAACCCAAATTCAACCCGACACTAAAACCCTCAACCCGAACCCTCTAACTTCGTGTCGTGTACGTGTCGTGTTAAATATTGCCGGCCCTACTTTCTATTCATTATTATCAATCAAATTATATTATATGGTTTTAGATTTTATATATTGACATGTAAAATGTAGTATTTTACTTTATGTAATATAGAATGGATTTAGAATAAGCCTTATTTAGTGTTCAATATAATCTACTTTTCGTTATACTAAGGTGTTACAGAATAAAGGTTAACTATGGAATTTCTATGCAGGCAGTGGTTAGAGTATAAACTATTTATAGATCTTCACACATCAGTTTAAGCTTTTGGAAAAGTTAGTTCTTTGACATGGTATCAGCGGGTTGCTAATCCCAATCTCTTGTTTGTCGCACCGTGTCCTCGTGAAGAGGAGTACAATTGTGTTTGGTGCGCCGAGAGCCTCGCCAATATGTTAGATCCAGTTGGATTGGAGAAGGCGAAGGCTGCGTTTGTCATAAACTCACATATGAGGGGTAATATTGAGAACTCCACATATGAGTCTTGTAGAATTGCATATTAGAGTTGAGAGAACGAAGAGATCACCTTATAAGCCTAGTGAATTACTCTACTTAATGCCAATTGATTTTAGGATGGAACCCCACTTGGGCTTATACGTGGATCTCATATGCTCCAACTCTGTTAGTCTGACCTAAAAGGCTCGGTGAAATTTAACAGCAGTGTCTTGTTATCTAGTGTCTTAAATTGATTCGATTTTATTTAGATATTGGTGTGGCCTTGTACATTCAGTGTCTTTTTGATTACTACGTTGATGCTGTGTGCAAAAGTTTCGCAATACCAGTTATGTGATAGATTCTACCGTCTCATACCATTTTTTTCTAAAGTAAATGGGTCAAGAGAGAGGAATTTAAACTAGTGATCACCCGCCGCGTATTTTAGTAATCTTATACAGTAGGGTCAAAAGACGCCCTTATATATCTGATAGTAACAAAAGTTGGAATAACAAAAAAGCGAAATATTGAAATGCATTCGCACTTCATATTTAAAAGGTTCGAATCTGTCAATTCCTTATTTGGAAAACTTGATGGTGTATTTCCTATTCGATAAGGATAAATGTTTCAATTACTTATTCATGTCTTATGTTTTTTTTTTTTTTTTTATAACATTAAGTATAATTTTTGTTCAAAATAGGGTCATCAACACATGGAAAAAGGTAAGCTCCAACTCAAAACCCGACATTTAGCAAACCTTAATCCCTATACCAACCAATCTATATATGGGTGTCGTTATTGACATGAAAAAAATATTTTTGTCAGAGCAATTATATAATTTAGATTGGATAATAACCACAAATTTTTGAAACATTGTCATAAAATTAACATTTTTATTCTTACAATAATATTATCTTATATTTATCACAAATTTTAAAGCACACTTTTGGAAAAAAATTATAAAAAGTTTTAGTAAGTGACTACGAATCTAAGGGAAAAGACAGCAGGAGAACTCACCCAAAGAAAAATAAATAAATAAATAATATCAGGACATACAGCTGGAGATTAAATAATCCCATAATATATTCCACAAGAAAATACTATATATATCAAATCAAATTATTAAATAAATATTTTACGTAATATAAATATTATAAAATAATACTAAATATTTTTTTAAATGGTAAAGAGGTACAATATTGTCCTCAATTAAAAAATTAATTTTTATAAATTATTATTATTTTTTTACAGATAAATTATTAATGTTGTGTCGTATATATTTTGTAAATAAATTAAATAGTATTATTATATTCTAAAAATTCTGTCAAAGTTCCATCCTCCCACAGCGTTTAAAAAAAAAAAAAACCTTGCTCGCAATAGCATATAGATCATATCTTAAGTATATAATAATATGTAAATATTAAGTGAAAAAACGTAAAAATAAAACAAACAATATGACATTACACACAAGAAATGTATTCTAAAACTCGATCGATCAAGAAAATGCTTAATTAATCAAGATTAAGAATGGACTGATCAAACTTTATATTATTTGATTGACTCTAAATATAGCGTCGACTAACTCGATTGGCAACTTTCCTCGACTATTGTGCATCCATTCATAAAGGTATCTCATTTAGGCAATTCAAGGTTAGATAAAATACCAATTGTACGTAAAAATAAAGCACGTTGATTTAACAGTATTTATAAGACCCCATACTTCTTTTATATTTGATAACTAATTAAATAATATAAATTAGGTGTATTTTTCTCCTAGATATGACATCACAATTGAAGATTTTGGTTATGTTGTTATGGTAAAATTATTATTTTCTTGAGAAACACTTATTTTAGAATTACTTTTGTTTGTGTTATTTTTCTCAAATTATAAATAAAATTAAGTTATATTAAAACTATTTATTTTTATTTTATTATTATTATTTAAAGGAGAAGTACTATTTTTTTTACTTTTTTTAACAATATGGCAAAACAAATGTTAGGTCATTTTTATTTGTAACTTTTAAATTTTAAGAAACAAAATCACATGCCGAAAAAAGATTTTCTCATTTTTGATTTTCTATTTTCATTTTTCACAAACAAAAACAATAAAAATGAATTCATAAATAGATTTTTTTCTTAAGAAATAAAAGATACAAATATAGAATAATATCAAAGATGTCCTAACAAAATAAGGTATTGAAGATAGCAGCTAACTTAACTGCTTAAGTCTTTGCAAAGTGGTGCCATAGATCTCATATCTAATCCGGTCTACATCACGAGAAGAAATATTTGTACAACCCACGTGACTTCCGTATCAAATATAGGGAAAAAGGGTTACGTATAATAAATTTCTCTATACTTTTCTCATTATAATAATTTAGTCTTTATATTTTTAATTGTATTTATTTAGTCTCTCTACAATTTATACTGTGTTAATTTATTCCTTTGATCAAACACAACTTAAATTATTGACATAAGTTTTAATAGTACAATCACATTACATGCAAGTAACCCACTACAAACCCACCCGTTGAGTCAATTTAACCCAATTCATGTCCAAACTATTAAAAAATTTCATTAATAATTTAATATAAATTTTACTTTACGGACCAAATTGACACAATTAAAAAGGAAAAAAGACTAAATTAATACAATAAACAAAACACATAAATTTTGGTGTAAATAATCTAAAAAGGAATTGTTATTATTAGGGCAAAAATTATTATTACCGGAACAATAAAGAGACTTATAAACAATAAAAGCCACAAAATTTCTTTAAAAACTACATTCTCACTCTAATAATAATAATTTTACTCAGCTAATAAAATTAAGGGTTATTTATATTTTATATTCAGGCGTTTCTTGAAATAATAAAAAGGACCTTAACTTTTTTGAATTATTAAAAAGGCCCCTACGTTTTTGTCGTATTAATAAAAAGGTCCATCACAAGTGTAATAACGTTATTTTTTCATCGATAGAGCTAACATGGCAATTGCTTTTATTAATGCTACAAAAAAAATAACCTAAAGTACGCTTCAATACCTTCATTCTTACTTTATAAGTACGAAATTCGAGATGTTATATTATGTCGAAGCTATTTTTTTCACTTAATTTATTTCAAAATATAGTTATTATAGAGTAATTTTATTTATTTGACTATAGTATTAATAAAACCGCAGCTGTTATGTTAGCTTTGTCACTAAAAATGATATTATCGTATCGGAGATGGACCTTTTTATAAATTGGACAAAAATTTAAGGGTATTTTTATTAATAGGAGCCTTTTTAATAATTTAAAATATCAAAATTCTATTTTATTATTTTTAAAATATTAAAATACTAAAATATAAATAGTCGATAAATTAAAAGAAGAAAAAAAGAGGTACCCATAAAAAAGTCCACAACAAAGACCACTCCCCCAAAACCCCCCCTTAATGCCCACATCTCTACTGTACTATAACCGTTTCTTAAAGCTCCTCCCTTTTCCTTAACTTTCTCAAATTCTCCCTCTCTCTCTCTCTCTCTCAAAATGCTCCATTGATTCTCCACTTTGTGAAAAACCCAAAAAAAGGACAGATTTTTACATACCCAGAAGTTCATTATGAAGGAAACCCCATCTTCTGTTCTTCTCTCCACTCTTCTCTGCCAAGAAAATGAGCAAGAAACTTGCTTTGATGAACCAATTCATGAATACCCATTTAGTGATTTTGAAGATTTGAGTTCTTTTTTGTCGGATTTTGATGACGGGTACATTGAATCTCTGTTTCAGAGAGAGATTAATCCTGTGATTGATGTGAACAAGCTTACATTTGCAGCAAGAAGTGATGCAATCACTTGTATTTTTCATGTTAGTTTCATGTCATTCTTTCAATTTATTGATTATATTGTTTGTATCATGTAAATTTTGATTTTGTTTTGTGGGTGTTGTGATTCAGATGAGAGCTATTCTGGGTTGTCAGCTGCAAACTGCTTATTTGTCTGTGTTTTACTTGGATCAATTTGTTTCCAAGCGAAATATCGATGTAAGTACTTCTACACCGACCCGTTTTTCGATTCTCGAGGAAACTGTTAAGAACCGCACTTATCAATGTATAAGCCTAATGGCTACTTCACTATATTACAATTTAACTAAAACAAAGATGGGTTGCATAGAGTTCACGAGTTTAAGTCTCGAAAATCACTTTTTGACATTTTAAGATAAAAAGATTGCTAATTTGTTTTTGGTTGTTTGATTATAGAGTGAAAAGAAATGGGCAATACAATTGCTATCAGTGACATGCTTATCATTGGCGGCAAAAATGGAAGAATGGAGGGTACCTGTTCTATCGGAATTTGTAATTGGAGAGTACAATTTTGAGAGCAAAGTGATACAAAGAATGGAGCTTTTAGTACTAAGTACATTGGATTGGAAAATGAGGGCAATCACCCCTTTTGCTTATTTGCCTTACTTGATCAACAAATTCTCTAATGGGGATCCCCCTATTGGTGTTCTTTCAAGGAGTTTGCACCTTATAATGGCCATTTTGGGAGGTAATTTGTTAGTAATCCTATGTTTTATATCCGGGTTTTTAATTTTGTGATCTGGGTAATGATTTGTTGTGTCATATGAAGTTTACAAGTTCAGACTCGAAACAGTCTATTCACAAAAGTTTCGCTAAGGAATTTGATGATTTATGTTGTATTTAATGATTTGGGTTATATTTTCTCTTTTGGGTTTCTAATTTCATGATACGAGTCGAGTGCACTATATTATCCTAACTTTTGCGTTCACGATTTTGTAGAGATTTGCTTAATGGATTATAAGCCATCTGCTATAGCTTCTGCTGCTGTTTTAGTGGCATTGGATCATAATTTGTCCAGAAAAGCATTCGAATTGAAGATCAATGCTGCACCTTCTTGTAGATTTCTTGACATTGTGAGTTAATTTACTTACCATTAATCTTGATTAACTTTAAAAAAATGCATTAGATTATAAAATTGATTAATGGGTATCGGAATCTCTAATTTTGGTGGGTTTATGTTGATTAAGGATGGTACTTTCGCTTGCTACAACATTATGCAAGAGTTCAAGAAGAATAAGAGGTCACCCAAGTTGCTAATCTCCCATTGGATCGGTTTACCAAAGGCTAATCCTTCTCATAGCAGCAAAAGAAAGAGTCTTACATTCGATGACATCGATCAAAATCATGGATTATCAAAGAAGCGTCAATGCTAAACTTATCTGAAAAATGAAAAAAAAAAAAAAAAAGGTCATAACATATTTGGGTGTGTAAGATTTGCCCAACTAATGCATGTTGTTTGATTTATTTATTCACCACATCGAAAAATTTGTTAGTTTCCATCCAGCCTTGTAATATTAATCAAGGCTTTCAACATAAAAGAGCAGTCGATGCTTTTCTCAAGGTATGCCATGTAAAGCTGATGTAAAGAAGTGAAAACTGAAAAACGAAGGAGGATTTTCAGGTTCTAGCAGAAAAGAGGAAAAGGCCTCTTGAGAAGTGGATTTCAGAGCTACTATGTATACAATCGACATTCTAAATGTCGGTTATGTTTATTCTGTCTCAATTTTTTTTTTACAAACACAATTTTTTTTTTCTTTTTTTGTGGGAGAATTTTTTTTTAATTACCCATAAAATATAAAGTAGTAACATTATTTGTGTAGGGATATTTGTCAATATCCATAGCAACAACCCAATGTTTTGATGGGTTGATTGCGTTGCTTTCAGTGAATGTGTGGAAAAGGGGATGCAGCTGTTTTTGTTGGATTGTTTCTCATCATTTAAATTGTTCGTAATTTTTTTGAATTTTGATTTGACTTATTTTTAATATTAATATATATATATATATATATATATATTTTTATTTTATTTTTTTTTTTTAAGTATCTATATATGTAAGTACTGTCTCGCCTGGGGTGATAATAAAGTCGTGATTAAGTCTATTATGGGTTTGTATTTGACTTCAACGGATACTCTTAATAACTGTGGATGATATTCATCTTATTAGTCAACAGTGCATCCAAGTCACGTTTAATTATTGTTTCCTGGAAGTAAATAGAGTAGCGGATTGGTTTGCGAATCTGGGTCTTACGGGTTTGGTCTTTCTTTGTGGCGTAGTCCGTCGG
This sequence comes from Simmondsia chinensis, assembly GCA_018398585.1. Taxonomy (NCBI): domain Eukaryota; kingdom Viridiplantae; phylum Streptophyta; class Magnoliopsida; order Caryophyllales; family Simmondsiaceae; genus Simmondsia; species Simmondsia chinensis. The sequence continues at coordinate 36,984,874 of JAGTTD010000007.1, forward strand.
ACAGAGTCTTCTTTTCCCTTGTTAGAGCTGATGCTTTAGAAGTCTCTGTCCACCTGCGTTGGAGGGTACTAGGGACAGTTGTCCTTACCTTCTTTTTTTTTTTTTTTTTAAAAATCTAATCTTATTAGTAAAAGAATATTAAATCCTACTGCAATCATTATTGCTATATTCCCATAAGGAATATTTACGTTATTGGTCTTTATACTTTGTCTGTTATATTAATTTAGTTCTTACACAGCTAAAGTTATTCCAATCAAGTCTAATATTGAAAATTTAATATTATCTTTTGATGGAAATTATAATGTTAATTAGCATTCCATATAAAGGTCAACCAATACCTCTTTAATGTAGAAAACATATGCAAGTGTTAGCTAATATTACAGTTTTAGTCAGGCTTTAATATTAGTTTCTACCTTGAATTGTTTGGAACTATTTCAATTGTACAGAAACTAAATTGATGTAACTAAAAGTCTAAAAACTAAATTGACATTATAGGTAAAATATAAAGACGTGCGATATAAATAACTCTCCTATGTCGTTCAACCAAAGCAATGTGAAATGAAGAGGAATATTGGATTATCATGATTTAGGCTACGTTTGGTTAAGCTTTTTAACAGCTTAAAGCTGTGAAGAAGATCTAGTTGAGTGCAGGACTTGCATTCAGTTGGCTGAAAAGATCTTTTTAGTTCTTTTTCATGGTTTAAATAGAAAGATGAAAAAGTTGTGTTATAACCAAACAAAAAAAGATGCAAAACTAAATTTTTTTTTGACAGCTTATTTCAGAAAAATACTTTAAAAAAACTAAATTAACATTAAATCTTCACCAATATAACTTACTTTTACTTATTATTACTACGCCCACCTACCACCACCCTTTTTACGCCCATGGTTCGCTGCACTCATCACTCTCTACTACTATAACCAACTATTATCATGATTTTTTTATGCCACCATTATTAATTAATGTATATTATTAAGTCACTTTTATGATTATAATATATAAATTCTTTTTTGAAAGTTATGTCCAAACACTTTATTTTATAAAAAAGATCTTTCTGCACAACACAACCAAACACTTCACTAGTAAAAGATACAGATCTTAAATGGACAGTTCTTATTGAAATAGATAAGCTGAAAATAGACAAGTTGAAATAAGTTGAACCAAACGCACCCTTAAGAGATTTCCCGTAGGATTTATTATGTTTAAAAGAGAAAAAAAAATTAATTATAGGCCTTTTGATGAATAAATATAGTTTCCAATTTTGGGATCTCTCTTTCCTTAGTGGGAGGTATAGGTTGATGAACACTAATGCTTTGTTTGGTTCAAAAACACACATTTTATTATAAAAAATCATTCTCCATAATATTTTTTTAATTAAAAATATATTTCTACCTTGTAGGGGTTTAACCTGTAGCCAGGTTGATGTTAAAGTGAGTCGCATAATGTAAGATCATTGTGGAAAATATTTTCCATCTATAAACTAAAATGTTTTCTCCTTTCATAAAGAAAATATCTTTCATTTGTAGTTGTTATAATGAAATCGTAAAAGTTAGAACAATGCAGAATAGATTTTCCGTCGGAAAAAATAAAGCCTATGAACTATTTAACTACAATGTGAAGCCAACGATTGTGGCGGATCAATTCACAAAGCCATGCATCTCTAGAATCGAATAATTTCTTGCATGGGTATAGGTGTTTCTATTTTTTGTTTTGTTTTATGTTTTCACACTTTGGTTGTTGTCTGATAGAATTTTTGTATTCCTGACTTCTACGAGTTTCCTACTCACATTCTCGAAATTACTATCTCATAATCTCTCTTGCTAATTATTAAAAGGAAACATATTATTGCACCAAATCATAGATTATGCCTCTTTTTAACACCTAAGGGGAGGAAATGAACCTACGAGAGATATGTTGAGTCAAATATTAGAAATAAAAAATAAAAATCAACAAAAGAAAATATAAAATCTTGATAAGTAAGCCAGGTGTGTACCATGACCAAAGTCGCTCAAAATGATGCCTAACTTTGCACAATAGTCTGCAACTAATCTTGCAGCCTAAGTTTGAGAAAGTAGATTAAGTGCCCTAAATTTAAAAGTAGCTATGGAGACTAACATGCAAGGATTCTCTATGTAATGATAAATGGACATGTCGAGACAACTGGAACCTCGTAATAACCCTCAACTTTAAAACATAAAGTATGTGTAATCACTCACGATTCTAATCGTAGATTATATTTTTATCATGCTCTAACAAATCAAGGGAATCATCTCATATCAGAACTTTCTCTCGTGAGTTTATCGTTTCTCAGTTTGTTGGTTTCCGAGAGGAAAAAAAGAAAAGGAAACATACCCAAGAAAGACTAAATGTATATCAGGTGAAGACATTAAATGGGGTGGCACTGAATTGGAGAAGGTTTGGACTTTATAGTAAAAGCTGTTAATTTCAATAATATAGTTTGAATGCAAGTTCATTCATTGGCTTAAATTGGTAGCCCTACTTGAATGAGTCACTGTTGTACCTTGTTTTACTACTTGTAGCATTCTCTATGGATCCATATACTTCCTTCCAAAAACTTGTACTACTCTTTTTCTCTCTAAAATAATTTACATTATCGAGAAAATGATAAATTATATTTTTACTGTTGGGTTATATATGAAGCTTGATTTTATTGAGCCTTAAATTTAAAGGTGGAGGATAGGGCCAATCTGTTGGGCTTCTTGTGTGGAGCATGATTTTAAACTATTTTGTGCCTTTATTTGGGCCTAGATCGAGGCTAAGGCTCGTTTTGGTGATCTTAGTTGAACAAATTAGGGTATCTTTATATGTGCCCATATAAACCCTATTTAGGATTTGAGAGAATATAGTGAAATCAGAAGAACTCTATATAAAACTCCGAAAGCAATAAATATCCCTACAACTCTATGGACGTACGCATTTTAGGCTAAAGCATGTAAATCTTATGTGTTTGATTTTATTTTTTGCGGAATCTTTCGTTGTATTTTAGTTGTTGCATTCCCTAACATAATTCGATATAGACTCATTCCACACTGGGGTTATAGTGCAGAAAGTTCTCTATATCCACTGGAGTTGTGTATATTGATATTAGAGTTAAGAAAGGTCTGAGAGTTGAGACGTCTCATGTAATCTTCCAATGATATAGTGAAATTACTGTGCTCTTCTTTGTGAATGTAGGCTTCGACTGAACTATGTAAATTCCGATATTCTTAATTTTACTCCCCAATTTCCTTGGTTTATAATTACTAATTGGAATAAGGGTTTTGATATTCTATGGATGGTCCTAACATTAACACCCTCGGGTTTTAATGGATTGATTTCTTGATTATGGTGAAATAATCCTTTAGTACAACCGTTGGTGATTCCTCGACCGAATTTCCCAAAAAAGAGATGGAAGAGTAAAGTCTTATGTTATACATTTGATGTTATATTTCATATTCTGTCATAACAAGTGGACTAAGAAAACCTAAATATAAAGTTCGTGGGTTAAAAAAGTAATTGATCTAAAAAAAACTCGGGATACTAAAGTCCAATTATCCCTAAAAACATAATGGGTATCTGATTTGGACTGAGAGTAATAAAGTTGAATCAATATAGCCTCATGCTCTGACTTCACCTCATGAGAATGAAGCTCGGGACAATGCTGGTGATGATGATTCAGAGTCCTCTAGGCCTGAGTTTCAACCAGGTTTCGAGCCCCTTGCCTTGACCAGGTCAGAGCCACTTATGGAGGGGCCTAGCATTGTTCGGAAGAGCAAAGGAAAAGGGCGAATGACAAAAAAGGGAAAAGAGAGCTCTAAAGCGCAAGAAGAAAGAGAAAGAGAAGCGGAAGCTTCAAGAGTTCTTGAAGGATATGTCACCCAGAAATAGCGCGCAAAAATCGGATAAGGCATCAGGCAAGCAAAAAAAGAGGAATATTGCAAAATAGGGTGGTAGGGTGCGAGAGGTCGAGAAAATCCTTGAGACTGAGCGAGTAGTTGAGATGAGCAGAAGGCTAGGTCTGAACTTTAATAGTTTTGATCCGCCTACGGTGAGCGTTGTACTTGATAGGACGGTGACCTGAATGCCTTTTATCATGTTTGGGTAGCCCTAAATCCGAATCATTCATAGTGGTTTGTTGAGGATCTTTCTGTTATGTCTGTTTTGCTCATATCCCTGTTTGTTTTGTTGCTGTAATTTTATGCCACGTTTTTTAACGAGTTTTCTAAGGGCTCGCTTGCTCGAGCTCCTATTTTGTATCGCAACCATGTCGCTAATTATTCCAAAAAAATGGGTATCTGATTTACCATATCTTGTGACTTGTGATTTATGGTGTAAGAATATACTCTCTCGATTCTATTCAGAAGATTGAGAGAGTATACAATGTTACGATGTTATTTACAACAGCTAGCATTGTACTTCTCTCATGTATTTGATTGAAGACAAATACGATAATTTTTGGCACATGCAAGCAAATTTCGTATGAGACAAGGTAGTCTTACCGAGCATCGATTTACCTACGTAAAAACAAAATTTACAACAGAGAGAGAATAGGAGGGGGGACTAGTAGCAGTAGTACACTGTCACGTTCAACATATTATCAAGATCTTTGACATATCACCTTAACGTCTCATTGGCCCTTTTTCTTTTTTTCTTTTTTTTTTAATTTTTTATTTATTTAATGTGTCATCAATAATAGGTCAAATTTATAAGCCCACAAAATTGCTAAACTCATATATATTTAAAACCAGTTCAAAAAAAAAATACATATTTAAATGACATAGTTAAAAAATATGGAATTAAATAAGTTAGAAACAGTAAAACTAGTTTTGACGATCGAAGAATGATCTCGAACCATCTTGTTTTTTCTGATTAGCGGCTTTACAATTTCTTACAACCTTTGATGGCACTCGCTTCCTTTGATGTATTCCAACTGATCATCTAACAATTTTTTATTTTTAAATATATTTTTTAAATAAAATTACAAATGTAGAATATAAACTTTTTTTTTTTTGTACAGAATACTTGGCATTCCTTAGACTTATTCGGGTGTTGTTTATTTACAGTTTTTAATTCTTAAAAAATAAATATTGGACATTGAAAATAGTTTTTTCCTATTTTTTATTATCTGTTTTTAATTTTTACATAAATTGCAAAAAATTAGAAATCAAAAAATTCATTTTTAAAATCTATTTTTTAATTTCTCAAAAACAAAAGTTATAATATAGTATTATTACCGGGATAAAATTTTTATTGTTAAAATAAAATTGCCATATCCGAAGTAATTTTATAATTGTCATTCCTTATAAGTTACATTATTACTCAAATAATAGTATTTTTTTTTTGCTCTGTCAATAATAAACCTTTAGTAGTTTGGGTCTATTGAGAAGTGTCAAAGAACCAATTATCTCCAAAGCTTAAGCTGATTGGTAAAAATACAGGATTGATTTTATATTCTAACATATCCCCTCATACAAATACCCATTTAGGCTTAAAGCATGGATACTGCACAAAACTACATTGTACCTTGTGCTTAAATTATGTTAATATTAAAGTAGGAGCTATTGATATTCGAGCTCTATCCCCGATTGGCTGCCCATCATTGACATACTAAAATTGAGAATCATCACCTGGTTTCAAGTAATAGTTGGCCCCACAGACATACTCATACACCTGTGCATTAAGGAGCCCCGTAGATTGATTTGCAATTCCATTTCCAGACCAAGACAAAGACTGGCCGTAACACATGTCTCTTGACTTCTGGTGCCTTGAACTGCAAGATCACTTGCTCTTTCCGTATGATCTTTCCTTCTTTTGGCTCCTTATATTTCCTTTTTAGTAGCTGTCCCAATTGTAAACCATGGTCAAAGCCGGTTGTACAATACTTTACTTTGCTCATGTTACACTTCCAGCAAATAATTTTTTTTTTAAGATTCCTTTTAATTTGTTTCTTTTGCCTTTTTTGTAGTAACTTTCTCTCTGTTTCTCAGAGAATTTTTCCCTCTAATTATTTAAAAAAAAAAAAAAACCTCCACAAGGCACTGGTACTATGTCAAGTAACTAAATTTTCTTAAAATTTAAGCTAATGAATAAAGATTTAGCACTGATTTTATATTCTATCAAGACAACCTTTTACGGTGAGATTGCTTTCCACGGTCCCGAACAGGAGATCCTTCACACGTTTTGCTGCATTGCCGATGGAACAGCAAACTCTCGCATTAAAAAGAAGAAGAATATAGCAGGAACTCTTCGGCTGTCTAAGACCCTTTGCGGGGTCTAGATCTTTCCCAACAGTGAGGTGTGATCCAGGGACCAAGTCTGATTAAGGGTCGTTAGGAGTAGTGGTCTGTGCTATAGAATTTTGGAGTCGACTGTTGCTCTAACCGATTTTAGTTTGTGGTGACTTTATTGAAGCTCTACATCCATATGAACTAAAAAGAGATCGCAATACTGGATTGGATCCTTTGGTGTACAAACAAATTGGTGCTTGAGCTTATATGGTGGTGCACTGAAGAAGTGATTATGGCGGGTCAAAATGAGGTTTGGTTTTTGAAAAAAGCTTGGTGTGAAGACTCCCTTGTCCTATGGAGGATAGTTCAATGGATTGGCAAAAGTATAGAGGTTGAGAGTCTACATCTAGAAATTGCAGCAGAAGTTAAAGCCTCTACAGGAGTATATTTGGCTCTAAAAATTTCAATGTGCTACATATTCGTGTTTGGTCTACACGGAAATGGTCTATATGACCCTTTTTTTGGCCCTATATGGTTGAATTTTGCTCTAATACTCTCGTAATAGGGGCTTGTTTCAGTTCTCTGTTTTCTGTCTTTTTACTTTTGTGGGTCGGTTTCCACTCTTGCGCTTTGTTAGGTTCTGCTTTGCGTTTTATCGCTATTTATTGAAAAAAAAGGGTGAGAATGGGTATGAGAATACATGGCTACTGAGCCCTGACATTGTTGCTCTTATTTACTCATTAAAAACCATTAAAAGAAAAATGGTACCATAAAGATTGAGCTGTAACTAACAGTACTATTTCCCACGAGATTAACATAAAAACAAAAACAAAGGGCCCAAACTGTTATGTGAAAAACAAGATCCACACGGTATTGGTGTATTTTTAAAATAAAGTATTTTCAAAATTTAAGAGGATACTAACACGTAAGCACCGAATCTCATTAAAACTCCAAAGTTAAGCGTGTTTGGGCAAGAATAGTACCAAGATGGGTGACCTCCTGCGAAATCCTCGTGTTGCACCCTGCTTAAGCCGGAGTCCTTGAGGCATTGGGAATGTTGCTTTTATATGTAATGCTGTGTGTCGATATATATGTATTAAAACACTCAATGAAAGGTGTGTGTCGACACATAATCTTACAGAAACACCATAACACAAAAATTAGGGCTGTATGTTGACACACATGGCAGTTTTTGACTGTTATTTTGCACTTTTTTGTGAAGTTTGGGAAATGTTTTTTAGGTCTTTTTTGAAGGGTTGTATTTCTTTCTACAGACTTCTATTAATCTATATAAAGACCCGCCAAATCGATATTAAAATTAGCCGAGATTTATATTGTAGAATGGGAAAAAAAAATGTGAAGAACGAACAAAGATAGCAAAGAGCATGTCACGGACATAGATATATGCATACGTCAATCCCTGTGTCATAAAACAAAGTTGGTGACGCAATTTTCTCAGCGTTCAGTTTCTCTAACGTTATCATTTTTTTCGTTAATTAGCAACAGAGTCGCAGTACATAGCGGGCAACTCGTTCAAGCGAACCCTGAGTCAACCCATAAAAAAATGGGACCAAAATGACAAAACCGAACAAACGGGAATACAAGTAAAAACAGGCAAAATACAACGAGTCTCAAACACCACTAGGTAAGACACAGAAACGTGGCCAACCAAAAGACAGGAGCTTTCCTAACATTATCATATATACAACACATTTGTTCGTGATGAATTCAACAGTCTTTCTTTAAATTTTTACTGCAAAGCTAATAAAAAATAAAGAGAAAGTTTTTAATCTCAATTCTCTCACTAGAGAACTAAAAAAAATAAAATAATTGAGAAAATGTAAAATATCAAAACTAAATAAAACCACTAATTAGCTGTCTTCTGTTTATGGAGGAGCTTTTCTAGCTAAGTTTAAAGCCTTAAATAAACTAAAATAAAAATAAAACCAAAATAATTTTATCTAAACACAGCTCCTATCTTCAAAATAATTAAAATAATGATAAATCTAACAAATCTTGCCTAATATAGCCAATCCGCATCTTCCCAACTAGAAGTAGAAGACTCTTGCAGGGATCAAAGGTTCTTAGTCGCCCGTCTCCCTGCCCGCCAAGATACAGGCTGCATCATTAAGACTGTACATGTAAGTCTAGTAAGAAATCTCATATTGCAGTTGTAGTAGAGAAGATCAATATATAAATCTAGTAGATTGCTCTGCCTAATGTCAATTGGTTTTAAGATAGAACCCCACCTTAAGCTTATATATGGATTTCATATATGCTAACTCTGTGAGTCTGCTCTAAGGTATAATGAACTTAAAAGTTCAGCTAGTTATATCACGAGGTCTTAGTCTAATGATAGAACACTGTCAGCATCCTTTTTTTAAGATAAGAGATCATATAGATCAAGTTCAGTGTTGGTCTCGATATTCTTGGGCCCAAAGCAAGTTTGATCCATTGACTGCTTTTGGGTAGCCGAAATATTTTGATCATCTTAAACACACCTTGAATTATCTACTTTGAGTTATTATATCAAGCAATGTATGGGTTATTCATATTATGCCTGCAAATATGCAAATATTTAATGAATTATATATATTTTGTTATTTCTTCAATTATGAATAGTGATGTATAATATATAGAAGCAACATGATGGTATAACTAATTGCAAATGCAAACCTGCAGTAATTTGGAGGTACTAAGTAATTTTTTTCAATTGTTTAAGATCTTAAATGGTCCTAGTCTGGCTTGCTCAGTTTCAAACCAATCAAGTGGATTTACTCGGTTTCAAATTGAAGGACTAAAGTTTCGGTTTTGTTAGTGCAAGTTTTTTTTCCTTAAATAAGCCAAATACGACTCGAAACTAGAATCTTTTGTCTTAGAGTCTTAACCATAATAGTATTTTGCTACTAAATTAAATTCTTATTAGCAATTTTTATCAATGCCATTTCAAAAAGAGTTCTAAATTTCATGGGTTCATGGGCCCAGACCATCTTCGGGCCAAATCTTAGGCCCATGTATTTGTTGGACCATACTGGTCCAATTCAAGTTAACCATACCATTTATAATTTAAATTATATTATGTCATAGGCCACAATATATATATATATATATATCACACAGTAAATAACATAACTATAGAAATGGGTTAAAAGTTTCAAGATGGGTAAACTAGTCCAAAAAATTAAAATTCAACACCGTTATTTAAACTGGTTAAACATGTTGACCCAAATTCAATCAAACTCCAAAAACTGCAACCCAAACCCGCTATTTTTGTGTCATGTGCTCAACCCCAAAATTGCAACCTACGAGGTCCAAATATAAGCGCAATTGGCATTCCATTCTAAAACTAATTGACACTAGATGGAGTAGTCCAGTAAACTTATATATTGATCTCTTCTCTTTCATAACTCCTATATGAAATTCTTACTAAACTCATATATGAAGTCCTTAACACCATCTTTGTGTCGTGTTGTGTTGTATCAGATTTTGCTAACTTTGACTAATATCATGTTTAGTGAGTTAGTGCCCTTGGTATATTTTGTTTACATTCCAATAAAGACCAAATTTTTGAACTCAAAAGGCAACGGCTATGCGTTGGTCAATTCAAATTTTTGGGCCTGGGCCTGGGCCTGGTCAGCAAATGTTGTCCACATGAACGTGTTGAAAAGACAAATTCACATGATTCTTGAATCTAAATTCAATCTTAAAACTTTGAATTCTAATCCACCCTTACGGTATGTAAAGACCGGTGAACCGCTTTTCGATTGGTGACTCTAGAAAAGGCTACGAGAGTACCCTAGTTTTCTCTAATCCGCTCGAGACGTAAAAAATAATTGAGAGAGTTATCAGAGTCCTCTAATTTTCACGTTACAAGAACAAGAGTAGAAGATGGTGACTTTAGAAAGAGAGTTGAGTGTTGGGAGTATCTTACCTCTAATCAGTCGAATGACTTGTAACAAGAGCGAAGAAAATTTTATTTACAGGCACAAAGTCATAACCATCTTCTAAATCAACTTCTGTATTCAATTCAATATTTTCGTATTTCGGTATTTGGTTCTCTAAATATTATCAACTGTATTGTTAGAGTATAGAATCATCCTTAAGCTTTAATTCATCAACTTAGCCTTTTGGAATGGTTCGGTCTTATTGTACCATAGCCTTGTTGACCAAGAAGTCATGAATTTGTATCCCAACAACCCCGACTTTTAATATGAACATAATTTAAGTACAAGGTAAGAGGTGGACCTGTGTAATATCCATGCTTAAAACCCGTTGAATACTCGTAGGAAGGGGATAGTTAGTATAAAACTATTTATAAACCTTCACCCATCAAGAAAATCTTGTATAATAATGATGTTCCCCAGATTTACTTTGGATTATACGATTGCAATTTGCATGGCATTGAACAACGTGTTGACTTTGTATTTATTTTTTTATTAAATTAATAGTCTCTAATTATTTATTTATATATGTGCAAGTTGAGGAGTTATTGTATTTGGAGAAGGCTAAACGTGTGACTTGTGGTCACCAGGATAAGACCTAGTCTCTCCTGTTTAGTTTTTAACTTTGCTTTTAAAAAATTATCTAAATTTTTTAATTTTTTAATATCATATTTAAATATTAATTTTTATTGATGTAAGATTTAAAAAAAAAAAAAAAGAAAATAATTTTAAAATATTTATGCCATGGTAGCAAAATTGCGAATGTTAGCAACCCTCTCTAATATGTTGGATCTAGTTGAATTGGAGAAGGCGAGGGGGTGCGTTTGTTATGGACTCACATGTGAGGGGGGGAATGTTGAGGGCTCCACATGTGAGTATTGTCGAATCCCACATTGGAATTGAAAGAAAGAAGAGATCACCTTATAAGCCTAGTAAGTTACTCCACTTAAGGCCAATTAGTTTAAGGATAAAACTCCATTTGAGCTTATATGTAATTTCATATGTTCCAATTTTGTGGGTCGGGCCTAAAAGGCTCGGTGAAATTTGACGTTAAGGTGTGACATTAGAAAATTTTGAAAAATTAGGAGTGACGTTAAAAAATTAAAAAATTTGGGTGATTTTCTGAAATCGTACCTAAAATTCAGATAGATTTTAGTAAAAAATTCTTGCCTTTTTCTTTTACACAAAAATATTAAGGGATTGTTTGACCATACTTATTTTCTTAAAAAAAGATACATTTTCTTGAAAATTTTGATTTTCTGGATTATTTAGTTTTTGGTTTGAAAAAAAACCCTCAAATTAAAATATATTTTATAAAAATTATTTCTTAAAAGCAATTTCTTCATATCTTAATCGAGTAGGCTCTAACCCCTTCTTTGGCAAAGGGATAAAAGGGGGCAAAAAGGAGATAATTTAGGGCTAGCAAAATCTGACACGATACGATAACACAACACAGACACGACACAAAGATAGCAGGTTTGGATCGGGGTTTTGAAGCTGGGTTGAATTTGGGTTGACCCGTTTAATCCCTTTAGGTAATTGGGTTGAATTTGGGTTTGACCCGTTTAATCCCTTTAGGTAATTGGGTTGAATTTGGGTTTGACCCGTGTAACCCGTTTTCGACACAATTGACTCGTTTATATAGTTATGTTATGTAGAGTCGGTTCCCAAAATAATGCTAAAAATTTTAAAAATTAAAAAAATAATGCTAAAAAAAAAATATTTCCAAATCTACTGTTGAACCGCCTTTACTAAACGCGGCTTTGATAAACCGGGTCCAAAAACAGCGTTTAATATTGGCATAAACCGCTTTTTAATAACGCGGTTTTTTGTTGCTATAACCGCGTTTTTATGACCCGGTTTACTAGGTTTATCTAATTCACGCGTATTCTCTCCGCTGCTTTCACCGTCTCTCTGCCTCTTTCTCGTTAACCCACCACCAGTCACGTCGTTCGCCTCCTCCTTTCTTTTGCTTATACACTGGAGATCTTTAAGTACTATTATTGGAGTTATTTGACCTCCACTTATGATATTGGAGCTTCATTAAGAGAGACATGGGATCAATGTGATAATCATCACAAATTGCGGCATAATAAAAACTATAAACGAACAAAAAATTGAAAAATTGCGGCATAATGGTAAGTATAAGTGAAAAAAAAAGGGGCTTTTGGATTGCTGACGTTAAACCGCGTTTTATAAACGCGGTTTATATGTAAACCGTGTTTAGTAGACGCGGTTCAGTGGTAAACCGCGTTTAGTAGACGCTGTTTATATTAATATAAACCGCGTTTAGTAAATGCGGTTTATACTAATATAACCCATATTTTTTTATCCGATTTTATTGAAATTTAAACGCGTTTTGCAAACGCGGTTCAACAGTAGATTTGGAAATATTTTTTTTTCAGCATTATTTTTTTAATTTTTTTATTTTTTAGCATTATTTTGGGAACCGACTCTGTTATGTATTTAAGTAATACATTATTGTTATTATATATATATTTTTTTAAGTTAAAATAATTTGAACTATATTTAGTAATATTAATTTCATGACTTATTTTAATAGTTATAAATATAACAAGTATTTATTAGTATTATCAATCATGAAGTGCATTATTAACATGTTTATAAATTAAAAGACTAGCATTTAATTGGAAAAAAAGTCACCGATATAATTAAATGGGTAATCTACGGGTTACCCGTTTAATAATTGGGTTGGGTAAGGATTGAGAGTTCCTAACGAGTTTAATAGACGGGTCAAGTTTGAGTTGACCCCATTCTTAAGACCCCTCGTATAGCATGAACACGAACACAACACGACATGACATGACATATTTGCCACCCCCAGGGCAATTGTTTACTCTATGTGACAAATACTTTTAAGAGGTAAGGAGGGGTAATAAGAGTAAAAACTAACCCCCCCACCCCATTTTCTTTAAACCCCAAATTGGATATAAAAGGACGTAAGGTAAATTTTTTTTAAATTTTGGATAATTTTTTTCTTTATTTTAACTATAACTCTCTTTATCCTTACCTATTTACCCAATTATCAAACAAGAAAAACTCACTTACACTACGTCAAAATTAAGCTATTGGGACATCAAGCTAGCAACACAGCCAACTACGACACTAATAAAAGTGTTATTAGGATGGCTAGATACGTTTTTAAGCATAACAAAAGCTAAAATCTAGTGTCAAAATAGACTTTTTTTTGTAATATACTCCTCTTAATTTAACATATTCAAATAATAATAGGATATTAGTTCACTCTCCTCTTCTTTACCTCATTTTACTCGGTTGCCAAACATAAAGCTTTGTTTGGTTGGATATAAATCTTATTTTAATCTGCAGTTATTATGTATTATAATAGAGAAAATAATTTTACTAGAGAGTAGTGGCCCCCCTCTCACCCTGCTACTCCCAGCTGTCCTTGAGCCTTACACTCTACCTCAGACACAAGGTCAGACGACAACGACGACAACAACAACAATATATCCAGTGTCTCATGAGCTCCCACTTGCGTAGAGTCTGGGAGGAGTAGGATATAAGCAGTCTTACCCCATCAGGGTGAGACTCGGACGAGATACTATTTCCTAGGACCCTCAACCTGATATTTGATGGTTTTGATAGTTATTATAGATATGAAGCGTCTGTATGAAAAGCATGTAAAGTATAGTTATCATGTTAGGCTTAAAGAGCATGTAAAGTACAATTATCATGCTAGGCAAGTATGCATGTAAGCATATGAGCAAGTAAACAAACAAACAAACATGTTAGCAAGTAAGCATATACGCGTAGAGGTATGGAAACATGGGGGCAACGAAGCATAAAAGCATAGAGACATAGGGACATAGGAGCCAAAACAGAATGTAAAAGGTAAAAGGTAAAAACAAAGAAGCATGTAAAGAGATTAGAGAGTGTAGAGAGAGTGTGTAGAGCGCCTGAAGCGTATAAGCAACGAGGGAGAAAGAGAGAGAGGAAGTAGAGAGAGAGAGAGAGTATGGGCGTGCCGGTTAAAATTTCTAAATTTGAGGGGCCTTAAATTTTTGAGATTATAAGTTTTAAAATATTAATTATTAATATTTTGAATTTTATGATTAAAATTTTTATAATTTATTATATACGAAGGGTTTCTTTTTAAAATTTTCGCCGGAGGCCCCAAAAATGTTAAAGACTACCCCTGTTTAAACATGCTTACTAATAATTATATGGAAGCTCTGTTTGGCTTAGTAAAAGTCTTCTCCTATTTTACTTTTGTTACTTGATGATATAATTGAGACAAACGAATAATTTTGTAATATAAATAGGGGCGAAAATAATCCAATTAAGACAGAAAATGGAGAAAACAGAGCTCGAGAGCAATTGGGCTACCGGGCAAGCAGCTATACCATTTGATTTTAATTAGAATTTAATTTTGTAGTTTAATTAGGTTTAAGTCATTTGTTTAATTAACATTTTATTTGTTAGGTTTAATTTTACTGAATCATGTAATTAGGTCTAGGTTTTTGAGTTATGTCATGATTATATTAAGTATAATTAGAGTTAAAATAAGATTATTTTTAGAGTTTAATCTAATTTATGTGTAGGTTAGATGAGTTGTCATAAATAGGCCATTTCTTGATTATTTCTTTGAACCTTTGATTTTATTAAATTTTTTTTTTTGTGGTTTCTTTCTTATTCTTTAGGTGAGAATTAAGATCAAACCTTCTAATTTCATTATTCTTCTCTTGCTCGAGCAATAAAAATTAAAAAATGTTGTTAAATCCTTCCCTTTTTTCCTTCTGCAATTTGACAATTTGCATCATTTTAAAATAAAATTACTCCTACTTTTGACCCTTCTCGAACCTTCTACTCTTCCTATTTAAATCCAACCTCAAACATGCTAAATAACAATTTCACGTGAAAGTAGTACAATTCTTTTTAGGGCTACGGCCCCTTTAAAAATAACCTCTTTATAGGATAGCATCCTGTACAGATAAAGTTGTGTATATCAATCCTCCCCAAACTCTGACTTAGCGAAGCCTCTTTAAGACGCTGAACTATTATAGTACCATGAAAGTCATTTATGAAATTATACGAAAAGAATTACAGCAAATATTTTACTTAAAATAATGGGAACAAAAAAGAATTCACTTAGAAAACATTTTTTTTAACTTTTTTTTTTGTTTTTTTGTTTTTGGGATACATATTGAACCAGTGACTCATTGGCAAGTTTTATGGGATGGTAAAAGAACGATACGAGTACAAGATTCATACAGAAGACACTGATAGTTTGAAAATTCAAAGTTTAGAAAGACTCTAGGAATAATTAAGAATATTTATTTCCTATTCACTAAGCCTTACGCTCGATCATAAGATCGGTATATAAGAGGTTCATAATATAAGTTTAAGTAGAGTTTCATGCCAAAAACATTTGACATCGGAAAGAATAATTGAGTATTCTTATATGTTGATCTTTTTTGCCGCACAAGACCAATGTGAGTTTTCTGACAAGACTCATATAGAGTTCTTAAGCTCTCCTCATGTTTAGGAGTTATTTAATCACATCCCTTGCCTTCTCCGGTGCAATTGGATTCAACATTCAATTGGGAGATGCTAGAAGCAACAAATTCAAATGCACCCCTCTTTTTTAGGACAATGTTGTATCAAACAAGAGTTAAAGATCATCCATCTGCTTTGATAACAATACATCAGGCCTTAAGCCCAATCCACATAGTTGGCACATAAAAGGTCTATATATAAGCCGAAGTAGAGATTCATCTTAAAAACAATTCGCATTAGTCAGAGTAAACCACTAAATTTATATATTGATATCTTCTGTATCACAATTTCAATATGGAAATTCTTATCAAACTCACATGTGGAGTACTTAATAAGTTAGTCAATCCGCGTCTTTTCCAAATGAGCCTGCTAGGTCCATTTGGAGGGAGATGCATATGTACATAAAAACAAGAAAAATGAAACAAATTAAGGCAAGATAAAGACTTGCATCATTTGCAACTGTGGGGAAACTTATTTCTTCCTATAAGAATCTACATGGAAAACCAAATCAATGTAAAAGAAAAGGGGAAAAAACAAATTCACATATATATTTCTCAGGTTGTCCTAACAAATTCCAACAGAAACTCTATTTACTTTCTTTTTCTCTTCGAATTTCTTTTCTCCCATTTTCAATAGAGGATATTACATAGAAACAAAGACACCCAAAACCCCGTTCCAGTGGCTAAGACTCTGTTTGATATTATTTTTTATTTATAAATTTTGGTTTTCCTTAGAAAATAAAAACCATAGTTTCTTTCTTGAAGTGAAAATTGAAAACTAGAAAAAAAAAATTAAGAAAAATGAAATTTTGAACTAAGTTTTTAATTTCTCAAAATTAAAAATTACAAATAAAAAATAATATCAAACAGGATCCCGGATAATGGAGTGGGAGGCTGACCTTACAAAATCAAATGTCTCTGGGAGTTGCAGCGGCTTTGCCGGACCTTGGTTGCCGTAGCAACTCTATCAATGTCTCTGCCTGTCACCCACAATCCCACACCACATTAGTTTAATGCTATAATCACGCACGTCAATGCTAATTAACATATCAAATACCTCCACATATTAAGGAAGGATAATGTTTTATATAAAAATAATTTCAGTATCTACCACATGCATGTCTGTTAATAAAATTGTCATTTCAGGGACGCTGAGAGTGAGAACAGGTGAGAAAGGCCAATACCGGGTACTGTGTACACGTTGGATATATGTTAGATGCCCTGTGTGAAGTCGGAAGAAAAGGCCACTAGTGGATATATGTTAGATTGATTTTTATTTCATTTGGGAAACCATCGTGAGTGTGCCCCATTGGTGGCGTCTCCTTACCATGAGTCTTCACCTATGGGTTGGGAGTTTAATTCTCGCTAGAGAGTGCCTTGACTTACCTGCTCATAGAGATTGTGGGCTTCCTAATGGGCCGGGATTTACTAGGGCAACCTAGGTTCCTCGTTACCAAAAAAAAAAAAAACACAAAAGAAAAGGCCATTGGTGGGTTCAATCCATCCTTAAGCTCTAAGAACCTTTATGACTAGGGCATCTGATTACACGTGAGAATCGAGTTATTCACCCTTAATTTTTCTCACCATTTAATACCAAGTTTCTTATTATAGGCTATGAATCTCGGATATCCCTATGTCACATGCCAGTTGGGATATAAATCACACACATTTAATGTGCTCTTCTTTAGAATCCCCAAACTTTATGTGCTCTTCTTTAGATCGTGACTTCAACTCTAATCTAAAGAACTCTTTATCAACAGTGTCATATATCCTAACAACAATGTGTGACAAACATGATGGAACGAGAGAAGAACTAACAAAAACCAGCTACATTGAAAGCTTAATTAGTAGGCCTCTAATCCTACAAGCTACCAAGTACTAATGAGGACAGAGTAGTTGTGCCACTCACCTATGTAAATTCCTCTGGTTTGTTCAACTATACTACAAAAACACATTCACTTTGAATCAACATGTTCTATAGATAATACTTGCCTTTTTGAAGTACTAGAGACATCACAACTTACATTAGATGTATCTAAATGGTACAATAGCACTAGAAATTTTAACCAATTATCTAAAGCTTATAAGCGGCTAAGTATGCCTTTGTTATGTAACGGTTAAAGTATTATCTCTACCTTGGTGGGTGACTACCCTCATGGGACATTCCACTTCTTGCCCGACCACAAGTAAGAATGTTATTTTGATCAGTGTTGTTAAGGACTCCACGTGAAAGTTATTCTGACTAGTGTTGTTAAGGACTCCAGGTGAAAATCTAGTAAGAATTTCACATGAGAGTTATGAGTGAAAAAATATCAATATATAACACTATTTAAGCTACTCCACTTAATGTTAATTGGTTTTAGAATTAAACCCTACTTGGGCTAATAAGTGAACGTTATATGTGCCAACTCTATGATTAGGACTTAAGACCTCATAAAGTTAAACAAGAGCATAGAATCATTCTAAGTACTTCACCCAACGGATTAAACTTTTATGGTGATTGATTTCTATTGACAATAATATCAAAATGTTGTCAATCAAAAGCTCATAAGGTCAAATCTCTACTCCCCTCCAGTCTTAATACTAGAGCTATCTCAATACAAGACTTAAGATAGGTCTATACACTATACACGCTTCAAACTAGATGCACATTTGCATAAATGTTATACAAAAGTATAAAATCATTCTTACAACCTTTACCCAACAACTCAAGTTTCCTCCACACTCACATCTCCATCTCCAAAGTCCAAACTACTTTTCTACCCAAAACCAACATTTCTAGTGCCCCAAGGGCGCCCGCCTAAGCAAGGTCGGGGGGTGAATGTATGCAGTCTTCCCCCTTTAGGGTGAAGGGAGACTACTCCTTAGAATCCCCCAATCTAAAGGGTGCAACACGAGGACTTCCCAGAAGGTCATCCATATAAAGAACTTAAATATAACTCATACAGAGAACTTTTTATAATAAAAATAATAAATCAAGCTAATCCTTTGCTTAATTCTGCAAGCCAATAAAAGCAGAACCTACCACAGATTAGATAGTAGTTTCACCGTCCACTTTGCTTTTCTCTCCTTATAGGAAAACCATTTGAAGGTAACACTTCATTTAAGTTTGTCTGATTATTTTTCTAATAATTTTTTTGTAGGGTTAGGTAAAAAATTCAACACCTTGACCAGGGCAACAGGTCCCCCCGATCTACTAGACCAATGCTTTGCAAATTTAACAATGTACCTATTCACCAACAATATATATTAAATTATTAAATTATAAATATGTAAGGACAATGTTATTATTACACAATTCTATATCATTATTTTTTCTCAGTAGTTGTATTAATTTAATAATGGTAATCCTATTTATAGTTGTCTGATTAAAATAATTATTTCTATTAGATACTTAAACCAATAGATGTCTAAATTAAATGAAAACGAAATAAATATTTGCGCCAACAGAAATTAGTATACCAAGTTACCAACCACCATGTTGTTAAAAAAAAATTAAAAAAATTTACCAACCACCGGAATCACAGAGACGTAGAAAATCTAAATTATATATATGTTTTTTAAATAAAAAGTTATTTACACCAAAGTCCGTCATTTAAACGAATCCCAAATTGTGCTAAGCGGGAGCCAACCCTACAAGCACTAATGCATCAGATCCCATTAGAACTTTAAAATTAAGCGTATTTGGGCAAGAGTAGTATCAAGATGGGTGACCTCCTTAGAAATTCCCGTGTTGCCAACCCTATAAGGTTGGGGATCCTTAAAAATAGCCTCCCGGCAGGGTTATACCCTGAAGGGGTAAGGCTGTATACATCCACCCCCAGACCCCGCATAAGCGGGAGCCCTTGAGGCACTAGATTTGTTGTTGTTGTTGTCATCAAATTGTGCTAAGCTATTACTAAAATTTTTAGTGGTTTAGGGATGAGTTGAGTTAAATTAAGTAATGGATTGATTTGCAGTGGTTTGCTTGCATCTAATATGATAAAATGACTAAATTTATACAATATAAATCGTATATGATTAAATTAATATAATTAAAAATATAAGAATTAAATTTAGAGAATTAAAAAAGGGCAAGCTGAAAATATCTTACCTTCTTCTTGGCGCGGCTAGTGCCGGACTCAGAAACCGCCACCAATGGCGGAATAGCACCTTCACGCGCCACCATCGTCCGGTAAAGCACACTATCCTCACACAAGTGCAACAAAATCGCCACCGCAATCTCCTTCTGCCGCTGCGTTCCGACCTCCAAAATCTCCACCAACACCGGAATCCCTCCCTCCTCCACCACCACCGCCCTCGCCTCCGCCACCGTAACCACCACGCTCAAAACGTATGCCGCCTTATCCACCATGTTTGAACTCAAATCCGCCATTAATTCCACCAGTGGCTTCACAATCCCTGCCTGTACCGCTCTGATTCTGTTCTCTTTCAATGAACATAGCGAGTATAACGCCGTTGATGCGTCTTTCTTTCCTCGGTAGCCGCCGGTTTCGAGTAAATTGATGAGTAATGGAATCGATCCTGACCGTCCGATCGCCGATTTGTACTCATCGATCTGAGATAATCGGAGCAGCGCGCAAGCGGCGTTCTCCTTCGCTGTCGATGTTCCGACTTTCAAAACTCTCACTAGCGCCTTAATCGTGCCGCTCGACGCCATCGACTCCTTGTTCTCGTCGCAGAGAGAGAGATTCAAAATGGCGGTTACCGCGTACTCTTGAAGCTGAAGATCAGAATCCGAGGAGATGAGATTAACCAACGGCTTGATCGCGCCGAATCGAGCAATTTTAAGCCGATTCTCGGGCTTGTTCTTCGCTAATAGCCGGATTTCCATGGCGGCTTGCTTCTGCTCGTCAATAGAGGAGGATCGGAGCTCCGATACAAGGTGCCGAATGAGATCGTCGGAGTTATCAGCGGCGCAGGAGAGCCAAAGCTGGCGGCTTGCGGTGGAGAACTCGCCGGAGCGATCGCTGTTGCACTCGCTGAAGGCAGAGGAGGAGGAGGAGGAGGTGAAGGTTCTGCCGATGAAGGAATCAGTAGCCGGAGGATTCATCGCCGGAGAACTCAGGTCATGAAGGAATCTCCGGAGAATCTTGGATTGGAGAAGAGGGACGGTTACTGGAAGATATAGCAGGAAGAAGAAGAAGGGTCAAGAGTTAGCGAGGGAGGATGCATAACACGTGCAGGGTGGCCGGAGAGTTAGACACGTTCAGAGTGTTCCTTTTTTGAGCATTGTTCAGAGTGCTCTTTAAACGCGTGCACTTTTGGTTCTCCATTTTTGTTTAATAAAAGAAAAGGTAATGTTACTTTAATAAATTATTATTATCCAAGTAAATTATTATTTTTAAAGTAACATCGGACCTTTTAATACTTGTAAATTATATTATTATTTTGATAATAATAATTTTTATTCTAATAATAATAACTTTATAAAAAGTTTCGATATTGATAATTTAAAATAAGAATAAAATTGTCTAATATATTTAAAATTTTTACTTTTTCCCCACTTTGTCTTGTATGGGAGGTAAAGAAACTAGGGGAAAGGGGAGGTAAGGACGATAAGTTTTAACCCCTTAAAAAACTCGAGAAAGAAAAATTGAATCTAGAAAAACAAACTAAAGATTTCAAAGTTCCCAAATCTCAAACTAGACAAATCTCGGCCTTGAACAAAAACAACCTCAAGCTTAGATAAAATTACCTCGAACTTGAACAAATTGACCTGACTCAAACAATCAAACTTGAGTGGGAATTTCGAACAATATCTGCCTCATACGCAAGCACATCAAACTCGAGCAATGTAAAACAAGGTGAAATTAATTAGTAGAAAGCGAGAGATTGTGAATTAGAGATCAAAGCAAAAAATTAATGTGCAATGGAATTCATCACTACCCTAAGTCCTTTATGCCTGTGCATCGATACAATAAGACCAACCCGCAATCTAAATTTTGGGTAAACATTGCGCCTATTGCTAAATTGTACTCCTGAGTGGAGGAATAGAATACACAAAATGTGCTCAGTAATGGAAGAAGTACTTGAGCTACCAAGCCAAACCATTTGAGTTACTATCTAGCCCTATTGAACCATTTTCAAGCTAATACAAAGCCATCCTTGAGCAATTAGTGAGCTTTTAACAATCCCAAGACTAGAGGTGGCCAACGGGTCAGGTCGGCCCGGCCCAATGGGGGCTTTGCCCCCCAACATTTAGTGCCTGTTTGAGCATTATAGCATATTTTATAAATGTATTTTATATTTATATTGTTATATTATATTTTTTAATACATTTAATTTTATAAAATATATTTGTAATTTTATAACGTACTATTATATTATTATAGTTGTATTTTTTAACAAGTTATAATACATTTCATTTTATAAAATATATTTATAATTTTATAAGACACTATTATAATTGTATTGTATGTTATATATATATACTTAAAAAAAAAAGAGGGTCGGGCCGAGTTCCATGGGCCAAGGCTAGGCCTAGGCCCAGCCCAGACCGAGGTTGGGCCCCCCAGGACTGGCCCATCCACCTTTACCCACAACAAGCTCTTGGTAAGCCATTATCAAACTATTACCAAATATTAACAATCCGAGCACCTATTCTTTGAACTCGGCTCATTTAGCTTATCAAAACCTACTCAAACTTGGGTTTATAAGCTATCAAGCATCCAAAATGAACACAAGCGATCTCTAATTAATTTGAAACAAGAGTATTTCATCAAATGTCTGGTTTGTTTACAATCATATATACAGGGTTTTTCATAATTACTGCTCTTTCAGAGTTTATCATAATTATTCCTCTTACAATCATATAGTTCAGGCGATTGAGATTCGAACTTGTAATCTCTCGATCATCTAACCTTTTTGATTTACTTTACAATTTCCTACTTATCCCACTATAACTAAGCATTTTTCATGAGATATATTTGAAAAAATAAATAAAGATAGCTCTAATAATGCAAGGATCGCCCACCAAGGCCTTGCCTCAGTGGTAGGAGACAAACAAAGGAAAAGAGTGTTGCTTTAAGCCAAAAGGTCCGAAGTTCGATTCCTCCCTTGAACCTTTCCCTGATGAATCCTTGATGTTAGGCTCTGATGCCAATTGTTAAGATAATCTGGACAAATTTGATATACTATAATATCAATTTGTGAGGAAAAATCTTGAACAAACTTGATATACTCGGATATCAATTTGTTAGGAAATTAATACCTCCTTAATGTGGAACTTAACACCTCATAACTGGATTCGATTCAAATACTATAACAAACAAGAGAAGTAATTAACAGGATAAAAGACAACAAATGAAGAACATAGAAATTTACGTGGAAATCCCTCTTCAATCGAGAGGGGGGGCGGAGATGGAGAATCTTTATTGAGTATGAATAATGGAAGAATTACAAAAACACTTCCTCTGAACGAGGTCTATGGAGAATTACTAAATCACTTACTAAATCACTCCCTCTAAAATTTCGTAATGCTCTCAAATCAATGTGACAGCAGCTCTCTCTTAATTTTAGATTGGATTGGATACCTAAAACAGAAGCCCTGAGGGTCTATTTATACTGAGCGAATTAGGTCACGCATAATTGGGCTCCCGATCGATCGGCACCCCCTTTGCTGCTCCCATGCTCCAGCGCTGCACGTGATCGATCGGACATTCCCCAAATCGATCGGCTTGCTCATGGCAAGACTTATAACTAAATTACATAAATTTGAAGCATATTCCTAACACTTGACTTAACTGACTTTTATGGCATGAGGATCACCGCACGAGCTGAGATTTACTAAGTAACTGAGTTTCCCGTTGGCAAAAAAAATGCAAGGATCAAAAGCAACCATTTTTTCTTCAATTTTTATTTTATTTTATTTTTTTGGATTGAAAGTGTTGTGATTGCAGAGTGACCACAAAGGGAACGAGATTAGAACCATTTAAACCCATCAATTTATATATGATAAAAATCCTCCACTTATTTATCAGATGACTTACATGTGACTCTTATATATGTTAACTTTAGGGATCGAGCCTAAAGATACAGTGAAATTTAACACCTATAAAGACCACTTACTAACTAGTAGTTACACTTGATATACCTGGCAAAAATTATTTTATCAATTGTGAAAAAATAGTAATAGTCATCAAACATCGCACTAAAGCAATTTTATTTCTTCGGCATCATCTCCATAAAGAACCAAAACTCGAATATCTTACGGTACGGTAATCGTTAGTACTATGGGCAAATTAAAAGAAAGTTATAATTATCAAAAATCTATGATCCTCTAAAAGGCTTGTTACACTAAATGAATAACTAGATCTTTTTTCAGATCTCTATAAAATTTACCTTTAAAAATAAATATTGTTTTAATTTAATTATTATAATTTTTAAATTTTTTGCAAAAGATCACCTGATATCTAAGTAATTGGTAAAAAAAAATTTAACTTGCAAAGATAATTTTCTAAAAAAATTAACGCTACAATAATTTTTAAAAAAATTTAAATTAGTTTTTTTTCTAATAAACGCCCTTAAATATAGGTATATTTGTTCTTATTTTTTCAAAATCTACTAAATTATTTTTAATTATTTTACTTTTACTTTTTTGGACCAGCGGTGGGGCAAAGTTGCCACTACAACAAAAAAGGGCAATTCTCGGCGCATAATTATCGGCGTTTATACAAACGTCGAGAAATCTCGGCGTTTAAATGCGTCGAGACAAAGCGTCGAAAATTCTCGGCGCTTATAAATGGCGAGATTCTCTCCGGGTATAAATACCCCGAACAAACCCTAACCCTCATTTCTCGCGCTCTCACCGTCGTCTCTCACCCTCACCTCCCGCAAACCCTAACCCTCGTCTCTCACCCTCGCCCTCGCAAAGCACGTTCGTCTCTCACCCTCACCACCCGATTCCCAACCGCGTCGCCGCCGGCGTTCTCCTCTCACCGTCGCCGCCCGGGTTCACCTCTCACCGTCGCGCCCGGCTTCGCCTCTCACCGTCGCCGCCCGGATTCGCCTCTCACCGTCGCCGCCAGGGTTCGCCTCTCACCGTCGCCGCCAGCGTTCGTCTCTCACCCTCACCTTCCGATTTCACAGTTGGTCTTGCTTTGCTGTTAGTATGTGATGTCCTTGCCCTAGTTTCGGTTTTTATTTTTATTGGACTGTTTATTCTTCTACAAGTGTTATATCATTTGAGTTGGTTGAAGTAGTTTTATTATAGTTTTGTATTATCGTCGTTTCACACTTTCCCCTGCTTCATGCGCATCCTTAATGCTATGGTTCGAATGATTCTATCGTTGCATCTCATCATTTCAATTGATTAATACAAAAAATTATTGTTTTGACGAAATTCTTGTGTTACTGTGTTTGATTGATGTTTAAAATTATGTGTTGGTAGCGCTTGTGAGTTCAATTTGTTAATGTCAGGGAGATTAGATATCGATTTCATAATTTTTAAATTTGGAAAAATAAAACTTTGTTGTTGTATCCCTTGTTTAGATGGATCCTTCACATTAGAGAATTAAAATTGATTATAAGGAACTCATGTATCTTACTTTAATTTCTAACTTCTCCTAAGTCCCATTAATTATTTGTTTTTGTATTTGTATATATTTTGATTGGTTGATTAAATATTTGTCTTATGAACTCTATCTTTTTTCAATTTTTAGGTAATTTGATTGCACTACTTAATATTTAGAGATATGGATACGAGTTAGATCATGCAACCAAGGATTAGTCAAGCTTATATTGATGGTGTCATTGAATTCATTAAGTTGGCTAAAGAAAACCTTATAGAAGGAAAAGCTCGATGTCCATGTAATAAATGCAAAGTAGCCAAATGGTTCTCATTAGAAGATGTGGAATATCATATCCTTTTTAAGGGTTTTTGGCCAAAGTATAAGAAATAGATTTTTCATGGAAAAGAAGATATTGTTCAACAATTGAGATGCAATAGTCAAACATCTACCAATAATAATGAGGGAAGGGCCATAGGGCGAGATGATATTGGTGGATTACTACGAGAAAGTATCGGAGTTGATATTCCTCCCTCCACAAGTCAACCCCATTTGTCTGATGAACATGATTGGTCGGACCAAGTTCCTCTTGAACAACCCAACCAATCTCCTGAGGAGAAAGCCAAGTATAAGAAGATATTGGAAGCTTCTAATGAAGAACTATATCCAGGCTGTAGAGCATTCTCCAAATTGTCATTTCTTTTGCACTTGTTTCACTTGAAATATGCATAGTTGGTCTGCTGAGTCCTTCACGATGTTGCTAAGACTTCTTGTTGATGCATTTCCCCAAATTATGGTATTTCCATCATTTTATTATGAAGCTTAGAAAATAATCAATGAGTTGGGTCTTCGATATGAAAAGATTCATGCTTGTCCAAATAATTGTATGTTGTATTGGGGTGAAATGTCTGAAAAAGAGAGTTGTCATACATGCGGTACCTCAAGATGGAAGACAGTTAAGGGTAAGGAAGATGACAGTTGTAGTGATGAAACTATGTCAACCAAGAAAGGAGAGCCCGCTAAGGTTATGCAGTATTTTTCTTTGATTTCAAGGCTCAAAAGATTATACATGTCATCTAAAACAGCCGAAGATATGAGATGGCATGAGATAGACCGTTTGAAGGATGGGAAATTAAGGCATCCTGCAGATGGCTTAGCTTAGAGGGCATTTGATGCTCGGTATCCGGAGTTTTCTTCAGATCCTCGTAGTGTTAGGCTTGGTCTTGCTAGTGACGGCTTCAATCCGTACCGTCTTATGAATACTACTTATAGTACATGGCCAGTGGTGTTGATCCCGTACAACTTGCCCCCATGGCTATGTATGAAGCAATCGTCATTCATTCTTTCTTCGATTATTCCTGGGAAATCGGGCCCTGGACTTGACATTGATGTGTACCTACAACCATTGCTGCATGAGTTGAAATTGTTATGGGAAGGTATTGATGCATATGATGCCTATAGTGGACAAAACTTTAGGATGCAAGGGGCTATAATGTGGACTATCAATGACTTTCCTGCATATGCTATGTTGTCTGGTTGGAGTACAAAGGGCTACACAGCTTGTCCTTATAGCACTGAACATACACATTCTTATAAGTTTGGGGGCAAAATTTGCTATAATGGACACCGTAAATGGTTACCTAATAATCACCCTTTTCGATCTCAGAGTCAATTGTTTGATGGGACAATTGAGTATGCTTGTGCTCCTACTCTGGCATCAGGGACTGATATCTTGAAAGCACAAGAACAAGTTCGTTACAAGTACGAAAAAATCCAAAAGACTAGTAAGAAGAAAAGAGAAAGGCACCACATAGACAGTTCAATAGAAAGAGTGGACAATGAGGAAGTGCTTTGGAAGAAAAAAAGCATATTTTTTGACTTGCCATATTGGGAGTACAATCTCCTTCGACATAATCTAGATGTCATGCACATAGAGAAAAATGTGTGTGATAATGTTCTGGGGACGCTATTACATATGGAGAGAAATACTAGAGATGATGAAAGGCAAGACGGGCCCTTGAAGAAAGGAACATAAAGCCACATCTTTGGCTACAACCTCATCCTAATAGAGATCCGTACATGCCTCCAGCTTCTTACTATATGTCTTCAAATGATAAAGAACGGTTTCTAAGAGTTCTACAGAAACTTAGGATCCCAGATGGATATGGATCTAACATATCCAGATGTGTGAAGTTGAAACAAAGAAAACTCTTAAACCTTAAGAGTCATGACAACCATGTTCTTATGCAAGATATTCTTCCTATAGCTTTACGAGCATCCAATGCCACACAAGTCATTAAGTTGCTTTCAGAATTGTCTTCCTTTTTCAAATACTTGTGTTCTACGACCCTCGACCCAAATATGCTCGATCTTCAACAATCGAACATTATTCTTACACTTTGTGAGATGGAGATGGAATTTCTACCTACATTTTTCACAGTTATGGTTCATCTACTAATTCATTTAGTAGAGGAGGCTAAGCTTGGTGGGCCTGTTCACTATAGATGGATGTATCCGATTGAAAGGTTAGCCGATAATGCTTCATTTACTTTTATCTCTCATATTTGGCATCCAGTAATTGATCTCACATGTTGTTTATATTTATGTAATAAAGGTATTTGTCCCATTTGAAAGCATACGTAAATAACCAGGCGCGGCCAGAAGGGTCCACTGCTGAAGGCTACATCATGGAGGAGACTATTACATTTTGTTCTAGATACTTAGAAGGCGCTACGACCATTTTTAATAGACCCAAAAGAAATGATGATAATGGTTCAAGTATGGGTAAATACTTGTTAAAGTCTGGGGGTCGTGCAATTGGAAAAGAGAAAATTGTTCGCCTTGATATGAGAAGTAAGGAACAAGCGCATCGTTATGTGCTACTTCAGCTAGATGAAATCAAGGAACTTCATGAGTAAGTGTTAATAGAAGCAACTTTGTCAATATTAACTATTTTTGTTCAACCTGCTAATAATTTTCTTATTATAGTGAATTTTTAAGTGAAAAACGACGAGCATATTTCCATAGAGGTCGATCTAATGCAACATTAGAAAATCAGTGGATTGTTGAAGAGTTTTCTGAGTGGCTTCAAAACCAGGTTAGTATATTTTATTCGATGGTGAAGTTGATATTATATATTCACCATTAATTTTGATACTACCTTTTATTCTATTAAGGTGCACAAAATTGATGCAACTACCGAAGAAGGCCGATTGAGAAGGGCTTTAGCTGGTGGGCTAAATCAGTATGCTAAAAGAATGAAGGGCTTTGTCCTTAATGGATACAAATTTCATACAGAAGATTGTAAACGCTATATGAGGACACAAAATTCTGGGGTCATGGTCGTAGCTGATGGACAAGTTTACTATGACAAATTGACAGACATATATGAACTAGACTATTATGGGAGTTATAAAGTTGTCATTTTTCGTTGTGATTGGGTAGATATAAATAGGGGCTTAAGAACATTTAGAAATGATGGTGCTTGTGTAAACTTCTCTAAGTTGATGCATACGGGTCGATTGTTGAAAGATGATCCATTTGTCATCTCATCTCAAGCAAAGCAAGTTTTCTATATTCAAGATGAGATGCAAAAGGGATGGTATCATGTCATTAAGACTAAACCTAGGGACTTGTATGATCTAGGCGAGATTTGATCTTTGTTTTTTTAGAGTTGTGAAATAATGTTACGTGTTGTTTCATTTGTTCATGTATGTTAGTTTTCGTTTGTACGTGTTGTTTCATTTTGTCCATGTATGTTAGTTTTCTTTTGTACGTGTTGTTTTATTTTGTCCATGTATGTTAGTTTTCTTTTGTACATATTGTTTCATTTTGTCCATGATCTTTGTTTCATTATTGATTACTTGTTTTACAGAACATATTTGCTTCTCATTTTATTTTTGTACTTTCTATTATACATCTACTAATTCTTTTGTTTTTGGAAAAGCGGGGATTCACAATGAGGAGGTTTTTTAGAAGTGGCAAATCAGTGCAGTCCTCAACAGCAACACCGGAAAATGAAGGAGGTGATGACAGTCGGCCAAGACCGTCAACATCTGAAGCAGAGGGACCAGTCAGGGAAGCTGGTGTTTGGTCCACTGACGTGCCATTTGATGAGAGGGAGCTACTTCAACTTATTGGTAAATGTTTTCAATTTTATAGCATTAATTATGGTAATAATTTTTCAATCAATTAGAAAAGTAATGGTATATCTTAATCGTTAATAGATGGCCAAGGTAACTTGAGTACCTTAAGGACGATACCAATTAAGGAAGTATGGCATCTTCCTGAAGGTGTAAGAATTATTGTGCGGTTCAATGACCTACGCCAACCAATTAGAAAGGGTGGCGATTTGTTGATCCGGTTTATTGGAGAGGTTGCAAAAACGGGACGGTTTTGTCCGCTCGGAGTAAGAGATTGGCGTACGATGAATAACCAATACAAAGCAGAAGCTATTGAGGTTAGCCGAGTAAGTATTATTTATGTCTGAAGTTTACTTTATATATATGATATAATATGTATGTCTGAAGTTTTTAAACTTTATCATTGTATTAATTAAGGTTTTATACTCTTAATTGTGTTAATTTAATTCAATAGTATAATTGGCAATAGGTTCTTCTATCAAATTTTACTGTTCGAGTGAAATTTGGATATAGCACTGAAATGTGGTTGCTCTCTTACTAGTACAACTACTGCTTTATGCTTTCTTACTATTCCCTTGCCTTTTTGTGACATTATTGTTGGATTTTATGTTTTAGGGGAAATTTTCAATGCCCAGTGATGTATTGATTGATAAATCAATACTACAGCATCTTGACAAAATATGGAAGGGTTATAAGACGAGCTTGAAAGGGCAATATTGCCAAGGGAACAAAACTGAGGCTGAAGTTATTGCAACAGTGCCAAGAGGAGTTAATCGTGACCAATTGATAACTTTGGTACATTTTTGGTTTTCTGCACAAGGCAAGGTAAAACAATTTCTTTTTAAGTAATTTTTGATTGGTCAAAAAGGGGAAAACAGATTGATATTGATTATGAATGTAAAGTTTTTCTTGGATTGATGTTGATTTCCAATGTTAGGAGAAGAGTAAATGCGGCAAAGAAGCACGTGCCAAGCAGAATCAGTTTCATACGACTGGTTCAACAAGTTATGCCAATAAAAGAGATAGTTTTGTAAGGACTTCAGTATATGTTTAGTGTATTATTACTATCTACCTGTTAAATTAGTTAAGACTTATGTTGACGTGTTGATTGTAGGAAATTAATAAAGGGAGGAAGCCCACGAGTATAGAGTTTTACCAGGAAACTCATACCAGGAAAAGTGGTGGCTTTTTTGAGAACACGGTTTCACAAGAATTTATGGTGGGTTTTATTATTATCTCACATTTTTTTTAATTTAAATGTATTTAATGTCTTTTTCTCTTCTTTGTAGGATATAGCTAGAGAAATAGTTGAGGCTCGACTTGGATCTTCTTCCAGACCTCGATCAGAAATCGAGGAGGAAGTATTTGCAGAGCTAATGTATGAACAGGAAAATCCGGGCTATCGAGCGGTGGGCTATGGATTTGGCGTGAAGAGGAGTGATATATACGGAGTCAGAGGTGAACTAAAGAAAAAGGGACTCAACCGTACCGGTGATCATGTCGAATTACAAAATATGAAAATAGAATTGGCCAATGTAAAGCAGCAAATGAGAAGCCTCCTACCCATCTATGATGCTGTTTCTTCTGGCCAAGCATCATATGAAATGATAGCAGAAGGTCGAGCAATTATTACTGCGGTTGCTGATCCGGTAAGATAATCTATTTAATTTGTATTTGTTTGTACTATAATGCAAATAATCGCCTTTCTAATCCTTTGTAAATAATGAAATTGATGATGTGAATGATTGAGACAAAAGGTGGCATTGGGGTTGGTACTTTTGAGAAACTATATGAATTTACCATGTGAAGCAAAATTTTGGATCAGATATACTAAATCTATTGTGTTGTCTATACAGGGTAGAGATGAATCGGGATCAGGTGACGGTGAACCCCCAAATTTTTTTGCATCTCCAAGCACGCCAAGCTCATTCGGTTGATTGATATATTTGTGAAGAATGTACTTGACCAAGTTAGCATTGTATATATTTTTTTTTTTTGGTTATTAGATTAATTATGTTGATATTTGGAGTGGAAAAAATCTCAAATTTTGTATTGAACTATCAAAGTACATTGACAATGATGTAATATTTTGATTGTCGAATTCGGAATCTTATGAAAAATTTATCAGTTTAGTTGATATTTTTTTATTAAGTAATTTTGTATATATATATGTGTGTGTGTGTGTGAAAAATATGCACAAATAAATAGACAATACAGGCTGTTTATTAAATGTCCATGCTAAGAAGTAAAAATAGGGTATTTAAAAAACTCGAAAAATCTCGACAATAAAAAACGCCGAAAAATACCGGCACTTTTATTTTTCGGCGTTTTTTTTCTCGGCGCTTGTCCTAAGCACCGATAATGAAATTCTCGGCGCTTTTTTGCGCAGAGAATTCCAAAAAAAAGCGCCAAGATTTACCCTTTTTTGTTGTAGTGTGCTTTAGTTCTTTAGGTTTGAATAAAGCAATAATATCACAAAGTTTGAATTTCTAAAAGGGAATCGTTACTTGTAGAACAAAAATTATTATTATTAAGTAACTATATGACTTATAAAAGATGCAAAATTGTTTAGAAAGTAATGATCTTACTTTAGTAATAATATTTTTGCCTTGATAATAATACTACCCTTTCTAAAATAAAGTTTATAAATGATAAAAATATGTTATACTTCTCAAGTTGGGGGTTCTCGGACACAATCTCTATTTAAAGTAGCACCTTGAATGAGTAAGACTGCGTACATCCTACCTCTCCCAAGCCCTGCTTATGCGAGAGCCCTTGAAGTAGTGGCGGATTCAGAAATTTTGTTCACTGGGGGCGTGTACTATTAGTCGATTAAAAAATTTAACGAAGTAAGGTTTATATTTATAATAAAAAAAATAATAATGAAATATATAAATATATATGTACATATGTCACGTAAAGAGGAGAAAAATATGAGAGAATTGAGAAATAAAATTTTGGTTAAGATTTAGGTAGTTGGGGAGCACTTAAAGCAAAAATTATATACAAAATAAAAAAGAGATAATTTGTCTACTAGAAATTAAATTGAGTTTAATAAAAATAAATAAAATATACAAATAAATTATTAAAAATTGAGAATATATATATAACTTTCGGAAAATAATTATGTTAATACAACAACAAAAAAAGTTTCATATAAGTGAAATAAAAGTACAACTCAGTATTTTTCAAAAAAAAGAAAAATAAAAAGATTATGAATCTATTGATATTAGTATATTATATAGAATTTTATATTGATTGACGCTTAGTGGCCTTGAACCCTTGACCTAAGAAATAGTGAACATAACATTAACCATCAAGCTAGAGTGTATATTATGATAGGAGGCACCATTCTTTTTTTATTACCCATATTTAAAAATTATAATAAGACACTACTAATATTTGAGATTTAGCACATAGACCACTGGGGTCCCGTGCCCCCAGTGATACTTAGGTGGATCCGCCCCTGCCATGAAGTAATAGGTTTGTTGTTATTGTTGTTGCATTAAAAACATAAACTTAATATTTAAAAATTATTATATTTAGTTGATTTCTAAAAATAATAATAATTGCATGTTAGAACCCTGAGATTTTTTAATATTTATTTTTTTGTTCACAAACTTTATGAATAATATTTTAGTTTAAAAATTACATATACTAGTTTTGTTCCCGTACGATGTACGGGTGGTATTTATTAGTTACTGTATTTTGTAGCCCTAATTTTTTGCATCGAACTAACATGTTATTTGATCAATTGTCCACAATTTTGTTAAGTTTACATAATTTTCATAGTAGTAACTTGATTTAATAACCGAAAAATAACCCAACCTTATTAATATACTGAATTGGTGGTTAAGTGTGGCGAATGGTATGACGTTCCGGTTTATTTTGGTTGAAAAGTTAAAGTTGGGTATTTTTTCGGTATGGAAATGAAGTTGGATAATTTTCTTATAGAAAAGTTACAGCTGTGTTTGGGGCCGGTACGGGTATAAGTGGCCCCGAACTTATAATTTCATTATTAATACCTCTAAACTATTAGTAAAATTTAATATAACTGCCCTAATTTTTAATTTAATCAAAGATACTATAAAGTATTAAAGAAAAATATTAACGTACCTATATAATTGTAATTAATTGAGATTTGCTGCGTGGAAAAGGATGTTGGTTCAGGATGAAAAGATTTTTGTCCAATGCTCCCTTGATAAATTTTTTTTTGAACATTAATTGCTCCGTTGACGACCGAATCAAATCGAATACTAAAATAAAAATAATTTTTGATTGAAAAATATAAAGTGAACCATATTTGAAACTCTTCTAGAGGCATTTTTCCTAAACTAAGACTCACAAACTTTATAAATTGCCCACGATGCCTCCGGTATCTCATATATCTTCAATATTCTCCTACCACAATTACATGTGAATCTCTTTATATTTTAACATTTAACTTCATATTTTGAGTACACCAAGCAAAGTCGTAATAGATTAATTTTCTTATAGTACAAATACCATAAAGACCTCTCGAATTATACCATTAATTAAAATCAAAGTGGCACCGAACTTATAATTTCATCCTTAATGCCTCTAAACTATTGGTGAAAATCACTATAACTCATCTCATTTTTAATTTAATCAAAGATGCTATAAACTATTAAAGAAAAATAATAACGTACTAATATAATTACAATTAATTGAGATTTGCTCCATGGAAAAGGATATGGGTTGAGGATGAAAATATTTTTGTCAATTGCTCCCATGATGACCCAAATATTTGTTTGCGAAGTATGACGCATGTGTAGAATTTTGAACACTTGCTTGGTTATAAATATCAAGAAAATGATGTATATCTTGATATGGTGAACTTAAATGGTATTCAGTCAATTTCAATGAGGAAACTATTAGTGTACCGTAAAAGTTTTAAATAAAAAATATGACTGAGTGTATTTCCTATTTTAAGTCTTGAACAGGAAATTTATTTTCCCTTCTTTCTTTTGTGAATTTTTTTTCTTTATGGATTAAATATAGAAAGTCTTAAATTAAAATTTTATTTATTTTATTTAATTTTGGTTTGTGTTATTTACTAAAAAAATATACAAAAAAATTGGGTGATAAAATTGTTTTATTAATTTTTCTTGAAAAATAAAAAATAAGAAAAAAGGGAGATAAAAGGGGTATTTAAGAGTAGGATTGGAAAAAAAAAAAGAAAAATGAAAAAAATGTAAGAAAATATTAAAAAAATATGACTTAAAATATTTCCTACTTTAGCCTTAAATAGAAAATTTATTTTTCCTTTTTTAACTTTTCATATCTTATCGAGTTAAAATAAATCATTCCTTGTAGTAGCCATGCAAAATACCGCATTTCGTGGACTAATTATGAAAGATATTAAATTTATTTAATTTTTTTTGGTTCTTGGAGGTCTAACCCACGATCTGTTCTTGGATTACATAAAAGAAGTCTAAAATTAGAAATATATTGCTTCATGCAAGACTATACATTTGATATAGTGCGTTACGGTCTTCATCAAACTATCTAGCTATAACTTTTCTTCTAGAGAAGTTAGAGTTGGGTAATTTTGCGATTAAGAGATATTGAGATGGTAATGGGGCGGGTGAAATCCGCTACTCGTGGGTAGCCACCCCGTTTGGAGTGGGTACGGTATAAGTGGGTACCTGTCCTGGCCCACTCCATACCCGTCGTGCTTTATTTTGTATACAGTTAACATTAAAAGTAAAAAATACGTGTTTAAATTTAATAATCTCAATTATTTATTAATGTTATAAATAAATAATTTTTTTTAAAATAGTATTAAATAAGTAATAGGAGCGGGTATAGATAATCGTTCTGTGCTTGATGGCAATGAGGCGGGTGAAACCTGCGACTCGCAGGTAGCCACCCAGTTTGGAGCAGGTACGGGTATAAGTGGGTACCTGTCCTGCCCCACTCCATACCCGTCGCGCTTTATTTTGTATACAGTTGACATTGAAAGTGAAAAATGCATGTTTAAATTTAATAATCTCAATTATTTATCAATGTTATAAATAAATAATTTTTTTAAAAAATAGTATTAAATAAGTAATAAGAGCGGGTATAGATAACCATTCTGTACCCCCATTAAAGAGGTACGGCCTGGGTAATAGATACTCGCGGGCAATGAGGCGGGTAGGGGTATGGGTCTGTGTCCGCCGGGAGGATACGGGTATGCACTTCGTACCCGTGGCAGGAACCCTTTTTATTTTTTTATAGATTAAATACAAAATGTCTTAAATTAAAATTTTGTTTTCTTTTTTAATTTTTGAAACTTTAATGAATTAAGTTTTGTTGTATCTTAGTTTTGTTCTGTAATGTGTAGATCTTATAAACCAAAATCAAACTTCACATATCTCACCGGCTGAAAATAAATCCTTCGTTACCGTAGCCACGCGAAATACTGCATTTCGTGGACTAAATACGAAAGTCTTAAATTTAATATTTTTTTGGTTCTTGGAGGTCTAACCCGCGGCCTGTTCTTGGATTATATAAGAGAAGTCTTAAATTAAAAATTTATTGCTTTATGCAGGAATATAAGGTTGGCATAGTGCGCTAGGGTTTTCATCAAAATAACCCAGCTACAACTTTTGTACACAAAAATAATGAAGCCCTAAAAATTTGATTTTAAAAGATACTGAATTGGTAGTTCAGTGTGGCACATGATATGACGCTAGTGGGTAACCACTCCGTTTGGGGCAGGTATGGGTACAAGTGGGGACCTGGCTTGGCCCGCTCCATACCCGCCGCTTTTTATTTTGTACATAGTTAACCTTTAAATTAAAAAATACGTGTTTAAATTTATTAATCCTAATTATTTATCAATGTTATAAAAGAAATAATGTATTTAGTTTACAAATAAATATCAAAAAGGCAAAATAAGAAAAAAAAGGAAAAAGCAAAATAAGAAAATGTTAGGAGGCTTTTAAGAAAAAAAGAAAAAATGTAAAAAAAAAGAATTGGGGGTTAGGAAGCTTTTTAAGAGAAGAGGGGGGGGGGGGGGGGAACTTCACAATTATAATATAATACTAGTTTCATTCCTGTGTGATGCATGGATAGTATGTATTGATCACTGTATTTCATATCCGTGATTTTTTGTATCGAATTAAGATCTTGTGTGATCAGCTGTCCATAATGTTGTTTAATTTATATAATTCTTATAGTAATAACCGAAATAGTTTTCAGTAAAAAATAAGATAAACTATATTTTTCCTTTGAAGTCTTTAACAGGGACTTGAATTTTTTTTTCTTTTACCGATTTATTTTTTTTATGAATTAAACACAGAAAGTCTTAAATTAAGAACGTATTATTTTATTTTTTTTTATTATGGGAGGTATACTTGATTTTTTCTTATGAAAAAAATACGAAAAGTCTTAATTTGAAATTGTTGAAGGTGTAATCAGTATCATATTCTCGGATTACATAAGAGAAGTATTACAATAATAATATATTGGCTTAATATTTTCTTTATTATATTCGGTTATCGGAGACCTTTTTTTTTAGAACCCTTTCTATTTTTTTATAGGTTAAATACGGAAAGTCTTAAATTAAAAATATGTTTTCCTTTTTAATTTTTGGAACTTCAATGAATTAAGTCTTTTTGTACCTTAGTTTTGTTGTGTAATGTGAAGCGAAATGTCACACTTCGTGGACTAAATACAAAAAATCTATTTTTTTTTTTTGGTTGTCGGAGGTCTAACCTGCGCCCTGTTCCTGAATTACATAAGAAAAGTCTTAAAAAAAAAAATTTACTGCTTTATGCACAAATATACATTTGGCATAGTATAACACTTTGGTTTATTTTGATAGAAAAGTTGGTGGTGGGTAATTTTGTGAGTAAGAAATATTGGGATGGCAATGGGCTCCACCTAATAGGAGCGGGTATAGATAACTGTTTTATACGTACATTAAAGAGGTACGGGGTAGGTAATAGATACCCACAGGTAATGAGGCAAGTAGGGGTACACACAAATAATTTGGAAGGTACACAATATCTTTATGGTATTTCATATAAATGAGTTTAGGGTCACTTTGATTTTGATTAATGGTATAATTTGAAAGGTCTTTATGGTATTTTGTTATCTCATATATCTTCAATATTTGCCAACCACAATATCTTTATGGTATTTGATATAAATGAGTTTAGGGTCACTTTGATTTTGATTAATGGTATAATTTGAAAGGTCTTTATGGTATTTATACTATAACAAAATTAATATATTATGACTTTGCTTGGTGTACTCAAAATATAGAGTGAAATGTTAAAATATGGAGAGATTTACGTGTAATTGTGGTTGACGAACATTGAAGATATATGAGATATTGGAGGCATCGTGAGCAATTTAGGAAGTTTTTGAATCTTAGATTAAGAAAAAGCCTCTAGAAGAGTCTAAAATATGGTTTACTTTATATTTTTCAATCAAAAATTATATTGGATTTTTTTTTTTTAATACTTTCTTATATTTATTTCCTTTTTTTATTTTATTTTTTTCAATTCTACTCTTAAATACCCTTTTTATCTCCCTTTTTTTTCTTATTTTTGATTTTTGAAGAAAAATTAATAAAATAATTTTGTCACCCTATTATATTGTACAATTTTTTATTAAGTAACACGAACTAAAAATAAATAAAATAAATAATATTTTAATTTAAGACTTTCTGTATTTAATTCATAAAGAAAAATAATCGGCAAAAAAAAAGGAAAAATAAATTTCCTATTGAAGACTTAAATTATGAAATACATTAGTCATATTTTTATTTAAGACTTTTACGGTATACTAATAGTTTTCTCACTGAAATTGACTTAATACCCTTTAAGTTTACCATATAAAGATATACATTATTTTCGTGCTATCTATAACCAAGAAAATATTTAAAAGTCTACTCTTAATATATGAGATACCGAACGCATTGTGGGCAATATTATAAAAGAAAATAAGTATAGATAATCATACCCGTCCTATTGTCATCCCTAAGTTCACCATATAAAGATATACATTATTTTCGTGCTATTTATAACCAAGAAAATGTTTAAAATTCTACTCTTAATATATGAGATACCGGAGGCATTGTGGGCAACATTATAAAAGAAAATAAGTATAGATAATCATACATGTCCCATTGTTATTCTTTTGATACGTTGAGATATAGTTGTACTACTTTTAGATTAATTGTTGTTGTTTAATCTATAAATTAATACAAAAAAGCAAAATAAGAAAAAAGGAAAAAAATAAAATAAGAAAAAGGGATTAGGGTTAATGGAGCATTTAAAAAAAAAAAGAAAAAATCTAAAAAAAAAGAATTGAAAATTTGGATGCTTTTTAAGGGGGGGACAACTTCACAATATATATATAGTATAGATAGATAGATTTGATAAAATAATTCAAATAATGATGTAAAAAGGTGTAAAACTTGTTGTCATTTGCTAGTAAACACACACCTTCTCTTCACTATTCCCCTCATATCTTTACATATTCTCATTTAGCTATTTTATTACATACATAAAACTTATAAATTAAAATATTATTTGCAAAGTTTGTAAATTAAAAAAATTAACAACCTAAATCTCATGATTCCAACATGTAATTTGACCCTAATCAAATAAGATAATATTATTATCAGAATAAAGTTATTATTGCCATAACTATATCATAGTTTCCAAAGGCAATTTTATGACTATTAGAG
Source organism: Simmondsia chinensis (assembly GCA_018398585.1). Classification (NCBI taxonomy): domain Eukaryota; kingdom Viridiplantae; phylum Streptophyta; class Magnoliopsida; order Caryophyllales; family Simmondsiaceae; genus Simmondsia; species Simmondsia chinensis. Next base: position 37,023,940 of record JAGTTD010000007.1, read on the forward strand.
TATAAAATTATTCATAGGCTTTCATATATTAGCTTAAACTTTTAAAAAAAGTTGACTCATGGTACCATAGCCTTGTTAACTAACGAATTTAAATCTCAACAGCTCCCATGTTTAATATTAAAAAAAACTAAGCACAAGTATGAGGTCAGAATATGCATTATCTACACTGCAAGCTCAATTGGCATTCGTAAGAGGGAAAAAGTTAGAGTATAAATCCATTTATAGACCTTCATTCATTAGCTTAAATTTTTAAAAAAATTAGCTCCTTAATAATGACTCTTATTATTTATAAATTATATTATTACTTTAATAATAATAAATATGTTGAGAAGCACAATTCTTTGTGGATTAGTTGGGTTCACGGTTACTATATGAAAGGGAGGTCAATTTGGGAGGTTAATAGCACAGGGACTGAATCGAGTGTTTGGAAGGGTATAATCGAATGCCGCAATGTATTAGTAGCGTTATGGGGTGATAAGGCGAGGGAGAGGTTGGGTCTGTGCAATAGGAACGGTGTCTTTAGCTTGGCTACGGCTTATGATGGGATTCGAATTCATCGGGCTCAATGTCACTTGCAGAGATCTGTGTGGGCTAGTAGTGCCTATCCTCGACATAGCTTTATAACTTGGATGACAGTGAAAGGTATTCTGTTAACAGATGACTTGATGAAAAAAAGGGGGATGAGTATGGGTAGTCAATGCTCGTTGTGCAGAGAACAGCTTGAAGATGGTGACCATATATTTTTTGAGTGTAGATGGGAAGCTCAAGTTTGGAAGGCTGTTTGTGATTGGAGTGACATAGAGTTTTGCTCACACTTGACAGGAACGTTAGAGTAGTTCAAGAAGTTAGTGAAGAATCGGCTTTCTTATAGTAAAATTAAAAGATTAGTTTTCACAACCACAATATACCATGTATGGAGAGAGAGGAACCAAAGAAGATTTGAAGGCCGAGAGATGAGTATTCAGAGAGTAGTTTGGGAAATTAAAGTGACAGTATGGACAAGAATTAACTACTTGAAGATTGATGCCGGGAGATTAGACTAGGTTCGGGAGTTGGGCTGGTGAATGTCTGATGGTTGTTTGGATTTGAGTGAGTAGTAAGAAGTTTTATTTATACAGATTGTATATATAAAAATTTTAATAATTTAATGGTATCTGCGTTTATCTTTTGGCAAAAAAAAAAAATTAATAATAAATATGTTAAAATATCATAAAATATCTGTATGTTATGTAAAAGGAGCAACGTGTCGGTCTAATAGCCATTCAAAAGCAACAAGACATCATTGTGACTCAACATGACCCTCCCCTAGATTCCCCTTGTCTTTGGAACCCAAAAATATCTGCACGTGCTTTGAAAATAATGCATGTCCTCAACAACTAAATATATAAAATTATTATTATTCATTTATCACCGGATCCTATTAAAATTTTAAAGTTAAGTTTATTTAGGCAAAAGTAGTATCAAAATGGGTGACCTCCTAGAAAATCTTCGTATTGCCAACCCTATAAGGTTGGGGTCCTTAAAAACAGTCTCTCGATATAGTTACACCCAGTAAGGGTAAGGTTTCGTACATGCACCCTCCCCGGACCCGCTTAGGCGGGAGCCCTTTAGGCACTAGGTCTATTATTGTTGTTGTTATTATTATCAAATAATAATGTGATTTACAAACAATGAGAGTCACAACTTTGCTTTTAAAATTAGGATCTTGTTCTGAGAATAACATTTTGCCTTGATAATAACATTACTCAAAAAATAAGGTACTATTACTATAATGAGTAATTTTGTTATTGTCAAATTAATAATAATAATACAGGTGTAGTGGTTTCTCTTATGATCCTTTAAGATAGAGGTTTTAGATTCAAAACTCATCATCCCCTTCTCTAAATGTCGAGAGGAAAAATTCTTCAACGAAGAATAAAAGTCAGTCTTTCAAAGATACAAAAAGTGAAAAGAAAGGGTGCAGAACCTGGGCGGGGGAGGGGGGTTGTCAAAGTCAGGTTAAAATCGACCAACTTTGTCTATGATCCGTAACTGAAAACGAAGAGCTCGTGCATTACTTACTCATTTCATTGTGAATAACAGGTTTTAAATTTGTCCCATAAATATACTATATATTATTGCATGTATAAATTATGTATTTAGTATTAAAAATCAGTACATTAATTAATAGGTGAAATAAGACAATAACAAATAATGGTCATTAATGTGTCCTTTCCTTGTCTTGTATAATGGCCCCCCTGTAGCTCTTCATGGCGTAAATTGCGTTTTAATTCCTTGTCTAGCTTTTACGTCTTGTTAGCATGTAGGGGTGATGAATCGAGCCGAGTTGACTCGTCATAAAGTTCGAAAAGAGTGAAGCTCGAGCTCGTAGGCTCGCTAGCCTAAACAAGCCTAAACGAGCTTTTTTCAGTATAATACATTTTTGCTTAAATATTGTCCAATGAAACTATACTAGATCCTCAGCCTCCCTTCAAGGTAGCTCCCGGAAGGGGGAAGGCTACATATATCTATCCCTCCAGACCCTGCTTTGGCGGGAGCCCTTGGAAGCACTGGGTGGTTGTTGTTGTTGAAACTATATTGGAGCCTAAATGAGTCAAGCCAGAGCTTAAACGAGCCCAAACAAGCTTATATTGAGCTTAAATAAGCCAAAATATTTTAAGCCTAATTTGAAAACTCACCAAGCTTAGCTCGAGCCTGAACTTTCAAAGTTTGACGACTTTCAAACCAAGGTTAAAAAGCTAACGAGCCAAGCCTCGAGCCTAGCAGGCTCGGGCTCATATCTGCTCAAATACACCCTTAACAGCATCCTAGGTCTTGTAGCACTGTTTATTTTGTATTTTAAATAGGTGCTAGTAGCTTTGTGAATGACATACAAAAGAGGGCACCCACACGCCGTCACCGGATCTCATTAGAACTCCGAAGTTAAGCGTACTTGGGCGAGATTAGTACCAGGATGGGTGACCTCCTGGGAAGTCCTCACCCTCACGTTGGGGGCACTGGGAAACAGCCTCTCTTCAGGTTAACACCTTGAACGGGGAAGGCTGCGTACATTCGCCCCCCCGGACCCTGTGTAAGCGGGAGCCCTTGAGGTACTGGGTATGTTCTTTTTATATCCAATTTTTCCATTTCCTAAGCGTTATTATATCAGTTTATATTCTATTATGTTTTATCTTGTTAAAATTTTACATGGTATCAGAGCCGAATTGATGAACAATTTTAGATGTATATGGCATTGTTCTTGCAATAATGCGAAAAGGGAAATTCATTATTTGCTTTGGGCTGTGGGATTCTTTGCATTGGGCCTTATGAAAAGTAGGCCCAACATTTTGGGCCAAGCCTACTTTAGTGCCAGCCCAATATTTTGATTTCGGTGTATACCAGTGTCGCTTGGACGAGTGTTTTTCTTTCTACTTTAGCACCCCGTACGGACCGGAGGACAGGACCAGATCAGACCGAAGATCGAAACTGACCTCTTTTAAAGACTGAAGATTGGACCGGACCAATTTGGACCGATTATCATTTCTTTATTTTCCAATATAAGTTCACAGCACATTTTGTCAATTTTGATAACTTTAAAAGCATCTAATAGGAAAAAAAAAATAAAAAATAAACAATAGAAATAATAAAAATTATAAAAATACTAAATGATTATCCCCCAAATACAACGGTTCATAACAAATTATATTTACTGAATTCGACCACGATAATTTGGCCCCTTAGATTTGATCCACATTTCTCGATTCTCAACTAATAACCTACAAAATTCTTCATAGATTAACTAGAAATAGTTATGGATATAAGTCATAATAATATACATTATATAATAGTTTGTCATTAAAAGAAACAAGATAATAGGTGTTTATGAGCTATTTTTAAACTAATTTTGGGCCAAAATTTTATAAGTCTAAGTAGTCTAGTTATAATTTAATAAAGGAAATAGGAGGCCCAACAACATAATTCGGGTTTTCGGTCTAGTCTAAGGTTTTTTTGGGTTTGGATCGGATCGGACTGAAACCAGAAATAAGGTCAACATGAGGACCGAAGACCGGACCGGAATTGAATCGGTGCTGTCTGATCTTCGACCAAATGACTAGTCCGGTCCGATTTTTCTGTCCGGTCTGGTATTTGAACACCCCAACGTACGGGTAAGGCTATATATATATAATCCACAGATCTTGTCCTAACGGAAGTATTTAGGCACTAGGTTTATTGTTGTTATTGTTGCATTTATAAGATACGCAAATTGCAAGAGATTCTCTTTTATATGCTGAGATAGTCTTGTTTGTATTAGATATAAAATTGCCAAATATAAATAAACAAATACTCATAATGTACTTTTGCAAATAAACATTAGCAACATAGAAGTCATGTTTGGACACATGTGTGGCCTATATCAAACATGTTTCAATCACGAGTCTAACCTACTTCTGACCTGTGACTGACCACAAACATGTCAGGCTCGTGTCATGGCAAGAATCTAACTCATGTCTATTTGGATGATGTGACACCCATGTGGTTGCGTTCGCCAGTATATATGGCAAGACACGTCAAGCCCAAATATTGGCATATCGTGTCATTTTTTAGAGAAAAATTATTTTATTTATTTTGTATACTCAATGTTATAGTTATAGTGTGTGCAAATACATAACTGTTATATTTTATATTTTTTACTTTACTATACATTATCATCAGACCTGGACTTGACCCTAGTCAATCCCGATTTCGGAACGGCATATTTGGACTTGATTTAGACCCAAGTAGGTCTAACTCTTGTCATACCTACGACCAAGTTCAACTCAAGCCTCCTACGACACATTCATAGGCCTAACTTGATTTAGGAATTTCCACCTCAAATCGGACTCTATTCAACCTGTTGTACAAATAAGTTTGACTCGATAATGCTCATCTGTACAAGCCTAACCAGCAGGTTGTGTCATAAGTCGACCAGTCATCTTTATTCATCCAACTCAATAAAAACCGGTATGGATAAATAATTTGTCCATTTCAGATCGCTTATATAATCATATAAGATTTTTATCAGAAATTAGGTGTTAAAGGAACTTTTAAAATGACCCATTTGCTTTTTTTTTTTTTTTTTTTTTTTTTTTTACATTAATGGACCAAATGGAGTCACTATCATACTTTCAATTATTGACCCAACAAAAAAATTTTAAGGCAAAAGTGTGATGTTACAGTAGTGACAATGACAAGGACACCAATGCAAAATGAGACAATTGTCATCTGAATGACAAGTAAGGATTCAGTGCATTTGTAAAAAATAAATATATCATATACTTTATTATTTTAAGTAACTTTATATAAATATGCAAATCGTTTAAAACTAATTATTATGACAAAATATGTTGTGCATTTGTTTTTAAAAAGTGCAGGGTATCATTGCCAGTGGAGAGGCTATATTTGTACTTCTTTGCTACACGCTTCTTGCGCTGTTTGGTTTAGGCATTGCTTTTGTGGGTTTACCTATTTTGTAACGCGATTCTTAACGCTAATTATCGGGAAAAAATCGACTTTGTGGAGAGACAAGACTTTCATGAACCATGTGTGTGTTGATCTCTTTGCATTGAATTGTCGTTGTCAAGTCCCATTCTATCATGGAAGCACTTTTCGTTTTGCTCAAAATCTACACAATGATGTGATGACATTATTTGCCTAAAAAAGCCTAAGAAATCATATAATGTTATAGCCTGTTCGGGTTGTGGAGAGTGCTTGTTTCAATTCCGTGGTTCCACTGGCTTAGAATATCCGAAAAGTATGTGAATTGAGCTAAATAGGACAGCATGTCCCACATCCAAAAAGGCAGAGAGGTCAATCTAGTCTATTAGATCGTTGTTTCGACTCTAGGTTGCCTACAATCACTTCATGTCCTTCATATGGCTCTAGCGCCCTTAAATGTTAGTATCTATGTTGTCTCTTTTTGTTTGCAGTATGTTAATCTGTTCATTTTCTCTAACATATGTACTAACTTAAACAACTGATGGACTTTCTTAAGTTAACCTATTGTTCTAGTCCATTCCCTTTTAGGACTCTGGTTTGTACTTCATTTATTTACTTTCTATATACATGGTATGCTATCAGTTTAGATATTTATTTTTCTTATTCTGCTATTTTCGTCCCTCAATTTAACATGGTGCCAGAGCAGAAGAAAAATCATAGTCCTAATCTCAAATTTTCTCAAAACTCTAACCCTAGCCAGGCTAAGTTTGTTGTCACCATGACCTCAACGGGCGACCTCTTGCAAGAGAACCAAGACCACTGCTGGCACCACTGCTCCCTTGTACTCCACACAACCTCGTCGTAGATGATCTACCACCGCTGGCTTGCCTCCCCCTCCTTCATCAGTTTTCCGCTTGCATTCCCTTTATAGGGTGCACCTGTTTTGTATTGCGATTATGCTATTAATTACAAAAAATGGTAATATATATTAGAAAAAAATATTTACCGAGAAAAAAAAAATGTAATTTATACATAGTTTTCCAAATCTTGGTTTGATGTAAATATTATTTCCTAATTATAGTATTCACCATAATGGTATTCACTATTACGCTCTATCCTCGTTGGTTAATTTAGACTGTGATATATTTTTCTTTCTATTTAATGCAAATTTAGTGTAATTAATATCTCTATTTAATTTAGACTATGATATAATTAATAACCAAAGAGGGTACCAACACGCCGTCACCGGATCCTATTAGAGCTCCAAAGTTAAGCGTGCTTGGGGTAGAGTAGTACCAGGATGGGTGACCTCCTGGGAACTCCTTACTCTTAGGTTGGGAGCATTCGGAAACAGCCTCTCTTCAGGGGTAATACCTTGAGGGGAGAAGGCTGCGTACATTCGCCCTTTAGACCCTGCTTAGGCGGGAGCCCTTGGGGCACTGGGATATGTTGCAGTATGATAAAATATCAATTCAAGATAAACATGGACCGGAAGTAACTAAATTTGGTTTACTAGATGGAATCAATGTTACAAATTAATTCTTTAACTTTTAGTTTGGTCTAGTTTGGGTTTGGCCCAACGAGAACTTGGACTACTTCAAAACGGTAACTTCCAAGATAGATAGAAAATTAAAATTTCATATAGAGGACAGCTACTAGAAGTGGCGTTCAAGTAGTATTTCAAACTATAAACCCAGATCTACAGATTAAACGTAGATATTTAATCTACAAGTTGACCGGATTGATTGCTAATCCATTTGGTCCTTGATCCTTGATGAGATCCTTCTTTATCTTCAGCATACTGGATTTAGATGTAAAATAATGAAGATCCTTAAAACATACAACATTACTCAGGAATGAAAATCAGATGGAACGACATAATTCCGGTGAAGATCGAACTTGACTTATCATTCTTTGGTCAAATCCTAGTCCAACATTAGTAATAACAATCTATGATCCTGTCTAGTTCATTTCGAACTAATCAATATCCAGACCGATGTATGTTTTGAAAGTTTTTAGACCACTTAGAATAATAACTTCCCCCTTTTTGCAACAGAAATTTGGGTGGAAAACCTTTTTGTTCATAAAATCTTTTCCGTTAAAAAATGTACCCAGATTAAGAAAACACTATTTTTTATATGCATTGCATTTCTCAAATCCTATTTTTGATATTGAAGCTATTTATTGCCCAGATCATTATCTATCATAGGTTAAAACATCTCCCCGGGGTTCATTTACCAAGCACTAATGCACCGAATCTCATTAGAACCCAAAAGTTAAGCATGTTTGGGTAAGAGTTGTACCAGGACGGGTGACCTCCTGGAAAATCCTCATATTGCCAACCTATAAGGTTGGGGATCCTCAAAAACAGCCTCTCGACAAGGTTACACCCTGAATGGGTAAGGCTGCGTACATCCAACCCTCCAAGACTCCGCTTAGGCGGGAGCTCTTGAAGCACTGGGTCTGTTGCTGGTGGTGGTGGTTAAAACATCTCCACCCAAACCCTATTTTTGACATTAATTGCATTTCTCAAATTGCCTAATTATTTTCCTTTAATGTACAAGTGACCATCATCTTGTGTTCCTTCCAACACAAATGTTAAATTTCATTGAACTTTAGGTCCGACTTATAGAGTTGGCATATATAAGATCCACGTATAACCTTAAATGAGATTCAAATTCAATCTTAAAACTAATTGGCATTAGGTGGAGTAACTCACTAGATTTATATATTGATATCTTTTTTTATTACAAGTCTAATACAGAATTCTTACCAGACTCACATGTGAAGTTCTTAACAATAAACATGGAAAAAAGTATCTCTAAAAGTTATATGTATACCAGTGTCTCCAAGTCTTGAAAACGACCTATATGATACGTATATGTGAACGTTGTTAAATTCCATTTTAGCATAAATGATAAATTAATTTATAAGATCTTGGAAACTTTTGGAATATGAAACTTTGAAACTTTAGCTAAAATCTTAATTAATAGCCTTTTTGATATCGTCTTTGTTTGTAGTTTTTGATTTTTAGAACAGAAAAATTAGATCCTGGGAAAAAAAATTATTGGCTTGGATTTTTTTTAGAATGTAAGTGAAAATTGAAAATAAAAAACGGAAAAGGAAAAAAATTATTTCTGAAAAATAGTTTTTGTTTCTCAAAACTAAAATTGTAAATGAAAAATGATATAAATAGATCTTAAACTTTTGAGTAATTAGTTTCTTGACTATAATCTCTATAACAGAGAAGTCTCAAATTAATTTAAGAACCTCTCCTTTAATATTAACATAATTCAAATATAACATATAAACTATACATGTATAACATATTATTTATGCTTCAAAATTCACTAATTATTTGAATGGTTACCAAAGTAAAATAAAGTTATAAACAATTTGAAGTAAAGTTGGCATAAATACTAAGGATGTGTTTCTGTAGCTTATTTCAGCTTATCTGTTTCAAGATTTGTATGTTTTTACTGTGAAGTATTTGTAAAAATTTTTGAAAATAAAGGCTATGTTTTTGCAAGTAATTATTCATAGCATTTTTCATAGTTTTTAGCTTTTTGACTTGTCAAACAGTTAATAGCGCTGTTAATTTTATTATTAGGATTTTTCATAACGTTTAGCTTTTGAAAAGCAGCTTTTCAGAAGCTAAACAATTTAGCTTTTAACTTTTCAAACGTTATATAATTAAATTTTATTTTTCATTTTACAATAATCTACCAACATTAAAAACTAATTTTACCAAACACATTAACCATTAGCTAACAGCTAATAACTAGTCAATCAACTAATAGGTAATAGCTAAACGCTAACAGCTAACAATTACAGCCAAACATAGCCGGAGTGTTTGGTTACAAACTAAAAAAGAAACTTATCTATTATACTCACAAAAAAGTAATTTAATAATATAAAATTTTTTATAAAAAAAAGATCTTTTACGTCCGATCTAGTGTTATACTTTAATTGAAAGCACGTCGCAATAATGTGTCTACTTAATGTTCCCAAAAAAAAAAAAAATCTGTCTACTCACACTTCAATTCCTGAATATATATTATTTATACCTAAGTAATAAATAAATTTTATGTGTATATATATATATATATATATATATATATATGATAATGTTATTATTAGAACAAAATTATAAATAACAGTTTAACTTTGAAAAATTTTATAAGTATTATTTACTTTAAGTTGTATTATTAATTTAGTAATATTTTGTATATTATTGTGAAGTTTCCACATTTTCAAAAACGTTATAAAGTTCAAATCTTACATTTTCATTCCCTTAACCTTTCGGTTAATTAACAATATTTCAATAACAAAATATATAAAATTATTTTTTCAAAAATAGATACATCCGTTTATCGCATGAGATAACACTAATAACAATTATAACCCAGACAATAGCAACTGTCTAAATATAAAAGGGAACTTTTATTGGCATAGTCAAAATTATTATTGTCAAAGTAATTATGTGACTTACAAATAAAAGTCATAAAATGACCTTAAAAACTATAATTTCGCTCTAATAATAACAGTTTTACTTTGGCAAAACTATATGTATATTATTATACAGAGTTATTTACACCCTTGGTCCTTTATGTTTTTAGTTTTGTTTAAATTGGTCTCTCATCTCTTATTTTGTTTAAATTAGTTCCTCATCTTTTTAAATTTGTTAAAATTAGTCCATCATCTTTTCTTTTGTTCAAAATGATCCCTTATGGTTTATTTTATGACACAATTGGTCCCTTATATTTTTAATTTTTATCTAATTTTAGTCACAATATGGGAGATTAGTTTTGTCATAAATCAAAATATAAGGTACAATTTTGAATAAAAGAAAAGATAAGGAACTAACTTGAACAAACTTAAAAAATTGCCGACTAATTTGAATAAAACTATAAAGATGAGGGGCAAATTTAAATAAAATAAAAGATAAGAGAGTAATTTAAACAAATTTAAAAAAATAAGAGATCAATGGTGTAAATCTATCTTATATCTTATATATTATTACCAAGTACCCCACCTCCGAAAACCTCCGAACTCCAATTCAAGCAATTCTAAGAGGGTGTTATTAAAAGTCTTTAAATTTTAATCCAATTAATTCTAAGAGAGGGGTGTTTAATATTTTAGATCATGGGAAGCAAAATTAAGAAATTCAAATTTTTTATCATGGCATTTTGCAAAGCATAGTGTTGTATCAATTATAAAATTATAATAAAATTCCAATAAAATTTAATTAATTTTGAATATAATAATATATAAAATTATATTAACTCTTATTATACAGGTCTATTTTAGGAAATGGAGAGTAAAATAAGCAAGGGATCCTAGCCGTCCAATGAGCTTTCAGTGTTGCTCATCTGCTTGTACACGTGTATGCAGATCATTCAAAGATTCCTGTTGTGCAACTATGGCCCTCCTTTTCCTTTTTTATATCACGAGCCTTTTTATTTTTTTTGTTTTGTTTTTTTTTTTAATAGAAGTAAGGACAATCAGCTTTGGGACCGTTCACGACGAAGATAGACTTCTAAAACATTAGCTCTGACAAGGAAAAAAAGAGATCTGTCCGGCGGGCACTGTCACAAAGAAATACCAAACCCCCTAAGGAATATATTCGCTAATCAATCTGGTAGGGCTTGTTTGGGATTGCTTATTTCAGGGAAAAAATTATTTTTTTTTGAGAAAAGTACTTTCCTGAGATTTAAGGATGTTTGGAAACTGTAAAAAAATATTTTTTATTAAAAGTAGAAGCTGTTTTTCTGCTTTTAAGCAGAAGCAGAAATTTGGTGTTTCTCCTTTTAAATAAAAACAGAAGCAAAAACTAAATAATTAAGAAAATTTATTTCAGGTACCCTAAAATTTGTTAATATATTTGAAAAATAATTTATGCATTTTACAAATAGTTTATATATTTTAAAATATATATTAAATATGAAAAAAAAATTTTAATAAATAATAACATATTTATGATATTTAGAAAATATTTTAAATATCTGAAAATATTTTAATTTTTTTTTACAATTAAATATTTTAAAAAAATGGAGAAAATATTTTAAAAATATTAAAAAATATTTTAAATATTTAAGAAATATTTATATATTTAGAAAATAATTTAAATAATAAAAAATATTTTAAACATTTAAAAAATATATTAAATATTTAGAATGGTTTATGGGTATTTTTTCAACTGTAAAAGACTTCTATTAGTGTCTTTTCTGGTAATTTTATAAAAAAAATCACTTTTTTAATATTGGCTAAACACTCATAATACTACTATAAATGCTTCTTTACTGGTTGGCCAAACATAAACTGATTATTTGAAACAATACTTTTCACAAAAGTGCTTTTACAAAAGGGCTTCTGAAAAAAAGCAATGGATGTGTGGACGCAGAAGGAAAGATAGGATCAGGAACGACGTCATAAGAGGTGAATCCGGCGTGGCCTCCATTAAGGATAAATTAAGGGAGCAACGTTTGAGGTGTTTCGGACATGTTAAGAGGAGACCGAGCACTGCTTTGGTCAGGAGATGTAAGCAGCCTCATACTACGCTAGGTAGAAAAGGGAGAGGCAGGCCAAAGAAGAAATGGTTAGAGACGATCAGACAAGACCTCACCTAGCTAAACCTTCGGAATGAGATGGCCTTAGATAGAGCCCAATAGAGGGCTAGCATTGGAGTAGCAGAGGTAGCGGAATAGAGTAGGTTAATCCAACGTTTGTGCTATCTATAGTATTCTAGGCCTTTAGGGTAGTCCAGAGTCGGCGCGTTTATGTGCGATCCGAGCTTCTGATTGACTAGTTGTTCATTGGCTTATTTGCGATCTGCTATGTCTTTGCCTTTATTTGCCTAGCTTTGCCCTGCTTATATGCTTATTGGCTCTCGTGCTACCAGGTTGCTAGGTTTTAGTGTGGCGGATAAGCTTTTCAGGTTTCATGTTGGGAGTCCTCGAAAACAGTCTCCCTTCTGGGCAACCCCCAGAAGGGGTGAAGGCTACGTACATCTACCCGCTCCCAGACCCTGCTTATGCGGGAGCCCTTGAGGCATTGGGTTGCTATTGTTGTTGTTGCTTCTAAAAAAAGCAGTTTTTTTACAGTAATCCCAAACAGGCCCTTAGTCTATTTGCTTCTTAGAAACAATGATTAAACTTGACATAGATGCACTGGTCAACGATAAAATGATAATCATCTACTATTGTTAGGATATCCGTTAGGGTCGAATACAAACCTATAATGAACTCAATCACTACTTCGTTATCACCCTCTAAAATAATCTTTATGGGGTCCAAGATAGGCCGCATATGATATAAGACCTCATCTCTTATTGCCATTGCTTCACTCTCCAAAATAGAAGCATTACCCAACTCTTTCGAGTCAGCAAGAAGCAATTCACTGTAATGATTTTTTTTGTTTTACATTCTTGTTGTTCTACCTTCCTACTCTGGGAAGTATTTGATATATTTGTTAAAAATAAATACATTACTTATTTTTTATATTGAAAAATTTTAAATATATATATGTGTGTGTGTGAGGTTGAAAAGATGGATTTTTTTCCTTCGATAAATAGAACAGAAACGCAATACAAAATAGGCGTACTCGCAAAAGCAAGGCCTGAATGAGCTGAAAAAGACCGGCAAACAAGAAAGCCAAAAAGAACCAATTTCATAAACATTTAGGCCTGGTTTGATTTAAAGAACTATTTTTTATGAAAAGAATATTTTATAAAAGACTTTTAATTAAAAATAGGTTTTAATAAAATTGTCTTATTCTATAAGTTTTTAAAAGGGTCACGCTTGGCTAAAATGAAATCGCAGTAAGACATATATTATGAGGCCATTGCATAAAACATTTTTCCTTTCATACAGAAAAATATTTTTTTCTCCTTTTATTGAGAGTAAACTATTTTTTTCATCAATGAAGGTAAACATTTTTCTTTTATTTGTGGTTTGTTATGAATTCATACAAAATAATAATAAAATGAGGACGGAAAATATTTTTCACTAGAATTAACGAAGCCTTAAAAGGGTAAGAGCAAAAGCAAAAAGGAACCTAAATTCAAGGCGACTATAATTCTTCAACAACAACAACCACCCAGTGCCTCATAAGGATCTGGGGGGTAAGATGTACGTAGTTTTACTCCAACAAGGTGCTATATCCGAGAAAGTTATTTCCGAAGAGCCCCCAACCTTAAAAAGAAAAAAAAAAGAAGAAAGAACAATATAAAAAAAAAGATTCAAATAAAGCAATATCAGACATGCAAGCAACAATAAAACAAGACCTATAGGCTTAAGGTACTATAGACTGTAATGCCGTAAACAGATTAAAAATCTCGATACACGTCTTTCGTTAGACATGAGCAAAACCCACTTAAATCCAACAAGGGCACATCCACATAAAGCAAAAACGCTAAGACTAAGACAAAATACCAATGACATATCAACTAAATATCTCTACTCAATACAACAAATAAAAAAAAATATCAACTTTCTTTTATTGTGGTGTTGGCTCACTCACTTGACATCTATATTAAGACTCCAAGAGTTTGTCAATGGGTATTCATTCATAAATCACTTAGTTTTTCTTTTTCTAAAGAGAAAGAATCGACTATGTCGTTGAAGGAGGAGACCGTTTGTGTCACCGGAGCCAGCGGTTTCATCGGATCATGGCTAGTTCAGCTCCTCCTCGACCGTGGCTATACTGTGAACGCCACTGTTCAGAATCTTGGTTAGCTTTAGTTCCTTTCTTCACTTGAAAATTACAGCTTACTTCTTTTCTTTATATGAAAATAATATGGCTATTCTACCGTGGGGTATAAGTGCAGTGGGGTATTGTACTCACGTAGTTATAGGAACCTTGCCATGAGCAAAATTTGGCCTGTTAGCCGAAAATTTAGTAACAGAACTTTTAATGGTCAGGTCATTGGTTGAATTATTAGGTCAACACCTAGGTTTGTATTATGTAACTTGTATCTAATATGATTGTGCCATTAAAAAATTACGCCTTGGTTTTGACAAAATTGACACAAAGTAAATCGTACGAGAACTAAATTGACATGAATTGGTGTACCTGTCTATGAATTCGTGCCACCCCAATCTCGCATCGGTTAAATATTCAGAGTTTTAACAATTTGTAAGCGACTTCACCTTACATTAAAGCAACAAGGCCTTCCTTTTTTGGGCCTAAGTGGTAATTTATGGGGCCAATAAAGGACCTATGACTTTCATGAATTGTGTTGCAGCAGTACAGGGTTGAGCCATTATAGGTTTCGAAGCTGATAGTCTCTTCTGTAACCTAGTTGTAATCCTTACGTTGGTAAAAAAAGGTGTTTTCTTTTGATGTTTTGGAATGTATCAGGGGACGAGAAAGAAACGAAGCACCTAGAAGCGCTAGAAGGAGCGAAGAAGAGATTGAAGTTGTTCGAAATGGATCTCTTGGACTATGACTCCTTAGTAGCTGCCATACGAGGCTGCGCCGGTGTCTTTCACTTAGCCTCTCCTAATGTCATTGGCCAAGTCCAGGACCCTGAGGTTTTGTTTCTTCTCCAATTGATTTGTAATAGAATTTTATACAATAAGTTGCACAAAATTAACACGTAAGTTTTTATACACAAGTAATTGGACTTCTTGTGATGCCTTGTAATATGTTATGTTTAAAAGAAGAGAGGCAAGTATTAGATCCCGTTAAGGAATTAACCATTTCAAAATTTTAAACTGATGGGTAAAGATTTAGAAATGATTTTACACTTCAACAGATTTTAGATTAAACGTAAATAGACAGAGGTTTCGACCACCAGTAGGAGTTTATTGTCTATATTAAACATACTTGCTTAATCTACTGAGTTAATTCTTCGATATACTTTTCTCTATACGCAATCCTAGAGCGTTGTTTTTATGTTTTGGTAGAAAGAGTTGTTGGAGCCCGCGATTAGGGGGACAAAGAATGTAATAACAGCGGCTAAAGAGGTAGGGGTCCAACGAGTTGTGGTGACATCTTCGATCTCTTCCATCGTGCCAAGCCCTAACTGGCCTGCAGACAAAGTTAAGAACGAGGAATGTTGGACCGACGACGAGTACTGTCGCAAAGAAGGAGTGAGTTTGTACTAGATCTTCAGAATTTATAACATAAGATTGACTGTTATTTACACTGAAAAAAGCATGAATGTATGTACTGTTCAACACAGCTATGGTATCCGCTATCAAAGATGTGGGCAGAAAAAGCGGCTTGGGAAGAAGCTAAGGAGAAAGGTGTAGACGTGGTAGTGGTGAATCCTGCCACTGTATTGGGCCCCATTCTCCCTCCTGATCTGAACTCAAGTGTTGCTGTTTTCCTTAAGCTTCTCCAGGGTTAGTACTGTTACTTCAAAATTCCGTTCAAAAAACTACAAAAAACGAGCATACTCGGTGCTTCAAAGGCTCCCGCCTACGCAAGGTCCCGGGGGGGGGCGGGGATGTACACAGCCTTCCCCTTTCAGGGTGTTAACCTGAAGAGATGCTGTTTCCCAGTGCCCCCAACCTGAAGGTGAGGACTTTCCGGGAGGTCATCCATTCTGGTACTACTCTCGCCCAAGCACGCTTAACTTCGGAGTTCTAATGGGATCCGGTGACGGCATGTTGGTGCCCTCTTTTAGTACATATTGATTTGTGAAATTTGTACATATTGAGTTGTGAAATTTGACGATTTTTGAAGATTTTTGTATATTTCTGTAGGGGGCACTGAGACGTACGATGACTTCTACATGGGGTGCGTACACGTAAAGGATGTGGCAATGGCACACATTTTGTTGTATGAGAACAAATCCGCAAAAGGAAGGCATTTGTGTTGCGAGTCCATCGCTCATTTTAGTGACCTCGCGGCTAAGGTGGCTGAGCTCTACCCTGAATATAATGTGGCTAGGTAAAATTCGATGTCACGTGTTTCTCCCCTTTTCGTGTATATAATATATGTTTTACGGTATAGCATAATGACACGCTTTGGTACATAAAATCAAGTTCGTAACTTTAGGAGTTGCCGATGTCAGATTTCTGCATTCCTTGCAAGAAGCAAATTTCATTACGGACCATTCTGTAAAGCAAGAAATTTTGGAAATTATAGATGATCCCTTCATTTCCCGGCTTCAACGGTTGTGTGCCTCAACTTGCTCAGTAGGATAGTTTGCCCGAGGATTTCTTTTTATACTTTTACAACAACAATAACATACCCAGTGCCTCATGGGCTCCAACATAAGTAGAATCTGGGAGGGGTGTGATGTACACAGCCTTACTCCTTCAGGATGATACCCTAATAAGTGGCTGTTTCCGAATCTTTTTATACTTGTTAACAAGGAAAAAAAAAGGCAACTAGGAATACAAATGAGTCGAATTGAGCTGGGCTAAGCCCCCTTTGTTTGAAATTAAGCTCGATAAGCCTTAATCATCTCGAGTTCGAGGGGAAACTTTATCAAGCTTTTAAATTATTATTTGAACTTGGCTCGACACAACATTAGTATGCTCAGTACTCAGCTCAACTTGACTCTGTACACTAATCTAGCCAATAATTTCTATCCATCTATCAACAAGGCCTAGATATAAAATATGAGTGATAATATGTGAATGCAAGGCCCAATAAACGAAACTGAGCCCATTTGAGTACAGCTCAAAACCAAATCTTAAAAATTTTTGATCAAAATTTTAAAAATATTTTCTCTTTTATAATATTATATTATTATAATTAATCAAAATTTATATTTTTGTGCAAATTGTACAAAATCCCCTATCTTTTCCCTGTAAACAAAAAATTCCCCTATTTTTTACCCAAAAATAAAAAAAAAGCCCTCATAAAAGGGCAAAATAGTCATAAAAGTTTAACTTAACGGCGAATTTAACATATATTAGGGTAAAGTATTAGTTTTTTAGAAAGTGAGAAGTAGAACATTCGGGTTTTTTGACAGGGGGTTAATTTTCAATTTTAGAGGCAAAAAATAAAGAAGTTTTCTGTAATCTTGCCTAAAAAAATTCAAATTGACCCCTTGTTTAACGAACAACTATTTAATTACCCTAAGCTCCAACCCAGAAAAAGTACTTTCTTTTTACATACTTTTCAGAGGCAATAATTATGTTGAAACGAACCGTACTTATACAGGTTTCCGAAAGATACACAACCCGGGTTATTGAGAGCAAAGAATGCAGGGAAGAAGTTAATGGATGTGGGTGTCAAGTTCACTCCAGTGGAACAGATCATCAAGGACACTGTTGAAAGCTTGAAGGCTCGTGGTTACATTTCTTGATTCCCCCATATGAATATATATATATATATATATATATATATATAATATATAGTATAATATTATATATACTATATATTATATTATATATTATATGGTTAAGTTGCAAGAGAAATAAGAAAGACTCTTGTTATTATGTGTGAATTTGAATATTTATCATGCACCGGGTCGTTCTAGTTGTCGAAGTTATAACTGTATTTCCTATGGTTGTATTGTGTTTAATTATAATTATTATTATTTTGCTTTGTTTGATGGTCTTGTTTTTGTGTGTTTATGGTCGCTGTGGATTTAAGGAAATAAACTTGCCAACTATACGTAATCGACTTGATTCAACCAACTAGGGTTCATTTACCAGGCACTAATGCACCGGATCCCATTAAAACTCCTAAGTTAAGCGTGCTTGGAAAAATAGTATCAGAATGGCGACTTCTTAAGAAGTTCTCATGTTGCCAACCCTGTAAGATTGGGGGTCCTTGAAAACAGCCTCTCGGCAGGGTCATACCCTGAAGGGGTAGGCTGCGTACATCCACCCCCCAAGACCCCGCTTAGGCAGGAGCTCTTGAAGTATTGGGTATGTTGTTGTTGTTGTTGACCTAATTCAACCAACTAGCAATTCATCGAAAGCAGAAAAGAAAACAAAAACTAATAACAATAGATAAAGAGAACATGTATTCAGTAACTGTAGTAATTTTAACTATATGTATGTTTTATCTAGTATTTTTAGCAAAAATTTACTGAATCATGAAAATTAGTCGCCAAATTTTCAATGTAAGACATCTATATATTTCCATGTTATATGTTACATCAGAGTTTTTTGAAAAAGTCATATGATTCGAACAAAAGGCTTCTATATTAACAGAAAAGTGTTCTATTTTATATAGGTCAATATCTTCTAAAGAAAATTCAACAAACTCGAGGCTAATGTTAGAATTTTGGACTTAATCGATTGGGTTAGCCTAAGAAGATAATTACGAAAGCCCAGTTTGTTATAATATGAATAAGCCTAAATATAATTATGTGTTAGGCCCATTGTCACATGGGCTTGGGGTGGATAAAAGGCCCATTTATAACACATGAGCTTGTGATAGATAGGCACATGTGTATGTCTATATAAAGGGGGCCACCCCTCTCCCCACACATCATTCTACTTATATATTTTTCTCCTACATCAAGAAATTACAAGAGAATTTTTCTATCTTTTCTCTTTTCCAGATTGGTGAATATTGTTGTGGGTAAGAGGAAGTGCGTCTCAGGCTTAATCGCCGGTAATACTTGGTACATAGCAAATATGGATGTGAATAGTATGTTCTAATTCACTTATATTTTTATTTAATTCGGTGTTATAATCTCTATCCAGTAAAAACTTAGGATATTGAAATAATAAAGATTAAAATGATAAATATGGTAAAGTTTTATTTATTTATTTATTTAATTGCATTTTAGAAGATCAAATAGGGATGACATAACATAACATAGGAAGTGAAATTTGGTCAATGTAGGCTATAATTATTCGTACTTTAACCATGGCCGCTCATTTTTGACTTTTTACCTTTACAATTTCAAAAAATTGACCTAAAACGTGTTACATATGGTTTTTTACTGTTATAATAAAAAATATTATTAATAAAGTAATAACGTGACTTATTATAAATAATAACTTAAAGTTTTTATATAGCTATATGTTTTTATAAATTACTTTGATATTAATATTTTTGTTCTGATAATAACGTTATCTATATACAATTATAAAAATTATTGTTGATCCAAAAAAAAAAAAATTTAAAGATCGCTCCTATGTGTTGTCCACAACAGAGGTACCTAATTTTGCCACAAATTTATTATATGACCAGTGATTGGTTGTTCCTTTTTTTCTTATTTTTGTATGATTGAATACGTAACGTTTTTCATTCATTTGCAAAATTCGGTCCAAGATAAAATGATAACTCGACCGAAATATTAAATGACTACAAGATGCAGGCTAAAAAACATAACAAGTACTTCATAAAAAAATTATTACATCAAATATCAAAGGAATTTGTTGATATTTTACCCATCGTAATTATCAATTTCTATCCTAATCTCTTCCATCCTTATTTAAAAAATAGTGATTAGGCCGGCGGTCCTCCATCAATAAATAAAAAAGGATGAACCGGACCGGACGGCCGTTGCTCACTCAATTAATTAAATAAAAAGGACCATTCTTTTTTTTATAATTCAAATCATTTAATTAATCCTTCAATTTCAACATTTGATTTGTCCTCGTTTCTTCTGTCCTTTTCAATACATTTAAAAGTATGCCGTACATTAAAAATAAATAATTATATTTTAATATTCTAATATTTAATTGAAAAAATATTTTAATTTATATATTTGTATCTTAATTTTTAATTTGTCTATTAGATATTTTTTCTAGTGCAAAATATGACATATATGGCATAAATTTTTCGCCGACTCCACCCAAGCTACTCGGGTTTGATCCCTATTAGGAACTTGTGGCTCCCTTTTATAGAGAATTTAAGGAAAACTTTCCCTCTTTTAAAGACATTACTGATCTAAAAAATAGTGTTTGACCTATCAGAATACTCGATAAATTCTACTATGTAGAATTTTTTTTTTTTGCACATGCAGAATTTTTTTCTACAGTTTAATTTTTAACCTTAAATCTCAAACACACAAATCTTTGTGTGGTTGAGATTTAAAGTCAAAAAATCAAAGGATAGGATAAAAAATTATGCATATACAGAAAAAATTTATACAGTAGAATTTCTCCAAAATACCGTCCACCCCTCCCTTACCAACCTAAACAATTAGTGTTACTTTTAGGACATGAACTTCTTAAATATGTGAACTAAAAAGATGATGTCGTACGCTAAAAAACATAAAACCAAATGTTGAGTTTTGAAAAGAAAGTTATTTTAATCTAATCGATGGACCAAAAACTCATTTCATAAACTTTGTAAAATTTAAAGAAGTATTTAATCAAATTTAAGAGTACTAAATATATTTTTTCGTTTATATACTCAATTTGATGAAGGCACGCAGTCAAGTTATTAATAGTAATAACTTAAGTTTAAATCTCGTTATCGTTTTTTAACATAATTGTTACTCTTTAAAAATATATTTTAAAAATCTTCAGTAAATAAAAAAAATCATAGCAATTATGGTAACTATATTATTTTAGCTTGTGACTGGTTCACATTCGAGCTTAATTACCCTTCTCTCTAATTTTTTTTTCTGATAATTATCGACATAGCGAAGTACAAATAGGCAACTCGTCAAATTAAGCCCTGAGCCATTCCGTAAACAGGAGGGGGTTACAAAAGAAAAATCAAAGCAAACAGGGAACAGACAACAAGGACAAAACAGGGACCACAAGATAGGCACAAAAAAAACAAGACCGGGAAAAACCTAAAAAACAAAAAAAAGGAAAAAGGCATAAACCTAAGATAACGGAGGAAGCCGGAGCAGAAACACCCATAAAATCACCGTGCCTGTGACGAACAAAGGCCTGAAAGAGGGTGAAGGACAGAAAGGGAATTACCACCCCGATGAATGCAAAGTACCGGGCAGGGTAGGTACCGAGCAAGGATGGTACCGGACAGGGAGGGTACCGAGCACACATCGCAGAAAGAGGGAAGAGATTTCGGTTGGCGGGTGGAAGACGATTGGACGTCTGGATACCTCTTGAGGTATTTCTTCGTTTGGGAGTGCGTCACCAGGAGGTGGGACAGGTGGCTTGTTGCACCGATACTTCACATCCGGTCCCGATGGTGGAACTGACGGTAGATCTGGAAGTGGAGGTGGACTTGGAAGTGGAGGAGGTCACTGAGCTGGAAGTGGTCCCTTCTCTCTAATGTAAAACTAGGTTTCCTCCCCACTTTCTGTTTTGAATTAATTATTTTAGATTACTCAAAAAAATCTCATAACATATTTCTTTATAATTCAAACAATGTTATTAACAGAGTACAACAACAACAATAACAAACCCAGTGCCTCGAAGGGCTCCCGCCTAAGCAGGGTCTGGAGGAGGTAGATGTACGCAGCCTTCCCCCTTCAGGGGGTTATTAATAGAGTGAAAATGCTAATATAGAGTAACTTTATAAAATGTTAATTGACCATAAGAAGCCCGAAGGTTAGGAATTCATTGCATATAATCATAGTATAAAAGAGAGTATTAATCAGGTGGCGCAAATCTCCACCTATCATGGGCACAGACTCTCAAAGTGCTTTTTTGCAACAAAACGGGCAACCAAATTACACATCTCAGAAACCAGCAGAAAGAGAAAAAAGGAAAGCACTAGTTTTGCAAGTAGCCTGGCTAGGGTTGAGGATGGATTGAATGACGTCTTGATAGTCAATCTCATTGATGGCGCAATCCCAACTTTGAGAGAAAATAAAGAACACAGCACCGTGCACAGCAAGGGTTTCAACAACAAGGGAAGTAATACAGGGAAGTAAGAAACACCAATCACCTCTAGCAATGCCTCTCAAATCACGGGGCAACGCAGCAAAGACATAATGAAGTGTTGCAATTGGACCAAGCAACATCAACTAGGAATGGCAATGGGGCGGGGCAGGTACGGGGGTGTCTCCTCCATACCCGTATCCGCCACCCAAATTTTATACCCATACTCGCCTCATTACCTGCCACGGGTATGAAGTGGATACCCGTACCCGTCCCGGCGGGTACAAACTTATACCCGTACCCGTCCTATTACCCGCGGGTATCCAACGGGTATGCATTACCCACCCCGTATCCTCTCTACTGTGCGTAGAAAATAATTATCTATACTGGGTCATATTAGTTATTTAATACTACTTTTAAAAATCAATTATATTTTTTTATAACATTGATAAACAATTTGAGTTATTGAATTTAAACACTTATTTTTTTTAATTTGAAGGTTAATTATGTACAAAATAAAATGGGCATGGCAGGTACGAGATGGAACGGGGCGGGGCGGGTACAAAACTATACCCGTACCCGCCCCATACCCGTGACGGGTACGGAGCGGGTACACTGAACTCGTACCCACTACCCGCCCCACTTATACCCGTATCCGCCCTAAACGGGGCGGGTACCTGCAGGTGGCGGGTTTTATCCGTCCCATTGCCATTCCTAGCATCAACAATGAATTTTTATTACATTATTAGGGTGGTCGAACATCGTTCCCGCAAGGGATCCAACAGACTATCATCGAGGCACATCATGGAAATCAGCAAACATGGATTAGGCAGCAAGTTTTGGATAGTGGCCTCGTTTCTCGCTTTTCAAATCTCCCAACACATACAAGCGATTTTATTAATCACATCACAATTAAAATTTATATGTATTATTCGTTATAAGTTATATCATTACCTTTTATAAAAGTGAACATAGATAGAGAATCTACGTTACCAAGATGAGAAGTGAGAGAAAGAGAGACCCATGATGTGACAGCCCATACCTCCCCATCACATTTTTCACCTCTGAATCTGCAGAGATAGAAGGTGACATATGCATATGCAAATGCAACCCCCAACACTGTTTGTACCTCAATCAGCAGACACTCCCTCCCCTGAACCTTTTATTTTCGATAATTAGCAACAAGACGTAATATAAATTCTGTCACTCGATTAAAGCGGGATCAAAACACCCGTAAGAAAACGGGAACTAAAGAAAGGACAATCACAAGCATTTCTTCTCATTAATTTCTCTTTCTCTCCCTAATATTAATCCTTCATCTCTTTCTCATTTTACTCAAGTCTAAAAAAAGGATAAATCCAGAAAAAAAAAAAAATTAACAGACGAGCAAGAAGAAGAGCTCTGCAAGATTCCCTGTTCCTTTTATTCGAAGAGAAAGATTATCAGAATAAAAATTATTATTATCATTATAAATATTAGAAGTTATAAAATTATTTAAAAAGTTATAACCTTATTCTAATAAAAATTTTTTATCATACCAAGAGTATTACTCTTTTTATATTATGTGTAACTTTTTAGATAATTTATCAGTTTAAACTTTCACAAAAGTTTTGACACTATATAAAATGTTAATAATTTAAATTTCAACAAACTTTACTTTAAATATTAATCAATTTTAATTTTTGGACTTCAATGATTATTTTAAACTTCTAAAAGAGCCACTTCCTTAAAGTTTAGTTAATGAAGAGATCATGTCCGAATTCTAACAGCCCAACTCTAAATATTAATCTATTTTAATCTACGAATTTTTACCCATTAATTTTAATTTTTTTTTTTTTTGGGTACTTTTAGCGCTTTCAAATTGGAAATGTAAATAGCCTAAACATTTAGGCATACTCTATTGTTTTTGTATTTTTCCCTTTGACCTTTCACTGCACTTTAATGGGTCTCCATGTTCTTCTCATAATCCCCATTTTTTACCCCCAAAATCCTTTGTTAGATTCAACTTCTAGTCTTCCACAGTAATCATTCGATTTGGGTTTCTGTTATATTCAGTTAAAACTTGCAAAATTCTTCCAATTTTCAAGTGGGTTTATCTTTTTTTGGCTTCCCATTTGAATAATCTACGCGCTACTGACAGATCTTCATTTTCGGCACTTTGTTCTTTGTAAGACTTTGGAAAAAATCATTGAGCTTCAACATACAGATTGGTCTTGTTTCTCGATTTTAAAAGGGTAATGTTATTGCCAGAGTAAATTTGTGAAATTTTGTAGCTGTTATTACCGTTTGATTATGTGTGGAGCGTGGTTTTATTGAGTCTTATTTATGAGGTAAAGGATTGAGTTAATCTGATTTAGAGCCATAACAAATTAGGGATTTAGTGTGGGTGGATCTTTATGTACTGTTAAGTTGTGTACATTGACATTAGGGTTGAGAAGTGTTCAGACTTACTTCTCTTGTAATCTTCCAATCATATAGTGGAATTATTATGCTCCTCTCCATGGACATAGGTTTGGCTGAACTAAGCAAATTCCGGTGTGCTTGATTTTACTTTCCGGTTCTCTTTCATTTATGATTGTTATTTTAATTTACAATTTCAGTATTTTTGGGCGGCCCTAACAAATAATGATAACTCACATCATCACTCTGTCAATTACAATTTTTTTTTTCCGACTAATGTAAACTTTGGGCCTATCATTGCAGGCTTTAATGGAGGGATTGATGAGATTTTGAGCTACTTATTTGAATTTTGAGCATCAAATTTGAACTGGGTTTTCTCCATTTTGGAATTTGAGTTGTGGGTTTTGGGAGAAAATGCTGTGTGCTTGCTCCTCCGGCGAGCAGTTCCGATTTGAAGAGCCACCGCCAAAGTCGCCAGAATCGTTGGCGACGAGGGATTTCTCCGTCGGAGGGATCTCGTCGAGGACTGGTGACTTAAAGAGCCTTTCATCAAGGACTAATGGGGACTTGGGATCTAAATATGAAGATGCCCATGTTGATGAAGTTGAATCTACTCTTAAAGAAGCCCTTTCTCTTAATTACGAGGTGGGTGTTATTCAAAAATTTGATATGGGTGAATAATATTGAGAGTCTTGAAGTATTAATGGATGTAATTGAAAGTTGAGGGGATCACTTTAATTTAAGTATTCATTCATTTCTTAGTAGTCTTTAGCTTGGCATGAATTAGGGATGGCAATGGGGCGGGTAACGTTTGTTACTCGTGCTTACCTATCACGTTTGAGGGTAATATGACTGCAAGCGAGGTGGGTAGCGGGTATGGGCATGATACATGTGAAAATGCTTCCTATGAGGTAAATAATGGATACTAACCAATGGTTAGTGGAGCAGGTATGAGCTTTGGCTTATACGTGCTGCGATAGATATGGGTATTCACTTTATATCTTTGACAGGTAAAGGGTCGAGTACCTGGTTGGGTGGTGGATGCAGGTCCATACCTGCCCCTCTATATCTGTCCCGCCTCATTGCCATCCGTAGCATGAATGTAGCATTTTTGTTGTCTCTCATGCTTTGGTTTTGCTAAAAGTAGTAAAAGAAAATGCATTCTTTCTTATGTGTATCGAGTACTGAAATTTTGTATAAAGTGAAGTTCCATCATTGGCATTGTTCAAGTACTAAATCTCGGATTCAAATTTATCATGCTAGGAAGCTAGGGCTTTACTAGGAAGAATAGAGTACCAGAAAGGCAATCTTGATGCTGCCGTTCAGTTGTTTCAAGGGATTGACATCAAGGGGTTAACCCCCAGGATGACAACCGCCATATTCGAGCGCTCACGAAGAAAGAAGATGCGGTCGAAGGGGGACGATTCTCTTACTGGTGTGATGTCATGGCATTCTGTGAGCTTGTTCCTTGAAGCCATCCTGCTTAAGGCTAAAGTTTACAAGGAACTTGGGCGAATCAAAGGTATTTCAGTTCATTTTTCTTATGTAGCCTTTGTGTTTTTATTGATATTATAAAAAATCTTTAAAAATGATAAGGAGGTACAACATTATCCTGAGTAGGGCCACTAGCATTTGGGGGAAGGGATAGATGAGTTTTGAACCCAAAACTTTATGCTCGGGGAATGAGTGGCGTAACTGCTACATCCAATCCAACAACTCAAAAAAGCAACAGGATATTCACATATTATTTTCGCCTATTGAATGAAGCATCGCTACATTAATGTAAAAGACAAACATTGTCCAACTTTTGAGCTTGATTGTTGCAAAAGATGCTTTTATTGTTATGGTTCTTGCTGATTTTTGATTTCTTAGACGCCGCGAAGGAATGCAAGATAATATTAGACATAGTCGAGTCTGCATTGCCTAACGGGATGCCAGAGGGGATTGGTCAAGACCCCAAGATGCAGGAGATGTTTCACAAGGCACTGGAGTTACTTCCCAAACTATGGAAGCAAGCCGGGTGCATTGATGAAGCCATCACATCATATCGTCGGGCTTTAATCAGGCCATGGAACTTGGACTCTGAACGACTGGCAGCCGTACAGAAGGAGTTGGCTTCAACTTTACTCTATGGTGGTGTGGAAACGAGCCTCCCCTCTACGTTGGACCCATTGACACCCACAAATAACCTCGAGGAGGCGATCCTTCTTCTATTTATACTAATGGGTAAGATTGCGAAAATGGAGATAACGTGGGATCCTGAGATCATGGATCATCTAACATTCGCTCTCTCGGTTTGTGGGGGTTTCGAGTTTCTAGCAGATCATATAGAACAAGCCCTTCCAGGCTTTTATAGCCGAGCCGAGAGATGGTACATTCTTGCACTTTGTTATAGTTCTTCCGGGCAAAACGATGTAGCTCTAGACCTTATAAAAAAGGCTATGGGTCATTCAGAATTGAACCATAAACCTCATATTCCTTCGTGTTTGTTCGGTGCAAAATTATGCGCGCAAGATGAGAAGCACGCTCGGGATGGGATTCGGTTTTCTCAAATGTTCATCGAATTAGCTAGTGACGAACATGCTCATCTAGTAGGCCAAGCTCGAAAATTTCTTGGCATCTGCTATGCAAATGCCGCAAGAACAACGATGTCAAAGTATGAACGAGCAATGTACCAGAACGAGTGTTTGGACGCTCTAGACCGAGCTTTTTCGAAAGACAACGAAGACCCAGATTTGCTCTTTAGAATCGGGTTGGAAAACGCGGTTCAGAGGAATCTAGAAGATGCTTTTGAATATGTAATGAGGTACTCTGATGAAGTTGCAGGGAGCTCAGTGGAGGGGTGGAAACTATTGGCTTTGGTGCAATCTGCTAGGGAACGGTTAAGCGATACTGAGACGCTAGTTGAGGTTGCGTTGAAAGAAGTGACAGGGACCGATCAGTTGGAACTTTTAAAGTTAAAGGCTGTGATTCAAATAACTTCCGAGGAGCCGAGACAAGCTATGGAGACATATGGGCTATTGTTGGCTCACATTCAAGCTGCTAAGGATGCTATGACAAATTTAGAGGTGTGTTTGTGCTTTGGCTTCAGTTTATATGACTACATTTGGTTATAGTGGTTAAGTGGAATGTTCCGTTTGATGTGCCTTTTTGTTTTCAGTTTTTGGTTTTTGAGAAAGTGAAACCTAACTGCCTGTCTGTTAGTGAGCTTGAATTAATGGATGAAGGTTTAAGAGTGGTTTTATACACTAGTAGGTCCTCTTACGTGAATGTCCCTTAGGTTCGAAGCATATATAGTATATCGGTTTACCTCATACCCTATCTTGAGATTATATTAATATTGAAAGTGGAGACTGTTAGGATTCAAACTCATGACCTTTAGTTCGACACGGCTTTAGTCCCATGCTAAGAAACGAACCATTCCAAAAACTTTAGTATGATGGATGAAAGTACAAGAATGGTTTTATATTCTAATATTTTGATCTAATGTCTCTACTAGTACCTTCTTGGATACCTCTATACCTACCTTGTTTATCCGATAAAATCTTTGTATCTTCCTTTTAGGTTACATAATGTATTGTTTGAGGGCTTTTTACGTAAATCTTTGTGTTATCTTTTCTCTCTCTGTCTTCTCAGTTTCATTCAGATTTGTTCATTAGCATCTAAATCGAACCCTGTTCTTGGGTATTTATGACAGGCACCAGCATTGAAACAAATCGAGATCGAAGCATGGCAAGACTTGGCCAAGATGTATACAAAATTTAGATCGTGGAGAGATGCAGAAATTTGTATAGATAAAGCCAGGGCCCTTGAATTTTACAATCCTCAAAGTTGGCATGCTGCAGGTGAGCAAAGATACTATCTGTCTACTTTGGAAGAAAATTTGAACTTGAATTATATGAATGGTTGAATTATTAGTAATAGGTGTGGACTATGAAGTTAATTATTTGTGAAAACTTTACCTGCTAGGTGAATATTTAGTAATGATTTTATACTGTAACATGTTCAATCAGTGAATGTCCATTGGATTTGGACCGTAGGCTACCTAGGTGTTAGAGTATAAAATCATTTTTGGATCTTCACCCATCAGCTGAAACTTTTGGGATAGTTGGCTTTTTGACATTGTATTAGAGTTTTGTTACCAAGCGGTTACGAGTTCAGATCACAATAGCACCCACTTTCAATTTTAACATAATTTAAGCACAAGGTATGAGGTGAGCTTATGCAATATCCATGCTTAACTACCATTTGCATAAGGGGGCATATTAGAGTATAAAACCATTCCTGGGCCTTCACCCATCAGCTTAAGCTTTTAGGATAATTGAATATTAATATCCTAAACATGTATTATATCAACATTTTTGGATAAAAATTAGTAGAATTCTAGCAAAAAATCACAGGATTTCGGTGTAAAAGACCTAACTGATAAAATTTTCAAACCTTAGGGTACTTCATTATTTACATTAAAATACCAGAGTGTATAGGTGATAAAGTTTTAAACCTTAAGCGATAAATACCCTTTCCCAAATACTCTCATTCAATGTTGATTCATACTCTCAATGAGCTGTTAGGTTTAGTGTAGTGCTTAGTCTTACCGACCCTCCAAGTATGAGGTCTTGGGTTTGATCCTCATTTCACCTTTTCCCTAGATGTTGATAGACCTTCTTTAAGACTGGAAAAAGTTCATATTCTCGATCGTTATCCTCATACAGGCTCGTTATTCAAGCAACGTTCGCTCCAAAAACAAGCCATGGTAGCCTACTCAATCGCGCTCTCAATAGACCCCACCCACGTTCCCAGCATTGTGGGTGCAGCTCAAGTCCTAACGGAACTTGGCCTTCATTCTCACCCAATCGCACGAAGCATGTTGATGAACGCCTTACAGTATGATCCTGTGAATTACGATGCTTGGTTGAGCCTCGGTTCGATATCAAACCAGGAAGGTCTCACCGAGCTCGCTGCTGAGTGTTTCCAAGCTGCAGTTGAGGTCCATTCTACACGACCAGTTCTGCCTTTCCGGTGACTGATCCTGTGGGTCAGGTTGTTGGTTGAAAATATGTTGGAATTTGAATGTGCAATTATCATGTTCTGTGTAACCTCTGATTTGGTAATGCTAAGTTTTATCTGTAGTAGAGCTGAAGTTTGGTGTAGTGATTAGGCTACAAAATGCAAAAACGTGACGTGAGGTCTTGGCTTTAAATTTTATCACTCCCTTTCGGGATGTTTGATATTGTTGTACCTTCTTAAAATGTAAAAAAAAAAAGGAAAAAAAAATTAATTTCTAGTAGTTGTTTTTCCTATATAGATAGTAAATTGAATTTTCTTTTTACAGTGGTAAAAGGTACTATATTATCTTAAGTAGGACCACAAACATCTGGTGACGGAGGAGAATAGCTTTGAAATCAAGACCTTGTGCTTGGGGATGGGTGACTAATGTATACGCCAAATAGTTCAAGAGCAAATTCATTGGCCAGTAACTAAGAGGGTAACTTAGCACTGTCCTATTTTGTACACTATTTCTTATGATAGTGACTACTAAACATTCGTGTGCTTAATCGAATGAGTTTTTAGGCACTTTTATGTTTAGAAGGATGATTAAACAGTCATCTGTCATGCCAATTATCGGCTCATTTTTCCGATTGATTGGGTTTTTTTGAGAGAGAGAGGAACTATAGCCAGAACCTATTCTTCAGCAAGCAACTATCTATTCATTTGTCATGCCAAAATTTTATCTTCTCCCCTTTATCTAGTTCGAACCGCAAACTAGTAGTGAAGGTGTGATTCATCTCTTTGCCAATTGTTTTTGTAGCAATGATGTTCCGAAATTTCTGAAAATTTCAGTAGCGATGCCTGTCTGGGATTGCATTTTTTGGAGAATAAAGTATTTTTATCAAAAATGCTTTCTACAACAATAACGTTTTTGAAATTTGGTTTCTTCCCACTTGATAAGAGGGATATCCCATCAGTTATGCTTCCCTTCCTAGAAGAAGCTTCTTTGTAATTGGAACAAACATCTCACATATCAATTAAAAAATGAAATCTGAAATAATATAACTGAAGTTCATTTATGACTAGGAAAATGTTTCTTATATGCAAAATTTATGCATTCGATTGAGTTGTCAAAGATGGAGTAAAATAATTTCTTATGTTCGTCTTTGACTAGGATGTGTGGCTGTGTATGTGCTTGCTTCGAATTCAACTGGTACCTTGTTAGCCTCTGATCATTTCCTGTTTGCATAATGTTATCTTGTTTGTCTTTGACGTCTGATTTTTCT
This sequence comes from Simmondsia chinensis, assembly GCA_018398585.1. Classification (NCBI taxonomy): domain Eukaryota; kingdom Viridiplantae; phylum Streptophyta; class Magnoliopsida; order Caryophyllales; family Simmondsiaceae; genus Simmondsia; species Simmondsia chinensis. The sequence goes on from JAGTTD010000007.1 coordinate 37,054,739, forward strand.
CGTTTTGATATGAAATTTTGTACCCATCTCCATTTACGGGATGGTTTAGGTCTCACCGCGTCGAGGCCCAGTATGCACTACGGCTTTTCCATTAATTATCAAAAAAAAAAAAAAAGATTTCAGGATTAACTTTTTACAGTATAAACTTTGTGTTTGAGTTTCTTAATCTATCGGGTGTGTTAAATTATTTTTTTAATACAAAATCTAGGGTATTGCCAACATCTTTCCGAATTATATGATCACCTTTCCATTGTAAGTCATTACATTTTTGAAAAATTCGGTTGAGGGAATTAAAGACGAATAGACTAAAAAATATTTCGGCATATTTAAAGGAAATAAAAAATTATAGCACAAAGTATATGAGTTAAAAAATGATTATCAAAATTTAAGATGTCAAAGTAAGTATAATGTAGCCTAAAATTTTATAGTTAAATACTGTTTGTATCCTGACAAAAAAATTACTTTTTTTTAGTGGGTAAAAATATTTAGGTATCATTTGTTACGTAGAAAACAAACACGAGTTAAAATTTATGGAAAGTTTAGATTCGAGCTCTTGTTTTGTCGGCAATAAGTATGTTGGCAGAGTGCGGGAAATATAAATTGCTTAGCAAATTCTAATACTTTTAAAATGCAGGAAGTAACTTATCTACACCTCTCAGATAAATTCTAATTCTTTCTTTTTAACGCTTCTCTAAGGAAGCTTTATTTTTCGTCAAGACAACAATATATTTTTTACCCATACTTCTTATGAAGTTCACATATGAAATGCACTCCTAAAAAATATAATTTATCGTAAAAATTTAATACATGCGACAACCAAACGAATTATGTTTGTAAAGAACCCAAATATAAAAATTGTAGTTGTTTGTGTTGCGCGGGCTTCAATCTTCATCTCATTTCTTCAACGGACCAATCCAAACCCAAACCCTAACCCTGACGCTCTTCACTTCAGTCGATCGAGATGAACTACGAGACGCCATTAACGGACCCAATCTCAATCACCAACGGACTCTCACTAACCCCGCGCATCAAGCTTCTCCTCACCGTCTTCCGCGCCGACGCCGCCGTCGCATCACTCGACGAGTGGAAGTTCAAGCGCGCTCTCTTCGATTTCCTCAACTCCTCTTTTTCCCTTCCGATCACCGTCGCCGACGACGACCTCCTTCTCCGGCGAGTCAAGGACGTCAAGAATCGGAAGCGTGACGACCCTGTTGCAACTGGGTCGCTCTTAGTTCGTGATCTAGGGTTTGTCAAGGACAGTGCTGCGAAGGTGAGGGATGTGGGTGGGGATGGAAACGACGTCGTTGGGCTGTTGGAGAGGGAGTTTAGGGAGTGGAGGAAGGAGTTGGTGGGGAAGATGGATGGGATGGAGGTTAGTTTGGAGGGAGTTAAGTTTAGGGTTTGGGTTAGGGTTCCTGTTAGTGATGATTTTGAGCTTATGAAGAAAGAGTGGGAGGAGTATTATGTTTTGGGGATTAGCAGGCGAGGTATTGTGTTTCGTATTGTTTGTCTCAATTCTATTATTTCTGTCCGTGATTTCATAGCAGCAACTCGAAATAGGGGAAATGTTTTCTTCCATTGATTAAGGGGAAAACAATTTCCACAATGGAGGACAAGCATTTTCTATTCGAATCTTACGTCATATATTTCACTTTAATTTAACTTGACTAAGCGTGATCCTCATACAAATTTATAGAATGAAATCATTTTATTTAGCTGAATAGAAAAAATAATTTGAAATAACTGGGGGGCAATTGGAAATTTGTAAAATGGAGCATGCATATGATAGCAAGGAGGGTGGAAATGGATTGAAATTTTGTCCGTAAAGATACCCTAAACTGCAAAACTCGCTAAGGGCATGTTTGGTATCATTTTCTAGTTGGAATTTTTGGTTTTTCATAAACTAAAATCCGGATCTTGGAGACAAATTTTTCTAACTTTCCTATTTTTCAGTTTCCACCAAAACTATGAATAAATTGAAAACAACAAACCAAAAGCAAGAAAACATTGTTTATAAAATGTTCTTTGCTGATAGTTAATGATGCTGTAGGTTACCAAAGGGGTGGAAGGCAAGAGCCTGATACAATTATATTGAGAGGTGTACCTTCAAGGTGGTTTGCTGAGCCACGGGTGTCTTCTAAACCTTCAATGTTGGTTACTCATACAATATTTTCCACATTTGGAAAGATTAGGTATGTAAGTTCTTGATTCTCGAAAATTGTTGTTAAATTTGTTTATGAAGATATGCCCATATGCTAATCGCTCAATCTTTATTACTCTTTGCAAGCTTATCACATGTTCGCAGTTAGCATTATGCAGCTACTATACAAATGTAACTAGCTCTATTTCCAAATGAGATAACATGATTGAAGTTACTTTTGAGAGTGGGGACTGATGATCTCTCGAAACAATGCATTTATGACTGGTATTATTAAAGGCTACATAATGACGGCGACTCTTGGACTCCTGGGGTTATAATTGTAGAGACTTATAAATAGTGACCTCTTGTGCCTGGTATTGGCAGGGGAAAAGCAAGTGAAAATTGTAGTGCAAACAGTGGGGGAGTGTGAGTTAGAGACTATGTTGTAATATCTCTGTTCTATAGTGAAACATTTTTTCTCCCTCTCAATGGATATAGGTTTCGGCTAAACCATATAAATCCCAGTGCTCATATTATTTTCCCCAATCCCTTTATTATCTTTGCTATTTCGATTTAAGGTTCGATATTATGCAGGTGGTCCTAACAATTACTTCATTCTGTTGAGTCTTTTCACGTAGATAAGATGTTATCACATCTGCTTGATTACCCAGCTCTTCTTTAATAGGAACCTTAATGTTGCTGAGGATGATTATCTAGGGAAAGATACCGACAATGACACTGAAGATATAGTCTCAGGCCTGCAGTGCAAGATCGTTGTTCAATTCGAGAAACACAGGGACTTCTATAACACCTTAAAGGTCTTATGTGGGCGTTCATTGCAAAAGGTGTGAGCTGCATTTCACTTGGTTTCTGGCTTATATGTCTCTGCCTTCAGTATCCTTATTACTGAAAGTAGCTACCTAGGACATTTTTCTAACTCAAGAATTCCTCCTGTTGCCACCTTATTATTGCTTGTTGCTTGCATGCTTTATTATTGTTTTATTATTTTGTTTTTGCTTTTTAGGGTTGGGGACCCTCAAAACACCTCCTCCTTTTAGGGTAGCACTCTAAAGGCTAAAGCTGCATATATCTCACCCCTCCGGACCCTGCTTTGGTGGGAGCCCTTATGGCATTGGGTTTGTCATCATCTCTCTTGAAAAATTCCTCCTGCTGCTAATTTGATTGCTGATAAACCTTGGGGATTGTTATTGCCCGAGCAATGATGTTACTTATAAAAGATAGTAGCAACAATATTGCCATGACAATAACATTAATAAAATCCTAATTAATCCTTTCTTTTAATATGGATATCTGATCACTTAATGGTAGTCCGAGTATTTTATCTTGGACATTATGTAATTTGAGTATTTCCATCCTATTTCTGGACCCAGATTATTGGCGATTATCCTTACTGGTTATTAATACTAAGACTCAGGAATCTTTTGAGATGTAAACTCCGTTTGGTTCAATGGAGAACATTTTCTTTTTGAAAAATTTTTCTTCACAATATATCTTCGGTCAAGATTTTTTTTTCCTTAATAATTTGTCTTTCTAGCTAAACAAAATGGTTTCATTCTATGACATTTGTATGAGATTTACACTTGGTCAAGTTGAGAGTGAAGTAAAACACATGACGTCAAATTATAAAGGAAAAAAGTTTCTCCTCCATGAAAGTAAATGTTCTTCTCTTTTGTTGTGAGGAGAAGTGAATTTCCATTCGATAGAGGAAAACATTTTCCATATTTTTTGTTATTGCTACGAAGTTATGAAAAAAAAAACAACAGAATTGAGACAAAGTGTTTTTTGTTGAGACAATCAAACCTGTAATTTTTGTTCTTATACGGTCAGCAAAGCCATGATCTTATCACACTGTATGGTGTGTGTCCACATGATGTTCTCAGCTCTATATTTGCCTCGAGCTAAAGTCCATATAAAGAGAAACTAAGTGTTGCTAAATTTATAGGACTTTACTCTCATTACTTGGATGCCGGCCCAGTTTGGAAATTTTAGAGGCTCAAAGCAAGTTAATTGATAATCCCCTACACATCTTGAATAATCAATCTCATATATTACATATGTACATATGCGATTAAAATTTATTTTACATGAGCCATTTTTCCAATTACAAATAGTAATGTACGGTAAAAGCAAACTCATAATATAATTAATTTTCAAAAGGGACCCTTATGAATTGGGGGGCCCAAGCAACCGCTTCGGTAGCTTGGTGTCTTGATCAGTCGTGCTTGAGACTCAGAGAGGTAATCTAGCTAGCTGTATGCAGGAAGGTTCACGTCTAAGGGCAGATTATGAAGTAACTTGGGACAAGGATGGCTTCTTCGAAGATGCAAGACGCCGTACGCAAGAAATGAGCAGCCGGGTGTCAGCATTGGCATCTTTGTCATACAGACACGAAGGTCCAAGACGTCTATCGTATACTTCTCGTTACAGCCCTGATAATGCACGAGCAAAGAGATTAAAGGTTAGCAACTCATCCAGTATAGTGGATGTTTGGTATTTGTCTTGTTGGGTTTACATTTTTTTTTTCCTTTCGGACTGTCTTTCGGGTCTGTCCATTTCATAGAATTGGTTTTTTTTTTTTATTTTTTTATTTATTGAATAAGTACCATACGAAGTCTGTGAACTATTGCTTGAAATCAAAGTAACCTTCTCAATTTTCAACTTCATTAAATAATCTAATTCAACTAGTAATTTTTATTAGTTACGTGTACTCCAATTCTCTCTAATTTTTTTTGAACTTTGTAAATTACAGGAATTACTTGAAAATCATGTAATAAGATGTAAGGGTCTAATTTAGAATTAACCAAGTAATGCACTCGTGATTTTGGTTACAAAACTTTGATAGAGTTGCAACACTTGATCTAATTGATACAAACTGATAGTTAAAAGGGTGTGTTCTATGAAAGTTGAAAAGATCATCTCGAATTCAAGCAATAATTTAGGGAATCTTCTTAGAATTTACCTTTGACGACAACAACATATATACTTGCTGTTGATGCAGGAATAACGAATGATTAAACGGGCACACAGTTCAAGTGAAAGAAAGACAGAGGATGTAAATGGTTGAGCTTGCCAAATTATGATCGGTTTTTTGCTGATAAGATAACTGTCATCTGTTGACGCGACAAAACGATGTGATGAAAAATTCAAGTGAATGTGCAGCTCGAAATTGTTTATTGATCAAATTATAACATCTTAATTTGCTTAAAGGAGATGCTGATTGTTGGAGTGCCGGATATTTATCCCTTCTTGACTCCCCTCGTTAACCCTGGCTTGTTTGGGTGAAAAGACTATTTTTTTCAAAACACTTTCTACAAAAGTATTTTCGTACAAGTTGCTCTCAATATCGGTATTTTTGTTTGAAAATTTTTTAGTTTTTTGCTTCATTTCTCCATTATTTTCATGCTTCTGTTTAAAAGTAGAAAGACAGTTTCTATTTATATTTGAAAGTACTTTCCATTCTAGGACTAACACCCTTAAAATCTTGAATAAGTTAGTTTTACAAATTAAAACACTCTTTTTAGGGAAAAAAATCTTGGCCAAACTTGCCCTTCATATGTTTGCATCATCTTCTGATCGAGCACGGTTTTACGGGTGAGTATTTCATATCATGTCGTGGTTTCTTATTGATACCATCTATCTAAAGCTGTGAAGTGATACTGGCAACAACTTGCTACACTTTGATTTGGATGTTGCTGACTTCGGGAACTGACAACTATATTGCTGTTCTTTATACTTTATGAGATTATCAGGTAAAACCTCCTCCTGCTAAATGTTATGGACCTTTTAGTATCACTCCGAGTTTGCAGTTCTTTCCCCTTTTTTGGGAAAAATTAGAACAAAACATGTTGAGTGGAATTGATTTTTTTTTTTCTCTTTTTTCTTTTTTATTTGTAGTTTTTAATTTTTAAGAAATTAAAAATCGGATTTTAGAAACGGTCTTTTATTGTTTTTGGCCTTTGTTTTCGAATTTTTTACCAAACTGGCACACTTTCAAAAAAAATTTACCAAAATGGCACAGTTTCAAAAATATTTACCAAATTAGCACACTAAACGGCGTACGTTGATAAATTTTTTTTTTTTTTTTTCAAATGGGGGGACGCCGTTTGAAATGGCATCCCCCCATCCAATCTTTTTTTTTTTTTTTTTTAAATTTTAATATTATTAATATTTTTTATTTTTTAAAAATGGGTTAGATAGGGGTACTCAAAATTTTTTTAGGTACTTGTACTTCTTTATAATGTGTGTCAACATATAAATTATATATGTCGACACACACTTAACGTACTCAAAATTACTACTTAAGTACTCAAAATTCTTTTAGGTACTCTTACTTCTTTATGGTGTGTGTCGACACACACTTAACGTACTCAAAATTATCACAAATACTCAAAATTACTACCGAATTACTCAAGTTTTTTTTTTTTTGTTACTCTTATTTTCTTTATAGTGTGTGTCGACATATAAATTATGTGTGTTGACACACATTTTATGTACTCAAATTCACCACCAATGTACTTAAAATCACTACCTAAATACTTAAAATTCTTTTAGGTATACATATGTCTTTATGGTGTGTGTCGGCACATATTTAACGTACTCAAATTCACCACCAAAGTACTTAAAATCACTACCTAAGTACTCAAAATTTTTTTAGATACTCTTATATTGGTGTTGAATTTGAGTACGTTAAATGTGTGTCAACACATATTATAAAAAAGTAAAAGTACAGAAAAGAATTTTGAGTACTTAAATATTAATTTTAAATACTCTTATTTAATCCATCTAAAAAAATAAATAATATTAATAATATTAAAATTTAAAAAAAAAAAAAGGATTGGATGAACGGCGTCCCCCCATTTGAAAAGAAAAAAAAATTTTTTTTATCAACACGTTGATACTGCTACAGTAAAGTGTGCCAATTTGGTAAATATTTTTGAAACTGTGCTATTTTGGTAAATTTTTTTTGAAAGTGTGCCAGTTTGGTAATTTATTCTTTGTTTTCAGGTTTTATTCAAATTAGAAAGAACTAAAAAAAAAAAAACAAGTTAAAATGGATTCCAAAATATGGTTTTTAGTTTCTAAAAATAAAAAACTACAAATAAAAAATAGGTTATTTACATTAAAGATTCTTGTACTTTGCTTGTAGTATCAATTTAGTCATTGTACTTTTACTTATATTAATTTAATTCTTGTTCAAGGGATATTGTGTCAATTTGGTCCTTGAGTAAAATTTATATGCAAGTTAATGAAATTTTTAATGGTTGGGTCACGAGTTGGGTTAAATCGAGTAAATGAATGGATTTGCAGTGAGTTACTTACATCTAACATGATTGTGTGTTAAAATTTACGTTATTTACTTAATTTTAATTTGACCAAATGACTAAATCGACACAATATAAATTGTATTGACACAACACAATAAGAAAAGTACATGAACATTTAGTATAAATATTCCTAAAAAATAATACAAACAAGTGAAGCATTGCAATACATGATCTTTTGCTACGTCCTTTCTTAATAGCATTTATCTTTTTCATAAAAAAATATAGGAGTTGTTATTATCAGAGCAATGATGTATTTTATAAACAATGAGAGCCACAAAATTGTTTGAAAAACTATGATTTGTTTTGACAATAACAAATTTACTTTAAGAATAATATTACCGAAAACTTCACAGTAGGAAAAAAAAGTTCTGCAGGAAGATTATTTACACATGCCTTTGTGGAAAAAAAGAACATGTAATTCCCACTCCTCTGTGATCCCTTACAGTTCTAGTTTCTCAGCTACACATTCAACCTAACAGTTTACAAAACAAGTCAACAAGGAACCTGAATTCGTAGATTGATTATGCATAGCGAAAACTCCTATACAAGCTTTTATTTGTACTGAATCTTCTGACATAACCTTGATTGTTGCTGCAGGAGTATTTGTGTTTTCTTATACCTTTCACTTAAGGCCAAGAGCAACACCACTAAGATCAAACCTGCAACCAGATACCCGTAACTCGGCTTCAAAACAGGCAAGTTCATCTTCCCTATGAACTTCTCTTTACCCTCATCTTTCATGTCTATTTCTTCTTCCTTAACTTCCTTCATGGCACTCGAACCATCTAGAACTTTCCCATCATTGCGCTTGTTCTCGTCCTTCTTCTTCGGGTTTGCCCTAATGATTACTGGCCTCAGTTTATTCTTGTCAGTATACTCGAATTGAACCAACTTGATCTCTTCTGGGCCAACCTGGTTCACAACAGTTTGTTTTTTCGCCTCTATTTCTGCTAGAAGTGCTAAAAACTTTTCCTGACCGCGATTCGAATATGGGTTTTTGTCATTTTTGATGGATTTCTGGCCCTTTTTTTGTGGGTTTGTATCTTTAGGGTCATGGCGGTAGCCACAGTTGACACAAACACCAGCTTTGGCCATTTGAACTGGGATTTGATAATCTGTTTCTTAGGGTATTTTTGAAGAACTTATCAAAAACAAAGTGATTTTGAAGAAGCAAATTACTAATGTTATAGAGGGTCTTGGATGTTAAATAATGCGTGATTTTGGTGGTTTCTAGAAGTTGAATTTGAAAATAATGTTTATGGGGTAAGATTTGTCGTAGGGGTTGAAAATAAAATGTTAAAATGCCATGGCGGAGGGGTGTCTGTTGGCGTGATTGATAACGTCATTTTGTTTGAATGCACTGGGTTGCTGCCACGTGAAAGATCCTTTTTCAAGAGAATATATTTTGAGCATGTTTATTATAGGGGAAAAAAAAATGATTTTAGGTGAAAGTAATTTTTTTTTTTTTTGGTTTTTAAATGAAAGTAGAAAAATAGTGTTAAGTGAAAATGGATGCAAAAACACGGAATTTTTAGATAAAAGTTCCAGTATTAAAAGTATTTTTAAAAAAAGTGCTTTTGCAAACGTGTTTTCGAAAAGGTAAATTATTATTTTGGTATCATAAAATTTAACTATATATTATTTAGGTATTCTGATATTTCAGTGTATATATATATAATGAGATAATTTGAGGTTTTAATATTTTATTACTTAGGTATTTTAAAATTTTTTAATTTTTTCAGTCAGATATTTTTTTGTCAAACTTTGGTGGATTTTAGTTGAAAAATGATAAAATTGAACATAATTTTAGTAACATATTATTATCTGCATTAGAATTTGATTAATTTTGCTAACCAAGCTACCATGACTAAGTAAATTGTTATATTAATATATTCAAATTTGAAGTGTCTTATTATATATATAGTAAAATGTCAGAATATCAAAAGTGATGAATACATAAATTTTAGAATATCGGATTAATAATTTTTTTTTTTGAAAAATGGTTTGAAATAATATCCAAGTTTTGCGGTAAAAATGTTATTAATAGTCAGCATACCAACCCACGTGCTCGTTGACAGTTCAAAGTTCTATCAACTGTTAATGTCAGCCGCTAACTAGCAATGAATGCCACATTAATTTTCCAGCAATGTGAAAGGTGTTCATTTCTCACACTTTCAAATTCAAGTCAGGTACGGTTAGACCTGGCAGTCGGGGCGTTTAATGTCACATTAGGTCTATATCGGATCGGGTCAGAATCAGGTTGGGTCATTGATGTGTTTTTAAAGTGTGTTTAAAATCGTTTACTCGTAAGTGTACGAGATCGTCGTAGCTTTGTCGGGTATACGGGCCGTATCCACAGGGAATCGGGTTAAGTTAGATTTACTGATGAACGAGCGGTTTGAATTTTTGATTTTTTTGTGTTGTTTGAATAAGTTGAAGCTAAATTACTAAAATTGAATATAAAGTGAGTGCGATAATTTGATTGAGGTTAGTTTAGAGAGTGAATTTAGGGTAGCTTAACACGTATCCCGTCATTATATTTTACTTAGGTCGATGATTTGAAAGACTTAGGCTACAAGCTCTAAGCCTGGGTTAATATATAAATTAGGGCTTAGGGTAATGAACTAGTCTAAAGGCATAACCTATCTTAGCACCTTAGATGTAGCATAGGTTATCTCATTAGCACTACTTAATTCATTTGTTACTCCTAATTCAATATTAACTTATATAAAAGATTGGGTTCAGAGTTGGGTACAACCTCAACCCTAACCACGCGTGAATTCTTGTTATGTTATGGTCTAAGCTACAAGCACAAGACTAATCGCTGCAAAGTTGGAGACCCAATTATGGCTACAAGCACGCATACAAAAAATATCCAATAATCATGAAAAACTCCTCACAGGCGTGCGAATATAATATAACTAAATCAATCGTCAAAAGTATAATATAAATTTGGGATACGGGCGGCTACCCGCCCTTCATTCCCTAAACTAAGAAAGTTTACTCCTTCATGGGAGTTATACACATATTTAAATTTCTATAAAAGAAAATATTGTGCGTAAAATAAATAAAAGAGTAATGTCATGATTGTAATAGATAGGCTAAGTAGTATAAAGTCATTAGTTTAGTATAAGTGTTCTTATGTTGTATTAGTTAGTAATCGAAGAATGCTAATTACTAGTTAGTTAGTGGTGGATGTTAGTTACTAGTTAGTTAGCATAGATTCTTGTATTGTGTAAAGGCATAGTTAGATGGTGATAGATATTTTCATAAGCTTAGCTAGTATAAGTAGACAATCCCTTATTTGTAATAGGCATTCACATGATAATACAAATCTCAATTCCCTTTACTTCTCTCTACTTCTCCCTCTATTCTCTCTGATTCTCTTCTCTTCCTGACCTTTTTCTCAATTTTCCCTCTCCCAAACTCTCTTTCTCTCAAGTCATAATCCGAGCCCACCTCGGGTCATGACAAGTAAACTCCCTCAATCTTTGGGTCAACGCTGATCCGAGCTTGAATTCTCCCAGTATTCCAACCGCTTGCGCTTCAACTTTTGAGAACCTGTAGATCTCATAGCGGCTTCGGGTTTTAGAGAAAGGAGAGGAGGTGCGGCGAGAAAAGCGTCCCCAAGGCTGACTTTCCCTTCTCTATTTATAGGTGCGGAAGGAGTTAGGGTTCCATACGGAACCATCCCGATCGATCGACTAAAAGAGCCGATCGACCGGTGAGCTCACGCAAAAACTCCTGATCGATCGGTACTTTTGGCCGATCGATCGGCAGGCTCTCGGTTAGTTTTTCTAACCAGGAGCTGCTGATCGATCAGTTCTTTGGGCCCCTTTTCTTAATTAAGCCCTGAAGCGCTATGGAACGTACTCGGTTCACCAAATTATGATCTAATGGTTCTTTCATCTGCACAAATGGTTGGGTTTTTCCAATCAGTCTTCAAAAGTGCCTCAATAATGCTTGATTTTGCCATAATTCTTCTTCCGTCTGCTTTGATGTGTTCCACATGAAAATGTACCTAAACAACAACCGAACACACATGTAGAGGCTGAATATATGACAAAAACGGGAAATAAAATATGTATCAGTCATCCTTGGGTTTGGCTCGGCGTTAGTGTCGGGGTGCATCAACATCGGGTCAAGGCAACCGTGGGTCGGGTTAACCTTGGGTCAATTATCCTGTGGTCAGTTCGGATTTTTTTTTTGAACAGTAAAAAGCCCAAGGGCAGGTCAGCTCGGATTTTGGATTGACTCATTAAATTATTTTGATAAAATATTTATTCAACCTTGAAAGTTATAACTAAAATTACAAAACAAAATAATTATATTTAGCATTTTATTTAGATTCTACGATAAAATGAATTTTTACGGGATAGATCTTGTTTGGGTTTTGGGTCATTGCATGTCAAGTCATTTTGGGTCTCAGGTCAACTCAGGTTGGGTCAAATTTGGGTTGGTTTATTTTCGGGTTCGGATCTTAATAAATTTTAAAATTTTCGAGTTAGGGTCAGTTCAAGTAGTAGGTTAAATAGGTTGGGTCATCACGTCGAGTCACATTTTGCCAAACTCTAGGTGTAGTGTCTTGTCTCCCAACATTTCGAGTAAGAGGCTTTAGATTTTAATCTCATTGCCTTTTCTTTTACCGTTATATCTTTTTAGGTCTTGTTTGTAACAAGAATAGTTGGGGTTGAAACAGGAATTGGGGCCAGGTTGCAATTTATTTGTTTGATTCACCTATTGAAATTAGAATTACAATTTCACTGTCTAATTTTATGAAATTGAATTTTAACTGAAACTAAAACTATTTAATTCTTTAGGGTGGGGTAAGGAATTGCAAAATCAAGAACTTAAAATGATCTTATTTGATTAACCTAAACCAAAATTGACTCAATCGAAAAATTTAATCACAACTTGAAATTTGTCTTGAATCTCACATCAGTCAACTTGAATGACTTAAACTTGAAATTATTGAAATACTAAAATTTGAATTTAGCTAATTTAAAATTCGAAATATCAATTTGATTTACTGAAAACCCTTGATGACTAGTCATTATCGAATTATAATTTCGGTCTCTAATTTCTTTGCTGGACCAAATAATAAAATTTTAATTCCATAAGAATTTCAATTCCTCCAAAATCCGAATTATAATTATAATTCTATAGTCCAATTTTAATTTTATGTGTTAAACAGAGCTTCGGTGACGTTATTTTTTTCTTACTAATTGAACAAAAAAGAATTCAGATTCAAGTGGATTCTGGAATACAACAACAATAATAAACCCAGTATCTCAAGGGCTTTTGTATATGGGATATGGGAACGGTGGGATGTACGCAGCCTTACTTTTCAGGGTGCTACCCGAAAGAGAGACCGTATCCAAGGACCCGAGGCTTCAGAGTGGATTCTGGAATGATAATTAAATATTTTGCATGTAGGTAACTTGGTTCAAGGCCCACAAAGAGGTTATATGGGCTTTGCAAATTAAGTAGTTATTGAGGCTTCATTCGACCCAATGGTCATCAAGTTTTAAAAATTTTGTTTCGTAAATACATTTTGTAAAAAATTTTCTTTAAAAATATTTTTTTCAGGCTAAAAAATTCTTAAATCCTAGAAAAAATATTTTTCCTTTAAAAAGCGCCTTATTATTTTCTACAAAAACAATTTATTCTCGTTCTGTGTCATTGTTACTCTATGAGGAAAACTTCTAGGTTGTGCTTTCAATATGGGAATCGGTTGAGATATATATAAGCTGACTCGGAGACAATAATTATCAATGGAAATATATATTGGATTATTTGTACTAAGGCTCCGTTTGTTTTCGGGGAAAACCACATTCTAGAAAGTGATTTTCCCCCTTTTCTTTGTTTGGCCCGTTATTAGCTCATGGAAAAGGTTTTCCCAAATGAAGAAAAATGACTTCCCTTTCAAAATAGGGGAAGTCGTGATTCTAAGTAGCTTAAAACCCTTCGCAGTTATTATCATGCAAATCGAGATTGAATCAAAACAAACCAGACTACACTGTAGACATTTAACGTCACAACATCGGATAAGAATTAGACTGAATAATTAAAAGCAGCTTGGATATTACTTTGTTATTGTTGCTACATAACAATTTTAATCAAGTCGAATTGTTATATAAAATTATAGATGGAAGTTATTTAGGTAATATTTTAGCATTTAGTACATAGGTACTATGATATTTTAGTAATATACAATTATGTATCCTGAAGTTTAAAATTTTTCTCATAAATTAGGTATCTTTTGCAAAAATTTAGTATATTTTAAATGAAAACAGCAATTTATACAACAACAACAAACCCAATGCCTCCAAGGGCTCCGGCATAAGCAGGGTCTGGGGGGGTAGATGTACGCAGCCTTCCCCCGTCAGGGGGCTACCCTAAAGAGAGGCTATTTCCGAGGACCCCCAACCTGAGAAGCTGGTTCGCAGCAATGAGCAAAAGACCTGGGCCCGCTCTTGATTGTCGGTTGCGAGCTGCTGGCTTTGGAGTGTTGGCGGTGGTGATGGTGGTGATGAGGGGCTGGTGGTGGTGGTGAGGCGGGTGAGGTGTGGTGGGGTGGTGGTGATGGGGCGTGGTGGGGTGCGGTGGGGTGGGGTGGGGTCTGGGTAGTGGTGGTGCCGGTGCTGGTGTCTAGTCGGGGGGGGGGGGGGGGTGATGGTGGGCACGGTGTAGAGTGCGTGGGTGAGGCAAGATGGCGGTAGTGTTCGAGATTTGCGTGGGTGAGGCGAGGTGGTGGTGGGGTTCGAGGTCGGAGATGTGAATTATTATATTTGAATGAATATAAGAGTACATGGGAGGCCTCAATATATAAGCAAATCATAAGAACCAAAAGACTGAAAATACCCCTTGGGTTATATAAGTCAAAGGGCAAAAGTGTAAAATACAAAACCCTAGGAATACTCTAGAATATAGTCTAATAGGTGAGGCGAGGTGGCTGGTGTTTGGGTGAGGGGAGGTGGTGGTGGAGTTCGATGTCGGAGGTGGTGTAGATAGTGGTGGTGGGATTCGATGGCGGGTGGTGTGAATGGGTGGGTGTGGTGCGACGCGTGACCGGCTTTGGGTCTTCGTCGTCTAGGTGGCGTCGCTGGTGGTGGAAGTGTCCCGGTGGGGTGAGTCGGCGAGGTTGCCGACGAGGGGGGTGGTGTCAGCGATAGAGGGGGGGTGTCAGCGAACGTTGAAAGTGCCAGAAGACGTTAGAGAGAGAGAGAGAGAATTTTTGAAAACAACAATCTATATGTATCCTATATCATAATGTAAAACTTTTTTTTGTTCGAAAATATTAACATGATACATTTTTTTGATAATGTATAAATAATTTTTGTTAAAATGTGGACAACCTTTTGATAATATGATATTTATACTACATCAGTTTTTTGGACAGAAATTGGCCGAATTTTAATGAAAATTCATCAAATTTTTACACAGTATATACACAAGTGATAAAGTTTCTTATCTCATGACACCTATTGTATATATTAAAATGATAGAGTATTTAGATGATAAATGCTCAAATTTTAGAATACCTTAGAAATAATTTTTTTAATTTATACAACTTTGATAGTTAACTTTTTATTTTGTTACTTCATATATGTTGTATTATTACTTACTTTGTCCTATAAAAAGAAATAAAATGATTGGTGAATTTTTTTTTTAAAACATACAAGAGGACATCACAATGGGGAATTAAGTTTTCCTTTGAAACAAACAACGAAAAACTCCACTTGGAATTTATATTTCCTTGAAAAATCTTTTTCGAAAAAAAAATTAATTCGAAGATTCTACTTTTTTGTCAAAACAAACGGAGCTTAAAAGTCCTTGTATTTTTTTTCATTGTATCAATTTTATTTAAACTTTTAATGATGTCAATTTTATACATTAATAATTTATATATAGTGTCAATTTAGTCCAATGTTCATATTGAAGGGAAGTATATGGTGGAATTTTTAATGACACAATTATATTGGGTACAAGTTCCCTAGCACAAATTCACCTGTTGACCTAATTTAAACCGTCAATAATTGGATCCTGAAAAATTATATTGTTAAGGCTCAGTTTGTTTCGAGGGAAGTACTCTTCCCTCGGAAAATATTTTCCTTTAGAATAGGTTTTCCGTGGAAAATGCAATTCCCGTTGAGGTTATCCGTTGTTTGTTTTAACTGAAAACATGTTTTACCTTGCGATATTCCTCGTTTGTTTTAAAGGAATCATTTTCTACCAATTATATTATGCCTTAACATAGGACAATATAAGTAGTAATACAACATATTTGAAATTATCTCGACTTTGTGTGATTGTGAAATGTTTTATTACTTAAGTACTTTATATTTAAATTTAATGAATTTTTGTAATAATCTGACCAGTTTTACATAAAAATACTAATATAATACATAATTATAATAATATTTATAAGCCATGTCAATATTTTCTGAAAAAAATTACGATTAAAAGGTCATTATATGTTGATGTAAACTAATCAAGTATGGCTGAAATCATTTATTATGTTAGCATTTTTTTAGCAAAAAAATTGTCAAATTCTATTGAAAACATTGATATATTGTGTTCTATTTTAGTATTTTCTATAAAAAATCTATCGAATTTCAATGAAAGGCACTTGAATGATAAAATTTTATAACTTCAGGATATCTCAAAGTATCCCATTGTGTGCATCGAAATGCTAGGGTACCTCGGTGATAAGTGGCGAAACGGTCATTTTACTAAAGTGATAATTTTCCGAAAAAACATATGTCAATAGAAAGTATTTTCTCAAAAAAAAATATAATGTATAAATGGTTTCTTATTGCTTGGCTTGATGTAAAAATTATTTTCTCATTATAATATTCATCATAGCGTGAATTAGTAAATATGTTTCAAATATAAAATATCAATCAAGAACAAAAATCAAATGGAACCACAAAATTCATTCTAGGATTTGGAGTTGAACGATCGTTTTCGTCCATTTCTTGTCCCACATTATTATCACCAACGATCTAAGTCAAGTTCATTTTGGTTTGATCCATATTCCGATCGATTTATACCTTTGAAATTTTTTGGATCACTTGGAATAATGACTTCCCCCTTTGAAAGGGAAGTCATTTTCTCCCTATTTGAGGGAAAAAGTTTTCCTTTGGATAACCTTTTCTATCAAAAAACGCACGCCAAACAATTGAAAAGGGAAAAACTAAATCCGAGAATGTGGTTTTTCTTCTAAATAAATGGAGCCTAAATTTTACACATGGACCAATTATTATAATTGAAAATACAATGACTAAATTGATATATTACAAGGATCTTTTGTTAGAAAATTAATCGTACAAGGCATCGTAATCAATCATAGCAAGAAAGATAAACAATGTCGTGGTAAAGATGTCACTATCCTAAAAGATGATTTCGCCGCTGCTCGAGCGCAAACAGTTTCATCGGCTGCCGTCCTCTAGGATCAACATAATACGGTTCTAAGCATGCACTTATTAATTGCCGGTTAAGAGTGCCGAGATAACCTTTGCCCAAACCAAGAGAACATTTAAGATATATAGTGGAGAGGGGATTGAGAAGTGTTTTTTGTTAGATGATAAAGACCCTCAAACAAAGCGAAGTTTATATAAAGATGGAAGTGAATTTTGGGAATGGGTGTCACTACTTTCCAATAATCGTCAATGAGAATTGTGATTCTTAACACATTGAAATGATTAGGAGAATGAAGTACTTCGGTTGATGATTGTCCTTTGACATGACTTTTTCCGAGAATAGAGAAAGGCATTTTAATAAAGAAAGAGATGTATACACACCCATATCCTCGTACGAGCTCAACCAACCACGGGTGCGGGTGCGGGTGTGGTTTCCATTACCTCTCACCAAGATAGTTACCATACTTTAAGGTGAAGATTCTTTGGGTGGTTTCTCCAATGTGAGATAGAGCTTAAAAGGAGGTTATAAAGGAAATGAGGTTTCAGAGTACTTTAACTTGTGTCTTTTTCCAACATCTTTGACGTAATCAACACCATATTTTATAATCTTCGAGCCGTATGTGTGTGGATATAAGTAGAACATGAGTTGGATCCTGGAATCTCGAGGGATAAGAGTCTCTAGTGTTTGCCCTCTTTGTTAGGCTGCTCCTGAGTCCCTAGAACATTTGTTTTTTTGACCAAAGAAATCGGCCCATGGCCGAATAATTTGTTTATCCACTGTAATTTTGCTAAGCAATGTTGGAGGCTTTTACTTGGCAACCGGTGGTCTAGAATTTTACCACAAAATGTTGGTATTCACTATTAGAATATATTATATTATATTAATTTTATTATGATATTATTCTAATATTATCCTGATATTATTCTGATAATATTCTGTTATTATTCATGTACTCTTTACTATAAATATATGCATCAGCAACCCTATTGGGTATGCTCCACAACTTCTATTCTCACATGGTATCAGAGCATACTAAACCCTAAAAATTAATCCCTTCTCATAAAAAAAAGGAAAAAACAAGGGGCTGTAACAGTGCCGCTCCCCTAACGAAACCCTAACCCCACCTCCCAGCGCCGTCGCCTCTGCACAGGCCCCGCCCGGCCGCCACTCACCTACCGGCCGGAACCCGCACGGCCCGACGCTGCCGCCACAGTCAGGTGCCTCGACACCAACAATGCTGCTTCCTCCTCTTCTCCTTCTACCCGACCCTGACCCTGACCCCGACGCCGCCGCCCGGCCGTGGTAGTCTCACCATCAACAATGGCTGCCTCCTCCTCCTCTTCCTCTCTCACCAGTGCCGAGGTCTTCCCCCCCTGTCTCCGAACCCCGCCGTGGTTTCCCGCCCGACGGCCGCCTTGCTCCAGCCATCGCCACCGCCGCTACACAGTGGCCCCGCCCTGCCCCTGTTGGTGTCTCTCTCCTCAGGGCTTGCTCACGGGTTTTCTCTCTTCTCGCTCCACTCTTCACATCCCGATCCGGCTACATCGTCCACCACGATTGGTCCTCCTTCATCTGGGTATAATCTTGGCCTTCCGTTTTCTTCATTTAATTTCTCCAATTATTCCCCCCCTCTCATGGCTGGGGCGCTGCCTCTCGTGGCCCTCCCTCCCCATGTAAGCCCCCTCCCCCCCTCTTCCCTTACTAGTCTCGTTACAATTAAACTAGAAACACCAACAGATTATACCACTTGGCGAGAACAGGTATCCATGGTTCTCCGTGCCCATCGACTCATGGGTTTCGTTGATGGCTCAAACCCTTGTCCTCCCAATCAAATTACTATACCTACGGGTCAATACATCTCAAATCCTGATGCCCTAACCTGGACCTGTATTAACCAAAGTATTAGGGCCTGTCTGTCCGCGTCCCACATCTCGAGAGATGTGGGACGCCCTTACTGAACGTTTTCATGACCACTCTCTCGCTAAGGAATTTGACTTACGCCCTCAACTCATAACCCTACGTAAAGATAACAAAACCATGACCGCCTACTTCACCGAACTTAAAACCATAGCTGATGACCTGGCCGCCATAGATTCCCCAGTCTCAAACCATGAGCTCCTCCACTATGCTTTGTTCGGTCTCCCACCGGAATATGCTGCGTTTAATATGTTTACCCGCCAGTTGTCTCGTGATCTCTCTTTTGAACAACTCAAGACTGCACTATTAGATGAAGAGGCTGCTCTTGCTCGCATTCACGCTCGCTCCTCTACAAATCACGGCCATGCACTCTCAGCCGCTCCTCCTCTCGCGGACTCCCCGGGCTCGGGCCGAGGTCGCGATGGACGTGGACGTAAGGGCCGCGGACGCAACAACTATCGCAATGGGAACTCTGGGGCTCGTGGTGGGTCACACGGTTAACCGCAACATCCTCCTGGTACAGGTATGGTTCTCACCTGTGGTCTCCCTCCGCATCAACAAACTTGGGGTCTCAACTCAGGTACGCATTCTCGTCAGCCTCATGACGGTATACTCGGTGCCGGTCCATTGGTCTGTCAGATTTGTCATCAAGCAGGTCATGCTGCCTCTCTCTGTCCTCACCGCTATGTTAATTCTGATATCTCCCAATCTCTATCGGCCATGTCTGCTAATGATTCTGCTGATCCTACATGGTACCCTGACTCTGGGGCGTCTAACTATATGACTTCCAACACAGGTATTTTAACTAAACACACAGTTTATCGTGGTTCAAAATTAATTCAAGTTGGCAATGGTTCCCTGTTACCAGTAACTCATGTTGGTTTTTCAAAAATTCGCGCTAACTCTCGTGACCTGTTACTTCCTAATGTTATGTTGGTTCCTGGTCTTACATACAACCTATTGTCTATAAACAGTTGTGTCGCGATAATAACTGTGTTGTGGAGTTTGACTCCTATTTCTTTTGTGTCAAGGACAAGGCTACGAGGACTCCCCTCCTCAAGATACGCAATGAAGGAACCTTTATGGGTTTTCTCTGCACCCTACTAGACTCATAGCACAGACCGTCCCGGCTGAACTCTGGCACAGGTGCTTAGGTCATTTAGGAAATTCTGTTTTGGATACTTTACGCACCCGTTCTTTGATTTCTTCTGTTTCTAGTGCTAGCTCAATAAAACATTGTCATGCATGTTATCTAGGCAAGTCGCGTCGTTTACCATTTTTGCGTGTGTTACATACTATTACTTCGCCTTTGCAATTAATACATTCGGATGTTTGGCAATCGCCTGTTGTGTCTGAATCTGCTTTTCCGTATTATGTGATACCTGTTGATGATTATACACGCCTTACCTGGCTTTATCCGATGCGAAGGAAGGACGAAGTGTACTCCATCTTTACTGATTTTAAGGTCATTGTCGAAAACTAGTTCAATGTCAAAATTAAATGTTTTCAAAGTGATGGAGGCCGTGAGTTTGACAATAGGTCCATGGCTAACCTTTGTCGCACTCATGGTATTCACTTCCGCCTCTCTTGTCCTGATACCCCACAACAAAATGGGGTGGTGGAATGAAATCATCAACATTTAATTGAAATGGTACGGACCCTAGTCTTTCAGGCACGTCTTCCACCAAAATTTTGGGCTGATACTACTTGCACTACTTGTTACATTATAAATCGGTTGCCTACCCCAATCTTACAAAATCCTTCTCCCTTTGAAAAACTGTTTAACAAGGCGCTTGACTATAATTTTTTTCGGGTCTTTGGGTGTGCATGTTACCCCAACATCACATTACATACCCCTCATAAATTGGCCCCACGATCTGTCCCCTGCGTCTTTATTAGGTATGCAGGACGTTACAAAAGGTATCGCTGTTTAGACCCCACTACGGGTAGAATCTATACTAGTCGTCATGTCCATTTTGTTGAGCATTTGTTTCCTTATTCCGATCTCGTGTCTAGTTTGCATGCGCCGCTGACCCAGACGGTTGTGGATGTTCCCCTACCGAGCCTGCTTCTGGCTTACTCCATGCCCACGACTGCCCCTAGTACTGTTGCACGGCTTCCGGGTGTCTCGGGCTCGAGTTCTCTCCCGCCCACGCCACCACGGATCCCCATTGCTTCCCCTCACTCCCCACCTTCAGCCGAGTTGCTTGGCCCCGACACCATGGTTCCCACGGCTGAGTTGGGTCCCGTCCACGACTTCGAGGGCACACATCAGGATCCTCACCCTAACACCACTGTGACCTCCTTGGATGGTCACCCCGGGCCTCAGCCTACCCGCACTGCCGTACCCCCCACCTCGAATGTCCACCTTATGCGCACCCGCCTCAAGGACGGGATATACAAGTCCAAATACATACTGTCTCTTAGCTCTATGGTTGTCATATAGGAACCAACATGTTTTTCACAGGCCGTTAAGAATCCCCAGTGGCAGGAAGCCATGGCTGAGGAGTTCAATGCTCTCATTCAAAATCAGACATGGGACTTAGTTCCTGCGCCACCTTCTCAAAATGTGGTCGGTAGTACTTGGAAGTATAAGGTCAAGTATAAACCTGATGGTTCTATTGATCGATTCAAGGCCTGCCTTGTTGCTCAAGGTTTCCATCAACGTGAGGGCCTTGACTACTTTGAAACTTTTAGCCCTGTTGTTAAACCCACCACCATCAGGTTCATTCTTGCTCTTGCTGTAACTCATAGGTGGTCCATTCGCCAACTTGATGTCAAAAATGCGTTTTTACATGGTTTTCTCAAAGAAGAGGTATATATGCGCCAGCCTCCGGGGTTCGTTCACCTGTAATACCCGACGCATGTATGCCGCCTGCAAAAAGCTCTCTATGGCCTCAAACAAGCCCCTCGAGCCTGGTTTCATAGGTTTAGTACGTTCCTCTATAGTCTTGGGTTCTATTGTAGTAAGGCTGATCCCTCCTTATTTATACATCGTTCCCCTAGTAGCATCGTTTGCCTACTTTTGTATGTGGACAATATTATCCTTATTGGCTTTGACTCCTCTCTACTCACACGCCTCACTGCTTCTCTCTCCACACAGTTTGCCATAAAAGATCTTGGCCCCCTTCATTATTTCCTTAAAATAGAGGCCAAACTCACCAGACATGGTCTGTTTCTTTCTCAACACAAATACACCCTGGATCTTCTGAGTAAGCATGACATGCTTGAGGCTAAACCTGTGCAAACTCCCTTACCGGCTCGGGTCCAGCTGTCTGTGTCTGATGGGTCTCTCCTACCTGATCCGACCGAGCTTCGTACTGCGGTAGGTGCCCTACAGTACCTCACCATGACCCGTCCAGACATCGCCTATGTGGTTAACCATGTGTCTCAGTTTATGCACTCTCCTACTACTTCCCATTGGCAGATAGTTAAACGCATCCTATGGTACCCTAAGCTCACGCCCGATCATGGCCTTACCATCGCCCCGGGATCATGCACCTCTGTCACGGCATATGCTGACGCTGACTGGGGTAGTTGTCCTGACACCCGTCGCTCGACTACGGGCTTCGCTCTGTTCCTTAGCCCTAATCTCATCTCGTGGCGTGCGAAGAAGCAGCCTACGTTTGCTAAATCTTCCACTGAGTCCGAATACCATGCTGTAGCTAAGGTTGTTGCTGAATGTGATTGGATCAGATACCTTATGCTTGACTTAGGACTGCGCCATACTGGCCCGATACTTGTCTACTATGATAATGTCTTCGCTACCTATCTGGCTGCCAATGCTATATCTAATGATCGCAGCAAGCATGTAGATGTTGACTTTCATTATGTTTGTGAGAAAAGGGTTGGCTACTGATCGCTTCCGCTTCCATAAAGCCAATCTGCACGTAGGTCCCCCTCGCACAGATTGAGGGGGCGTATTAGAATATATTATATTATATTAATTTTATTCTAATATTATTCTGATATTATCCTAATATTATTCTGATGTTATTCTGATAATATTCTGTAATTATTTATGTACTCTTTACTATAAATATATGCCTTAGCAACCCTATTGGGTATGCTCCACAACCTCTATTCTCACATTCACCAATGGCTCCGGGACTTGAAAATTGACAGACAAGAATAGATTTAATAAGCTTGAATTAGTGATAACATTCCTTTGGATCATGTGGAAAGGAATGAGTTAGTCTTTCATGTCAGAATCTCTAATCCTGGTAAAGTCTTCTCATTGGTGGATGAAAGCCTATTTGAGTCAAAATTTAGGAAAATAGATTCGGTCGGTCCAAGGAATAACTGCAGGTATAGTAAGAAAGGCGGGAATAGACAGCCAGATGGTGCCCTCCTAAGAGGGGATGGGTTAAACTTAATTTTGACGGGGCCAGATATAATGATTAGGCAGCGTTTGGGTTTGTAATAAGAGATAGTTGAGGTGAACAACTTAGACTAGATTATGGGAATATTGGCAATGCTCCCATCTTTATGGCAGAAGCTTGGGTAGTTCGAGAAGATATCAAGAAATGTCTGAATCTTGGTAATACCCATTTACATATAGAAGGGGACAATATCATTGTATTCGAACTATGTGAAGGAATTCCAATGTGCCTAGCAGATTCAGACTATCATTGGAGATATCTGGGATTTACTTCATCAGTTTGTGGAGGCCCGTATTTCACATGTCTATTGGGAGGGTAATGCAGTGGCAAACAGGGTCACAGCATTGGGTCTTATGTCGGATGTCGATGCAGTTGTTCAATCTTCGTCTCTGTATCGATTGATTTTTATTGATTTGCTAGGTTACTCTAACTGTAGTTAGCTAGCTTGACGTTTCTTACCTTCATAAAAATATATATAAAAAAAATGAATTGGAGAAAAAGTAACCCATAAAAAATAATATAAATCTTACCTAAATATTTATTATTAGAAAGGTCAAATATGTGACTTTCTAGATGCCAAGGCTGAATGGGACTTTTACCAGGCAATAAATAATAAAAATACAATTCACATTGGCCAAATTTTGTTGAAATAAATGTTAGGTTATTTTTTAAATACAATAATTATTGAATCAAATGAATTTAATATTATTGTATTTTATTTGGATCCAATTTGAGTCTAACGTACAACAATAATAACCCATTGTCTTGTAGAAACTCCTGTCCTGACAAGGCTTGGGGGAGTAAGATGTACGCAGTCTTATCCCTATAAGACGCTACTTTGCAGGGAGACTATTTTGAAGGAAACTTCAGTCTAGTGTAATCGTATATCAATCTAATAAGGTGATTCGATTATCAAATCTTATTTCGACTCGATAATTTGATTGTTTGATGAATCAATGATTTCAATATCTTATCAGAATATTTGTAAGATGTTTTGTAAAGAAAACCGAGAAAACTCAATTCAAGTATGTCATATTTATCTTTTTACATTCATAGAGACCCTCATTTATAATTTCTTACGTTCCTTAGGGTGCATTTGGTTAAGCTTATTTCAACTTATGTTTTTTCATCTTATCTGTTTCAATAAGATCTGTTCATTTAAGATCTGTATCTTTTTACAGTGAAGTGTTGGGTTGTGCAGTGCAGAAAGATCTTTTTTACGAAATAAAGCATTTCAATACAAGTTAAAAAAGTAATTTACCTACTATAATCACAAAAATGACTTAATAATATGAATTCTCTAATTATAGTAGGTAAGAGAAAATCATGATAATAGTTAGTCATGAAAGTGGAAAGTAGTAAGTGTAGCGATCCATGACCATAAAATGTGTGGTGGTCGGTTGGAGTAGTTATAACAAGTAAAAGTAGGTCATGGTGGTAAAGATTTAATATTAATATAATATTTTTAAAGCATTTCTTTGAAATAACATGTGAAAAAGATCCAATTTGTATCTTTTTCTGCTTATAAAACATATTTTTTATCTTTCTATTTAAACTGTGAAAAGATATAAAACGATCTTTTCTGTCAATCAAACACGAGCCTTGTAATCAAAAAGAGCTTTTTCATAACTTTAAGCTGTAAAAAAGTTGAACCAAATACAACTTTAGAGACATACCTTGGTAGTTGAGAACTCTGACAGGCCAGAGAAGCCTCCTGAGTTCGATCCCCACCAAGGACAAATGTTGCTCCCCTTCTATTTACAAAACTATAACAGGTCAAACTCTAAGAACAATATACAATTTGATCAGAAATTGCAAAAACTTCAAATATTTAGCTTATACAACTCTTACATACAATGATACGAGTCATTGTCCAAAATAGTCCAAAATAAAAAAAAATATTATCCAAAATGGTCCATTTTAAAAATATTTCCCCAAATGGCCTCAACGTTTTTTTTTTAATTTTAAACCCTAAACTCCAAAACAAAATAAAAAAAAATTTAAAATTTTAAAATTTGATGACGTGAAGGCCATTTGAAGAAATATTTTTTAAAATATGTTATTTTAAGTAATATTTTTTTTTTATTTTAGACTATTTTAAACAAATACCCTAACGATACATCTAAACATCAGTTTATATTAATGTACACTTTTGCGATAATTAAAACACACCCTAAGGATGGCAGAGACATACAGAGCGGGCAAAAAAAAAAAAAAAAAAAAAAAACAACCACCACAATAAAACGAAACAAATTCGACCTTTTTTCAAAATGGCCTATAAAAAATATTACGACCTATTTTAAAAAATATTTTTTTAAATAGTCTCTGTGTCAGCAAAATTTAACATTTTATTTTATTTTTATTTTGTTTTGGAGT
Organism: Simmondsia chinensis; assembly: GCA_018398585.1. Taxonomy (NCBI): domain Eukaryota; kingdom Viridiplantae; phylum Streptophyta; class Magnoliopsida; order Caryophyllales; family Simmondsiaceae; genus Simmondsia; species Simmondsia chinensis. The sequence continues at coordinate 37,080,325 of JAGTTD010000007.1, forward strand.
TTAGAGTTTAAAATTTTTAAACAATATTTTTTTAAAATTTGCTGACATAGAGATCATTTGAAAAAATATTTTTTAAAATAGACTATTTTGAGTAATATTTTTTAATTTCAAACTATTTTGGACAACAGCTCGACAAATTCCCTTAGAAACTTTTCCTGTGATCGCCGTTCTTAAAAGACAACATCTTAGCATTTCTCAACATGTTCTTCTCACTCAATCGCCTTGTAGTAATGTAATCTTTCTTCTTGAAAGACATCTTCCTCGAGTCGGAGTTCTTGTTGATAATGGTGGGCAGCAAGTACCATCCTATAGAGGTGAACATGACTGCTGCTGATCTGCCGAATATGGCCATGAATAGAAGTATTATGATCACTGTGGCGGGTAAGTAGTATTCCGGGTGACGCCATCTTTGAACTCTTAAGCTCCTCGGGAGTCCCTTTTTGTTCTTTTTACTGAGTCTTGTGTCTCTAGCTTCCTCAGCGACACTGGTTCTGTGGGTGGGTGTGGTGGCGAGGCTGCTGCTGAAGGTGGTGGCCGCGGTGGTCTTGTTGTGGTCCTCCTCGTCTTTGTGGGTTCTCTGTTGAACACTTTACACATGAGTATAATGATAAAAAATGTTTCGACTTGGAGTTATGATAGAGAAGAAAATGATACATAAGTTGGCTATCCTACTAAATAACAATTGATTTTACAATGCAGCCTTAATGATGCTTATATATATGTGAATTATTTGGTTTCGGTTCACCTTTGTTAAGGACTTCACGGGGGAGACTTGTAAGAACCACACATCGAGAGTTGTGACAAAAAAACAGATCAATATAAAAGAATTTCTTGTTTCTATTGGAGGACCTCCCCGATATACTGCTGAGGATCTTATCCTTTATTTATAACTATCAACTATCAAATATCAGGTTGAGGGTCCTCGGAAACAGTCTCTCGTCAAGGTCTCACCCTAATGGGGTAAGGCTGCATACATCCTACCCCTCCCAGGCCCTGTGAAAGCGGGAGCCATCGAAGCACTGGGATTTTGATTGTGATTGTGATTGTGATCTTATCCTCTTAATTATAAAAAGAAACATAAAGATGACGAGCTACTTCACCTAATGCCCATTGGATTTAAGATTCAAACTAAGGCTTATACGTGAACTGTGCATATATCAACTATGTCGGGCCTAGACCTAATGAAATTTCACGAGTTACCGAAGCAAGTCATAGAGATACTAGTTCGTACTTCCTCTGGTCACTCATCACCATAATCAACTAATCCAAGAGCTAAAAAAACCTAATTATAAAGGTCATTTGTATTGCTAGTGCAAAAACACTAATGACAGGGCAATTCAATATTTTTAAATTAGATTCCTTTACTAAATATCCTGATATTATCGCCTTTTGGCCTGACATTATAAATTCCCATAATAAATTGTCTACATAATCAAAGAGACTCTTATGTGAACGATCCTATTGGCAACTCCACACGTGACTAATAACCATGTAATGTTCGTTGGTTTTGCTTGCAACTATCCTGTAATCCTAGTTCTTTTGGTTTATTTTATTGATTTTGCTATTGTTTTCATCCCCGTCTTGATACGGGTTCACTTATGTCTTATTTTACGAGATGACCCCTATATCAAAGTCCCAATAAAGAAAAAAATCATCATATAAGCTTAATTCGTAACATTTATAATACCAACTGATTCTAAACACAACATCACTTAAATTTATACGCGAATCCAATCTCTTCCTTACCTTAACAACAATGGGTTTGCATTCGCGTTGATTTGAGTACACGAACCGAACCAAGGAGATCTCATCGGGGTCAACCCGAGAATAAACTTGCTCCCTCTTCTCTTGAATCTCCGCCAAAAGAGCAGAGAACTTATCAAGCCCTCTAGTCGAGTAAGGGTTTCTGTTCTTCCCTCTCGACCTCTTTGGGGTCGAACCAGCGCTACGAGAACCGCCCTCGTCGTCTTCTCTAGGTAGGCTGCCAGTTCCACATATGAAGGAGCTCACCATTTGGATAGATAATTATGGTACAAAGTGATTTAATTATGAAAAAGATTTGATTTTTTTTTGGAAATTATGTGGTTGAGATTGATTGGGTATGAAGAAAAAAGGAGGGAGCTTGATTGTTGGGTACTTATAAATGAGGGGGGAGAGAGATAGAAGAGGTGGTGTGCTGTAGAGATAGTGGACCGGATCTAAAATTTGGACATCGTCTTTTTTTTTTTTTTTTTCTTTTTAATTTTTTTTTTTTTGTTGACTTCAAGTCGGATATATATATATATATATTCTATGAAAACTTATTATAAATTTTAAAAATTTATCAGGTATTTCTACATGTTAATATAGATAATGAGGTATCTAAATCTGTTAGGTTAAATTGGTGATTAAAATCTTATCTCTTTCTTTAGCCAGCTCATCCTTTAAACTAATAAATATACACATTACTTCAGCATTTTTGGCCAAAATTTTCCGATCTTCAATGGAAGCTACTTAATATTATCATATACTCGTATGCCAAGTGAGCATTTTCTAATAAAAAATCACTAGTTTTTACAAAGGGTATTTATATTTTGTTGAAATTGTGTTACCGGTTATGATTTTGCGATTTCAGGGATATCTATGTAATAAAATTTTAAGCTTTAACATAACTAGGTAATAAATGATCAAACTTTTTCATAATTAAAATAAAGGACAAAAAATATATTATAATTAGTTGAATATATTAAAAATTAAAAAGTAAACATATTGTTTGAAATCGTGTTAAAATAAACTGGTATTTACGTGAGAATTTAATTGTCAAAAATATATTAAATCGTGTTAAAATAATTGAAATTGGAAACTTCTAATACTGTTTGACAAGTTTCTTTTTTTATTTTAATTTTTATTATTTGGTATAATTTGACTTGGAAGGTCTTTCGCCGATGGCAGTAGCCACACGGTGTCTTGTAATTATTAAAGATTTTCTTCGATAATTAGCGATAGAGTCGCGATGCAAAGTAGGCAACTCGAACAAACCTTCATATGCCAAGTTTACTCTCGGGTTGACCCGGATGAGATCCCCACGCATAGAGAAAAGTTTGCCCTGGAATATCCAGATGTCGGTGTCGGTTATGGAAGAGTCAAGCATAGTTGGGCAAACAAGAGAAAAAGTGTTGGCGGGACGTCAGATCCCTAAGTCGGGTGCGACTAAAAGAAGTGTTAAAGCACAAGATGAAAGAGCAAGCTAAGCGGGAGTTACAATATTTCTTAAAGAACATGTCGTCCGGGAACAACACGAAGAGATCAGCGAAGGCCTATGGCAAACAAAAAAAGAAGAGTACGGTGAAAAGAAGAGATAGTGTCAAAGATGCCAGCAAGATCCTTGCTGTGGAAGCACGTTGGAGATGGGGAAAAGACTAGGGCTGGATTTTGACGGTTATGATCCGCTTATGCTGAATGCTATGCTTCGATAAATTAGGGGTTTGACTATCCTTTTCTTCCTATTTTTTGGTTTTGTTCTGTTTATGAGTCCTCCCTAGTGGTGGTTAAGGCTTTTAAGGTATGCCTTTTTTTTGTTTGTATTCATGTTTGTTTTGTTTTGTTATTTTGTAATTATTATATATATACAATATTTCGTATTATATTTTATAAATTTATTAATTTATAAAGATATATTTGTTTTGGTCCCCGTGCTGTTGCGGTCTGACTTAGGCCTCGCCTAGCAAGTGTCCGGCTTGTTTAGCGACTTTGTCGCAATTTATCGAAAAAAAGTGTTATAGATCATTGTATATACCAAACATCATTGTGGGCCCATCTTCTACAGTGGTGGTTGTAGTCATGTAACACCTGTTGGGTTTTGCTTGTATTTGTCCTTTTTTTGGTATATTGTGTTGTTTTTGTCTCTGTTTTTATCCCCATGTTAATACAGGACGACTCAGATCTCGTTTGTACGAGGTGCTTGCTTCATATTGCGACTTTGTCATTACACAACAACAACAACAGGCCCAGTGCCTCAAGGGCTCCGGCGAAAGCAAGGTCGGGGCTAGGATGTATGCAGCCTTACCTCATCAAGGGGATATACCCTAACGGGAGGCTGTTTCTGAGGACTCCCAACCTCAAAAGCGTGAATGTCGTGAAAAGCGACTTTGTCATTAATTATCGAAAAAATACCAAAAATTATTGTACTTCATTGTATCAATTGAGTTATTATACTTTTAATTATGTCAATCTAATCCTTACATAATCCACTTTGTGTCAATTGAGTCCTACAATAAAATTATCGTTAACTTGACAACATAATTTTTGATGGTCGGCTAATGAGTTTAAATTAGGGTTTGCATTGCGTCACACACATCTATATGATTAGATCATTAAAAATTATATTATTAATTTAACTTTGATTTTAACGTAACATTGTTAATATAATGTAAAATTATAAAGGATTTTTTTACTAAAAACCACCCAAATTTTGGTACGGTTTTAAAAAATTACATAGATTTTCTAATTTTTCAAAGTTACATCTGAAACTTTCCTAAATTTTTGAATGTCACACCAATGTTAATGATAGTTACATCTATTAATTTTTGTTCACATGACATTCAAAAAATATTCTTTTTAAATGAAATATTATTTTTAAAATATTTTATTAATATTTTAAAATTATTTAAAATGTAAATGCGAATTTTTTAAATTATTTCTTTCTTTAAAAGCCACATCAGCAAAAATTAACGGATGTTAATGATGTTAACATTAAGGTATGACTTTAAAACATTAAAAACTTTAAATAATTTTTTAAAAATACACCTAAAATTTAGATAATTTTTAACAAAAAAAAAAAAAAAACCTATTATAAATGATGAAATTGACTTGACTCAGTTAAATAAATGTGGACCAAATAACAATTATTTTTATTATTTTTATAGAAAAATTGTGAGACCCAATCAACACCGCCTGGCTCGAGCTGTTGGAGCCGCTTATTAATAATGGGTCAGCCAAACTATTTTTTTTTCGATAATTAGTGACAAAATTGCTGTACAAAGTAGACCACTCGACTAAGCGAGACCTGAGTCCACCCGTTAAAGAACGGGGGCCACAAAAGACAACAAAAAAGCAGGAAGACAATCCAAAATAGGCAAAACACTAGCCATAAACACGACTCCTCAAGACATTGAAAACGTGATCAACTAGACGGACGAAAACTAGACCAAATGACGAACTGAAAATTTTGAAGCACGGGACTCAAGGAAGGTGAATCAAAGCCATTGCCATAGTTCAGATCAATCTCAACTGGAGTCATTCTGCTGGGCACCTAGAGATCAGTATCGAACCTTCACAACCTTCTATGGATCAAAGCACAGCCAAACTATAATTTTAGGTATATAATGGTTTTTTTTTTTTAACAGAAAATCGCCTTCAAAAGTTTAAATTTTTTCAACTAATCACTTATATTAACGCATTAGTTAGATTATACATGTGATTTTTCTTAGGTCATATATAAAATAAGGGAAAACATAACACATGTTGGTTTTAACTTAGTTGACACAGCATTGTACTGTTAAAGAGGCCCGATGCACATGTTCGAATATATGTACACACCAGTATATAGTGTGATTCCACTATGCACAAAGAGATTATTTAAGAGTATATAGTTAATACAAAACGTGTGTTTATTTTGCTCCGTTTTGTATAAGAAAATGTGAAATTACACGTGTAACCTTAAGGAAAATGAAGATTGTTAATATAAGTGGTTAATTGAAGAAAAATTAAATTTTAAAGGTGATTTTTTAAAAAATTAAAAAAATTATGGTGGTTAAATGAAAAATGACTGCCTTTGTATATTATTTTCTAAATTTGATATATTTTATATTTCTATTTTGAAATAGTGAAAGTTGCATATTTTATTTATATATTTATTTTTTTTACATTAAGGGGTATTTGGTACAAGTGGGAGTTTTTGACCCACAGTTTTGTTTTTTAGATAATTAGCGATAAGAATTGCGGTACAATGTAGGTAAACTCATAAAAGCGAAACCTGAGCAGCCCGCATAAGAGCATGCAATAGAAAAAGACACAACTAGCCAACATTACAGACATATAAAAAAGAAAAAACTAACGATACTTACTGTTATTAGAAGACTACACCATTACTTGAGAGGACCGAAAACATGAAAAGAAAGAACCAACGTAACAAAACAAGGAAGGGAGGGTAAGCAATCATCAACAGTAATACAGACCGATCACAACAGTTGTATAAGTCGAATAAAACAAGATATAATTTTTAACGATCGGTATGGCTTCTAGATGCCAACCACCATAAAATTTTATCCCTATCTTTGTTTATTTGGAAAAATTACAGCGTGACATGCTCACTATACAATTTTGTCAAATGTTTGTGATAAGTATTCATACTTCTGGATATGGATAGTCTATTATATTTATAATTTTTCTGTCATTTTAATCATTTTTTATTATTTGTTTATTAAAAAATGTGAAAATTTTATTGTTAAAGTTTAGATAGCATTTTTATTTGCTTTTTAAAATATTCAAGGGTTTTACGTTATTACGAATATCAAAAATTAAATTCTTTGATATTAAGATGATGTTTCACATTATTATAAAGCCAAAACGGACTAAACAGATAAAGTTTAAAAAATCCACCTACAACAATAACAAAATACACAAAAAAAAAAAAAAGAAAATGATGCAAATGATGAAGAAAATAACCCGATTGAGACAAGAAAAGGAGAAAAAAGAATCCGAGAATCGTTGAAATTGCAATTAGGATGAAAAGAACTGTTAGAAAATCGAAGTTTCAATCGAATCCCGACGCCAAATTAAGAAACACAAAGTGAGGCTTCTAGATGGCAACTACCATAAATTTAATCCACCACTAATTGATTATGACAATGAAATGTCTAGTGCATTTCCATGACTTATGATTTAATTTGGATATACGCATTAGACTATTCTTAGGCATAAACTATTAACATGACATGTAATCCAAATTTTAAAAAAAATTTAGGTCAGAAACTAATAATTATTGATAGATTGTTCAAAAAACGTGCAAGAGAAAATAAGATAATATAAGAGATAATCAGACTAATCAAAACAGAATTGTGGCAATAATAGTAGATATAATTGGTGCATAAAAAATTATGATACAAAATTTTTTTTTAAATAAAATGGTGTTGTACATTATATTTTGATATAATTAATGTAGTCACTTTAGCGATCAAATAATTATCATATCAGTTTAAAGTTTTTCAGAATATATAGATGTCGCTCGTGTATTACATGAGAACAAACTAGTATAATTTTAAGGTTAGCTTAAGTTAAAATGAAGAAAAATTCCTTGGATAACATGAAAAATAGTGTGGAAAATTTTAAGGAACAATTGAGAAAGCTAAAATGTTACTATGAAGATCCATAATAATCTAAACTCTAGACTAGTGAACAGAGCTAGTTACCTGTTGTAGGTTCGGTACCCTCCCTGTTTGGTCCCACTTCTGGTACCTGGCTTGCAATACGGGGAGGGGGAATTCCTTTCCTGTTTTCCACCCTTTTGAGGTTACCTGTCTTTGAATTGATGGTGTGGCTGTGTGGGTGCCTGCTTCGGATTCAACCGGTGCCTTGCTAGTGTCTAGTTCTCTCCTGTTAGTGCGATATTGCCCCGTTTGTTTTTGGTGTCTGATTTTTTCCATTATTGTTCTGGATTTTTTGTACCCATTTCCGTTTTACGGGATGGTTGAGGTCTCGCCTTGTCGAGGCCCGGTATGTACTATGGCTTTGCCGATAATTATAAAAAAAAAAAAAAAAAAGAAGAGCCAGTTACGGTTTGGTTTGTGTTTCTTGACCAAATTATAGGATATGGAAGCAGATGAGTATTAATGATATCAAAATGGAGAATAAAAAATCAGAGTATTTTTGCACAAAATTGGTCTACTAGATGATCAAATATTCAATCCTCAAGCTACCCCATTGTATATATTAAAATGTCAAGGTGCCTACGTAATAAATGCTCAAAACTTAGGATATCCAAATGATTGTTTCCCTATTTGCTTTGTCCTGTAAGGAAACTAACATTGTTGATATCTATTTTTCAAAGCGAAGGATTTTAAGGGAGCACCCTTTTTTTGTCTGACTTTGATCATGTTGTGTCGCAATATTTCTGTCATAATTGATTTGCTTCCTTATACTTTTCTTTTATCATATCTTTGTATAATGTAACGAGTCCTTAGTCTAATCCTTGCATATCAAAAAAGAAAATTTTGCAATTATTATAAAAATATCACGTAGTAGCAAGAAGAGAACAATTGAGTCTTCTGGTAATAACAGGTGGGGGAAGTCAGTGACGTAGGATAGAAATGTAAAGACATTGATAACCTTCATGCCACGGAGCAAGTATGGGCCTTTTGTAAGAAGTTGTGGCTGACATTTGATGGAGATGAATCAATTGTTGTCAAGCATATAGCAAAATCGAAACAAGGAGTTAAGAATTACATCTCGTTTTATTTGACAACTGCTATGGTCGGCTGCTACGAGCCAAAACAAGATTAGGGGTATCTATACTGCACTTCTGTTGATGATTGTCTATTTTTCCTCCCTTCCCTTGGTTCTTTCTCTTCCTGTTCCTGATCATCTCCAGTAATGGTATAGTCTTCTAGTAACAGTTAGTATCGCTTGTAATATTCTTTTTTCCTATTTTTTCCTGGCTATGATGTTGGCTAATCCTATATTTCTCTGCTACACTTATGTGGGCAAGGTTAGGTCTCACTTTTACAGGTTTGACTGTTTTGTAACTCGACTTTTGTCGTTAATTATCGGAAAAGCGTATAGTGTATCCATTATTGCCTCTAAAAAAGCATCACAAACATGATTGTCAATGAAGTGATTATCTAGGGACCATGAGGTATCATTTATCTTCTTGATAGGAGTCAGTGTGTCACTCATGACCTTACCCGAAAAGAAAAAAAATTAGGGTCGTTTATATTAAAGGTTTTTGTATTTTATCCATTATATCACTATTTACATTGCCTTAATTTAGTTCTATGATTAAATTGACCCTGCATAGGCGGGAGCCCTTGAGGCACTGAGTATGTTCCTTTGTTTCTTATGATTAAATTGAAGTTAAATTAATGATGTAATTTTTAACAGCAATAATGTTAGATGCAAGTAATCAATAATTAAAATTCCATCCATTGACTCAAGTTAATCCCACTCGTGACCGAATTATTTGAAAATTTCATTAATAACTTGGCATAGATTTTGCTCTAAACGCCAAATTGACACAATATAAATAGTAGATGGACTAAATTGACAAGATTAAAAGTTCCATAACTAAATTAACATAATGGACAAAATATATGGACCATTGGTGTAAATAATCCGGAAAATGGTTACTTGACAAATGATCTAGGACTTCATTTTTTATCATATGAAATTGAAAGTGTTATAATCCATTTTTTCAATAACTGATATAATCCTCTTAATATAGACAAGATAATACGTGTTGTTATAAGGACGATAACACTAAAATTATTAGTAAAATATAGTATGGAAATTAAACTTAATTTAATATGTACTTGTATTATTTGACTCTAAACACAAAAAATTCGGTCAAAAGTTTGTTGACTTATAAAAAGTTTATGTATGATTATATTCAAATTTATTATAACTCCTACAATACTAATGAGTGAAAAAAAAATTATAATTTTGACACAATAAAAAGTCAATAGTTTGTAAATTGAAGTGACAAGTTTTACAAAATATAGAATATAAATATTTAATTTAGGTAGAAGTATGAATACTTTTAACTAAACTTCTGCTCTTTATTCAAAAAAATATGGATACATATTATAAAACATGTATTAAATGGCTAACATAAAAAAAACGCATATCTTATTGTATTTTTAACAATCATACATAAACATCCCTTTTAAACAGAAAAATACAAATCCGTGAAACGGGTCCCAGCATTTACCTTCAAAATTTCAACGTCAAGAGGAGAAGATAGGCCCCTCCATCTAGAAGAAGCCCATTTGTCTCTTGACATTTCTGTAAGCTCCAAATCCTCCATTTCAATATAATAATATAACGTGATTCACATAAACTATTGATATGAGAGCAAAAAATTATTATTATTAGAGCAATAATATAACTTATAAACAACGAGAGTTATAAAATTACCTAAAGAACTATGATCTTACTTCAGTAATAATAATTTTACCCTACAGGAATTGAACACACAAACAAGTACCTAAATTATTTACCTACAATATTTTTTCTTTAAAGTATTGTCAATTCGAAGGAATAGCTCAGTACACAAGGCTTCCCCCCGATAAAATGAAATTTTTTTTTCCATCTCTCTATTGCTCCCCTTAACGTGGATGTGCCGAAACCCATAAAAACTAGTTCCTCATCCCTTTCCACGTAGTCTTTAATTTTATTACTTTCATTTATATCATTTAAATGTAGATGGATTTAACAGACTATGCCGAACTTTTCTTGCCTAATAATGTCGGAGTATGAAATCATTCAAAGACCTTCACCCATCAACTTAAACCATCGGGACAACCTTCTCGATCTAAAGATCACGGGTTTTAATTCTAGCAACTTCCGATCTTAATATTAACACAATCTCAACACTGGGCATAAGACGAGCTCGTGTAAAATCATTCACATGAGGCATGTTATCGTATAAAATCATTATTACGTGCCTTCACCCATTAATTTAAACTTTTGTAATAGTACATTGATATCATATTTAATTATAAAGAAAAGTTTCTACTTAAGCATGAAACAAGAAAAAGTCAAATACATTTGTTTACCTGCCGTTTACATGACATGTCGGGATCAATTGAGGGTGACTCAATTGGTACTCCAACACCCGGGGTTTACATGACACCTACCAATATAGTGTCCTCTATCATAGTGGACTAGAATACACCTCAATTACACTCAGTACAAAAATAAATAAAAAACAAACAGTAACCGAAAAATAATACCAAATAGTTATAAATTAAATATATACTAGGTCACGAATTTTCTAAATGTGACAAGCTATCTATCACTAAAATTGAATCACATCTAACAGCAGAAACCCAAACCCCAACCCCCAAACATATTAAAGCACCACCTGAAACCATGGTTTATACATTGGACCTTACATTATACACCAAAATTGACAGAATGTCACAGAAGCTCCCAGTTTACAGAAGGAATAGAATCTTACCCGATTCGACGTTTCGTCACTTCTCTGCCGCCACCTGGAAGATAAGCATTGGTCGAGCGCTCTTGAATTTTTGAAATGGTACAAAATTCAAAGCGCGGTTTTCGAGTCAATCAGAATCATTAACAGCTTCATCATCCTTAATGTACTTCTCTTGCACTGCTGCCACTGTAACTTTCTTTGTCAAGGATTACTCTACATTTTCTAATCATATTATATATCACAATTTCAACTTTACTTCTGTAGGCTCTATTTGTTTTAATAGAAAACAATTTTCATTATTTTGCGTAACTTTATAGTAGTAATTATAAATACGAAAAATATTTTCCTCTGTTGACAAGAAATTTGACTTGCCCTCAACTAAAAGTCGAAGACATTTCATTCATGAAGGGAAAAGAAGCTTTTCGCCGTGATTTCATTTATAAGAAAAAAATATCCCGAGTTGAAGATATTTTGTAAAATAGAATCTTACCTTAAGGAAAATGTTTTTCCTTTGAACTAAATGGAGCCGAGAAGAAGAATAAAGGAACATACCCAGTGCCTCAAGGGCTCCCGCCTACTCAGGGTATGGGGGGGCGGATATACACAGCCTTCCCCCTTCAGGGTGTTAACCTGAAGAGAGGCTGTTTCCCAGTGCCCCAAACTGAGGGTGAGGACGTCCCAGGAGGTCACCCATCCTGATACTACTCTCGCCCAAGCCGAGAAGAAGAATGTAGTATTGAAATAGACAGAACCTAATTCAAATATTAGGTTGAATTCAACAAACATTTCACATATTTAGCAACTAAAACCAAAAATAAAAATAAAAAGCAAGAGGGCAAGGATATCTGTAATAATCCCAGTCAACTTGGCGAACCGCAATTTTGCTGAACTCAACTGCGCTTGCGTCGATACCAGCAAAGATGTACCCGTTCGTCTTGTCGATCAGCTTCACAAGATTCCCCACGCTTTCTTTATCCTGAACACCCATATGCCGTGAGAAACACGTTATTTGGTTTTAGGCCTTGTTTGGTTCAACAAAAAATATTTTGCTTACATTTGAATGAAACATATGATGTGAAGTTATGACGGAAAACCTTTTCCCTTCTGTTAAGAAAAATGTGTTTCCTCTTTCGTTGAGGGGAAATCAAGTTTACCTCGGTGAAGGAAAATATTTTTTGTATTTGTAGTTGCTGCTATGAAGTTCTATAAAGAAATGATAGAATAGAAATGGAAAATATTTTTCGTCAAAATAAACAAAGTTGTGGTAACAAATCAAGAAAGGAAATGCAGGGGAAGCATGCCTGGATATCTAAAGTAGTGAAATTGACAAGGCTGAAGTCCTCTATGACCTCGCATAACTCCTTCGTTAGCTTCCTGCAACAAGAGAGCTCGCATTGCCGAACATCAATGGCTTCACAATGAATTAAAAACAATCTACGCTTTTCTCGTGGTCAATGGGATCTATATTTTATTTTTGGATCGAATCAATGAGATCTATTACATGGATCAAATATATCACTGTGCTTAATGCAGTATGATTAACGTAATCCATGTACGAAATTTGACAAATTTCGTGTCAGCAATCACACTTGCCGCATCCCTCCTCTATCCAGGCTTGGGATTGGCAAGAGAAAGTTAGTATTTATCTTATCTTGTGTATCTTACTTAAAAGAGCCTCGTCCATGGTAGATTCAATCGATAGACAAGTGTGATGCGTAGACAAAGCTGCAAACGGTAACGCTACAAGACATGTCAATGAATGAGGCTCATACACATAATCGAGGCTTAATGCTAGCACCTTCTTCTATGCATACGCTAAACAATTACTCACTTGGCATTGGAAGCGATAGAACATATTGCATTAAGCGCAAACAATCAATTCATGTCAACGGACATAAATACGGGCGTGTATCTTCCAATCCGAGTTGAGTCTGAGCTTGTTAGGCTAAAGCACGGCTCATCTGCATTTAGCTTGGCTCAAAGCTCGCCGAGCTTGAAAACTACAAGCTTGAGCTCATCTTGTCATCCGCTCAGGTAGGTTGAGCTCAAACACGGCTCAACGTGCTCCAAACTAAAGTTGTCTTATTTATGCTCGATCTACGCTCATATAGGCTCGAGCTTTATTCATTTAGGCTCAAACTTGGCTACAGTGGGCATATTCAAGCTAATAAATTGTTTTAAGATAGGCTCTTTTAGTTCACAAGGTTTGGGCTCAGATTTAGCCTAAATCGAGTCAATCCTTTAGAGCTTTATAACCTCGCAAGCTGTCTCAATTCATTTACACCCGTAACATAACAAGCATACTGAGAAGAATATCAAGACAGAATCTGCATGGTATTTTTATACATAGAAGTTTCGCCATACCTGTACTTAGTGGCTCGTGGATCTTGATCCAGACAATGTTGCAAGTACGACAAGTCTTGAGCATCCGTGTAATAATCAAGGTTAAACGCTGCACCAACATCTCTTGCGTTAATAGCAATAAAGGACAAAAGAAGGTTTAGACACTAGTAATTGGTTTCTTGTTTTTGGTTTTTTCCCCCTTATTTTGAGCAAAAACTAAAAATAGAAAACCAGAAACCAAGAACTAGTAATCAAAACCTCGTTTTTAGTTTTCAAAAACCAAAAACTGCAAAAAGAAAATGATAGCAAAGAGGCCATTCGGAACTCACCTAACTTTCCATAGCTTTCAATGAGGTCAATCTTGGAAAGGACATTGACATGTGGAAGTTCCAAATGAAGCATGGTTGATAATGAGAGTAGCAAAGCACTCACATATTTCCCAGGATCACTACATAGATGCGCATCGACTAAATGTACAGCTGTCAACTGCGTAAAATAACGACAGAGGGACTTTTTATTTACATGATCAAGACAAGAGCTACATATAGGTAGCGGTGTTAACGAGCTAAGTCGAGCTGAGAATCTTCTTGTTTGAACTCGAGTTCAAGCCAAGATCTTATGAAGCTTTTGAACATTTGTTTGAGCTCGATTCAATAAGATTTTAGTGTGTTTAATACTCGGTTTGACTAAGCTCATTAGCCTAAAGAAGTCGAGCTGAGCTCGTTATCAAGCCAAATCGAGCTCATAATCAAGCCAAGCTTTCTATCAAGTCGAGCTGGCTACCGAACTGAGCTATTCGAGCGACTATCAGATCCTTATTGAATCATTCTTGAGCTAATACCAACGAACTCTTGATGAACCCTTAACAAGCTCTTATCACCGTATTCATGAAAGTTAACGAGTCGAGCACCCCATATTCAAACTCAGTTCATTAAGCTTATAAAACTTGCTTGAAATTCATTCGATCCCATAACGAACAAGAAAAAGATGTACTCAATTTCGAACATGAGTTTGATTCATTTACACCCCTATGCACGGGGCTACTTCAGGATTCAAATAAAAGCACGCAGGACACTTGGCCATACCCTAAGGTGCAACTTCTTTATCAGTTTCATTATAACTCTCTTTGCGTTTTCGTGGAGGAAAAATAGTTCGACTTGGCCTGGAAAATCAAATAGAAGATAATGATCTGCAAAATAAACAAACGCTTACATGAGCACCGGACAAAAGGGTAGGGCCTTTCCGGTATCGTTTCTCTTTGCATTTTGAATTTTGAGAAACTGAAAGCTAAGTTTTGAAAACAATTCAATCATTTTTGGTTTATTGTCCGTAGTTTCCCGTCAAGCCCTTAAATTGCCACATACAATATCAAGGCCGGTCCAAACTTCATACTATGATAATAACCAATGTCAGTAAAACGCACTATAGGAATTAAACGGGATTCAACATGTACGCATGTTATTCGGTTTTATACATACACATTTTCGTCAAAAGTTTATTGACTTATAAAAAACTTTATATGGATACATTCATGTTTAAAACAACCAATTCATATAAAATATGAAAAAAAATACAGGGGTATGATTCTAGCGATTTAACTCTTGTTTGATATTGTTAGTCACAATAGCAATAGTAAAAAGCATCATATAGTAAAGGAAAGCATATAATCAATAATTTGAGAATTTAACTAACAAATTTAACAATGTATAAATATATGAATACTTAATTAGTGTATAAGTGATTATTTTCTATTAATCATTTGTTTCCTAATCAAGAAAAATACGGATAAATGTTATCAAGACATGCATTAACAAATACCATAAAAAAGAGTTTATTCAACCATACTATTAACAATTAACCCTTTCTAAAAAGAAAAATACAGATACATATTTAACACGCACATTATACATGCTTTTTACTGAGAATGATGACATTCGAGAGAGAGTATCAATAATACGACATCAGCAACTTCCGATGAAACTTGACTGTATTTTTTATAAAAAAAATCATCCATAAATCACAAGTTAATTTGGAAACTAATAAGTGATGTCCAAACCTTTAAGAAGTGGCTCCAATTTGGACTGAAGCCAGTCAATGTTCTTCTCCAGGTAATCCATACAATATACAAGACCTAGAATACATTTAGATCTGCTTGGTTAGAGGAAAGAATATAATGACGATTTAGCACTTTTACCTTTATAGGTTGAAAGGATCAAATAGTGTAAGGCAAAAATACCCAAGATTTGGGTTCAATTTAGGTACCAAACAAAATCTGAAAAGCAAATAAGAAGGAAAGCGAGAAAGAGAAACGAAGACACTAGTATTTATGTGGAAAACCCTCAAAGAGAGGGCAAACCACGGGCGGAGGTAGAGAACTTTACTAGATCAAAATTAGAGTATTACAAGAGAAAATTTTTCATCTCTCTCTCTCTTTCACTAGAGGCGGAACACCCTAAATGGTGTACTTTATAGCACTACATAACAAAAGAAACCCTAGAGAAAAGAAAACAGGTATAACGACCCAACCCAAAATAAAAGGTCTCCATGGAATCTAGACAAAAAATTTGAGAAAAATACACCAAACAGATATCAATATGAGAGAGATGGAGGTAGGAATGTGCCCAAAGGTAAATTGAGTTATTTTTTATGGTTTTTTTCGTGTCCCCCGTCTCTCCCTCCCCCCCTCTCCTTCTCATTTAAAGCCTTCAAATATCATACTAATGTTCAAATACCCTTATCCAAGACGACCACTTTAGGCTGGAATGGAAAGTCAAGCTAACAAAGCAGGGTTGTAAATGAGCCAATTCAGCTTGTGAACACTTACAAGCAGAGCACCCTCTGATCAAACTCAACTCGTTAAGCTTATCAACCCAGCTCAAACTAGACTACATAAGCTATCGAGCCCCAAAAATGAATGGAAACAAGCCATAATCGACTTCAAACACAAGTAATTAATTAAATATTTGGTTCATTTACGCCCTTAATTGCAGCAATGCAAACAAGCACCACATGAATGCCAAGCCAAGAGTTTCATTCCATAAATTTTGCAGAAATCTCAGTGGAAATAGACAAGAAACGACTAAAAAGAAGAAAGCAAGCTGACCTCCATTTGGACCAAGCGAGTGCTCAATCATCACATCACTAAGTTTTATCAAATCCTCAATATTTATCGCACATTCATACCTATACCTTGAATTAAGGAATTTATAGTTTAGAATTTTAGTGCTTTTTAGTAAACATAAACACGGTTCTAAAAACTCAGAAAAAAATACATTGCCCGCCATCGACCATCCTCTCTCATGGTCCCCCTCCTCTTTTGCGCTACCACTGTTTATTGAAAACTGAAAACTATTTGTTAAAAACTAAAAACTATAAATATTTTTTGGTTTTTCAGAAACCAAAAGAATAAACGAAAAACAAAACCGAACAGAGCCTAACTGATCTGAGCAAAAAGGTAGAAGAAAAAACTAGGATTGGATTTAATGCAAGGAAAAGGGATACGGCAAGGCATCATTAGCAGGATCCAGATTAATAACAGCAACCTTCCTGCAATCAAACAGTCCAAATGTCATCATTTGCAGCATTTGAGCAAACTGTTAAGAATATAAAATCATTCATGAACTTTCACCTAATAGCTTAAACTTTTAGGATAGTTTTATGACATGGTATTAAGGCTTCTTTTTTTGGATTGAAAGAGAGAAAGAATGCACAAAGAACTATGGATAAACTGCCCTCAAACATCAAAAAACCAAAAATTAATAAGATAATACCCTCTAGTTCATCTATAAAACACCCAGGCAACGTCAACAAAGCACCCAAAACTTTTTATCCAAAGAGCTCCTAAAAAGACCACATTTTCCCATAAGAAATTCAATATTGATTATAGGTCATTGAAAATTCTAATATTTCATTGATCATAACAAAAAATTCTAACATTTCTTTCTAGCCAAATATGCCAAAGCATCACAATCTTAATTGTGGAGAATGACAATAAGACGTTTTTCCCCTTTTTTATTGCATGGACTTGATCAGAAGTATATGAAAGCTTCTTTTATTGAGTTCGAATCCCAATATCTTCGATTCTTAATATTTGTGTAAATTCAACACAAGGTATGATGTGGACCAGTACAATATTCACAATTCAAGCCTAATCGATCCGTAAAATTTCTTTAGTTTACACTACTCAAATTTCAGACATACTTTCCTGGACTCAATAAAATACCTAGACTTCATTTGTTTTGATAGAAAACCTTTACCATTTCAATTCTATTGTTTCTTTATATTACTTCATTGTAACAACCGCAAATACGGAAAACATTTTCATCCATTAAAGGGAAATCGACTTCCTCTCAACAAAAGGTGAAAATTTTCCTTCGTGGGCGGAAGACATTTTCCATTGTAATCTTCAATTCAAACGCCTCACTTTAACCTTGATTTATCCAAGCATGCATTGTATACAAATTAATAGAACAAAAATAATTTCTTTAACTAAAAAGACAAAAAAATTTAAAAGAATTATTTTAATAAAAATATAAAAAAATGTCTTCTTTTGAACCGAACGAAGCCCTAATCTCCGAAATTCAATTTGAACAACGAAGTTAGAGCTCAGTTTCATAATCTGCATACAATGATTCCTAATTAACAACATAACAAAGCAAAATTCAATCAATCTAACAAAAGTCTACAATATAATCACAATTAAACAAAATCAAGAACTCGAATTTTACCTTCCAATTAACTGGAGAAACTGTGACATTCCATTGCAATAAGTAGTCTTACCAGAACCAGGCGGTCCAATTACAACTTGGCCAAACACCATTTTTATGCCCTTCAATGGATTGAACTACAAATTTTAAATGCAAATTCGATCAAAAAGGGATGAAATTGAAGGAAAATTAGGGTTTTACGAGGGATTAATTTAAGTAAGGAAGAAGAAAAGGAGGGGTTTGAAAGGGGGAAATTGGGGGTTTTAGAGGGAGGAGAGAGAAAACGAGGGTTTTATGTAGGAATACACCTTGGTTCAAAACTAGATCAGATCGTATCAAAGACTGAATTACGGTCAAACCATAAGACCGACAATTGGATCGGTCCTGTCCAAGACCGGTTAGAAATTAGTTTGTTCAAGATATAAAATTTGGAGGAAAGGGGGCATTCCGAGAATCAAACTCGGGACCTCTCGCACCCAAAGCGAGAATCATACCACTAGACCAAATGCCCTTGTGATATTATCACCAAACAAATTAATTTAATTATTTTTGTTTTTGAATCAAATTTTAATTATCTAAAGGTATTATAGGGTTATTTATATTTTACTACCCTGACATTTTTTATAATTATAAAAAGAACCTTGATATTTTAAAATTATTAAAAATTACCTCGAGATTTTATCTTATTAATAAAAAGGACCCTCTTCGATAAAGAAGGGTAAATGACTTGCGTTTCAAAACAGGAAAAATCATGATTCTAAGTGGCCCAAAAACCTTCATGGTAATTATCATGCAAATTCAGATCGAATCGAAATAAACCAGATGGCCCAAAAACCTTTCAAAATGACTTCAAATGGCCGAAGAGAGTCCTTTTTTATTAAAATGATAAAACCTCGAGGTCCTTTTTAATAATTTCAAAACGTCATGGCCCTTTTTATAATTACCAAAAAAGTCAGGATAGTAAAATATAAATAATCGGGTATTATATTCATAGTAATATAATTAAAATTTTGATTATTTAGGTCACTCCTAACATTGCTGCATAATTTAAAGCCCCATTTTTATCACATAAGCAAAATAGGGCTTTTTTTTCTCCGACAAAACCTTTTTTTAGTTATTTTAATAGTTAATATTATTTTTATTATTTGAAAATATATGTAATAAAAATGCATTAAAAATTAAGATTTTAAAATACCTAATTATATAATTGTTGGAGGGTTAAATTTTTTTTTTAAAAGAGAAAAAAAATTTTGAATAAAAAATAATAAATTAAGGCAAAAATGCATTAGAACGGCTCGAAATAGCTAGAACATGACCATTTAAAAATTAAAAAATAGATAAATAAATAGAGCTTCACTCGAGTCCTAGATCCCAATGGTGTCCCCATTTTGTAAAGACTCTTGGGTTTTATTTGGAGTACGGAATTTAAGCGTAAAATTAGATATCGGATTATAATTAGGTTCTAGAGTTTTAATTTTGTTGTTTGATTATAATTCCACTTCTCAATTCTATAGAATGAGATTTTAACTAAAAATCATACTTTTTAATTTCTTAAGATGAGGGTAAGAAATTACAATTTTATATTAACTTTATTGACTTTAAAACCCAAAATGACTCCATTTGCCTAATCCAAATCCAAGATGAGTTAAAATCTAAAGATTTAAGTACAACCTCAAATTTGACCCGAAACTCAAAATCACTCAACTTGAATGACTTAAACTTGAAATGTCAGGAATCACCTTAGCTCAAAGTCTGAAGTGATCCAACTCGATTGACTCGAAAAACGACTAGAAAATGAAACTACTCAATTTGAATGTAATGTAAACAAGCAGCTGGAGTGAAAATGACCCGAACAAATTGACCTAACACCTAATACGGCCCATACCTGACCCATCTAAAACTCAGCCTGAGATAACTTGGAATTTGAAAGTTGTCTCAAAACTAAGATGACTCGAGTTTGAAATAACCTATATAAACTTAAACCCCGATTATAACTTGCTTGAATACTGAAAAGACCTAACCTGATTAACTAAAAATCCGATATAACTTGAACACCAAATGATTCGACGCGACACTCACGCGATTTGACTCAAACTCAAAGTGAATCGCTCCGACCATAATAACTTGAACGCAATGTGAATCGCTCTGACTAAAAACCCACCATAATTAATTTAAAACTCGAAATACTCCAACTCGATTGACCAAAACTCTTGATAATTCGAATTATTATGTAATTATAATTCCGACTTCTAATTCTTTTAATAAACCAAACAATTGAATTTCAATTCCATCAAACTTAGAATTGGATTTATAATTTCACAGTCCAATTCTAATTCCACCTGCCAAATAGATACCGTCCTAAAATACGTCAAATTTATTTGGTTCAATTAACTAACCGAAAAATTTAGTATGATTGACCGCATTTTCGAATCCATATTTTGAAAATTCAGTTGAATATCTTGGTTATTGTAGAATTTAATATTTCTCGTACTTGGTATTTTCTTGTATACATGTACATATTTATTTGTTTTAACATTCCATTGTAAATCCTAGTATCCTAGTTCTGAAGAGTTATACTATAATTAGTGTTAGATAGCATTCATATTTCTTCATCATGGACATTTAGAGTAGTGTTAAATTGTGTAACTTTTAGCTTAAGAAAGTAACGAGGCTTGGCTCTTCATCTAATTTTTTACTCTTATATAAATAGGCTAAATCATATACCATTTGAGATCATCCAATACAAAACGTATTCTCATCAATTGTTAGTTTTACATATTTTTAATTTTTGCAGTTATCGATTTTTTTTTTGAACACCACTACTTGACCCAGCTCACCGGATCCCATTAGAACTCCGAAGTTAAGCATGCTTGGGCGAGAGTAGTATCAGGATGGGTGACCTTCTGTGAAGTCCTCACCCTCAAGTTTGGGGCACTGGGAACAGCCTCTCTCCAGGTTAACATCCTGAAGGGAGAAGGCTACGTATATCCGCCTCCCGATCCTGCGTAGGTGGGAGCCTTTGAAGAATTAGGTACGTTCTCCTTTTTTTTTATTTTTTATTTTTTATTACTTGACCCAACTCAGCTTTCTCTCTAGTTCAAACTAGAAACTTCCAGTAGCGAACTACAATATGCACTAGCAATCATCATCGTCCTCACTCTGTGCCACCCTCGCAACGCTACCATATGCAATGGCGAACTCTGTGCGAAGTGGAGCGCTCCGGCTTGCGCGATCGACCATTGCTCCGAGCAGATCATTCTCATCGGACGCAGGTGACGCGCTCGTCGAAGTTCGGCCCGGCGAGGTCGGCATGATCTCTGGTATTCCCGAAGAGCATCTTCGCCGTAGAGTATGTGTTCCCTTATTCAGCTCCTCTTACTTGTTTGTTTTAGATTTTTTATTAGAGTATGAAATCATTCTTGAATTTTATCTCTCATCTTAAGCTTTTCAAACAGTTTGTTTTTGATATAGTATTAAATGTTAGAACCACTCACAATCATTGAATCCTAAATCGAGATAGTAAACTCGAATACAGGGAAGAGAAAAATGAGAACACTGGAATTTACGTGGTTTAGCTTAAAGCCTGCGTAGGGAATAACGATATTTTCACTATATGTTCTTGGGAAAAATCACATAATAAAGCATATGTGGAAGCAAAAATCAACAAAAACATTGATAAAATAACACATTGATAGTTACGTGGAAGCCCTCTCTCAACTAGAAGGAAAAACCACTGGACCGAAATGGTGCCTCATCTATTATAAAATTTAGAGAATTATAATATCATATTATAACCCCCCAAACCCCATATTACAATCTCAGCATTCCCAAGTGTGACTATTGCATGGTAAGTCACCAATCCTTCTTCAGTGCAGCTCTGAACAGCAAACAACCAGTCCTCACACAACGTAGCTTTGAATGGCAAACCATCAGTCCTCACACAATGTAGCTTTGAATGGCAAGCCGCCATCGTTGGCACAATGTAATGGCAAGCCACCAACCTTCCCAAAAGGCAGCTTTGGATAGATAAAGCTATTACAACAATGTTTACACTTAGACTTTACCTCCTACGATTTTGCTTTCCTTTTTATGTTACCAATATTAGACACACAGGAACCCTATTTATAGGCTTCCACAAAGGTAACACCTAGGAGCCCAAAGGTCACCATATTTATGCAATCCTTAATAGTTACAGTCATAAATTTGCTGTTTTGGGAGATCGTCTGTCTCCAAACTTAAAATCGAAATCTTTGTTGACTGAGAGGTCACTAGCATATACTTCATGCTGTCAATATCAATATAGTTTCAGCATAAAGTATATTGTTGGTCTGTATACTGTTTAGGTTAAAAACCAAATGAGCATTTGCAGGAGGGGGCATGTTAGAGTATATAACTATTCTTGAATCTTCACATATTAAGCTTAAACTTTTAAGACAATTGTTTATTGACAAGGTTGCTGCATCTGGAATTGGTTTTGCTGGTTAATTGAGTGATTTTTCTTGATTGTGTGGTTAATTGATCACCGAGTAATCACAAGTATAAGGATCTCAATTAAAGGACAAATGGATGACTTTGATCTCCGGAGATTTTTTTTGAATGGTTTGTGATCTTGATTGGATGACAGATTGGAAGGGTTTGAAGTGTATACGTGGATATTGTCGGGAACCAACTATTCCAAAAGCTTAAACTTATGGTTGAAGGCCCATGAATGGGTTATAATCTAACGTGCCCCTTAATGTAAATGTCCATTAGTTTTGAAACATGGATAATGTACATGTCGACCTCATATCTCATGCTGAAAAATATTTTAATATCGAGAGTGAGCTTTAGTGGAATTTAAACTTGTGACCTCTTAATCAACAAGGTTTTAAAACCATGTCGGGGAACCAACTATCCTAAAAGCTTAAGCTTATGGGTGAAGACCCAGTAATGGTCTTAAATCTAAGAGATATCCAGCATTACAATACGATGCTAAATTTTCTTGAATGAAAACCTTGTTTTCCCAGTCAATCTGCATTTGTGTTTATACATTTTCAAGGTAATGATAGGACAGTTTAGAAATTTGATCTACTTTTTATGTAAGAGTATGAGAAATGTTCTTTAATTTCACCGGTCGGCACACATAGGCAATCTGTCTAACCCAAAAGTACTCAGAATATAGAAAAAATTTGATTTCCAAGGCTGCTAGTTGTGATCATAATGTGGATCAAATTCATAATTATAGCACTAAAAATACTGCTATGAATCACCTCTGATGTTAGATGATGTTGCATGTGTCTTTTGGCCGGAGGCTTTCACCATCCATGTCTTTGGGAATTGTAAACCTTATTTAACAAAATGAATGTTGTGATCATATTGACGGTATTATTTTTTTTTTTTTCCTGATTTATTCTCCATACCTCTAAGGTTGGGGGTTCTTGCAAACAGCCTTCCTGAAGGATTACACCCCGAAGGGGTAAGGCTATGTACATCTATCCCTCCCAGACCCCGCTTATGTGGGAGCTTTTGAGGCATTGGGTCTGTTGTTGTTGTTGTTGTCTCCAAACAACTAAAACCATTTGAGAGGATGCAGAAGCAGAAACAAAGGAGTGGGTAGCCATAATTATGTACAATATATTGGATATGTGAAGAAATTTAATGAAATGTCATTAATTGTATCATTAAAGCATAATATGTTAAAAACAAAGTCCTTATCAAGCAATAACTAAGAAAATTGAGTACTCCAATAAAAAAGATCATGAAAATTAACTGTAGCATGTCTATATAATCAACCATTCTAGGGATTGAGTATAATTGATTGACAGATCAATGGGTAAGTATCTTATTATTCAAATGATTCGACAAATGTCTGAATCGAGTTTGCCTTGAATTTGATACGTTTTTGAGCCATGAATATGACTCCAAAATGCTGAATTGTGCTTTTAGCATGAATGTTAGCATTTCAAGAGTTTCAAGCAACTATGACGAAAACGGTTGCCATGGTGACATTAAGACAAGCAATATCTAGAAAGTACAATAGGGGCTTGCTGCTAGCAACAGCTGCAAAAAGAAGCTTGGGGAGGTTGAGGAAGGAGATTCCGATAGAGTTTAGAAATTCGATTTATTTCTACTCCTGGGAGCAAATGAGCTAAACAAATTCTGTTCGCTATATTCCAATTCTATAGCCTTGTTAATGTTTTTTCACTTGCATTTCTGGTATTGCCTTGCACTTTCTGAACTTAACTCATCATTATGGCATTATAGAGACAAATAGGATCACCATGTGTTAGCTCCTGCTTGGCTGAATGTCATTTAGGTTCGTTTGGGCAAAAATTTTTCTGGAAAAAAGTGTTTTTTTACTTCTCAAATTCTAAGTCTATTTGGCTTAGAAAGAAAGTATTTTCAATAGAGGCAGAAAGAGCATTTTTGCTTTTAAATAGAATCGGAAAAAACAATGCTTATCCCTTAGAGTAGAAGCAAAAGTAAAAGCTAAAAGTTCTTCGTATAAAATACCCCTATTAATAACACTTTTTATGAAAATTATTCCACAAAAAGTGCTTTTGAAAAAAATAGTTTTTTTAAACAGTGTTGTCTTCTTAGTCTAGAGTTGTTTTCACCATTGGTCTTACTTTCTGAAACCTTTTTGGAAGGTTTTCACAGTTACTCATGACTTGTTTCGGTTTGTCCTTGAAAATCCGGATCGTTGGGGAAATGAGGGAGGAAGTTTTTGCCAGTGTTTCCTTTCAGCTGCCAATACGAAGTTGTTGGGTTTAGTGTAATGGTTAGACTAGCCACCCTTTAAATATGAGCTCTTGCATTCGAAGCTCATCTCCTCCTTCACTTAAATGTTGGTGGTCGTGCTACTTAGGGCAATATTGTACATCCTTATTAGTGTGTGTGTGTGTGTGTGTGTATATATATATATATATATAAACCTGCCATTATGGCATGTTACTGATATTGAAGTAGAACATGATTCCAGGTCTTGATTTACACACCTGCACGCACTGCCACACAGCAGGGCTCTGGAAAGGTTGGCAAGTGGAAGATTGATTTTTTGTCCACCCAGAAGTATGATCCTTATCTAGCTTACCCTTTCCCATGACTAGTAAATGACAGTAGTCTTGTTCAAGCATTTACTATTCTATCAGGTCGATCCTCTGCTTCATGGACATAGCCCGTTGTAGAATAAAATTAGACTCCACTGGGGAAACCCAACATGCATAACTAGAGGAATGAGTAGATTGTTGTTAAAATTCCAGTCTCTTCTTTCCCTTTCCCACTTGCCTGATAAACAATTTGCCATGTATTTATCCAGGAGGTAAACGAACCAAACTTTCGATAAACTGCTCTTGTTTGAAATCGATTATGATTGGTTTGTGTTCGTTTTGGGGGACTTGATAGCATCGAGCTGAGTTTGAATGTTTGTCGGCTCATTAACATTCTTGAACGGTATAATAAGCACTTGATAAGATATCATTAAAGACTCGATAAGAGCTCATTAATCACTCATTGGCAGTTGTTATAGACTTGAAAATGGTTTGGTAATGTCTCCATAGTAACTCGAATAGCTTGGCTTGGCATTGAACTCAACTTGACAGCAGGCTCGGCTTGATTATGAGCTCAATTCGACTCAATGACGTGCTCAGTTCAACTTGATAAGAATCTTGAATTTGCTCCATTGGCTAACAAGACGAGTTGAGCCGTGTATCAAACATACTAATATCTGATCAAACCGATCTCAATAAGGCCTATCGAGTTGGAGTTCGAACAAGGGGGTGCTTAGCTCGAATCAGCTCATCTACGCCCCTATATTAATGAATATTATTCATTGTTGCTGTGTAACTGTTTTGTGGCTTGATGCTACAACAAATAGATCTAACTGATGGCGTTTTCTATAGGTGGGAGAATCCATTGATGGGTTGGACATCGACGGGAGACCCATATGCAAATGTTGGTGATGCAGCACTAAGCTTCGATAGCGAAGAGGCCGCAAAGGCATTTGCTGAGAGACATGGATGGCAGTACATGGTACATTGCATTTTATGTTCTTCAATAGCTGTTCTTGATCATATAGTTTGATTGTTACTATGTCTCCATTTGAATACTGTGGAACCTGCTTTGAACCTCTGTTCCAACTTACCAGTGAAGATTCTGCTTACGTCATGTTTGGCGCATGAAATTGAACCCTGGAATTGGGTTCCAAAATTCAATTCTTTTGTTTGGTCCACTTGCTAGAATTGGATTTACAATTTCACTCTCTACATCTGTGGAATTGGGTTTAATTAAAATTTATATACTCCACCCGAAAGTCAAGATGACTTGAAGCTGAAACCCCAAATCCCACCTTAATTTGACCCTAAACTCAAATGACCAAATTTAAATGACTCAAATATGAATTGAATATCCTAACCCAAACGTCGCCCATCTAACTCAAAGTTGGAAATGATCCAACCAATAGACCCAAAATTTGAGATAACTCAAATCCAAAATTGACCTAGCTGACCTCAACCGAACTTGAATATGAAACAACCTAGCTGACCCAAAAGACAAGACAAGTAAACCTAATTGACCAGAAACCTAGAGATGATTTAAATTCAAAATGACCCGTCCAACTCAATCCAACCTAAATTTGACGCGATCCTAGGTTACTCAAAATGGACAAAGATGTAACCTCCCAAAGCCAAGAGGCTTAAGCCCGAAATCGCCCTACCCAACTAAAACCTGGCTCTTGCTAACCCAAATCCCAAAATGAACTCACCTAATTAACCAAAAGTGAAGATTTCAACACGATATGATCTGACCTGACCAAAGCCCGACTCAAGTTGACCAGGAACTCAACGTTTGACTTAAACCTGAGATGATCTTATCTGACTGAAACCCAACCCTTGTTTACCCGAAACCTAGAGGATCCAACTTGATTTGACCCCAAATCCAAGACTATTAGTTATGAAATTGCAATTATAACTTCCGATTCCTTTGATTATTCAAAGGGACAATGAAATTTTATTCATCCTAATTCTAGTACATCATAATTGGAATTGAAATTGGAATTCCTGTCTGATTCCAACTCATGTGCCAAACAAGGTGTTACAACATGAGTAGGTCACAACTTTGAGAAATAAGATGTGCCAAAAAAGCTACAATTACAATGAACTTTTGGTCCTCACTTCACCTTTCTGATGCCCAATAGATTTGTTTGCAGCTAATCTTTTCTTGCTCTTTCTTTTGAATCTCACTTTCCCTCGTCTTATGTGCTTAAAACTTCAAAAGGTTCATTAATATTTCGTAGGCTCCGGCTTCTTCATTTTACTGATGTCCAACTTTCCTAGTTTAGACTCATTTGTTTTGATGGAAAATCTTTTCAATTTCAATCCTATTGTTTATGTGCATAGTTGCATAAGAAAAAAACCTACAAATATGGAAAACATCCTCCTCCTAAACGAAAGGTAAAACCAAACTTCACAGATGGGTAAAGGTTTCACGTTATATCATATGTTTTACTTCAAACTCAACTTCGCAACCGTGAACCTCATATAACTTTATAGAATGAAACTATTTTTTAGATAAAAGAACAGAATTCAAGAAAAAATATTGTGAAAAATTTTCCTTTGGACCAAATGAACAGTTGGTTCTATTGCTGTCGTTTGTTGACGTTGGTTTATGAACTTTTGTGCAGGTCAAGAAGCGGCATACACCTCTTCTTAAGGTTAGTTACTTCTCCATCTCTATCTCAGTTCTCAACTCTTCATCTCTTTGTCTATAAATAAAATTGTAACACAACAAACTTATTTTCTAAAAAACATTTTAAGGATGTATGCCTAGGAAGAAAAGTGCTTTTAACTAAAAGTAGAAACAAGAAACAAGTGCTTCTTTAAAGCAGAAGTGGAAGTAAAAACTAGAAAATTTAAGAATGAAGTACCCCTATTCGGAATATAGAAGTGATTCTATAAAAAAATGCTTCTAAAGTAGAAGTATTTTCCGAAAAGAAAATGTCTTTTTATTACTTGGATTTGAGTCCATTGTGACTTTTCCAAAATTTTCAATACAACATTCTACGGAATTTATTACTTGCATGTCTTGAGGTTTGATTGATTGACTCTATCATTTAGGTATCTACCATTTTAATACATATAATAAAGTACACTGAAGTTTAAAAATTTTATCACCTAAGTACCTTATTTTGGAATATGATGAATTTTTGCAAAAGCCGGCCAATTTTCATTGGAAATAATTGATATGGTACGTGATTATGATACTATATGAGAGCTACATCAGTGTGTTTAGTGAAAGTTCAGTGAATTGTGATAAACATTTATCGGATTTTGATTGAAGATACTTATATAACATCCAAATCATGTGTTGTGTTAGCATTTTCCATAGGAAAATCATTAGATTCTAATGGAGCGACTTACATATTATTGGAATAATGTGTTGAGTCGGCATTTTCTAACAAAATTCCATTGACTTTTGGCAAAGGCACTTAATTGATAAAATTTTTGAACTTTAAGGCATTTGAGTGACGAGATTTTTAAACATCAGGCACTTTATTCTATATATAAAAATATCTAGGTGTCAAGGTGATGAATATTTAAACCTCAAGGTGCCTAAATGTTAAATTTAAGAGCATTTTATACACCCTACCTTTACCCAAATGAATTAATAACTTTTTCTTCTAAGAACTTCAGAGTTACAGGCCTAGACAAAGCAGGTTGAACTTGACTGCGAGACTTCTTTTTTTTTTTTTTTTTTTTTTTTTTTGCCCCCTTTTTTGTGGGGCTCTTAAAAATATTTCATGATTAATTCCAACTATTCTCCAATTTGACTAGACTTTTTTGCTTTTGTGTTGGTATTATCTGATCCCAATTTCTTCTTTTTGAACTTTTACAAATCTTATCCGTCCGGCCGGTCTCGAGAGTTTTAGGGTCTGAGGTGGATATTATGAGACAGGGTTCTTAATATTTTCTTCGATAATATAAGTATTAGTTAAAGAAAAGGTTATTTACACCTAAGGTCTCTATAACTTTGCATTTTTTTTAGTTTAGTCCCCTGTAAAATTTGCATTATGACAATTTGGTTCTCGAGTAAAATTTATCAAAGTTGACGATGGAATTTCTAATGATCGGGTCACGAGTTGGTTTAAATTGGGTCAACAGTGGACTTCATCGAGTTATTTGCATTTAACATAATTATATTGTTAAAAAAATATGTTATTAACTTAACTTCAATTTGATCGCTAGATTGAGACAATGTAAATTGTACAAGTGCTAAATTAATATAACTAAAAGTATAAGGATTAAATTGATATAAATAATAGTATAAGAATCCTTAATGTTGGACATATTTAACCAAGCTGTGAAAAAATGTTTTATTTCACTAGTACTGTTTTGTAAGAATTGCTTTTAATGGAGGTTATTTTTTATCGGAAAATTTTGAACTTTTACTTCTATTTCCACTTTAAAGAGAAGCACTGTGTTTATACTTCAGTTTGAAAGTAAAAAATCAGCTTTTGCTTTTATTTGAAGTATAGTTTTTGGTTGGACACCTTTAAATTTCAGAAAAAAAAAGTGTTTTTCTTAAAAGAAATTTAGTCAAAACTACTCGCACACACTTTTAGTGCGAACTTGTGATTTGGACTGAACTGCCCTTTTTTATGTACTTTTGAGCTGCTTTTACCCTTTCCCTTTTCCCCTAACCTCTCATATAATGTTTGATGCTATAGGGATTGATTTCGGTTTGCAATTTTTGATCTTTTGGAAACTAAAAATAATATTTTAGAAATAACTTCTTTTAATTTTTTGGTTTTTTTTGTTTTTGCATTTGTCTTCTTTAAATAAAAACTAATAGTAGAAAACTAGAAAAGATTTATTTTGAAAATATGTTTTTTTTTTATTTATTAAAAATTAAAAACTGCAATCAAAAAATAATATCTAATAAGTTCTAATATTATCTTCTTGAGTATTTTACTCCATTATTATTTACCAATATATGTGTGTATATATATATATATATATATATATATATATATATATATATATATACAACGACGAGACGACGATAACCTAGTGTCTCAAAGAGGCTTTAGCTAAGGCAGAGTTTGGAGATGGTAAGATGTGCATAGTCTTATCTTTATAAAATATTACTATGTAAAGAGACTATTTTTGAAGGATTCTCGGCCCTAAAAGATGTGTATATATATACACGTACTAAAATTGTATAAAATGATTTTGTAATGCAGCCAAAGTCATACGCAGACAACTTCAAGTGGAAGGGTCCAGCTCCTCTGCCTCAGGAAAATTAATTCTAATGTAATATAATCTTGTATCTCAGCCTTATATATATATATAGAGAGAGAGAGGCTATATTGAGATGAATAATTGTAATCAATAACATATTATGTACACTTAACATAGTCGTTTTTTTGGTGTTCGGTTTTATTGTTTACAGTTTAGAGTTGTTGAGGCGCCAACATTTCTAAGGTGGTAATGTTGTAATGCCATCTTTGTCTAGATTGGCAACCCAAAAGGACATTGCTGGTCTTTTATGGCACTAATCGACTATTGATTGACTATTATGATTTAAATTGATCAGTTGAGATTTTAGTTAAATTGGGTGAATGTGTGAGTTTGCTCGGTGATGAAGCTAGCGTTTTGAATGAAAAGGCTCGAGCGAAGGACACAAGTTTCAAACCATCATTTGTGCCACTTGTACCATAGGGAACTTTGACTCCACCAAAAACTATGATCTTGATCAATGGACTAACTAGCTCGATCGTTCAAATGTGACCCAAAAAAAAAAAAAAAAAAAGAAGCTCGATTGTTCAAAGGTGCGCCTAAAAATGTGGTCTAGATGGCATGGAACCTAAGTTATAAGGGTAAAAGTAACATTCCTAGTGTTTTAACGGCTCCCACTTAAGTAGGGTCTCAGGGGTAGATGTTTGCAGCCTTTCCCCTTAGAGTAGAGGCTGTTTTCGAGAACTTCCAACCTGAGGGGTACAGTATGAGGACTTCCCAGGAGGTTATCCATCTTGATACTGCTCTCGCCCAAGCACGCTTAACTTCGGAGCTCCAATGAGATCCGGTGCTTAAGTGTTGGTACCCTTTTAGGTTAAGTTACAAGCATAATACAACTAATTATATAAATAGGTTTCTATATCACTATTTATAAATAATCATATACCTAAGGCTCTGTTTGTTTCAAATAAAAAGATTTTTGGAAATGGTTTTCCTACTTTCCATTGTTTGGCGTGCACTTTTTGACGAAAAATTTTTTTCTAAAGAAAAGCTTTTCCTTCAAAATGGGAAAAAATATTTTCTTTTGTAAAAGAAGGGAAGTCAATATTTCAAGCGGTTTAAAAAGTTTTAGGGCATATGTCGGTCGTAATGTGGATCATACCAATATGAATTAAATGAGATCATAGATAGTAGAGGTAATAATATGGGATAAAGACAGGAAAAATAATGATAAGTCGAGTATGATATTGGACAAAATTATATGATTCAATTTGATTTTCATTCCTAATTGGTATTTTATGTTGTAAAGGTCTTTACTATTTTATAATATGATGAATATAACAACGAAATAATGTTTACATCAATCCTAACATAAGAAAACTATTTATAGATTTTTACCTTTTTTGGGAAATACTTTTTTTTTTCCTAAAATATTATTTTGACAATCTATCACTTAATATCCTGAGGTTTGATAATTTATCACGTAAATAGTCTAACTTTTCAATATATATACAATGAAGTACCCAAAGGTTTTTCAAGACTTTATAACTCAGGTATCTTGAAGTTTAAGAATTTATTAATTAAGTACCCATTGCTAAAGTTTGATAGATTTTTATTTGAAATTGCTACTATGGAATATAATTATCATAATATATGTATTATCTATTATAATAAGAGGATTTTTAATTGTAAAAGGCTAATATGACATATTATTTCACCAACATGTACATATATACCGTTATAATTCATGAAATTTTTTTCCCGTAATCTGCTATACTTTTGTTAAAAATATTAATAGAATTATGTATACGATCTTAATTATGTACTATGTCAACGTTCTATGATGAAAATTGATTAGATTTTGATAAAAATTCACCAAGCTCAATACCTAAATGATAAAATTGAAACATCAAGAGACCTCATTGTATATTTAGAAATATATAGGTTATCGAGGTGATAAATAATCAAGCCTTAGTTATCTAAGTGATAAATTTCACATATTTTTCCGTTAAAAAATAACTTATTCACAACCAAAGGAAGCCTATATAACTTATAATATTATAATAAATTATAGTATAATTAGTAAAAGAATATTTCTTTTAGAATAAATAAGCAATATCATGAGATGGACCGGAACAAACAATAAACGTCAGGAAAATATTTTCCAGAGAGAAAATACTTCCCCAAAACAAACGGATCCTAAGTAGTAATATCATAGAAAAAAAGGAGCAGATTTCTACAATGCACAATACATATTCGAATTTCGCAATTGCTTGAAGCCCCATATTTTAGGAGTTACGTTTTTGAAGTAATTAATATCAATATATTTTATAATTAAAATTTTATAACTTATTATATTAGTACTATATTATTAAGAGAAATATTATTATATACAAAAAATTCGATATAAAACTTTCACTTAGAACTTGCAGCTCCAAAATTATCATGACCAATCTTGCATTGTTGGTCTTTTCAACTTTTTTAGGGGTTTTCTTCTATGTCAGTAGTTTCGGCAAAAATTACTTATCAACACGTTTTTCATTCTTCGTTCACTCGGAGATTTTAACTCTTCAAACCCATTATTTTCGATAATTGAGTTGATACCCAGCACTTATAAACAAATAAAAAGATAGATAAAGTCTGCAAATTTGCTCACAAACATTCAAAAGCAAATAGTAAACATCAACACTACAAGTATAATGTGACCACATCAAATCCGTAAACAACTTAAAACAACACCAAAAATAAAAAGAAACTCGAAATCAAAAAGATCATTAAAAAACACTTGATATATTAGTACCGCAAAAACTGTAGTATTTATCCTACTTTAACATCTACTTACTACATACATATTTGTATTCTAACTATACTATAGTATTACTATATATATAGACAGATAATCAAAAAGAAAAACAAAAAACCTTGTCCCCTTCAAAAGAAAAAAATATATATTTCCCAAAACCGTGTCCACGTCGGCCTATTTGTAGAAGACCAAATGGACATCAACAGAAGCCCGGTGTCTTAAAGGCCCCGATTAAGACAGAATCTGAAGATACACAACTTTATCATTATATGATACTACCTTAAAACGAGACCGTTAGGACCCTACCGTTTTGGATTTTTTTTTTTTTCTCAAAACTAGGAAGATTTTCTTTAATTTTAAGCATTTTTTGGGAAAATTACCCCAAAAAAACCCATAATTTACACTTTGGACCCAGAAGGAGAAACATCTCTAGTATGAAACCTCCATGCAAAGAGATAATCCTTAGCTTCACAAACCACTCTCATCACTTCACAAAATGCATTCACTTCACATTTTTTCCCTCCTTCTCTCTCCCATTCTATCCTCACCCAACATGTAAACCCCTTCTCCAGCACCGGTCCCAACCACCGTAGCGCCACCTCCCCCGCGATCCTCGTTCCCGACCGCCCCATCGAGTCTAACCACGAGCATTCGGGCTGACCCACCAGCTCCTTGTATGCTGAATTTGCCATTCTTACCTTGTTGTTCGAGTCCGATATCACCGCGGGTAACTCCTCAGCTTCCACTTCCGCTTCCACCTCTTCCGCCGCCTTCACCCCCGCCAAGGCCACCGAACCGGGTTCTTCGGTAACGCACCCGACGGAGATGCTCGAACCCACGGGTCGAACCGGGCGGGGGGAAATCAAAGTGGGTAACTTTGGTGGTGTTACTGGTACTTGTAACTGCAACAAAAGATCCTTCTCCTCTAAACCCTTCTCTGCCGCCGCGACCACCGCCGCGGCGTTATTCAAATCAAACTCCTCTTTCTCTCTCTCTCTTTCTCTCTCTTCTTCCAAACCCACTTTCAAAAGCGGCAAAGTGACCATCCTAGCAGGAGAAGTGGGGCAGAAACCCATGAACCCACAAAGAGGAGCCCCCCTCTGGCGCTTGACAGAGGGGGTGGGGGAGGGAGGAGAGAGAGTGGAGGAGCGGCAGCGCTTGCGGGTGCGGGTGGGGCGCGACTGTAGGTGAGACCAGATGGTGCGCAAATAAGGAGACTGGCGGAACTTTTCAGGGACCAAGGGTGCGTCACAGGGAGAGTTATGGTCAGGTTTGGGTGCGATGGGTCTGAACCTTGACATGATCTCATCAGTTTTTGATGAGAATGGGGTCAATGCTTGCATCATTTTTTGGGGATTTTTGTGATGTAAAAGTTGAGTTTGAATTTGGGTTTGGGTTTGGGTTTGATTTGGTATGAGATGAAATTGAAGAGGGGAAAGAGGGAGGGTTAGTCCGGTATATAAGGAGATATTTTTTGGGGGGGGTTTATGATTTATTTTGAGCGTTTATATTGGACCAAACTTTATATTATGTGTCACCCCATTTTAAAACTTTATAATATGTGTCACCCCTTTTTATATGAATGAATCTATTATATACTCGTGAAGTTCCCCCCCTTAAAAAGTCTCCTAATTTTTAATTCTTTTTTCTTACATTTTTTTTTAAAAGCTTTTTTATTTTGCTTTTTCTTTTTTTTTTTTTTTTACTTTTTTGATATTTATTTTTAGATTAAATATATTATTTTTTATAATATTAATAAATAATTGGGATTAATAAATTTTTAATTTAAGACTTCTCATATGTAATCCAAGAACAGGTCGCAGGTTAGATCTGCAAGAACCAAAAGAAATATTAAATTTAAGACTTTCGTATTTAGTCCACGAAATGCAGCATTTCGAGTGGCTACGGTAACAAAGGATTTATTTTCACCTGGTGAGATGTGTGAAGTTTGACTTTGGTTTATAAGATCTACGCATTAGAGAACAAAACTAAGATACAACAAAACTTAATTCATTAAAGTTCCAAAAATTAAAAAAGAAAACAAATTTTTAATTTAAGACTTTTCGTATTTAATCTATAAAAAAATAAAAAGGGTTCCCGCAACGGGTATGAAGTGCATACCTGTACCCTCCCGGCGGACACAGACCCGTACCCCTACCCGCCTCATTGCCCGCGAGTATCTATTACCCGGCCCGTACCTCCTTAATATGGATACAGAACGATTATCTATACCCGCTCTTATTAGTTATTTAATACTATTTTAAAAAAAAACTATTTATTTATAACATTGATAAATAATTGAAATTATTAAATTTAAACAAGCATTTTTCACTTTCAATGTTAACTGTATACAAAATAAAGCGCGGCGGGTATGGAGTGGGCCAGGACAGGTACCCACTTATACCCATACCCGCTCCAAATGAAGTGGCTACCCGCGAGTAGCGGGTTTCACCCGCCCTGTTGCCATCTCAATATCTCTTAATTAAAAAATTACACAGCTCTAACTTTTCTATAAGAAAAGTTATAGCTAGATAGTTTGAGAAGATCGTAACGCACTATGTCAAATGTATAGTCTTGCATGAAGCAATAAATTTCTAATTTTAGACTTCTCTTATGTAATCTAAGAACAGGCCGCAAGTTAGACCTCCAAGAACCAAAAAAAATTAAATAAATTTAAGACCTTTCGTAACTAGTCCACGAAATGAGACATTTTGCATGGCTACTGCAAGGAAAGATTTATTTTAACTCAATGAGATATGAAAAGTCAAAAAAGGAAAAATAAATTTTCTGTTTAAAGCTAAACTAGAAAATACTTTTAGTCATATTTTTTAATATTTTCTTACATTTTTTTTGTTTTTCTTATTTTTTTTTTCCAATCCTACTCTTAAATACCTTTTTTATCTCTCTTTTTTCTTATTTTTTATTTTTAAAAAAAATTAATAAAATAATTTTGTCACTCAATTATTTTGTATATATTTTTTTACTAAATAACACAAACCAAAATTAAATAAAATAAATAAATTTTTAATTTAAGACTTTCTATATTTAATCCATACAGAAAAAAAATTCACAAAAGAAAGAAGGAAAAATAAATTTCCTGTTGAAGACTTAAAATAGGAAATACATGTAGTCATATTTTTTATTTAAAACTTTTACGGTATACTAATAGTTTTCTCACTGAAATTGACTCAATACCATTTAAGTTCACCATATCAAAATATGCATCATTTTCTTGATATTTATAACCAAGCAAGTGCTCAAAATTCTACACATGCATCATACTTCGCAAACAAATGTTTGGGTCATCAAGGGAGCAATTGACAAAAATATTTTCATCATCAACCCACATCCTTTTCCATGGAGCAAATCTCAATTAATTGCAATTGTATTGGTACGTTAATATTTTTCTTTAATAGTCTATAGCATCTTTAATGAGGCGAGTTATAGTGATTTTCACTAATAGTTTAGAGGCATTAAGATGAAATTATAAGTTCGATGCCGCTTTAATTTTGATTAATGGTATAATTCGAGAGATCTTTATGGTATTTGTACTATAAGAAAATTAATCTATTACCACTTTGCTTGGCGTACTCAAAATATCAATTTAAATGTTAAAATATAAAGAGATTCACATGTAATTGTGGTAGAAGAACATTGAAGATATATGAGATACCAGAGGCATCGTCGGCAATTTAGAAAGTTTTTGAATCTTAGGTTAGGAAAAGGCCTCTAGAAGAGTTTAAAATATGGTTCACTTTATATTTTTCAATCAAAAATTATATTTATTTTAGTATTTGATTTTCACTAATAGTTTAAAGGCATTAAGAATGAAATTATAAGTTCAGGGCCACTTATACCCGTACTCGCCCCAAACGCAGCTATAACTTTTCTATAAAAAAATTATCCAACTTCATTTCCATACCGAAAAATATACCCAACTTTAACTTTTCAACCAAAATAAACCAGAGCGTCATGCCATGCGCCACACTTAACCACCAATTCAGTATATTAAATAAAGTTGGGCTATTTTTCGGTTATTAAGTCAAGTTACTACTATGGAAATTATGTAAACTTAATAAAATTGTGGACAACTGATCAAATAATATGTTAGGTCGATGCAAAAAATTAGGGCTACAAAATACAGTAACCAATAAATACCACCCGTGCATCGCACGGAAACAAAACTAGTAATAATGAATATAGGGGTTTGTTTTTACTTTTTCTAATTCACAGTAATTTCAGGGGCTTCAAGGGTAGTGATTGCTGTCTGAATGGTGTCATTGGAAAAAAATGAACACAAAAGAGAGGCTTTAAAAAGATTGGTATTATTCCAGAGGCTAAGAAACGGTGTCTCCTTTGTGGTAAGGATTCGGAAAATGTGGGGCACCTATTCGTAGGGTGTGAGGAATCTTGGAAGATATGGGCTCTTTGCTTTAAATGGTGATTTGATGTGGACTGTGCCTCATTCTGTTAAGGACCATTTCTTCCAATGGATAGTGGCTAAAGGAGGAGGTAAATTTCGGAAGAAAGTATGGTTAATGCTTTTTTTTTCGTCATTATTTGGGAAATTTGGACGACGAGGAATAGAATCGTTTTCGAAGAGGCCTGCTGGGATATCAAGGACATTGAATGGTCGATTAAAATCATATTAGGCTTTCGGGTGAAAGGCTTGTGTGACTCGTTTTCGTACTCTCCTGTGAACTCAACGCGGAACGCTTAGTGCTTCAAAGCTTGGTTGCCAACATTGTAGACCATGACTATCTTATGGTTTTTTTGCTTTGTGTTTTTTGGTCTTTCCATTGTATTTTTGGGTCCCCTAAGTCGGGACGCCGCTTCCTGTATTCCGAGCTTTGCTCACTGTTTATCAAAAAAAAAGTAATTTCAAGAAAGGGAGACGCACCAATGAGGATTCAAACCCCGGTGTCCTTTATAGCATCTGTGAATTCAATCACTAGGCTAGGAGCCTTAAGCTCAAATAGGGATTATCTATGCTAAAGTTTATGTATATATATTTATTATGTAAATTTAGTATTTGTATTTTAATTTTTTTCAATTTAGTCTTTGTATAATTTTTATTGTGTGAGTTTAGTTATTTGTTTAAATTCAAGCTAATTATTGACGTAAGTTTTAGTAGCATAATCACGTTAGATGTGAGGAACTCATTATAAATTCTCTTATTGGCTCAATTTAACCCAATCTATAGCCGGATCATAAAAATTTTTATTAACGACTTAAAACTAATTTTACTATATGAACAAAATTGATTCAATATTAATTGTATTGGAACTAAATTAGCACGATTGAAAGTACAAGGAGTATTTGACACAGTGAACAAAGTATAGAGACATTTAACGTAAATAACCGACGATTATATTGCTTGGGTTGATGTAATAAAATTATTTCGGGTTATTTACCCTATTAGTTTATGTATTTTAATTGTTGCATCAAACTTATTTTCTAAACTTTTAGCTGTGTCAATTTAATTTCTATTTAAATGAAAATTTTCCAATTAAGTCTAAAGTTAAAATTCAAATTAACTTAAGACTGAATTGCAACACTAATTAGCACTTGCATCTACTTTTTAACATGAAGGGTGTGGGTCGACGTTGACATAGGGTGAGTAAATCCTACAAAACCTAGTTAGTTTGCGATTTCAATGAGCGTGTGTCCTTGTTGAGTTGAAAGTCATGTTTATCAACATATACATCGTAACAACTGTACATCCCATGAGATAGGAACAACTTCATTTTCATGGTGAGCAAGTTAATCCTCGAAAACTTGTCATTCTTGCAGGAGACGCATGCAGGTGGAGTACCGGGCGATTCATCAGCAAGTGGACGAAGAGGTCAGTACTGGAATGCAGAAGTCGAGAAAATATGGGTCAAGCAGATATAGGGTGTTATGAAAGACCCCTTCAATTAGTTAGGTTAAGACGAACTTTGTTAAATTGAAACGGCGTGATTCTTCGGTTACGGGTTTTATTACTCACGACACGATCCTAGCTATTTACAGAGACATGCGTAATGCGCAGAATATTGTGGCTGAGGCGGTTATAGCGAGAGATGCACTACTCCATGATAGTTTATTAGGTTCTTATAATAATAATAATAAAAAAATACAAAAAACGAGATTGAAACACAAGACATCTAAGTATAGTATGACTAGCATGTGGAACATACTCAATGCCTCAAGGGCTCCAGCCTACACAGGGTCTAGGGGGGGCGGATGTACACAGCCTTCCCCCTTCAGAGTGTTAACCTGAAGAGAAGCTGTTTCCCAGTACCTCTAACCTAAGGGTGAGGACTTCCCAGGAGGTCACCCATCCTGATACTATTCTCGTACAAACACGCTTAACTTCAAAGTTCTAATAAAATCCAGTGACAGATTGTTGGTGCCCTATTCGGTTAATATGATTAGCATCTAAGACCACTTATTTAATATGAGAGGAGTAGAGTGTAGGGAGAGGGGTAGGGAGGCGAATAAGAAAGGGGCAAACAAGAAGCAAGGAGAGAGGAGGAGGAGACACGTGGAAGAGAAAGGTGGGTACGTGGAGTGTAGGAGAGGGTCTTACAAAATAAGGACATGTGGGACTTGTTGCCCCTCTGTTGTGGGTCCATCTACCCCAACACCTATCAGCCTCATCATCCTCTACTTTCTCTCTCCTTTTTTTTTTATTTATTTTTATTTTTTAAAAATATAAGGGATAAGAATTGGGCGCCCTTCTCCAATTGGCCGCTGCCCTACATTCACTCACTAGCCCTCTGCAACTTGTTGAATCTTCTCCAACATAACTCCAAGAAAGAATCTAGAATCTATAATAAGGTGGTCTATTTTATAGTTAAGAAGTATTTATTAGAGAACTATAATTATAATTGGTGGAAGGACGTCCCTCTTTCCGTGATTGATTTTGT
Organism: Simmondsia chinensis; assembly: GCA_018398585.1. NCBI lineage: Eukaryota > Viridiplantae > Streptophyta > Magnoliopsida > Caryophyllales > Simmondsiaceae > Simmondsia > Simmondsia chinensis. The sequence continues at coordinate 37,120,491 of JAGTTD010000007.1, forward strand.
ATCTATGGATGCTCGAGGAATATAATTTTGGCTCGCGGACTTTGTAGTGTTAAAAAAAAAAAAAAAAAACTCAGAAAGAAGCCGCACTAAAATATTATTTAGGATTATTTATGTTAAATATTTTTATATTTTATTTATTATGTTAATTTAATTCTTATATTTTTAATTATATTAATTTATTTTCTATACAATTAAAATGTGTCAATTTAATCTTTTGGCCATACTTAAATTAAGCTAATGACGTAATTTTGAGCAGTAAAATTATGTTATACACAAGTAATTTATCATAAATTTATCTGTTTACTTAATTTAACTTAATTCACAGTCAAATCGTTAAAAATTTGATTAAAAACTTAACATAAAATTTTTTCTGAGGAACTAAATTGATAAAATTAAAAGTACAATGACTAAATTAATATAATAAATAAAGTATAGGGATCTTTGGTGTAGATAACCCTGTTATTTATATTATATATAAGATATATTCTATGGATGTACTGGTATGAGCTAATTCAGCTGATAAATTTAATAGAGTAATACATAAAATTTGGGTTTGAATCCTTTCTTTATTAGGAGTGAAGACATGTTTAGGAGATTCGAGGAAGGTTGTCCCTTGTCTAACACATTTAGATTTCGTATCATTTATAAAAAGTATTATATATATATATATAATTTTTTAATATCACAATTTAATATTAATGACATTAATATTAAGTTGTGACATAGAAAAATTTTAGACAATTTAAGTGTAAGATTGAAAAATTAGAAAATTTAGATAATTTTTCAAAAGTATACTTTACAAAAATCCAAAATCTAATAATAAAAAAAAAATTATCACTTATGTACATTGATGTTTCAATATATACAATAAAATATCCGAAGATTTTAAAAAATTATCACTTAGACACTACGAAGTTTAAAAATTTCATCAATTAAGTATAATTTTTTCAAATTATATGAATTTTTATCGAAAATTACTAAAGTAGAACATAATTATGGCAATATATAGTGTTTTATATCATAATATTATAATTTTCTATCATAAAATGCTAACATATCATATTATTTTATTAATATGTTGATATCTTTCGCCATAATTTGTATATGTTATTATAATTATGTATTTTATCAATATTTATGGTGAAAAGCGTTCGAATTTTTACAAAAATTTCCTAAGTTTCGTATAAGATATTTAAATGATAAAATTTTAAAATATCAAAATACCTTATTATATATGTATATATATATTAAAATATTAAAATATCTAAATAATAAATAACTGAATTTAAAATACTGAAGTGATAATTTTTTTACTTAAAAAAAGAGGAGGCAATGCGTGTTGGAGGGGAGTGCCATGCGTGGGTACACCTATCAGGATTGGTTTGGGTGTGAGTTCCTCGCTGCCCTTATTTTTAAGGGCGCTTTGTGAATTTACATGCTTGCCCCTGAGGCGGTCCTTTATTACAGGGGACACGTGGAGGGCAGTGGGAGAGGGTGGGGATCTGATTGGTGGATTAGGGTTTGCTGAGGTGAGCTGCCACGTGGGTATCTCCGATGTTGTGGGTCCCCCCTCTTTTGCTTTTCTATACTGACGTGGCAGTTTTTGCCTTGCCTTTTATCCACATGCCCTTTCATTGGGGGGGGGGGGGGGGGGGGGGGGGGTTAGTGTTCAAATAGGAAAAAGGGCATAGGGGTTAACAAAAAAAAAAGTCCGGACCGGACCGACTACTTTGGTCAAGGATCGAACTAAACCGATTATATATTGTTTTAGCCTTTGGTCTTAATATATGTGTTTAATTGGCCTACGGTCTAATCTGATGATACAGTATAAAATATAATAGTTAAGAAAGGGGTAATTTAAGTATAAATAAATATAGGCTAGTTCTTAATTGTAGTAATATCCCTTCCCTAACTCTGTATATAAAGGGTTAGAGGTAGAAGGAGAGACATGATTAATGATAAGTTAACAAATCTCTCTCTTCCTAATGTCTCTAATTCCCCCCCTCTCTTTCTATCTTTTTCTACTTCTCTCCTTTTTCTCTTATACTATCTATGTAAATCCTCCTTTTTAGGAGAGTTATCAATATAAATCGAAGTATTTGATGTGTTTGAGGGTATAATCGGATTTTGGTCTGTATCATCTGGCCCAAGACCGGAAAACTCGAAGACTAGACCGAAAATCGATCAATATCAATTACATATCAATTACGCATTAAACATTTTGGGTATATATATATATATTGTATAAATTATACTTTATTTTCTAAACTTTCGTGTGAAAATTTTTTTCTTTCTTATGATTACACTTGTTAGATAAAAAATAAGTCCATGTTGGTCCGATCCGGTTCAGGCTGGTTTCTAACTGGTCTTGGACAGGATAGACTCAGTTTTAATCAGTCCGGTCCTCGATCTCATGGTTTGATGTACTTTGGTCTTCGGTCCTATTCGATCCGGTCTTGGACCAATGTGCACTTCTAAAAGGGAATATGAAATAAGCAGTCCGAATGTCAGAGTTGTCAGACTATTATATATAAGGAGTTTTGGGTTATGTATGATGTTTGGTTGTGTTAAGTCTTGTTATATAATTAATACATGAACAAATCACTCATTTAATCAGATAATCGAACTCAAAAATAGTGGTATTTTGTATGTAATTCGTATAATATGTATAAAGTATAAAGATATATAAGGATAGGATGAGATTTGTATCATACAGAAAATGAAGGGAGAAATAGACAGATAGAAAGGGAAGGGAGGGAGAGAACTAGAGAGACGGAGATGGACATGGAGATTCAAACACAATTCATTCATATCCCTTTTCTTTACTTAACCCCTTATATATAGAATTAGGAAAGGGGTATAATTGGAATATAAAACTTAGCCTACTTATTAATACCTAACGTACCCCTCACTTAACCTTTGTATTTTGGTTTGTGTCATGACATATAAGATTGAGATAATCCGGTTTAGGTCTATGACACACTCGAGTTTTAGTATGGAAGGTTTTATATGTACACTAGGGTTGTGTATGTTGACGTCAGGACTGATGCAGGGATGAGAGTTGAGACGTCTCATGTAATCTTTCAATAATATAATGGATTAGTTGTGCTCCCCTCCATGGATATAGGTTTTGGCTGAACCATATATATTCCGACGTTTTTTTTAATTTTACTCCGCAATTCCTTTTGTTTATGATTGCTATTTTGATTTAGGGTTTCAGTGTTTGTGGATAGTCCTAAGAAGAATAAATAGACAAAATATAAAAGTAAAGGAACATACCCAGTGCCTCAAGGGTTCTCGCCTACACAGGGTCTGGGAGGGCGGATGTACGCAGTCTTCCCCCTTCAGGGTGTTAACTTGAAGAGAGGCTGTTTCCCAGTGCCCCCAGCCTGAAGGTGAGGACTTCCTAGGAGGTCACCCATCCTGGTACTACTCTCGCCAGTAGCACGCTTAACTTCGGAGTTCTAATGGGATCCGGTGACGGCGTGTTGGTGCCCTCTTTGGTAAATAGACAAAATATATAATAGGATAAAAAAGAGTTTAAGAATGAAACATACTATCTCTAAATAGTTTATATCTGCTAATATGGTCCCTCAATCTAAAGTGCGGGAGACCATAACAAATTCCTTGAGGATAAGTGAATCGAGAAGGGGAAGGGACCACTTCGTCAACATACTCAGTCAGTTGGAATGTATTGACTCGGATTATCACCTTATACCTATTTATCGTAAGCATAGTGAAGATCGAGATCCAAATACTTGGTTTGATTAGACCAATCGGATTAGCTGATAGGTTCACAACTAAGATATTGTCACAACTTGGATCTATTAGATGTTTGAGAAAGACCCAACGCCCTGCTATGAACAATGAATTTAACATGTCTCGATTGCATAATAAGCTAAGAGTAAATATTTCGATTCTGCAGCGGACATAGAAACCTAGGTTGTTTCTTTCCCTCCAAGAAATTAGGTTTGGCTCCAAATAGACCGTATAGCCGGAACTAAATATTTATTGTCTCAATAGATGCATCAACATCAATACAATCGGGTTGATATAAGAGGTCATGATTAACTGCGCCCCTGACATAGCGAGGACTCATATAACATCTAGCCAATGTGTTTTCCTGGGATAGTCTATTGAAGGGCATCCACTACTCTCCTATAAAGGAGTGGGTTAGGGAGTAAGCAGAGGACATCAATAAGAGCGGAAATGAGGCAGGCATTGTCATGTTGATAATAATGTCATCTACATGAGCATGATAGCTTGACTTGTGTTGTAGACAAAACGCGATGAGTTAGTGCAAGAGTGCTGAAACCTGAACCGAAAATGGACATATGCCTTAGTATTGAAATCGAGCTTTAGGTGCTTATTTAATGACACAAATAGCCTTACACAACTAACATATATGTCGTTGGAAGATTTGGTGAATGAAACCAAGAAGTTGCTTCATATATATCTACTTACTGACGAAAATGTGAAGGAATGCGTTCTTAACATCGAGCTGTCGGCTTGTCCAAAATAAGGTTATGGACAATGAAAGGACAAGTTGTACCGTAGTAGTCTTGATGACCATAATGAAGGTCTCATGGCAGTCAATACCAAGTTGGTGGGTGAAACTCTAAGCTAGAAGGCGAGCCTTGTAGCGATCACCCAAACTGTCAACTTTATCTTTGATCAGTGCTTCCATATAATACCTACTGCGTTCTTGAATGGATCATATAAACCTAAATCCAAGGCATTGAACTTATTTTCCATGGCATCTACCACTTTTCATCCTTAGCCCGTGCACTTACAAACTGAAGAGAAGGTAGAAAGGGAGAGAAGATATCTAGGTACATGTACGGCTTTAGACTGAGTGACCATGCGATGGGTGTTATGAGGCTTAGTCATTGGAGGAGGGATAGGCAAAGGACACATTATTTGAGAAAGAACTCAAACCAAGGAATGGGACCGATATCAGTGTTTTGCATTAGGAATCAAGAGGTCCTGACATGGGGGACTCGGACATCAACATACAGGAGAACCGGGAGACAGGGAAGGAGCATCGGGTAGGGGGTGGTCATAATAGATGTGGCTAAGACACGTGAATCAGTGGACATAGACTGGATGAGAAGTCAGCAAGGTCAGGTAAGATTTCAACGGGAAGATGTAACAACAAGGTAACGCTGGCTCACCCACAAAAGAGGTTATTGAATTTATAGACAATAAACACACTAAGATGAGCAGTTCGACAATTAAACCAGGCAATCGCATTAGGCGCAACCATATCCCTAGGAAGGGTAAAGGCAAGCTTAAGTGGATTAAGCGTTGCCAGGACCGGGGGGCGCCGCGGTGGTTATTCATTAGGCGCACTAGTCTTCCTTTCCTAGTTCATTGTACCCCTGACATTGGGCCATAATGAACTCCTCGCTTGTAATTCTTCATGTAGAAAGGTAGTCCCGACGTCTATATGTTCTACGAACATTTTGTACTTAGATACTAGGGCCACTATTACTTTGATGGTTATGTAACTGACTATAGGAGAGAATATCACACTGTATTCTACCTCGAAATTTAATGTAAACCTTTTAGCAACTAAACAAACTTTCTATCTAACCCTACAGTGGCACTTAGCTGTATGCCAGGTAAGTGAGACCACTCCATCTCCTAGATAGAATGAAGACCGAACTTGACAACTCAATCTGTTGTCATATCGGCATATCTGAAACAATGATTACAACTTATCTTTCCTCTAACTCTCTTGGTCCTGATGATAATTCTTGACGATTTTCTTGATCTATCATGGTGTACAGTAACTCTCTTTGAGCGCCTTGATTTTATGGGACAAAAAAGGGGTTTGGCTAATGGGATGAATATAATAGTTCTCGTTAGGAGTCCTCGGAAACAGTCTCTCATTAGGGTATCACCTTGATGAGGTAAGGTTACATACATCCTACCCCCCAGACCCTACTTTTACAGGAGTCCTTGAGGCATTGGCCTTGTTGTTGATGAAAATAGCAGTCCTATTTTTGATTTTATTTCTAAACAAAAAAAATTAATAAGAGATGGGCCAGGCCCAAAAACCAAACAAGGCTAATAAAATTAAAAGATCATAACCAATCAGTTCACAAGCCCAACAACTTATACAACCCAAATGAGCATAAAAACTTGTGATAGAAATGAAGCCCAAACTAATAAAATATAGGGTTATTCAAACAAAAGGTCCGGTATTTTATTTATCATATTAATTTAATTATTATATTTTTAATATTTGTTAATTTATTCCTCATATAACTAATATTATGTCAATTTGGTCATTAAAGTAAAATTTATGTTAAGTTATTAATTAAACTTTTAATAGTTTGGTCATGGGTTGGGTTAAATTGAGTTAACGAGTGGATTTACAGTGGGTTACTTGCCTCTAATGTAATTGTGTCGTCAAAAATTACTTCAGTTATGTAACTTCATTTTGACCAAAGAAGTAAATTGATAAAATATAAATTATAGAGGAACTAAATTAATACAATTAAAATTACAAACACCAAATTGACACAATGATAAATATAAATTATACAGGGACTTTATTAAAATATCAAAATATTTGAACAGTAAATATTAATCCTCAAAACCCATTTTAAAATCAAGAGTTCATATTTCAGAAAGAAATTATCACTTAGCTATTATGAGTTTTGATATTTATCAATTAGATATTTTTTTTTTGTTGTGATTTGATAAATTTTTATTGAAAAACGCTAAAATTAAACATAATTTCAAAAACATATTAGTATTTTTATTAAAATTTGATGATTTTTGGCAAAAAATTGTGAAAATAACATATGAATGTTGCAAAATTTAGGTAATGTATGTTAACAGTGGATATTTTATTTTCGCTGAATTTTTTACAGAACACTAGCATGGTTTATATATATCGGTGTTGAGCATGAGTCCAGTACCCTAACTGGCTATTCTCATAATGCGTCGAGTATAATCTACTCGTTAGTGCTCCAACCAGCATGGTTACCCGTGACCGATGTGATATTCGAATCTTAACGGGTTGAGTATACCCTAACTGACCTAAGAGGGTACCAACACGCAAGGACTGGATCCCATTAGAGCCCTAAAGTTAAGCGTGCTTGGGCGAGAGCAGTACCAAGATGGTGACTTCCTGCAAAGTCCTCGTGGACCCCTCGGGTTAGGGGTTCTCGAAAACGGTCTCTCTTCAGGGTAGCACTTTAGGGGGAAGGCTGCGTACATCCACCCCCCTACCCCTACTTAAGCGAGAGCCCTTGGGACACTAGAAATATTGTTTTAGTATACCCTGAAGGGCTATTCTTGGATTGGGCAATGATCGAAATTCTGGGTATTCGGATATTTTTGTTCACCTTTTATATATATCATCGTAATTATGTATTATATCATCATTATTTGCATAAAAGTGGTCTTATTCTTAAAAAATATATTAAAGTTTAATATAGGATATTTAGATGATAAAATATTCAAAATTTAGGATGCCTCATTGTATATATTAAAATGTCAAACACTTAAATAATAAATGATCAAAAACTAAGGGTACCGGGCGATAACTTTTATACTAGTACTGTCACGTGAGATATAGAGATGATATTTATATTTTAAAACTAATATTATAAGATTATGTATTATCATATTAAAATTTTGTTGAGTTTGATTTGCTCTTTAATTTTTATGTATTGGTGTTGTATTGAATTTAACGTACAGAATATAACTTAATTTATTATTTATTCTTTTTTTTTTTTGATCTAAAATATTAAATGATACAATCTTAGAAATGCTTGATTTAAGGTTTAGATACTTTTGATAACACCCCTCTAGAATTAGTTGGATTGGAATTGGAAATACTTGACTAGGTGAAATGTGGCGGGTAAAACTCGTTATCCACCGGTCACCATCCTGCTTGAGGCGGGTAGCGGGTACTGGAATAGTATTGTACCTGTTCCACCCCATTTCAAACCCACCTTGCCTCGTCTTATACCCACCGCACCCTCCTCTATTTTGTATCTAGTTAACTTTTAAATTAAAAAATACATGCTTAAATTTAATTACTTAAATTATTTATCAATATATAAAAAATATAATTAAAAATTTTAAAAATAGTATTAAATAATTAGCATGGGCGAGCATAGAAAATTATTTTGTACCCACATTAGGGCAGGTATGGGGCGGATAATGGATACTGCTGGATATTCGTAGGTCACCAGGCGGGTACCATTATGAATTTGTACTCGTCAGGACGGGTATGAGTATTCAATTCATACCCATGGCGGGTACTGGATATGAATTTGGGTGGCAGATACGAATATGGAGGAGGCACCTCTTATAACTGCTCGCCTCACTGCCTTCTCTATACTTGACTATAACAAATAGAAGATTTTAAGACGCTTGCTTGTGGAGGAGGAGTTATTTATATCATTCCCTTATCTTTTATTTCATTTAAAATGGTCCCTCATCTTTTAAAAATTGTTAAAATTAATTTTTCATCTTTTTTTTTATTCAAAATGGTTCCTCGTGTCTTATTTTATAACAAAATTCGTCCCTCATTTTTTAATTTTTAGATAATTTTGGTTACAATATGTGGGACTAGTTTTGCATTAAAACAAAATATGAGCAACTATTTTGAATAAAAGAAAAGACAAGAAACTAATTTGAATAAATTTAAAAAGTGAAAGAATTAATTTAAACAAAATTATAAATATTAGAGATTAATTTAATTAAAACAAATGATAATAAATTAATTTGAATAAATTTTTAAAAAATAACAACACTGTAAATAAGCAATTTCTCTTTGTAGCGGCAACGAGTGCCGTCTCACTCTCTCCCACTGATCATTTGCATTTAAAGCTGCTGCAGTTCATTAATGGCGGACGACAATGGCGGTTTCTCATCTCTACCTGTCAACTACGTCACCATCTTGGACCTCCACCAGCGATGGCTCAAGCAGCAGCAGCAGCAGAAGAAGATGGAGAAGGGGGACGAAGATCAAAAACAGCAGCAAAATCACACCGCACGGGTAATCGGAGATGAAGAATGCAAGGAGAAAGAGATTCAAGATGAGAAATCAGATGGAAAACGCAATTTTAACCCTAGAAATGTACGGAATTACACTGGACGAGAAATCGAAGATGAAGAATGCAAGGAAAAAGAGGTTAAGGGTCGGAAATCAGATGAAAAGCGCACTTTCGGAAACCCTAGCCCTAGAATTCCACCCCGTTTTCGTGGAACAAGAAAACAACAGCAAAATCAACAGAATCACACTGGACTAAAAAATGAAGAACGAGAATGCGAGGAGAAAGAGGTTGGAGATGAGAAAAAATCAGGTGCAAAACGCACTTTCGAAAACCCTAACCTCAGAATTCGACGCCCATTTCGTGGAAATAATCGCTCTGTTGAAGAAAGAAGACTACAGCAAAATCTACGGAATCACACTAAACTGGAAAATGACGATGAAGAATGCAAGGAAGAAGAGTTTGAAGATAAGAAATCAGGTGAAAAACGCATATATGGAAACCCTAACCGTAGAATGCGATGCCCATTTCGTAGAAATGATCGCAGTAGAGGGCGTGATCAGTATCGCGCTGTTGAGGATCAAAAACACCAGCAAAAGCTACAGAATCACACTGAACAAGAAGAATGCGAAGAAGAAGAGGTTCAGGATCAGAAATCTGGGGAAAAATGTGCTTCAGGAAACCCTAACCCTAGAATTCGAGGCCCATTTCGCAGAATTTATCGTGCAGTTGATGCGAAGAATCAGAAGCAGGAGGTGGGGATGATCACCGCTGTTGACGTGGGTGGCGATGGAATCGACGGTGGGGATCGGAAGATTGGGGATCAGTTAGAGGTAGAGGGGGGAAACAGTGAGAAGGAGAGGAGGAGGAGGAGGAAGAAGAAGAATGGAAGAAAGCAGAGGAGAGAGACAGATCTCAATGAGGAGAGAGAAAGGGGAAGTTTAGAGAAGAAGGGCAAGGAAGATCGAACGGCTGAGATTGAGCAGAGACTCAAGGAGCTGAAATTGAACGGTGGAGAGGGGGTGAATGAGAGGACTATCAAAAGCTTAGTTTTTGACAAAGATGATGAAAGAGAAGGGGAAGCTATGGACCTGAAGTCCATGGCTGATCGGATGGCTGAGATTGCACCAAGCTTCAACAATCGTACAGTGCATGGAGGGCGAAGTTGGGGGTACAGACGCCGTGGAAGAGGTGGGGGAAGAGGCGGTGGGAGGTTGAGAGAGGATGGCTTAGTTTGGGCTAGGAAAGATGGGTTTCCGAGCAATGCCATGGGAGAACTCAAGTGTGCTTCTGGAGGTAACATCATAAATTGAAGTTTGATATTATGCTAAGTGCAATGCTGATGAGTTTAAGCTTGTTACTATGATTGAATTTGGTTATCTGATAGTCTGATTGATTAGTTGTGTAATGAAATATATGTACTGGATATGAGGTTGTCAAGAGTTGGGATCTTGATCAATCGAGAATATTAGTTGTTTTAAACAAATGTGGAAATAGAGTTTTCACCCAGACGCCTTGACTTACCTATGCGAATCTGAATGCGTTACTTTCCTTTCCTATTCAACCAGGAGTTTCTTATGTTTTAGTAAGAAAAAGACTTCACTGCTTGATGCGGAGATCGATTGATCAATATGGATCTCGTGGACCCAGAAGCTCTTTGCAAAACTAACTTTTCCATGAATGAGATAGAAACATAGTTCAGATACAATCACCCTCACTGGCTTATTGATTAGCCCTTGATATAGGCGATGACAATGGCATAATTTTGACCATTGCTTTTTTTCTTTTCTTTGGTTGGTCAATGAGGTTGGGGAGATTTGAATGTAGGACATCTTAGCTTAGGGTCTTAATGTTGGCATTGTTTTTGGTGTTAAACCGAGGCCTTTGGCTCGCATTACTATCAAAAGTAAAATGGAGAGACTAGAGTTTTTTGGGTTGAAAGTGTTCTAATTGCCAATTGGTCGCCTTTCGCCTTGTGGGTTTTAGTATTCAGTCTTAGAATGGTTCCGTAACGATTTTGTGTTTGGGCATTCCACACCTATGGAGGACTTATCTTACCTTAGATAGTTTGCCATTCGTGTGATTAGTGACTGTGTTCTTTATTGGGAGTTTTGTCAAAGTCTAGTTAAGTGACTTTGATTATTCTCTTCATTTAGTGAACAATATGGTTGAGAAGAAAGATAGATTGAGAAGAAAGAGAGGAAGGGGAAAATTTTGAGGAAATGTGCCTAGTAGGGTATCTCGGGTAGGGGAAGAGCAAGAAATTTAGATTGCGAATGTTTGAATGTGAGCTATGTGTGTTTGTGTTAGAGCATTGTTAATGTGAATATGGTTCTCCCGAGCATGAAAGGAGTCACGATTATTGAGGGTTTGTAACTTTTCAGTGCAAAAGTTGCATATGGGAGAGTTTGTAGTTTTTTATGCAAAAGTTGTATTGTATGAGGTTTTATAACTTTGTTACTGCAAAAGTTACATTTGGGTTGACTGATTCTGAGCAAGTGGGTTTTGAGTTACAATTCAAGATTGTAGTTCAAAATTTCTTAGTGGATGACACACCCAATTGGGTTCTGGTTTTTCCCTCTAGTTGAGAGAGGGTTTCCACGTAAATCTCAGTTATGTTATTTTGTTTGACTTTTTCTCTTCTGTTGCGAATACGTGTGATTTTTCCCCACACTTGTGTCTTAACTCTCTAGAGTTGTACCCAGCATGTGCCTTTTGTCTTCCCATTTTAGCATGTCACTTTGAGGTTTGTTTCTTTCGAACAGCATTGAGAGAGCATAATTAGGTAACAATACTTTGATACTTGGCAAGTTATGGCACCATCTCATGCTTCTTTATATGCTCAAACTTTGCAATTAAGTCTTGAGCTCAGGTGTTGTAAGCACCTTTTGTGCTCTGCTTATGTAGTTCGTCATATTTGATTACGTCAAGATGGGGCTAGGCTAGGTTTGTTGTTAGAGTATAAAATTATTTTTAGAGCTTCAAATTTCTTGCACAAAGTATGAGGTAGACATGTGCATTATTTATGTTTCAAGCTCAATATATTAGTGTATAAAACTATTCCTTAATTTTCGTATGTAAGTGTAAGCTTTTGAAAAAGCTATCCTGTAACTTTGGTAATAGGATGACAACCTTTGAGAAGATAGTGTGTTCAATGTATCAGCTTCTTTGGTTGGCGTAGTGGTTAAAATATCTGCCCCTTTTTGTCTACTTCACGAGCTTGAAGCTCACTTGTCCGCATTTCCCTCAGTTGTTGGCCTCGTTTATGAAATTTGTAATCTCTTTACCGAGGGTAAAAAAAAAAAAAAAAGTATGTCCATACTATGAAACAGAGAAAGAAAAGGGTTGATGTAGATTGGGGCTCCAAGCCAAAAATTCCAGAAGCTACAATGCCTGTAGATCTGGTTGATCTTTTATCTGAATCAGACTTAGACCTGCACTTCTTTGTTGAGGAAACCTAGAAGTAGGGCGTGAGTTCGGTCTTTAGTTTGATAGTTAAGATGAAATCTCATTAGGACCCTACAAGACATGGTAGGCAGAGGCTAGAGGTGGCCAGTGGGCCGGGCCGGGCCTTGGCCCCCCCAAGAGAGGGGAGGCCCGAGCCTGGGATCGGGCCCGGCCTGTTTGGGGGTAGAAACCCCCTAAAATAATGGTGAAAATTTTTTGAGGGTGGGAGGATTCGAACTCCAGACCTCTCGCATGTTAAGCTAAGCCTCCACCATATGAGCTACAACTTTTTTTATGATATATTAGGGTAAAGAAAATATTAAATTATATATATCTCACAAAAAAGGGGTGAACATTCGGGCCTTATATAGTTTGTTTATAAAAAAGTTTTTGAGATATATATGTTTATAAAAAATATTAAATTAAACACAGAGGCAGTTATATTAGGTATATATATGCCTTATAGTTTGTTTATCCACTAAAAAAAATAAAATAAAATTGGGGCTCACATGGTAATTGATTGGTAAGGCTTACATGTTAAGAGGTATGGAGTTCGAATCCTAGTAGTGTTACTTTTGTGTCTAATTTTCGTGATATTAATTAAAAAAAAAAAAAAAAAAAACTGGGGGTGACTGCCGGGCCAGGCCTTGGCCCGTCCCAGGCCCGGCCCGAACAGGCCTGTGGCCACCTCTAAAAGGCAAGAAGTCAAGGAAATAAAGGATCGTCAGCGCAGTGCAAATGTAGTAGGGCTCTTTTAGCCCTTGATCAGGATTTGTTGTGATCGGAGGACTGGCCTTTTCTGGGTTCGGGCAGTTTTTATATTGTGAGGGTGTGGGGCTTCTTTTGCTCGGTTGGAGCGGCTCCTGTTCTTTGGTCAAGTTTAGGTGTTTGCGGTTATCTCTTGAAGTATGGGAGAGTTTATTTCCTTGGATCTTCGTGTTGGTAATTCGGATTATATTGTTGAGGTGGTATCGGCGTCTTCATATGAAGGTGTTCATGGGTCTCTGAAGCCTTCTTAGGCGTGCTTTCGCTCACGGGGTGTCTGTGTGCTTGTCCGCATTTTCTCCCTCGTCTTTACCTAGTTTTTATTTAAGACTATTCTTGGTTGTTTTTAGGCCCAGTCTTGCACTTTTAGCGCCTTTTGGGCTTGTCCTGATTATCGAAAATAGAAAAATGTTTAAACAGGCTTGCCTTAACGGGAGCTTCTTTAAGGAGCAGAGTGGTGGTTGTTGAAAGAATTTCTTGGGAGTCCTGACGCATTGCTTGCCTTTGATTATGGTGCGTTTCAAGCCTCTTTTCAGTAGAATTCGTGGTTCTCTCTCTCATAGCTATTCTTACTAGGGGTGTGTTTGAGTTGAGTCAAGTTGGAGCCCGGTAGGCTCGAAGCTTGGCTCATTAGCATTAAACTCGGCTTTGGCTTGGCTTGAAGTTTGTCAAGCTTTGAAAGTTCAAGCTCAAGCTCAGCTCATCAGAAGCTCGGGTTCGGCTCAGCTCGATCTAAGCTTGGCGAGCTTCGAATTAAGCTTGCAATATTTCGGCTCATTTAAGCTCAATATAGGCTCGTTTGGGCTTGTTGAAGCTCGGGCTTGGCTCATTTACGCTCTAATATGGCTTCACTTAGAAATATTTAAGCAAATATATTATACTACAAGAGGCTTGCTTAGGCTCATTTAAGCTCGTGAGCTTACGAGCTCGAGCCTCACTAAGCTTGGGCTTAGCTCGATAAGTTAAACGAGCTGGCTGGCTCGGCTCAATCGAAAAGCGATCCGCATTTTGAAGGTGTACTTTATGGAAATTTAATTTCTATGTTAACTTTTTCCTGCTCAAATAGAATCAAAAGTGAAAATTCAAAAATTTTTATTTAATGTCTATTTATATTGTGACGTTTTCTAAAAATTTAGGTATGAAAGTAGTCATAAATGGCCCATTAATTCTTCTTTTGCACAATCAACTGTCTTGTTAGGTTGTCACATGAATTGAATTCTTGGTGAGAAGTTGTATTTCATGAAAATTTAATTCCTATGTCAACTTCTCATGAAACACGTTTGGTTGCTAAGATGGGAAATAGAAATTCCTTGGATAGGATAGTTAAAAAAAAGGAATTAGAACTTGTTTAGGGAAGGTTAGGTAAGTTACTTCCTACGTTTTGAAGGAGCAACTTCCACTTTCCGCATTTTATCAATTTTTTGTAAACCAAACAAAAGCTAGAACTTGTACTTGTGATGATTTTCTACTTCCTGCATACCAAACGAGGCTATACTTTTGTACCTATGGCAGGCCAAATATTCATACTGGAGTTACATGAGTTACCGGACCACTTATGAGTCGTCTCCTACTATTCTTCAAAATAGTGAAACTTGTGTTCCCACCGCGGAAATATGCAATGTCCGAACAATGTAAATTTAATAGGGCAAATTATGGTAAGACCTCCTGAACTTTGTAATTAACTACAACACACCCCTGCGCTTTTAATTTCGAAAAATAGCCTCCTGACTTTACAATTAAGCATAATACACTCCCTACACTTTCAATTTCATAAAATAGCCCTGTAAACTTTGTTAGGAACAATGTCTTGAAATCCAAATTTATTCTGGATATATTATTTTAATTAATAAATAAAATTGAAGTCCCAGTCGTTTTCTAGTTAAATTTGTGTATGTGAGCATTTATACTATGTGATTTTCTCTCGGGAGACATCCATGAGATGGGTGTAGTCCTCAAACTATAATTTACATGTTTGTTCTAAGTGGTTTATGAGACTAAGCCACAGATAGACTTGGAACAAATGATATGGATTGTTGTTTGAAAGACTCGTAGTCGAAGATAAGTTTGGACTACTTGTATGTTAAGACTATAACGTGACACTTTAGATGGCTTGTCTTGGTTATGTGGATGGAGATCCAAAAGTGTTAGGTTAGTGTGTTTGACACACTGAGTTGGACCATGTGGGTTACTTATTTCAAGACTATTATCGGAGATGAGTGATTCACATTGTACTGTTTGAACGACGACTAAATTCTGAGGGTATTCTAGTCTTGTGCATGGAGCGTTAGTTATTTTGGTGTACTATAAGTAAGGTTTAAAACGAATTACTGAAATCCCACGTACACTGGGTAGCGGCGTGAAGTGTGACAATGATCAGGTATTCAATAGGGAATCTATAGTCTCTTATGAGATACAGATGTCCCCTTAGTTGATTCGCAAATATTTGAATGGTTCGGAAACTTTGGCCAAATTATTCCAAGTGTTTGACATTTGAAATTTATACTGTGAATATGTTCAAGTATAAATGAATTTGTCTCTGATCATGCTTCTTCTTCTTCTTCTTCTCCTTCTCCTTCTTCTTCTTCTTCCTTTCTTTTACTTTTTCCTCATAATGCATTGGTAATTGATGGGTGGTTTATCTGCAAGCACTCAACTACTTCAGGTTGGGGGTCCCCAGAAACAGTCTCCTTTCCAGCTGGAAGGGGTAAGGCTGCGTACATCACCCCCCCAGACCCTGCTTTCTGCGGGAGCCGCAAGGCACTGGGACTGTTGTTGTTGTTGTATAAATGAATTATTCAGTGAAGGGCGAGTCGGTAACTAATGGAGAAGCTGTGAGAAAGATAATGGTAGTAGTTATATTTATCTTTTGTCATAGACATCTAGTGGAGGGGTGGTTGTCATCAATACAGTATATTAGGAAAATATCGAATAAATAATTTAAGTCTGGAGTGCAGTGAGATTTATTTAGTGAAATTAAGTCTCATTAAATGGTAATTAAATTAATATCATGAGATGATTTAATTTAACCCATTTGGAGTTAGATTTAAATTATCCTCGAGGTCCCTATCCAAGTCTCTGTATTTTATTGCCATTAGAAAAATGTTAAAGAATTCATGAGATGAATTATTTATCCATAAGATGAGTAAAATTAATTTTGCTAAAGATTATTCATGAGATGAATAAAAGTTAAAAATTATAAATAAAATAATTTTGGAAAATTAAATTTTATAAGATGAATTTTTACATGTGGGAAACAAAGCAAAAAAAAAAAAAAAAATCGCTTTTGAAACCTGCATAGTAGCGATCCGCGTGAACCGGATCCAACGAGCCATGGGTCGTCCACTTTGGGAATCCACGTCCCCAGACCGGGACGAATCACGCGACGCTACGTGTCACGCTGAGTTAAACTAACACGCGTGTTTTTGGGACATCGAAACGACGCGTTTTGCCCTCCTTTTGTAATGATACACCGCGTTTTGTATTAAACCAGCGAATATCACATCAAAAAATTCGATTTTTTTGCTCCAGTATTTTCTTATAAATAGCGGGGCTTATTCTGAGGTTAGGTATCAGAGTCAAAATATTTATTTAGGGTTTCTAAAATTGTTTTGGAGATTCAATTTAATATTTTTCGGAGCCCACCCTCTGGGTAGTTCGAGATCATTGCGTAGAAGGTCTCGGGGTCTCGATTTTGAAGAATATTATTCTCTTTCTGATTTTTCTTTTTATTGGAGCAATTTCAGGTATGTTTTTCTTTCCTTCTTCTTTTAGTTTCACTTTTCTACTTATTTATAGTATTCGATATTATGCCTGTCTAAGTTTATGTATTGTTATGAATGTATTATAGTAAAATGCCTGTAGATCTAAATTAAGAATTTAGATCTGATGGTTTAAATTATGAAAGTTAGTAGATTTAAAATTAGGAATTTTAAATCAACCCTAGGTTTAAAATTATGAACTCTAAACCTGTTCCGCTGCGTAATCTTTAGGGAGAATTTTTGAAATTCATCCCAACAACCGGTATTAGGGCAAAAGGTTTATAGAGATAAACCTATTCCCGGGAACTCTCGCACGGGAGGTGTCACGAAGCGTGACTCTCCGACCGGGGGCTTAGATAGAGAGAAGAGTCTCCTACTCTAAGTGCTCTAATAGGTGCCTATTGTTGTGACCATAGTTGTGAACTATGAACCCAATAGTCGGCATCAGAGTTTATTTTTCAACAAAATTCATATGTTTTTCCCAACAAACTTTACAATTAAACACAACACACCCTCTACACTTTCAATTTCATAAAATAGCCCTTGACCTTTATAATTAAATAAAACACACCTCCTACACATTTAATTTTATAAAATAGTATTCTAAACTTTGTTATTATACACAGCTTACCCCTTATACATTAACAAATTTGAAATTGAAAAATATACGAAATTTAAACATTTAAAACAAATTATGAAAAAATTTGGAAAAATTTTGAAAAAAAGAATGATAATAATTTTTAACTTTGATAAAAATTAAATTAATAAATTTAAAGTTAAAAAAATCTATTAAATTAAACATCAGCAATTTTTTAATTTTATACAAAAGATAGAAATTTATATTTTTGGAAGAAAGGTAGGAGCTTTATATTTTTAGGCAAAAGATAGAATTTTTTGATATTTACACAAATTAATTATTTTAATTAATTATAGTAAAAATATTATAAACTTAGAAGATAATAATTTTTTTAAAAATTTTTATAAAAGAATACTTAAGATAAAATATAATAATTTTTTTAAAAAATAAATTCTAAAATTAGATTAAAAATTTAAATCTAAAAAAATCTATGAAATTAAAAATTTCAAAATAAATTTAGAAAAAAAATTATTTTTTAAAAACATTGAAAAATAAAATCTAAAAATATTATTATATTCTTTCAAGCTTTTCAAAAAAGTATTTTTCCATAATATGTTTTAAATTTTTTTTTATTTCATACATTTTCTTAATTTCAAATTTATTAATGCCTAGGGGATGTGTTATGTTTAGTAACAAAGTTCAGAGGGTGAGTTGTATGTAATAACAAAGTTTAGGGGGCTATTTTGTGAAATTGAAAGTGTAGAGAGTATATTGTGTTTAATTACAAAGTTCAAGGGACTGT
The DNA here is from genome assembly GCA_018398585.1 of Simmondsia chinensis. Classification (NCBI taxonomy): domain Eukaryota; kingdom Viridiplantae; phylum Streptophyta; class Magnoliopsida; order Caryophyllales; family Simmondsiaceae; genus Simmondsia; species Simmondsia chinensis. The sequence goes on from JAGTTD010000007.1 coordinate 37,138,860, forward strand.
TTTATGAAATTGAAAGTGTAGGAGGTGTGTGGTATTTAATTGCAAAGTTAAAAGGGCTATTTTTTGAAATTAAAAATGCAGAAGGTGTTGTGATTAATGGTAAAGTTCAGAAAATCTTATTATATTTTGCCCAATTTAATATATCCCATTGCTTTTTTTTTTTTTTTTCATACTGTATTTTGTTAATTCGACTCAGGATCCCCATATATATGGGCGTCACCCTAACACATTTCAACCCTCGATGTTGTAAATGGATCACCCTATACTACGAGGAATATAGTAGCAACTATATTTATATGGTTCAACGGTATTGCGTAACCCCTAACACCTAATTTGACGTAATATATAAGTATTCTTATTGACCAAAGAGGGCACCAACACGTTGTCACCGGATCCCATTAGAACTCCAAAGTTAAGCGTGCTTGGACGAGAGTAGTACCAGGATGAGTGACCTCCTGGAAAATCCTCACCCTCAGGTTGGGGACACTGGGAAACAACCTCTCTTCAGGTTAACACCCTGAAGGGGGAAGGCTGCGTACATCCGCCGCCGCCCCAGACCCTGCGTAGGCGGGAGCCCTTGAGCCACTGGATATGTTCCTTTTCCTTTATATAAATATTCTTATTTCGAAGTGGGATCATCCGTCACATTTGAGTCTTTGACGTGTCTAGTTTTGGTTTGGCAAGCTAAAAGGGAGATTAAACACTAGAGTGAGGCTAGTTAGAACAGGAATTTCAGTTCAAATGAAAACACGTGTCCCTTATTGCAATGGCAATTCACACTAGGGGTGTGTCATGATTATAATATGGCAGATAAGAATGTTAATTCATTAGTTAATCAATTAGTGTATTAGCTATATTCTTGTATGTTAGTCAGTCAGTTAGAAAAGGTTGGTTATAGCTTAGATATTTTGATTGATTAGTTGTTGTTAGTTGCAGCCGTTAAACTAGTATAAATAGCTTGATCCTACGCTTGTAAAGGCATTCAATGAATAATACAATACTGAATTCTCTTATTCTCCGTCTATTCTCTACTTCTCCCTCTAATTCTCTTCTCTTCCTCATCTCTTTCTCAATTCTTCTTCACCCCAAACTCTCTTTCTTTCTAGTCATAATCCGAGTCAATCTCGGGTCGTGATAGGGTGTAAATGATCCGAGCTGTTCGCAAGTAGCTTATGAGTAACTCGAATAAAACTCGACTCAAACTCGAATTAACCGAGTTCGAGTTCGAGTATCAAAAGGTACTCGATTAATAAACTAGTACGAGTCGAGCAGTGAACTACTTGGTTAGATACTCGATTAAATACTCGACTCGACACTCGATTAAATACTCGACTCGATACTTGAATTGGTACTCGACTCGTATGACTTAGTTCTTGTGTATTATTTTCTTTTGAAATTGATGGCTTGTGACATTAATAGTAGAACAAAAGAAGGAAGGTTGAAATTGTTAGAAAAATGATACAAGCTAAATCTAAATTAGTAGGAAAGTTGTATCCCAATTCCATTGTGAATACAAGACAAATGCCCCCAATCCCACATTGATAATTTAGGAGGGGGTGATTGGGTTTATAAGGGTGAGTATTTTTGAGTTATTTGAATTAAGTCTTGGGTGAAGGAATGGAGGGAACCACACACGCGCGCACGCTGCCCGCCCGCCGCGCCGTGGGTATATTTACTTTACGAAAAATTATAACCAACACTGTTATTAATACGCAGTTGCTGTTCTCATTTACTGCAAAATTCAAAGTGACTGTTTCTGGTCGTTGCATCGCAGCATTAATCAGGCCATACGTTTATGGTCGTTGTTGATACCACATTAAACACCAGATCTGGTTTTATACCAGTATAAAGACACGCCTAAGCCTGATCTTCAAAGGCACCGAAAACACCTTCATCTTCCTCTTCTTTTCTCTCTCCCTCAATCCATCAAAAATTCTGGGCATTGTTCGAGGCGCTCCTAACCGACATTTGACGAGTGCACGTTAAGGGTCGGACCGTGTAAATCTTGGAGCACGGCCGCCTGCGTATCTGTTTGCACCGGAGCAGAGGCGAAATCGTCTTTTAGGATAGTGGTATCTCCCATGGCACGGTATCTTCGATAGTTTCTAACTTGCCTTCTTTCTTCCGGTATTTTTGGATTGTCGTGTGCAACGTTTTTTGGCTGCGTTTACGTGACATAAATTTACTGCAATATTATACTGCATTCGAGGATATTAAAGTTGTATTTTTATCCGCTTTCGCTGTTTAAATCTTATACAGATCTAGCGTTTTCATTTACTGAAATTTATCGGATATTTTACTGTAATTTTAGCTGTAATTTTCACTTTATTTTCTTGTATTTGTTCGGTTCACTTTCGGTGGAATACGCCAGTATTTTACGTATTTTATATGCAGTATTGTCATTGTACACGCTATATTTCCAACAGAACTCCTTGTAAAAGATGACATGTTATATTTGTGGTGGAGTGAAAGAATTTGTATTTGGATTGGTTGTATTTTTTAAAACTTGGGTTTTGATGCATAGTTGATATTAGTATATAGGTGATTTATAGTTATATATGTCAAAATATAGAATGGGCAATAATTGAGTATTCAGTTTGAATATAACTAATGTTCGAGTATATGGAATAATATTATAATGGAGCTAATTTGTTGAATGTTCATATGCGCAATAAACGAGTACTCGAGTCGAGTCGAGTACTTGAATAGTTAATCGAGTTCGAGCAAAATTTACTACTCGAATTGAGTTTGAGCACCCTAGTAGTTAATCCGCTTACCGGCAATTGACTTCTGCTTAGCCGCTTATCGGCAATTGACTTCTGCTTCTGCTTAACCGCTTACCGGCAATTCGTATTTTATCCGCCTGTTAGTGGCCTAGTTGCCTAATGTTTGGTTGCTTTGAGTTTGTTTGTATTGCTTTCCTTGTATTTTGCTGTGCTCATGCTTTGTTGCTCTCTTACTGCCAGGCCACAATGCGTTATGTTGCGGACCAACTTCTCACGTTGGGAGTCCTCCGAAACAACCTCCCTTCGGGGTAGCTCCCGGAAGGGGGAAGCTTGCGTACATCTACCTCCCCCATACCCTGCTTTTACGGGAGCTCTTGGAGGCACTAGTTGTTGTTGTACCCCAGTAGTTAATTGAGTTCGAGTCAAGTACTGAGATACTCAGCTCGACTTGACTCGATTACACCCCCTAATTCACACCCTTTTAAAGAGGGTTGAAGGAGGCATGGCTCATGATTTTCTTCCCGGTGATCTCCTCAGTTTGGGACTTAAGAGTGACTTCATCTTTCGAAACTTTCATACCAAATTGGGAGCGCTCCCTGTATTTCATTAAGTTGAGGGTGATCACATGGTTTGAAGCTCTTTTAGGAGAGTCAGTTGCATCTATCCATCTCTTTATGGAAGATCTGACCAAATTACTAGTTTAATTCACTAAGAGTTCAAGACCTACCTCTCTTCCCGAGTCACTTTTACTTGTGCACTCCCTCAATTGGAAATAGATTTTCTCTTATTAAGTTGGGACCAACGATAATAGGAGTAGTTCTAAGCAACTTAGATTGATCCTTTTAGCCACGTTCTCAACATCCATTGATATCATGACTCCAATTATGCAAAGCTTTTCGTCCTATGCTTCGTTTTGGATGTATTCTAGTCTATAGATTGGATGTGCCAACGCCTCCCAATCACTGAATTAGATTCTTCCAATGCAATCTCTCCGTTGAAAATTACACAGTTGTCTCTATGGAAATTAGGTCTTTAGTTTTGCTCATAAATGGGGAGACTGACTTTATTGCAGACTATTTTGTATAGTAAGAAATTTCAAGGGACATTTTCATTGTTCTTCTATCATTTGATTTCTTTGTAACTGTTGTTGAAGCTTCCTTAGGCTCCTAAGGCTATTGGCCAAAACCTGTCTTATTGCAAAAGGAAAGGAAACAGAGTTACTCATAGCAACAACTCCAAATGGAAAAATGACAGGAATTTTACAGAAATAGTTAAATGCGATTAGAGTATTTATGGGCACGTATAATTCAAGCTCGAGCTTCCTCGGGTTGGCTCTGTAGTTAAAACTAGGGGTGTTCAATAGGTGAGTTGGGTTGGGTTTGGAGCAAACCCACGAAGATCGAGTGGTTTTGGGTGCAGGATCGACTCATATACTGTTATAATTTTGGACTTAATCGATTGGGTTAGCCTGAGAAGATAATGACGAAAGCCCGGTTTTTTATTTTATAATAGGCCTATATGTAATTATGTGTTAAGCCCATTGACACATGATGGGTAGGCCCATATGTTTGTCTATATAAGGGACCACCCCCCTCCCCACATGGATGATCAACTTCATTTTCTCCTTTTAAAAAACCAAGGAAATTGTTAGAGAGTTTTCCATCTTCTCTCTTTTCCGGATTGGTGACTATTGTGGGTGAGTGGAAGTGTGTCTCAGGTTTAATCGCCGGTAACACTTATTACATCAGCAATATGGATGTGAATGGTACGTTCTAATAGACATATACTTTAGTTTAATTTAGTGTTATAATCTCTATCATGTTTTAAATATTAATCTTACATGTGGTATCAGAGCAATCATGAATAAAGACTATGACCCTGTTCTCTATAAATTATTAACTTGCATATACTTGAGACTGTAATGGTTGGAAATACATATATACAATCATGTGTCACTTTATAATAATAAAAGTTGAAGCGGCCAAAGAGGAAAATCTTTATTTTGGATGGTTGTTGAAACCAAGCGCTGATCTAAAGGCGACCAAAATGAAAATTCCTCATTTGGGTGGTTGTTGAAACCAGACGCTGAAGTGATCAATATAAAAAATCCTTATTTTGGGTGGTTGTTGAAACCAGACCCTAAGGCGATGCCAAAAAGGATTTGAGATAAAAGAATCATTAATCCAAAATTGATGCGTATAATAAAATTAAACGATGTTTTAATTATTGCAAAATTAAACCATGTCTTAGTGTTAATATGATGAATAACAATGAAGAGATATTTTGCTCTTATGTATAAGAAAAAAAAAAAAGAAGGCGGTTAAAATTAAAATTAAAAATAAAAATAAAAGTTTTTAAATTCATGCGTTTAATCAGATTTGAACCTGCACGCTTATTGTATACAATGCATGAAGTTAACCGCTTGCCTAGGATGATTATCTCGTCATCCCTACCATAATAAAACATTTTATCATGAATGTTTCATGGTTTATTTTCTAATTGCACCCAGCGAGAATTATTATTGTTATTATTATTATTATTATTTTTAAGATCTGATATAAATTATTTCTTTCTTCAATTACAAAATTGTAACTTTGGTTGATAAATAATTATCCACCCAAAGGAGTTAATTATTTGTTTTAACCAAGTTATAAATTTCCTAATGTTAAGTGGATTAGTCCATCCAAAGGGGACTAATTTCTTGACATTAAAATAATATTTTATTGTTTAATGAGAGGAATAGTTATGATTTTCACCCAAAGAGAAAATTGTAATGGAATTTATTAGACTCTCAATAGTGAATTGATAGGAAGAGATGTTTTATTTTCCACCCAAAGGGGAAAATGTAACGGTCGTCTCAGGCTCTTATGTTGATTGTAGTAGACTTATATTCTTTGCTGAGATATTACAAAAAATGGAAACGGGATGTGGAAATAGTCCTTGGATTGATGGATTTGGATATAGCCCTAAGTGAAGAAAAACTTGACGACCTTACACTTGAAAGTACGACTGAAGAAAAAATTAAGTATGAAAAATGGGTGAAGGCTAATAAGTTAAGTCTTATGATTATAAAAAGGTCTGTGTCTGATCATATTCTAGGTGCAATTAAAGATGACGGCAATGCTAAACAGTTCTTAGATGCCATAGGACAGAAATACTTAGAGTTTGACAAAGCTGAAATAGGAGAATTGATTGAAAAACTTACTACAATGAAATATAATCTTGTGGGTAGTGTTAGGGAGCATATTATGAAAATTGTTAACATTGCCTCCAAACTCAACAATTTAGGAGTAACTATTGTTGATGACTTTCTTGTTCACCATGCCCTGAAATCTCTTCCTGAATAATTTGGTCAATTAAAAACCACTTACACTGCACAAAAGGATAAGTGGAGTGTAAATGAACTTATCTCTGTGTGTGTTCAAGAGGAAGAGAGACTTCGTCGTGAGAAGGGTGGAAATAATGTGAATCTTGTTAATCTTTCAAAACATGGAAAAGGAAAATTTCACTACAAATACAACAAATATAACAAGAAACATGGTCAAAACTATAAGCCGGGTGGTCATCAAGGGCATTTTAACAAGCCTGGTGGTAGTCATGTTCAGTCTCACAACTCTCTCGGTCCCCGTGATGTAATTAAGAAGCAGATCAAGTGCTGGAATTGTGGGGAAAACCACAAGAAGGTTGATTGCCCTAAACCAAGAACTAAAAAAGGAGGTAATTCTTTTGTGTTTGTTTGCTTTAAAACAAGTCTTGTGGATGTTCCCTTTGATTCTTGGTGGTTGGATAGTGGTGCATCTATTTACATTGCCAATAATTTGTAGGACTTCGTAAGCAAGCGGAAACCAAATCAGGATGAGGTCAATGTTTATGTGGCCAATGGAATTAAAGTCAAGGTTGACTTTGTAGGTGCTGTTAAATTATTTTTTAAGAATGGTAATTATGTACTCTTGGAAAATACTGCTTTTGTACCGTCGATGAGGTGGAATTTAGTTTCTATAGGACTGTTAGATAAGTGTGGTTATCGTTTTGAATTTGAAAATGGTGGTGTTAAATTAATTTATAATTGTCGTATTATTGGAGACGATTTTCTAATTGATGGTTTATATCGGTTAAATCTACAACCTTTTGAAATTTTTTCTTCCATGAATGTTGAGGGTATTGCTCACAAAAGGTCCACAATGGATAAGAAATCTTATGTTTTATGGCATAGGTGTCTCGGTCATATCTCTAAAGAAAGAATTGAAAGATTAATAAGAGATAATATTTTATCACAACTTAGTTTTGAAGGGTTTGAAACTTGCATTAATTGTGTTAAAGGAAAAATGACCAAGACCAAAAGAAAAGGTTCAAATTGAAGTTCTGATCTTTTAGAAATAATTCACACCGATATAAGTGGGCCATATGTAACATCCTTGAATGGGCATAAGTATTTTATATCATTTATTGATGATTTTTCTCGGTATGGTTATGTGTACCTTATTAAAGAAAAATCTGAAGCACTTGATAAATTCAAAATATATAAGACCGAGGTTGAAAAACAACTTGGAAAAATAATTAAAGTTGTGAGGTCTGATAGTGGTGGTGAATATTATGGAAAGTATGATGAGTCTGGTCAATGTAAGGGTCCTTTTGCTAAATACCTAGAAGAATGTGGGATAATTGGTCAATACACCATGCCAGGTACACCTGAGCAGAATGGTGTGGCAGAAAGACGAAATCGCACACTCATGGACAGGGTGAGATGCATGATGTCTAGGACTAATCTTCCTGAATTTTTGTAGAGTGAGGCTTTAAAACAGCTACCTATATTCTTAACAGTGTTCCTTCTAAATCTGTTCTTAAAACTCCTTTTGAACTTTAGACGGGTAGAAAACCTAGTTTGAATCATTTTCATATTTGGGGTTGTCGAGCTGAAGTCAAAATTTACAATCCTATTGAAAAGAAAATTGACCCTAGAACTAAAAGTTGTTATTTCATTGGATACCCTGATAATTCTAAAGGCTATAGGTTTTTCTGTCCTGGGCGTGGCACTAGAATTGTTGAGTCTATTAATGCCAAATTCCTTGAATATGATGTGTGTGACTGTGACTGCTTTCGTAAGAATGAAGTGGTATTGGAAGAGAGAGAAGTCATAATTCCTGTGCCTATTATTCATGAAAAGGTCATTGGTCAACCTTTTCATGGAAATGCGGGTGAAGTCCCACATGAACAACAAATACGTGAACAAGTTCAAGAAAATCAACAAAGACCGCTAATAGATTAGCCTCAGCCCTCGAGTAATCCTATTGAACCTGGTCTACGTCGTTCGCATAGAGAGCGTAGGTCCGCTATTTCTGATGATTATGTTGTATACTTGACTGAAAATGGTGAGATAGGTGATTTTGATGATCCATTATGTTTTAGGGACGCTATTTCCTCATTACAAGCTGAAAAGTGGCATGAAGCAATGAAAGATGAAATGCAATCTATGTCATTGAATAAGGTATGGGATTTGGTGGAATTACCTAGTGGATGTAAACCCATTGGATGTAAGTGGATATTTAAGACTAAAAAAGATCATAAAGGAAACATAGATCGTTTTAAGGCAAGACTACTGGCAAAGGGTTATACTCAGAAAAAAGGAATTGATTATAAGGAAACTTTTTCCCCAGTTTCTTCGAAAGATGCTTTTAGAATTGTTATGGGTCTTGTTGCACATTTTGATTTAGAGTTACATCAAATGGATGTCAAAACAGCGTTTTTAAATGGGAGTTTAGAAGAAGAAGTATACATGTTTCAGCCCGAGGGTTTCATAGAAAAAGGGAAAGAACATTTAGTATGTAAACTTAAGAAATCGATATATGGCTTAAAGCAAGCTTCCCGTCAGTGGTATTTAAAATTTGATGAAGTTATAACTAATCTTGGGTTTATGGAAAATAAGGTTGATGAATGCATATATATTAAGATTAGTGGGAGTGAATTCATCATTTTAGTGCTATATGTTGATGACATTTTGCTTGCTAGTAATGACTTGGGCATATTGTATGAGACAAAGAAACTTTTGTCTAAACATTTTGATATGAAAGATTTAGGGGTTGCTTCTTTTGTACTTGGAATAGAGATACATAGAGATATGACACGTAAATTGTTGGGTTTATCTCAAAGTGCTTATGTTGAACGAGTTTTAAAAGCTTTTGGAATGCAAGATTGTAAGCCTGGAGAATCACCAGTTGTTAAAGGTGATAAACTTAACAAAGACCAATGCCCAAAGAATGGGATTGAGAGAAATTCCATGAAAAATGTACCTTATTCCAATATTGTGGGATGCTTGATGTGTATACAAACTTGCACTAGGCTAGATATTACTTCTGCAGTAAATATGCTTGGGAGATTTTCTTCAAATCCAGGTTGGGCACACTGGGTGGCAGCAAAAAAGGTTATGAGATACCTTCAAAGAACTAAAGATTTCATGTTGGTTTATAAACATGTTGAAAATCTTGAAATAGTTGGATATTCAGATTCAGATTTTGCGGGTTGTCAAGATAGCATGAAGTCTACTTCAGTGTATGTATTCACATTAGCTAGTGGTGCGGTATCATGGAAGAGTGAAAAACAGGGTTTAACCGCTACATCCACAAGGGAAGCAGAATTTGTAGCATGTTTTGCGGCTGCATCACATGCAATTTGGCTAAGAAACTTCCTTTCTAATTTGGACATGGTAGATTTTATCTCTAAGCCACTCAAAATTTTTTGCAATAATAATGCAACAGTGTTCTTTTCAAGAAATAACAAGAGGACAAGAGGTTCAAAACATGTTACCCTTAAATTTCTTAGGGTTAGAGACATGGTAAAGGATGGTGATGTTATAATCGAAAAAATTAGTACTAAAATTATGCTTGCAGACCCATTGACAAAAGGATTGCATCCAATTATTTTCAAGCAACAAACACAAAATATGGGTGTTTTAGAATCCTTTGACGTAATTAATTAGTGGGAGTCGGTTGTATCTTAATGTACAAATACTTCTATGTAATTTGAATTTCGGATATATGATATATATAGTATTATCTTTGTACTATTTACTTTTATGGATATTGTTTGTATGAGGTTCTTATTATTTTGGCACCAATTTAGGTGGGATGAGCTCATTGTAAAATTCTTGTAATGTTTACTAAGTAAATTTTTGTTTCATGGAAACATGATTACTTAAGTAAGGCATAAGGATCTCTAAGGAGATGATTAAATAAAGGTTGTCTAAAGACATGGTATGCTTTCTATGAGGTGTGATTATCTTGATTAGAAAGTGAATCTTTTCTAACTGGTGTTTATTATTGATTAGAAAAGTGTAGTAAATTTTGCTGCAATTGCAAACTATTTAGAACACATGTTTATATTCCATGTTGATGGAGTTCTTAGTTTCTGTGATCATAGATAAGAGTCATATCCTTTGAAAGATGTGATTATTGCTATGGTTCAAAATTTAAAAATTTTCATTGAAAACTGATATGGATGTTTTTTTGGGGCTTTTATTATTTTGGCTGTATTGTATATTTGGCCATGATTAAATTATTTTTGAAACAATTTTAATGATTGTATTGTCATTTAAATGTATAACAAAATTAATTTAGAATATAATTATTTTTCTATTTTTTAAGGGATTGTTACTTTTCTTAAACGTTTTTTTTTTCTTTCCAATCAATAACGTCCAAGTGGGAGAATGTTATAATTTTGGACTTAATCGATTGGGTTAGCCTGAGAAGATAATGACGAAAGCCCGATTTTTTATTTTATAATAGGCCTATATGTAATTATGCGTTAAGCCCATTGACACATGGGCTTGGGGTGGATTAGTGAGAGTCCATTTACAATATATGGGCCTATGATGGGTAGGCCCATGTGTTTGTCTATATAAGGGACCACCCCCCTCCCCACATGGATGATCAACTTCATTTTCTCCTTTTAAAAAACCAAGGAAATTGTTAGAGAGTTTTCCATCTTCTCTCTTTTCCGGATTGGTGACTATTGTGGGTGAGTGGAAGTGTGTCTCAGGTTTAATCGCCGGTAACACTTATTACATCAACAATATGGATGTGAATGGTACTTTCTAATAGACATATACTTTAGTTTAATTTGGTGTTATAATCTCTATCATATTTTAAATATTAATCTTACATATACATGATAGACATTTTATTGGCTTTGGTTCCAACGCGTCTTGGGTAACCCATGGTAACCCATGTTCAAATATTCATCACATGGTATATACAAGTGTACAACAGGGCATGCTTTGTTATTAGATACCCTTTTTTTTTTAATTTTATAAAATAGCCTCATGAACTTCATTATTATACGCAATACACCCTTTGAACTTTGCAATTAAACATAATGCATCCCTTGCGCTCCTTTTGATTTCAAAAAATAGCCCTTGAACATTGTTTTTACGTACAATTCACCCCTCAAACTTTGTTTCTAAATACAATTCACCCCTCAAACATTACTAACTACATGAATTTAATATGTAATACTTAATTTGAGTAATATAATAAAGTTTGAGGTTGGTTTTTTTTTTTTTTTTAATGATACAGTATAAATAAGTTAATCACGTTAGAAAAGGTGGGTTATATTTAAGTTCAACGCTAAATTTGATGTATTTAGATTATTTAGGATTAATAACTTAATTTAATAGGTTATTTTTCAGATTAAATGTGTATGGGGTGAGTTGTCTACAATATCAAACTTTCAGATGTTATTTTTTAAGTTAGATAATGATTAGTTAATCATAATTAATTAACTTAAGCGCTAAATTATGTTATTAATTTAAAAGTCTGATATTAGAAAAAATTCAACTCATACATTGAATTCAGAAAAGCAACCCCTAAAATTATATTACTATGCTGCAATCATCACAAAATATTAAATTTAGAGCTAAAATTAAACATTATCTAGGAATATATCCAATGCCTCAAGGGCTCCCACCTACGCAAGGTCGGGGGGGGGGGGGGGGGGGGGGGGGGGGGGGGGGGGGGGATTGTACGCAGCCTTCCCCTTTGAGGGTGTTAACCTGAAGAAAGGCTATTTTCAAGTGCCCCCAACCTGAGGGTGAGGACTTTTCAGGAGGTCACCCATCCTGGTACTACTCTAGCCCAAGTACGCTTAACTTCGTAGTTCTAATGGGATCCGGTGACAGTGTGTTGGTGCCCTCTTTGGTAAAATTGAACATTATCTACTTTTTCTTATCTAATTCAAAAAAAATCCACAAGACTTTGTTATCAGACTCAAATCAAGTTTTAAGGGGTGAGTTGTATTTAGTAATAGAATTTAGGATGCATTGTGTGTAATAACAAAGTTTAAGGCAGCTATTTTTTGAAATTAAAAGTGCATAGAGTGTGTTATGCTTAATTACAAAGTTCAAGGAACTATTTTATTGAATTAAAAGTGCACGGGATGTGTTGTATTTAATTGTAAAGTTTAAAGGATTATTTTATGAAATTGAAAGTATATCAGGTGTTCTGTATTTAATTGTAAAGTTCAAAGAGTGTTTCTATATTATGCCGTAAAATTTAAGTAAGTTTAGTGGGAAATAGGTTTGACCTGGGTTGGGTATAATGTGCCTCATGGGTTTTTTTTTTGATAATTGAGAATTTATAAATATGAAGATCGATCAAGAGATCACAATATAAAATCACAGCAAGCAAGGGCAAACCGACAAAAAGACCTCCCATAAAAACCTCAAACCCCAACAATACCAAGAGAAAAGAAGACACCACAAACACAAAACAAGCAAAACCAAGCTCAGGAAACAACAAGAGCGACGGCCCAGAGCCCAAGCAACCAACAAAAGATCTAGACAAACACAAACGGGCACAAGGAGGCAAGGAGGAGAGAGCCAAGACAAACACCCAGCACAAACAGCCAACGGGAACGAACCACCGCAAAACGAAAAGCAAACAGCCATTGACCAGCCACAAGAACAAGCCACACGCCTACGCACAAGATCCATGGGTAAGCATATACATACCCATTTAGACCCAAATACTTTATGGAAACAATTCAACCCAACCCAAATTTTATGGGTTGGGTGGGCCTTGGTAAACCCATGATCATCGGTGAAAACTTACCAACCTCTCTGATTACGGGCCTATTTAGAATTACTGTGAAAAAAATTGCTTATTTTAAAAGTACTTTTTATAAAAGCACTTCTTTAAAAAGTGTTTTTTTGAAGAAGAAGTTTGTGTTTAGTTCAACCAGCCAGAAACACTTATTTTATTAGTGTTAGCGTTTGGCCAGTATTTAAAAAAATTACTTTTTTCTATCAAATTACTAAAAAGGACATATGCAGAAAGCTTTTATAGTTAATAGTATTTGGATGTAGAATTAATTATATATATTTTTTACTATATAATAATCATTTTATGTTTTAAACTTTTATAAAATAACAATGAATTGTAAAGAAAAAATAATAATTTTTTTATTTTATTCATAATTCAGTGTTATTTTTTAAAAACTTAAAAACCTAAAATGACTATTGTTAATATTGTTCTTATTGTTGTTGTTATTATTGTTATTATTATTATTAACTAAAATAAATACAATACATACAATACATATATATTACCAAAGAGGGTACCAATATGCTGTCATCGGATCTCATGAGAACTTTGAAGTTAAATGTGATTGGGCGAGAGTAGTACCGGGATGGGTGACCTCCTGGAAAGTCCTCACCCTTATGTTGGGGGTACTCGGAAACAACCTCTCTTCAGGGGTAATACCCTAAAGGGGGAAGGTTGCATACATCCGTCCCCCCCAGACCCTGCTTAGGCGAGAGCCCTTGGGACATTGGGTATGTTGCTTTATATATATATATATATATATATGGTGACGTTCTTATGAAATGGTGTGAGTGTGAGAGGGGTGAATCCTAGCCCTACATTGTAATGAACGGTCAAGATTTGTTGGACATTAAACAAAATATAATTTACGGTCAAGATTTAATGAGCATTGAAAAAACAAATAATTTTCCTCCCTTACCCCTTATTTCTTCCTGCTCCATGAAGAGGTATGAACCGTAAATTTTTTTTTTTTTCCAACAAATCTTGGCCGTTCATTACAATGGAGGGCTAGGATTCGCCACTCTCACCCTCTCATAAGAATATCACCATATATATATATATATATATATATATAAAATAAATGTAATATAAGTAATATAACAAACTCGTATATTTCAAACTTAGCGTAGGGGTATTGTTATCCTGAAAAATAAGTTTTGATTCTGCTTCTGCTTCTGCTTATAATCAGAAGCACCAAATTTCTGCTTCTGCTTATAAGCAGAAAAATAGCTTTTGCTTTTAATAGAAAGCGCTTTTTGATGTCTGCCAAATATTCTCCAAATTTTAGAAAAGTGCTTTTTCTAGAAAAAAAAGTATTTATTTCCTTAGAATAAGCAATCTTAAACAGACCCTACATCCGAAGTTTGAAACTTACCACCCTTTATCCAAATTGTTGTCCTTGTAATTTAGGGAATTATAACTGTTAGTGTTGTCGGAAAAATTCACAATCAAAGCACAACGGAAGCGAAAAATAATAAAAGCAGCAAAAATTAACGCACGATATTCTAACGTGAAATCCCTCTCTCAACTAGAGGAAAAAACTACGGGACCCAACAGGTGCCTCAATCTACTATGAAATTAAGAATTACATTATCTAATTACAACCCCAACCCTATACAAACTCAACAGCATCAATTATTAATATCAGTGTGACTATTGTACAGTAAAGCTCCAATCCTCTTCAATGTAGCCTCTGCATGGCGAGCCACCTACCCTCTCAAAACGTAGCTTTAGAAAGAGCAAATTACAAAAACTCTCCCATCTCTCAATCAAACATCTCTCCACCCTACCCGGCACCCCTTTTCAAAACCCTTGAACTCTCACATCTTTTCTCTATTTTTCTTTACTTAAAATAATAACTCTCAACCTCTATTTATAATTGAATCACCCGTCCTAACAGTTAGAGATATGAAACAAAAAAATCAATGGTTTGATTCACTATGTCTACGTTTACAAAGTTGATGAAAATTTTCACTATCTCTTTGAAAAGTGTATATGAGAATTTTTTTCTTCTTCACATTTTTTTTTTTTTTTCATCATGGTAAAACCAGGGGTGGGGGGTGCTCTAGTGGGGGCTCGAACCCCGGCGCTCTCACATAGGCGACCGGGAACCACACCACTAGGCTACGAGCTACTTGCTCTTTTTCTTCTTCACATGGCACCTTGAATAGGCATACAAACCTCTAGTTCGATTGAAAACACCATCGTAAACTGAGTTGGGCCAGACCCAAATGAATACCAATTCCTAAGGGCCGCTTGATGAACATAATAAATTACAGATTAAAACCAAACTCGACACAGAAAGCCCATTAGTAATTCTCTTACCAATATGTAAGAAGTAACATTCCCAATGTCCTGAGGGTTCCTGCCTAAGCAGAGTTTTGAGGGGATGGATGTACGCAGCCTTCCCCTTTCAGGACACACTAAAGGGAGACTGTTTCCGAGAACTCCCAACCTAAAGGATGCAACACGAGGACTTCTCAAGAGGTCACCATTTTTGATATTACTCTCGCCCAAGCACGCTTAACTTCAAAGTTGCTTACCAATATGTATATAAAAGAAAAAGTTGCAAATGAAGGTCACTCTCCTGTTTCAGTACTTTGAATAAGAGCGCTGTAGTTTCATTTTCAAAATGGGGTCAAAATCAAGTATGAATTTTGCTATTTTTGTCACTTTTCTTCATCTCCTTTTCTTCTTGTCATTTTTAAATAATAATAAATATAAATTATATTTGAAGATAAAAAAAAAAAAAAAAAAAAAAAGCTGGCAAAGAGGAAAATCCAAGAGGGAGGCCGGTTTGAATTCTGAGCATTGGCGGTGCAACCATGCTTTGGCTATATCTAATCAAATAAATAAAACCCGAACAAAATTCACGATACAAAGCAGGCACACCCGTAAGAGCGAGATCTGAGTCTACACGTAGAAAAGTGTGCAGTAGAGAAAACTACTACAACAGTATCTCAAAAGACAACAAAACAAAGTGAAGATCAGAAGACATTAGAAGATTTCACCAGCACTAGGATGGGACAAGATGAAGTAAGGGGAAGCAAACCGAAACTCTGAACCCCAGACCATATAATAAATTTTGGGATATCCGAAACACGGGCTTTTCGAGACTCAACAATGACTTACAAGCTAGGTGTAGTAGGCGTGTTGTTATAATTGTTCTCCATTTTTTCGGCCTGATTTAATATATTTGGAGTGTGCCCGTAAATTTGTACCATATTAACAACAAACAACAACAATAGTAGACCTAGTGCGTCAAGGGCTCCCACAAGCGGGGTCTGAGAGGGGTGGATGTACGGAACCTTACCCCTTCAGGGTGTAACCCTGTTGAGAGGATGTTTACAAGGACCCCCAACCTTATAGGGTTGGTAATACGAGGACTTCCCAGGAGGTCATCCATCCCGGTACTACTCTCTCCCAAGCACGCTTAACTTCGAAATTCTAATGGGATCCGGTGTCCTAGTGCTTGGTAAATGAACCCTGTAAATTGTACCATATTGATGAGTCTAAAAGGAATTTGATTAGTATCATATATCAATCTAACGATATTGACATATGTGATTCAATGTTTAGCATAAAAAATATTTGTCGATGTTATTCACACATTCTTAATAGTATCGTATATGAACTAATACTATAGAGTTACTAGTATCAGTTATAAAACTTGCCAGTACAGAAGTGTATTCTTATTGAATCTTGCTAAAAGTCTAAAAAGGGCTTCAAAATGATAGGCTTAATTGTATTTAATTATAATTATTAGATTTCATAAGAGTCCATTAATTAGGAAAATATTTACACGTAAGATTATCAAGGGAATATAAAAATTACTACTCGTATAACTATTCAATTGAATTTATGAAGATATAAGATTTACAAGTGAGTGAATTTCTCCTAAAAAAACCGATGTAATTGCTATAACTGGTTATATTACATGATAAATAATGAATTGAAAACGGGATAATATATGATGTGATCACAAACCGTGATTTGATTGTACTATAGTTGACCCTGTGAATGTAAGGTTACTAGGGGACCATAGAGATGTCAAAGATGTGAAGCTGCAAAAGGCCCATGCTGGGGTTGGTTTATCACCTTATGGGCCAATCCCAATAATCTTTGAGTCAGGTTGTGTTAAATTTTTCATCGGGCCGTGAGGTCTGACACACGGAGTTGACATACATAAATCCACATATAAGTTCTAGTGAGGTTCCATTCTGAACCAATTGACACTATATGGAGTAACTCATTAAGCTTATTCATTGATCTCTTCTCTTTCACAACTGATTCAACTAGACCTATATGTGGAGTTGTCAACATATAGCATATACTGGAAAATGGTGTAGCCACTGATCGGGTCAAACACGGTGTTTTATGATATTAATCTCGAACAATTTGTTATTCCAACTAAACATAATTGAAAGGATAGTGATAGCAACTAGGGTAGGACTTCATGGGTGAACTCGCCTATGACTTAGTGAGTAAGAGACTCAGATATGGAAGTCAGCAGTAAAGCGCACCTTTTAGAAGCTTAGAGGCCAGCCTACTATCAACTTTTGCCTGTTTAAGCATGTTCTCTTATTTCCTCCTAGAAACTAGAATTCTATATAAAGTAAGATTAATTCTATAGTTGTTCAGGCTTGAGCTGTTGTTATTAGATTAGGGATCGAAATTATAACGTAAATAGCTATGTCCCTTTAGAAATAAACTGACTATATTTCTCTCTTATGTTTTGTCCAAGCTTTTCAGGTTTATTGCCCTTTATTCATTCTTGCTTTAACAATTTGAATCAAAGGAAGTCTCTGAGAGTCCTTCCTTTCATCCTTTCGTGTATAGGTATTTGCATCAAACAGTAATGTACTTATTCAATAACCCGAGCGAACGAGAGCCACACACACACAGTAAATGCCATGAACCTAGCACAATTGTGGGTCAAGGGAACTAGAATTGACATGAAAATTGGTGAATCATATGGTTCTTAAACCAAATCTTCATAGTGTCTATCCAAAGAGGGAATTATTGCTAAGTTTGAGTAAGCATTTGCATGTTCGATTGACATATGATTCCATGGCTTTACAATTGTAAAAATGTATAGCCAAAAACGGCATCAATCAATACAGAACTTATTATATTATGTGTAGAGTCTGGTTGTATCAAACCTTGTTTATAAAGTAGAGGATTGATCCAATCCGATTGAGATCCATGACATACTAATATTTCAGTGTGAAAGGTTCTATATACACACTAGTATTGTATATGTTGGCTTCAGGGTCGAGAATGGTTGAGAGTTGAGATATCTTATGTAAACTTTCAATAATATAGTAGATTTATTGTGCTTCCGCCGAATCACATAATTCTGATTTTTTTGATTTTACTCCCTAATTCTATTTCGGGTGTGATTGCTATTTGATTTAGAGTTTCGGTGTTTGTGAGTGGCCCTAACATGATTTAGGATGTGAAAAAGCTTAGCCAATGTCACTCCCACATGATGTTATTATTTTTTTGTACCTTAGAGTCGGTGGGTTTTCATGAGGGAAATGACAAATGGGTTTAGAAAAGTTATAGGAAAAAAAATATGGGTTTCGAAGAAAAAAATAATTTTGTGTAGGTCGAGACGCGTATATAAGAGAATCAGTGGATTTTCACGAGGGAAGGTTACATGGGTTTAAAAGAGATTATGAAAAAAAAAGGCGAGTTTAAGGCTTTGTTTGATCTGAGGAATTTTCACGGGCAAATTTTTCTTACTAAATTATTATTGATAAGTACTTTTGTTAAAAAGTTTTGCTTTTTTAATTTCAACAAAATTGTTACATTATCAATGCTTATATGAAATTCAATCGAAGAGGATATCAACTAGGGGTGCACATGGTCCGGTTTGGCGGTTTATGGTTATCAAACCGGACCAAACCGTAAAATTACGGTTTGACATTTTTTTTAAGCCAAAACCAAACCGTTTTATTTCACAAATCAAACCGGACCAAACCGTAATTATGATCCAGTCCGGTCCTGTTTATGGTTTTAACCATTATAGTAGAAAAATTGTTACACTAATATAAACATAATTTGATCAATATTAAAATTATCATTAACTACAAGAACATAAAAAATACGGAAAACTTTATTTCTTTTCCTAATTAATAGAACATAAACAAAAACTACGAACAATACATAAAATTAGTTTGTTAAATTCAGTAGTAACGTTTTTTGAAAAATTCAATAGTAACATTAGGTCTGTTAAAATTTTTGTTAAGTTGTTAATGAAATATTTAGTGGTTTAGTCACAGATTGGATTAAATTGAATTAACGAGTGGATATTATTTGCATCTAATATGATTCTGTCGTTAAAACTTATATCATTACCTTAAGCTAAATTTGACCAGATGACTAAATTGAAATAATATAAATTATAAAGGGACTAAATTGACATAATTAGAAGTATAAAGCTTAAGTTGACACAATCAGAAAAGTATAAAGACATTTGGTGTAAATAACCTAATATTATTTTTTTTGGGTTATCAAGTAAATTTTGCCACTAACATAACATTTTATGATTTGGATGATATAAATAATTATTGGATTCTTTAGTTTATGGTTTATGGTTTATGGTTTAAGTTTGGTTTTAAACCAAACCTAAACAGTAAATCCTAATAACCAAAGTTTTATAAATCAAACCATAATTTTTCAATCCATAAACCAAATTAACCAAACCAAAACGCAATGTACGGCTTGGTCTGGTCTAAATTACGGTTTAAACTGTACTGTGCACACCCCTAATATCAACACACAAGTACCGGATCCCATTAGAACTTCGAAGTTAAGCATGCTTGGGCGAGAGTAGTACCAAGACGGGTGAAGTCCTGGGAAGTTCTCATGTTGCATCTCTCAAGTTGGGGGTTTTCAAACCCTGAAAGGAGAAAGTTGCGTACACCCACTCCCTCAAACTCTGCTCAGATAGAAGCCCTTAGGACATTAAAAGTATTGCTTTTATATACGTAGGAGCCAAGAATATTAAAATGATAACATAAAGGACAACAAGGATATAGGAAAGTCCTACAAAATCTAAGCACAAAGTTTTGGAATCATTATCATCATGAACCTTGATTTGAAAATAGACATTCATCATCATTAATAATAATAATACTAACAATAATAACAACAACAATAATAATAATATAATAATAATAATATCAGGATGGGCGACCTCCTGGGAAGTCCTCACCCTCAGGTTGGGGGCACTGGGAAACAGCCTCTCTTTAGGTTAACACATTGAAGGGGGAAGGCTGCGTACACACCCCCCCCCCCCCCCCCGACCCTGGGTAGGTGGGAGCCCTTGAGGTAGTGGGTATGTTCCTTTTATTATTATTATTATTATGCAAAGCATGCTCATTAAAATGGCCTTTTATGTGTTTGTCAATGTTAAGCATGCCTTTATGTTTCTGCTTTTGACCTTTGTTTTCTTATTCTACTTTTTTCCACTCTATTTTCTCTCTCTTTTTTTACTATGCCCACGAGATCCTGTAAACGGGGTTGCTAAGCATTGCCGCTCATAAAGTGGTTTGAGCACTGTGAGTGCTTTCGTCATGTGAAGGTTATACCTCGCTTATTGGAGACATTCAATAGCGCTTTCCGTAGGTCAGATGAGGATAATGGCCTTCTTTGTGCAGTTAACGTGCACTGTTTGCTCTCGATCTCAACACTGTATTTACGGAGTGTCCTATTTTCTCTCTCGGTTTGGCCTACCCTAATGTGCTTTTTTTGATATCAAAATATGCTTCTAATTATAAAAAAAATTGCACTATTTGTTTATTGTCGTAACATTTTTTGTTCGATGTTTGTAAAGATAATTGTAATATTAATAGAAACTGCTATGGTAATTGTTTACCCAAAAAAGTGACTGATTGAGGACGACATTATTTTATTGAATGAGGCACGTGTCTGGCATGTGATTAAAAGCAATTCAAGAAAACCAAACACTCAAAATAGTTACCGGGGGGATTACTATAACGAGATACTCGAGCTTGCAATGATGCAAAGATTGGCACCACATCTCGAGGTCGTTATATGGGACGCTAAAAGAAATAAATGACAAGGACATTTACGAAGGAGTTGGATATGTGGAGAGGACAATTTTGGACCTTAACATCATGTCTTTTTTTGAAGGAATTCTAACAGATCATGAAGGGCTTGAGGATCAGAGACATGCTTGCATAACAACGTGAATTAAGGAGCATTGGTTGGATCCACGTAAAATTGCATACCAAATTCAGATTCATTAAAAACACCAAACAAGTGATTAGTTAGAATCAATCGTATGTTTTTCAGCTGTGATTTACCCCAAATCAAGGAAAATCCTTAGACGAGTTTCTTTCCTTAATTTCATGGCGACTATGCAAACAATAACGAATCTAACAAAATAGTAATATCAAGGGTAATGTTATTGCTAGAGAAATTTATTATTATCAGAGTAAGATTATAGTTTTCAAAGTAATTTTATTGCTCTAATCATTTATAAGTCACATTATTAACTTATTTCTTGACAATAACAACCCTCAATATCAATTATGGTATATCATTTTTTAGGCTATTTATGCCAAAGGTCCACGTACTTTATCCATTGTATTAATTTAATCCTTGTACTTTTAATTACGTCAATTTAGTCCCTGTATAATTCAAAATATATCAATTTGGTTCTTAAAGAAAAAATTATGTTAAGTTTTTGACGAAAATTTTAATGGTTCGGCCATGAATTGGGTTAAATTGAATAAACGGATGAATTTATAATAAATTACTTGCATGTAACATAATTTTATTGTTCAAAATTACGTCATTAACATAATTTAAATTTAACCAAATAACTAAATTGACACATTTTGAATTGTTTAGGAACTAAATTGATACAATTAAAAGTACAAGGACTAAATTGACATAATATGTAAAGTACAGGGACCTTTGACGTAAATATCCGTGGTTATTATCATTAATAGTAAAAGTATAACTAGGGCCCATAAAAAGAAAGCAAATTTGGATTATTACTAGCTAGCTAATATGTAGAGGCCAATTATTTTACCATTTTGCTGGCAAGCATTTTTGGACCATTTATTTATTTATTTATTTATTTATTTATTTTTTAATTAATTTAATTTAATTTTAATTGTTTTGAATAACTAGGCACATGCTGATAGTACATCATAGTGTTTCTCCTCTTTTGTTAAACATTACATTATTACACATCTGCATTACTTAAATGTGGGAAGGTGAGGATTGTAAGATTACTACATAAATGCTCATTTTTTTTTACTTTTTTTTTTGTTTATTAAAAATTTTTACAAACTTGGTGCTAAAAATATTATTTCGGATATGTAGGATAGGCGAGAAGGTTAATACTGGATACTATGTTAATACTGGGTAATCGTGGAAGGCGAGAAGGGTAATACTGGGTACTGTGTTAATATTGGGTAATCGTGGGATTTCACCTTAGGTCAAGTAAAGAAAGAGATATATACTAGAGAGTACGATCTGCCCTAAGGCTTTTTTGGCCCTAGAAAAACCAGTTCACTAATGATGAAATAATTCTGAGCACGGTTGATCCTGAGATTTTGGTGGTTGAAAGCAAGTTGGATCGATAGGTCCTTTTTGATAACCGAGTTGTGTCCGAGATAGTTCAAGCAGATCTCAAATGATCCACTTAATAATATGACACCAACTAATATGTGGGGCCTTTACACAATACATGTTATGCATTTATAGTGTATCATATATAGTTCGTAATTTCTCCAACTATGAATGGCAATTTGTAGTAGAAACAAACTAATAATATAACTAACTTTCAGTTCGAGGCCCCAAACAATAGCTTTAATTGCTTGGGATTTAAACCGGCCCTGACTCTTAGAACCCTTATATCACATTCATATAGGTGCACGTGGAAACCAAGCTCCGTGCTCTTATTCCTCTTGTTGGTTTACACTGAGTTCGTTATTTCGAGTCATGAGTCCTAATATGACCTAAGAAACTCGAGTATATTTCTAGCCTTTCTAAGCCATTCAGTGCGACACTCAGTGTATACGATATTTGGATTTGTAATATCAATTACTCCTCACAAATATTAAGACTCAACTATCAAAAAAATTAAAAAGTTACTTAACACTAATTACCTTTGAATGATTTTATAATCTACCATAAATGTCAATAAGGTACACATATCAAATTAATAACTTGTGAAATTAATTAATCTTGTTCATAAAATAGCATAAGTTAATTAAAAGTGAATAATAAAAGGGGGATAATGTTATTACCATGATAAAATCGTTATTACTACTACTTTTACTGTACCGTATAACTTTTGAAATCTATTATTATTTTTAAGATAATTTTATAACTTTTATTATTTATAAGTTATATTGTTACGTGGATAATAATAACTTGGAGACAGGTAATAATAAAAGAAGATGGGGATGCAGTAGAATGTTAATTGTTTCACGCCTACCCACAGCACGTGTGGTCTCGATGCGGCCCACCTACTCTCTCTCATCTTTTTCACCCTAAGATTTTGGGTCATTCGTTTTGACAATTTCTTTTTTTTTTTTTTTTTTTTTTTTTGATAACGAGGGAGTGGGTTGCCCAAGCTAATTCCGACCCATAAAGAGACCCATAATGTCTATAAGTAAGTAAGTCATGAGTATATTCTTAGTGAGAATCGAACTTTTGACTCCTGGATGATGACCACATGGATAGGAGACGCTACCAACTGAGATACCCTCACGATAGGCACAAATATTATTAGAACAAGTATTACAAAGTTCAGGGGGCTATTTTTTAAAATTGAAAGTGCAGGGGGTATGTTGTGTTTAATTACAAAGTTCAGGGGTCTATTTTTTAAAATTGAAAGTGCAGAAGGTGTGTTGTAATTAATTATACAGTTCAAGGAGTCTTTCTATATTTTACCCTAAAATTTATAAGACATCAAATGACAAGTCCCTTAATGATAAAATAATAAATTTTTACTCCGTACTATATTTTATGATTTATAGGTCATTTCTTATTGAAAATATTACATATAGAACATTATAGTTATTTTAAAATATAATTTTGTTTAACTGTATCTTAGAAGTTTACTTTTTTTAAAGGAGGGATACTCTCAGCATATAATATAAGATACTTATAGTTGGTAACTCTAAAAGTAACTTACTTTATTGAGGTCGTGATCGAACTCTATTGCTCGACTCTTTCGACTTGGTTATACTTGTTCTAAACTTAGACTAATTTACTCGTTTAAACTAGTAATTTAGGACATTATTGAAGTTTAGATAGGGTGGCTGCTATCATTTGTTAGAATATAAAATGATTCTTGATCATAACCACAATAATTTAAGTTTTACGGTTATGGTCACTTGTTGAGGACTCTATATGTGAGTTTATATAATAGAATCCCACATTGGAGTTGTGAGAGTAAAGAGATCAATTTATAAATGTATTGGGTTACTCAACCTACTGCCAGTTGGTTTTAGGATAGAACATCACTTGGGCTTATAAGTGGATTTCGTGTGTCTCAGCTGGTGAAATTTCACATGGTATCAAAGTGCATTGATGATTCCAATCTCTTGTTTGTTGCACTGTATCCTCGTTTGGGGGGCGGGGGATGCAATTGTGTTTGGTACTCTGAGGGCCTCTTAGTATGTTGGATGGGAGAAGGCAGGGAGTGCGTTTAAAGTAGACTCACCTGTGAGGGGGAGCTTTGAGGACTCCACTTATGAGTCTATATAGTAGAATCCCAAATTAGAGTCTTAAGAGTAAAGAGACCGATTTATAAATGTATTGGGCTACTCCACCTACTATCAATTGGTTTTAGGGTGGAACCCCACTTGGGCTTATATGTGGATCTCGTGTATCCCAACTCCGTGGGTCCGGCCTAACAATCCGGGGAAATTTAACATCTCTTAACATGGAATCAGAGCAAGATTGATTGAGGGGTCCTAAGTTAGAATCCTAATAATATCCATTTCTAAATGGGAGGAAATGCGGAAATCCCAAGTACTGAATTCGAATCGAATACCACGACAATCAAGAAGTAAAATAGACTAAAGAGAATCAAACACAAGAACACAGCAATTTACGTGGAAACTCCTCTACAATCGAGAGGGGAGAAAACCATGGGCGAAGATTGGAGCTTTTATTATTGAATCGAAAAAGAAGAATTACAATCACTCATTTTCTCTCTCTCTCTATATTTGGTGCGGTGCCGCTAGGAGAAAGTAATTGGAATTATGAACGGACGTCACCTTACGTCATTATTTATACCCGCATGGAAACGCGACTCCCAATCGATCGGTAGTTCACCGATCGATCGATAAGCCCTCTGCAGATGTCCCAGATTTACGTAACATTCCCGATCGATCGGAGCTTCACCTGATCGATCAGCCTCCTCACGGCTTCCCTATTAGACTTCCAAGGAATTTTGAGACATATTCCTAACAAATCTCCACCTTGGCTCAAAATTTATCACAATAATAAAAAAAACATCTCCACCTTCTCCAATAACACCCCCACACCGGGGTTAACAAACTGAAACTGTAAGTCCAACTAAATTCTAGCATTGCCGGGTAAAACTTTAGTGAACATATCTGCTGGATTATCTTCAGTACCAATCTTCTTCAACTCCACCTTCCGCTCATCAATCAGATCTCTAATAAAATGATGCTTGACATCAATGTGCTTTGTTCTGTCATGATGCGTCATCTGATCTTTAGCTAGGTGAAACGCTGACTGGCTATCACAGTAAACTCCAACAGTACCCTGATCAACACTGATCTCACTAATCAAACCTCTCAACCAAACAGCTTCCTTAAATGCTTCTGTAACTGCCATGTACGCGGCTTCGGTAGTTGACTGTGCAAGAACTGATTGTAGACATGCTCTCCAACTGATAGCGCTATCTCCCAAACAGAACACATAACCAGAAGTAGACTTCTTCTTATCAAGATCTCCACCATAATCAGAGTCAACATACCCTACTAAGCAGCATTTACTCTTCCCAAATTCCAGACAAACATCAGAAGTGCCACGTAAGTACCTGAGAATCCATTTAACAGCTTGCCACTGTCCCTTTCCTGGATTTACCATGTACCTACTCACTTTACTCACAGCATAAGCAATATCTGGACGAGTACATACCATAGCATACATGATACTGCCTACAGCACTAGAATAAGGGACCTAAAACATGTACCTGACATCCTCCTCAGTCTGAGGTGAATCCAATGTTGAAAGCCTGAAGTGAGCTGCTAAGGGAGTGCTAACAGGTTTAGCATCCTTCATATGAAATCGGTCCAGAACCTTCTCAATGCACTTCTCCTGAGACAAGTACAACTTTTCAGCTTTTCGGTCCCTACTGATCTCCATGCCAAAAATCTTCTTAGCTGCTCCTAAGTCCTTCATCTCAAACTCGCTTTTCAACATTGCTTTCAAATCATCAACATCTATCATGTCTTTAGCTGCAATTAACATATCATCAACATATAACAGAAGATAAACAAAAGAGCCTAAATCTGTCTTCCTGAAGTACACACAACTGTCATACTTGCTTCTGAAGAACCCGTGACTGATCATAAACTGATCAAACCTTTTATACCGCTGCCTAGGTGACAGCCTCAAACCATATAGAGATCTCTTCAACAAACAAACACGGTCTTCTTTTCCTTCTACAACGAAACCCTCAAGCTGATGCATGTAAATATTCTCCTCTAGCTTACCATGCAAAAATGCAGTTTTCACATCTAACTGCTCAAGCTCTAAATCATGCATAGCTACTAAAGCAAGTATCGCTCGTATGGAATAATGTCTAACAACAGGAAAGAAAATATCATGAAAATCAACGTCGTGTACTTGACTGTAGCCTTTAGCTACTAAGCGAGCCTTGTACCTTGCATCTTCCTCTCCAGGAATGCCTTCGTTTCGTTTGAAGACCCATTTGCACCCGATTATTCTTTTTCCTGTTCGAGGCTTGACTAGCTGCCAAGTCTGGTTCTTCTTCAAAGACTCCATCTCTTCATGCATGGCCATAAGCCATTTATCTGAGTCGGATCTCGATATAATCTCTGAATATGAAGACGGTTCACTGTCTTCCACTGTTTCTGTTGTAGTAAGGGCATAGGCTATCATCTCCTCATACCCATACCTCAGTGGTGGCCTAATTTGCCTTTTCTACTTACCACCTGCAATTGTATGCTGCTCGATTTGCTGACCTGTTTCTGTTTCATTAATCTCATCATAAACCTGTACTGGAGGTGCCTGCATACTCTCAAACTGAACTACCTGCTGCTTATTAGAACTTTCTGACTGTATCTCACTTCCATCAGGCTTTTGCGCCTGAACTGATTCATGAACTAAGGAGGGCGTGTGTGGTGGATATAGTAAAGCAGACTCATCAAATGTAACATCTTTACTAGTCAGAAATTTATGAGATTTGGATCCCATAAACGATATCCCTTCACACCTGACGTATAACCAAGAAAGATACACTTCTTAGCCCTAGGCTATAGCTTTCTATCATTAACATAAGCATAAGCAGGACAACCAAATATCTTCAAATAAGAATAATCAGCAGGAGAATCAGACTATACCTCTTCTGGAATCTTCAATTGAAGTGATGAATGAGGAGATCGATTCACTAGATAACAAGCCATGTTAATTGCCTCTGCCCACCATTCTCTCCCTAATCCTGCGTTTGAAAGCATACACCGAGCCTTCTCCAGTAACGTCCCATTCATTCTTTCTGCCACTCCGTTCTGTTGAGGTCGACCTGTACAAGTCCTGTGTCTGACAATGTATTGGTCCTCACAGAATTTGAGGAAATCACCCTCAACGAACTCAAGAACATTATCTGTCCTCAACCTCTTTATCTACTTCCCTGTCTATTTTTCAAGCAGTGCCTTCCACTTCTTGAAGACTTCATAAACTTCATTTTTCTGCTTAAGAAAATAGACCCAAACTTTACGTGAAAAATCATCAATGAACGTTAACAAATACCTGGATCCTCCTTTGGAAGCAACTCTGGACGGTCCCCAAAAATCAGAATGAATGTAGTCCAACGCTCCTTTAGTCTGATGCACTGCCTGCTTGAAGCTGACTCTCTTCTGCTTCCCATATACACAGTGCTCATAGAAATCCATCAGCCCAGTTGACTTACCACATAATAGGCCCCTCTTACTCAATTCTGACAGCCCCTTATCACTCATATGACCCAATCTCATGTGCCACATCTTAGTGATCTCTGTATATGTCATAGACGATGTAGAAACAACCATTGACCCTGTCACGGTAGAACCTACAAGCTCATACTAGGTTCCTATCCTTCTATCCTTCATCACGATCAATGTACCTTTACTGACCCTTATGACTCCACCTTCAACTGTGTACTTGTACCCATTGGACTCAAGGGTACCTAAAGAGATAAGGTTCTTTTCAAATCTGGGACGTGTCGCACGTCGCTAAGTGTCCTAACCGTACCATCAAACATCTTCACACGAACTGTTCCAATACCCTTCACCTTACATGCGGCATCATTGCCCATCAAGACTACTCCATCCTGAATTGACTTATAAATGGTGAACCAGTCTCTATTAGGACAAACATGGTAAGAACAACCCGAATCCATGATTCACTTATCCTTGGACCTGGTCTGTGACTCGGTTACGAGTAGGACATCAGCATTTCCCTCATCTTCAACTATACTAGCCTCAGTGGACTTATGGTCGTTCCTGTTATCATCTCTTTGCTTGTTCTTAAGCTTATAACAGTTTTTATTTGTGTGCCCTTTCTTGTGACAGAAGTTAACTACGGGTTCTTATGTCTAAATTTAGGCCTAAACTTCTTTCCACTTTCAGACCCTCTAGATTCAGTCCTACCTCTTACAAACAACCCACTACTAGAGTTATTCACAGAGTCAGACAATTCCCAATCAACTCTCTTTTTACTTACTAGGTTTCTTTTAACCTCATCAACTATGATAATAGCCCTACCACCATATATCATACTTTCTACGAAGGCTTTGTAAGGATTAGAGAGTGAACACAAATCATGGCCTAATCTTCGTCCTTAGGGGTGTTATTCAATTCTTTCAATTCTTGAATTATAGAATTAAATTCACTAAGATAGTTTTTAATCGATGTACCTTCCGTTATATGAAACGTGAATAACTGGCGGTTTATTGCTAGTTTATTGGAGACCGATTTGTGGCAAAACATCTCTTGTAACTTCTCCCACAACTCTTTGGTGGTTTTTATCTCCAAGACTTCTGTCAATACATCATCTGCTAAACACATCTTTATCACTGTGAGAGTCTTATCATCCAGTTCTTCCCACTGTGCCTCTGTCATGTTTTTCGATTTCTTCTCTTTTCCATCTAGTGCTTTCTTCAAGCCATTCTGAGCTAGGAGTCCTTTAACACAGACTTGCTACAAATTGAAGCTTCCTTGACCTCTGAACTTCTCGACCTCAGATTTGATTGCCAATGTCATTGTACCAACTCGAACAACAAGGGCTCTGATACCAATTTGTGAGGAAATGTAGAAATCCTAAGTACTGAATTCGAATCAAATACCACTACAATCAAGAAGTAAAATAGACTAAAGAGAATCAAACACAAGAACATAGCAATTTACCTGGAAACCCCTCTACAATCGAGAGGGGAGAAAATCATAGGCGAAGATTGGAGCTTTTATTATTGAATCGAAAAAGAAGAATTACAATCACTCATTGTTTTTTCTCTCTCTCTATGTTTGGTGCGGCGCCGCTGGGAAAAAGTAATTGGAATTATGAACGGACGTAAACCTATGTCATTATTTATACCCGCGTGGAAACGCGGCTCCCGATAGATCGGTAGTTCACCGATTGATCGGTGAGCTCTCTGCAGACGTCTTAGATTTACGTAACATTCCCGATCCATCAAAGCTTTACCCGAACGATCGGCCTTCTTACGGCTTCCCTATTAGACTTCCAAGGAATTTTGAGACATATTCCAAACATTAAATAATAGTATAATTTTAACATAAAATATGAGATGGAGACCATTACAGTATTTACACTTCAAACCCAATATTCATTTGAGTAAAGAGGCATATTTAGAATACAAAACTACTTTTAAACCTTTACCTGCTAATTTCGAGCCTATTTGATATTGTTTTTTATTGATAATTTTTGATTTTCTAAAAACTAAAGGTCATATCTTAGAAACAATTTTTAAAAATTTTTTTCTTTTTTTTTTTTCCTGATTTCTCTTACTTAAAAAACTTAAAACAAAAAACCCAACAATAAAAAAATTTATTTTCAAAATTTGATTTCTCTCAAAAACTGATACAAAGAAAAAGATACTAATCCATCATGAGGGCGTCTTAATTGGTGGGGTTTTCTACCTATGCGGTCATCTCCCAGAGGTTAAAAGTTCGATTTTGGCTGAGGATATACTCATGACTTACCTGCTCATGAGGATTGTGAGCCTCCTCATGAGTCGAAATTGGTTGGAGCAACTCAATCTCTCGTTATAAAAAATAATAATAATAATAACAAAAACTTTTTTAATAGAAATTTAAATTAATTAATTATTATTAAATACTAGTAGTGAGACTCCTAGAAGTAGCCAAACTAAATATCCCCCACAAGTTAAGAGGAGTCAATAAAAGTCACTGTCTTTCTCTCTGTCTATCTCAATAAAAGACCCCTAGCTTTGCATTGCCAACTGGCACTTTTATTCTACTCATTTATATCCAAAATTGCCAAAAAAAAAATACCATATCACATAAATAATTTTACTATTATTTATGCTATTAGTCTTTATATTTTATTTATTATGTTAATTTAGTCTCTAAGTATTTTATTATATCAATTCAGTTCTCATACAAAAGGAGTTGTTTGAATAAATTAAACATTTTTTTATTTAAATGGTAGTAATAGTTAGCATTTGGACGACCTCCTGGGAAGTCTTCATGTTGTATCCCTTAGATTGGAGGTTCTTACAAACAGCCTTCCTTCAGGATCCTTAAGAGGGAAGGCTGCGTACATCCGACCCTACTTTTTGTAGCTAGCATTTGAAAGCATGTTCACACTATGTAAATGTTAATCCCCAAAGCTATGCTTGTTGCTCAAGATTTTCACCAGCGTGAAGGCTTAGAGTACTTCGAGATATTTTAGCTCAACTGCCCAATTGTCGAACAAATGATTGTTTGTTTGTTGTATCTTTATTTGCTGCAAACTCATGGTCCATACGTTAACTTGGTATTAAAAATGCTACTTTCGATGGTTTACCTGATTAATGAAGTCTACACGTAACAATCTTGGTGTTTTGTCCGTCCTCAATTTTCAATCACGTATGTCAACTTCATAGAGCATTGTATGGCCATAAACAGGCACATTCGAGTATGATTTCATAGATTTAGTTCGATTTTATATAGTGATAAGGTTGACCCTTCCCTATTCATACATTGGTTTTCGATTGCGATAATCTGCCTTCTTGTTTATGTTGATGGATTTATCCTATAGGAGACTTTAATCGCACTCTCTTGCGCATGTTCATCTAGACTCTACCTAAATAGTTGGCCATGATAGATCAGAAAAAAAATAGTTCGTTATGAAATACCTGGGCCCATTATACGACTTCTTTGACATTGAAGCCAAACACACTGAAAAATGTATCTTTGGCACATGCAAAAATACACTCTCAATCGTTCCATAAAGTATGGCATGCTTGAAGCATACACCTATTTAACTCCAATCAGAGCTCGGCTCAAGTATCTCTCATTGTGGGATATCTACTTGCTAATCCTACCGAGTATCAAAGTGTAGTAGGAGCCGTCTAGTATTTTACAATGACCCGTCCCGGTACTTATTATGATGTTACTATGCTTTCTATTTTATACATGCCTCCCGATCCTCTTATTGGCAAACGATGAAGCGTATCCTTTGCCTACTTGAAGCACATTCCTAGTCATAGCCTAACCATCACACCTAGCTTCTACACTACCACCATTGCATTCATTGATGCTTATCGGGGTGGTTATCCTGACACCAAACACTCCACTATTAGGTATATTGTATTAGGATAATATTTTATTAATAACTAAGGCTCCGTTTGTTTTGACGGAAAGTAGAATCTAGGAATTGATTTTTCTTCGGAAAAGGTTTTCCAAGGTAAATTCCGAGTGGTGTTTTCCGTTGTTTGTTTCAAAGGAAAAATTAATTCCCCATTGTGATGTCTTTGTGTATGTTTTACAAAAATATTTTCACCAATCATTTTATATCTTTTTCTAAGATAACATAAGTAATAATACAACATATACGAAGTAACAAAATAAAATATTACATAAATAATTTCCTTCGATAATATTATATAACAATTCAACTTGATTAGAGTTGTTCTTTGCAGCAATAATAAAGTAGTATCCAAGCTGCTTTTAATTATTTAGTCTAATTCTTGTCCGTTGTTGATGTTAAATGTTTATAGTACAGTCTGATTTATTTTGATTCGATCGCGATTTGCGTGATGATAACCGCCAAGATTTCTGAGTCACTTAGAATCATGACTTCCCCTATTTTAAAAGGGAAGTCAATTTTCCTCATTTAAGGGAAAATGTTTTCCTTTCTTAAGCTAAAGATGCGCCAAACAAAGGAAAAGGAAAAAACCACTTTCGAGACTATAATTTTTTCCCGAAACAAACGGAGCCTTAATCTCATCTAATCCCATCATATACTTATATCTTATCATATCTTATATTGTCTATCCTATCCTATCTAGACCAGGGACAATACTGAAAGCGTGTTGTATTGTCTCTATTTTAAGTACACTTGTTAGCAACTCTATTTTCAATATGCCTTCCATTGTTTTTCTGATTTTATGACATGTACATACTCACGTTAAACTATTACCACAATAAAAAGAGTGAATAATTTGAGTTAACTGATGTAGGATGAGTAACAAAATAGTTTCTAGGGCAGCTGGATCGCCAAAAATCTAAACGGGTGGGTCGGAAGTCTTAATTTGTGCGGGCAACTTCAAACGGTTATAACTTTTAATCCGTGAGGAGTTATAAGGACTGTAATATCTCAAAACGAAGTTATCAGGCCGAGCTATGCAACCCCAGTAGCTTCGCCACTGACCTTGCCTATTTTCTCCAAATTTGGCCTGTAAACATGTTTTCAAGTCACTTTTACGCTTTCTGCATAGTTTAAGGGCATTTTTGTAATTTCGAATTTTGGGGTATTTTTGCAATTTTGTGCTTTAGGGTTTTCTTTGTTTTGCCTATAAATAGTTGTTAAATACAGTTGTAATTCTCATTCTCTAATTTTACTTAAATACAAACTTTAGTTTTTCTCTGTCTTTCTCTTTTTTTTGGTGGAATCTAAGTTTATCTTTGATTTTGACATATTCGATCGATTTTACATTTTCGTTCCGCATCATTAATTTACTTGCTACCTCAATTATTAAAGTAAGACTTGTTATTCAAACTTACCTTTTAACCCCTAAAATTTCAGAACCGACCCAGTTGACCCTATCCCGAAGACTTACTCTATATTTTGAATAAAATTCCCCTCAAACCCAACCCCACTCCTTCACTCCAATTCTTTCCACTTATATAGCACAACAATAACAATAACACCAACTCTCATCTCTCCCTCATACACACACACTCTCAACAATCAATCAACCAAAAAAAAAAAGAGAGGAAAAAAAAAAATTTGAAATGTCAGGTTCAGAATGGAGTAGTGAGTGTGAATCTGGGTGGACACTTTACTTAGATGAATCCTCCCTCTCCTCATTTCATTACCGAGCTGGTATGTGATATTCACATATAAGTTTGACATTCATTGACATTACGTACAGTGCCTGGCTGAGTTTATACGTTAGTTTTGTTGCTAGACTCACGTGTAAAGTGCTTAACAGGTACAAGAAACAATGTGGGTCGAAACCAAGAACAAGATTACGACGACAAAGAAGAAGAAGAACAGGACATGTCAATGGTGTCAGATGCATCGTCGGGGCCGCCACGAGCGAAGCAAGAAGAAGGGTATAATCGTAATTATAACGAAAACGAGGGCGAGATTTGTAAGAAGAAGAAGAACAACGGGAACGAGAAGAAGAGCAAGAAGAAGAGTTCTTGTAATCTTGATGACACTGCTAGCTCCCCTGCTTTCAGTTATTCCCAGGCATGCCCCCTCTTTTTTATTTTATTTTTCCCAATATTTTCTACTCCGTCAAATTTTATGGTTATTATTCGTTATAAATCACATAATTAATCTAACAATAATAACCTATTTTTATTTTATGAATATTTTATTCTGCTTTTCCACTTCTAGGAAAAAAACATTACGTTTTCTATTTATGGTTTTTCTTTTATCTATATTTTTGTTAGCAAACACGTTAAAAAGAAAAAAAAAAAAAAAACGATTTTGGGTAAAAAAATATATCTTTTTAGCTCGAAAAATATTTGACCAAACATGCACTTATTGTATAATGTAATGGTGTATTTTATGAAAATATATCCAATAAATCAAAAACCACAACAACAACAACAGTTCCAGTGTCACGAAAGCTCCTGCAAAAGCAGGGTCGGGGGGGATGTACGCAGCCTTTCCCCTTTAGGGTACTACCTTGAAAAGAGGCTGTTTTCAAGGATCCCTAACTTAAAAAGCGTATCGTCATAAAAATAGATGGCCACGATAAATCAAAAACCAATTTACTATTATTTTGTTACTATAAGATAAAAAGTATTATCATCAGATAAATAATATAATTTATAGTTAATAATAATCGTAAAATTTTAAAATGTTGATTTATGTTAACATTTTTTTACCAGCATGAAATGTAGAACCCCTTGTGTTCAAAAAAAAATAAATAAATAAAATGTAGGACCCCTTAAATTTAAATACGTTGATTTATTTATTTATTTATATATAATTTTTTTTGACACTATATTTATTTATATATTAATGGTGATAATAAAATTGCAGGTGTATGTGAGTACATCAAATAATCAAGCGCTGGATTACACACAGGACTTGTCAGATACACATTATAAGGTACATTCTCTAATTTTAATCTATAGTTATTTGTATAAAGGTTTGTGTACTTTTTTATAAGATTAATTTAATTTTTATATTTTTAATTATGTTAATTTAATTCTTAAATAATTTAAAATGTGTTAATTTAGTCCTTTAGTCAAATTTAAGTAACGTTAATGATGTAGTCTTGACCGATAAATTATGTTAGATACAAGTAACTTATTATAAATTCGTCTGTTTACTCAATTTAATCCAATTTATGGCCGAACCATTAAAAATTTTATTAAAAACTTAACATAAAATTTTTTCTAAAGATTAAATTGACACATTTTAAGTTGTACTAGAATTAAATTATTACTATTAAAAGTATAAAGATTAAATTGACACAATGGACAAAGTATAGGAGCATTTGGCATAAATAACTCTTTAATTTATTTCTGTCAAAGAATATATCTTCTCACGTAAATGTCTATTGAGCTTGAAGCATGGATATATTCACAAGTCTAGCTATTACCTTATACTTAAATTATATTAATTTTTTAATTTTTTGTGTTTATTTTTTTTGTTTTTTGGCAGGGGAATGCTGCAATGAATGAAAACATGGGATTTTGGCAATCAAGAAATTCTAAGAAGCTTGATTCAGCTGAACCCAGTAAGCCTTTTTTATTCTTTATCATATTATGAAGCTCGAGATATCTAACTATATATATTTAAGTGTTTGAAAGTCGAGTTAAGATCAAAATTGATGATACTGATAAAAAATTTCCAAAGAAAAATGTTCAGAGTAAGACTTCTACGTGTGAGTTAAAATGTGAATCCCACGTAAAGATGTAAGAGTAAAGAGATCAACTTATAAGATTATTGGGTTACTCCACTGATTGCCAATTGGATTTAGTATTAGCGCGTAAAACTAATCTTAGGCCTTTAGCTATTAGCTTAAACTTTGGGGAAAGTTGATTCATTGACCCAGTATCAGAGCCTTATTAACCAAGAAGTCACGAGTTCGAATCCAAACAAGCTCCACTTTCAATGTGATTATAATTTAAGCACAAGGTGTGGGGAGTCTAAATGCAATATCCACAACTCAAGCCCAATGACATTTGCATGAGGGGGCACATTATTATAACACCAATCTTAGGCCTTGAACCATCAGTTTAAGCTTTTGAAAAAGTTGAGTGCTGGATATTTAGGATGGAAACCCACTTGGGCTTACATATGAACCTCGTATGTTACAAAATTGTGGGTCGGGCCTAAAAGCCCGGAAAGATTTAACATATGATATCAGAGTGTGTTAATAATCCCGGTCTCTTATTTGTTGCATTGTGTCCTCATAAAGAATTCATAAACAAATTTAACATATTGTATCAGAGTGTGTTAATAATCCCGATCTCTTGTTCGTTGCATTGTATCCTCGTAAAGAATTCACAGACATTCCTTACAAAACATATGAAATTCACAGACATTGGATACCCATCCGACACAATTTATGAGATTGCCTGTACTTATACATTAAGATTATTTATAAATAGTGCGTCTAATATTATTGTTACAGTGGATTCACATAACATTAACCTTATTTTCTTTCTTTTTTTTTTTTATGGGCAGGTAGGTTGAGAGGACGAAGGTGATGATAGTTTCAGCTCCCGATGAAGAAATGCGGATACAACAAGAACAATCCACTGCTTCAAAAAAGCTCCTGTCAAGACAGAATTTGGAAAGGATAAGTTGTACGCAGCCTTAGCTTTACAGGGTGCTAGAGCCTATTTTCAAAGGGCCCCGACCCTCGGAGAAGGAATGTGAATGTTAAAAAAAAAAAAGAAGAAAAATTTATTATTATTATTTTTTTGATTCTGGATAGAGTTGTGTTAAATTTGATCCTGTCAATGCCATGGGAAACAACCTCAAACCAAAGATATTCATTTTTGAAAAAATAAAAATAAAAAATAAAAAATAAAAATAAAAATTTAGTTTCTGCAAATGGAGCACCCCCCATGCCTTTCTTTCCAGCGCAAAAGTGTGCTTTCTCAGATCTCCAGAAGCTTATAAAGTTTTTAAATTAAAAAAAAATTGTATTATTTAAGTATTTATTACTTAAATATTATAATATTTTAATATATATAGTGAGGTATTCTAAAGTCTGAATCTTTTATTATCTAAGTTCCTTATGTCAGAATTTGATTAATTTTTGTAACAATATCACCAAATTTTTAGTGTTTTCTCTTAGGAAAACACAGTATGGGGAAAAGAAAAGGATTTTAAATAGGCATTATGCTATCGTTATTGAAATTTTTATTGACTTATATAAGCAACTGGAATAAATATCAAACTAATACTGCCTTTTTTCGGTATTAAAGGAGTCAAAATAATAAAGAAGAAAAAACAGGTTACGTCGTAGTAGTACATGGCAACACTGAACCACAATATAGGGATGTCTAGCGGTTCTTATTCAAGCCTTTGTGGGGTATTGAGAAAATTGTTTGTTATATTCTTTTTGATGAAGGCACAGGAAGATATATCAGATTCAACCATTATTCAAGAGAAGCGAATATTAATATTGATGCTGATTTTGTGGTCCAATTGTCCTTGATGTCTAACTTAGATCTGGACTTTGTTGTGTGTGCTGATGCGTTAGAAAGAGTGATCCCTGCGGGGCTCTCTAACGTTTGCCCCTTTTTCTTAAAACAAACCTTATTTGTTTCCTTTTGAAATTTTCGCCTATTATAGTTTTATGACATTCGGTATCTTATTTCTTCGACCCGGGATGACTTTCATGCAAGAGTGAAAAAGAAAATCAACACCCAATATGACCGGAGACAGTTTGATTTGACAAGTATATATTCACACTACAAAAAAAATAAAAATAAAACATATCGTGACTTTAGATTTTAATTTTTGTTATGCCTAAAAGCGTATTTAGCCATCCTAGCGACATTTTTAACAATTTTGCAGTTGGCTGTGTAACAAATGCTATAGATACGCTTAAAAGGGACTCAATACCTCATTCTTTCTAAATTGTTTTTGAATCTTTGACACTTATTTGAAAGTGTCGCTAGCTTGGTGTCCCAATAGTTTGATTTTGATGTAGTATCAACACATAACAACAAATATTAGTAATAGAGAGATTGCCATTAGCTTAAGTTTTAAGGACAGTTGGTTTCTTAACATGGTATCAGAGCTTTGTTGACCAAGAGGTCAGTAGTTCGAATCCCAACAGCCTCCACTTTAATATTAACATTAATTTCAGTACAATGCATGAGATGGGTTTGTGTAATATTCACGCTTTAAGGCCAATAACATTTGCGTGATGAGGCATGCTAGAGTATAAAAGTAAGTCTGAGCTTTTACCAATTAGCTTAAACTTTTGGGGAAGTTATTTTCTTGACATTTTGGAAGAGTCGGTTCCTTCACAATTGAGATGATATATGACCATATGAACCTCAAGGCTTGACATTCAAACCTAGTAACCCGAATTCATTATGGTAATATAAGTTTAGCAGAATATATAAAGTGGACGAATACATAATTGAAAACCGGCCACTTAACTCGTGGACCTTTTTTTTGTTATTAAAGGAGCCAAAATGACGAAGGACAAAAAAAAAACAAATTACATTATAATAGTACATGAAAAAGTTGACCCACAACATAGGAGCGACTTTAGCAATTCTTATTTGTTTCTTTCAAAATTTTCTTCTATTTCAATTATGTGACACTAAATATCTCATTTCTTTGACTCGGGTCATTTTCCGCCCAATTGTCAATACAAAGAAAATCAACACTCAATATCACAATAGATAATTTGATTTGACACGCAAAACTAAGACTAGAGAGATTGCTCGACAATCACAGCTATTACTTTTGAAAACAAAGAAAATCATCACTTAATATTACAATAGCTAATTTGATTTGACAGGCAAAATTCAACCCATGAAAACAAAACAAAGACTAGAGAGATTGCTCGATAATCACAGCTATAACTTTTCAAAAAGTCGCTTATAATTCACGTACTATAAAATTCTGTTGACCTAAAGGCTTGAAATTCAAAACCTAGTAACCAAATTCATTATGGTAAATATAATTTTAGCATAATATTGATGTGGAGATACATAGTAAAAGCAGTCACAATGATACAGAAGAAAAAATAAATTGCATCGTCCAAAAAGTTGACCCACAGCACAACATGGGAGCGACTTTAACAATTTTTATTTCTTTCCGTCCAAATTTTATGACAATAAGTATCTTATTTCTTTGACCCGGTACATTTCCCATGCAAGTGCCAAAAGAAAGAAAATCAATGCTTGAGTAACACGTAACAACAAAACCATGACTAGAGAGATTGCTCGACAATCACAGCTTTAACTTTTCAAAGAGTCGATTGCAATTTACATAATACAAGACCCTGTTAACCCAAAAGGCTTGAAATTCAAAACCCAGTAACCATATTCGTTGTAGTAATATAATTTCAGCATAATTTATGAAGTGGACAGGTATATACTTAAAAAAAGGCCCGCTTAACTTAAGAACATTTTTTTGGTACTAAAGGAGCCAAAATGATAAAGAAGAAAAAACAAATTATATCATAATTGTACATGGAAAAGCTGACCCACAACATGGGAGCGACTTTAACGTTTCTTATTTGTTTCCTTTAATTTTATGACACCAATATCTCATTTCTTTGACCCGGTACGCCTTCCGCCCTAGCGTCAAAAGAAAGAAAATCAGGACTTGAATGAAATGAAGCAATATGATTTGACAAGTAGATATTCAACACATAAATTTGTACAATATATCATAATACAGTGAACTATATAATTATATTTATAGCATTTTATTTGTTAGGATAGAAGTGTGGCCTAACAATTGTCATAAATTTTTTAATTTTAGCAGTGTAATAACTGCCATTGTGAAGTTTTATGTGATATTTTTTTACTTTTAATAGCATTTAATGCACTTGCTATAATGGTCTGACATGCTTTCTATATTGTAATTGGATATCCTTTGTTCAAATCCCATTTTATGCAACTTTTCTATTCTTTTACTGTGTCCTTTTTCTAATATTGCCGACCTCCATTATTAATAATATTTTTACATGTTTCAATATCATTATTTTTAGGAAGATAGTTTTTTCCATTGTGTATGACTTTAGCATATCAAAAATGTAGGTGCGACAAAAATGAGAAAACACATTGTAGTACTTTTTTTTTTTAATATGTGTATTGCCATTTTCGCTACTATTTAAAATTAATAACATAGTACGACCAACATCCAAAAAAAAAAAAAAAAAAAAGAGGAGGAGTATGGTATTTTATTTGTAAATTTTGATGATTTAGTGTGTTAAAGAGAGGGGGGGGGGGGGGGGGGGGGGGGGAAGCATGATATTTGATTTGATATGATAGAACTATGGCCTAAGAATTGTAAAGGAAAGGAAAGGAACATACCCAGTTCTTCAAGGGCTCCCGCCTAGGCAGGGTCTGGGGGGGCGTACGTACGCAGCCTTCCCCCTTCAGGGTGTTAACCTCAAGAGATGCTATTTCCCAGTACCCCCAACCTGAGGGTGAGGACTTCCCAGGAGGTCATCCATCTTGTTACTACTCTCGTCCAAGCATGCTTAACTTCTGAGTTCTAATGAGATCCGGTAATGGCGTGTTAGTACCCTCTTTGGTGGACTAAGAATTGTGATAAGTTTTATATTTAATTTTATAATTGTCAATATTTGTAAAAGATGAGAAAACACATTACAGTCACTATTTTTAAAAAAATTAAACTGTGTAATTTTTAAGTATTGCTTGGTAGTGCATTTTTTTATTTTTCAATTTTTATATGTCATGCATTATTTAATGATAGAAGTATGACTTTGATGGCTTGGGGTGTCCAAAAAAATAAAAGGAAGGAGTACGGCATTTCATTTGTAAATGTTCATGGCTTAGTGTGTTTCACAAAAAATAAAAATAAATAAATAAATAAAGATGTAAGGAATTTGATTTGATATGATAGAAGTATGGCCTAAGAATTATCATAAATTTTATAATTTTCAATATTTACATGTAATACATTATTTTATGATTGAAGTATTGCGTTGATTTTGTTATAATTAATAAATACATAAATTTGTACAATATTTCACACTACAGTAAACTACATAATTGTATTTATAGCATTTGATTTGTTAGGATACAAGTATGGCCTAACAATTGTCATAATTTTTTTAATTTCAATAGTGTAATAACTACTTTTGTGAAGTTTTAAATGATATTTTATTACTTTTAATAGCATTTAATGTACTTGCAATAATGGTCTCACATGCTATCTATAATACGCTTGGGTATCTTTTGTTCAATTCCCATTTACTGCAACCTTTTCATTCTTTTATTGTGTGCTTTTTCTAACATTGCCGACCTCCAATATTAATAATATCTTTACATGTTTAAATATCATTATTAAATTTTATAAATGATGCTCAATGTATGTAATTAACACTATAGTGAACTACGAAAGAAACAATATTTTAGTACAATTAAAGGACGACTTTCCTATTGACTGACTTCATTATCGTTAAATTCCATATGTGGTGTTCAATGTATGTAATTCACACTATTGTAAATTACGAATGAAACAATATTTCATTACAGTTAAATGATGAGTTCTCTCTTAATGTGGAACAAAATAAATTACATAATATGTCATATATCATAATTACTAATTATATATATATATATATATATATATATATATATATATATATATTATGGGAGTTTAAGTCTTAAATGCACTTTCTACTTAATACAGTGTGAATTTTGTTTAAATTTTTATTTCTTTGGATCAATGCAAATTTTCATCGGTTAACAAAATATGTACAACGTATATACTACCCGTGCATCGCACGGGAAAAAAAAAACTATATCAATAATAGAGAGATTGCTCAACAAATCACGACAATAACTTTTCGAAGAGTCGGTTCCTTAACAATCGACAAGATACCGACCCAGTTGACCTAAAGACTTCAAATTCAAAACCCAGTAACCCAAATTCATTACAGTAATATATTTCAGCATAATACATAAAACGGGCAGATACATAAACTAAAAAGAGCCCCTTTAAACTCAAAAGATAATCCTTTTATTGTCAAACTTTGATCATGTTGCACTTCTTCAGTTGCTTCATATGTTGATTAATTTCTCTGTACTGTCTATTTCTTTATCTGTATATGATCTTCTGTATACTGTACCGAGACCAGCATCCTCATATTTTTTATAAAAAAGAGAGCCTTAACATGAAAATGAGTGGTCCAGTGAAGGGCAAGGTGGCTAGACTATAAATCATAAATAAGTGGGGGAGAAAAACAACTCAGAGCAAGCCCCAATTTGCAAATATGAGTGACCCTACTTCTCTTTTTCTACTTTTGTATGTTCTCATTGGAGTTGTATGCTCTTTACTTTGAATAAATAATGTATGGTCATTGTTGTCATGATTGGTGGAATGAGATTCTGTCGTGTCTGTTTGTACTCGATTGTAATGTCTGATTTAATGGGAATTTAATCTCGCTCTTAAGCTTCTTAATGTTCAAAAAAAAAAAAAAAATTCTTTGAGTAAATACTGGGTTGATCATTGTTGTCATGGTTGGTGGAATGCGATTTCGCCACGTCTGTAATATTGTAATGTATGATTTTATAATCTCGCCCTCAGGCTTTTTAGTGTTCAAAAAGAAACATTTTGAGAAAATGTTCAGCTTCTTGGCCATTCTTGTATTATTTTTCCTTCTGTTTTTATAATTATGAGGAAGTTGGCCTCAGAGATCACACCAGATAATCGTCCAGAGATACAGGAGTTAAGAAAGAAAGAAAGGGTGCCCGTGAAGGGGGAGAGGAAAAAATGGGCAAAAAGATCAAAGCGCCTCATCTAGGTGCCCGACATGGTCAAAAATGGTCTAAAATCAAGTAGTTTTAACTGTGGTTCGCAACTGGAGCCGCAATCTAAGATGGCGGTTGTGAAGACCGAGGAGAAAACTTATGAGATATCTATCAGTAGCTCATCTAGCATTCTCTTTACCTTCTAAAAAGACATGTACTTTAAATACTAATTTTGTTACGATAGTCATATTTTACTTCCTCCCACGTCCTCCACAGCATACATAATTGGTACTGATGGTTGAATTTATACATTACTACAATCAGGTTGGCATAGATTGACATATTAGGAGTTGGATCTCTGCCATTTTGGACCACCTTATTCTGAATGATGTCTACACCATGTCTTATTTCAAAGCTATTTGGATAACACTTCGGAAGTGTTAGTTCACAGGGAGTCGTCACTGCGTCTAACGATCTACTTGAAATACAAAACCCAAAAAATCTTCAAAATTCTCAACCCAAAAAGCTAGTGACGATCCCTAGATTTTAGGTCTTCAAAACAAATTTGTTCGAGGGACCATTTTTGGTTACAGAGGTGCCCAGATTAACTTAAATACAACCTCAATAATCAACTTCATATTATTATATTCATGCATAAATTGTTATTTATCAAATTATAATTAGTTACAATATAAATATATCTCAAAAGGATTTTTGACAAAACGAGACATAAGATATCTGCTTTTGTTGCTCGGGATCTTGACCTAGTGCATAAAGGCGAGGCCAATAGAGTATATGAACCAATCAAGAAAGTTGTTACAATAATTGTACATTATTTTGTCCTTCTATCCTCATTGTTTTCTTTTCTTTTATGATTCCAAATATATCAATGTTACATGCCAAAGGAGGTTCCATCCTAAAATCAATTGGCAATGGGTGGAGCAGCTCCCCCTAGTGTATAAATTTATATTTTTTTGGTGATCCCACCAATGTGGGATACCTTTGGGCTATAATAATTAAACAAATTGTACATTAGTCGTAAAAAAATTTAAAAAAATTCTACCAATAAATATACGACAAGTTGAAAGAACCATAACCCAATGCCTCAAAGATGCTCCTGTCAAGACTGGATCTGAGGAGGTAAGATCCACGCAGACTTACCCTTGCAGGGTATTACCTTGTAGAGAGGCTATAGTATTTGATTGTTCATAATAAATATTAGATAGTCAAATATTCAGTAATTTATTTAAATAGTATACATATATCACAAGGATAAGTATATCATAATACACTCCCTTAATCTGAACTGGGGGGGGGGGGGGGGGGGGGGGGGAGGTGACCAACGTGCAGATTGGCTTTGTGGTAGCGGAAGCGATCAGTAGCCAACCCTTTCGTGAAGATATCAGCAACCTGTTTGATGGTAGGCGTGTATCGAACCTGGATATTACCCTTGACCACCTTCTCTCGTACGTAGTGGAAATCAAAATCAACATGTTTACTGCGATCATTGGAGATGGGAT
The DNA here is from genome assembly GCA_018398585.1 of Simmondsia chinensis. Lineage (NCBI taxonomy): Eukaryota > Viridiplantae > Streptophyta > Magnoliopsida > Caryophyllales > Simmondsiaceae > Simmondsia > Simmondsia chinensis. The sequence goes on from JAGTTD010000007.1 coordinate 37,183,088, forward strand.
TCGCAGCTAGGTATGTAGCAGACACATTGTCGCAGTAGACAATAATGGGACCAGCATGGCGTAAACCAAGGTCTCGCATAAGATAGCGGATTCAGTCACACTCAGCCACAAGCTTGGCCACAGCTCGATACTCGGATTCATTGGTAGACTTAACAACCGTGGGTTGCTTTTTGACACGCCAGGAGATGAGATTCGGTCCAAGAAATAAGGAAAATCCAGTGGTAGATCGATGAGTGTCAGGACACCCCCCCAGTCAGCATCGGCATAGGTAGTGACTGAGGTACAAGAGCCAGGGGTGATGATGAGGCCATGATCAGGAGTGAGCTTGAGGTATCATAGAATGCGTTTCACCATTTGCCAATGGAAAGTCATCGAAGCATGCATGAATTGGGACACACAGTTGACCGCATAACGTAAGTCTGGCCGAGTCATAGTGAGATACCGGAGTGCACCCGCAGCACTGCGAAACACGGTGGGATCATCCAGCAGAGCGCCGTCCGCCGCAGAAGGTTGGACCCGCAGGAATGGGAGTCTTAACAGGTTTGGCTTCAAGCATGTCATGTTTGCATAAGAGGTCTAGGGTGTATTTATGTTGAGAGAGGAACATGCCATGTTGGGAGCGTTGGGCTTCAATACCCAAAAAGTAGTGAAGCGGTCCGAGGTCCTTCATGGCAAACTGGGTTGACAAAGAGGTGATGAGTTTGGTAAGGCGATCCGGGGTTGATCCAGTCAGAATGATGTCATCGACATGCAGTAGAAGACATACAATGCTGGAGGGGGAACGGTGAATAAAAAGGGAGGGATCTGCCTTACTACAATAAAACTCAAGACTGTAGAGGAATGAACTAAACCTGTGAAACCAAGCCCGAGGTGCCTGTTTCAGGTCATATAAAGCCTTTCGCAGGCGGCATACATGTGTTGGAAATTTTGGATGTACAAAACCAGGGGGTTGACCCATGTATACCTCTTCCTTGAGAAAACGGTGTAAAAAAGCATTTTTGACATCAAGTTGGCGAATGGACCAGGAGTTGGTGGCAGCAAGAGCAAAAATAAACCGAATGGTAGATGGTTTGACAACCGGACTAAACATTTCAAAATAATCAAGACCCTCACGCTGGTGGAAGCCTTGTGCAATAAGGCGAGCCTTGAAGCGATCGACAGAACCATCTGGTTTATACTTGACTTTATACTTCCAGGTGCTCCCGACAACGTTTTGAGAAGGTGAAGGAGGGACAAGGTCCCATGTTAGGTTAAGAAGAAGTGCATTAAATTCCTTAGCCATAGCCTCTTGCCATTGAAAGTTTTCAGAAGCTTGAGAAAAACACGTGCGTTCCTGGACTGCTACAATTTAATTGAGGGAGAGGATGTGCTTAGACTTACGAATGCCGTCTTTGAGACTGGTATGCATAGGGTGACCGCAATGTGGGTGTGGGGAGACCACGGGACCCGGGGCCGAGGAACCCGGGTCATTGGAGCTGGGAGAGTTAGGGCGGCGGAGGGGAGGAGGAATTTGGGGTTGCAGCCATGAGAGCCACCACGGGAATATCGCACTATGCTGTCTCGGAGAACCACCACGAGGAGAGGGGGGAGCCGCCGGGAGAGGTGTGGGCGCCGCTGCAGGGGTGGCGGCACTAGGGTTAGGTTTGACGGCAGAGGGAGAGAAGGTGACGAGATGGGAATTAGATTTTTCCCTTTTTTATATTAGGTATGCTCTAATATCATGTGAAAGAATAGTTTAGAGAAGTATACCCAATAGGGTTGCTGAGGCACGTATATATAATAATAATAGAGTTGAGTAATTACAAGAGTGCCTTTGGAGCAAAGATAAGTATACATATATCACAAGGATAAGTATATCATAATAAATACAATGATAAGAAAAAGGATCAATACTAATGCCAAGGCATATAAAAAGGTGCATTATAGGCAATAAAAATTAGAATAAACAAAATGTTGATTAAGGATATGAATATTACCGAGGGTGATACATATACTCGTGCCACATCATCACTTGCTCGTGCTACGTCATTACCGCCACGCCATCAGCCGTAGGGGACACCTCATCTCTACACTGTAATATAAATAAGTGGGTAGTTAGAAATATTATGATTGTGTATGAGTGACGTGTGTGTTGATTTCTATCTTCCCCCCAAATTCTCTCTAATCGTCTCCCCTTTCTTCTCGATTTCTCCCCCCTTCTCATACTTGTAATTACTATGCTTGATATATCAATACAAATATGTGGTAACAATCTAGCTATCCCGTAGTTATTAGTAGTGATTGTGTGGTTGGATTGCGTGATTATGTTAGATCTTGTATGGATTGAATCGGGTTTGTATCATTAAACACACACCAAAAAAAAAAAAAAAAATAAAGATTAAAATAGTTAAAGGCAGATCATAAAAGGAAAAAAAATTAGTTAGAGGCTATGCGTTTAAAAGGGAATGGACAAATGTGATGCGTAGGATCGGACATAATTTTAAGCAACTATTTAGTCCTTAAATTTTAGAAATTGTGGTTTCTGTTAAATTTTACTAGACTAATAAACCCGACCCATAAATTTGGCACACATGAAATTCATATATAAGTCCAAGTGGGGTAATTCACTATATTTATATATTGGCCTCTTCTTTCCTATAACTCTTATGTGGAACTCATATTTGACCCACATGTGGAACTTTTAATATTTTTAAAGTATCAATTGTTAACATTAATAAGTTTTTATGATTATATTTTTAATAATTGATGTATTAATATTGTGTTGTTAAAACAAAGGGTTATTAATGCCAAAATTTCCTATACTTTATATATTATGTTAATTTAGTCATTGTACTTTTAATTGTATCAATTTAATCCCTGTACATTTTACAATGTGTCAATTTGGTCCTTAGAAAAAATTACTGTTAAGTTTTTGATGATAATTTTAGTGGTTCGGCCACGAGTTGGGTTAAATTGAGTAAATTAATGAATTTATAATAAGTTACTTGCATCTAACATAATTTGGCCTTCAAAATTACTTCATTCACTTAACTTAAATTTGACCAAATGACTAAATTGACACATTTTGAATTATTTAGGGCTAAATTAAAATAATTAAAAGTATAAATATTTAATTGACATAATAAGCAAAATACAAGAACCTATGATATAAATAATCCTAAAAAATATTTATTACATATAAAGGGTCCCATTTAAAATATTTGCTATAGGGTGGGTAACTTTATTGCTTGACAGTTGGATTGTAATGTACAATAATGATTATTCAATTAAACGACTATCAATCATACTTTTGAATTGCGTGGATTTTTAAATCGTATTTTATATTAATATCAAACTAGTTAAATCGTATTAAGATTAAGAATATATCTTAAGTAATAGTAATTTTTGATTGATTATTAAGTAAGAAATTTGATTTTTCTCTCTTAACCACTTTTTTTAATATCCGGTGTAAAATATCGATTAATAATTACAAAAAAGATAAATATATATCTTCTATATCTTGGCTAGTATTGTTATTTATTTGTTAGAATATAAAGTCAATATTGGGTCTTCATCCATCAACTTAAACTTTTAAGACAGATGGTTCCTTGACATAGTATCAGAGCCTTGTGATAAAAAAAGTTACGAGTTTGAATCTCAACAATCCCCACTTTAATATTAAAATAATTTAAGCACAAGGTACGAGGTGCGCTTATACAGAATCCACGCTTTAAGCCCAAACGGGCATTTGAGTGAGGGGGCCTGTTAGAATATTAATGCAATATTGGACCCTTCACCTATTAGCTTAACTTTTGGGATAGATGGTTTCTTGACATTATTTGTAATCTTTGATTTTTAAAGTCTTAACATTCACTACCGCTTAAGTTTTGTATGTATTAATAATTAAGCACACTCTTCGATAGAACGCAATATCTGAAACTTGAAAGATACAGAATTACTCATGACAAATATTGACATTGTATTGTATTGAATTCTGACATTGAAGTTTGAAGCCTTGATTATCTTGTGTGTTCGAGGAGAAAGAAATGTACTGTTTTGAAGCATTTTCCAACAAAAAGGAAACTTTTTCGATTCATGTTAAAAAGTCCCATGTTATCACCTTCTTCAAATAAACAATAAACTAGCTCATATGTCAATATCAGAATGGGTGACCTCTTAGGAAGTCCTCACCCTCAGGTTGAGGGCACTCGGAAACAGCTTCTCTTAAGGGGTAATACCTTGAAGGGGGAAGGCTGCGTACATTCATCCCCCAGACCCTGCTTAGGCGGGGACCCTTGGGCACTGGGTATGTTGTTGCTTATTATCTTCTCCAAATCATCTGGCTTCTGCGCGACATCTTTTTTTTTCATGGACGATTTTCTCTTTTCAGATTTCCGACATTATTACTACATACAAAATTAAGATACCAAAAAAAATAAGCTAAAATGTTTAGATGTCCTTTTATTATTATTGCCATAGATTCTAAGGTATTAAGCGTGCTTGAGTGAGAGTAGTATTAAGATGAGTGACCTTTTGGGAAGTCCATGTACACCCCTCAGGTTGGGGGTTTTCAGAAGCAGTTTCTCTTCATGGTAGCATCCTGAAGGTGGAAGGTTGCGTACATCTACCTCATTCCAGATCCTGCTTAGGCGAGAACTCTTGAAATACTAAAAATGTTGTTGCTACCATAGATTTCATGGTATTAAAAATAAATAATTATATTTTTTTAGTGAAAGAAAATGAGTGAAATGACTAATTAAATGAAATGCACGTGCAATAGTTGCACTGTTAGATATTGTCGTCATTAATATTCCCCACCTACCGAGTAATTATTTGTGGAGCAAAAATTATTTATAATATAATAATGTAACATATAAATAATAAAAGTTATAAAATTATATTAAAATTATAAATTTATTCTGACAATAATAATTTACATTGATAATAATATCATTCTTTATCAACGGTCACTTCTAAAAGTCATATTATTAGTTTACTTTAGTTGTATGTCATTATTTATAATTATTCTAATTATATATAATTGGAAAATGATTATCCGTTTGGAGAAAATATAAACAAATTTAGCATTAAAAATCGACATAATATATGGTATTATAATACAAACGTGTGCATAAACTAATTTATTTTGAACTCCTAAAATCTCTAAAACAACCCTAATTTGTAGAAGAATAGATAAAAAAAAACCTGAGAAATATACAATGACCAAATCATATAAACAAAAATAAAGGGTAATATTATTGTCAGCGCATAATTATTAACGTCTAAAATCATAATTTTTAAGATAATTTTATAATTTTTATTATTTATAAATTATATTATTATTTTATTAATAATAATTTTTATCTTAATAGTAATAACTCTCGGAATAAAAACTAAGGGCGAAACTCCATTTGAGCACCTTCGCTCCATGTGTCAAATTTTGAGTGGCATATAGAACCTTATTGCCTATTTGACAATGGTTATTTCTGTAATTTTAGCTTTTTTTTTAAAAAAAAAATTAAAAACTATATCTTCAGATTTTGAGTGCCATATAAAATCTTGATTTAACTAACTCTTATGGTACGTGGGTAGCCACATCGGCAAGGGTTTATTGGGTATTCGAATTCCCCATTAGCCAAAACATAAAAAATAAAAGCTATATCTTCAAAACAAACTTTTTCTGATTTTGAGCTCTCTTTTTTTTTTTTTTTTTTTTTTCCGTAGTTCCTTATTTCAAGTGAGAAATAAAGAAAACAAATAAAAAATCCGCAAAAATTATTTAAAAACTTGATATTAATTTCTCGAAGAATAAAAACTACAAGCAGAAGACGAAACCAAACAAGGTCTTTACCACTATATTAAACGAAAACCAAACGCTTGAGCACATTATTAGCTTCTTTCTAAACTAACCAAAAGTCAAGCTGCTCCCTCCATTAATCTCTAGAATGGCCATTCAATTCTTAACCTCGATGTTTGGGAAAATAATAAAAAAAGCTGTAGCCTTTCAATTTAATTTTTTAGTACCTTAAATTTTGTTCGTAATAATAAATAAGATCCTCTTTGGTGAAACTTAATATTGGAAACATAAAAAAACAATTTTCCAACCAAAACGACATCATTTTGATACATTACACCAAAGTTTTGACACACGAGAAAACAACGCAGCATTTGGTTGCAATTTACACCGAAATGGCAGCGTTTGATGGTCCATTTAAAATGCTCTAAACGTTATCAAAGGGTATTCTCGTCAACATACTTTGTTGGTTAGTTAAAGTAACCTAAGCATGTCAACTTTCTCTGAAAAAATGTAATCATCTCACCATCGAGAGTCCTTTTATTAAATATGAACAAATCTTAAGGCACTAAAAGAACAAATCCAAAATAGCACGAGTCTCTTCCTTATTTTTACAAAAGTCAAGGTAGTGAAAAGTAAGCAACCCTTATAAATTCGTTCAAATCGATCCCTCATCAAAATTAAATCATCTAAAACACCCTCAAAAAAATGGTACAACATATCACGTCTTTCACTAAGTGTGATTAACTTCGAATATACAAACAACCATTTCCAAAGACGAGAATACAAGGTAGACTATGGTAGGAGGGTAAAAAAAGAACAAAGAACACAGATAACTGAAAATGAATTTCATCAGCTCCCCAGGTTGTAAACATTCGGGCTCGGCAAGATCAAAATTTATCGTCCTTGCTAGGACCTGTTTGGCAATGCTGCAAAAACTCGCCAGTTTTTTTTATGTACCAAATATATGTCTGTGAACTGGGTTGGTATCCAAAGTTTTAAGGACCTTTTCCCAAGGTTTATCGACGAATATGAGGGCTTTTTTCGATAGATGGCCGATAAATAGGACTGGATGTTGGAAGCGAATGAATCCGAAGTTCTTTCTACCAAATGGATTGATATCAAGATCGTGTTCCTGTAATTTACGCTTCAATCTTCCATTGACGGGTATCAGTTTCTTCGCGATGGAATCTAGACCGTTGATGAGGTTGCTGCCCCCGTCTGGATGGACAGGCATCCCGAAGTCGATCAAACACATTGCCCTGTGAAAATATTTCATGGTCACATATTTCCAATTACAGATTATAAATGGTTTATGACATGAATGAGAAGCGGTTAGGAGTGTATATGAGCCAATCCAAGTCTTGCCTCAAGTCTGCATTTAGCTTAGCTCGGAATCAGCTTGAAACTTGCCAAGTTTGAAAACTTCAAGTTTGAGCTTAGCTATCATAAGGCAGCTTGGCTCAAATCGGTTGAGTTCCAAATCCAACTCGACAAGTTCCAAACCAAGCATGCCTTAATTATGCTCATTTAAGCTTAGTCTAGGTGCTCATTCAGGCTCAAGCTTAGCTCATTTAGACCCAAACTAGTCTTGATTGAGCATATTTAAGCTACAAACTGTATTAATGTAGGCTTACAAGCCTACAAGCATGAGCTCACAAGACTCAGGCTAGACTTAGTAAGCTAAACAAGGCCGATCGGCTCAGCACAAGCTCAAAATGAGATAAGCCTTTTGAACTTGCTCGGCTCTCTTCTACACACTTAGAAGGTCTAATGGAACTACATGAAATAGAGAAAAGACTAAGACAGATTGGTTGCAAAACTCAGCATGATGACAACAATAGCTAGTTACAGCCACATATGTTCAACATAAACCCCAATTGCTCAAAAACTAAGCAAAAGCTGAAAAACAAACATCGTACACGTCCAGACGAGCACATTTCAGCGATGTATTTTTTTATTTTGTCCTCAAGCATTTAAATATTTTGCTACGTGGTTACATGAAACCACGGAACTAAAGTAGGAGCAGGGCTAAAACAAGCAAGGTTAAGGATGTTTATTGACCGTTTTTGAGGCATTACTGGTGCTAAGATGCAAACAACCATCGCCAGATCGAACATCTCCAACACCAAACTTACTGCTACAACGAAAAATAAATATTGACGCAAACGCCTTATTAGCATCAATAATCTTTAACAGTAAAATTCATTGCCTCTATTACTAATAACCCACCAGCATCAGAGTTACAACACTTGAAACTGTTGGAACTCAGCTGGTAAGATTGCTTGGCATTGCAAATTCGTAGGTTATTTTAACACTTAGTTAAGGATTCCGTCAAAGTGATCGGTAGGGCTCCTCGGTTGCAGGAGCACTAAAGAGGAGTAGAGTACAGTGGTGACAGACTTTCAGCAGGCTGGCATGGGTTTGTAAGGTCTGTCAAGTGTCAATTGTATATTGTGCAAAATAGCCCGAAAAAAGCGACATTCCCAGTGCCCCAAGGGCTCCCGCTTAAGCCGGGTCTGGGGGGGTTTGGATGTACGCAGTCTTCCCCTTCAGATTGCTACCCTGAAGAGAGGCTGATCTGAGAACCCCCAACCCAAGGGGTGCACGAGGACTTTCCAGGAGGTCACCCATCTTGGTACTACTCTCGCCCAAGCACGCTTAACTTTAGAGTTCTAATGGGATCCGGTGCTTGTGTGTTGGTGCCCTCTTAGGTTTTGTGCAAAATAGCCGCTAAACAGTAAATAAAATAGGATACGCAAAGTAGGACGCATGACATTTACGTGGGTCAGGTTTAATAATAAGCCTATCCCATGGGGAGCAACAAGAGAAATTTACTATGTCAATTTGGTAAATACACGATAAATCAACTTGCAAAGGAGAAACACTAATATAGGTGACTAAAATATGCCTGGATGATTCTTCAAATGTGCTGCGGCACAACTACTCTTATCTCCCGCATTTTTGACCACTATTATTTTGCAGGTTTGAAACATGCCGAAATACCTTGCCAAAAACGTGCTAAAACTAATTTTGTAGGATAAAGATAGAAAATGACTACCAAGTGTTAAGCATAAGGTGTGCTGAAGGAAATAAAAGACAATCCAACTAACCCAAACCGTCAACCACAAGGGAGCTTTACGCCCTTGCCTCCCACAACAGGCCAAATAACAATGTGAACTATAGAACTGAGTAATGATCAGGCTTACTTAAAAGGCAAAAAGGCACTACGGTCCATAATCAAGCTACAAGAATAACATTAGGGACGGTCACACTTTAAACTAGCGAACCCACAAGTCCAATCTGAATTCAGACCTACTGTCCTCTCTGCATGTTACGACATTTGTTTCCAATATTGAATTTAATTAGATGTCCACTTCCATCACACCCCCCATCAATGTTCTACAGTACATGTAAATAGCTCAGAACCCGTTCTTGCCCATCTTCCTGACCCCCAAAAACAACCAGAAAAAAAACACCCAGAAAGCAATCGCCCTTAACAAGTTAAAAGTTGATATGTATTTTTTTCATCCTCTGTTCACTCCTCAATGAGATGGAGAGATTTCGATGAGATCCAGATACCAAAAGCAGAAGTTGCTCGGGTCAGAAGAAAGGGAAAAAAAAAAAAAGTTGTAGTGAAGGAAGAAAAGGAAAGCAAAAAAATCACATTCAAGAAAATCTAAACAGACGCAAATATATAAATGATCGCTTTGAGATAAAAGTAAAGGGATGAACCTTGAACTATAAATGACAACTGAAGATGAACCAGTGGATGGGGGAAACGAGAGCCCAATAACCTCCCCTGGAAATTCCAGGAAATCGGGGGGTAAACTGAATGAGTTTCGTCTTGACCACTCTCCCAACTGTTTAGCCTCCACGTCAAATGCATAGACTTGGTTTGATGATGTCGTAACGACAAGCACATTGCTATTATGGGGAGGAAATCCACCAGCAGTGACAGAGGCACCATCCAATCTTGATATGAACCAGTGTTGCCTGTGGAAAAACAATTAGGGTGCACGAACATCCACAATTATTTCTACGAAGGAGAGGAAGCAAGAAAAATTAAATTAGCAGACAATTACAAACACTGCAATAGTTTCATAAGCTATTCCACTCTTAACATACACTAGATCAAATTCGTCAAGAGGAATCAACTTATACAAGATCATTAAGCTGGTGAAAATAACCCATAATAATGTTTTCCTACTATCAAAGAATGCAGCTTTAAGATGGACAAGACATAAGGGACAGGCGTTATCCATCCTAAGTGCAGTATTTGCTCCAAATGATTTTCAGACTTATATTCAAGACTTGATAAGCATTTGAATTGTCACATTTATGCATTAGACTGGTGTTCCTCAAACTCAAAAAATGTTGCCTTGGGGTGGAAACAGACACGGAATAATGTGTTTTATCCAATATTATCCAAAAGATAAGGGAAATTGCATTCAGAGACCTACTAACCACTTGAAATGTCAGTTTAAAAATGTTCCCCGACCACTTTAGCAAGTTTAGATTTCCAATCATCAACAGCTTATTATCGCAGATAATTCTAATCCATGCCTACAATATCCATATATTATGATACTGTTATAGGCAACACTTTCCTGATCTCCCTTCTCTTTGCTCGTCTGGTTCTTTGGCACCCTTCACTTGCTTCCATTTACTTATGTTTTGGCATTTCTACTGCCTAGGCAACATTGCCACATTGGTTATAATGAATGGCAATAAGGATGGTCAAAACCTCTACAAGGTACTCACAGAGTTCAGAATAATACAAATTTCACAACGATCACAATCTGGCATCTCCTTACAAATAAATGAACATGAAAGCAAGAGATAAAGTTTCTGCAGTTTCTGACCTTTCTATCTCAAGATTGAAGATGTATATATCTCCAAAACAATTGATAGCAGCCAGCCACTGCCCATCACAACTTGTGTACAATTTTGTTATAGGCGGCTCGCTAGGTGGCAGATCTTCATCGTGTGCCTTTCGACCAGGTGTAAAAACATGCAATAGTTCCAAAGAGCCCGCGTCTACTATCTGCAACAGGAGATTTTGACATATGAAATGAGACTATGCCACATTAAAGGGATAAAGGAGCTAATAAAACATCACATTCGGATATGACAACATAACATTATAATCATATCACAAGATATAATGTCATATATGTACTGATTTTCCAGCAATCAAGTAAAACAAAACTAAGAACCATAAGCCGGAAATGCTAAACTTCAAATTCCCAATAATCATTTGCACCCTTTCTGACAGATATAAGTTATGGAAGTTTGTACGCAGCATTTAATCAACTACGATACGGATTGTGTTGAACTTCAATGTCAACAAAAGAAATTCAAAAAAAAAAAAAAAAAGGCAACAAACTCCAATAGAATTGTGATCATGCTTGACGCAAAAAACCAAACCAATAAGGGAAAAATATTGCTTACAACCAAACCAATAAGGAAAAATATAGCTTACATATATCTTCCTATCATGCCCAGCAATTATTAACCGAGAAGAATCAGAAGTAAAGGTCATCGAATGTGCAAATGGCAATTTGCGAGGAAGTTGCCTCTTGCTGAGAGTCCATGCCTGCTTAGATTTCTTTAATTCAAACAAGCTAAGTTTAACATGAGTAGAGTAGGAAAAGAGTGATCCCGAAGGAGAAATTGTGCTGCAAACGATCTTCTCAGATCCGTGAGTATCAACACGAGCTAGTAATTTAGTTGATGCAACTCTCACAAGGTGACCAGGAACCTTATTAGAAACAACACCATTTTCTAAGCTCAGAGAAAGGATATCAATCTCATTTGAGGCCTGGACCAAGAGCAAGGGCATCTGATTGAAAACAGAATTTAACACCAACTGCATTGGTACTCTATTAGGTGCATGGCATATATCATAAGGTTGGTACTTTGTAAACTCTCTAGCAGAATATGCGAATATTTTAGTGTCATCGCCAGCTGAAAGCAGCATGGGGACTCCCAAGTGGGCCCATTTGTTATAACTGCAATCAGCAGGCTTCTCTTTGCGACGGACTCTTTTGACCTTTTCACTGGGTAATACATCTGCAAGTAAAAAGACAGTATTAGAGAACAAAGAACCTGAATAATGACCCCTTTAACAAACACAAGTTACATGGAAGATGATAGTGAAATCATGCAGAGGATTGAAACAAAGCGCACCTTCATGGCTAATAGGAACGGCCAATGTGAGAGCCCTCACATCGTGCGAGTGAACCTCCTTATAATCAACATAAATCCATTTCCTAATGGCTTCGGAAGGCAAATTGTTGACATCATTAGAGCCAGTAGCGCTGCTAGAGAGCTTATAGAGAATTATCTGCAAAATGAATGTTTCACATTGTTCATCATCATCAGCTCAGCACCATAGTTAACACCAGAAGGAACATAGTATAATATATTACCAACGACTGTCCCCTAATTCAATGATTGATAATTTGATGAAATTAAGTTTCCATTATTTGAACTCAAAAGAGTTAAAAAAAAACTGGGGCATCCATCTTACCAGCAAACAGTACTCATTAAATTAACGATCACACGCCAATAAGGGCTAATGAGAACCAAATAATACAAATGCAAAATAAAGCATATGCAAAGTCATGCAAATAGGGGCATCTGATATGGCATACAAAAATTTTAAAAAAAGGGGAAAGAAATGCACTTGTTTCCCATAAGGCCATAATCAGAAACCACATCAACCATATAATGCATTCTTATTGGATAATCACGTTACTTTGCAAGAAATTGAAATTCTCTATCAAATGAGGAACAACGAGATATCAAGGAAATTGATAAAGATAGAGAACTAATAATTTTTAGCTGTTACAAATAAGCAGGTGGTCTTTAATTCCCTCCATTGCAATAAGTTACTGCCATTTGCAGATGCCAAGAATCTCATACCTTGCCATCTGCACCTGCAGAGAACACCCTAGTATGAGAAGGGACTGTAGCCAATGCGTACGCATCACCCCGGTGAAACGTGTGTGCCTGCAGAAGTGTTCCATGCTGACTATCCCAAAACTGAACGCTGCCTGTACTATCAGCACTTACAAGTGTCCCATATCTGAACACGGAAATGAAGGACGATAAACAAAGGTAATATGAATACCAGTAAATAATACACGAGAAAAAAAGTTCAAATAAGTCAAATGTACACCAAAAGTACCGATATTACCGTAGGGCAAGAAGTGACCACACACAAATCTCCTGACCATTACCCAAGCCTCCAAGTCCAACAGTTATCCTGTATAGATTATGAGCTCGTTTTGCATCCCAACATCTTATCAATCTGCAGATACAAAATCGACAACATACAAAGAATATAATTCCAAATCTTAGAGATTCTTGCAAACGAGAAAGCAAGCAACTATATATCAGCTATCTCTATCGCCCAAAAACTATATAAATGTTTTAAGGGGGGAACATACCCATCGCTACTTCCGGAGTAGATCATATTTCCATCAGGACTCCATGCCACACTAAGAACACGCCCTAACAAATGTGCCAAATATGTTATAAATGCAAAGGGATCATAAGATCATAAAAGTACACACTATAGCTTGAGGTGGAGAAATCTCACCACTGACCCTAGGGAAAGATTTATGATAGGCAAACTTATCAGCATCTGAGATAGTATACAACCTCACACAACCATCGTCACAAGCCACTGCTATACAAGGATTCTCAGCTAAAGACTGCTCATGAACCTCAACTGAATCATCGTCGTCATCACTCTCGCTACTTCCACTATCATCGTCACTGTAGCTATCTATTACAATACCATTCCCATTACTATGTGAGTCATGTTTGGCATCCACCCCAGGATCCTTGCGAGGCTCCACTGCCATCTGCCATATTGAGACCCCAGTAGAATCTAGCACAATCTGCCAAGGGAATAAACATCATAAATTCTTTAATTTGAGCAAAAACGGAACAGAAGAAATGCCACTAGACTCATCAATGGACTAAGGCAACCATAAAAATAGTGGCCTTATTCTAAAGTATGGTTCAAACCCAAACTACATTCAGCAAGTAAGAGACCGAGTACTTCAAAAATTTAGAATCATCTTCACCAACAAAATTGATAAGGCTCCTAACAACTCATCAGATTATTGGCCTTCTCTCACACGTTGCCGCCCAAGTTTCCTTCTTGGGTCCCCGTATGTCAAGAACAAACAAAGCTGAACCACATTCTGTTGGGTTGTTCGAACAACCTACAGCATTTACTGATACTCACTTCTTCGAATACTAGAAATCGCAACTTTGAGAGCATCTGGACTGCAAGACTTCGTTAAAAGATGGGCCAAAAATGAATATCCAAACCACAAAACAAGGGTCCATAAAACAGCTCACTGAATATAGATACAGCAGTAACCTATAAGCTCGTCTAACAATTCTACACCACCTCTTCACAAAACGTTTCAACTGTCCCAGGTAGTGTACTAAACTAAAACATGAACTACAAAACGAGTACAGCAAACCAAACTCTTACAGCCTCAATCAGCCTAAAATGCATCAAATGCAAATTCCAGTAGGCACATGTGATACATGTCCAAATTAGGTATATAGGCCTAGAATAACAGAATAACCTAGTAAAAAGTAGATCGGGCCAAGCCCAATCTGGGGGGGGGGAGGGGACTCTATATATAGAGGTAGGACATGGTATTACCAATCAAGCATTGAAATCATGTCTTCCTCTGTATCTTTCACTCTTCCCTTTTAATTTTAGTCTTTTCCCACTTTCGTTTAGTTTCAGTATATTTTCCACTATATATCATATCAACATAAAAAACGTACCTTCTGCCTTAAATGAAAAAGATCCCACTCCGAAACCGATCCATCAATGCTGGAAGAAAACAACCTCCCGGAAGGTGCATCACGTGGCCCTGATCGACACCAAACCAGAGATGATACTCTTGAATTAGGGCTTCCATGTATCGTCTGTGCATTCAATTAACCAAATATACAAGTTACAAAAACATCTTTCAAATTAGCAAAATAAAAGCTTCAATCATACAAAACACAAAAACTAATTACAAATTAGCAAAATGAAAGCTCCAATCATACAAATTACAAAAACTACTTTCAAATTAGTAAAATCAAAGCTTCAATAATGCAAGTTAGCAAAACTACTTACATATTGGCAAAATAAACCCACCAATCATACAAACTACAAGAACTACTTTCAAACTAGTAAAATCAAAGCTCCAATCGCACAAATCACAGAAAACCAATAAGAAATTAACCATACAAACTACAAAAACTACTTTAAAATTAGCAAAATCAAACCTCCAATCATACAAATAACAAAAACTACTCAGAAATTAATCATACAAACTACAAAGAACTACTTTCAAAATTAGCAAAATCAAACCTCCAATCACACAAACTACAAAAACCGACATTTAAATTAGCAAAATGAAACCTCCAAACACAAATTCAACACAAATCAAATTTAACTACCAGTTGACAGTGCCAGCCAACAGAACCGGGAGAAACGAGCCAAATCTCAACCGAGCCATCTTCTCGAGCCGCGGCGACCTGTGATTCGTCGGCGCTAGTGGCTAGTGCTACCACCGGCGACGGTTTCCAGTCAATTGAGCTGGTTGCGTATAGCTCCGCCATTTTTAGGGTTTACAAGCAGAAGAGAGAGAAAGAGGAGGGAGAGAAAGATGAAATCGCGACATAAGCAGAGGCGCATTAAGTTCTTAGGGTTTAAGGGTTTTACGGGCCAGAATATGGGCTTTGGGCCTGACTGGTTTCGGCCCATTTCATGTGGATTAACCCGGCACTATAAAACGCAAATAATTTCGTGGGTTATAAAAAAAAAGGAAAAAAAAAGTTAGGTCATGACACTTTTTGTTAATATTAAGACAATAATAAAGATTTTTGTGATGTTATTATATTGGAATTATCCTGACATTAATAAAAAATACCCTGACAATATTACTGCCCAAAAAAATCCTCCGAAAACTACCCAAGCATTATCGAAATTACATATTATTGTAGTATTTTTTTAAAAAAAATTGTCAAAGTCTGGTAAAATTATTAATATATTGTTATAATCATGTTTAGTGTTTTTTAATAAAAATCTATCGAATTTTGAGAAAGGGTATCTGATTGATAAATTTTTTACTATTTATTCCAAACCGTTGACTTAAAATGGTACAGTACAGGGACATATCCATCGTTGCATTTTTTAATCTAGACAAATTAATAAGACCTTACCACTTTCTGTTTACTATATTTAATATAGTGAATAATAATGCTAATATATACAGGTCATTTTATCATTTAGGTACTCGTTAACTTTTTCTTAAACTAGTATTATATAACAACAACAACAGTCCCAGTGCCTCGCGGCTCCCGCAGTAAGCAGGGTCTGGGAGGGGTGGATGTACGCAGCCTTACCCCTTCCGAGTTAAACTAGTATTATATACATGAAAATTATGCATTACTTTTTGGATAAAAACATAAATGATGGAAGTTTTCAAAAATGATATTATGCATAGTAAGGGCAACATACTTTGCAAAAATGACCAAGAAGAAAACTATTATTTAGAAAAGGATCAGGAAATGTATCAACTATTTATAAGTGACCAAGACAATTACTCAAAAAAATAACATGACAATCAAAAAAATATGTGATAGATAACGTGACAATAAAAAAGATGGCACATACAATGTTATAATAAAGTTAATATACTTTCTTAAAAAAAATAAATTTTAAAATCTATTACATTTAAAAAATTATTAAAATTTTAAATTATTTATGTAAAATAGGTTTAATACAATAATTTTAAAAATACAAAATAACTGTGCTTCTGTAAAAAAAAAAAATTATTGTTCATTGTAGGCTATTTGAAATGACGTACATTGATAAATAAATAGTAAAATATGCTAGTCTGATAAATATTTTTATTATTATGCCATTTTAGGTTTTTTTTTTTTTTTAAAGTGTGTCATTTCGATAAAAAAAACTTAAAATATAGGTGAAAGGTGCAATGACTAGGGTTCAAATCCACAACCTCATCTTCCTCAATATGACACACACTTCCAACTAAGCTAACCGACTAATGTGCAAACGATTTTTTGTCTTTCGTACTAAATAAATGAGATGTGCCACATTTAAATAAAATGTGGCGCACTTAAATCAGTGTGCTATTTTGCTAAATAATTTTTTTGACATGACATTTTGCCAAAAACTTTTTCGCAGAATACTCCTTTGCAAAATAGCATATTTTTTTCTTACTATGCTATCCACACCTGGCTGTGCCTTGTATATTCGACTAGCTATTTGTATTCATGTTTTTAGTTTCTTTTGTGATGTTTTGTATTGATTTTTTCTACTGCATGCTTTTCTGCATATATGCTTCGGTCTTGCTCATGCGAGTGCACCTATCATGTATTGTAATTTTTGTCACTAATTATCAAAATAAATGTAGGGTGGCTAAATACTTTAGAAGGGCATGGTTCCTTTTTCGTTTGACCCTTAGGGACATAGCTGAGTGATAGTGAACTCTGGTTGCTAACGAGATGGCCCGGGTTTGAATCCCACATAGCTCATAATGTGGGCCTCTTTATGAGGAGTTTATCGGGTTTATTCCCTCCCCCCTTCCCCCGTCCTTACCAGTGTAAAAAAAAAATTCCTTTTTCTTTTTTTATTCTGATAATTGATGTTAAAATCCAACAAAGGATTGTGACAAGGGGTACAAGCTATTAGTATATCTTAGGATGTACTTTATTATCTTTCGTTGTATATCTGTTAGGACGGAAACAACCTCTCTCAGGGTACCCCCTGAAGGGGGAATGCTGCGTACATCTACCCCCCAGACCCTGCTTTTGCGGGAGCCCTTTGCAGGTACTGGGTTTGTTGTTGTATATCTGTCAGGACATATTGTAAATCTCCTTCTTGTTATGCTCTTATATAATAATACGTCAGCAACCCTATTGTGTGTGTCTTCCATAATTACTCTCTTACATGGTGTATATCAGTATATTATCTTATGATATACTTTATTATCTCTTGTTATGTCTATCAGGGACATATTGTAAATCTCCTTCTTGTTATGTTCTATATAATGATATGTTAGCAACCCTATTAGGTGTGCCTTCCATAATTTCTCTCTCACACAAAAAGAGTAAAACAAACAGAAAAACAAAAGAAGAATTCAAAAGTACAAAAAGCGACTAACATAATGCACACAACGAGAAACCTTGGAGGCTGGACAAAAAACGAACATCCTAAGGCGAACAACAACAAAACTCTAGACATGCAATGAGAAGCATGGATGTGATAAGAGTGCTAGAGCGGTATTAAAACAAAGACGAATAAGCTATTAAAGCTGTCTTAAAAGATTTAGTTTGATTCCCTCCCGCTATAGATGAAGGTCATGCTCGAAAAGTGAGAGGTTAAAACTTTGTTTGAATCAATGGAAAAACATTTTCTTTAAGGAATATTTTATAAAAAATATTTTTTTTCTTAAAAGCTTTTATCTTCATAGCTAAGAAAATGTTATCATTCTAAAATTTTATGTAAGATCCATAAAATGTTTTAATTAGGCTTGATTCGATTCATGCTCGATTTGGCTTGATTTGAGATTGAGAAATGTATAGATATTCGATTACTCATCATTATTTCTCTCGCACTTTCTTCACATATTAATTAGTAATTTGCTTTTTCATAATTTTTCTATAATTAAGGTTAACTTCCATACAATGGATTAAATCGAAGTGCAAAATGACTATCAGATAAAGAAAGTAAAGCTCAAAGTATAAATGCAAAACAAAACTTAAACGCACAAAATAGTAAAAAAAAAAAAATTTGCACGAATGAAACAACCAACAAGTCTTGCTAGAAAACAAACACCCAAATGTAGAACATGAACAAAAACTCAAGAAACACTGAACTTGAACAATCAACAATAGAAGGAAAACTCCTAAAGCAACTGAAGAGCAAAAAGATCATGCAACCGTGGCCACACATGAAAGTAAAGAAATGTCCTCGAAACAACAATGCTTTTATGCGGGTTATCTCAAGCCTCGCTTTTGCGGGTTTGCTTGTATTGTACATCCATTCTTGTCGCGAATTATGAAAAAAAACAGCAAGACCCTTTTCAGCTCCAAAAGCCTCCTCATCGAAACATTCAAAACTCCATAGCCCAACTAGTGGAACTAAAAGTTAAACTAACACAGCAATTTAAGTAAAAAGAAAGCATATCGTGCAATACTTATCTAGTGATGCATTTTCTGCTAATCTGCTACAGTAGTCCTTTGACATTGGTTCTCCATCAAAGCAATTGTCCTAATGCGTTTCTCTTGGTCTCCATGGTACCTAATACGCACAGAGCAAACATGTCAAGTTTTCCCAACTTTTACCAAATTGACGTCTACAATTCCAGTCAATCGATATTCATCTTGTACATCTTTCTTTGGAATCATGTCCTTAAGGAGTTGTGGTGGCATACGCTTGACTTTATGCTAATACTTCTTTCTATATCTTCAATTTTTCATAGGGTATAACTGCAAGCTAACAACCTTAAACCGACCTCAAGATTTTACATTCTTTAGCTATATCACCCCCTCAAACCTTGACTTGCTCATTTTGTTCATGGGCCTACTTGTAAGCACTGAGCTGGCAAGAGGATTCTCTGCTGCCAAGAACAGGAAAATTTGCATCTAGGTTCCTTAGCAGTTTTCAATTATTTTAAACACAAGAAGTAACTTATCTAACCCTTTTAAATGAGTTTTAATTCTTTTGTTTTTATCTAGCCTCCTTAGAAAGTTTTGTTTCCCATCCCGTCAACCAAACACTTTGTACCTAACTACTTCCTAAAAAGCCGACACATGACTTAAATTTCTAAAAAATATGACTTTCTATTGTAATTCAATTCTCGTGTCACCAAACAAGACTTAGCTTGATGTTGCCCAAAATTCAGGTCCATTTTGGATCCATATATGGAAGATGAGTACATTTCCTTTTGGGTAAAGTTATCTCCAGAGTAAAATTATTATTATTAAAGCAAGATTGTAGGTTTTAAACTAATTTAATAGTTTTTATTATTTGTAAGTCAGTTCACCACTTTGGCAATAATAAATTTTGTATTGACAACAACGACTTCCTTCTTTTTAGAATTTGATTTTAGTTACTCAAAAACGAAAATTTTGCAAATAATAAATAATACCAAATATTTAATTTTTTCTATTTTATCTATTTTTTAATTAAAATATAAAACCAAAAATAAGATAAAATATTTTTCAAAATTGAATTTTTTGGTTTGTTTAGAAAAACAATAGGTTCATAATAAAAGGAGTTAAATTACAAAACAAAATAGAGAAATTATTGTGTAAGGCGAGATCATCATGTCATATCTATCAAGTGGTCACTCTAGTCAATGATAAACTGACATTTAAATGACCTAAAATAGTTAGAACTCCGAAGTTAAGCGTACTTGGGTGAGAGTAGTATTAGGATGGGTGACCTCCTTGAAAGTCCTCACCCTCAGGTTGGGGGCATTGGGAAACAGCCTCTCTTTAGGTTAACACCCTGAAGGGGGAAGACTGCGTACATCCACCCCCCCAGACCTTGCGTAGGTGGGAGCCCTTGAGGCACTGGATATGTTCTTTTTTTTTACAATCTATTATAATTTTAATTTAACTGAAATTCTAAGCAAAATATTAAAATTTTTAGAATTAAAATTTTGAAAAATGACTCCAAAATTAATGAAATAAACTCTCACATTAAGCATAACTTTCCTTAATTTTTGGCCTATCCGTATATCAATTAGTTGTTAACTAGAGTCACCACTTGACAGATATGACGTGATGACCTAACCTCGTATAATAATTTCTCACCAAAATAAAAGAGTGAACAGTTGAATAGAAATATAATTAAAGAATTTTTCTAATATGTGCTCTTAAAGCACATATGAAGAAATATTTATTACATCAAATTCTTGTATTTTGTTAATCCATTTAAAAATAATAATAATTTTTTTAAATATTTAAATAATTTAGTAAAAATTTAATAAATATAAATGTAATAGATATTTCTGACACAATCCGATAAGTAAATAATGTGAAAGAGACGTGACAACCATCCAATTCTCCTACCCCTTGAGATGTGTACGGTCCCCAACGGGAGCCCCAAAAAAGGGGCTATGGGAGCTCCTTCTACGAGAATTTTTTATCAAATTGGCACATTTGCGAAAAAAATTTACTAAAATAATACAGTTTTAAAAATATTTATTAAATTTGCATATTTTACTATAACAGTATTAACGTATGTCGTTGTTGATTAAATTTTTTTTTTTTCAAATAGGGATTTATTTTAATATTTTTTATTTTTTTAGATGGATTAAATAAGGGTATTTAAAATTAATATTTAAGTATTTAAAATTCTTTTATGTATTCTTACTTTTTTATAATATGTGTTCACACACATTTAACGTACTCAAATTCACCATCAATATAAGAGTACTTAAAAGAATTTTGAGTATTTAGATAGTGATTTTAAGTACATTGGTGGTGAATTTGAGTGCGTGAAATGTGTGTCGACACACATAATTTATATGTCGACACACACCATAAAGAAAATAAGAGTAACAAAAAAAACTTGAGTAGTTGGGTAGTGATTTTGAGTATTTGTGGTAATTTTGAGTACGTTAAATGTGTGTCGGTACACATAATTTATGTGTCGACACACGCCATAAAGAAGTAAGTGTACCTAAAAGAATTTTGAGTACTTGAGTAGCGATTTTGAGTACGTTAAGTGTGTGTCAACATACATAATTTATGTGTTGACACGCACTATAAAGAAGTAAAGAGTATTTAAAAGAATTTTAAGTACTTGGATAGTGATTTTAAGCACTTGGGTGATAATTTTGAGTACGTTAAGTGTGTGTCGACGCACACCATAAAGAAGTAAGAGTACCTAAAAGAATTTTGAGTACTTGGTAGTAATTTTTAGTACCCTTATTTAACCCATTTAAAAAATAAAAAAATATTAATAATATTAAAAAATAGATGGGTACGCCCCATTTTAAAAAAAAGGTGATAATTTTGAGTACGTTAAGTGTGTGTCGACGCACATAATTTGTGTATCGACACGTATCATAAAGAAGTAAGAGTATCTAAAAAAATTTTGAGTACCCATATCTAACCCATTTAAAAAAATAAAAAATAGTAATAACATTAAAATTAAAAAAAAAAATTGGATAGGGGGCCGCCGTTTTGAAAAAAAAATAAAAAATAAAAAATTCCTTCTATGATCCTTTAATTTTAAATTTTTTATTATTATTTTTTAAATTTATATTTTATTTATTATTTTTAATTAATAAAATATAATAAATCTTATTTAATTAATATATTTTATATTCTATTAAATTTTTACATATCAAAATTTTCTAATTCTTTCTATTTAATTATCATACAAAGTTTTTTTTTAATCAACATACGAAGCTTTTTTTTTTAATCGGAAAACACCGCGGACCTGCCGGAACAAAATTATATTGCATCACAATCTATTACATCCGCTAGTTCCTGGGGTGGATTTATCCACCAATTGTAATTACAACCATTAAGAAGATAAAACTTTGCTCCCATATGGGCCACTTGATTACAATCTTGAGGAACCCAACTAAAGTATATACAATCAAAAAGAGATTTATATAACAAAATATTATTAATTACTGCAATGACGTTCCACTGTGGGGGGAATTATGATTCAAAAAGTTAATCACCTCTAAGCAATCTGATTCAATCATCACTTTCTTCCATCCACATGATTGAGCAAGTGCACAAGCTCCACATATTGCCAAAATCTCAGCCAAAAGAGAATCATTTGCTTTGATTGAACTACACTAGCCACCCTAGCCTTCGGGCGGTTTAATGTTCAAAAACAAAAAAAAAACTACACTAGCTGCCCAAAATTTTTCCATCTTGATTTTAAGCCACTGCTGCAACAGCTGCGGCTCCTTTCCTTTATGCTGCATCTACATCAAGGAGGAGGCAACCATCTGACTTGTCTATTGGCACGGCTCGGGGCACTTGAGATTTGAGAAGATGCCATAAACTCCAAAGCTTGACCATTAACTTTTTAACATAATAACTTTGGGGTGAGATTTTTGTTCCTGAAAACAAAATCACAATGGTTTTTTCAAATAAACCAACACAGATAAGCACATTTAGTTATAACCCATTTATCATTTTTAAACGTTTGATTAAGTGAATCCCACCATCTTAAGAAACCGGGAAACCTTGTATCTCAGGTTGAAACCCAAGTTTGAAACTCCCCAAACTGCACGAACAAAAGGACAAAAAAAATATAATGTGCTCAATAGATTCAATATCCTTATGACATCAGGGACATTGTGGAGAGCAGGCGAGCTCCCTAAGAAATAGATTTCTTTAGTTGCAATTGTGTTTTGGCACATACGTCATATGAAAAATCTTATTTTTTGTTCACAAGGAGCCGTCCATATTAAAGAGTATGCTTTAAAATTTTGGTTAGAACAGAAGGAATCTCCATTCTCCGATTGGCCTTCCTTAGTACTTTTTCACTTCCCGTAACCAGATTTAACATTATAAATGCCATTTTTTGCCCCCACCCAAATCTGCCTATCCTCAACATTAGGTCCTCCTATGGGGATCTCCTCAATTTTTTCAGCCATTGGTTTCGGGAAGAAATGTCTGACCTTTAATATATCCCATCTTCTAGCACTAATGTTTATAAGGTCCGCTGCCTTTGTAGAGATAGAACCGGACTTAAGAAATTCCACATTCAATGTGTTTTTAAGACCTGGGATCCAATTGTCTTCCGAAATTTTAATTTTAGTACCATTCCCTATAGTCCAGTACAAGTCTTTAGTAACAAAGTCCCTTCTCTCTAGCACACTTCTCCACCACCAGGATGGATTACTCCCCAGTCTAACTTTAATAAAGGACTCATTTGGAAAATGCAAACCTTTAACAACTCTTACCCAAAAGGAATCCGGATTTTGAATGATCCTCCACGCTTGTTTACCCAACAATGCAAGGTTGAATCCTTCAAAATCCTTGAACCCTCGTCCCCCCCCCCCCCCATGTTTTGAAATAATACTCTTTTTTTCCAATGCACACTTCTCGCACAATTTGCTTCCCCTTTCCACCAAAAATTAGCTACTAGCAGGTTAATTTTTTTGACAGAATCTTTTTGAAAATTTAAAACATTGCATAGTATAAACAGGAATCGAAGAAATGATGAATTTAATTAGAGCCTCTCTCCTAGCATGAGAAAACAATGAATTAGCCCATCCTTTCGGTCTATTTCTAACTCGGTCAGTCAAAAAAGTAAGGGCTTTAGTTTTTGATTTGCCCCACATAAGTTGAACCCCAAGATATTTTCATTTCCACTCATGGGTTAACACTAAAAAATCTAATGCATTGTTCTCTTGTGTTAGCATCAACATTAGAAGAGAAAAACGCTTTTGATTTGGTGAAGTTTATTTCCTGGCCCGAACCAGAGCAAAAAAGGACCAATAAATTTTTAACTTTAGCAACAACCGATAAATTAGCTTCCAAAAAAACAATGCAATCATTCGCAAAAAGCAGGTGCGAAATGGGGGGAGTGTGCTTATTAATGTGGAATGGAGCCCATTACTTATTGCTAAAAGCATTATTAACGAGGCAGGAGAGAACATCCATTATTATTATAAACAAGTAGGGAGATAAAGGATATTTCTTAAAAATATAAATTTTAATTTATTTTCTTAATATTGTTAATTATTCTCTTAATCGTTTGTATGTTTGTCTTTTATCTTGAAATAATTAAAATAATATTAATTATTAAAATAACTAAAAAAATTAAAAAAAAAGCGTTATAAAATGGGGCTTAGGTTGGAGGAAAGAAGTACCATTTTATCAGTAGAACCATATTTTTTAATGTTTTTTTAGGTGTGACAATGAATTAGCCTAACGTGTAGGGATAAGGAAGAGTGAATAAACTTTTTTGAAATATTTTTAAGATACTCTAAACTTTGGTAATTTTTTTTTAAGTACCTTTTGCTTAACTCTGTTAGGGTTTCGATAAAAAAAGATATTTGAAAATAAAAAATACTAAAGTTCAGGGTACCTCAAAAATATTTCAAAATCTCAGGATATCCAAAAAAATATACTACCAAATGTTAAGGTACCTAAGCCAAATGTTGTCAATTTTTTATTACTCAAATCAATAAAAACTCCTTTATTTAAAACAAATTGGCATCGACTATGTTAAAAGCCAAAAACTTTGAAAACAGGGCTTATATAACCATACATACAGAAACCCTAGATAGTTCAGCTAAAATCACCAACACGAGCATGAACCTCGACCTGAGCTTAAATCGAGGCCCAAAAATTTTTTGTCCGCTCCATGGATTTGACCTATAACACTATAAAACTAGCCTCCACACAAGAAATCCAACAATTCTCATGTTCCATCTCCACGAAGTCGTGCCTAATTCAAAATGTGCTCTCCCCATGCTCATCAATTCTCTTCCTACCCAGTGCCTCTAGTTGCAGACCATGGGCAAAACCGACTGAGTATAGCTCCGTTTTGCTCATGTTGCGCTCCTAATATAAGGATTTTCTTCTTAATCTGTCATTTTTTTTTATATTATTATATTTTTAGATACTATCTGTGATATACTTCTGAATATTATATCCTTTTAATTATATATAAAAAGGTACCTCATTTTTTTTTTTTTTTTGGTACCATCTTACACGTGCGGATAAGTGAAATATATATTATATATTGTAGAGCTTCTTGAGGGTCTAAAAAGGAGAAGAATGGCAACAACACTAGAAGTGTGTACTTTGGTGGTTTTGGTATTTCTTCTCCTTCAATTCGGCAATGAGTTTGCGGGAGCGGTCTCGTTCTCTAGGGTTGAGTTTCTTCCCGGTTTCGATGGCCCTCTTCCTTTTCGTCTCGAGACCGGGTTAGTCTCTTTCTTTCTATCTTTTTCAATACTAATTATTATATATGAGATACACGGTTAACTTTTATTCTTTGTCTACGTATTGATTCTGAATCAGTATAGTTTATGAACATACTTTTTTCCAGTAGCAGTAGATACAACTAAATGTTGGAAAAATAAAGGATGTAAGATCAATTTAAACATACAAGTCCTATGAAATATAGGGTAAAGTTACCGTGCTGTGGAAGTTGAATTTGCCTCAGCGATGGTACATACTGGCTATACAGTGTATTGCACCCGTGTACTTGAGGATTATGGTACGGGAGAGTCTCGACCAATTTCCAACAACTTAGATGGAGTAGAATAGGGCTATGAGAGAGAACCAGTTACTTCATTGTTTGCTATGAAGAGAGAGGGAATTATAAGAAGATTGAAGAGAGAACAGTAATATGAATTTTCAAGTCTCTAGCAAACCTAAAATACCCTTAGATTTATAGGCCAAAATCTCAATCCATGAGCATAATCGCTCGAAGTATAAAGTAGGGCGCACCTACAAAAAGCAGGGCCCTAAGAAACAAAAGAGAACCCAAAAAGAATCAAGGATCTGACAAAAGTATACGACACTTAGAGCAGAACAAAAAGAAAGACAGACATCAAAGACTACACAATAAAACCTAGCCAAAAGGGAGCGCAACCTCCTATCCACAACACCAAACTCTGAAAAAAGAAAAATAGCACTTTACTAGCATCTTAGAACACACTAAGAAAACCCCACCATTTAAGACACCAAAGATGAACACCCAAAAATATGACAACAACCAAACTTCGAAATAATGAAACAAAAAGAAAAAGAATCTTTCGAGTAGGCACAGATCAACCAGCAAACAAAAAAAAAGCAGCAGTAGGCAACTCACACTCAATCTGTACATCCTCCTCAACCAAAAAAAAAAAAAAAAAAAAAAAAGCATCCCGTCGGAAGGGCTTAACGTGAAATATTAAGGGCCCAGTTAATATGGGGCTTAATTCAATATTTACAACAGTCAAAAGTGGTCATATAAAATATACCAAGTTATCCAAGTGAATATGCGTCCATCAAATATCTTTTATAAAACAATATAACTTAATACCGAATTTTGACGCACTTTCAATAGTAAGTAATCTACTAAAATATCTTTTAGTGATGGAGAAAGGAAATAAACAAATACAATAAGGACAAATCTAATGGTGGGTGAAAAAGAAATGTCAAATTAATATATTAATATTTGAATTTCAAAGGTCATTTAAGCAAACATATGATAAAATAAATAAAATACAAATTACAAGGTCAACCAACAACCACCTTAATTAAATGTTCATTTATGTCATAAAATAACGAATATAAGAAAGTACAATTCAAATTACTCTTTTTCTTATATTTTCTTATTATTTATATATCCACATTTACATATAATAGCAACATTTATAAGCAGAGTAGAGTTACTGTTTCAAATTATGTACGAGATAATTGAGTTACAAATTCAAGAGCCATTACCCGAAATAGCTTGAAAATAAAAAATATTACCCAAAATAATATATTTTAAAAAATATTTCCTGTGATGACCTTCTTGTGGCAAAACTAATTTAATAAATTATTATTATTTTTAAACCTTGATTACCTCTAAGCAGCAGGCCTGACTGGCTGTCAGGCTTGCATAAATTGCAATGCACCCTTATATATATATAATTTTTTTTTTCTGTTCAAAAAATTTATTTTTTTAAATTATATTAGTAATTAAATTAAATTTATTAATTATAAATTTATATTTAGCTTTATAATATAAATTTTAATTAAATTACGTATATAATTTATAATAATTATTTAAATTAAATTATTTATTAAATATTAAATTATATTATCTATATATAATTTTATAGTTTAATTATTATTAGATCTATATAATATTAGTCATTTTTTCGTACATTATTTAGCATAAATTATTATATTTAAAAATTATATAACATAAACAGTTAAATATTTGTCGAAACACGTTATTCAATAAATTTTAAAATATCTAAAAAGTTATAATACGTTATTAAATATAAAAAAAAGTATTTTACTACTAGGATATTGTATTATCGCTATTACAACATAGACGATCATTGTATAATTTGAGGTTTGACAATCTATTACCTAGGTACCCTGACATATTAATATGTATAATAGGGTAACTTGAGATTTTAATATTTTATCATTGAGGTATCCTAAAATTTTAAAGTTTTATCAATCATATATTAATATTTTGTTGAAATTCGCATAATTTTTGTCGGAAAATGTTCAAATATTATGTTTTCTTGAAAAATGCCAACATGACACCTTTTTCGCAAAATTTAAGTAAACTACATCAATATTCGGTGAATATTTTATCTTAATTCACCAAATTTTGCGAAAAAAATTAGTTTACTTAAATTTTGCAAAAAAACGTGTCATGTTAAAATTTTCCGAGAAAATATCAATATTTAAACATTTTTCGATAAAAATTATGCGAATTTCGACAAAATATTAATATCTGATTGATAAAATTTTAAAATTTTAGGATACCTAAGTAATAAAATATTAAAATCTCAAGTTACCCTATTATACATATTAATATGTCAGAATACCTAAGTAATACATTGTCAAACCTCATATTACACAATGATCGTCTATGTTGCAATAGGGATAATACAATATCCTAATAGTAGGATATTCTTTTTTATATTTAATAACTTATTAAATTAGTTTTATCACGTGTATCATCACAGGAAAAATTTTTTAAAATATGTTATTTTGGGTAATATTTTTTGTTTTCAAGCCATTTCGGGCAACGGCTCCAAATTCAAAGGCAGGTCTGCAGTAATAAATAATTAAATAGGAGGCCCACAAGAGTTATTTTGTCCTTTTAATAAATAGATAAAAATGTAAGCAATTACATGTCCAGTTATTATGTTTAGAGTATACTAGTCAATAATAAAATATTTTAATATTTACAATAGTTTCTTCATTTTTTTTTTATATTTGATTTTTTTTTCTACCCCTATTAAACTAATTTAACTAATTTGTGTACCATACTCATGCATTTGTTGCTTCTCATGTTGTCAGGTCTTTGGCTCATTACTGCGGATCATCTTTTCAGGCTGGGGGTCCTCGGAAACAGCCTCCTTTCAGAGTAGCCCCCTGAAGGGGGAAGGCTGCGTACATCTCCCCCCCAGACCCTGCTTATACGGGAGCCCTTGGAGGCACTGGGTCTGTTATTATTATTGTTGTTGTTGAACTAATTCGTGTACCAATTCATAAGAAAAAAATATAATCAGTTTATAATAATTAAAATTTCACACTATATTTTAAATCATGTGTGTATATTATACAAATTAAATTTAATATATACACAACTATTTTTTGCATGATATTCTTTTATTTAGAAAAATATATTATACGTAATATGCAATTAACATATCATACTTCTTTTTAATGATATATTTTTTAATTGACGATAGTCGTATCCACATATTTTTGAAATGTATCAACCAACTTTTATTTTTATTTTTTTTTTTTTTGCGTACCTACAAAAGATGTCAATATCGATCAAATGAGAAGGTGGGATGATGCAACATGGAGATGGACGTGATTGGCTGTCCTAGTTAGTGATTACTGGGCAATTTAGCGGTGTTTGTTTTTTATGGGGCTAGGCAAGTAAGCATGAGCAATTGCCTACACCAGAGTAGTAAAATATATTTAATTATGCTGTATAGTTACCAGTAACACAAAAGATAAGTGCTAATCACCCACACTGGATTACTAAAACAATAATTCTTATTATAATTAACCCACCGACTTCAAATCTTAGCTCCGCCATTGTGTTTGACCTGTAATCTAGGGAATGTCATGGGTACACATCTTTTCCTTTTTTTTTTTTTTTTTTTTCAAACAAAAATGTTTAAATTGTTGTTACTGAGCTCTAATGAACGTACGTAAAGCGCAGCTATGTTGGAGTGGAAGAAGGGGAGGAAGTGCAATTGTTCTATT
This sequence comes from Simmondsia chinensis, assembly GCA_018398585.1. Classification (NCBI taxonomy): domain Eukaryota; kingdom Viridiplantae; phylum Streptophyta; class Magnoliopsida; order Caryophyllales; family Simmondsiaceae; genus Simmondsia; species Simmondsia chinensis. The sequence goes on from JAGTTD010000007.1 coordinate 37,212,864, forward strand.
ACTTCGTCGAGTCACAAAATGATCCTAAAGACGATCCTCCTTTGCTTTGGTTAACTGGTGGTCCGGGATGCTCCGGAGCTCACAGTTTTTTCTATGGAACAGGTCTGGGATAATGTTTGAGTATAAAACTATTCCTGATTCTTTATTTATCAGCTTAAGTTTTTGAGATAGATGGTTTCTTGACATGGTATTAGAGTCTTGATGACTACGAAGTCACGAGTTCAAATCTCAATAGCGTGCACTTTCAATATTAACATAAATTAAGCATAAGGTGTAAGGTAGGCCTGTGCAGTATCCGCACTTCAAGCCCAAATGGATATTCACATGAGGAGGCATGTTAGAGTATAAAACCAATCCTGATCTTCATCCTATTAGCTTAAGCTTTTTGAACAGATGGTTCCTTAACACAACTGCTTATTAATTTTTCTGTAGGTCCTTTGAAGTTTGAAAAGTTGAATTACAACGGTAACTTGCCGACATTGTCGTTGAATCCTTTTTCGTGGACTAAGGTGAAATTTTCATACATTTTTAAGTCGCACATATTGAAGATGAAAAAGCTAGAAAAGAAACATATTACTCTTTCTAATTTTCTAATAATTGATTTTTTTTCAACTAAAAACTATCTAAATTTTATGTGCGGATCCAAAAATTTACCTGAATTTTTTAATTTTTTAATGTCACACCTAAACTTCATAGCTTAATGTTAACGCCATTAACAACAGTTATTTTTGTAGACATTGCATTTAAAAAATACAAATTGAAGTTATATTTCCTCTCCAAGTTTTTTATTTTATTTAATTTTTTTTGGTAATTGAAGTACAAGTTCAATATAAAGTAGTGCACCACACAGTAGTTGCACAAACAAGAGACAAAAGGAAAAAATAGCATCTAATACAGATCATCAAAGACAAAGGTGCACGATAAATCAAACATCCTACAATCCTCTTCAAAAAATCTCCAAGTCTGTAACTCGATCACCTCAGGATGCATTCAAGATTCTTCCACCTCAAGGATTCATCCCATACTATCCTTTCCAAGTTCATTTCCATAAATTTGTGACGAACATATACAAATAAACGAGCAAACAGGTTGGAAGATGGATAACGCAGTCGTCCATTCCTAAAACCATGTATCAAATGCCCCCTCCCCCCAAGTAGGGCTCGGTTTGTGCCCCTCATGTGGGAACTGAAGGAATGTAAATGTGCGAATATTTGGTACCCCTAGAATAGGAGCCCTCTCGTATATATATGGACATATAGACTTGATACAAGATGGGCTCAATGGGTCTAATACATACAATCATATATATAATTATAACCCAATACTCTAACATCCCCCCTCAACCGAAGCAGGAGATAAACGAAGGTTGTATTTGAACAGAAGAAAGAGTTACCGCGGTAGATTCTTGGTAAAGATGTCAGCTGTCTGTTGTGAGTAAGGAATGTGAAGAACCTGAACAAGACCCATGCAGACGCGCTCTCGAACAAAATGAATGTCAATCTCAATATGCTTGGTGCGAGCGTGCTGCACAGGATTCATGGACAAATACATTGCAGAGACGTTATCACAATAAAGTGAGGTAGCACGTGGGAGAAGAAGACCAAGCTCACCAAGAAGAGAGCGAAGCCAACAACACTCAGATACGGCATTTGCAACCGCCCTATACTCGGTCTCGGCGCTGGAGCTTGAAACTGTAGGCTGGCGTTTAGAAGACCAGGAAATAAGGCCACCTCCCAGGAAAACACAAATGATAGATGCAGATCGACGAGTATCAGGACATCCAGCCCAGTCTGCATCAGAGTATGCCACAAGTTGATCCACATGAGAAGGAGAAAAGGTTAATCCATAAGCAATAGTGCCCTTGATATATCTAAGAATGCGTTTAACTGCGATCCAATGAGGTAAACGCGGGGCATGCATAAACAAACATACTTGTTGCACAACATAAGAGATATTGGGGTGAGTGAAAGTAAGATACTGAAGAGCACCAACTGTAGATTGATATAAGGTAGGATCGGGCATGAGATCTCCAATATGTAACGAAAGTTTAGACTTGGAATCTGTAGGTGTAGCTACAGGCTTGCAGAAGAGCATGTTGGTCTTATCAAGCAAATCGTGAGCGTACTTGGCTTGAGATAAGAAGAGGCCATCTGAAGAGTGTGAAACCGAGATGCCAAGAAAATAATTAAGCCAGCCCAAATCAGTCATATCGAATTCAGAATGCAGAGAGTGAAGTATAGCTTGAAGAAGCATAGTAGAAGATGTAGTAAGAACGATATCATCCACATAAACCAATAGCATAGCCATGTCGCCGCGACGACGTAAAACAAATAGTGAAGAATCAGACTTACAACCGGTGAAGCCAAGCGTGCATAGAAAAGAAGCGAAGTGATTATACCATGCTCGGGGTGCCTGCTTAAGACCATATGGGGACTTGTTTAACTTGCGCACATGATCAAAAAATTGAGAATTGATGAATCCTGGAGGTTGCTTCATATAGACCTCTTCATTAAGATAACCATTCAAAAAGGCATTCTTAACATCAAGCTGATGAATAGGCCATTGACGAGAAGTAGCTAGTGCTAGAACCTTGCGAACTGTAGCCGGCTTAACAACAAGGCTGAAAGTTTCACCATAGTCGACGCCATATCTTTGTGTGAAACCTTGTGCAACCAACCAAGCTTTATATCATTCAACTTCACCTATAAAAGTTTGCTTAATGCAAAAAACCCATTTAGAGCCAACAATGTTACCATGAACAGGTGGAGGAAAAAGATCCCATGTGTGATTACGAATAAAGGCATTATATTCATCAAGCATAGCGTTCTTCCAATTGTGGTTTGTAAGAGCCTGCTTATAGGAGAAAGAAACCTCGAGCAATATAGTATGAGCAAGCATAGAAGGTTTAAGAAGGGGTTTTACAATACCAGCTTTGGAACGTGATGAAGAGATTGGGAAGCATCCCAAGGCAGGCATGGTGCGTCGCTCATGGCTAGAATATGGGGCGAACTGGGCACCGGTGTGGTGACCTGTGGCGAGACATCTGGCAGCGGTGGTGCTACGGGCGGAGGAACGGGGGCTGTCAAGAGGTGATGAGAACACCTGATGGAGACGAGTCATCGTTTCTTGAGAAAAGGAACCCAACCGAGTGAAAGGAAAATCTGTTTCATTAAACACAACATGTCTCGAAATAATGACTCTGTTAGTAGATAAGGATAGCCCAGGAAAACACATAAAGTAGACCGAGGTGCAAGTTTATGTGGAGCATTAGCAGTCAAATTAGGATAGTAGGCACTCCCAAAAACACGAAGGTGATCATAATCAACCTTTTGTTTAAATAAGCGTTGATATGGGATTTTTTTTCTTAATTACAGTAAAGGGTAATAAGTTGATGATATGAGTAGCAGCAGAAACAACCTCAAACCAATACTCCAGAGGCATACAAGCTTGAAAAAGGAGAGTTCTTTCCCATTTTGTTGGGATGTATGAAGGCACGAGACCTGACTAAGAATACCCCGTTGTATAAAAAGTCCTTCAAAATCACGATTAATATATTCAGTCCCATTGTCACACTGAAACTGTTTGATTTTCACACCAAATTGATTTAAGATAAGCGCACGGAATTAAAGAAACAAATCCAACACCTTCGATTTAGAAACAAATAAACACCTCCTATTTAAAAGGCGCCTCCCTTACAATCGACTGCTCGAAGCTTGTGGAGGACAAGATCATGGATATCGCCTCTCTTTAGAAGTTCTTTCAGGAGAGGATCAAGGTTGGCGGTAAGGCTTAATTTGTTTCAATTTAGATTGTACCATGTTGTCATTTCAACACCTGATGAAATCTGTGTTATTTATTTCTGTTTCGTTTATAACTAAATGCTCTGATACCATGAAAGAATGTAAATGTGGGAAATATTTGGTACCCCTAGAATAAAAGTCCTCTCGTATATATATATAGACATATAGACTTGATACAAGGTGCGCCCAATAGACCTAATACATACAATCATGTATACAATTATAATCCAATACTCTAACATGAACTTCTTATAAATATAACATATTACGTCTTTAACGTGGGGTTGTTTTGTGTTGCTGTTCGGGTTGCGAGTATCATATTCGTAGATTCTCCGATGGGTACAGGGTTCTCCTATGCTACGACTTCTCGTGCTTCCATTGTTGGAGATTACATAGCAGCCCGTAATGCCGATGAATTTCTAAGAAAGGTTATCGCTTTCTTAAACATTATTGTAAACAATTACAAGATTGTTTATGTCATAATATTCTCTACATCGTTGTTGTTTTGCATATCTTACCAAGGCAGTTAGTTTTTCATTAAGATCATACTTTTATACATATTGTGACGATTAGCAATGATGCTAAGTAAGTTTTTTTTTCCCCGATAATTTAAGTACAAGTCAAAGAAAGTATGATGGTGTAAGACAGGGATCGAAGACAAGCCAAAAAATTCAAAACACCGAGGCAGTAGGCTGCCCACAACTAGACACCAGAACAAACAAAGGGCAAAAGACACGAAAAAAAAAAAGCAGCAAAAGACCATGGAAAAGAGTTACCTCCAAAAAACACACCCAAGAAGGCCTACCTCAATGACAAACAAAGCGACCAAGCCAAGGAAGGGCAAAACACCTGAGACACAGATCCCAACAGGACGACGACGATAAAGACAAACCAAAACAGACATTTAGTACACTATAATAAGATAATTTATTCAACCTCCTTTTCTTCTTGTTTATCTTTGCGAACTGACTTACCACGATGCTAAGTTAATTAATGCAGCAAATATATCTGACAATTAAAGGGAGTGTTTTGCAGTGGCTTATTAATCATCCAAGATTTCTTTCAAATCCAGTGTATATTGGAGGAGATTCATACACTGGCATTCCTCTTCCAATCGCCTTCTCCTACATGGTGAAAGGTATGTAACTCCAGTTATATATTTTGGGCCGAAATTATATTAATTTTAAAAGTTAGGATTTAACATCTAGAAATAGTTGATACAATATATATATATATATAACTTGTAAAATAAAAATTATTGGAAGTGTTATTGGACTATCTTTTTTTTATTTTTTCATTGTAAAAAAATGTCAACTTATAAAAATCACAAAACATACAGGAAATGAGGAGGGCTCGGAGCCATTTCTCAATCTCAAGGTTTGTATCTCTTCATTTTTCTTTTCTATCTATTCGAGATATTTAATGGTACATATTATTTTTTATTATCTCTCGTACCTCTTATATATATTGGAAAAATCACACAATTAAGTACAAGCGGAAGCAAAAATGAACAAAAACAACAACAAATCAACACATTATATCTATGTGGAAACTCTCTCTCAATTAGAGGGAAAAACCAGGGGACCAAATGGCTGCCTCATCCACTATAAAATTTAAGGAATTATAATATCTAATTATAACCCTCAAACCTTATGTTACAATCTCAACATCATCATCATTAATGTGACTATTGTAAAGTGAGTCACCAACTCTGTTTTAATGTAGATTTGAACGGCAAGCCACTAACCCTCGAATAATATAGCTTTGCACAGTAAGTCACCAGCGCCCCAACCATGCAGCTTTGAACTGTGTAGCTTTGCACAGCAAGCCATTAGCCTTCTAACAACGCAGCTTTGGATAGCGGAAGCTACAAAAACTCTCTCACCACTCAAACAAGGCATCTAAGCATAACTCTCTTCACAAAATCAAACGCAAAACCTCACAAACATGACTCTTGTAATCATTTTCTTTCATAATGTCTTCCCCTACCCGGGTGGCACCCGAGCACACCATTACAACAATTGTTCCTTACAAGGAAGTAGAAATTTGCCATAAGTTCTAAAATTCACTTGAATCGTTTGGGGGATGAACTTAAAGCAAACAAATTTTCTTAATAAATTTGATGCCTTAGGCTCGGTTTGGATCAGAACAAAAAATGAACAAAACAGGATCAAGTCCCTACAGCTAATTATATGGAACAAAAATGGACGAAGAATGATCAGTCAGGTCCAATTTTAGAGTGAATTATGTGGTTCGATATGATTTTTGTTCCTAATTAATATTTTATATTTTAAAGATCTTTATTATTTCATGCCATGATGAATCTGATAACTAGGAAATATTGTTTACATCAAACCAATCCAAAAAAATTATAGTAGTTTGGATATATATATATAGGGTGGCGTTCTTACGAGAGGGTGAGAGCATGAGAGGGGCCCTGCAGTGTAATAAACGGCCAAGATTTGTTGAACATTAAAAAATAATAATTTACGATCAAGTTTTGTTGAGTATTGAAAAAAAACACACAATTTCTTTTCCTTATCCCTTCTTTCTTTCTGCCTTATGAAGGGGTATAGTATTGAAAAAAAAAAACACAATTTCTTTTCCTTATCCCTTCTTTCTTTCTGCCCTATGAAGGGGTATGGACTGCAAGTAATTTTTTTTTTTAATGTTCAACAAATCTTATATATAAAACAAAAAAGGGGAAGGTTCAACAATCTTTTCTTAATATCTATTGCTAAAAAAATAAGAAATAAAGAGAAAATTAGTTTAACCTAATTCTTACACCCCGAGCATAGAGGAAAAAACACAAGGGGGGGGGGGGGGGGGGGGGGGGGGGGGGGGAATCTAATAACACATGAATGAATCCCAGGTTTTCTTTTCCTTAAATAGATGAGCTACTTTAATTATAATGAAAAACTAAAAGCTAAAAAGATAATTACTAGATAATTCAAACTAAGTATCCCAATTATCCTAAACAAATAAAATTCAGCTAAACTAAATTAAACTAAACTCCTAGTTATGTTAAAACTCTATCTCGTATCATCTCCAGCCGTGTCTAGTAGTGCTGCCTTCTAGCCCTTCATGCCAACCCTTACCCGCCTAAAATCCTGCCAACCGTGAAGACGGGGTTGCATCATCCTCTCTAAATTGGAGAGTTTCACTCTCAAATTCATCAATGGATTTTCTGGGATATTCTTGCCAAGTTGTGTTCCCATACACCAGCTTCTATCTCGCAAAGCTCCGTCTCGCCATGCTTGCCTCGGGTGTGGATTGTTGACCCACTCCACCAAGATGCTTGCTGTAGCTTGTCCTGCCAAGATTTGTACTGCATCATCCTCCCCGGATTGAAGAGAATTTGCCATGGGTTTGTTTGAACCACTCTTGCCATTCTGAAGAACGTGCCCAAAATTCTCATTCGTACCTTCTTGTGTTTAGCACAAAAGCTTCAAAAACGACCGTCGAATCTGCTCGTGACCTTCCTAATGATTGGTAGTGAAGTGTATCGCCTTCTCTTGTGAACACAGATTCTCTATCCCCACCTTTTAAAGTGCTTGGTAATAAAATGTCGGAGAACGACACCCAACATTCTTCTCACCATCTTTGCTAGACCATCCGCCAGTGGTGCGGAAAGCCCTGTAATATACGGTGGCCCAATTGGTTGTCCTGCCACCAACGCTCTCGCGCCAAGTCTTGTCCTTTCTTGGCATCAAGAGAACTATGAACACATGATATCTTGGTTCCTCACGCTTTACAAGACTCACTCGGTAATGAAGCCAATCTGGTAAGGCGTATTTCGACACTTGTTCTACCCCATGTGGTCTATTTCCCACCGGTAGCACAACACACGACACCTCCTCTATCTCTTCCCCTTGTTCCGTCTTGCTTTCCTCTCCCGTCAATACGACCATCTTCTCGTCCTAGCCAACTTCCTTGGCGAGTAGAGTTTTGACAGGGATTTCAGATCCTTGGTTTTCTCCGGTTGTGGAGCTTCATCCTTCTTAGGCAACAAGACTAATGTTGTGCCCTCAAAGATGAAGCTATAGGTATTTCGTTGTCCATCATGGACATTGCCTCTATTGAATCGCCAAGGTCGTCCCAATAGCAGATGACACACGTCCATGACAACAACACAACACCACACCTCGTTCTGGCATTTTTCTCCAATCGAAAAGTTAACCACACGATGTTTAGATATGGTTACCTATTTTCTTTTCTTGAGCCAAGACAACTTGTATGGGTTTGGATGATCTTCCGTCTTCAACCTGAGCTTTTGAATAGCTTCTTCGGAGATAACGTTCTCACAGCTCCCTGAATTAACTACTAGGCGGCATACCCTCTTGCCAATAGTGCAAGTCATTTGGAAGATGTTGCTCCGCAGCCAGTCATCTCCCTTTATTTGTTGAGGCGCAAAACAAACTTGCCTTACTACAAGTATGGGGCCGTCGTCACCCGCAACTTCTTCTTCGCCATGTGGTGCCAATTCGCGGTGGGCCTCTTTCTCAAGTGCCATGCCATCCTCAATATGAAGGCCCTTGATGTATAATCCCTTCCCTAGTCTGTCATGCTTCTGGCACTGAGCAGCATGGCGATGCATCTCTTTGCACTTGAAACAACGGATTCTTGAGCTACTTGCCAATTCCTAGATACTCGCCTTCCTAGGGTTGGCGGCATCCGACTTCCTGGCACATCTGAGTTGACTTGTAATCGTACCCGATCACACCCACTATCCCGAGTGTTCCAAGTACTGCCAACTTAACGACTCTGTTGCTTCTTGACGTTCAAAGCTTTCTAATGCACTTCTGAGACCGAAAATATGTTAAACATGTTTAATACCTATGGAATCCTTCAGCCGCCAATATACCTATCCGCCAGCTATTTCTCTGATTCCACCAAGTCATTCATGGTGATTAAGAAATAGAATTCTGCCGTGTACTCCTCCACGAATCGATAACTCTGTCGCAAGCTCTGAAGGAGCTGGTAATTATCTTGGCGTGATTATGGGGAAGGAAGGCTCTCCTCATGGGTTTCTTCATCTTCTCCCACGTCTCGATCATCGATTTTCCCCATTGAATCCAAGAATGCTTCAACTAATGCCACCAAGCGGCGACTCTATGCTGTAACCGAGAACCAACCAATGGCGCCTGCTTGTGCTTCGGAGCCTCCTTGAACTCAAATGCTTCCTCTACTACAACAAGTCTATCCCAGAACTTTTCTGGTCTTCCGCCACCATAAAACTTTGGAATTTCAATATGAAGCCCGGATTCCCACCTCTGATCTTCAACATAATCGGTGCCTCCGGTATTCGTCCTGTTTCTCCTCACTCGCTGATCCTAGGCTTCAATCTCCGGGAATGGGTTGTGGAAGCTCTCGTTCATGTCGTCCTCGCCACCCCCTACCTGCAGGTTTTGAGACTGAGCTCCGGCTGTTTGATTGGGATTCGCCCCCAATTGGATCAAACACAGTTTGATTCACCGGAATTTCTCTTTCATGTCCTCGAATCTTCTCTCGTTCTGTCGTTGAAAATCACGCTCGTAAATGTCTCTGATGGCGACGTATCTTTGTCACCCACGGGCCATCTCAGAAACTATTATAAGCTCTGATACCAACTGCATGTAGATGGAAATTAACGGGAAACAGGAAGGTTCAACAGTCTTATCTTAATTTCTATTGCTAAAGCAATAAGAAACAAAGAGGAAAATAGTTTAACATAATTCTCATATCCCAAGAATAGAGGAAAACACATAAAGAGGGGGGAAAAAAAGTCTAATACCACATGAATGAATCCTAGGTTTCCTCTTCCTTAAATAGATGAACTATTTTAATTATAAAGAAAGACTAAAAGCTAAAATGATGAATGATACCAAAGAGGACACCAACACGCCGTTACCGGATCCCATTAGAACTCCGAAGTTAAGTGTGCTTGGGCGAGAATAGTACCAGGATGGGTGACTTCCTGAGAAGTCCTCACTCTCAGGTTGGGGGCACTAGGAAACAGCTACTCTTTAGGTTAACACCCTGAAAGGGGAAGGCTGAGACCCTGCGTAGGTGGGAGCCCTTGAGGCACTGGGTATGTTCCTTTTTTTTCCTTACTAAACGCTAAAAAGATAAATATTAGATAATTCAAACTAAGCTTCCTAATTATCCTAAACAAATAAAAGTCAGCTTAACTAAATTAATTAACCTAAACTCCTAATTATGTTAAAACTCTATCTTGTATCATCTTCAGCCGCATGTCTAGTAGTGCCACCTTCAAGCCATTCATGCCAACCCGCACCCACCAAGAATCCCGCCAATTTTGAAGGCGAGGCTGCATCATAAAACTTATGCACAACCAAACAAAGTCTACATAACTTTAAATATATTGTATTGTTACTTATCTTGTCATATGATTAGATATAAGATGATTGGTAGAAGATGATTTCTAAACTATACTTCTCGCTAAAACAAAAAGCGGAAAACCTTTTCCAAAAGAAATGTTTTTCAGGGAAAGAGTAATTCCCAACTACCAATCGGATCTTAAATTAAGCAAGAAATAATTGGTTCCTTGGCATTGTATTAGAATCTTATTAACCAAGAAGTCACAAGTTTGAATAACATCCCCACTCTAAATATTAATATATTTCAAGCACAAGGTATGGGAAAGATCCTGTCCACTGTCCACAGTTCAAGCCCAACGAACATTTGTATGAGTGGGCATGTTAGAGTATAAAATCATTCCTAAACCGTTACCAATCGACTTAAACTTTTGAGATAAATGTTTCCTTAACATATATGAGTAGAACAGAGTTTAATGGGTATTTTTCATTGTAGGGATATCTTTTGGGAAATCCGGTGACGAATTACGTTCCAACTGATAACTACAGAGTCCATTGATATCTGATGAACTGCATGAGGTAATATAATTCATTTTATGTTTCGAGAATCTTCCATTTTGATTAGGGAGTTAATTTAGTAGTAAAAAAATATTAAGAGTAAAGTCATATAATAAAAAATTGAAAAGTTACGACTATGAGAGAAGAGTTTTGGGAGCATGCCCAATAGGTTGCTGAGACTTTTATTTATAGAGAAATAGAATAATAAAATTATATAAGACCCCTCAGGCTAAGATAATATAAATAGAGTTATATTATACTAATATGCCCTTTAATTTGTGCGTGGGGGACCAATGTGGAGATTGGCCTTATGGTAGCGGAAGCGATCTGTAGCCAACCCTTTGATGAAGATATCAGCAACCTGTTTAGTGGTGGGAGTAAATCGAACCTGGATATCACCTTTGACAACCTTCTCACCAACATAATGAAAATCTGCATCAACATGTTTGCTACGATCACTGGAGATGGGGTTAGCAGACAAGTAAGTAGCGGAAACATTATCGCAGTAGACGAGGATTGGGCCGAAGTGACATAGGTCCAGATCACACATAAGGTATCTGATCCAATCACACTCTGCTACAACCTTAGCAACAGCATGATACTCAGATTCAGTGGAGGACTTAGAGACCGTGGGTTGCTTCTTAGCACTCCAGGAGATGAGGTTGGGCCCAAGAAACAAGGCAAACCCTGTAGTGGAACGACATGTGTCAGGGCACCCACCCTAGTCAGCATTAGCATAAGCAGTGACCGTGGTGCAGGATCCCGGAGTAACGGTAAGGCCATGATCAGGCGTGAGCTTAAGGTAGCGTAGAATACGCTTCACCATCTGCCAATGGAACTTAGTGGGAGCGTGCATGAATTGAGAAACACGGTTAACCGCATATGATATATCAGGATGAGTCATGGTGAGGTACTGAAGAGCACCCACCGCACTTCTAAACTCAGTCGGATCAGACAACAAAGTCCCGTCAGTCACCAATGGTTGTACCTGAGCTTGTAAGGGAGTTTGTACCGGTTTAGCCTCAAGCATGTCATGCTTGCCAAGGTGGTCAAGAGTGTACTTATGTTAGGATAAAAAGAGACCATGTGGGTACGCTTAGCTTCAATGCCAAGGAAATAATGAAGTGGACCAAGGTCTTTCATTGCAAACAGAGTAGATAGGGAGGCGGTGAGGCGGTCAAGAAAAGTGGAGTTAGAATTAGTGACGATAATGTCATTCACATATAGGAGAAGACACACATTGCTAGAAGGAGAGCAGTGGATGAATAGAGATGGATCAGCCTTACTACAGTAGAACCCAAGATTGTATAGGAATGTGCCGAACCTATGAAACCAAGCTCTAGGTGCTTGCTTAAGACCATAGAGGGATTTTTGCAGTCGACACACATGCGTGGGAAACTTAGGATGAATGAAACCAGGAGGTTGTCGCATATAAATTTCCTCTTTAAGAAATCCATGTAAAAACGCATTTTTAACATCAAGTTGGCAAATGGACCATTTATGCGTGACCGCTATAGCGAGTATGAATCTGATGGTAGTGGGTTTCACAATAGGACTAAAAGTTTCAAAGAAATCAAGGCCTTCACGTTGATGAAAACCCTGAGCAACGAGACGGGCCTTGAAGCGATCAACTGAAACATCAGGTTTATACTTAACCTTATACTTCCAAGCACTACCAACTATATTCTGTGAGGGTGACGGAGGAACAAGGTCCCACGTCTGGTTCTGAATAAGAGCGTTGAATTCCTCAGCCATGGCTTCCTGCCACTGAGGATTTTTGACAGCTTGGGAGAAACAGGTAAGTTCTTGGACCACTACAATTGAGCTAAAAGACAAGATGTGTTCGGACTTATGTATGCCACCCTTAAGACTGGAACGCATAGGGTGCACATTGGACACCGGGGCCGGGCTAGAGGGGTGGGGGTTACACACCGAAGAGTCATCTAGTGGGGTCACAAGGAGGTCACTGAGGAGAACTAATAGGACTTGTCAAGATGGGAGCACTAGAGTCACCTGTGTCCCTAGGTGAGGCTGAGGCATCACAAGAACCAGAACGTGGTGATCCGGTGGAAATCCCTGTGACACTTGGTCGTGGCACCGACAATAATGGTACTAGTGTGGTGGAATATGCCAAAAGCGGACGTGGTAGTGGAATGTCCACTAGGGAATGTGGCGTAGGCGCTATGTGATTAGAGACCAAATCAGGATATGGAAACAAATGCTCAACAAAGTGGACATGACGACTAATATGCACACAACCTGTGGTGGGGTCCAAGCAACGATAGCCCTTATATCGACTCGCATACCCGATGAAAACATGGGGAATAGAGCGGGGGGCTAATTTATGAGGGGCACGGGATGTGATGGTAAGATAACATGCACACCCAAAGACCCGAAAAAATTCGTAGTCGGGTGCCGTTTGATAAAGCTTTTCAAAAGGAGATAAATTTCATAAATTTGGCGTGGGCAACCGATTTATAATGTAACATGCAATACACGCAACATCAGCCCAAAACTTAGGTGGAAGGCGCACTTGAAAAAGTAGGGTCCGTATCATTTCACTTAAATATTGATGCTTGCGTTCCGCCACTCTATTTTGTTGTGGAGTATCAGGACAGGAAAGACGAAAGTGAATACCATGAGTGCGACAAGGGGCAAACAAGGACTGATTGTCAAACTCACAGCCTCCATCACTTTGAAAACATTTAATGTGGGCATTAAATTAATTTTCAACAAGAGCTTTAAATTCAGAAAAGATGGAGTAAACTTCGTCTTTCCGCTGCATCAGGTAAAGCCAAGTAAAGCGTGAAAAATCATCAATAAAAAGCACATAATAGTGAAAGGACGAATCAGACAAAACAGGTGATTGCCAAACATCCAAATGTATGAGCTGTAAAGGTGTTGTAGTAGTATGTAACACACGTGTAAATGGTAAACGACACGACTTACCCAAGCAACAAGCATGACAGTGTTTAACAGAAGTATCACTAGAAATAGAAGAGATCAAATAACGAGTTCGTAATATATCTAAAACAGAATGTCCTAAATGACCTAAGCGCCTGTGCCAAAGCTCACTGGGAACAGTCCGTGCTACGAGTCCACTGTTGTGTGGAGAAAATCCATAAAGAGACCCTTCATTGTGTATCCTGAGGAGGGGCATCCCCGTAACCTTGTCCTTAACACAAGACGGGGATGAATCAAATTCCACAATACAGTGATTATCATGACACAACTGTTTAATGGACAATAGGTTGTAAGTAAGACTAGGAACTAACATAACATTAGGAAGTAATAGGTCACGCGTTTGGGTCCGAATTTTTGAAAAACCAACATGAGTAACAACTAAAAGAGAGCCAATGCCAACTTGAATTAACTTCGAACCATTATAAATAGTAGGTTTTGATAAGATACCTAAGTTGGAAGTCATATAGTTAGACGCCCTCGAGTCAGTATACCAGGTAGGATCAGCTGATTTAGTAACAGACATGGCCGAAAGGGATAGCCACAAATCAGTGTTGACATAGCGATGAGGACAAAGAGAGGCAACATGACCTGATTGGTGGCAAATATGACAAACCAGGGGGCCGGCACCACAAATACCATCATAGGACTGTTGAGAATTCGTACCTGCAGTGCGAACCCAAGATTGTTGATGCGGGTGGGGACCACTAGTAGTGACCATACTTGTCCCTTGTGTGTGTTGCGGTTGGAGTTGCGTCCACGACCTTTACGACCACGACCTCCATGGCCCCTACCATTACCCGAAGCATCCACGGAGGACCCAGTGGCAGCGAGATCAGAACCATGATTGGTGGGGGTGCGGGCATGAATCCGTGATAGGCAGCTTCTTCATCCAGTAGTGCAGCCTTGAGCTGTTCAAAAGGAACGTCACGGGAGGACTGGCGGGTGAAGATATTAAAGGCAGCATACTCCGGTGGCAACCCAAAGAGGGCGTAGTGCATGAGCTCACGGTTAGAGACTGGAGAATCGATAGCTGCAAGATCGTCGGTTATTGCTTTGAGTTCAGTAAGATAGGCAGTCATTGATTTATTATCTTTTCGCAAAGTGACAAGTTGTGAGCAAAGGTCAAACTCTTTTGCGAGGGAGTGGTCACGGAAACGCTTGGCTAGGGCATTCCACATATCCCGGGAGGTGGGGTGATGAATTACATCATTAAGCACAGGGCGGGAGAGAGACGCAAATAAACAAGCCCTAATGCTTTGGTCTATGCAGGACCAGGTGATAAAGTCAGGATTTGGGAGATATTGGCCCGTAGGCGATTGAATTTGACTAGGATGACAAGGAAGCAAGCCATCAACGAAGCCCATGAGTCGATGAGCCCAAAGAACCATAGAAACTTACTCTCGTCAGGTACGATAATCTGTGGAATTTTTCAATTTAACTGTGACTAGACTTGTAATCGAAGGAAGAGGAAAGGGGCCCCCGTGAACTAAGAGGGGAGACGGTGGAGAATAATGAGGAAAATTTAGTGGAGGTAGAGAGGATCCGCTATTGTACCCAGGGGAGACGTTATTAAGGACCGATTGCACCGGTGGGAGACCGGGATAGCCACTAGACGAAATTGGAATTGGGAGAGAGAAGCCATGTGTATAGGGGGAGGAGGTAGGCGCCGGTTGAGAGGGAGCCACTTGGGTGTGGGTTGGTGGCCGGTGGATGACACCAGACGCTACAGCCATTGGTGATGAGGGAAGAGGGAAATGATGTTGAAGCCATCGATGCAAGTCTAACAGCGAGCCAGGGGAGGGAAGTCGTCAGTGGAGAGGGAAGAGGGAAACGATGATGAAGCCATCGATGCAAGTCTAACCACGAGCCGGACGCTATAGCCGGGGAGTCGCTACTAGGGGAGGAACCGGAGAACGAGTGGAGAAGGGTGGCCGCTAGGGCTGGTGGCGGTGCAGGCAGCGCTAGGATTTGGGAGAAGGGTTTAGGCGTCGTTGGTTTGTGGGAAGAAGAAAGGTTATTTTTCCTTTTTTTTAGGCTGTGGTATGCTCTGATACCATGTGAGAGAGGAGTTTTGGGAGCATGTCCAACAGGGTTGCTGAGACTTATATTTATAGAGAAATAGAACGATGAAATTACATAAAAGCCCTGAGGCTAAGATAATATAAATAGAGTTATATTATACTAATAATAACGACCATAATCTTCTATCTTCTTCTATATATTATTGCCAAGTACCTCCACCCCAAAAGCTTCTAAAATCCAATCTAAGCAATTCTAAACGGGTGTCACAAAAAAACTCTAATATAAGCAATTTTAAGAGGGGGTTATTTAACATTTGAGGTTATAGAAAAGGAAAAAAAAAATTCAATATCTTTACTACGTAATTTTGCAAAGTATATAATGTTGTATCTTTTATAAAATTAAATAAAATTCTTGTATGATTATATATAAACTATATTTAAAAATATAAACATTCTTCGTGCATCGCACGGAATAACACTAGTCTTCTTTATATTATTGTCAAGTACTCCCACTCCAAAAGCCTTCAAACCTCAATTCAAGCAATTCTCAAGGGGTATCACCAAAAGTCTCTGAATTCCAATATGAGCAATTCTAAGTGAGAGTTATTTGATATTCGAATAGAAAAGAAAAAAATAAAAAATTCAATATATTTACTATGTAATTTTAAATAGTATATAATATTGTATCTTTTATAAAATTAAATAAAATTCATGTGTAATTATATATAAATTATATTTAAAAATATAAATATTCTTCATACATCGCACGAGATCACACTAGTTCTAATACTATGATGCAGTCACTGACAAAAAGCTGTAGAGGAAATTATAAAGAAGTTGACCCAACTAACGTGGAATGCCTCAATCATGTTCAAACCTTCTCCGATGTAAGACATCCTTTCTTTCGTTTTTCTCTTATAAATACCTATAAAAATGTCAGCTCTATTAATAAAAAATAATATTATTATGTTAAAGAAGAGCCTCTTACTAATATAAAAAATTTCACTGGGCCTTCTTTAGGCCTAATTACCGAGTTGGAATAAATAAGGTTGTATAAAAGCCTAAGTGGAATTACATCTTAAAACAATTGATAATAGGTGGATTAACCCATTACACTTATAAATTGATCTCTTCGTTCTCACAACTCCAATGTAAGATTCCACTATATAGACTTATAGGTAGAGTCCTCAACATTTAAAGTTCTTTTAGGGTTATTCACACTAAATGACCCTATACTGTATTTATTGTGTCAATTCAATTATTGTACTTTTAATTGTGTCAATTTAGTCCCTGTATAATTTAAAATTTGTCAATTTAATCCTTAAAGAAAATTTTATGTTAAATTTTTAATGCAATTTTTAATGGTTCGGTCATGCAATTTAATCCATGGTATTGGAACCGTACTGTGGGTCTGTTGTTGACCCAGACGGCAGAAGATTCATATACCAACGCTCCAATTTGAGAACTAAAACGGTGTCGTCAGATGCTGAATTTTGTCGTGTAAGTTTTTTTTTTTTTTTTTTTTTTTTTTTGCCTTTTTTAATAAGCAACGAGCGAAACTCGCGATATAAAAATTCGTGTAAGTTTCTATATTTTTTTTCTTTTTTAATAAGCAACTAGTGAAACTCGTGATATAAAAGTTAGCATCTCACATAGAGACCCCACACACAGTGTGAAAAAAGAAAAAATAATAAGAAATACTTAAACAATTTGTAGATATTGACTCGATATACCGAGAACCAACTTTCCTTATTTTGCATATGGGAAAGTTTTGTGGTTTTTTTTTCTTTTTTTTAATGAAAATCATCTAGATTTTAGGTGAAGTTTCTAAAAAGTCTCTTTGGAGACATCCGATAAAATTGGAACGATACAGAGAAGATTAGCATGGCCCCTGCGCAAGGATGACACGCATAAATCGAGAAATGGTCCAAAGAAGTTTCTAAAAAAATTACCTATATTCTCTGATTTTTAAATGTTGCATCTAAATTTTTAAAAAAAATTTCAATATAACACCTTAATATTAATGCCATTAGTATTTGTTAGTTTTTACCCATATAACTTTTAAAAAGAGAAAATAATTTAAAATATTTATAAAAATATTTTAAACATCTAAAAAATTTACAAGTATTTTAAAAAATAATTTTATGTTTTAAAAATATTTTTTTAAATGTCACGTTGGCAAAAACTAATGAATGTTAACCATATCATATGAAGGTGTGATATTAAAAATTTTGAGAAAGTTTAGGTGTGATATTACAAAAATTAGAAAATCTATATGACTTTTTAAAACTGTACCTAAATTTAAGTGACTTTTAGTAAAAAAAAAAAAAACCTAATACAATTAAATGAATAATGTAGTTACAGGGTAAGCTACGTATAGAATAGAGAACCCAAAGCGATCGAAATTACAATCGTGGCGTGATACAATTAAAATTGTAATGATCTAAAAATTGGGGGAGATAGAGAAGAATTTGAGGGACAGATAGAGAGAACAGTAAGGAAGAGTAAGTTTGATTAATATTTCAAAAATTATAAACTTCATTACAACCTAATTGCCCTTTATTTATAGAACAAGGAGAGAGGGACTTACTCACTAATACTAATATTATCCTAATTGCATAATAAAAGGAAAAACTACCCATATTATCATTAATATAAGGCTATTTACTAAAATACTAGTTAAGCACATGTCACCGGATCCCATTAGAACTCCGAAGTTAAGCGTGCTTGGGCGAAAGCAGTACCAGAATGGATAATCTCCTGGAAAGTTCTCACTCTCAGGTTGGGGGCACTGAGAAACAACCTCTCTTTAGGTTAACACCCTAAAGGGGGAAGGCTGCGTACATCTGCCCCCCCAGACCCTGCGTAGGCGGGAGTCTTTGAGGAAGTGGGTATGTTCCTTTTTATCTTGTATCATGGTGCCCAGTGTAATTGGAGTTCTAGGGGTAGAATGGGAAGGGGAGACGAATGCTATGTTTGGCAAGTCATTTTTTTCTTAACGTATTTCATAACTTTTAACTTTTTAACTAGTTAAATAGCTAAAAGTGTTGCTTGGTAAAAATTTTGTTGTTAGAGTTTTTCATAGAGTTAAAAACATAAACTGAAAATAAAATAATTTAATAATATCTTAAATAAAACTTTAGACAAAATACAGAATAAAATAATTCAAGAACATCTTGAATTAAAATAAGACAAGAAACAATAAAATTGAATGAGACTTGAATCCAAAAAAACATTGAAAATACATGAAAATATCTAGTATTCAACACATTATTTACCAGCTAACAGCTAATAGCTAATTAATTAGCTACCAGCTAATGGTTAAATGCTAAACGCTAACAGCTAAAACCAAACATGGCTAAAATCCTAGATGTTTAGTATAAATATTCTCTAATAAAAACTTTGCTGGAATCCAACAAAAATTCATCGAATATTACCATAGATCAGTACCTAACTGATAAGTTTTGAAACCTCACAATATCTCACTATAAATAGTAAAATGTAAGGATACATAGCTAATAAATATTCATTTCTTAAGATAACTAAGTAATAAATATTCATATTTTGATGGCTTCGACTGGCCAATTGTGAGTGCTTTGATCCATAGAAAGCAGTGATGGTCCGATACTGATCACTAGGTGCCCAGTAGAGTGACTCCAGTTGAGATTGATCTGAACTATAGCAATGACTTTGATTCACCTTCTCTGAGTCCTGTGCTTCAATATTTTCAGTGTGTCATTTGGTCCAGTTTCCTGCCGTCTGGTTGATCACATTTTCGATGTCTTGAGGAGTCGTGCTTATGGCTCGTGTTTTTCTTGTTCTGGATTGTCTTCTTGCTTTTTTGTTGTCTTTTGTGGCCCCCATGCTTTAACACAACAAACAAATTTCTTGTTATCATGTTTTCTTGGGCTGGAATGCTGTCCTGTTTTTTGTCTCTTTTGATCCCCTTTTCTATCCGGGTTTACTATGAGGCAAACATTGTCCAGTTGACTGAGTTATATTTTCTCATAACTCTTAATATTTAGAAAATCTTATAAAACTAGGGACATAATATACTCAATAGAACAAGAATAAAAATATAAACAAAAATATAGTTAAAAAGAAATAACAAGTATATATTTTATTTCAAAACCGATGAGCCTAATATATATTATATTATCTCTTACTATCTTTCTTATTTTTCCACGATTTGGCATATGTGGCATATAGGTGTTCATTTATATATATATATTACATAATTTTTAATTTTTTATGCATTTGATAATATCCAATATTTACAACAGGGGAAGAATACTTATTATTTATTTTATTTTCTTTTTATTTAGATTTTATCATCATGCTTCCAGGACGACAAGATCTTTAGGTTAGGGGTCCTCGGAAATAGCCTCTTTTCCACTCGGAAGGGGGAAGGCTGCGTACATCCACCCCCTAGACCCTGCTTATTGCGGGAGCCCGTGAGGCACTGTAACTATTGTTGTTGTTGTTGTTGTTTGTTTTTAGATTTTATCAATTTCTCGTTTATTATCCTTTCAGGATTACGGATATATACTTGTTCGTGATTTGATGACTGATGAAAATGTCCGAGAAGCACTTCACGTTCGGAAGGTATGACCGAAACTACAATGTTTCTTATATTATAAATTAGAGTATAGTGTTTATGCCAATTGTCCACATATTTTGTTTATTGGGGTCCTAAAACTAGGGCGCAATATGGCCAAAGTTGTGTTTAAAACCGCCCATTTTACCTATGGTCCACCATTGGGGGCACAGCCTAGGAAGATGGCTACGATGAGCATGTACGTCAAGTAGCGTGAGACGTAGCTGAACTGGAGCTAGGAATAGATGAGACACACAATCTGCAGGAGTTCTCAACTTAACAATATCGATGATGCGCGTCCAATCAGGAGCAGTATTTTGGAAGATAAGGGCATTTCTTGATTCTCAAATTGCACTATTTATGGCGAAAAATGACATGAGCCAGGCTTCCTCGATGGCACCTTTGAAATAGTTGAATTTCCATTGTTGGAACAAATCTTTGAGATTACTTGGGCAAGCTAGAATGATCCCTCGCTAATGCATGATATGAGTCCAATTGCACCATGAAGTTCTGCAAGTAAGGAAGAGGTTCTTGCAGGTTTCGTTGCTATGAGAACAAAAAGGGCAAAAAATTTGATTAGTGTTAAGAATTCCAAATCTCACTAGTCTCTCTATTAGTCTCTCGAGAAGTGCTAACCAAGTTAGTAGCTCAATTCTAGGAAGGACAAGCCCAGACCAAACCCCTTTTACCTGTTTTGTGATTAGGCTACCTGATGCGAGGATCACAGCCTTATAGAAAAAATTGGCCGATAAGGTACCTTTATGATTATGCTGCCATATCAAGACATCTTCAATTATGGGGGGAGAGAGGAGCTTAGTGCAGTCCTGAGTTAGATTTCTCAGTCAAATTATTTGCGGCATCATCCTAAGTTCCAGTGCCAAGTAATACCATCCCAAAAGCCCACGTGCTCAATGGTGGAGAGTTGCTGAGTGGATATGGAGAAAAGTTTAGGGAATTTATCCCTAAGGGGGTAGTCTCCAATCCGCACATGTGACCAAAAAAAGTGCTTTATTGGCACGACCAATTTTGTATCTTAGCCTTGAAGATAGGATGCAGTTAATTAGATCAAAGGTGATATGGACAGAGCATATATCTTCCCATAGGCTTGTTTCAAATATGATGGGAGGGGTAAGGGACAATGATTGTGTGGGGCCATATTCGGCTTGAATGATTCTTTTTCAAAGGGAGGAGTCCTTGACATTAAAACGCCCCCACCATTTGAATAGAAGAGTTGAGTTCCTAGTGGAGAGATTTGGGATACTGAGTACACCCATATCTTTAGGTAATTATAGAGTACTCCACTTAACAAGAGCTTGATTTCTGGATTGGGACATTCCCTTCCAAAAGATATCTCGTTCAAATTGGATAATTCTCTTTTCGACTTTGGTAGGCATTTTGAAGATGGAAAGGTAGTAAAGTGGGAGGCTTGATAACACTGACTTGATGTGGGTGAGGCGCCCGCCTCTAGATAGCAAGTTGGACTTCCAGGAAGCTAACCTAGCTTGGATGTTTTTGATGACCGGGTTCCAAGTGGAGGATGCTCTAGGGTTAGCACCTAAGGGAATTCCAAGATATTTTATTGGAAGATTGTTGGATTTATGGCTTAGACGAGCCGCAACTCAATCAATCCAAGTGTTTTCTGTTCCTAGTCCTACCAATACACTTTTATTGAAGTTCATTTCTAGCCTTGAGATGAGCCCCGAGCCCCCCCCCCCCCCCCCCCCCCCCCCCCCCCTCCTCCCAAAAAAAAAGAACTCTTTTGACATTTAGGATACCTTCCTCTTGGGCTTTACAAAAAATGAGAAGGTTATCTGCATATTGGATGTGGGAGAGGGTAATCAGTTGGGACCCTCAACTAGAGATTTCAATGCCTAAGAGAAGGCCCATTGATTGTGCTCATGAAATGAGGGAGCTTCGGACTTCGGCGACAATGATGAAGAGAAAGGTTTCTTTGGTGAACCATTAACTAGGATTGAGATGGAGGCAGTAGAAACGCTACTTTTAATCTTGCCTTGATTTTGACCCACATCCCTTTTGGCCTCTGGTGCAAATATCCTTATAAATTATTTATCATTTAGGTTTTTTGACATTCTAATATATACAATAAGGTACTATATTTTTGTAAAAATTTAATCACTTAAATACAACAAGATTTTGAAAATTTATCAACTAAATATTTTCTACGAGATCCAAGGAATTTTTAGTAGAAAAACTTGACTTAGCATGTGAATTCGACATTTAGGAGTATCCTTCGCCGGAATACGCTGCATTTTTGCTGAAAAATACTAAAATTAGTGAAACATAATTCTATAAATTTGATATCGGTTGCTTAAGCCCAATAATTTGTTGACGGAATTTAGCAATATTTTGCTAGAAAATACGACTATGGCGCCTTTGAGCTTTCTAGTGCTCAAAAAAAAAAAAAAAAAAAAAAAAAAACTACTATAACAGAAATACTGCTATAATCATGTAGAGGGTACCTAAATAATAGAATTTTAAAAACTCATGATATCATATTATATACAATAAAATATTAGGACACCTATATGTTAAATAGCTAGATGATAAATTCTGCATAAATAAAGTTTTTTGGGTCTTTTTATTGAATACACCTATATTTTAGATGCGGTTTTAAAAAATTACCTAACTTTTCTAATTTTTTAAAGTTACACTTAAACTTTCCAAAAAAATTTTAAGGTTACACCTAATGCTGACACAATTAACTTTTTGTTAAAATAAATATGAAATTACCAAACTACCTCAAGAAAACTTGTTTTTTATCAATCAATTAAAAAGGAACATACCCAGTGCCTCAAGGGCTCCCGCCTACTAGGTATGTTCCTTTTTAATTGATTATAAATAATTTTAGAAAAAAAAAATACTTCTAAAATTTTTTGATGGCAAAAGGGTTATAGCAGTGCGCCAAACCTTTAAAAATTTTATAAATTCAGAATTGAAGGATAATTTCATCATTCGCAAAATACGTGGCTCAATATAATTAAATTAAATTAAGTTAAGCTTGATATTTTGATGCATTATACATCAAAATGCAGTGTTTTATTTGATAAAAAATTAATGGTATCTATATTTGATACAACAACAACAACAACAACAGTCCCAGTGCCTTGCGGCTCCCGCAGAACGCAGGGTCTGGGGGGGGTGATGTACGCAGCCTTACCTCTTCCGGCAGGAAAAGAGACTGTTTCTAGGGGCATCTATATTTGATGTGACACTAAAAAAAATTTTGAAAAATTTAGGCGTGACTTTGAAAAATTAAAAAAATTAGGTAATCTTTGGAAACCGCACATAAAATATAGGTAATTTTTAATTCAAATTTTTTTTTGGACCCTCTTGAAACAGGGGAAGATAAGGTATGGGCAGAGATGTGTCACGTTAAACTACACATTTGAAGTGGAAAGCGTTGAGAGATTCCATGCAAAAATAAGTGCCAAAGGTTACCGCTCTTTAATATATAGGTTAGGCAGGAATCACAACCTTTCTGCATACCAAGTCGAGGTGGCCACAGGCTGGGTTCGGGCTCTGGCTCGTGTGCCAGGTTCGGTTCTTGATCGGGCCTGGGTTCCAACCAGACCCAGCGAACCCGACCCGGTCCCAAATGGCCCCCCTCCCCCCCCCCAAGATATATATTATTGGTTTGTTTTAATTAAAATTATCTAAATTTTATGTGTGATTTTAAAAGATTACTTACATTTCCTAATTTTTCAATGTCAATCTAAACTTTCTAAAAATTTTTAATGACATATCTTAATGTTAATGCTGTTAATGTCTGTTAGTTTTTGCTGACATAACATTTAAAAACATATTCTTTAAAATATATAAATTATTTTCCAAAATGCTTACAAATTTCTTATATATTTAAAATATTCAAAATATTCTTACATTTTTTAAATTATTTTAACTGTAAAATTTAATTTTTAATTATTTTCCTTTTTCAGAATGTCACGTCAATAAAAACTAATGAATCTTGATGGTATCACATTAAAGTATGACATTGAAAAATTTTAGAAGGTTTAAGTATGACATTCAAAAATTAGAAGATTTTTGGGGGTGTTTGAAACCGCATTTAAAATTGAGATAATTTTCAATAAAGGAACTCTAATATGTCGTAAAAAACTCTAGCATTTTTTATTAAAAATCACCTAAATTTTAAGTGCAGCATTAAAAAAACCACCAAAATTTTTTATTTTTTAAATGTTACACATAAACTTTATAAAATTTTTAATATCACACTTTAATATGACGGCGTTAACATCCATTAGTTTTGTTGACATGGTAATTACAAAATATATTTTTTTTAAATTTAGAAATTTTAATATATTTTTAAAATTACTATAAATATAAATTTGGATTTAAAATTTTTTTTTTTTAAGAAGCCACGTGAGCGAAAACTAACAGATGTTAATCGCGTTAATATTAAAGTCTAACATTGAAAATTTTTGAAAAGTTTAGGTTAGACATTGAAAAATTTAAAAATTTAGATATTTTTTTTAAAAATCGAACCTAAAATTTAAATAGTTTTCGGTTAGAAAAAAACCTTTATTATATAAAGTTTGAGACATAAATCATTTAAAAATAATCTCCACGACAAGATGCCTAAAAGCAAATTTATTTGGTGCAATTGTTTGACAGTGGTGACCATGACCTAACTGTTCCCTTTTTGGGTACCCAAGCTTGGATCCGATCTCTCAATTACTCCATTGTTGACGACTGGTGCCCGTGGCTGCTCGATGGCCAAGTTACAGGGTCGGTTTCTGAACTCTAACTCGACTTCATGCTTCGTTTTTTTGGTATGAAACTTGGATTCTATTGATGATTTTGTATTCACAAAATTGAATGGCTAATACAGTTATACAAGAACGTACGCGAATCAGATGACTTTTGCCACTGTAAAGGTGAGTTGATGTTTTTCTTCACCTTAATTTCTAAATGCATACATGCACATTAACCTTATCCACTTTTATATTCCAATATTACGAGAAATTATTGACACTGCTCTTTGCTTTTATTTGTGTTGTTTTATATATATATATAGGGAGCAGGGCTTATTGTATATGAATATAAACCGAAAGAATCTGAAGCGATGTTCACAAGGTGGATTTCTGAGCGACCTCTGTGATCATTGCCAGCTAGTGCCTGTCCTTGAAGGAGATCACACATCCTAGTATAATTCCAATATCAGTGCTCCTTAATTCCATGGCTTTGAAGGGTCATGATGTTATTGACGGAACCGTATGGAGCGCGCGACATGGATCCATAAAATACAACATTTTTATATTGATGAGTAGGCATCGTTTTTTCCAGCGTAAAAATAATGTTGAAATCGAATATTGTTGAAATCAAGTCTGAACGAGTACTCTTGGTGCAACTTGGAATTTCAGCACGAGCAGTGAGATGCACGTATGTGATGAATGTGCTAATGATAGTAAGTGAACAGAGAAGAATAAATTGTTAAAGTCGTGTTAAAAGGTTATGGGTACAAAAGCATCCTTATTTGGCAAAAGTTCCTCTTCAAAGTTTTCTGTTCGGATTAAAGAAAACATTCTCTTCACAAAGTATCTAATTGAAAAAAATTTCTTAAAAATTTTGTCTTTCTAACTAAGGAAAATAATATCATTTCATTAAATTTGTATAAATTATACACCTGACCAAGTTAAGACCGCAATAAGCTTTTTTGAGATCTGGTCTTTTATCATCTAGATTTCCTTACTTTTTTATCTATACAATGAAATATTATGATGTTTTATCAATCAAGTACCCTTAATTCGAATTAAGCGATTTTGCGTTAGAAAATGCTTACATGGAACATAGATCCAAAAATATGTTGGTATCTTTAGTCAAAATTTAGTACTTTTAAGCTAGAAAACGGAGGCATGACACATTAATCCGATAATTTATGGGTACGACTACATACCTTCTATCGTAATTCAATCGATATTTATTGAAAACATCTATATGACTTATATATTCTATCGTATTAACGTGCACATCGACATTATACAGTGGAGATTTGTCAGATTCTAGCAATATTCGCCCAATTTTGATCAATGATCACCCAAAGACAATTCCCAATTTTGATAAATAGTTTAGATGAGCTTCTTGTTTTTTTTTTTTTTTTTTTTTTTTTGATAATTGAAATTTCATTAATCAAAATTTGTCGTACGACATCAAAAGGCAACAAAAACAGAATTCCTTCTTTACGCAGTACAATCCATAACATCCCTGATTCTAGCCGATGCTGAATTGATGTTGCATTCTTTGCTAGAGAGTCAGCAAGATCGTTGACTTCGAAACACTAATGATTGAAAGCTACCCATCTCAGTACTTTCTTTAGGTAGATTCAATTTGTAAGGGAATTTATCATCCAATGTGTATAGAAATTTTGCATTCCTTCATCCTTAACAGCTTCATAAAAATCCTCCCAGTTCAACCAATCATCCAAACTCCTACAAGGAATACCGGCGATACTATTGTTCAATACTAATGTTCAATCAATCCAACTCAATTCAATCCCTTTCGCCAAGTATATTTTCTGCCCATGAGAGGGAAATCAAGCAACTCATTGCCTTTAACACATGTTCTGAATTCCTTCATATTCCTTACTATCCTTGACAATCCAAGACATTCACCCAATCATCACTCGCTTCTGCTTTATTGCTTGTTAGATCATCCTCTTCTTTGTCTTTGTATTTAATCCATACTCAATTCTCATACTCATTCCATACAAGTATTCTTATTGTTCTTTTAGTTTTCTGAGCCCTCATCATTTCTTCCCTTTACCTTTGATATCCACTTGTTTCCACCTCTTCTCTACTCTCTTGAGTCCCTTTGCTTTTCTTAATTGCGCCTCAATATCATTCACATGAAAATCATTCCAGTGAAGTCCTATCTCGTTCCTTGCTTTCCAGATCTTCCTCGCTTCCTTCCTCGTAGAACTTTTTCTTTGCGAGTTGTCTGGTGCGCTTTCTTCACTTTCAGTAAATTCTTCTCCATTCAGGTTCTCTTGCTCAGTACAACTACTGCAGCTCTCGTTATTCATATTTTTGTGTTGTTGCTGACTTGATTCTGCTTTGTCAGTTGGAGTTTCTGCCACCACACTTACGTCTGATGATGAGTTTGGATGAGCTTGTTGAATCTCTTTTAACGTCTCATCAAAAATAAAAGAGTTTGGGATTAGTGTCCTTAAATTAGATGAACATCTCATCGAGCCTACCTTAACATGTATAACAACCCTGGTGGTCATTGATCCATAACGAAATCAAAGTGTTTGTTTCTCACTTTCCAAGTGTGACCATCTTCAAGAGGAGATCGGAATCAAACTTTAACTTCTAGAAAGAAACAAGAAAAGCGTTCAAAACTTTAGGGCAAGACTGAAAACAATATGAACATCGGTCTTATGGAAGGAAGGACTCTTGTTATTGACGTTGCTGGACTCGAACTCTCCAAGGAAAAAGTACCAAGCAAGACTTGATCTGGTGGAAATAATCTTTCGAGGGCCAAACATGCCACGAGGGATCAAAACCCACTGGTAGCACATACCCTCACCCCCCTCCTACCAATGTTAAAAAAAGGGCTACCACAACAGTACCCGAATTGCAAAAAATAAACTAGTACAAAAAATGGGCAAAGTCTATGTTCTCCAACATGTTTACAAATTCACCACGATCATAATGTTTAAAAAACCTCCAGGTTTTGAGCCCACTGCTTTGAGCAGGTCAGAGCCTTGTATGGAGGAACCCAGTAGAGTAGGAATGAGAAAAGGAAAAGAAGTGATAACAAAAAGGGAGAGGAAAGTGTTGAAGAACAAGGAAAAAGAGAATGAAAAGCGGGAGCTTCGGGTTTTTTTGAAAGATATGTCGCCTAGGAACAGCACGCCTAAAACGACCAAGGCCTCAGGCAGGCGGAAAAAGGGGAACGAAGCGAAACGAAGGAAATCGTCAAAGACAGCCTGGAAGAAGAAAAAATGGAATAGGGGGAACCGGCTCGACAAGATCTCGGAAGCGGAGTATGATGAGAGGATCTTACAAGTGGAGCGGGTAATAGAGACGGGGAAAATAGTAGGTTTTAGCTTTGATGGTTTCGACCCACCTATAGTGACGGACTTGCTTGCTAATTGAGGTGGTTGGGTTTTTGGTTGAGGCTTCAGTCCGACCCACCTATGTTTCCTTTTCTGATTGTCTGGTTCTTCTTCTTTTGGGATCCCTGTCTGAGCTGTTTTTGGCACGTTGTTTCTCCTGCCCCTCGTGTCTTGTATGGTCTGCGCTCGATGTCTGTTGTGTCGTGTTTGAGGCTAGCATTTGCTCCTGTTGGTTGTATTTTTGTTTTTGGTTAGCTGCTTTTGGTCCCCGTTTTGTTACGGTCGGACTCAGGCCTCGCCTAGCGAGTGGTCTGTTTGCTCAGCGACGTTGTCGTAATTTATCAAAAAAAGGGGCTCAAAATTCGTAGCATAGGATTGATTAGACCACATTTTATTGCAATTAATAACCTCTGGTTTATATGAAAAATCATACACCAAGTATCAACCTAGAATCCTAATCTCACGAAGACACTTCGGAATAGGTCATCCTCAACCAACTGCTCATTTTGAAAGATAACTTATTTCTCTTAGTCCATATTGCTTCGAGTAACAACAAAGAATAATTGACGATGATCATAGAGGTTGCTCAGAAATCCACCTTCTAAACATGGCTTCACATTCTTTCGGTTTATATTCAGGTGCAGTATGTCCTGCTCCCTGTATATTTAAAACAACACTTAGATGAAAGTAATAAGCAGTCTCAATAATTTTACTATCATGCTGTACCATTTTAAATTGGAAAAAAGGGTTGACGTTGTGAGAATATTATTGCAACAAAATCAGATGTTAAATATATTGAGTCGTTGCTTAATCAGGTTAGAATTTGATTTAGATTAAGCTTAAGGGTCAATAACGACGGTAATTGTTATCACTAACAGTTTGATTTACCTTTGCTAATAGTAGATAAGGTGCTAATTTCGATTCTGCGGTTTTCTCTTCTAGTGGAGAGAGGGTTTCCATGTAAATCGTTGTGTCGGTGTTTTGTTGTTTTCCGCTTTCATTGTGCTTGATCGTATGATTTTTTCCAATGAATATGTATGTGTGTGTATTCAAATTTTGCATATAAGAAAAATGTTGTCTCACCTTTACAGTTGCAAAAGTCATCCGATTCGCATAGGTCCTTGCATAACTACATTAGCCATCCGATAACAAGATCAATAAACCGAAGTTTTACTCAAGGAGAAGTGAGAACTAGGTTAGGGTTTGGAAACCGACCCTGCGACTTGGCCATCAACCATCCACGGGCGCCAGTCGTCGACTATGGAGTAATTGAGAGATCTGATCCAAGCTTGAGTCCCCATGAAGGGAACCAAATAGTCATGATCCCCACTGTAAAAAAAAATAAACCAAAGAAAGTTGGTTTAAAAATCTTAAAATGAAAGGGGCCAGCTTCACATGATATCGTATATCAAAGGGTTATTTATAATTATATATTTCTTATCGAGTTAGTTTAGCCTTTATACGTTTAATTATATAATTCTATTGCATGCACAGGTCAAATTGCATATATACATGGTCCTTCATTAAAATTGACGTTAATTTAGTGATGAAATTTCAATGGAGCCATGCTTGAGCGCAAGTCAAGTCTGGGCTGAGTTAAATGTTTATGATCCAAGTCTAAAGCCTAGCAAACTCAGGGCGACTCTGCTCAGCTCATTTTGCCACCTCTAGTCTGTATCTATCCAAACAACAAGGTAGGTATTTGTAATACCCGCTTAAACAAGTAAATTTGTTATCCTTATATGTTAGAATGTAAAACCAAAGCGGGTACCAACACACAGTTATCGAATCCCATTAGAACTCTAAAGTTGATCATGCTTGGGCGAAAGCAGTACCAGGATGGGTGACCTCTTGGAAGTCCTCACTCTCAGGTTGGAGGCACTCGGAAACGGCCTCTCTTCAGGGGTAATACCCTGAAGGAGGAAAGCTGCGTACATCCGCCCTCAAGACTCTGATTAGGTGGGAGCCCTTCGGGCACTGGGTATGTTGCATTTTATATGTTAGAATGTAAAACCAACCATAAACTTTCATCCTCTCAACTTAACCTTGTGAGATAGTTGATTTCTTCACATAGATATCAGAGTCTTATTAATCAAGAGGTTACGAGTTTCAAATCCCAACACTCCTTTTTTAATATTAACAGATTTCAATATAAGGTATGAGGTGAGTCTTCACATACTCCTGACCTGTATATTAAAGAGCGGTAACCTTTGGCACTTATTTTTGCATGGAATCTCTCAGCGCGCTTCACGTTTACTGTGTAGTTCAAAGTGTTACACCTCTGCCAATACCCAATTGTCCCCTGCATCAAATGGTTTTTGTTTCCCCGATAATTAGCGATAAGAGTCGAAATATAATATAGAAAAACCAGTAAAAAGAGGTAAAAGAGATACTTTACATATAACAACAACAATAACAGACTTAGTGACTCAAGGGCTCCCGTATAAGCAGGGTCTGGGAGAGGTAGATATATGCATCCTTATCTCTTCAGGGTGTAACCCTGCCGAGAGGCTATTTCCGAGGACCCCTAACCTTATAGAGTTGATAACACGAGGACTTCCCAGGAGGTCACCCATCATGGTACTGCTCTCGTCTAACACGCTTGGTTTCGGAATTCTAATGGGATCCGATTGCATTAATGCCTGGTAAGTGAACCCTAGTCTTTTAATATCAGTTTTTATTTATAATTTTTGATCATTTAGAAACTAAAGACTAGATATTTGAAACGATTTTTTTGGTTCTTGGTTTCTTACTTTCAGTTTTTTTCTTAGTTTGATTGCGAATTAAAAAATTATTTTCACTACCTAATTTTTGGTTTTCCAAAAATCAAAAGCTGTAAGCATAAGAAGATACCAAACAGGCACCCGTATAATATATACGATAGGTAGAAAACGGTTATACTATAAGTAGCATTGTTTCGGTTATACCTTTCGGACATGAAGTGCTTCTCGGACATTTTGGTCATTTAGTAAATCACGAACGAGTGTATATCCATAATCCTGAAAGGATAGTAAGCCGAAAATAAACTCCAAATGAAGGAGAAAATAAAATAACTTACCATTATTTTTCATGAAATAATGCAAGTTATGATATATATATATATATAGTTAGTGACATAATCACAATACATTACAGGAAACTCGTACAAAGTAAGGCTTAGGTCAACTCGTATAAAAACGGGGATCAAAAAGAGCCAAAAGAATAACATTCCAGT
Source organism: Simmondsia chinensis (assembly GCA_018398585.1). NCBI lineage: Eukaryota > Viridiplantae > Streptophyta > Magnoliopsida > Caryophyllales > Simmondsiaceae > Simmondsia > Simmondsia chinensis. The sequence continues at coordinate 37,244,430 of JAGTTD010000007.1, forward strand.
CCGAGAAAACAAGATTGCAAAAGTGTTAAGGATATTATTTATCTCAAATTAATATTAATCTGATTTGGTTTAGATATGATTTGGGAGGATATTTCATTTATGATTTAGTTACCTAATTTGATTGTGATTATGATTGGGTGACTTGTATAAATTAGGTAGAGAGAAAAAGAGAGGAAATATGTGAGAGTTCAAGGGTTTGGTAATGAGGTGCCCCTAGGGAAAGAGATGTTTGATTGAGAGATGAGGAAATTTTTGTAGCTTCCTCTGTCTAAAGCTATGTTTTGACAAGGTTGGTGGCTCGCTGTGTAGCAGCTACACTTGAAGAGGGTTGATGACTTACTGTGCAATAGTTACACTGATGTTAATGATTGATGTTATTTGATGTTTGTATGGGGCTGAGGGTTATATATGGAGATTGTAATCCTTAGCTTCATAGTGGATTAAGGCATCCATTAGGTCCCATGGTTTTTTCCTCTAATTGAGAGAGGGTTTCCACATAAATCTTGGTCTTGACTATTTCGATGCTTTTGATGTCTTTCGCTTTCGCTTGTGTTGATTATGTGAATTTTTCCAACAAAAAAGATTACATACGGAGCCAGCAACTGCTAGAAGATTATACTACCAATAAAGATAAACACAGGAAATGCTAGGATCAGGGAGGAAGTGAGACCAATGCATTAGAGTCGGGAATGGAGATGATAGAAATCAGGTCATTTATCGCCCTAGTCCATCATTACAAATTGCTCGATCACAATAGATTCATTCAAACGAGACAATACATATAGGGATGTTAAGAAGGGAAAATAAAAGGAAAATAAAAGAAGCAATATTGGCAAAATATTACACAACAAGATGTTGTACCATCCATCTCAAAATATATGCTATAGCTTTAATATTTTAGGAAAAGAATCAATTATAACAAAAGTTTAAATTGACTGAAAGCCGATGAATAATTTTATACTGTAAAATACCCCCTAGTCCCTGTAAGCTTCGAAGTATGGATAATATATAGTCTTACCTCATACATTGTGTTGAACACTGGCAAAAATCAAGGTACTTTGATCTCGATCTAGCGTGTTGTCAAGGTGTTTCGAGTGTTTCTTTTAGTGTTCAATACTACACCTAATCCATATACCGCTCCTCTTCGAACCCAAACCGAAACTAGATCTTGTAAAACGATTTCTCTTATTTATGTTCTTCTATGTTCAATTTTAACTCAAACTAAGAAAAAAAAACCTAAAACCCATAAAAAATCGTTTCCATAGTTGAATTTTCAGTTATTGAAAAATTAAAAAGTGCAAATAGAAAACTGTATCGAACTGGTCCTCAAATTTCTCCTTTACTAAAAAGAGCTCTTAAAGCCTTTGCTTAGTACAAGCTTTCTAGGCTGCACTAGCATCTCCATACACCACTTTATGAAAGATTCTCGCAGATTGATCTCCAATTACAGTTCCCAAATTCAAACCCAAAATCGTCATTCCTCATGCTCCGCAATTTCCTCCCTACCAAGCGCTTGTAATTGCTGACAATGAGCAAAGCTTCGCAACCGTAGCCAGGCTTTGCCCATGTTGCCCTCCTACTTTAGGGCTTTTTTGATATGTCAATTTCTTTCTTTTGCTGTTTTTAAACTACAACAACAACAAACCCAGTGCCTCTAAGGGCTCCCGCAAAAGCAGGGTCTGGTGGGGTAGATGTTTTTGCTGTTTTTAAACTAATGGAGGCTATCTCTGATATTTTTGAGGATTTTATTTTCTTAATTATAAAAAAAAAAAATGCATTTGCTTAATATATATAAAAAATTACGATTGTCACAAGCAGAAGTAAGAGGAAAAAAAGTAACTCACACGACAATTTGAGGATGCAATTTTTATTTTCGAAGTTATGTGCTCGTACATAGATCTCCTGCCATGAAGCAAGGGGGTATGAACATACCCACAGTTCGGTTCCAATATCATTGTTGGGTTGACTCTTGATACTAACTGCAATTTTATATGACATAAAATATATTATAAGATAATATAACATAAAATAATTTCATATAATATACTTGAATAACATAGTAACCAAGAAACTAATAGATTGTAATTCTGAAGTTCACAAAAAAGAGTTTGATGCTTAATTGGATCACAGTCTTTTTCTTTTAGTTGAGAGATAGTTTCCACGTTAATTTTGGTTTTCTTTTTGTGCCATTTTCGCTTGCGTTATTCTTCTTGTTTGAATTTTCCCAACAGTAAGGAGCTCTAGTCGTGTGACAATGTCGTAAGGTTTCTATTTAAATATGGATGGAAACTAAAACCCATGATGATATAACATTTTGTAAAATGCAGATTACTTTTCGATAATTAGCGAGAGAACTTGCAGTAAAATACAGATCATAAATTGATGTAATGGAAAGTATGTCAAAGAAACAACTATCTCAAAAACTTAAGCCGATGAGTGCAGGCTCATGAATGATTTATACCCTAACATGCCCCTTCACGCGAATGTCCGTTGGACTTGTTGGGATTCGCACCCATGAGTTCTTGGTCTGTAAGGCTCTGATACTATGCCAAGGAATCAATTTTCCAAAAGCTTAAGCTGATGAGTGAAGGGCATGTAGGGTTGGTCCCAGCATTCTCGGGGGCCCAAGCAAAATTTTCAAACGAGGCATTTCATATATAATAAAATTTCTCTTAAAACCTATTAATATTAACAATTGTTATTGCAAAAACTACAACTTCGAAATTCGGGGCCCTCGCTTGCTTGGGTTGCTTGAAGTGATGTTATGTCCAGCCGTGGGCGCATGAATGGTTTTATAAATTTAATAAAGTATAAGATATAATATAACATAAATGTCAATAAATTAACTGTTCCAAAAGTTTAAATGGGTGAAAGTCTAAAAATTGTTGTACACTCTTACATGTCCCCTTATGCCAATGCTCATTGGATTTGCGACATAGGTATTGTACAGAGTAGTATAGCATAAATTGCTCTCGAAAATATTTAACGCTATAAGAGAGTCTTAAAGTGTATCCACTGCACCTGAACAGGGGAGGTGTTCCATATATTTATAAGGCAAAGTATGAGATATTAAGGGATACACAATATCCTCAAAACGTACACAATATTCTCTATATTTAATATACGATCTCCTACATCTTAAGAATATTATATACCGTCAAATTATATCTTTACCAGGCACTAAGGCACCGAATCCCATTAGAACTCTGAAGTTAAGCGTGCTTGGGCGCGAGTAGTACCAGGATAGGTGACCTTTTAGGAAGTCTTCGTGTTGCCAACCCTGTCAAGCTGGGGGTTCTTGAAAACAGCCTCTAGCTAGGGTTAAATCCTGAAGGGGTCAAGCTGCGTACAACCACCCCTCCCAGACTCTGTTTATGCGGTAGCTCTTGAGGTACTAGATATGCTATTGTTGTTGTTAGGATTATGTCTCAATTTACTTGTTTTAAGTTTATACGTTGCCGAGAGGTCACTGATCGATCAGGAGGGAAGCCCGATCGATCAAGTGATTTAAGTGAATTTTCGGGATTTTGGGCCGTAAGAGGGCATCTGGTGTTTCCCGATCGATCGGGTCCTCCCAGACCTGCGCCTATAAATATGGACGTAGGGTTTACGTAACTTATGATCCAATTTAGAGTGAGGCGCCGTCATTGAGAGAAAGAGGTGATTTCGTAATTCCTCCAATTCAGATATTCGAGTGCTACGAGAGTTAAGAGAAAGTGATTGTAATTCTTTCATAGATCTCGTTCAAATGAAGTGTCGTTGTAATTCTTCCATTCAGTATCAATAAAGAATCTCCATCTCCGCCCGTGGTTTTCTCCCCTCTCGATTGCAGAGGGGTTTCTATGTAAATCCTTGTGTGTTCGTGTCTGTTCTTTCTTTCTCATATATTTGTTTACTTCTCGTTTGTGTGAGTCATATTATTTGAATCGAATCAAGTGATTAGGGTTTACGCTTCCGCATCAAGATTTTCCTAATAAATTGGTATCAGAGTATATCAATTTATTCCAGATTTATCCGCACAGTTGTCAAATTATATCTTTACAGAGAGAAATAAAATGAAGGATGGCTTACATCGTGAAAGGTTTGAACATGGTTGAGGCACTCCATATTGGTTGGGTCAACTTCTTCATAGTTTCCTTTACAACTTCTTTTTAGTGACTGCATAAGTAACCATATTTATTACACATCGATGAAGGTCTTAACTGTACGTATGTTACAGTTACTGCCTTATTGTTACTTTATTGTTTTGTTTTTACTTTTTAGGATTGGGGGCCTTTCAAAAATAACTTTTCTTTAGGGTAACACCCTGAAGGGTGTAAGGCTGCATATATCTGACCGTCCCTAGACTCTGATTTAGCGGGAGCCTTTTGAGGCATTGGGCATGTTGTTGTTGTTTCAATTCCTTGTTTATTATAAGGACCATTCTTGAAACGTAAAAGAAATTACATCACCTCATACAGTTCATCGGAGATCAAACCCATTCCATGCGCGAATGGGATATCGGAATTAGAAGTCAGAGCAAAATTAGTCATTGGATTTCCTAGTAAATATCCCTGCAACAAAAAATACAAACATATTAACATTTGTTCTATTGAGAAAGAACATTCTACTTGTATGGGTTCATTTAAATTGAGACAAAAATATTTTTCTGTAAGAAAAAAAACGTATTCTTTCTCTTTTTAGAAGAGGCCGTTTTTCCTCTATGAAAAAAGTAGCAAGTAATAAAAATAAGCAAATGGGATTTTGCCAAATCAAACAAAGGCCTTGCCCCGTTATTGTAAAGTAAATGTAGGAAATTGAAATTCAGGACAAGATAGACACACCCAATTCTCAGAACGACTACCAAAACAGCCCCTCCAATGAAGACACCAAATACGAACCCTCGAAGCAGGACAACAACCAAACTCTAAAAGACTGCAACGGAACTAAAAGAAAATTTGTAGAAGCTGGGAAGTCAAAATTCCTTATCAAATTCCAATAATTTTTAAAATGTAATTTTTTATCAATAAGTAGCAAAAGAACTCGGGATATAGAAACCGGCATCTCACTAGGAAACCCAAGAGATACACGCAAGGTGAAAAAGGGAAAACCAACATTCTTTAAAATGTCTATTTAATAATAATGTACCTTGTGATTTAAAAATATTTTTAGGGTATCTTAAAATTTTCTTTTTTTTATAATATTTTTGGTTTCTAGAATATCTAATTAAGTAAAAAAGAGAAATCAAGAGATTCAAACCTTAAATTGATTTTTTCTCCCGATAATTAGCGACATGGTTACAATATAAAATGGGCAACTCGTACATACGAGGTCACCAGGGCTGGCCTTGGCATTTTCGGGGCCTCAAGGGAAATTCTCAAAGAGGGCCTTTCATATACAATAAATTATAATAATTTTGACTATATAATTTACTAAAACTAAGAATTGATACTTTAAAAATCACAACTTCAAAAATTTGGAGCCCTTAAAATTTGGGAGCCCCAAGCCAGTGCTTGGGTTGCTTGGGGTTATATCCGGCCCTAGGGGTCACACTCAACCCACACAATAACGAGGATCAAGTAACAAGTACAAACCTTAAGATTGATAAATGGCTCCAAGCCCTTTTCGTTTCCTGTGTCAACATATGTATCGTTGGTGATTTAAATAAGCGACATCTCTTCATAAGGCAAAAAATGGTGAAATACATATTATTATCTTAAGATTTAGTATATTAATTCTACGAGGAATCCGGTTACCTTGTAAACCCCAGCTTATGCAGCGACTCACATATCACAAGAGCCAATTAAGTCAAAGATTCCTTAAGGAGAAGGTTTTTTTTCCCATATAAATTGCGACAAAGTCGCTAAACCAGCCGGCTACTCGCTAGGCGAGGCCAAAGTCCAACGGCACCAACACGGGGACCAACAAAAACCAACAAAAAACAAGAAAATAAGAACAAAACGCGACACAACATACAGCGAGAACAGGATCAGAAAAGACACGAGGACAGGAAACAACAACGCGAGCCAAACCAACACAAACAAGGAATCTAGCTGAAGAAGAACTAGAAGGCCAGGACAGAAACTAAGAATGGGACTGAAAACACAGCCCAACCCCCAAACCATATCATTGAACCAGAATGTCTGCTACCATAGCCAGGTCGAAACCATCAAAGTTGAATCCCACCTTCTCCCCTATCTCTATAACCCGCTCCGCATTCAGGATCCTCTCATCATATTCTTCTTCCGTGATCTTCTGGATTCGATTTCCCCTAGCTGAAGGAGAGGTTTAATGCAGAATTGAACTCCAAACCTTTTCGTTTAAAGCAATACTCAATCTCCTCACTTGCCTCCAATCATTAATGCAAGGCCATGGGGAGTTAGTATATTAATTTTTTTATTTTATAAATTTTGTGAAATAATATTTTAGTTCAAAATTTACATATATTTAGTGAAATAGGCCAAATGATTGTGTAAAATGGTATAAAACTTGCTGTTATTTGTTACATTACATACCCTTGTTATTCCTCTCATCCTTAAAATAAACAAAAATATTGTGAGACTGCTAATGAAAAAGATTTAGTGTGAGAGGTCTACTTTCTATACCTTTGCAAATCCCCGTTTGGACTATTTTATTGAACACATATAACTTATGGGCTAAATATTATTTCACAAAAATTGTGGAGTAAAAAAATTAATCCAAACTCAGAATATTAATTGATAATTTACCCAAAAAAAAGGTCCAATTAATAATACTTATACCCAAATTTTTTGGTACAAGTTACATCGAGATCTTAAAAGTTTTTATTTTTCAATTAATATAAATTGATGGCAGTTCACAGCACCTCTAGGCTCTCATGTTCGCTATTGCTGCTGTTGCTGCTCCATTGGTGCTTCTACACTTTTAAGTTTAGTACTACTTTATTTGACTTGACTTCAATGGACTTTCACTTGATTTTATGAATATTGTTCGTTTTTTCTTTTTAGGATTGGGGGTCCTTCGGAAACAGCCTCCTCGTAGGGTAGCAATCTGTAAAGGTGCGTATATTTTACCCTCCACAAACCCCGCCTTGGCAGAAGCCTTTCAGGCATTGGGTGGTTGTTTTTGTTTATAATTATAGAACAAGATATATAAGTAGAATTGCATACCTTTTATCATATCCAAAAAGGAGATAGGAAGAGGAATGCCGGAGTATGAATCTCCCCCGATATACACCGGATTCGACAAGAATTTTGGATGATTAATAAGCCACTGCAAAATCCCTTATAATTGTCAAATATTTTTTGTTCAATAATTAGAAAAAAAAAACTCTCGATACAAAAGCATGTAAACCCACAAAATATATTTGCTTAAGTAACTGTTATTTATGATATACTAACTTCTATTTGATTTAGCATGCCAATATAGTTTCTATATTGTTTTGATTATAACAAGGTGCTCTGAGGTGGACAAATCAGGTTACTAAATTTACATGAAACTGGGGGCACAATAATGCAAGTAGGAGTGAAAATGAGCCAAGCTGAACCGCACAACCTAGTAAAGCTCGAGCTTATGGGCTCGTGAGTGTAAACAAACCTAGGTCGAGAATAAACGAGCCTAAATAAGGCAAGCATAATTCATAAATCAACGAACTAGATTTGAGTTCAACAGAGCCAAGTCGAGCCTGATCCCTAAGACAAGCTAGGCTCAAGCCTATGATGAGCAGAGTTGGAGCTCGAATTTAAAGTTTCCACACTTGAAAAGCCCCAAATCTAATGAACTTAGACTCAGCTCCGCTCATAGATGCCTCTCAATGCAAGCAATATAATCTAAAACTTTCCATCAAAAAACTGACCACGATACACATGTCGCACCGCAATATTGTCATAATTAAATATAAGGACTAAGATAAAATAGTTAAAAATATATTTAGAAAACTAATGTATTAGATAAAGTAGAGAATAAATAGGGAACATACACAGTGCCTCAAGGGCTTCCGCCCATGCAGGGTCTGGGGGGGCTGATGTACGCAGCCTTCCCCTTTCAGGGTATCAACCGGAAGAGAGGCTGTTTCCGAGTGCCCCCAACCTGAGGGTGAGGACTTCCTAGGAGGTAACTCATCCTGGTACCGCTCTCAGCCCAAGCACGCTTAATTTCGGAGTTCTAATGGGATCCGGTAACAGCGTTTTGGTGCCCTCTTTGGTTAAAGTAGAGAACAAAGAGTAAAACATAAATAATAATCAAATAAATGATAATGATGTCAGAGAAAGCAATAACCTTTCTGAGAAATTCATGGATGTTACGGGATGATATATAGTCTCCGGCAACAGAAGCACGAGAAGTCGTAGCATAAGAGAACCCCGTACCCACAGGCAAATCTACAAATATGATACTTGCTAGCTAAACAACAATCACAAAAAGAGCTTGTTAACACATTCGTTCTATTACCGGTAACCGGTTACGTTAGGTTGTGTCTCAAATTGCTTATATTTATGAAGGGGCTTGCCGTGAGCACGTCGACCGATTAGTCGGAAAGTACGCAGAAAGCAAGAGGCTGCAGGACCCGATCTACACGCGACGTATAAATATGACGTGAGGGTTAAATCATTAGGTATCCAATTAAAGTGGGGGCTATCAAGAGAGAAAGAGGAAGTGAATTGTAATTCTTCCATTATTTCGATCAATAAAGATTCTCCATCTCCGCCCGTGGTTTTTCCCCCTCTCGATTGAAGAGAGGTTTCCACATAAATCATTGTCTCATTCATTTGTTCTCTTTTATCCTGTTAGTTACTTCTCATATTGATTATAGTATTTAAATCAAATCCAGTTACTGAATAATATTTCCTTCACAAGTTAAAATTTCAATCCAAAACTTCTATATATGTCACCAATTATTAGAACAAAATAGTGCTCATGTTTTCATTTTTAATACGTACAAAATAAAGATGGATGAAAGATATCACCTTAGTCCATGAATAATGATTCGACGATAACGTAGGCAAGTTCCCATTGTAATTCAACTTCTCAAATTTTAAAGGACCTACAAAAGAATAATAACTATTAAATGAAAACTAATAAAAGAAAAATAAGCATTAGAAATACCGGTTTAAAGGAGCCGAGTTAACCCAAAATTCGATTAATTCTAGGCATGTTTGCTGATATTTTGCTCGGAACGAAATTCAAGCTTTACTTGGTCGGTTGAGCTGAAACCTGGCTTGGCCAGCTTTGAGTTGAACTTATCTTGTTAGGCTTATTTTGACTTAAACTTGGTAGAAGCAAACTAGTAATATAACTAATCGTAAAAAGCGTCTCTTAATAAATTAGATGCCCTAGCCCACAACTTCATGACTTGGGATCTTGACCGGCTCTTGTTCCATTGTATGCGGTTTCGTAGCATTAATTTATTTTTGAAAATGAAAAAAAAAAAAAAAAAAAAAAACGAAATGAGCGCACACTAACCTATTTCATAGAAAAAAGCAGTAGCTGCAGAGCAGCCTGGGCCTCCGGTTAACCAAAGCAGAAGAGGGTCTTCTTTGGGCTTATTCTCCGATTCCACAAAGTAATAGAACAGTTGCACTTCCTCTCCTTCTTCCACTCCAATATATCTGTACTTGACGTTCGACAAGGAAAACAAGAACAACGATTAATCTCAATCATTTTATTCAAATACAATAACAACAGTCCCAGTGCCACAGAGGCTCCCGCACTAGTAGGGTCGGGGGGTGGATGTACGCAGCCTTCCCCCTTCCGAGTAGAAGTGAGGTTGTTTCCGCGGACCCCCAACATAAAGAAATCATTTTATTCAAATAACAAAAAAAAATAATACAAGGATCAATTTCCTTAACATTCTTTGGTTTTTTTTTTTTATAATTAAAGGGAAGCGTCCTCTAAAACGTACAATATGTAACATCATACAAGATAGAAGACAAAAAAAAACATAAAAAATAACAAATCAAAATGAATCTTGAATCCCGAGGCTATATTGCACACCAAGATCAAAGTTAGTCGTAGTGACTAGCCATTTGTATGGTGTATGTAATAGCTACGCCTTTCTAAAGCAGACTAGCTACAGAGAATCAAAATCAAAGTTACATTTTTTTTAATTTTTTTTGCTAATTAGCACCTTTTTGAAAAAAAATTAGAAATTTGACAAATTTTTAAAAATATTTAACGAATTGACACATTTTACGGTAATAAAGTGGGTGCACGACGTACAAAACATCGTGCAGCAGTGTTGCACGACGTTCCGTACATCGTACAACAAAGTGGCACGGGCGTGCAACAGTGCCCAACTTTTTTTTTTTAGTTTTACCTCTTTAAAATTAAAAAAATTTAATAAAATTTCTTTTTAATTTAAATTATTTTAATTTTTAATTTAATAATTTGAATCACTAAATACGTATACATTTTAAATTAAAAGGTATATGTGTATTATTATCTGAACTATTAATAAGGAAGATATAAATGAAGGATACATTTGAATGAGGAGATGGTAATATGTATATTATTATTTAAACTATATCATAGATGAACTATGGTATTATAATACTATTAATAAGAATGATATAAATGAGGGACACATTTAAATGAAGAGATGTTGATGTTTCAAACAAAAATCATGAGTTTACAAATTTGTACATTATTATTTGTACTATTTTATGAGATACATGTAACTCAAATGCTAAAAAAAAATATTTTATATAGTTTATAAAATATATTTTAAAAAGTCATATACATTAGTTTTTGAGTTATATGTATTTAATAAAATAGTTTAAATAATAATATACAAATGCATAAACTCGTAATTTTTTATTGGAAACATCAACATCTCTTCATTTAAATATGTCCCTTATTTACATCCTCCTTATTAATAGTATTATAATATCATAGTTCCTGTATAAGATAGTTTAAATAATAATATACATGTCACCATCTCCTCATTTAAATGTGTCCCTTATTTATATTTTTCTTATTAATAGTTCAAATAATAATATGCATATACCTTTTAATTTAAAATGTATACGTATTTAGTGATTCAAATTATAAAATTAAAAATTAAAATAATTTAAATTAAAAAGAAATTTTATTAAATTTTTTTAATTTTAAAGAGGTAAAACTAAAAAAAAAAAAAAAGTTGGGCACTGTTGCACGCCATACGGAACGGCGTGCAAAGGTGCCACTCTGTTGCACGATGTACACGCGTCGTGCACCCATTTTGCTACAGTGAAACATGTCAATTCGCTAAATATTTTTAAAAATATGCCAAATTTCTAAATTTTTTTCAAAAAGGTGCTAATTAGTTAAAAAACTTCATTTTTTTACTTTTAACTTTAATCAAAGGGAACCAAAAAAAAAAAAAAAAATAAAGGCTTTTTTTTATTGAAAACTACATATATTTTTAATTTTTGTAAGTCATACCTAAATTTTTTTTGAAAATTTTTTAATATCACAACTTAATGTGAACGCCATTAACATCGGTTACTTTTTGTTGACATAATTTAAAAAAAAAAAGTGAATAATTTTAAAAAAATCTAATTTTACATTTAAATAAATTTAAAATATTTTGAATATTTTTAAAAAATATTTTAAATATCTAAGAAATTTGTAAATATTTTTTATATTTGAAAAAAATATTTTTTAATATCACATCAGTAAAAGTTAATGGATTAAATGGCATTACATTAAGGTATGACATTGAATTTTTTTAAAAAGTTTAAGTATGACTTCAAAAATTAAAAAACCTAGATTGCACCTAAAATTTAGATTATTTTTTGTTAAAAAAAAACTCAAAAATCAATATAACTACACAACTTATAATCACACCAAATATAGCAAACTATTCGCTTGTTGATGAAATTAGAAGTTGAAGGAAAAATCTCGGAGAATTTGGGGCTCCATGGGAGCACCCCAGCAAGCCCTTTTTTTTTAACATTGACAGAATATGGAAAGTAAAAGTGCAGAGAAGTTCAAATTGCTTTATTACACAAGAATTAACTTACTTAAAGTTTTTTTTTTTTCCTCGTTCTAACAACTAAACACATACATTTACTTCCTCCACAGTTGATACCAGAACTGAATTCTTAAAAAATACAATTTTTTAAAGAAATTCAATTCGTGTACGAACCAAACAAGATCATAGAAAAGAAAAAAAGAGAGAGAGAGAGAAACGAACCCGGTTTCGAGTCGAAAGGGAAGAGAGCCATTGAAACCGGGAAGAAACTGAATTCTAGAGAAAGAAGAGACTCCTCTTGCAAACTCGTACACAAATTGAGATACTATAAGAAACAAGACTAAAGTTGACACCTTTAGTGTCGTTGCCATTTTTTTCAGGTCATTTTTTTATGACCCTCCAAAAGGTTTACTATATATTGCTTGTTTGTATTTGTGCGGGGACCATCTCCGCATAGGTGCGCCTACCTCTGTACTCGAGTTTATCTCGGTAAATTATCGGAAAAAAAGGTTTATGTCCACTGCAAGGTTTACATAGTGGGAAGCTGACAAAATTTGACTTTTACATGATGATATAACACGAATATAGCGGGGCTTGGGTCGATTTTTTGAAGCCTCGTTGAATTTCGGTTGACTCATTTTATCCATTTGAGTAATTGAGTTGAATTTGGATTCCAATTGAGACAACCCTTTTTTAACACGCTTGATAGGATATAGATATGTTACGTATTTGAGTTGTATACTATTGCTATTATATATATATAAGATAATTTTTTAACTATATTTAGTAATGTTAATTTGATAGTCTATTCTAAGGATGGCAATTAGACCCAAACCCGTCGGATGTTCATCCAACCCCATCCACTTACGGTGGATTTGGATGTAAAAAATGGGTTTTAAATGGATTCGGATTTGAATTTTAATAAATGGGTTTGGGTCGGGTTGGATTTGGGTGACATCATACCCAATCCAAACCTGACCCAAATCTAACCAGAAATTATATTTAGTGTAGGAACATATTTTTTTTATGTGCCAACATTGTAGAGTTTTCCTTACATTATAATATTCGTTGTAAAAATTATGATGTAAAAAACATATGCATAAGGATAACTGGTGAAAATTTTTTCAAACAGTTGTCTAATATTGTATTATTAATATATTATACATATTAAATAAAAAAAGGAAAAAATATGTAGCTATTTGTCCAAATATTTGCTTTTAGGTTACTATTATAGTAAATCATTGTTACATATATTAATATTAAATTTTAATATTATAATTTGTTATAGAATTTAAATACTTATAGATTTGGGTCAGATAACCCAATAGATTTGTATTTAAATTATCTTTTTTTTATAGAATAAATGGGATTTTTTAGAACTTGGGGTGGGTCGAATTTTCCTAAAGTGAATCTAGACAAAGACAAATCCGATCTAAATCCCGGCCTATTTTCATCCCTAGTCTATTCTAACAATTATAAATGTGATGATCCAGGAGTAATGATATTTGAAAGGATAGACGTTACTTTCATTGTAATGAATACGAATTTTGTCCCATGTGATGTAACGTACTGTTTAAATTTTATTTTTAAAGACCAAATTATATTGTATCAATTTAATATTTTGGTCAAATTTAGATTAAATTATGGATGTAATTTTTAACGATACAATTAAAATCGATAAAAGTAATCTACTACAAACACATTCATTGACTCAAATTAACTCACCATGGTCAAACTGTTTGAAATTCCGTTAACAATTGAACATAAATTTTACTTTTGAAGACCAAATTTATACAATATAAACTGTACAGGGACTCAATTTATACAATTAAAAATATAAGAACTAAATTAATACAACAACAAACCAAGTGCCTGAAAGGCTCCCGCTCGTGCAGGGTCTGGGAGGGGAAGGATATATGCAGTCTTACCTCATTAGGGTGAGACCCTGACGAGAGACTGTTTCCAAGGTCCCCCAACCTTTTAATCCAATTAATACAATGGATACAATATAAAGACCTTTAATATAAATAATCTTAAGTATTATTATCAAAATAATAGTATGATAATAACTACGAAATTTACTAAATTGCTCTAATAATAACACTAGTAGTAATAATATTATTCTTCACACTCCAGTCAAGACCTCTAGATTATTTTTATTTGCAACTTTTAATTTTTTTTATCAAGTTAGAAAAATAAAAAATAAACATATATGTAGTATTTTTTTTATTTATAATTTTTTTATCAGATTTTTATTTATAATTTCTGATTTTAGAGACACTAAAAATCAGATTTTAAAAATAACTTCTCTTATCTTTTTTTTTTTTTATACTTTTCACTTAAATGCGAAAAAAAATATTTTTAAAATGTATTTTTTAACCGAAAAAAAAACAAGCTCAAAAATATGGGTTCAAATGGTAAAAACTAAAAACTGCAAATGAAAAACGAGTTCAAAGAGGCCCTAAGTGTTTATTTCATGTTTATAACTTCTAATTTTAAATAAATTTTTCTAGTTTAGTCAGAGCCAAAAAAATAATTTCCAAAATTTAGTTTTTAACTCCTCTAAATCAATTAAACGAAAATTTAAAAAACATCAAAAAAATACTAGAAATAAATATCATAAATACTGAAAATAACTTTAATTGAAATTTTATTTTTTTAACAAAAGAAATTAAGTTCTCTTAAAAAGAGATAAATTCATTTTCTTTTACATCTTTTCCTTTCTATATAACTTTTACTCTTCTAAATTCAGTCCCGAAATTTTAAGGTTAAAAGCCGATTTCATTGTTAGGTCAACTTTTTATTGTCAATTAATATATGTTTATATATTAGAAACTCGATCTAGTACGTTTGATATAAGAAAAATTTATAATAATATTATACCTCCTTACTATTCTAAAAATATAACAAAAATTATTAATTAATTAAATATATTTATTTTAGTATTAGTATTAAAAATTAAGAATTTATATTATGTAATTATGTAAAAGGATTAGACAACAACTAATGAAATATCAAGTAAATTGAATATTAATCTTAAAAATTCAAGGTAAAAATTATTATCATATAAAATAGATTTATTTAATATTTTTCAAGGATTTATTTTTATCAAATTATTTGTAATACATAAATATAGTAATTATCTATCTATACTTTATGTTTTATGGTATATCTTTCTTACTGTTCGTTGAATTATTTTATTAAATATATATAATTTTTAAATTAAAAAAGTATTTTATAAAGTTTATAAATAAAAAAATTAATACATCATTTCTCAAATATAAATATGAAATAAAAATTGAAAATACAAAAAATATTTGATATCATATAAATAAAAGTCATTTTATCATGTGTTGAAAATTCATTGTGGTGGCCCTTCACCCATCCCATTTTCTAATGGATGTGATGGCACTACTTGGAACCTTTTTAGCCACAAAAATAATAACATAATAAATAAATAAACGACAATGTGCTTAAATATATACTAGCGAAACCCAGTACAATGCACAGCTATTTTATTATTTACAAAATATAATATTTGTAATTTTGATTAAATATTTATACAAATAAAATTTGTATCAAACTTTAAATTTAAAACTAAAAATTAAAAAATAATTATTTTTAATCTTTCATTGTTATTAAATTTCTATCAAACTTTAGTTTTTGTTATTTTTCAGTTTTCATCTTTATTATTTACTTTTTAAATTTATTTTTTATTTAGTATATTTCTTCAAACTATAAGAGTAGATTGTTTATAAATTATTACAGTTATGTTAGAATTATGATGGAGTTTCATGTTAGCAATTGTTACATATAAAATTTTTATCTAACAATATATTTCGTTAGTTTAAATTAAAAATAAAAATATTAAATAATTATCTATACTCAAAAAGAATATATAAATCTTTGTCTAATAGTATTTATCATATTATTAGTAGATTAAAATTTAAATGAAAGACTAAATAATTTTCTATACTCAAATTATTTTTACTAAAATTATTATTTTAGTAAATCAAAATAAAAGAACAAAAAAAATTTTAAAATTAAATTATGCTAAAGAAAAGAAGATTTAGTATTATGTAAATATTATATTTGCTAGAACCAACACATGAAAAAAATACATTAGTTAGAGGCATAATTAAAAAAAGGAATACTAACCTCTTTTATATTATAGTCATTGATTGTGAATCACAAAACCCATCAAGCTAAGCGAAAATCTAATGGATGAAAAAAAAAATTAGAATGAGAAATGGAAATACTAAAATTATTTTAGTAAATCACACTAAAAGAACAAAAAAAAAATTTAAAAATTAAATAATGCTAAAGAAAAGAAGATCTAGTATTGCGTAAATATTATATTTGCTAGAATCAATACATGAAAAAAAATACATTTGTTAGAGGCGTAATTAAAAAAGAAATACTAACCTCCTTTATATTGCAGTTATTGATTGTGAATCGCTCGAGATCTCTACAGTGATGGCAAAGCAAAAACCTAATGGAAGAAAAAAAAATTTGAATTAGAAATAGAAAAAGGGTATGAAAACAGTGGTTTGGAGATTTTTTTTTTTTTAATCAATATATAGAGTTGGTAAAGATAAAATTGGAGGAGAGGATTTATAAATGGTATATTTAGATCTAGAGTTGATCAGATATAAGATAGATTTGATATTTTATTTTTCTTTTGTTGAAATATTTGAAAAAAAAAACCTCTAGAATGGCTTGAATGAGAGTTTTTAGCAATATGGATGAATGACTAACTTCTGCTTAATATATAAGATAGAAGATAGATTTATGAACAATCATACAACCACGACCAATAATTATGCATGCAATATATGTATAGATATAGATATGGTGATAGAAGTAGTATACTTGCCTGCTTTTATGGATGCTGTAGGGTCGCCCTACACATATGGATGAAAAGATAGTCGCCTTGTTCGGCTATCAGTAGTTGGTCCTAAAAGTGTAAGAGTAATTCTTTAGCAATTTAGCAATCGATGAGGAAGTGGAAAATATATACATGAAAGTTATTTAAATTTTGCCGGGAAAATCTAATTATTTAGAAATAAACTATGTAGATAGAAATTGCATATTGAAAATTGAATGTGGTCGGATCATGATGTATCCATGATCTTAACTGCCAATATTTTTTATTTTTTATTTTTTAACATTTTTAACAATAATTTGATGAGGAAGTGGAAAATATATACATGAAAGTTATTTAAATTTTGTCAAGAAAATCTAATTATGTAGAAAGAAATTGCATTTTAAAAATTGGATGTGGTAGGATTAGTGGTGGCCAATGGGCCGGGCCGAGCCACGGGCCAAATTCTAGAGGCCTTTGGCTAGGCCGGTGAGGCGGGCCTGGCCCTGGCCAGGCCTTGCCCCAACGGCTATAATTTAAAAAAAAAAATTATATTTTTTTTCTGTAAATACTTAATCCTCCCCAACCTATTTCCTCACCAAATCTTCAGTCCTCTCTTCTCTCTCTATACATTCATCATCTCCCATCTTCTCCAACCTTGCTAATTGCAAAATTGTGCTCTAAAATTCGAAGTTCGTAAAGTGTTTGGCTGAAGTTCGAATTTCATTGTTCTCTCGCTTCAGTAATTTTAGTATCGCAATTTTATTCGATTCGTATTTTTAGTTATTTAATTTGCATTACTACTTGCATTTTATAAATACTAATCACTTATACTAATATGGCACACAACTCTTCATCATCCTCTGGAGCCGGTCGTGCTAGTTCTAGCTCTTCTCGGCCACCCAGCATCCCTAAAAGGAGTAGAATTGTCTTACTTAATACGGAAGAACAAGCTTTTATACAACCAGACCCATCACCCCAATACACTGATGATAGCATAGATTATGACTTTTCACAACAACAAGATTATCATGAGTCGGGTGGTGGTGGGGTTGGAGACTCACAAACTGATGAGGAACCCACGCCCACCACCGAAGCCCAGCCTGAAACTAGTACCTCTTCTAGTAGGCGTACAACTAGTGGGGTATGGAATCAATTTACCCTTAATAAGACAACTAATAAAACAACTAGTAAATTATGTGACCCAGCTAGGGATTTTAGCTATCAACCTGGTAGTGGGACGGACACATTAAACAGACATATATTTAGGTGCCACCCTGAGTAATACCCAGATAAGAGCCAACAATGTATAATACAACAAGTGACTGGTGCACTTGCTAATATTAGGTTCTCTCAAGAGAGCAACCGAAAGGGGCTAGCAAAATATATAATTTTGGGTGAAAGGCCTTTTAATACTGGCGAAAACCCATATTCCGTCAACTACTTCCAACATAATGTGAACCCCGCCATTGTGTGGATTCCTCGGAGCACCGTAAAGCGTGACGCTTTTACGTTGTACCACGGGATGAAAGCTGGGGTCTTAACGCCTTTTGCGACGAACACGAGCATGTTCTCGTTGACGTCGGACATATGGACGTCGAAACCCGGCCAACCTTATATGGGCATAACGGCACACTGGACCGATGACTCCTACATCCTCCAAAAGAAGATAATTCATTTTGGACTTTTAGATTGCCCCCACACTGCCGAGGTAATTACAGGTGCAATTATGTCGGCAGTCCGCGACTGGGGCATAGAGCGACGTATCTTTAGTATTACGTTCGACAATGCTACCAATAACATTGCATCCGTTACACATTTAATTAGGCAAATGAGACCCATGTTAGGTGGGAAGTGTTTCCATATTCGTTGCATTTGTCATATTTTGCATTTAAATGGTAATGGATGGTTTAGATCTTGTAAACGTATCTCTTACCTCCTTAAGATTCGTAATTATATCTATTAAATCATCCGGTACTAGAAAAAAAGATTTAGAAATTTAATTAGGTTGCATAACATAGAATATAAACAATTCAAATTAGACTCCCAAACTAGGTGGTCGTCTACGGTAGAAATGTTAAATCGCATTCTACCATACAAAGACGTTCCGATGGAATTCGCACAGGAAAATCGTACAGAATGGAGCGATTACAACCTGGCTGGTATACATTGGGAGACAATAGATCAAATTTGTAACTTTTTTAGCATGTTTAAAGAGGCCACGACATTTTTTTTGGGTTGCTACTATCCGACCATGCCTCAAGCAATATCAAGATTGCTTGATATTGTCAATTGGATGGTGGGTAATGAATCCAACCCCATTTTGTTCGAATCAATTAAGGCAATGAAAGAAAAGTTTACCAAATATTATTCTGAACTACCTCTTACATACTGCTTGGCAATTATTTTAGATCCTCGTTGTAAACGCAGGGGTTTAAACTTGTTTTGCCAACATTTTTTCAAATATTTGCAGCCTAGTCTTAATATCGACACTTTCATTGCCGATGTCAATAACGACTTGCATAGTTTATTTTCTCAATATTCCCGTAAATTAGCATCCAATAATCCTAGTACTGCTTCAGTTGGATCTTCCACATCTAGTGGAAGTAGTTCACACACGTCATATTCGTGGAAGCTGTTGGAGCAATTTAAGCTCACAGTAGCCCCCACGTCATGTGACGAGCTAGATTATTATTTGCGGACACAGTTGGTCCATATTTTCGGGCCGCCGGCCAACCAGCATTTTGATCTTTTACAATGGTGGAACACAAACCAAACCCAGTATCCCGTGCTTTCCACCATGGCACGTGATATACTAAGTTGTCCGGTGTCTTCAGTAGCATCGGAGTGTGCTTTCAGTCTTGGTAGCAGGTTGCTTGGAACGAAGAGGGCGGAGCTATCGCGGTCAAGCTTGGAGATGTCCGTGTGCTTGAAGGATTGGCTGCTAGCTGAGGCAAGAGATCAACAGAGAATGAAGCTAGATCATTGAGCGATGAAGAAGATGACCGCACCACTGATACGTCAAATGATGGCATAGAAACCCCCCATGCGACTGATATCAACACTTTTGTATGTCAATTATTTACTTTTTAATATTTACGTCAAAAGACGATCGCACCCCCCATACGTCAAACTTTGTATTTTTTGATAAACAAATTTGTATTTTTAAATATTAGGCCCCAACTGCATTATATTTGTACTTGTTACGTTATTTATTTACCATTTTTTTTTTGATAAGATATTTACCATTACTTATTGTATATTTTATTTTATTACATATATTTAGCATTATTTTTTTTAACATGTATATTTAACATTATTAGTGCTTGAAAAAAAATGCATTTGTATCTTATATTATTTATCAATGAATTACAATAATTTTAGTACAAAAGAACTTTGTATTATTTAAATTTTATTACTTTTTTAATTTTGTCAAAAAAGCGGGCCCGGGCCAGGCCTTGGAGGCCCCCCGGCCCGGCCCGGCTCCTAAATGGGCTGGCCAGGCCCGACCCGGCCCGTGGCCACGACTAGGTAGGATCATGGTGTATCCATGATCTTGGCTGCCAATATTTTTTTTTTATTTTTTTAATAATTATTTAAATTTTGCCGAGAAAGTCTAATTATGTAGAAAGAAAATATGTAGAAGTAGAAAGAAATTGCATACTGAAAATTAGATGTGGTAGGATCATGGTGTATCCATGATCTCAATTACCAATATCTTTGTTTGTTTTTTTTAAAAATAATTTGAAATAGTTGGATTTTAGAAAGTTATCTAAAAAGTGATGTGACAATGCTGAAAATACAGGATTCTGGGGTACTAATTTCTTTAATTTTTTAATTTTAAGGAAAATCCACTAAGGAACTTGAGATTAATATATAGAGAGATGTAAAATATTTTTAAATTACAAAAATATAAGAAAATTAATTATGGTTTAAATACAAGGACCTTTTGAGTAAACAACATATATATAACATCAACGTCAAAACTTTATCAACTAAAGAGAAAAAATCACGATTCATTCCACAAGGTAGAACCTTGTAAGGGCAAAGCTGCGTATATCTTATCCTCCTCAGTCTTTGCCTTAGCAGGAGCCTCTTGAGGCACTGGGTTTTTGTCGTGTTGTTGCTGCTGCTGTTATAATCTCTAATTGTACCTAAAGCCTAATACAGCAAATCCCCAACTCTTCTCAAATGTAGCTATTGCAGGGTAAGTCACCAGACCTCCTTGACTTTAAATAGAGGAAACTGCAAACTCTCTTATAATACAACATTTGAACGACAAAAATTCCAAACCATCGACCACAGCACTCACAAAAAAATTTAACTAGATCTTAATTACTTTAATTCAAAGGTTTAGTCTCTTTAGATAACAAGATTGTATCTAGGGATATAAAGAGGCCAAGCTGAGCAGTCCCTTATTCGAACTCGAGCTCAGTGAAGCTTATTGAGATCAAGTTTGAGCCAAGCTCTTATCGAGCTTTTACATCTTTGTTTGGTGCTTAGCTCGGTTATTCGAGTTACTGTCAAGCCATTATCGAACAATTTCAAGCTAATATTAACTATTAACGAGCCCTTAACGAGCTCTAAACGAGTCCTCTACGAGCTTTTAATGAACTTTTATCGAGCCCTTATTAAAGTGTTACGTCAATGAGCCACTAATTACATCACCACAAATTTCAATTTCTAGATTATCCTCCACTGCAAACTCTTGATTTTTTTTTTTTTTTTGGTTTCGCTTAATTGGAAAAAGTCCAAAGTATGAAGTAGGGCTATAACTTGGAGTTTCGTATTCTGATAATTGGTGTAGGTGTGTTTTATTTAGGTCTTCATGTTTGAGGGTTGAATGCGGGTATAGACGTCTCGATATTTTGGGATATGCTATTCGGTGATTAGTGTATTTGTAGGCATTTAGGGGTTTTGGGATCTATTGTTTTGTTTTACTTCAGGCAACGCTTCGGTGGGTGCGTCAGTTTGTATTGAGAGTTGTATATTGGATTATCCAAAAAAAAAAAAAAAAAAATGGGCCTACCAAAACAGTACTCAAAGTCTAGCAAACAAACTAGCAAAAAAAAAGTATAGAATCGTACAAGTTTACGATCTACCACGAGCATAAAAATGGTCTTAAGGCTCAAAATTCATAGCATAAGATTGATTAGGCTACATTTTAATGCAATCAATGCATCGAGTAATCTCATCAGGCTTATATGAAAATCCATCATACCAAGAGTCCCGGTTTCATGGAGACACTTCAGAATCGGTTGTCCTCGACCCATTGCTCCTTTTAAAAGATAATTTTATTTCCCTTGCTCCATATTACGCAAGTAACGACGACATATAGTGTTGATTTGAATTACATATGATTTTGACATCATTTGTAATTAGATCTGACAGTCAATCTCTTTATGGATCCGTGTAGTTGACTCTATGCAGTCCGACCATTAACACCAAATATCATCAGCACTCAGGAATTAGTGAGTACTGGTACAAAATTTTGCAAGGATGCCATGTGATCTCCCTAAAGCACTAACAATAGCTATCGATGATTATAAAGGTTCCTCAGAAATCCACCTTCTGAACATTGCGTCACATTCTTTAGGTTTATATTCAGGTGCAGTATGCCCCCCTCCCTGTAAATTTCAAACAAATCTTAAACAAAAACGGAAGCGACTTCAATAATTATCTTGGAGTCGATAATACGAAAAGAGAACCATGAAGTTCGTTCTTGTATTTTGCCATTTCAAACTATAAAAGCGGGTTGATATGAGAAAGCCATTGTTTTACCTTTACAGTTGCGAAAGTCATATGATTCGTGTATGTCCTTGTATAACTGCAATATTAGCCATCCAATACACAATATCAATAAAACCTGAATTTCATCCAAGGAAAAGCGGGAACTAGGGTTAGGATTCGGAAACTAACCCTGCAACTTGACGATCGACCATCCACGGGCGCCAATCATCGACTATCGAGTAATTGAGAGATCTGATCCAAGCTTGAGTCGCCAAGAAGGGAACAATTATGTCATGGTCACCACTGTACACGAATTGAATAAACAACGTTGCTTCAAGCATCTTAAATGAAAAAAAGGGTTATTTATCTTTAATTATATTCAACATGTTGTGTTAATTTATTCTTTATACTTTTAATTGTGTAATTCTCGTTCATGTACAAATTAAATTGTGCTCTATGTAGTCTTATAGTGAAATTGATGTTAAGTTAGTGATAAAATTTCAATCGAGCCACGCTTGAGCTCATGTTGAGTTGGAGATCGAGTTAAATGTTGATGAGCTGAGCATCAAGCCCAACGAGCTCAGAGCGACTTTGCTGAAGTTTTAAAATTTTATCAATCAGTTATCCTTTTTGTCGAAATTCAATAGATTTTCATACAAAAATGCTAAAATAGAACATTATTCTGATAATATATTAGTATTTTCATTATAATTTGATAATTTTTCACCAAAAAATACTAACATAACACATGATTTCAACATTATTTAGGTAGTTTATCAACATTCAGTGAAACTTTAATAGCAATTTGATGAATTTTTGTTGAACAAATTCGCACGACTTATATTTATTATTATAATCATGTCTTACATCAACATTACTTGTATAAAATTGGTAAGATTCTTACAAAATTCATTAAACTCCAATATAGGTTATCTATGTGATGGAATATTCAAATCTCATGATAGCTCATTGTATTTATTAAAATGTCATAATACTTATGTGAGGGTTCATTTACTAAGCACTCATACACCGGGTCTCATTAGAACTCCGAAATTAAGCGTGCTTGGGCAAAAGTATTACCAGGATGGGTGACCTTCGGAGAAGTTCTCGTGTTGGCCACCCTATAAGGTTGGGGGTCCTCAGAAACAACCTCTCGGCAGAGTTACACCCTGAAGGGGTGAGGCCGAATTCCCCCCGACCCCGCTTAGACGGGAGCCCTTGAGGTACTGGATCTGTTGTTGTTATTGTTGATGTTGTCGTCATAATACTTAAGTGATAAATGTTAAGATCTGACCTGTATATTAAAGAGCGATAACCTTTGGCACTTATTTTTGCATGGAATATCTCAACGCCGTTCACGTTTATTGTGTAATTCAAAGTGGGACACCTCTGCCAATACCCTATTGTCCCCTGCATCATTAGGGAAAAACATGTACTCTTGTACATAATTTAGAATTCACGAATGCGTTCATCTTCCATAATACAGTTTTAAATTGGGTATACGTCTTAAATACTGTAAAATTCACGATTATTACTTGGTTTTAAGCACAGATCGAGTCCCAAGAGACCTTCGAGCATGCTTGCCTTTCGGCTGACTATCTAGTGTTGTCTCACTCATTCTCTCGTTCTTAGTCCACTAGTGTTGCGGTCCATCATTAATGCGGGGGATATTGTGCGTCCAACTTTGATCATGTTACGCACGCAGGGTTTTTTTCACTCTTTTTTTTTTTTTTTTTGTTCTTTTGTTTTGCTTTACTTTTTCGGGAAGACCTTATTTATTTCCTCGAGGATCTTTTCCTCTTTTTACTTACCGAAATATATACAAAACTATATCTTACCGAATATCTACTCATCGAGAATACATAGGATTTGGGTTAGGGATTTCATATTTTGGTTTTTTAGTTATATATGATCACACAAATGAGATGATGCATGGGCAAGAGTGAATTTTAAACCACTTATTTGGCTGCTGGTATCATCTTTCTTTTATCTGACATCATTTTTTTCCCACATTTTAACCAAATGTGTGGCTCAGTTCGATCAAAAACTGAAAATTAAAAATTGAAAACTAAAAAGAAATTGTTTTGAAGTACTTGATTTTTAATTTCTAGAAATTCAAAAGCTACAAACAGAGAATGATAACAAACAGACGACCTTATATAATATATGTAGAAGAACATGATGACATTATAAGTGGCATTGTTATTTTGGTTTACCTTTCGGACATGAAGTGCTTCCCGGACATCTTTGTCATTGAAGTAATCACGAGCAAATAAGTACCCATAATCCTGAAACGGAAAAAACCTGAAAATAAAATCTAAATGAAGAAGAAAATAAAGTAAATTCCCAATTGTGGTACATTCACTCATTCCCCTGTGCCTGGCCTATCCTATCTAGTAGTAGCTATAGTCATGTAATGTCGATTAGTTTTTGCCTGTATTTGAGGTGTTTTCTTTGTCTATTGTACTATTTTTTGTTTCTGTTTTGACCTCCGCTTTTATTTGGGCTAACTCCCGTCTCGTTTGTACTAGGTGCATATTTTGTATCGCAACTTTGTCGCTAATTATTGAAAATTCATTATCTTTCATGAAAATAATGCAAGTTATGAGCAAATACACCATTTTAATACAGTAAAAAGAAGAAATTTAAGTTTGTCTAATATATTGGGGTGTAAATGAGTCGAGCTTGAGCCCAAAATTTTAAGCCCCCCAGCCGAGCCTCGAGCCCAATGAGATCAGGCTCCACTCAGCTCATTTACACCCCTAAGTTTGTCATCAGCAAAAAGAAGAACGAGAAAAGAAACGTACACGACAAACTTGAGTGTCTGACGATGCAATCTTTGATTTCAAATTTATGTGCTCGTACATAGATCTCCTGCAATTCAACTTAGGAAGCAAGTTCGCACCAATATGCCCACATAATGGTTCCAATACCATTGCTGGTTGGATTCCCATTGTGAGCTGCAAATATTTATGAAATAAATACAATATAAGAGAATATGACATAAATAACTCCACTGTCGGAGTAGTGTAAATTGGTTTTTTTTTTTTTTTTTTGATAAGTAAGAAAATGATGAGATCCTCAAGGTCACAAAGGTCCTTTCAATAGAAGAAGTAAACTAAAACATCAAAATGTCAACGTTAAATTGAGTTGCGCACCCTAACCAAAACCGAGCAAACACCGAAGCTAGTTTTGAGGATGGTCTGCAATAGAAAAACGGTAGATCTTAATCAAAAGGAAAGATCAAGAGCCTGCCAACTCTAAGCTAAGAAGTCATAGCACTTGAGATGGCACGCTAGGTATCTATGGTTGTGCAGTTGGACATCACTGGTGCTGGGCCTAGGCAGGCACTTGAGGTCCTCCAGTTAATTAACACTCGGAGCGGTGCAGTGTTAATTTATTGGAGTGCCATGTTGCGCTCCTACATTTTCGGTATATGCCAATTTTTTAAATGTTATTCATTTTAATATATGTCTGTATATATCATTAAATACGTCATTCGTCTTCTGTTCTTTTCACTATCCCATGAAAATATATTTAACATTACAAGAGAGAAATGATATAAAGGATGACTTACATCATAGAAGGTATGAACGTGGTTAAGGCACTCCGTATTGCTTGGGTCGACATCCTGATAGTTTCCATTACAGCTTCTTTTTAGTGACTGCATGACTAACCTTATTTAATGTACGATCTCAATTTTAATAAGCCTCTACTCCTAAATTAAGGTCGTATTCATAAACAAAGGACTATTATTGAAACGTATAAAAAAAAAAAAAATTACATCACCTCATACAGTTCTTCAAAGATCAAACCCATTCCGTGTGCGAATGGGATTCTCGAGTTAATAGTTGGAGCAAAATTGGTTACTGGATTTCCCAATAAATATCCCTGCAATGAAAAATACATACATATTAACATTTCTTTTATTGAGTTATTATTATTAGAGTAAAAATTATTATTGTATCATATCGATTCCATCATGGCTTGTTATGGCTCTAATGTTAGAAATCGAAGATGGTGGAGTAAACTTAGGAGAATTGCAGAGAGACCAGCCGAAAAAGAATATGAAGATGCCGGGAACCTTTGAGAAAACGATATCCAAAATTATCAGAAAGACATGTTCATCCTAGATTTTCCCACCCTTCAACAAAGGAGAGCATTGGTTGTTTCTATTTATAGTATTTGGATGGAACGAAATAGGCAAATTTTTAGGAATTTCCGTCATTGTGAGCAAGCTCTTCGTGGTGAAATTGTCGATTAATTGTGGGATCGTTTTATTTTTCTTTGTAAGAAGTAAGTGTCTAGCTTCTGATGATCGGGTGGGAATAAATCTTTGATATTCCTGTTATTTTTCTCCTATTTAGTTAAATGAAAGTTTCTCGCTTGCCTTTTGATTCAAATAGCAATTTTGCTCTAATAATAATATTATCGTATTTTACTGAAAAAAGATCATTCTAGTTGTATGGGTTCATTTAGTTTGAGAAAACAATAACTTCCTAGAAAATAATTTTTTTTCTTCGACACTTTGATAAGAGATAATTTTTCCTTGTGAAAAAAGGTTTATTTATTTTTAAAAAAAAACGATATATATTTTAGGTGTAGTTTTAAAATAATTACCTATATTTTCTAATTTTTTAAAGTCACATATAAATTTTTCAATATCACACCTTAATATTATCGCCGTTAACATCCATTAGTTTTTTGTTGACTTGGCACTTAAAACATTTTTTTTGTAAATATTTACAAATTTAATAGATATTTAAAACATCTCAAAATTATTCTAAATGTAAATTTGATATTTTAAAATTATGTTCTTTTTTTTCAAAAAGTCAAGTCTGCAAAAACTAACAAATTAACGGTGCGTAGGAATGGACGTACTAGTTCATGAAAAAGTGCACCTAAAATACCAACGGGAGTTATTCATGTTCAAGCAAGTTTCAACAATGCCATTGTGACTGTTACAGATGTATGAGGTCGGGTGGTTTCTTGGGACTCCGCTGGTACTTGTGGATTTAGAGGTACAAAAAGAGGGATGCCTTTTGCTGTTCAAACCACAGCAGGAAATGCTATTTGTACAGTAGTCAAGTAAGGTATGCAACGAGCAGAATTCATGACAAAGGGTCCTGGTTAACATTAAGGTTTGACATTGAAATTTTTTGGAAAGTTTAGGCGTGATTTTAAAAAATTAGAAAATCAAGGCCGGTTTTTTTAAAACGCACCTAAAATTTAGGTGTTTCCACTATTAAAAAAACCTATAAAATTTTTTTTTTCCTTTAAATTATTATTAGTGATAATCACTAAAAAAAGAACATACCCAGTGCCTCAAGAGCTCCCGCCTACGCAAGGTCTGGGGGGGCGGATATACGTAGCCTTCCCTCTTTAGGGTGTTAACCTGAAGAGAGGCTGTTTCCCAGTGCCCCCAACCTGAGGGTGATGACTTCCCAGGAGGTCACCCATCCTGATACTACTCTCGCCCAAGCACTCTTAACTTTGGAGTTCTAATGGGATCCGGTGATGGCGTGTTAGTGCCCTCGAAATATTTTTTTATACTGGTAATACCATGAAGATGAGAGATGATGCCTCGAACCCAGAGTCTGACGGTGATATACTACCACCCCAACCATTTGGGATTAGAGGTGGCCAACGGGTCAGGTCGAGTTAGGTCAACCTGCGACCCGACCTGCGAGACTAGTGGGGCCCGGCCTGGACAGCCAGGTGTGGGGAACCGACCCGGCCCTCGGCCAGGGTCTGGGCCAGGGCGGGCTGAGCCGCAGGCCCAAGCTCTCCCCCCTCCCTTTTTTTCTTATTTTTTCAGGCCTGGCCGGGCCCTCCTTAAACAATGGGGACCCACGGCCAAGCCCTCTACAGGAACCGGGCCAGGCCAGTTTGAGCTGAGTCGCAGGGTGACCCAGACCACTGGCCGCCACAATTTGGGACCCAAGAGGATTTGGGTCGCAAAGCCAAACACAGTCACTACCTTTAACATATTATATATAGAAAATTTGGTTAATGTAAGTGAGATATCTTGAAATTTTCTCTTTTTATGTTATTTTCAGTTCTTTGAATATGTGATTAAGTTAAGATAAAGTTAAAAAAAAAAAAAAATTTAAAAAAAGGAAAGAAAAGTCAAGAAATTCGAACCTTGAGATTGATAAATGGCTTCAAGCCCTTTTCATTTCCTGGGTCAAAACATATATATGTTTAATTTGGTGATTTAAATAAGTTGACATTTCTTCACAAGGCCAAAAAAAACAAAAACAAAAATAAAAGCCCAACCTGAAAGACCCTTAAATTGACCCAACCTGGACTGAAAATTTGTCTATAACAACTGAAATTGATATTCAAACACCAACTTAACTTGACCCATTATTTGCCTAACTCGAAAATGATCCTTAATAATCAAGTTGACTAGACATGACCCACTATTGACCCCAACCAATCTAGTCGAGAATGACACGAATTGTAACTCTACCCGACTTGAAATATGAATTAACCCAGAGTCTTTGCATGTAATCATAGTTATTACGTCTTAGAAGTACAACTAAATTTCACACAAGACCGTTAACCAACTATATTGGTGATGCACTAAATATAATGGTAAAAATATAAATTATTTGAAATATAGCTTACGCTTTTGAAATGGTTCATGCCACAGAGGTACCAATAGTAGAATTATGATGACCCGAGTTGGTACAACCCAACCCAAGATTGACCCGAACCCACGACAACCCAAAATTGAAGACCTGAACCCGAAATAACTTGACCCCGACTCGAGTACAAGTAAAACCCGAAAGTGAACCAACCTGAATAGGTCAAACTCGACCCAACTCGGCCTAAGTTTATTGTAAACCCGAAATGATCCAAACCTGTAACCCGAACCAGATGACCCGATTGCCACCTCTACTCATAGCTAATTTTTTTCTTTTTTGTACAAGTTACATCAAGACCTTAGAAGCCCAATTTTTCAATTAATATAATTACAGCACAAGATATGTAATTAGTTACATACCTTTTATCATACTGAAAACCGAAATTGGAAGAGGAATGCCGGAGTATGAATCTCCCCCAATGTACACAGGATTTGAAAGGAATCTTGGATGATTAATCAACCACCGTGAAATCCCTTATAATTGTCAAATATATTCGAATAATGTTATCGCTCGCAATATTGTAGTTTTCGAGATATCTTTATGGTTGTCATTGTTTGTAAGTCATATTATTTCTCCGACAACAACAATTTATACTCTAACAACTCGCATATATTTACTTAATTAACCATTACTAATATTATTTAATGGGTCAATTTAGTTTCTATTATTTTGGTTTTAACAATGTGGACATAAAGGTAGATGAAACAGCTCGGCTTAATAAGTAGGGTGAAGATGAGTCAAAGCCTAACAAAGCTCGACCTTATAGGCTTGTCAGTCTAAAGAAACCCTAAAAAGCCTAGATAAAGACTAACTGGCCCGAAATAAGGTAAGCTTAATCCGGACCTCATCGAGCTGGATTCGAGATCAACAATACTAAGTCGAACCAATCTTATGACTAGCAAATCTCGAGCTTATGACGAGTTGATCATCCAATTCAATTTTGAAGTTTCCTTGTTCGAAGAACCTCGAGCATGAACTCAAACTCAGCTTAACTCAATTCATATAAGTAATATAATCTGGGGATAAATTTTCATGAAAACAATGACCATGTGTTGGACCCCATTTTTTTTTTTTTTTTTCCGATAATTATCGGCATAGCCGAAGTACAGCCCAGGGGCCTCGACACAGTGAGCCCTAACACTCCAATGAAAGAAGTGGTACAGGAATACAAATCAGAGAAAAAAAACAACAGGGACGAGGCAACAGAAACAGGACAAAAAACAACTCAGGACGCCAACCTACAACCTACATTACAGGAAAGAGGAGAATCAAGAGTAGATACGAAAGACTAGGACCTGAAGCTACAAAAACTGGACCCCCTTGTTATAATGACCAAGTTGAAATAATTAAAAATATTCGGAGAAAATTTACGTATTAGATAAAGTAGAGAATATGACAAACAATTTTTAGTTTAACGATAACGATGTCAGAAAAAGCAACAACCTTTCTAAGAAATTCATCGATATTACAGGATGATATGTAGTCTCCAATAACAGAAGCACGAGAAGTTGTAGCATAGGAAAACCCTGTACCCACAGGTAGATCTACGAATATGATACTCGCCAACTAGACACAAACCAAAAACAAGTTTGTTAACGCATGCGTTCTATTACTAATTATTATGAAATTAAAAATGGGATATTCTCTATACTTTGCTTATTGTGTTAATTCAGTCCTTACACTTTTAATTATGTCAATTTAATCTCATACTAGTGATATTGTGTTTATTTGATCCTTTAAATAAAATTTGTGTTAAATCGTTGATGAAATTTTTGATGGCTCGACTACGAGTTGGGTTAAATGGAGCCAATGTGTGGATTTGTAGTAAGTTAGTTCTATCTAATGTTAAAAACTACGTTATTAATTCAACTTTAATTTGACCAAAGAACTAAATTGACACAATATAAATTGTAGAGGGACTAGAAAAAAATAATAATAAGTATAAGAATTAAATTTATAGAACGAGCAAAGTACATAAACCTTTGATATAAATAAGATTTACCTTAGTCCATGAAAAAGGCTTCAACGATAAT
Source organism: Simmondsia chinensis (assembly GCA_018398585.1). Lineage (NCBI taxonomy): Eukaryota > Viridiplantae > Streptophyta > Magnoliopsida > Caryophyllales > Simmondsiaceae > Simmondsia > Simmondsia chinensis. The sequence goes on from JAGTTD010000007.1 coordinate 37,275,618, forward strand.
TTGGGCAAGTTACCGTCATAATTCAACTTCTCGAATTTTAAAGGACCTATAAAAAAAAATAACTATAAAAATATGTATATAAAACAGTAAAGATTATTAACACCAAAGGTCCTTGTATTTTTCTGTCAAAAAAAGGGTACTTATACTTTGCTTATTGTGTCAATTTACTCCTTATACTTTTAATTGTGTTAATTTGTCAATGAAATTTTTAAATGATTCGGACATGCATTGGGTTAAATTGAGTCAATAAGTGAATTCATAGTGGACTATTTGCATCTAACGTGATTCTGTTGTTAAAAATTACCTCAATAACTTAAGTTGAATTTGACCAAAGGATTAAATCGACACATTATAAATTGTAGAGGGACTAAATTGACATAATTAAAAGTACGATGACTAAATTGACACAACAATCAAAGTACAAGAATCTTTTGTGTAAATAATTTAAGGAGTAATAAGCATTACAAGTACGGGTATAAAGGAGCAAAGTTAATTTTAGGCTATGTTTGCCAATATTTTGCTTTGTACGAAATTCAAGCTTGACTTTGGTCGGTTGAAGTCAAACTTGGCTTGGCCAGCTTTGAGCCGAGCCTCATTTGGTTGGGCTCATTTGCACTTAATGTTTGCTTCCTTTCTTCAGTTCTTGACCTGATCGGGTTTTGATATGTGTAGGTGATCCTACCATAAAATTTATCTAAAACTCGAACAAAAAAGATGCAAAATCAAACACCTGACCTATTTCATAGAAAAAAGCAGTGATTCCGGAGCAGCCTGGACCACCGGTTAACCAAAGAAGAAGAGGATCTTCTTCGGGATTGTTCTCCGACTCCACGAAATAATAGAACAGTTGCACTTCTTCCCGTTCTTCCACTCCAATGTACCTGCACTCGACGTTCCGTAACAACACAACCAGGTCACAATCTAAGTCGTTTTACACAGATCACAAAAAAAAAAAAAAAAGAAAAATTAATGTGACCTTCCATTTTTTTTGCCATAATTAGCGACAATGCCACACGCAACAGGCATCTCGTACGTACAAACGAGACCTGAGTCAACCCGTACCAAGGGGAACGAAACCAAGACGAGAAAAACATACAACAAACTAGAGAAACAGGGTTACATGACATAACGCAGGCAAAAAAACAACAGGAATTATATGACTACGACCATTACTGGACAGTAATGACCAAGAATAAGGAAAGATCCAGTTTACCCTCCATGTTAGTAGTTTGTATTGTAGAGTTAAGTAAAAATGGGAATGCATCCCACATTAGAAAAGAAGAGGAAGAGACACTACTTTATAAGTAGGTGTCTTAAATGGGCCTATTAGTATGTTAGGCTTGTTGTAGGCTTAGGAGTTCATGTTGCTCTTTATGGGCTAAGGGAATTCTAAAATCACACACGCGCGCAGCGCTTTTGGCGCCTTATTAGGCGGCACTTGGCACTTGGCACTTGGTGCGCAGTGCGGGTGCAGGGGGCTTAGTACGGGACATACCACACCGGATAATAACCTTTTGTTATTATATTATCTACTTAATTAAATAAAATGATTTTCGGATATTAAAAATGATAAAACTGCTAAATTCGGTTAATGGCAGTTTTCGGATTTCTAAGTGAATTTAATTCCGGTTAAATAATGTGCCTCTATATAAGGTTTGATATGCCCATTAAATTTGTCTGAATCATCTTTTTCTTATTTTCTCTTCTTCTTTCTCAAGAGAGTTCAGGGGATTTTCTGGTTGTTGTTTTCCACAAAATCCAAGAAGGCTTATTGTATCCTGGGGGTGTATTTGCATATCTAAGAACAATCTTTGTGTAGAGAGGGCAAATTATACCTTAAAGACAGTGTTTAAACACGCCTTAAGCCTTAGGAATTTCCCCAAGTTACATTCTGCCATACCTATATTCTCAACAATTTTAAGGTATTATTTCAATGGCGGGAGAGTCATCCAATACTGCTACGTTCCGAGTCATGAACCAAGAGTTTGTCAAACTGGATCGTTCGATGGGACCAATTTTAATCGCTGGAAAGACAAGATGATGTTTTTGCTTACTGCACTCAACATCGCATACATCCTTGATCCTGAATTGAAGCCTATTTCAGAACCCGGTGTGGATGCTTTGGATGAGGAGAAGGCCAAAGCGGCAGAATTAAAGAAGAAACGCGAAGAGGATGAGTTTGTCTGTCATGGTCATATCCTCAACACTTTGTCTGACCGTTTATATGATCTGTACATGTCCAACAAGTCCCCATTGAAGATTTGGTAGGCCCTGGAAGAGAAGTACAACACAGAGAGGCAAGGTACAGATAAATTTCTATTGATGAAATATTTCGAGTTTGTTATGATTGACAGTATACCTATTATGGACAAAGTGCATGAGTTCTGGTTAATAGAGTTCGTGACGTCAAAGTGGTCATTCCTGAATCTCTTCAAGTTGGAGCAATTATCGCAAAATTGCCTCTTGCTTGGAAAGATTACAGAAAGAAACTTCTACATATGACAGAAGACTTCACTGTAGAAAAGTTACTTAGGCATCTACGCATTGAAGAAGAAACTAGAAAGCGTGATGCCGAGTATCTTGGTAATAGTTCTAAAGTGAACTACGTCTCTGACCACAATCATAAGAATAAGAACCAGAAAAAGAAGACTTTTGATTTTAAAAACAAGCAAAACAAAAAGAAAAGTCGCAAGTGCTACCATTGTCACAAAAAAGGACACTATATAAAGGATTGCAGGGAGTTAAAGAGGGAGAACACTACAAAGAACCAGTCTTTTGCTTCTGCCAAAGCCAATATGGTCCAAGAGGAGTGCAAAGACCTTGTTGCCATGCTTTTTGGCATGGAAGGACTGCAAATTGGCATGGTTACCGAACTGCATATGGCAACTACCAAGTCTGTTTCTTGGTGGTTAGATTCTGGAGGAACAATTCATGTGTGCAACGACAAGGAGCAGTTTAAGACCTATGAAGAAGTGAAAGATCGTGAGGTATTTATGGGAAACCACAATCCAGCGAAGGTTCTTGGACAGGGCACCATGGAGTTAAAGTTTACTTCTGGAAAGAAACTCACTTTGGTGAATGTTCTCCATGTTCCTGAAATTAGAAAGAATTTAGTCTCTGCTGGTCTTTTGTGTAAGAATGGTTTTAAATTTGTACTTAAGTCTGACAAGGTTGTACTATCCAAGAATGGTTTCTTTGTGGGGAAGGGTTATTTCTGTGATGGTATGTTCAAACTTAATGTCGATGGTATTAATGAAATGAATGTTGTTTCTGTTTACTTTGTGGATTCTTCTTCAACTGTGTGGCATGCTAGGTTAGCACACTTAAACTTTAGGTCGTTGGAATATATGCACAAGTATGGTTATATTTCAGTTAAAGATAACATTAAAAAGGATAAGTATGAAATCTGCATCCAAGCAAAATTTACTAAAAGACCTTTTCCTAGAGTAGAAAGAAATACACAAATTCTGGACTTAGTGCATTCAGATATATGTGAATTGAATGGAGTGCTTACTAGAGGTGGAAAACATTACTTTATAACGTTTATAGATGATTGTTCAAGATATACTTATGTATATCTTATGAGAAATAAAGATGAGACATTCAGTATGTTTAAACGTTATAAAGCAGAAGTAGAGAATCAAAAAGAAAGAAAGATTAAAATTCTACACAGTGATAGAGGGGGAGAGTATTTTCCCATTGACTTTGATGCATTTTGTGAAGAACATGGTATAATACATCAAAACTCCGCTCCTTATACTCCTCAATAAAATGGTTTGGTTGAAAGGAAAAACCGTACTTTTGAGGAAATGGTTAACTCTATGATCCTTAATGCCAGAATGCCATTAAATTTGTGGGGAGAATCTCTACTTGCTGCTTGTCATATTCATAATCGAATTCCATCTAGGAAAAGGAAAACATCTCCATATGAAATATGGAAAGGAAGAAAACCTAAGTTGGATTATCTTAGGTTGTGGGGGTGTTTAGCCTTTTATCGAGTACCCGATCCTAAGAGGACGAAATTGGGTCCTAGGGCTATAAAAAGTGTGTTTGTGGGTTATGCTCAAAATTCCAAAGCATATAGGCTTCTTAACCTTGACTCAAATATTATTGTTGAGACTAGGGATGTTGAATTTATTGAAAATAAATTTTATCATGATAAGAGCGTTGAGCATACTCCAAATACTGAGAGTTTACAATCACCTCTACTACAAGAAGATATTCCCGAAAGTTCTAATGCGAATGCAAATAAAAGAAGTGTAGAGAATGTTCCATTAGAACCTAGAAGAAGTCAAAGAGCAAGAAAAGAGAAAAATTTAGGATCTGACTTTATTTCTTCCCAAGCTATATTATTCCTAGTTGAAGGAGATAGAAACTCTGTAACAAACAAAATACCTATTGTATTACATATAGAGGAGGATCCAAAGTCATACAGTGAGGCTATGGCTTCTAGAGATGCAGCCTTTTGGAAAGAGGCTATAAATGATGAAATGGACTCAATATTGTCCAACAATACTTGGGTCCTAGTGGATTTACCTCCAGGATCAAAGCCGATAGGATGTAAATGGGTATTTAGGAAAAAATATAACACGGATGGTTCCTTACAAACCTTTAAAGCTAGATTAGTAGCAAAAGGATTTTCGCAAAAGGAAGGTATTGATTATTTTGATACATATGCTCCTGTTGCAAGAATAACATCCATTAGAGTGTTAATGGCTCTGGCTTCAATTTACAATTTATATATACACCAAATGGATGTTAAAACTACCTTCCTAAATGGTGATCTTGATGAAGAGGTTTATATGGAGCAACCAGAAGGCTTTGTGCTTCATGGTAATGAGAAAAAAGTGTGTAAATTAGTAAGGTCGTTATATGGTTTGAAACAAGCGCCAAAACAGTGGCATGAGAAGTTTGACGCCACAATACTTTCTAATGGTTTTTCCCATAACAATGCTGATAAATGCATTTATTGTAAGTTTACTGAAGATTATGGGGTTATCATATGTCTCTATGTGGATGACCTACTAATATTTGGCACTAACATGAAAGGTATTGAGGAAACAAAGAAGTATCTATCTTCACAATTCAAGATGAAAGATATGAATGAAGTAGATACTATTTTGGGTATAAAGGTGAGACGATATAGTGGGGGCTATGCTCTTAATCAATCTCATTATATTGCTAAAATTTTAGAGAAGTTTAAGCATCTTGGAATTAAAGAAGCTAACACCCCTTATGACTCTAGTGTCAAATTTGTTGAAAATTCTGGTAGAGCAGTTGCACAACTTGAATATGCCAGTGCACGACACAAGACTAGATATTGCATTTGCTGTGTGCAAATTGTCAAGGTTCACAAGTAATCCTAGTATTGCTCATTGGAAAGGAATTAATAGAATCCTTTGATACTTGAAGAAAACAAGTGACTTAGAAATATTTTATAGAGATTATCCAGCAGTACTAGAAGGTTATACAGATGCAAGCTGGATTACTAGTGCTTGTGATAACAAATCTACTTCGGGTTGGATTTTCACCCTTGGTGGGGATGCTGTAAGTTGGGCATCTAAGAAACAAACTTGCATCTCTCATTCAACAATGGAGGCTGAATTTGTAGCCTTAGCAGCCGCAGTCAGGGAAGCAGAGTGGCTAAGGAATTTGTTATTAGAAATAAAGTTGTGGCCACAACCGATGCCACCAATCTCCTTGCATTGCGATAGTAAAGCTACTATGTCTAGAGCCTATAGTAAGGTTTATAATGGCAAGTCTAGACATATCAGCTTGAGACATGAGTATATCAGACAACTCATTGTAGATAGTATAATTACTATCACTTATGTCAGGTCAAGCAACAATCTAGCAGATCCATTGACTAAGGGTTTGTCAAGGGATGTGGTAAGAGGTAACTACAGCTAGAATGGGCTTGAGACCCTTTTCAAGATAGTCATCAGTAATGGTAACCCTACCTTGTTCTAGCAGGAACTAGTACTAAGGTTTAAAGGGTAATAACAAGTTACTGTTTGTGACTAAATGCACCAAAAAGTAGGATTTGGTGATAGCCTGCTACTGTATAGAGGATGATTTTCACTCTTAATGGAATTTATGTTGTTTGTGTCCTGAGTAGCAAGGACTTTTAAGAAAATTCCACCTATATGAATATAGGAGTGGTGCCGCTCCTAACAAGAGTTTTAAGGGTTGATTCTTGTAAATATTCATGAAACTGGGATGAGCACATGGCCATATTGGTGCTAAAGCATTTTAAAACTCTCATAGAGAATGGACATGATTTCGTGTGTGATATTTCCGGTTCTGATATAAGGAGTATAGGATTAAGTTACGACCTCCTAGTACTTCATTGGAACTTTGAAAGATTTACACTAACTGAAGGTTTAAATCGAGAGATACCTTCTTGTATGCGCAATTATGTCAGTGAAGGTCAACTCTACATCGTTACAAACTGGTGGGGGATTGTTAGTAGTTTGTATTGTAGAGTTAAGTAAAAATGGGAATGCATCCCACATTGGAAAAGAAGAGGAAGAGACACTACTTTATAAGTAGGTATCTTATATGGGCCTATTAGTATGTTGGGCTTGTTGTGGGCTTAGGAGTTCATGTTGCTCTTTATGGGCTAAGGGAATTCTAAAATCACACACACGCGCGCGCAGCGCTTTTGGCGGTTTATTAGGCGGAACTTGGCACTTGGCACTTGGTGCGCAGTGCGGGTGCAGAGGGCTTAGTACGGGACATACCACACCGGATAATAACCTTTTATTATTATTTTATCTACTTAATTAAATAAAATGATTTTCGGATATTAAAAATGATAAAACTGCTAAATTCGGTTAATGGCAGTTTTCGGATTTCTAAGTGAATTTAATTCCGGTTAAATAATGTGCCTCTATATAAGGTTTGATATGTCCATTAAATTTGTCTGAATCATCTTCTTCTTATTTTCTCTTCTTCTTTCTCAAGAGAGTTCAGGGGATTTTCTGGTTGTTGTTCTCCATAAAATCCAAGAAGGCTTATTGTATTCTGGGGGTGTATTTGCTATATCTAAGAACAATCTTTGTGTAGAGAGGGCAAATGATACCTTAAAAACAGTGTTAAAACACGCTTTAAGCCTTAGAAATTTCTCCAAGTTACATTCTGTCATACCTATATCCTCAACACTCCATTGGTGAGTCAAAACAAAATCAATATGACCCTCCAACTTTTAATTTCATCAAAAATATAATGAACCATGCAGGAAATTAATGTAATCCCCTAACTTTTAATTTCCTCAAATACATACCGAATTGTCACGCATAATGCATAAGACCATCAACGTTTTTTGTTGGGAAATCACATTCTATTTATTTGAATAAAGATACCAAAGAAAAAAAAAGGATCAATACCCTCGACGTTACTCCAACACTGGGTCGAAAACGAAGTTAATCCCGACTTTTAATTTTATCCAAAACCTATTCGAACTAATAATCAAAATCGATATAACCATCCAATACCAAAAAGCTTCCCGAACTATTGTTTTTTTTACGAAATTAGAAATTGAAGTATTGTACTAATTTATAGGATTTTTAATAATCTTTCAAATTTCCTAATCCAAAGAACAAGTTAATAAAATTTTACCCTTGTTACGGTAGTAAACTTTTAACCTCATTTGGTAGTAAACTTTTTTATAAATTAAATATTAATTAATGATAAACTTAACAGAATTAAAAAAATGGTTAATGATTACACGACAATTATTACCCTCTTTTTAATCTCATATCAAAAAAATTTATATCCTTAATTTGGTTAAATAACACATATATACGTCAAATATTATTCTCAACTGCAGAAATCAAATTTAGTTCACAGTATAAAATAAAAACAATACTTAATATCACACCAAAACCCAATAAAAATACGTGTTCGAGATGGGGTGCCACCGTGCCTTGCGTCAGCACACATATCAAAGATAGGTTTGGGTTTTGACTCACACGTGGAGGCCAATGGATAGGGTTTGCTGACGTGAGATCCCACGTGGCATATTGGATGGTGTGGGTCCCACCATTGCTTTCGTGAGAAATTATTGCTGAGATAGGATGATCGAGTAAAAAGGGCATCAACACGCCATCGTCGAATTTCATTAGAATTCCCAAGTTAAGCGTACTTAGACGAGAGTAGTACCAGGATGGGTAACCTCTTGTGAAGTCCTCACCCTCAGGTTGAGGGTATTAGGAAACAACCTCTCTTCAGATTAACGTCATGAAAGGGGAAGGCTGCATACATCCTCCCCAAACCTGCGTAGGCGGGAGCCCGTAAGGCACTAGGTATGTTCCTATGTTCCTAGAGGATGATTGAGTGTTTCTATTATACAAAATTTTTACCTATATGTTGATATATAAAATCAGCATGTTAATATATATATATATAGGTAAGTAATTTTTGAGTATATTTTTTTATAATTTTGAGTATATTATTAATAATTGGAGTACATTTTTTACCTAAAAAATTTTCCTTTTTTATATAGCATAGCTTTTGCAGGATTATCATGTCATGCTTGTGTAAGTATATGATAAGTTATTCAATCAATTTTATAGCAATTTTTCAGAATTTTTATTTTAAAATTTTTAATATTTTGCCTAAAATTTTATTTAAACACCGTTTTATAAAATTTTGATATTAAAAATCTTAACAATTTGTTTAGAATTGTATTTGGACATCAATTTTTCAAATTTTATGTTTAAAAATTTTACTATTTTGATAAAAAATTTCAGTCATTAGGAAAAAAAAATAAAAATTAGCCCCTTTTTATCCTTGCCTTCAGGTAGTGGTGGCGATGGACCGGGCTAGGCTTGGTCTGGGCCTGGGTTTGCGCCTGGCCTAGTGAGCCTAACATGGGTCCGGGCCCAGCATTTTTTTTTTAATATGTCACGAAAAAGTTGCATAAAAATGACATGAGTGGGGTTCAAACCCCATACCTCTAACATGTAAGGCACACATATTACTATGTGAGCTACAATTTTTTTATAATTTTATTAGATGAACAAAGTATTTAAATATGTTTTATGATAATACTGCTTAACCAAGCTCCAGGCCGGTCCCGGTTACAGGCCCGAGCCTCCCCCATTTTGGGGTGGCCACGGCGGGGTGGGGTGGGGTGGGCCGGGCAATGGTTTATTATGAAACTAAGTTGAATATAAAAATAATATTAATACAAGTCAACAGAATATAAACAAAATATTAAAATTTTAAAAAACGAAATTCAAATAAAATTTATATAAAATATTAAAATTTTCAAAATTAAAATGATGAAAATGATTCCAAAATTGACTTGAGTAATTCCTCCCTCAATTTAGAATTTTTATTTAACAAATCCTAGTTTGAAATTAGGCTCACTTTATCATTAGTTAGGGTCACCACTTGCATGTCAACCTTGCCTCATGAAATTTTGTGGTAAAATTGTTATTCTCTAGAAAAGATTGTAGTTTTTAAAGTAATTTTTAGACTATTATTACTTATAAGTTATATTATTACTCTGATAATAATAATTTTTTTATATTATTACTAATAATAATAATTTTTGTTCTAACAATAATAACTCTCAAACAAGAATTTGAAAAGGCAGGTCCCTCCAAAATCACAAGTTCGCACTCATTTCTTCTTTCTGCTCTTAGAGAATCAAACCAATGTCGGGTTTAGTCAAACTTTTTAGGTGTGATATTAAAAATTTTAAAATTTTAGATAGTTATTTTAAAACTGCACTTAAAATTTAGCTGATTTTTTAAAAAGACCCTTAATCATATTGTACAAAAAAATGAAAATTTGATCATGCATTTCATAAGGAATAACTAGTCAGAAAAAAGAGACTAACCCGATTTTGAGTCGAAAAAAAAAACTGGATGTTTGGTCAAGTTTTTTTTTTTTTTTAAGTTAAGAAGAAGAGAAATCTCTCACCAAGAATAATATTTTTAAATAAAAGTAGAAATTGTTTAGTGCTTCTCTTTTAAAACATAAGCAAAAACTAAACAGCTTTTAATCTCTCTTGAAAACACTTTCAACAAAATTTCTTTTGTAAAAAATGTTCCAAAAAGAAGTTTTTTTTTTCCACAGTTTGATCAAACTGATCGTGAATAGATAGCCATAGAAGAAAAGGAAAAGGAGAGAGACGAACCCGGTTTCGAGTCGAAAGGGAAGAGAGCCATTGAAACTGGGAAGAAACTCAACTCTAGAGGAAGAGAATGCTCTTGCAAACTCTAACGAAGAGATAATCAAACAAGAAACTACTAGTAGTGTTGTTGCCATTCTTTCTTTTTGTTTTCACCCCTTGAAAAGCAACACTTTTTATAATGTGGACCAAAATTGGATCCGAAATTACTGGATATTGATCCAATTTGATCCATTTATGATGGATTTAGATGCAAAATATGAGTTTTAAATAGATTGAATTTGATTGTCGATAAATGAGTTTTGGGTCGGGTCGGATTTGGATGACATCAAGCCCAACTCAAACCCGACTCAAATCCGACCTGGATTTATATTTGATTTAGGATAACATCATAAAGTTACTAAATTTTAAGTCTTTAATATGCCAAATTATATTCTAACTTTTTTTTATTGTGTCAGCATTTTGAAGTTCTTTTTGACACTATATTTTTTATAGAGCCATGATGTTACAAATCCAAGTGTAAAGATTATTTGTGAATAGATATTTGAATGATTGTATAATGTTACATTATTGTTATACTAATACATATTAAATGAAAAAAAATAAAAAAGATATAGTAATTTGTCCAAATATTGGATTTTGAGGTATTATTATTGCATTATTATTGTTATATATACTAATATTAGATTATAATATTATAATTTGTTACATAATTTAAATTGGTTATGAATTTCTATTAGACATCCATTCCACCCGATGGATTTGGATTCTATTTTAATGGAACAAATGGGTTTTTTTAAGATATGGGTCAGGTCAAGTTTTTTCTGGGTTGGATCCGGATAAGGCAAATCCGACCTATTGTCATCCCTAGTTCCAAGTAGTTTGATCATGGTATTAATTTAATTCTTATAGTTTTAGTTGTTATGTGTTCAAAAAAAAATAAAGAAATAAATAAAGTTTTAGTTGTTAAGGATTTTGCATGTAAGTAAATATTATAGATTAGTTTATAATCAAACCGTTTTATCAATATTCAAAATATTTTAGATTGTTATGGGCTTTTAGATTCTTTCAAAAAATTTAAAGAGTAATTTTTCTAGAACATAAAAGAGATAAATATTTATGAGTATATGACTTTGTTTAAAAGAATAATATTGCATTTGTCATATAATTGAATTGTGATGGAAGAGTAACATCATATGTCGAAAAAGTAATGTCATATACTGAAAAATAATCATACTCTAAATTTTGGATGAAATAATTATTTCATCCTAACAAGTGAATTGAGAAATTCAAACACAAAGTTTATAGATTAAAAAAATGTAATTTAATCACCTAATGATTCTACGGTATAATTAGTTGGAAAATCTTTGGGTTCGATATAGATACTAAACAAGATGTTAAAATCAAATGAGAAGAGAATGGGGAAAGAGAAATAAAGACATCGGGATTTACGTGGAAAAGCCCTAAAATGGAAAAAAAAAAAAAAAAACCGCTAACAGAAGGATAAAAGCTTCACTAAATTTGAATTTAGATGCTCACAAACTTTTCGGACACTCTCTTTCAGTGTTTCACTCTTAATTGAGCGGCAGCCCCATATAAAGTATATACAGTAGCAAATGAAAAGAAAACCCTAAAAACACGGGTATAACAACCCGACTCGAGCTACAGTTTCGAGCCCAAAGGGCTTGGTCTCTCTGCTTGGAATCCAAACAAAAACATTCAAGACATAACACAACCTTAGTCATAAATATTAAACATTTAATATTATTTTTTGTTACTTAATCATATTTGTTCTTTTATGTAAGAAATGTAATAAATTTAGGATATTGTTACCGTCACGATAAAAAATATTATTGCTGGAGTAAAGGGCTGTAAATAAGCTGACCTGGCCTGCAAGCCTACTCGGTATAAAGCCTATATAGCTCAGCTCATCGCGAGACCGAGCCAAGCTAAGCCGATCCAAGCTGGCTTGTTCAGCTAATCAAGCCGAGCTAGCAAGCCTTGATATAAAAATAGTATGCTTTAATAGTAATTTATAGTCAACTTTATAGTTATTTAATTAGTTTACTTTTAAACCTACACACTTAACATTCAGACTCATAAATTAAAGAAATATTAATATTAATACTATTGGCGCATCCATCAGTCCTGCTAGGACCAAAAACCTCAATGTTAGTATGTAATATATATAATCAATAAAAACTATAAAATAGTGGTTTGCCATTTAAACTTCGCGCTTGAATGTGTAAGTTGGACAAGTTTGATCTCGAGCCATAGAGCCGGGCTCAAGCCCAAAATTTATTGGCTCGGCAAGCTTCTAGCTAAGCTCAAAGCATGCTCAGGCTCGGTTCGGTTCATTTACACCCGTTTAGCAATGATGCGACTTATGATGAGTAATAATTACAAATTTTCATAAAGTTGCTCTAATATTAGTATTTCTATTTTGATAATAGCATTATTCTAAATTTAACATTATAATAACAAAAGTGAAAAAATATTTTTAATTAGGGAAATTATCGTTTAGATACCTTGAAATTTGGAGATGCGAATGCTGAGGTGGATGTGCGGACACACAAGGAAGAATAGGATCAGAAACGACGTCATAAGAGGCAAATTGGGTGTAGCCCCCATTGAAGATAAATTGAGAGAGCAACGTTTGAGGTGGCTCGGACATGTTAGAAGGAGACCGAACAACGCTCCAGTAAAGAGGTGCGAACAACCCCTTACTATACACTAGGCAAGAGAGGAAGAGGCAGGCCAAAGAAGAGATGGATGGAGACGATCCGACAAGACTTCACCCACCTAAACCTTAGGGAGGAGATGGCCTTAGATAGGGCCCAATGGAGGGCTAGTATAGGGGTTCTAGATGCTCCAGTTGGAGTAGGGTAGTCTAGCTTAGTAGTGCTAGGCCGTGTTATCCTTCTGGCGCACTTAAGTTGGGTACTCGCTCCCATGAGCTACTACCCACATGCTTACCTGCCTACCTATCTAGCCTATCCTTTGATTTCCTTTGATTTCTGCCTGATTTTCTCGTGATGTGGCTTGCTTTGTGTCTTGTGTTTTGTGTGCTTTGTGTCTGTTGTCTTGATCGCTTTGCGCTCTTTTGTTGCTAGGTGTCTTGCTCTCTGCGGCGGCCATTCTCTCAGGCTGGGGGTCCTCGGAAACGGCCTCTCTTCAGGGTAGTCCCCTGAAGGGGGAAGGCTGCGTACATCTACCCCTCCCAGACTCTGCTTTTGCGGGAGCCCTTGCAGGCACTGGGTTTGTTGTTGTTGTTTGTTGTATACCTTGAAATTTGGTTATTTACCACCTAGGTATCCTAACGTTTCAATACATACAATTGAGTACATTGAAGTTTAAAAATTTTATTACTTAGGTATTCTAAAGTTTTAAAATTTTATCAATTAGGAATCAATCTATCAAAATTTGATTTATTTTCGTTGAAAAATGTTAAAGTGTAACATTATTCCCACAATATATAAGTATTTTCATTACTGTCATGTTAGCAATTTTTGGTAAAAAATATGAAAGTAATAAAGCAATTTAGACATGCGAGCCAATAATCGCGCCGCCTCATGAGCCCATAAACGAGCTAGCTTGTGAGCCTTTCAAGTCGAGTCAGCCTCGGTTTGATTTGGCTCGTTTATTTAAACGAGCCGAGCCTGCTATCAAGTTAGCTTAGATGAACCCAAGCTGAGCCCTTAACGAGCCGAGTCAAACCGGCTCGCGAGCCAGCTTGGCTCATTTGAAGTCCTATCACCATCCTTAATAATGGTATAATTAAAAAAAAAAAAAAATTTATTTTTATTAATTTACTACATAAGTGCAATAAAATCATCCCTAAAATCACCAAATCATCCTTTACTTAATTCAATATAGTTATCTCTTTCCTTATTTTGCCCCATTTTTCTTAATTTTGTTGTGTTAACGAGAAACGCTAAATGTATTACTATATCGACTTATGTACTAACTTGGATATCTAATAATACGATACAATATAGTCAAACCATAAAAAAAAATTATTTTATAATGAAATTTTCAAACACTAATAAATTTGTAATATGTATAACTTAGAATATAATTAGATAGATAATTTGGTTAGATGTAGGCCTAGCATTCTTCTTGATTTATAAAATAAATCAAAATGCAATTAATATATAGTTTAAATATTTATTTTGAGTATTCTTTTGACATTTTATTTCAAAATCTAATGTATTTAAGGGCCGGTTTTATTTCAAGATCTAAATCAAAATGCAATTTTTTTTTACAAAAAATTGCTAACATGACACATTAATTTAACAACATATAAGTAGTTTGCGTCATATTTCAGCGAACCTTTTGCTGTAATTCATGAATTTTTAATGAAAACATTAACATTACTTTTACATAGCAGCATAATTATGTACTAATTCCACATTTTTATATCAAATTCCAACACAAAGTACTTATATAATAAAAAAATTTAAATCTTAAAGTATCTTATTATATATTTTAAAATATTATAGCATATAAATAATAAATATTTAAACTTTAAGACATGTAACAGATAATTATCCTTTTAATTATTGGTAGAGGATGGGCACACATCTACAGGGATAAGAAGAATGATCTAGCTGGTTGTCATCATACTTTATAATCATTTATAATCTTATCAACTATAGAATCCCATTATTGGGATTTGAAATTTTATCAAAATCAGAATCCTATTAATTCGGTTCGGTTAATCGTAATTAAAATATTTAAAAAATTTTAATTGTTATTATAACTGAAAAGATTGGTCAACCGACTTTGCGTAAATTGATAATTCGGTTCAATTATATCGATTAACAAGTAACCAAAAAAATAATACAACACTGATTTCATGTTATATGATTTATCACCTTAATGATTTGTATATCCAAAAAATGCATTAAACATGAGGGATGGCATTCTTATAAGAGGATGAGGGCATGAGAGGGGCGAATCCTGACCCTCCATTATAATAGATGGTCAAGATTTATTGACCATTAAATAAAAAATAACAATTTACTTCATGGGGTAGAAAGAAAGAAGGGTTAAGGAAGGAAAATTATTTTTTTTTTTTAAATACTCAACAAATTTTGGCTGTAAATTATTTTTTTAATGTCCAACAAATCTTGGTCGTCTATTACAATGGAGGGTTAAGATTCGCCCCTTTCATAAGAACGACACCCTAAACATGAGAATGTTCAACTAATTATGAGCATGTAATTAAATTCTAAAAATTAAACGTAGTATTTCTTTTAACTAACATGTGAGCAAATGAGTAGAACTAGATTGTAGCAAAGTAGTGCTTAGTTAATTAGTACTTGTGATATAACAGTGGGACATGAGTACCTTATTAGAGGAGATAGATTGGGGGAAAAAGATAATGTTGATCGTGTATTATAGAATAGTCATCTTATATGCTACAAAAGTGAAGAAGAGAGAGAAACTCTCATTTTCTCTCTCTTCATCGGGGCATTAATGCCCCTCAAAAAAAGAAAAAGAAATGGAAAAAGCACGCCCTCTCCTTCCCAAGGAAGAAATCAACGACCTCCTCCAATGGCGTCTGCTCCCGTTTGGCCACAACCTCGCTCCCCTATGCTTTTAATCATTGTATGCTTCCTTTTTCTTCCATAACCAAGTCCTTGTTGCTCAAAAACGCCAATCTCAGAAAATCCCCCAACACATCTGGACAAACAGAACATAAAATGGCCCAATCAGGGAAAAAGGGAAGAGGAGATGAAAGTTCTCTCCCCAATCGGCTTTGCATGTGGGAATCTGGGGGAGGAAAGGCTAGATCTGCAGCCTACACTCTAGATCAAAGGAAGAGGATATCAAAAGCCCCTCTATGGACCTGTCGCGGCGGCAGGGTGCTGACACTCCAATTGCATGAGGACATAGTTGTTTGGAGCTCCCCAAGCTTCTCAAGGAAGAAGGTCAGGGTGAAGGTAGGTTCTATGGCGTCCAGCCAACAGAGACGCGGTTGCATGTACGAGATTCAGCTCTCAGGTATTTCCTTCCCCACTTTCTCTGTTTTATTTTTCCTCGAACGAGCTTCGGGCTCATGGTTTTGCCTGTGGGTAATGGCTTATTAGCCTAGTGCTATGTTGGTGGTTTCCTAAGCCAATCTGTATTCTTTTTGTGTGATTATGAAGATTCTCGTTTGGAATATTCGCGGTTTGGCCCGTGGGCCAGCCCAACGGGAACTGGAGGGCCTTATCAGAAAGTTTAAGCCGGACCTAATGGCTATCCTTGAAACGTTAACGAATGAGCAAATAGTTAGGAAAGTACTACCCAAACTGGGATTTGACCAAAGTCAGTATTCCCCGGCGGTTAATCATGTTGGGGATTATGGCTAGCATGGCACTCTTCAAGGTGCCAGGTGGATATTGTGACCCATGACCATAGGGTAGCCCACACAGTAGTCACGGATTTGGAAGTTAGGAATTATGGCGTTGTTTCTTTTGTCTATGCCCCGGCAAAAGAAAACGAAAAAGATGGATTCTGGAATACTCTCGTTAACCAGGCTCCCCACCGTGATGTCCCATGGTGTGTGATTGGTGACTTTAACGAATTGATGAGCCCGGCAGATAAAGCAGGAGGCTCACCACCGCCTGTTCGACGGTATACCAGACTTAACGAGTTTTGTGCAGGTCTTGATCTTGTAGAACTTCCGTGGACAGGTCAGAAATTGACATGGGCCAGGTCTGTTAATGACACCCTTATCCAGGAGAAGTTGGACCGAGCCATGGTTAATGCAGCCTGAACCAGACTCTTCCCTCGATCTTTCATTTATAACGGATTTGGTCCAGTTTCGGACCACACCCCGATCTTCCTGTGCAGGAGAAATCTGGGCTGCCCAAAGCATCCCCATTCCGGTTCCAGGCAGGTTGGGCAAATTTTAAATCTACTAGGTCCTTAATCAAGCATGCCTAGGCCACCAAGCATAGGGGGTCCAAAATGTTTGAAGTTACTCAGAGACTTAAGAACATTAAGAGAAATTTAAAAGAGTCCAAAGAACTTTCCCTTGGGTATCTGAAAACCAAGGTTGAAAAGAACGAGTCCAAGATTCGTGACATTATGGACTTGTTGTAGGGGTGTCCTAACAACCCCCAACTCAACCAGAAACTTAAACGCATGATCTTGCAACGGGTGAAACTCCTGTTCTTTAATCATAAGTATTGGGCAAAATACTGGAGGAAAGAATGGCTCATTAAAGGTGATAGAAATTCAAGCTTCTTCCACGCCACTGTACTTGCTAAGAGAAGGCGAAGAGGGATTATGGAATTAAAGAACGATATTGCCATGTCCATCACGAATAAAGTTGAGATAGCAGACACCTTCATCAGGAAGTTTAAGGCAAGGTTTAGATCGAATGGATCCATACCCCATTTTCCCTCACTTTCCGTGGTGGGGAATAAGATCTCGGAGGAGGATAACAACCTCCTTATCTCCGAGGTCACTGATGAAGAAATCAGGAGTGCACTCTTTGAAATGAACCCTCATAAGACGCCGGGGCCAGATGGGTTTACGGCCTTCTTTTATCAAAACTACTGGGATGTTATTCGAAAAGACATCTGCCAGGCCATCAGATCTACCCTTAGGGGAGGCTCTTTCCTTCGGGAAGTTAACCACGCCTTTATTACTCTCATTCCTAAAGTTGATGCACCCCAAACAGTGAATCACTTTAGGCCCATTAGCCTATGTAATGTCTTGTATAAGATAATTGCTAAAATTCTTGCTAACAGGTTAAAACCGATCCTATCGAAAGTAGTGAGCCAATGGCAAGCTGCATTTGTTCCAGGGAGGGCAATCCAGGATAATATCCTAATTGCACATGAGGTGATGGCAAGTTTCAAGAAGAAGCAGGAAAGATCGGGTTGGGCCGATGCAAAACTGGACATGGAAAAGGCGTATGATAGGGTCGCGTAGGCCTTTTTGGAAAAAAACTCTTTCTCAATTGGGGTTCCGCGAGAAATGGGTGGGATGGGTGATGGAGTGTGTAACCTCCACATCATTCTCTGTCCTCATTGACGATAAGCCAATGGGATGGTTTACCCTGTCGAGGGGTCTTAGACAGGGGGACCCTTTATCCCATATTCGTTCATTCTTTGCCTTGAAGTTTTGGCAGCAAACCTGCATGAGCTGAGTAAAGATAAGAAGTCAAAAATCGGAATCCGAATAGCGAAAGGATGCCAGCCGATCCCTTGTGTTTTCTTTGCAGATGACTGCCTGTTGTTCTGCGAAGCTAAGATCAAGGCTGTTCAAAGACTCCAAAGAGTGGTGGATCATTTCTGTGAGGACTCCGGGTTGAAAGTTAACGGGATGAAATCTCTAGTTATCGTTTCTAAGAATATGGACAGAGGCCATAAAAAAAGGATAGGGGACATTCTTGAAATCCCAGTCAGTAATGCACTGGGAAGATATTTGGGGTGTGACTTTGGCACAGGCCGCTTTCTTTCTCAGGTGGCTGGGGATCTTATTACAAGGATGGGCACGAGGGTGTCCCGTTGGAAGGCAGGTAACCTTTCTAAAGCTGGAAGGGCTACCCTCATACAATCTGCAGTGGAATTAATGCCGAGTCATATTATGCAATGCTTTAAGCTTCCGAAGTCAGTCTGCAAGCAGGGGGGACAGAATTAGTCGCCAGTTCTTCTGGAACAAAGACGGAAAGAAGGGGCTGAATATCGCGGCATGGAACAACATCTGTAAACCCAAAGGGGCGGGAGGTCTAGGTCTTAGAAAGATGGAGGCAGTCAACCAGGCTTTTCTCTGTAAGCTTGGTTGGAGAATCCTAATGGATGAGGACAACTTGTGGGTAAGATGTGTGAAGAGTAAATATCTTAAGGGTATGTCCCTCTTCGACTACGGGAGGAAGAGTTCTGACTCCCCCGCCTGGAAGGGCATCCTCGACTCAACACACATCTTAAGAAAAGGGCTGAAATGGAGAATCGGGGACGGGAACAAGGTCAGCTTTTGGTATGACTGGTGGGTTTCATCTGGGCCTTTAATTGACGGATTCGAAGGGGAGCGGGGTAGGGTCGATCTATCCCTGAGAGTGGGTGATTTCATTGATAAAGGGGAATGGAACAGAGTGAAACTTGAAAGAAGCATTCCCCCTAAGCGTCTAAATGACATCCCGGGAGTCCCCATTCCTAAGTCCAAGATGGACGACCGTCTATGTTGGGGATTCACAAGCACGGGATCCTTCAGCGTGAAATCAGCCACGTGAATGGCTCATAATCTGAACTGGGATGACAGGAGTGGGTGGGAGTTTAAGTGGATCTGGGACCTGAACATCCAACCGAAGATCAAGATTTTTTTGTGGCAAGTGCTTAATGACTACTTGGCCACAGGATCTCAAATGGCCATGAGAATTCCTGGCTGGGATTCCCACTGTGCTTGGTGTGGGGAGGGAGGAGAAGACATATCTCATCTGCTGCTGAATTGCCCTCATGCTAAAGCAGTGTGGGAGCGGGCCAAGATTACCCAATGGGTAAACCAACGGCCCTCCCATGCCAGGATTGCGGAGGAAATGAGAACAAGGAAGGGGAATCGTGAATTGAAAAGATTTGTGGCCCTCTGCTTGGAAGGATAAAAATGCGGCTGTATTCAGGAGAGAGAGGGCCAACCCAGAGCAGACCGTCAGCAAAGCCCGCGCCATGGTGCTGGAATGGGAGTGCAGAAATATGCTGGACGAAGGTTCTGTAACCAAGAGAACCACCACAATCAATAGAAGGGGCAACACTTGGGTTTCCTGGTTGCCCCCGGATCACGAGTGGGTGAAAGTAAACTTCGATGGGTCAAAATGAGGAATTGAGGCGGGAGCAGGCTATGTAATCTGTGACTGGGAGGGGAGTATTCTTTCCTCGGGTACTAGAAGAATGGGAAATGCGTCTATTATCGCTGCTGAAGCTGTTGCCGCTCGAGATGGCTTGCCGGATGCAATCTCCAAAGGGGGGCAAAAAGTCATCCTTGAAGGAGATAATCAAGTTGTGATTCGAACCCTCCAGGGCCGGTATGAATGTCTAAGCGAAATTTGTGCTATCGTGGATGACATTTGGAAGACCTGCTCTGGGGTTATCCAAGTTATTTTCTCTCATGTTTTCAGAGAAGCAAACAGAGCAGCTTATTTCACGGCAAACGAGGGTTATAAAAGAGTGGGGTATGATCCTAGTATTTTGGAGCCCCCCTCTACTCTCTGCCGTATTGCCCTCTTTGATGCTTCAGGTCGTCCCTTGCTTCAAGGGAGTCGCTGAAGCTGGTTCCCAGTCTTTACCATCATCAAAAAAAACAAAAAATATGCTACAAAAGTATATTTTACTAAACAATATAATATTATGAACATGTAAAGATATATATATAAAATATATACTATTTCGATAAATCGGTCAACCGAAATGGACAACATCACTAGCCGTTGCCGTCACGAAATACACCAAATTTATTCGGTTCTGGTAGTAACTGTTAATAGTAAGAACCCTACATGTGAGTCTAGTATAAGAATCACACATTAGAATTATGAGAGTGAAGAAATTAATTTATAAAACTAGTGGGTTATTCTACCTAATGCTAATTAGTTTTAGGATGAAACCCCCACTTGGGCTTATATGTGGATCTCATGTATTCTAACTCCGTGGGTCAGGCCTAAAGGCTCGGTAAAATTTAATAAATCCATTTGGTCAAACTAAAGACCATGGAAACGGAAGAACATCAGCCTCGTTGGGTTGTCAGATGACTTAAATCCATCCAGTTTTGGTACGGTTGACCATTTTTCCCTATCCATGGCCCATCTCAATTTGTGGTGTTATATACATGTAATGCCTGTTAGATTCTTTCCTACCTGTTTATTTTTATTTTTTTTAAACTTTTGTCCTGTTTTCTTATATGGCCTTAGCTATCTTTTGTATTTGTTCCCTGATCCTCGTTTTTATGGGGGTTTGCTGTGGCCTCATCTGTACGAGCTACCCGTTTTGTATTGCAACCGTGTCGCTAATTATCGGGGGAAAACGTGTCAACTTCCCGCGAAGTGGGTAAAACACGTTTAGTTATCAGGACAGAAAATAGAATTTCCTTGGGTAAAACATGTTTGGAAATTGCTAAGCAATTTTCACTTCCCGCATTCCGCCTACTTCTTGCAAACCAAAGCCAAAATCTGTACTTCCTATAAAATTCTACTTCTTGCATTTACTTATGAATCAAGGTTTAGTGGAAAGATAAGACAACTCACGCTTCAAAGGAAGAAGATGCTAGTTTTCCAACAGAAATGATTGGTTGAGTTCTATAAAAATGAGCAGCTAGTTAAAGGAAACAAATGTAATCAAATTCTTTCATTTTGTAACTTCGACGGCCAAAAGAGGAGATCGATCTTAGAACTTAGGAAAGACGTCAAAGAGTGGACGCCGAACAAGGATGAAATTTTTGTGATGTTTGTTCAAGATTTTTCCATAAGATTTAGGTTGTTCTACGCGTTGACTTCAATGCGTTCTCCCAAGACAATTTGCAAAGTTGTATATCCGAGAGGGAAAACTCCAACCTGTCACTAGGGAGGTCACAAGTGAGGAGGTTCGATAAGCTATTTTTACAAATGAACCCCGACAAAAGCCCCTAGGTTGGATTTTTTGGCGTCTGCTTCATTCGGAAGTTCTAGGATATAGTAGTCGAGGACAATTTTGGTGCTAAAAAGCTTGTCTAACAGGCGGTAACCTTTTGAAGGAAGG
Source organism: Simmondsia chinensis (assembly GCA_018398585.1). Lineage (NCBI taxonomy): Eukaryota > Viridiplantae > Streptophyta > Magnoliopsida > Caryophyllales > Simmondsiaceae > Simmondsia > Simmondsia chinensis. The sequence goes on from JAGTTD010000007.1 coordinate 37,297,482, forward strand.
TAAATATATGTTTGTAACTCTCCTTCGCAAAGCCTCTTTTAACTAGATTATTTCTCTGAACATAAATCACTTATAAACAATAGGGTTGAATTCATAGAGACTTAATGGATCTGTTCAAACAAATAACTTAGTAGTTATGGCAGTTGGAAGTTAACATGTTTGAACAGACAAGTTTCCAAGAGCAAAATAAATATAAAAAAGAAAATATTACTCGTTATGTTGAATTTCATCGGGTCTTAGGCCCCCGACCCACAAAGTTGGCATACATGAAGTCCACATATAAGCAAAAGTAAAATTCTATCGTAAAATCGATTGGCATTATGTGGAGCAACCAAGTGGGCTTATATATTGATCTCTTTTCACTCCCAACTACGTGAAATTTTACTAGACTTACATGAGGAGTTCTTTAGTATGTTACTCCACCACCAAAAGCACGTGTCACATATCGAGGTGCCAACGCCTAAAATGCACCATACATTCCACGAGTGCATATTTGTGTTCTACATAGTTTATAGTATCATTTCTAACGTAAATTAGCCACTTATATCAGATTTGACTATATACGATAATGAAAAGTCGTACGACAAAATAACTTTTGAAATTTCTTTCATACTCCTACATGTATTGAAATTGACATTCACTTACCAATATGAGACAAATATCATTTCATATTCATTACAATGTAAGTAACACCTAAAAAGGTACCCACACGTAAGCACCGGATCCCATTAGAACTCTGAAGCTAAGCGTGCTTGGGCGATAGTAGTACCGCGATGGGTAACCTCCTGGAAAGTTCTTGTGTTGCACCCCTCAGGTTGGGGGCTCTCGAAAACAGCCTCTATTTAGGATAGCACCCTAAAGGGGGAAGGTTGCGTACACGCACCTCCGCCCCCCCCCCCCCCCCCCCCCCCCCCCCCCCCCCCCCCCCCCCCCCCCCCCGGGGGGACCCTGCTTAGGCGAGAGCCCTTGGGACACTGGGAATGTTGATTTGTTGTTGCTTTACAATGTAATTAACAATGAACTTCGAACCAGCATAAGCTAACACCCACATAATACCCAAACTGGCAGCCACTTACCAATATAAATAACACACTTCAAATTATCTCATACTAATGTAAACTATAGGGTTATTAACACTAAAGATCCCCGTAGTTCATCCACTGTGTCAGTTTACTCCTTGTACTTTTAATTGTGTCAACTAATTCTATGTACAATTTATACTGTATCACTTTAGTCATATGATCAAATTGAAGTTAAATTAATGACATAACATGGATGTTAAATGTACGTAACTAATACAAACCCTGTCATTGACCCAATTGAAACCAATTTGTAATCAGAATACTAAAAGTTTCATCACCTAAACAGACTAAATTGATAAAATATAACTTGTATAAAGACCAAATTGATATAATTAAAAATATAAGGATTAAATTAACACAATGATTAATCTTTGGCATACATAACCCTTTTTGAAGAACTCAAATTCAACATACTTATCAGAGGAAGTAAATGAACCAATGTAACCCAAACAAGTTCTGTTTTCAAACGTGTTGTAGAGAAGTTGACGTGGTGAAAATATAAATTTAACCCAATTACTTAAATAGGTTAAACATATCAATCCAAGTTCAGCCTAATTCTGAATGAGAGAGCACCTAGAGTCCTCTAGGTTTTCACCTGAATTGCCTTAGAAATTGTAGTATAAATGAAAGGGTTACCAGAGTCATCTAGGCTTCCACCTCACCAAAACCGAGAGTCTTAAATGGTGACTCTAAAAACAATCTGTAAGTAAGGGAGAGAAAGAGAGTTTCTAATAATCGGAAATCAGAAGAATAAAATCTTAGTTGAGATGAAGATTTTATTTATACAGACATAATATTACTCCCTACAAAAGGATAGAAAATCCTCCCACTACTTTAATGCCGGAAATATCCACTACATCTCAACAATTGAAATATACTTAGTGGCTAACCAAATCAGGGTCCAATAAGCATAATTCTGAAGATCCGAGCAGAACCCCTTTATTTTAATATCGTATTTAAGAGATATCAAATTTTACCAATCATAAGTTATAGAGGTTGCCCGGAGACCCATCTTCTAAACATAGCATCACATTGCTTGGGTCTATACTCTGGACCTGTATGCCCTGCACCCTACACATACAATTTACAACCAATTTGAATAAACTTAAAAAAATTCCATTTATTCATTTTATTAATTAAAACTAGAAGTAGAATATTACGATATGATATGACGACCGGGACTCTTACCTTAACAGTTGCAAAAGTCATATGATTGCCATATGTCCTTGTGTAACTGCATCCAAAAATTATATATAAATCTCATAAAAGACAGAAAAATCTTTCGTGATTCGTGTAAATAGAGGTGTAAACAAGTCAAGTTGGGTCGAACATCCTTGTTCCAACTCGAGCTTGAAAAGTCTCAGCAAGTTCAAATTCAATTCGATTGACAAAATTATACAAATATTCGAATCTTTTTCAACAAATGAATATTTAAAACGATTCCTTCAAATTTTTAGAAAGTTATATGATGCTCAACTTCTTTAGCACGAAAAAGTCAAGCAAACATACTACGTTGGTGTCATATTTGCAAAAATAAATTAATTTGGGAGGAATTAAATAGAAAAGATGACAATTATTTCGGATAAACAATAATTAAAAGAGGAGTACGACAAGAAAAAGAAAAAAAGGGGTTCGAATTAGAAACTAACCCAGCAACTTGCCCGTCAACAATCCAAGGTCTCCAGTCGTCGACAATGGAGTAATTTAAAGATCTTATCCATGCTTGTGTGCTCAAAAACGGAACAATCATATCATGATCCCCACTGTTTCAATCTCACTCTTAGCCCATTTCTTAAATATATATATATATATATATATAGATACATATACTCATAAAATACACTTGAAAATTTCTCTTGTTAGAATTAGATAGATAGATATATATATTCATAAATCAATATTTGAAATTATCAAAGATTTTATCCATGCTTGCGTGCTCAAAAACCGAACACTTAAATCGTGATCCCCGCTGTTTCAATCTCACTATTAGCCCGTTTCTCACATAGAGAGATAGTCATGAAAAAAAAATATTTGAAAATGTCTCTTGTTAGAATTAGAATTTTAGAAGACTCGAGTTTTGTTGACGTGAAGCTTAAAAGACTGTTTTAGCCCTCTAGCCCAAAAAAATAGGTTCATTTGATGATCCTATTCGGCATTCAAAGTTCGATATCTACAAACTCTATGATTACACACACACACACACACAAAACTTGACGTTTTAACATATATAGTAAATACTCTAAGATCTTAAAATTTGTTCACCTTGACGTACCATCCACTAATATCTAATAAATTTTTGTAAGACTCCAGCAAATTATCACCTGAAACTGCTAATTTAGCACATAATTCTAGCAACATATACAAATCTCAGCCGATTCTGACAAAAACTCATCAAATTTCAAAATAAAATATTTTAATATCGTTGGAATCATGTCCTACAGCAAGCAATTCCAAGAAAAATTCACCGGATTCTAATATAAGGAAACTTAGGTGAAAAAATATATGAACCTCACTGTATCTCAATGTATCTATTAAAACGTCAAATACCTAGATAATAAATATTTAAATATCATAATATTTAAGCGTTAAATCTTCAAACCTGTAAATCAAAGAGCGGTAGCCTCTAGAAGAGAGGTAGGCATGATAAGACACAGTGCTCTCAACATCCTCTGTGTAGTTTAAATCATTGCATCTTACCCATTCTCCTATTGTCCCCTGCATTTTATTATTACAATTTACAATTTCAGAAAACTTTATATTACTGTCATTGTAAAATTGTTATTGTTGGAGTAAGATCGAAGTTTTAAAGGCAATTTTGCGGTTCTCATTGTTTGTGAGTCACACCATTGCTCTATCAATAACAATTTTTGCCCTGACAATGACAACTCCCTTTCAAAAATTCAACTTCCCGGATAATTTTGGAGGAAAAAATAAAAAGGGGTAGATTACATATTAGTATCATGAGATTCGATGTATTAATTTTTTAGTTTATAAACTTTGTAAAATAAATTTTTAGCCGAGAAGTCATTTGTATTTGATAAAACAATCCAAATCGCAGTGTGTAAAGATATAAAACAGATCCCTCATCCAATTCTGTTACGCTCGGGCTCGAACCTCGAACGTAAGCTAATATAATTTGGATAGATTGAGAGTATGGGATGAGAAAGAATATAGAATTTAGATGAGAAAGAAGAGATTTAGAGTCTAGATGAGAGAAAGAAGGGAAAAGAGATGAGAGAGTAGAGTTTAATCTCAATAGAGATAATTTTCAGATTTCATTGATTGATTGAATGCCCAACATTACAGCAGTTTCACTTATTTATAACAAGCTAACAAGTAAATGCAATGTATCTAACCATCTTTAGAACAATCTAGAATATATTCTAACTAACTAATATTTGTATGTGTTATTATTGACGCCAAAACCAGAATGTAACAGCACACACAGCAGCTCACGCAATGCAGCAGCTCAGGTAACAGACAGATATCAGATGTACCAGCAGCAACAGATCAGCTCAGCAGCATATAACACACATTCAGCACACCAGCAGTAAATCAGGCTAACAGCAACTGAATGTAACTGATTTTTAACACCAAATATCCTAACAGCACATGTGAGCAGCAAGCAGTGGCAGTAACAACAATACCAACAGATTTTCCCGCCATAAACTCAGGCCTCGGATCTCGGATTGTAATAAATTCTTCTTCATTAAAAGTGTCACAACATTGCAGTTCGCGTGTAGAATGAAGGAAATGGCTAGAGGGGTCAACAACAAATAACGACAAGCTTTACACCTTTTTACGCCGTTATTTGGACTATTTCATTAAATGCGTGCAACTTTTGAATTAAAAAAATTATTTCATAAAGTTTTAGATTAAAAGATTATTACACTCGCCAAAAAGAAGAAGAATTTTTCATACCTTCCGTATGTGAAGTGCTTCCCTGACACTATTTACATTCATCCATCGTCTTACAAGTTCATATCCGTCATTCTGCAAGTCCCCAGTACACAACATGAAACTAGTAAGGTTTTTTTTTTTCCAACAAAAGAAGTGAAATCAAGACAGAAAAGGCGGTAATATGTCAACCCAGAAGTCTAGGTTCAAGGGACATCCCGACTTCATGAAGATATTAGTAATTCACAAAAAAAAAAAAAAAAAAAAGACAGAAAAGATGTACAAATAATTAAGGAGACGTCCTCGGGAAGAAAAAGAAATAAAAGCTAAAGAAAGAAGGCACTCAAATCTCTTTGCATATCAACAAAGGTCATACTTCAAAAACCTCCACCACGTTTTGCCCAACATGAGCCTAAAGACCACCCTTCGGCTTTTTTTTTTTTTTTTTTTTTTTTTTTTTTTATTTGAACACAAAGAGGCCCCAAGGGCAATCACAAAAGACCCACCCTTTCTCGTAATAAATTTGTTGGAGTATAATATGCCTTAAAGATTGTCATTAGTTTTGTGAATACTTTTCTTGGGTTATCTAAGTCATTAGCTCTTATATTTTGACTATTCTGACAATTTAATATTTAAACTTTTAATTTTGTCAGATTAGTCCGTTATGTTTCTATCAAGTTCAATTCTAAAATTAATATTAATTTATGACTAAAATTTTAGCCTTAATTAATAAACACTTGCATACACTTTCCATGTCAAAAAGCTAGCACTTGCATATTTTTTTTTCACTAGTTCCTAATTAGAATTGTAACAAGTAATTAGTCGAAAACCAACATTAATTAAAATTTGACTTGATAGGAAAATTTTTAATTGTACAAAGACTAAATTGACACAATTAAAAGTTCAAAGACTGAATTAATATAATAGACAAACTACAAGGACTAATGGTATAAACAACCCTATTTTCTTTACATGAAGTATTTCTTTTTGATAGATCTTTAGCTAGAAATATTTTATCTTCAAATTTTTCTCCTTCTCTTGTTTTTTGAATCATGTTTAGTCCATTTGAAATTAAAGTGAGATGAATGGGAATATAGAATTTTTCATGGCGCTAGTAGTTGAAGGTTCAAAGATCGATTTTATACTCTAATGGCCCCCTCTTGTATTCATACAAAAAACATAAAACGTGAATAATATACAAGAAAATTGCCAATAATGATTCTATACTCCGTAACCTCCATTGATTGAATTAATCAACGATAAATTATATAAAACTAATTCTATAGATAGATTTGATCATTTTGCATTCAAATAACAAGATGTTTCATTGCATACACGAGTTACTTTGAAGTTCAAATTTTTGATCACTTGAATATCCTCCCCAAGAATCCATTAAATTTTGTCGAAATCTAATAATTTTTGCCATAAAAGGATAGCATGGCCCATGATTTTAACAATGTGTGTGAGAGTGCGTGGATTCTGGTGAAAGGTAACATACATATCACCAGAACCATGCACCATGTCAATATTTTGATAAAATTTCACTGGGTTCAGGCACAAGTAACATATATATTGTCATTGGTTCTCAATAGAAACTCACAAAATTCTTGTTGAGAATACCCGAAGGATAAAATATTTAGAAATCTAAAGGTATCCCCTTATATGTATTAAAAAGCCAGCATACCTACGTGATAAAAGATCAAACCCGATAAGTTCTCTAAGCCATATAATAAATCCCTACATATCATCGTTAAAAGAAATAGAGAGAGAGAGAGAGAGAGAGATAAAGAGGAACTTACACGGCAGCTGAAGCCTTGCCCAAGTAAATGATGAAAGAACATATGAGGGTCATCTATCATAGACCTTCTTAACTTTGCAGATGAATCTTGTGAGCTTGGGGAAAAGAGTTCCCCGCATTGGGGCTCCAGTATCATTGCAGTATCTAAATGCGATATCAACTGCATTTTCGTTTCAGGAAAGCTTAAGATGACATGTGAAGGTTCAGTAATATTTGTATACTTTAACATGTCTCATCACACGAATGGTTAAAGATTCACATCAATACCTTGTGCTGAAATGATATTAGTATTGAGATTGGGGCTGTTGGAATTCGAACTCGTACCATCTCGGTTAAAAAGGTTCAATCCATTAGTTTAAGCTGATGTGTGAAAGCTCAATACTGATTTTATACTCAAACATGCCTTCTCATGGAAATGTCCATTGGGGACTTGAAGCATGAATGGCGCAAAGACCCATGTCATACCTTGTGCTAAAATGATATTAGTACTGAGAGTGGAGAGGCTGTTGAGATTCAAACTTATGATATCTCGGTCAACAAGGTTCGTATGTTTTTTTTTTGTAACGAAGGATTGAGTTGCCCCAACCAACCCCGGCCCATGAGAACAGCCAACAACCCCCCATGAGCAGGTAAGTCATGAGTATATCCTCAGCGAGAATCGAACTCCTGACCCCTGGGTAATGACCGAATGGGTGAGAAACCCTACCAACTGAGACACCTCCGTGATGGGCAACAAGGTTCATATAGCATGATAATGAACCCATTATTCCTATAAATTAAGCAAACGGGTGAAAGTATGATACTAATTTTATACTCTAATATACCTCCTCATGTCAATGTCTATCTGGCTTGAAGTTGATTATGCACAAAATCACTTCCTATATTGAGCTGAAATGATATTAATATTGAGAGTGGGAATTGTTGGGATTTGAACTCGTGATCAACATAACTATTATACTATGAGAAGAAGCCAACCGACCCAAAAGTTTAGGCTAATGCGTTAAGACCTCGGGCTTGTTTTATACTCCAATGTCTCCGTATGTACAGGGCCATTTGGCATGAAGCATGAATGTTGCACAAACCCACCTCATACCTTGTGCTTAAATGATACTAATATTTAAAGTGGTTACTGTTCGGATTTAAACTAGTGACATCTTGGTTAACCGAGCTCTGATAATGTCAAGAAACCAACTGTCTCAAAAGTTTAAGCTAATAGGTAGAGGCTCGAAAATGATTTTATATTCCTACGGGTACTGAAGTAACAATGAGCAAGGATTGCTGACCTCTTCAAAAGCTTGCATATTAGCCCTGCACTCTAAATTTGTTGGGTCTACATTCAGATAGTCACCTCCACAGCTTATTTGCAATGACTGCTTAAAATCACAGCAACCCAAAAGAAAAGGGAAATCATGTCAAATTAAAGCCGTCTTATGATATAGGACGAGTAACTAAAGAGCTTATGGAGCAATTGGATCACCAGAAACCCAAACGGGTGGGCCGAAAACACTAATTTGCACTGTCAACTTTAAACGACTATAACTTTGGTTGATGAATGAAGAACCATGAATAGTTTTGTACTCTTAACAATTCCCTCAAGAAAGTAGTGCGAGTAGTAGTTGCAAGTTTGAAAATTGAGGCCACAAAATGGATAAAGTCATAGGCTTTGTTTGTTTTGATGGAAAATCATTTTCATTAAAGTTTCCTTTTTTTTTTTTTTTTTTTTTTTTGTGCTCAACAAGCTGCTATTTGTTCATATAATTTCTTAGCAACTATATATTTGAATAATGTTTCCTCCATTGAGAGCAAAATTGAATTTCTTTTAACGAGAGGGAAACAGATTTTCCTTAATGGAGGAGAAAACGTTCTCCACCGTAATCTCACGTCACATATTTCAGTTCAACCTCAGCTTGACCAAGCGTAAACCCCATACAAATTTATAAAATGCAACTCTCTTTCAGCTAGAAAAACAACAAAAATTTTCAAAAAAAGTACTTCTAATTAAAATATCTTATAAAAAATATTTATACGAGAAAAATGTTTTCGATGAAAACAAATCACCTGATAGAGCTCATCAGAGATAAGTGCCATTCCATGTGAATATGGGATCCTATAGTTGTTATCGAAAAGGACATCAGTACTCGGATTTCCCAGCATATACCCCTGGAATGAAAAATATAAATAAATTATCTTTTATCTTTTCCCCAAAAAATCAAAATATTCATCATATTTTCAATTTTCTGAATACAAAAAAAAAAACAAAAAAGGGTCCAGCAGGTTCAAACCTCAAGATTGATGGATGGCTTCAAATCTTTTTCATTTCCTGTCTCAGAATGTTGACAACTTGGTATATAAGTGTAGTTAAAATGTCTCATATTAAGTTGTAAGAAAAAAGAGATCAGTATGGGCTACTCCGCTTCATGCTAGTTAATTTTATGATGGAAATTGGAATAGATATGCGCGTGAAAGTTCAATGATCAAAAGACGCCTTCTCTAGCCACAAAGGGGCATCTTTATGTGGACCTCATATACCAAATGCGTCGTCGAATCTAAAGCCAGATGAAATTTTATACATCACGCAGTTTGAGGTTATCTCTAAGCTAATAAACTTGCATAAACCTACACAAATCACATATCTTCATCAGTTTTAGAATCACTTATTCTTTCAAATTATGCGTAATGTTGCTTTCATTTCAAGATTTTAAACTTCTACTTATGATTTTGCTTTGAAAAAGAAGCACCATATTTTTACGTATCTTGAGATCAAATCTCCAAAACCACTAATATATATATATTAATAAATTAATGACATAACAACATCATGCATAATATCCATATTTGAAGCCCACGATTACTTGCTTAATAGTATTAGTTTCTACCACACTCGGGAAAAAAAAAAAAAAAAAAGCAAATTTGGTTACCAAACATTCTACAAAACGAGGAGTATCCAAGATCGAACTCAATTTTGTCTGGCTTTGACCAAGACTCACTGTATAAAACTTGCTCGCCTTAAGTCTCAGTTATAACAAAAAAAGGATATTTGTATGAGGAGGCATGTCACTTATGAACCCATTCTTAGACCTTCAACTAACAACTAAATCTTTCAAAATGAATATTTTGAGCTAGTATAATGTACCTTGTATCATATCTTTAAAGGCAATTGGAAGAGTGACGCCAGTGTATGAATCTCCTCCAAGATAGACGGGGTTCGAGAGGAACTGTGGATGATCGACAAGCCACTGCATGCAAAATCACAATGAAAATAGTGTGGTCATATACGTTCGGCTATGAACCTATTCCTTAGCCAACACCTGAGACTTAAGCTTCCAGTTAGGACCTCTTTAGAACAGAAAAAATCACCTTTGAAATTTTGCGTAGATCGGGTTCGGAAGGATTATTAGGTTTTCAGATTACAAGCATTACTACCTATGCCTATAACTTTCTCATCAAAGAATGAAAAGAAAATGATAGGAAAATCATGAGAAAATACTAACAATTTTTTGTTTCTCGATGTATTTTCTAACAAATAGAACCAAAAAACTGAAAATAGAAAAACATCTATTTTTTTAATCTCTAAAAAGGGTCTTAGTTACTAATGAACATGAATACATAATGTCATTTGGGAATTCACAAAGATTTACATTCAACAGTAAGTATTCTTCATGATAAAAGAGAAAGGTGGGAAGAGATTACCTTCCTAAGAAATTCATCGGCATTACGAGCTGCCTTGAAATCCCCTGTATGAGATGCACGAGACGTTGTAGCATAGGAGAATCCCGTATCCACTGGTAAGTCTAGGAATATTATACTTGCAACCTAAAGAATCATTCAAACCCGAGTTTATTAGTACATCTTCCTTTGTAATATTAAACAGAAACGTTACGCAAATACCTAAAAACTGAGTTTGATTTAAATACAAAAGAACATATCCGGAAGAAATTGAGAAGAACACAAAAAAATATAGAACAATATCGAATGGATTTACATGGAAAACCCTTAAATTTAGAGCAAAATCACAGGCAAAGGAGAATACAATCCACTGAGAAATCAAGAGGATATAATCAGAAGCAGTAAGAATCAACATATACATAGGCACAAGTAGAAACCCCTAATCTCATTAAACTAGTCTATTGGGCCTAATAAAAAAAGGTTCATACTAGTATAAATATCCCTTTCTGAATTGAGACATAAGTTCGACACACAACAAAATAGAACAGAGTAAAAGCCTGTAAACCATTTTGTTCAACTGTTCAAAGGGATGAATAGATTCACCTTAGTCCATGAATGTGGTCTGGACCGCAATCTGGGTAAGCTGCCATTGTATTTGACCTCCTCAAATTGTATAGGACCTGCAAATTTTCAAGCTATCATAATTATGTACTCAACTGCTTTGGTATCGTTTTCTATCTATAGTTGTAGGTTTTAAAAAACTAAAAATCAAGTTTTGAAAATGGGTTTTTTCTTCTGGTCTTTGGTTCTGTATATTTAATTTTCACTCAAACTCAAAAAGAAATTGAAAACAATAAATTAGAACCCGAAAAAGTCATTTCCAAATTATGATTTTTAGTTTCTAAAAAGAGAAAAGTGCAACCAAAAAACTATAGTAAACAAACTCTAAGTTACAGCCTCCCATATCCACCGCCAACAAAAGTACGCCTTTTTATTCATCCTAATGGTAAGAAAAAGCTTTAGAGGTCGTTCCTAGGAAAAGAGCAATGCAACGCATTTTACATTAAAAAGAGGTGATAACATTCGAACTTGTACTTTCAGGTTGGCGTTGCATAGTTACCACTAGTGATGACCAAGGGGTCGGCTCGTGACCCAACCCACAAGGGTCAAATCGTGACCCAACCCAAGCATTGGGGGTTGAACTGCGACACGTGCCATAGGTTGGCTTCGGTCAAACAGGATCAAGGGTCTAACACGATTTGACCCCTTTTTTTGTAAATTTAACAATCTTTTATGAAAAGGAATACTAAATACACATATATAAAATATAAATGAATAATGTTGATTTTTCCTGATAACATGCACAACATGAAATATGATAAATACATACATTGTAACATTAAAAATACATGATAATATATGAAAACATACGTCCTTTTATGGGCGGTTAATTTTTTATTTGAAGCAATGGAGCCCTATATTAGGCTCATGACATAGAATTGAGGTCCTTAAAAACACAGTTCAGAATCGTATCAAGAACCCAGCCCGCTACAGTTCACAAGTCAACCTGGGTTGACCCATGAGCTTGGCAAGCCATATCGGGTTGAGTCATTTGACAAGTCAGACCAAATCAAGTCACGAGTTGACCGACTATACTTTGAAAATAGTCCTAAAACAAAAGAAAGCGTGAGAAAGGAGACCCGTGAAAAATTTTTGGGTTGCAGAGGATAAGAAAGAGGGACTTTATTATTATTTCTCCTATTCCCCAAAAGGGCGCTGTTAACTATTACATAAACAGGATTTAAGGGTCCGGTTGGTAGATTTTTTTTTCCAAAAAAAATGTTTTTTTTCTTGAGAAATTACTTTCTTTAAAATTTAAGGTTGTTTAACTTTGAAAGAAAAGTATTTTTAGAAAAATCAAAAGTTTAGTTCTAAGTAGGAATAGAAAATAGTATTTATCATTTAAAGTACAGCAAAAACTAAAACTTTATCAGATGAAAATACCCATTATTGAAAGCACTGTACAAAGTACTTCTAAAAAATAGTTATTTCATAACTTGTATCCTATGTTACCATAGACCAATTGTAGAACTAGGCCCATCTAACCCAAGCCCAATACAACTCAAATTAGATAGGTCGAATCCAGATACTTACATAGCCCGAAATACAGCAGTTGGTTTGTTTGAAACAATCCTCCAATACACAAAACTGCCATTTAAAACAGTTTCGTAACTATTATCTTCTACCCGATACCAGCAAACAATTGCTGGGCTTTCTATCTAAAGTCTAGTTTTAGGGCTTGTTTGACCTAATCGTGAAAAAACTCTCCTTTTTAAAAGTATATTTGCAGAAGCACTTATATGAAAAGTGCTTTTAATAAAGGTATTTTTGTCCGAAAAATTTTTAGTTTTAACTTCTACATATACTCCAAAGAAGCAAATTTTTTTTTTTTTTTTTTGTTTCTATTTAAAAGTACTTTTTTTTCTAGGCTAAATGTCCTCAAATCCTAGAAAAAGTGTTCTTTGCCCTAAAAAAGCATTTCTTTTCAAAAAAGAAGCTTGACTAAACATTCTTTTATTCTGTAAAAGATTATTATCAATAGCGGAAGATCGAACCAATATACGAGAGGGTACCAACACGGTTCAGAACAAAAAAGATTCGGCCCCAGTTAACCTTAACCAATAATTCCCGTGAAGCCAGCAGATTCATGTGACAGAAGACAAAAAGCAAATGAAGGAGGGCCCAAAGAAAGTAGGCCCATGAGATCAAATCATATTAAATGCTCATGTCAGGCGCACGTGTATATGTGCAGATCAAGCCGAGGCCGGGTGTAAATGAGTTGGGTTGGCTTACATGTCAGCTGGTCATAAAACTTGAAAGGTTCAGCTTGTTTTGAACTCGAGCTTTAAACCAAGCTAGCTTGTTCAGCTTATCAAGTTGTGTCAGAGCTAAGTGAAGCTCGAGATTGTAGGCTCGCAAGCCTAAACGAGCATATCTTAATATAATTTATTCGTTTAAATATGACCAACCGAGTCATGTTTTAGCCTAAATGAGCCACGCCCGAACTTAAACTAGCCTAGATTGAGGTTAAATGAGCCAAAATATTGCAAGCTAAGTTCAAAGCGGTCGAGCTAGGTTTGAGCTCAATCACGCCAAGCCCAGCTCGAGCTTGAAGTTTCCTAGCTCGGGGAGCTTCAAGCCAAGTCCGACCCAAGCTTAATGCAAGCGAGCCGAGCCTTGAGCCTGATGAGCTCAGGCTTGGCTCAACTCTAATACACCACGAGCTAGGCCCAACCGATCCTCGAGGATAAGGATATCCTGGTTAAAATATAGCTCGGCTCAAAGCTCGGCGAACTTGGGAACGTCAAGTTTGGGCTCCACTTGTTATAAGCTAGCATTGAGCCAAGCTCGGTTCAACTCAGTTGAGTTCAGCCCAACTTAGCGGGCTCTGAACTAAACTACCCTTATTTAGACTCACTTAAACACAATCCAGGCTCAGTTAAGCTAATAAGGTTAGAACTTGGCTCGATTGGGCATATTGATGCTAATAAATATAAAACATAGGAACACTTGGGCTTATTTATGCTCAAATGCCTATAAGCTCGTACTTCACTAGACTAAGCTCCACTCATTATGCAAAATAAGCCACAACTCAAGCTGCCAGCTCGGCTCATTTGCACCCTAAAGCCACATGAAAACTGAATGTGTGAATCTTCTTCTTCCAAGAGCCGTTGCTAGGAGGAATGATCAGTTTTCTACTTCTTTACCACTAGGAATGTTTAAGCAACTTAAAACTTTTTTTTGGATTCATGTACATAATACTTTAGGATCAGTTTAGCATCGTTTTCTATTTGTAGTTTTTGGATTTTTAAGAAATTGAAAACTAGATTTTGAGAAAAATCTTTTGTTATTTTTTGATTTTTTTAGTTTTTCCCCAACTAGGCAAAAACTGAAAACAATGATTTTTTGATTTTTTTATTGTTTCCAAGCCTGGTCTACGGATTCATGACCTCTTGTGGTTGCTTTCGGTTTTTTGTCTCTTCATTTCTTGGTATTTTGAGGATGAATATTTTAGGCTTATTGTATTATAGTATCTTTCGGGTCCCCTTGGTTGGGATGCCGGGTGATGTAATCTCGAGCAATGCTCCGTAGTTATCAAAAAAAAAAAAAAAAAATGATGAGAAAGAATTATACCTATTTGATAAAGGATACCAGAAATGGCCGAGCAACCAGGTCCCCCAGTTAGCCAAAGTATAAGAGGATCTTCTTTAGGGTTATTCTCCGATTCAATGAAGTAATAGAAGAGTTGCACTTCCTCCCCTTCATCCACTCCAATGTATCTGCATTCATCAGTTAACTATATTAAGCATAAAGGTTTAAGCGAGCCGAATGTTCAATGAACTACTCATATTCAAAAGGCTTGTTCGTATTAGTTATGGGGGGCTCTATAGCTTATTAAGCCGGATTTAAACAGGCTCGATAAGCTCAACAAGCCGAGTTCAAACAAAGGAGTGATTAAGGGCTCATTCAAGAGCTCCTTAATTGGGTGGTTATTAGCTCGAAAATGGTTTGACAATGACTTGACAGTAACTTGAATAGCTTGGCTTGATAACAAGCTCGATGGGATAGCATGCTTTGCTAAATTATGAGCTCAACTCGGCTCGATCAAACTAACAAATTGAGTAAAAAGCTTGAAGCATGGATAATAAGATCACCTCATATATCTCTTGCTAAACTTATTTTGGTATTAGGGATGTATTTTTGGGATTCAAATTGTAGACCTCTTGGTGAAGTAAAAAAATTAACTATTTTAAAAGTTTAAGTCTTAAAAGCTCAGACGTCCAAAAATGGTGTAGTCAAAGAACCAACTATCCCAAAAACTTAAGTTAATGGGTGAAGGCATACGAATAGTTGTTTATTATAACATGCCCCCTTCATGTAGATACTCATTGAGTAGAAAACGTGGATAATATATAGACCCACCTCATACTTTATACTTCAACTATATTAATATCAATATGAAGAGTGGGATTAATCTTAACATCTCGGTCAGAAACACTTTGTTACTAATTAAAGGAACCAACTTGCCAAATGTTTAAGCTAATGGATGAAGATTTAGGAACAGTTTTCTACTCTAAATGCCTCCTCATACATATGCTCATTGGACTTAAAAGCATGAATACTGTACAAGTTCAACCTCATATGCCTAGCGCCTTAATTATATCAATACTAAGAGTGGGATTGTTAGAATTCAAACTTGTCATCTCTCGATCAAGAATATTCTAATATCATGTTGATAAACGAACTGTCACAAAAGTTTAAAATAATGGATATCTCCCAAAATTGATTTTGTACTCTAATTTTTACAACGAACTCATCATTCAGACAAAATACCTAAATCCAGTCCTTCTCCAACCTTGATCATACAAAAACCACTCACAATTTGACACGTACCCAAAAATAGCTATATGACTCGTGTAGCTCAGATACCACTAGTCAAAACCACTCACAGAATATCGAAACCCTAAATCAAAATAATAATCACACACAAAAGGGAATTTGGGAGAAAAATCAAGAACATCGGAATTTACATGATTGATAGAGCTGAGCTTTTAAAAACTTCAAGGTACTTAAGTGATAAAATTCTAAAGTGAAACATGATTTGGTAGAGGATTGGGTCAATCCTCAGTACCTAAGTGATAATTTCTCTTATTTTTTGGATTACAAAAATCTAGAACCCGAAATAAAATGAAACTAAAATAAAATAGTGAAATAGTAAAAGTAAAGAGATAAGAGAGAAACCGACAAAGGATGATATTAATTTCTTTGCCTCCTGTAGCCTAGTTGTAATAAGCTTTGTTTATAAGGTAGAGGATTGGATTAATCTGACGTAGGCTCATGATACACTAGGATTATAACGTGGGAGGCTCTATAAACACACTAAGGATTTGTATATTACTGTTAGGGTTCATGATACACTAAGGATGTGTAATTAGCTTTCAAATGATATAGTGAATTATTGTGCTCCCCTTCGTAGATATAGGCTTCGGTGTATTTTACAGTCAGAATTATGTTTCACTTTAGTATTTTTCAATCAAAATCTACCAAATGTTGGAAGAAGAGTACCCGTTTGATAGAATTTTAAAACTTAAGGTACCTAAATGATAAAATTTTAAAACCTTGACATAACCCACTGTACATTTCAAAACATCATGATACTAGACGATAAATGATTAAACCTCAAGATACATAAGCGATAATTTCCCCAAAAAATAATCACAAAATCGGATTAAGCTAACCCGGTTTCAAGCACGAAAGGAAGAGGGCCATCAAATCCGGGAAGAAACTCAACTATAGATTGAGAAGATCCCACAATTCGCGGGCAAACCTGTGACAAAACAATCACAAACACAAACACAAATACAACAAAACCTCGATCGAAGAGCTTGAATGGTGATTCCGCCATGGATGATGATGATCAAAACAGAGCTCGAAAATTGAAATTTCTTTGGTATTAATCACACGGCTAGGGTTCCTATTTATATTCGTATTGATATTTGAATAATAAGAACAAAAAAGATAAGATTTGGTAGGATTGAGATGAACAACTTGGAAGATTGTGAGGAGGATGGAAAGAAAATTGTGAATCTTCCATGACTGAGAATGATTTGACTATGATGTTCCACTTTCTACCACTTCGTTGATTATTTGATTGAACAAACACTTTTTGTAATCATTTCTTTATTCCCGCGGTGCCATGGTACTGTTATTCTCAAAGCAATAATTAGAATTATTTATATTTTAGTGTTTTAATATAATAATAATAACAGATTCAGTGTCTTAAAGATTTTTGCATAAGCGAGGTTTGGGAGGGGTGGATATACGCAACCTTATCCCTTCAAGGTATAACCTATCCAAAAGACTGTTTTCGAGGATCTCCACCCTTATAAGGTTGGCAACGCTAAAACTTTTCAGGAGATCACCCATTCTAGTACTACTCTCTCCTAAGCATGCTTAATTTTAGAGTTCTAATGGGATCTGGTGCCTTAATGCCTGGTAAATGAACCCTATATTTTAATGCTATAATATTTTTAGAAATAATAAAAAGGATATTGACCATTTTGAAATTAATAAAAAGACCTCTAAGTTTTTGCCATATTAACAAAAAGTCTACTCTCCGGTGTGAAAGCGTCACTTTCTATCAACAAAGTTGAAGTGGCAATTTTTTTTAATTAATGCTACAGTAAAATGGCAACAATATCCTTCAATAACCACGTTTCCAAATAAATTAAAGAAAACAAATAGTTTCTACGTATTATAACGTCTCAAATTTTGTGTTATTTACATAAGAATAAGCATATTAGAGCGTGCTTTTGTTATCTTATTGTATCATTAATGAAAAAGCATTTACAACATTAGCTCTGTCGATAAAAAATAACATTATCACACTGAAGATGGGCCTTTTTATTAATACAAAAAAAACTTAGGGTTTTTATTAATTCAAAAATATCAGGATTCTTTTATTATTTTAAAAAATATTGGGATTCTAAAATATAAATAACCCTAAAAATTATCACAAAATTGCCATGAAAATTGCCCTTTTTTTTTTTTTTGTGCTAATAAGGAACCCGGATACTCGGTAAACCCTCGCCCCATGTATTGACCCACACACTATATAAGGAAGTTAAGTCAAAGGTTCCTTGGGAAGAGGTTCAAAGAAAAAATCGAACTCTATAATTTTTAGTCTAAAACAACACGTTATCCCCTCACTTGACTCCTACTCTAGAGGTAAAGCCCTAGTAGATTTTAAAGAACTACTTATTCCAACAACAACATTACCCTATTATTTTTATTCTAATGAATATGTTAATATTACTGTGAGTACAAAATTATAATATTATAATTTGTTTAATAATTTAAATGAATTATAAATTTGGATTGGATATCTATTCCACTCGAGGGAGGAACCCCTGCAGTGAGAGAATTCACAACTAAATAAGCACCGGGGGAAGAGAGAGGGGAGGAGAGAGAAGGAGGGGGTGTGTGATACGTGAGAGAATTTCACGGTCGTCATTCTGCTCTTAGCAGTCGACCTCGCTTTCTTTGTCGAAAGAACCTGTAGAAAGGCTCGATGGTCACTTATTCGAATCAAATGGTGGTTATCCTTGGTTTCACTGAGAATCACAACCAGAGGTCACCACCTCCACTAAATATCTTAAGACTTCAATCTCATTTCTCTTTTTTCAAGTGTTGATGTCTTTATTTTACTAGTGTGAAAAATAACAACAACAAATCCAGTGCCTCTAAGGGCTCCCGCAAAAGCAGGGTCTGGGGGATAGATGTACGCAGCCTATTGAAAAAATAATACAAGATAAACTTAAGTGTTATGAAAAAATATTCTAACCGTGCCTATTTACTGGCCGTTTACCCTTATTAGTCGTTTAGGGTCGTTAAAATTGTGACTGTTGGGAATTAAATGACAATATAGCCGTTGAAATTATTACGTCCGTTTATAGCCGTTGGAGTTCATTACAGTCGATGACTTAATGCTTGTTACTGTTTATAGCAGTTGGAATTCGTTACAGTCGATGACTTAATGCTTGTTACCGTTTATAGCCGTTGGAATTCATTGCACCCTTTTTTTTATTTAATACTTGTTATCGTTGTCTACGTTATATATATGCCATTAGCTATAACAACCAGATAAATACACACACGCACTCTCTCTCTCTCTCCCCCTCTCTCTCTCTCTCTCGGTTTTTCTCTCCTAAAATTTGGGCAAAGTTTAAGGCACTCCTACCCGGCAATTAACGAGTACACGTTAAAAGTCGGATCGTGTTAATCCTGGAGGACGGCCGCCGGTTATACTGTGTACACCGGAGCAGCGGCGAAATCTTCTTTTAGGACAATGGCCTTGACCAGGGCACAATATCATCGTTTTTTGTAAGATCTTTCCAATTACTCTCTCCTTCGTTGAATGTTCTAATTGCTCGTCAGTATTCTAGCCTCTTCCCCCAGTTTCGATATTAGGTTGAGTACTGTCTTTAGATATTTTGCCGCCTATTTTTACAGCAAATTTACGTGAGTGTGTCGACTGTTCCATTAATACTTTTTATAACAATCTAAAAGACGATTTGAACGAAAAAAA
Source organism: Simmondsia chinensis (assembly GCA_018398585.1). Classification (NCBI taxonomy): domain Eukaryota; kingdom Viridiplantae; phylum Streptophyta; class Magnoliopsida; order Caryophyllales; family Simmondsiaceae; genus Simmondsia; species Simmondsia chinensis. The sequence goes on from JAGTTD010000007.1 coordinate 37,317,073, forward strand.
TTAACATCAAAAATTGAAAAATGGGTCACAAAGACATACTAACAAATACATAAAAAGAGATGGAAAAAAAAATTCTTCCCCGTTCTCTATGCCCTCTTTGTGTTCTGTGTGAATCACACTAATAAATGGAACAAAATCGAACGACCCAGAAATTAAAATATATTAAATTTAAATACTCACTGATTATCCCCTTGGAAGATGGTTGTACTCTATCAAGAACTAGTGTAATACTGGTGCGATTGTTTTTAATTTTGATTGTACTTTTAGGATTTGTCTTATGATTTCATTCATTAGTATGAACGCGACTCGTCGATTTGAATTAAATAGTATAGTTCCTGTGGTGAATCTTAGTATCTACGAACCTTGTGTTAATGGTGGGTCTAATGGTTTGGATCAATGGATTAAATAATCTGATGCATAAAATGAATGGTGAAGAGTTTTTTTTTTAGTGTGCGTCGTTTGTTCCTCAAAAAAAATAATAATAATATAAATAAAAATTTGAATTGATGTTAAAATTGACTTGGGCACATGTTTTTGAAGTTTGAGTATGGAAATGTTGTCTAAATTAAGTAGACATACCTTTTAATAATCTAAATTCTATCATTTATATTCCTGTGATATGTTTGCTAGCATTTATGACAATGTTGTCTCAAATGAAAATTTACACTCTGATTTGTAGTTTCATTCTTACATATCTAGCATGGAAAATGATATACTTAACTGAGTTCCATTGTCTCATGTGGTGCACATATTAAGTTGCATATGTTATTTAAATAAACTCACATTCATATGCCTCATGCCTCAAGCTAGCAAAATGTGGGGGAGTATAGTCTAGTAAGATAATAATGATAATTCTGCAAGAACTTGTGTGGATTGCATTAGTTTGGACTTTCTAAAAGGACAATATAAATTATATTGATTTTTATCTAGTTAGGTTGAAGTAATGATACTTCACCCTGATAGAGATACATAAAAGACAATAATCTCATGTGTTTAAGTAATTGCCAACTTGAGTGTAAGATAGAAGAGTGACATGAGAGCTTGAGGTGGAGGTTTCTTTGTGGTTAAACATGATTATCAATATGTTAGATCATGAGGTATGTTGATTCTAGTCTTAGAGAGATTACTAATCATTCACGGAAACCCCCAAACATTCTTAAAGGGTGTAAAACCAATTGGCAGTAGAGTGGGCATTCAAAAACAAATTAAAGGTTAACAGCTAAATTAAGGTTAAAACTAGTGATCAAAGGATAGACCCAAAAACATAAAATTGATTTTTGGAATGACTAAGTACTAGATCCGAAAAAGGATATGAGCCAGATATAATGGGTTGCCATCCCCGAAATATAGAAGCATTTGAAAGAACTTGCAGAATCAAATGCATATATGTACTTTTTACACGTAGAAAAAAAAAGTTGAAATATTTTTATCAAAAAGAGATTTAGGAGATTTCAATTAGGGAGGGGTGTTAAGTGAAATTGTAAATTAATTCAATCTGCATGAAGCAGCCTTGCAATTTACAAACTACCAATTTCGAATCCCGGCCCTCTAAAGTAAGATGTCAAGAGAACTATAAATCGATGCTAAATTCAAGAATGGAGTCTTGAACCTAGAATTGGCAACTATTAGGTTAAGCATGTCTAGCTGCACATCTTGAATCCCTTGTGTTGGTTGAGCATGGTATGTTTGAGTTTTAACCATCAGATTAACCTTATATATGAGAGTTATTTTCTTGCATATATTTGAGTGACCTATTGAAATAGTTGATCATTGTAATGGGCTAATAGGACTTGTGAGTTCTTAGAGATCTATGTGTGATTTTATGTATTAATCTCTATGTTAATGTGTCTCATGTATTTTTCATGGCTATGTTTGAAGTATTGTGAACATGTTGTTACATATTACTTGAAATGATGAAAATCATGTTGTTTTAAGTGTTGAAATATGTCCTTTTCAAGGAGAATGTGCTGCTACATATTGTTTTGGCTATATGTTGCTGTCCATATTGTCATATATAGATTGTGGGCTGTAAGATGCTTATGTACATGCTGTTATGGACTTTTACATGCTGGATTTTGCAAGTACTGGAGTAATACTTGTTGTTTATGATGTGCAACTACTGTATGTTGTGTACATACTGCAGATTATGACATTTAGTTTTTGAATGTTGTTGTCCATAATGGTATTTTGCTGATTTTTCGACTGTTTTGCTGAATTTCAGCTTGTGATTGGGAAAAGATAATATGTATGAGTCATATGTGGACTTGTGTTGTCGTTAGAGACTTATTATGCCCTTAGGATCATTGTTTCGTGTCTTCTTTTCTAGTTTTTGCGACAAGGGTAAGGTAAGGGTCATATGAGAACCCTGATAAATCATAGGCTTAGTATTTAGCTTGTGTCTGGATACCTTGTTTGGGTTATTGTCATATGTTGTATGCTCATGTTGGTCATTTGGATGACATACTATATGATCCTAATGTTCACTTGATGAGGAGAAAAACGTGGCATCGCGTCATAAGCTAAATACGCTAAAGTGATTGATAGCATTATGGTTTGATAAAAAACACAACATTCATCCTATTATTTCATATGTCAGTTGTAGACCTAGTCTACATACATTGATCCAAATGATGAATATTGAAGTGCTCTAGTTAAATTGTTGAGGTACCAGTGAAGTACTATGAATGAGATTTACATTGTAATGGACTCCTTGTTGTGTTGGATGTCTGATATCAATGAGAGATATTCTACTAATGACAATATATTTAGGCTCATTAGTGAGCTATATGTTGTGACACCTCTCTGAAGCCTGCATTGTTTAGTTGTCCTTAAAGATTGAGCTAACAGGTAGAAAAATTAAACGGCTTAGGAATGTAGTGTGAGACATTCAATTGTGGGGGTTGGAAGAGCACTTGAGAGCCTATGAAATATGTTGTTTGATCATAATCTTTTTTATTATTGTATTTTTGCCAATGTTTGCTAGTTATAGCTAGCTCATGAAAATTGATTATGATGAAAATATTATTTTGGTGACTGTCCAAAATCAGTGTAAATAGCTTGACGATGCTAGCACTTAGGCTCGAGAGCCTTGCAGAGGCTTGGGTTGCCTTAAGTTGAATTGTAAAAGGCACCTTGTGAATTATGGTCTCTTATACCTCTTTTTCTTAAGATCACCAAATATTTGATACAATATTGATAGTACATGGACTACCCTTAATAATAATAATGCATGTTCTAAGTACGATGAAAATGGATATATGGTCTTTTGTGACCTAAACTGGTGGTGATCCAATTGATTAGAGATGATAATGTTTCACAATTGTGATGATATATGGACTGACAAGTTTGCGATATATGTTTTTCGTGCCAACTGTGTGCACGATATACGTACAATGTGTACTATTTGAGTACTTGGGGTGGAGCTATGATTTTATTGATATGATATTTGCTCCACTATTGTGTTATAGAGACTTTTGTTGGAGGTGGCAGGCGATGGAGCTAGTTGTTTAATAGCTCATTGTAGATACCTCAATGTGGGAGTAAGAACAACTTGTGATTAACGTTGGCAATGGTCAACTCTCAAGTACTGCTTTGTTGCAATACAATGTGAAATGCCATGTATGATGGTTGAGCATGATGCTTTAACCCAACCTATAGTCTATGACGGGTGGTGTGGACGCTGCACACTTAATGGGTTTGGCAAGAGGAGACCTATTCGTCTCAGACATAAGATTGTAAACGATTTACTCGAAAGAAAGTAATATCACTAGATTGTGTAAGGTCTAAAAAGAACCTTGTGGATCCATTGATTGAAAAAACATCGAGGGGGACGGGACTAAAGTCTATACACGAATAAACTGTGATGTATCCAACCTGGTTTTAACAGGTTCAATGTGAAAAGTCATAGTTTCATTCAAGAAATGCACTGTATTTTATGTTTTTCCTCCCTATGGTGTGATAGTGCGGAGATGAGTCCATAACCATATGTTTGGTGGTGTAAGCGAGGCTTGCACTTGATGGACACTGTCTGTATGTTACCGGAGTTGAGGTTGAGCTTTAGCTCTTAATGGACCCATATCCATATGTTTAGTGGTGTGCGGTAACACACACTTGATGGGATCCACTTATGTAGGTGTGGGAGTCTGGCCGCTCCCTATGAAGGTTCAAGACTTGCCTTCTAGAGTGCCTATGAATATACAGGACAAGTGCATGGCCGATAAAACACGCCAAAGCGCATGAGTTGTCATTATGTTACCAAGGAGTAAGGTGGAGCTCTAGCTCTTAATGGACCCATAGCTATATGTTTGGTGGTGTGCAGTAACACACACTTGATGGGATCTACCTATATAGGTGTGGGAGTGTGGCCGCTCCCTATGAAGGCTTAAGACTTGCCTTCTAGAGCGACTATGAATATCCAGGACAAGCGCATGGCCAATAAAACGCGCCAAACCGCAGGAGTTGCCAAGATTTGGAGTTTGGTATGTGTCCAAGTGGAAGACTATACAACCCCTTGTGAGGTTCAAAACGAAAGTCACCCTGCAAGATGTTGGTCCTAAACTTGGATTACACTAGGTGAAGATTCAAGTCGCGAGACATCGGCACTGAAAAACTGAACTCCCTTTGCCCAATCTATTCTTCTTTGTTCTCTTCCGATTGTATCCTTTGTGGGGGATTGTTGGAAAAATGATACAAGCTAAACTTAAGTGTTATGGGAAAATATTCTAACCGTGCCTATTTACCGGCCGTTTACCGTTATTAGTCATTTAGGGTCATTAAAATTGTGACCGTTGGGAATTAAATGACAATATAGCTGTTGAAATTATTATGTCCGTTTATAGCCGTTGGAATTCATTACAGTAGATGACTTAATGTTTATTACCGTTTATAGCCGTTGGAATTCGTTACAGTCGATAACTTAATGCTTGTTACCGTTTACAGCCGTTGGAATTCATTACAGCCGATAACTTAATGCTTGTTACCGTTTATAGCCGTTGGAATTCATTGCACCCATTTTTTGTTTAATACTTGTTATTGTTGTCTATGCTATATATATGCCATTAGTTATAACAACTAGATAAATACACACTCTCTCTCTCTCTCTCTCTCTCTCTGTTTTTCTCTCCTAAAATTTGGGCAAAGTTCAAGGCACTTCTACCCGGCAATTAGCGAGTGCATGTTAAGAGTCGGATCTCGTTAATCCTGGAGGACGGCCGCCGGTTATACTGTGTGCACCGGAGCAGCGTCGAAATCGTCTTTTAGGACAATGGCTTTGACCACGGCACGATATCATCATTTTTTGTAAGATCTTTCCAATTACTCTCTCCTTCGTTGAATGTTCTAATTGCTCGTCGGTATTCTAGCCTCTTCCCCCAGTTTTGGTATTATGTTGAGTACTATCTTTAGATATTTTGCTGCCTATTTTTACAGCAAATTTACATGAGTGTGTCTATTGTTCCATTAATATTTTTTATAACACAGCCTTCCCCCTTCAGGGGGCTACCCTGAAGAGAGGCTGTTTCCGAGGACCACCAACCTGAGAAGCCGGTCCGCAGCATAGATCATGTGACCTGATAGCAAGAGAGCTTTACTAGTGTAAAATGTTGTTACTATAGCATGTACAATGACAATACTGCGTATAAAATACGTAAAATACTGCTGTATCCCACAGAAAATTAACCAAAAAATACAAGAAAATAAATCAAAAAATTACTGCTAAATTTACAGTAAATAACCGACAAATTACAGTAGATGAAAGCAATAGATCAGTATAAAAATGAAACAGCAAAAACGAGTGAAAATACAGCGTTAATACCTTCGAACGTAGTATAATATTGCAGTAAATTTGTATCACAGTAAACGCAGCCAAAATGTTGAACACGACAATCAAAAATACTAGAAGAGAGAAGGTAGGTTAGAAAATACCGAAGATACCATGCCGTGGGAAATGCCACTGTCCTAAAAGACGATTTCGCCTCTACTTCGGTGCAAATAGTTGTGTAGGCGGCCGTCCTCTAGGATTTACACGATCCGACCTTTAACGTGCACTCGTTAATAGCCGGTTAGAAAAGCCTCGAACTTTTGCCCAGAAACAGTGAAGAGTATTGGACGCGAGAAAGAGAGGAATTATGGAAAAACAGAGAACGAAGGGGAAGAAGATGAAGCTGTTGATGATATTTGGACGCACTGTACAGACTAATATTTATACAAGATGATTAAGGCCCTAAATTTATTTAGCAACGGGCAAAAACGGTAGCTCAATGAATGGTGAGATGCAATTTTAATTACCAACGGTGAACAATGAATTGTGAGGTGCGGTTTTAATTACCAACGGCTAGAAACGATTTTAGCTGTTGATTATTTTCCGTAAAACAAATATACCCGGTGTAAAAAACTCACCCACACCCTCACTCGAGCAGAGCGGGCTGGAGGCGCGTGCGCGTGTGTGGTTCCCTCCATTCCTTCACCCAAGACTTAATTCAAATAAGTTAAAAACACTCCCCCTTATAAACCCAACTACCCCCCTTTAAATTGTCAATGTGGGATTGGGAGCTTTTATTTTGTATTCACAATGTGGGATGGAATATTTACCAATTGGGATACAACTTTCCTACTAATTTGGATTTAGCTAGTATCATTTTTCTAACATAAAAAACACTGAATTTAAATATTTAATTTCTATATTCTTTTATATACAGTAAGAAGTTACATTTCCTCCTCAAATCCCCTCAACCCCTCTCCCCAAATGGTGAAGCTGGGATCTAATTCAAGGTCCGGGCCACTTATTCTCAGATACTAGTCTAGCTGAGTTAGCTGACTTCTCAAGTTCTATATATTATAGTTCATCAATCACGTTTAATATATCAGAGTAATATGTGACTGATTGTATTTTTTAATACAATTAATCCAACTTAAATTATTTTAAAAGGATTACCTCTAATATCTTAATTATATGCACTCCAAATTGATACATGAGATGAAGATTATCATCCTTTTTTTTTCCCTAAAGGGCAAGCAGTACTATTTCTCATTCATCACACAAAATTTAAACTTACAAGAACAATCAAAACTAATTTGGTAACCACTACATCACTCAACCAGCTAAAACAAAATTTCCTAAAATATCAAAATAAAACCAAATACAACTTATAAATTTGCAACAAGACCCAAAAAATTTAACCTCAACCATACGACCATTTGTGCCTCATGAATAACCTGCTCCGTAGTCTTTCATTTACCACCATGAGTTCTCCCATTTCGGTCCTTCCATATCAAATACGTCCACGAACTGAAGCAGAGCCTTCTGATCTTGCTTATGGGCAACCGATAGCGAACCCGACTCTTAAACCATGTCAAAACCTTTCATATGTCATCAAAAGGAGGAATACCACACCAAGCTGCAAGATTACTCCAAATAACTCTAACCCAAGCACAATGAAAGAAGATATGATCAATAAACTCAATTTCAAATCTACACAGGACACAACGGCTTGCTAGGCGAAAACTTCTTTTCATCAAAACAGAGAGTTTTGATGCTTGGGATAACTTGTACTACACTACACCATATTGTTCTCCCCCAATGACATTTATCAAGTGAAGAAGGGTAATATTCATGAGCAAGTTTTTAATATTTTTTTTTGTTTTTTCTTTTGGTAGGGCTGCGGGGATACTCCATAAAGAGGAGTCACATGTATCTTAGTGGAGATTCGAACCCGGATGACGTGTGTGGCCGCCGGTATTCTCTACTAGTAGGCTATGTCCCTAGGGGACCTAAATTCATAAACCCTAAAAGTTTCAAAATAAATCTGCTAGATGTTTGATGATTACATTTTGCATAAAAATCAAAGGAAATTTATCAATAAGTTGTCTTGAGGTTTGAATATATGATGGTGCAAGTATTTTATGTCAAAATTTGATGATTTTTAGTAAGAATCTGGCCAATTTTTCTTAGAAAATGCTAATATTATACATAAATAAAATAATATACATAAGGGTGTAAGCGAACAGAGAGTTTGATGAACCACTCGTGTTTGAAATCGATTAGGGCTCGTTCATATTCATTAGAAGGGCTCGATAAGCTTAACGGGCCGAATTCTAATAGGGGGTGCTCGGCTCGCTAATGTTCACGAACAGTTTGTTAAGGGCTCGATAAGAGCTCTTTAAGGGGCTCAATATGAGCTTGTTAAGGGCTCGTTATGAGCTCGATAACAGTTGATATTGGTTCAAAAATGGTTCGATAATAGCTTGATAATAACTTAAAAAGCTCTGCTCATTAATGAGCTCGACTCCATTGCAAGCTTGGCTCAATTTTAAACTCGATTGGACTCGATAATGAGCTCGACTCGACTTGATAATGAGCTCGACTCGGCTCGATAAGCCTAATAAGCTGAACTGAGTCGAGTATCAAACACACTGTATTCTTATCGAACCGAGCTCGAACAAGGGTTAGAAATGCTCGATAAGAGATTGGCTTGAACTCGAGCTCGATAAGCCTTATCGAACTCGAGTTCAAACAAGGAGGTGCTCGGCTCGGCTCGGCTTGGCTCGGCTCGTTTACACTATATACATTAGTCATGTTAATATTTTAAGCAAAAATTTAGCTAATTGTGCTAAAAGATTAAGTGAATTTTCATATAAACTACATATAGACATTGCCGAAATTGTGTGTTATGTCAATATTTTTGGTAATAAAATTATCAAATTCGATTGAGTATTTTTATATATCGTTAGAATCATGTTCCACTTTAGCATTTCTAAAAAAAATCCATGAAATTCCAGTAAAAGTATACCTGATTGATAAAGTTTTATAACTTTAAAGTATCTAAGTAATGCATAATCTTATACCTTAAGATACTCTATTACATATTGTGAATTGATACGAATTAGCATCTCTAAGCCTTCACCTGTGCCGCCAAGGGACCACATCGCCTTCTATGTCGCCTAGATGCTATATCTAGCGCCAGTTCAACCCACGCCATGCTACCACCAACATCTACGTGCAGCAGCTGGCTTCTCCCACTCGCCAACCAATCCTGCCACATCACTTGCCACGTCAGCCCTAGCTCCCTCTATAAATGAGGGATAGATAGTTAGAGTTTAGTATGCCAAATGATATGTAATGAGTATTTAGCTCAAGTCTCTTTCTCTCCTTATGTTTTTTTAGTCTCCCCCCTTCTTCTATATCTCCCCCTTTCCTCTAGATCTTGTATCTATCTTTATATAAATATATATATATATATATATATATATATATATATATATATATATAGCCCTTATTTGATTGATTATATGTTTGATTGTGTGGATTGAGCTTGTTAAATAGAACCGGATCCCGGTCCGTATCATGAAACCTCGGGTACTTAAATGATAATTTTTCAAAACTAAAATTAGTTTATTAGTAGGAAAAAAAAAGAAAGAAAGAAAGAAAGAAAGAAAGATAGGGGAAACTTCTATATATAATACTTTAAGCAACAAAGCCCAATTGAACATAGCCCATCATTATCATGTGGCAATTAGTAGCCCAAAATTAAGGGGTTTTTTTTTAAATTTCAATAATTAGCCAAAAAATTGCAATACAGAAACCGGCATCCCGCAAAAGTGGAACCCGAGACAACATATAGGTGGGTAGAGATTAAAGAAAAAATACAATAGAAATCAAAAACATCGAGATCTACTTACAAACAAATCCCAGGATATATATCAACACCCGTTAAAATAACACGTACAGACAGACACCAAATAAAATACCACACTAGAAGGCCTCATTGCCAAAGATACCCAAAATTGAGGTTGAAATTAAAATTGGGATCCAAAATTACAATTTTGTTATTTGGTTCACATATTGGAATTAGAATTACAATTTTATGGCACAATTTCAATTTATTTCGGATGTGAAAAAGGAATTGTTGTTAATTTTATTGAGTTGAAACCCAAAATAAACCAACTTAATTAACCAAAACTCAATATGACTGAAAATTGAAAGAACCTAACTTGACCTATATTTGATCCAAAACTCAAAATTTTTCTAGCTCGAATGACTTGAAACTAAAGTGACCCAATCTAAATCAAAGCTGACCCGATTTGGCACAATGTCCTAAGTAACTCAACCCAATTGACCAAAAATACGAGATCACTCAAATCGAAAAGTGAAACGACCCGATGTGAATGTGACTCATTTATCAAGGTAATCCAAAAATCAAAATAACTTAGCCTAATTGATTCTGAACTCATGGTGACTCAAACCCAAAACGATTCTACCCTTCTTGTTCCTCGACCAAATTTGTCCCAACCTGAGATAACCTGAAATTTGGAATGGTGCAATATGTTTAATTGAAAATCAAGATGATTTAAGCTCAAAATGACCTAAATCGACTCAAATTAGATTCATAATAACCTAAATCTGGAGATGATTCAAACCAACTAATCCAATATCTAGATGACTTCAACATTAAATAATCCAACATAAGTAAAACTCAAAATGAGTTGACCCAAAACTCAAGATAACTTGAAACTAGAGTGCCTTGCCCATACCGAGACCAAAACCCAACTATTCCGAAATGCAAATAGTTTCTCTCTGATAAACCCAAAACTCCTGAGATCTCGAATAGTTTTGGAATTATATTTCAACCTCTAGTTCTTTTGATTAACTAAATAATCAATTTCAATTCCATTAGAATTGAAATTGAATTTGCAATTTTAAAGTACAATTTTAATTCCTAATGTCAAACAAGACCTAGAGATTTTTTTAAGTGGGCAATATGCGTTATTCAAATTTTAGTCGAGTCTGTATAAGTTGATTTTGACACCTCAACTTCAAAAAAAAAAAAAAAAAAAAAGTTAGGAGGGAGAAGAAACCTTCTAATCTCCTCTTTAACTATTTTTACTTGAGGAACAAAATAGCTGTAAGTTTTAAAGTAAAACTATTCTTAATCCTCACTTATTAGCTTAAGATTTTGAGATAATTGATCCTTAGCAATAAGGCCAAAGCTCACAACAAAATCTTTTATTGTGTCATAGTGTCTAGTCTTGTGAGGTTTGGCTTTCTCGAGCAGTCGTCAGACTAATAGTGATGGTGTACCATCAGATATTTGATCTCTTTATTCCTTGATTAGAAGAACTTGCGACCTAGAGGGAGGAAAACGTTTAAAGCAGCTGTTGAGCAAGCCCAACAACATTTTTTAAAGTCATCAGTCCGTACGTGCTTTTGTGATGATCTTCTTCGAGCCATCGTATAGCTCGTTTCCCATCCCCCCGTCCCTCTAAGGGAATTAAATATATCGGGAGGGTAGAGGAGGTGAAGAGCAGGAGAGTAAAATTGAGAGAGGTTAAGGTTAACTCCTGCCCTTATTTAGATATGTTTAATAAAGACAAGTAGGGGTAGATATGGGTAAATAAATTATTCTTATTTAATAATTAGATAAATAAATAAGGATAAAATCGTCTAATCTTACCCTATGTTACCCCTAAAAATGAGCATAAAGAAAATTAATTACAAAATTTAACAATTTTACACTCTTTTCTTAATAATAACCCACACAACAAACTTACTCTAATTCAAGGCCAGACATAACCCAAGCAGCTCAAGCAAACGATTGGACCCTCGAAGCTTAGGGGCCCCTAAGTTTTTGGGTTTGTGATTTTTAAAGTATCAATTATTAATATTAATAAATCTTATGATTAAAATTTCTATGATTTAATATGTACAAAGAGTCCAATTTATAATTTTTACTTAAGACCCCAAAAATATTAGGACCGCAAAAATATTAGGACCGTCTCTGCTCTAAGACTGTCTTCATGGGGCACCCAAAATATTTAAAAAATTGGAGTTTTATAATTTTTTAATTAAATTTATATTTTTTGAATTATTTTTAATTAATAAAAAATATTAAATTTTATTTAAATATATATTTTAAATATTAATAAATTTTTATTTATTGAATTTGAGTATTTTTTTTTTAATTTACTTATTCATATTACGTTATGTTTTATCAATATAAATCTTAATTTTCGTAATTTTTATTTTTTCTCTCAATAATAGTTAATTATTTTTTATATTATATTTGTTTCTAGTATATTTTTATATTTTATCTTGAAATAATTAAAATATTATACACAATATTAACTATTAAAATAATTAAAAATTTTAAAAGATGGTGTAAAAAAATGGGGCACGAGTGGAAAGAAGAAGCCTCATTTCTATGTAAAGCCCTATTTTTAAAAAATAGGGCTTCAAAAATAGAGTACAATTGCAAGACTTTTTTAGCATATTATCATAATTTTAAAAAAAATTTAGCAAAATATCACCATTTTGAAAATATTTAGCAAACTATCACATTTTACTGTAGCAAAGTGGGTTCACGTCTTTCCGTACAGCGTGCAACAGTGAATAATTTTTTATTTTTTTTATATTTTCACATCTTTAAAATTTTAAAAAAAAATTAATAAATCTTTTTTTCATTTAAATTATTTTTATTTTTAATTTTATAATTTGAATCACTAATACATATATTTTTATTTTTAATTACGGGTCTGGGAAGTCCTCACCCTCAGGTTGGAGGCACTGGAAAACAATCTCTCTTCAGGTTAACACCCTAAAGGGAGAGGCTGCGTACATCCGTCCCCCCAGACCCTGCGTAAACAATCATTTCATATAGTTCAAATTATATATGAATTTTTAAAATATATTTTATAAACTATATGAAATAATTTTTTAGTTTTTGAGTTACATATATCTAATAAAATAGTTCAAATAATAATGTATAAATGCGTAAACTCGTAATTTTTTATTGAAAACATCAACATCTCTTCATTTAAATGTGTCCCTCATATAGTTTATAAAATATATTTTAAAAATTCATATATAATTTGAACTATATGAAATAATTGTTTACGCAGGGTCTGGGGGGCAGATGTACGCAGCATTCCCCCTTTAGGGTGTTAACTGAAGAGATATTGTTTCCCAGTGCCTCCAACCTGAGGGTAAGGACTTCCCAGACCCGTAATTAAAAATAAAAATAATATGTATTTAGTGATTTAAATTATAAAATTAAAAATAAAAATAATTTAAATGAAAAAAATATTAATTTTTTTTAAATTTTAAAGATGTGAAACTTTAAAAAAAAAATTTGTTCACTGTTGCACTCTGTAAGGGAAGGCGTGCATCCACTGTACTACAGTAAAATGTGATAGTTTACTAAATATTTTTAAAGTTATAATATTTTGCTAAAATTTTTTTTTAATTGTGATAATATGCTAAATTAGTCCAACTGCAACGGGCCTAAGTTTACAAAAAGAAGCAATCAATCAGGGGACCCTCCCTTCCCGTGGTCAATATCACGTGCATTTGTTTCTACCAGCTGCAAGATATAGACTTTGTTTTGCAAAATGGTTCCATTTGAAAAAAAATTTAGAAATTTGGCTCCATTTTAAAAATATTTAAAAAAATAATCCTATTTACTGTAACAAGATGGGTGCACGACATATACGGCATGCAGCAGTGGCCTTGTTTTTTTTTTTTTTAAGTTTTAACTCTCTAAAATTAAAAAAAATTAATAAAATTTCTTTTTAATTTAAATTATTTTAATTTTAAAATAAAAATATCCCTGGAGCACTTATCGGCTGGTTTATTTTCTTAGATTCAATCACATACTATTGACCTTGTACTATTTGCCTATTATGTGTCTTGTACTATTTTAAGTGCACGTGCTTATACTTTGTGCTTTTGCTTATGCTTTTAGGATGCCTACTCCCATGACGACACAATATTCAGGTTGGGGGTCCTCGAAAACAGCCTCTCTTACACCCGGAAGGGGGAAGGCTGGGTACATCAGCCCTCCCCAAACCCCGCTTTCGCGGGAGCCTTTGGCACTGGAACTGTTGTTGTTGTTAAATTATTTTAATTCTTAATTTATAATTTAAAACACTAAATACGTATACATTTTAAATTAAAAGGTATATGTATATTATTATAATACTATTAATAAGGAGGATATAAATGAGGGATATATTTTAAATTTGAATCACCATCTCCTCATTCAAATGTGTCCCTCATTTATATCTTTCTTATTAATAGTTTAAATAATAATATACATATACCTTTTAATTTAAAATGTATACGTATTTAGTGATTCAAATTATAAAATTAAGAATTAAAATAATTTAACAACAACAACAGTCCCAGTGCCAAAGGCTCCCGCTAAAGCGGGGTTTGGAGAGGGCGGATGTACGCAGCCTTCTCCCTTCCGGGTGGAAGAGAGACTGTTTTCGAGAACCCCTAACTTGAATATTGTGTCGTCATGGGAGCAGGCATCCTGAAAGTATAAGCAAAAGCACAAAGCATAAGCACGGGCACTTAAAATAGTACAAGGCACATAATAGGCAAATAGTACAAGGTCAATAGTATGTGATTGAACCTAAGCAAATAAACCAGCCGATAAGTGCCCCAGGGATATTTTTATTTTAAAATTAAAATACTTTAAATTAAAAAAAATTTTATTAAATTTTTTTAATTTTAAAGAGTTAAAACTTAAAAAAAAAAAAAAAAAAAAAAAAAAAAAAACTGGGTTACTGTTACAGTGGCCTTATGTTGCACAACATACGGAACGTAGTGCAACACTGGTGCACGACATTCCGTACGTCGTGCACCCATCTTGCTACAGTAAATGGGGCCATTTTTCTAAATATTTTTCAAATGGGGCCATTTTGCAAAAAAAGTCCAAGATATAAGGGTTTTTGACAGTAAAGGTTTATATACTTTTTTTATTGTATTAATTTAGTCCTTAAACTTTTAATTACGTCAATTTAGTTTATTTATAATTTATATTATGTCATTTTAGTCTTTCAATTAAATTTAAGTTAAATTATCAACATAATTTTTTGCGGCAAATCCTCTCCTTGAGTCAATTTAACCAAGCATATGGCCAAACCATTAAATATTTCACATAATTTTACTTTTAAAGACCAAATCGACACAATATCAATTGTTCAAGGATTAAATTGACATAATTAAAAGTACAAGGACCAAATTGTCACAACGAACAAAGGACAGAGACCTTTGTGTAATAATCCTATATTTTTTCATATTAAGTAACTTTTAAATTATATATAGTGGCATAACTTGTACGAGGAGTAGGAGTGAAAGGAAATATTCTGAATCACTTATTTGACTGCTTATATTTCATTTCTCTCATTTGACATCACCTCCTTCCCCTCACTTTAACCAAATATGTGGTCCAGAATCCATCTCCTGATCTCTCACCCACTTGTAAAAGTCATCCCTTTATATTTGAAGTTACTTAATAGCAAAAATATATTTATTTTCAACAAATACACCGAATCCTTGCCTCCAATCCCACACCATAGCTTGATCTGATATATACGAAGGGCCCAATTTAAAATTTTTGATTGAGATTCGAAAAATATTAAGACCGAACCTGCTCTATGTTTACTAGAAAAGCAATCAATCAGGACACACCCCCCCCCCCCCCCGGGGCAGGGTCAATATCACATGCTTTTGTTTTTTTGTAACACTGCATGCGTTAGAGTATAAAATTATCCACTTTTAAAGCCCAAGTGTCATTTGCCTTAGGGGGTATATTAGAGTATAAAATTATTCACGAGCCTTCTTCTACCAATTTAAGCTTTTGGAAGAATTAGTTCATTAACATGGTATTAGAGCTTTGTTGACTAATAAGTCATGAGTTCGAATCTCAACAGCCCCCACTTTCAATATTAAAACAATTTAAACACAAGGTATGAAGTAAATCCATGCATTATCCACGCTTGAAGCCCAATTGGCATTCGCGTGAGGGGGCATGTTAGAGTATAAAACTATTCTTGAGCCTTCACTAATCAGTTTAAGTATTTGGGACAGATGATTCCTTGACAGCGTGCATTTGTTTCTTCCTGCTGCAAGATGTAAGGATTATTTACATCAAAGTTGTATTCATTTTTTTTATTGTGTTAATTTAGTCCTTGTACTTTTAATTGTATCAATCTAATCTCTCTACAATTTATATTGTGTCATTTAGTCAAATTCAAGTTAAGATGTTAACGTAATTATCAACGACATAATCATATTACATGCAAGTAACCTACTACAAATCCTTCATTTAAGTCAATTTAACAAAATATATGGCCCAACCATTGAACATTTGACATAATTTTACTTTTAAAGACCAAATTGACATAATAACAATTATACAAGAACGAAATTGACACAATTAAAAGTACAAGGACTAAATTTACACAACTAGCAAAGGATAGGAGCCTTTCGTCTAAATAATACTATATTTTTCCATATTAGGTAACTTTTAAAACATATAGAGAAATGTACGGTCATAACTCCTATGAGAGGCAGAAGAGAGAGGAAATATTCTAGATCACTTATTTGGTTGCTGACATCATCTTCATCCCCTCAACTCTTACCCTCTCGTAAAAGTCATCTCCATATATTTGAAGTTACTTAATAGCAAAAGACGTAATTATTTTCAACAAACGCACCGAATCCTTGCCCCTGGTCCCCCACACACACCCGGGAAAAAAAAAAAAAAAAACCTCTAAAAGTAAAAGATCAATAAAAAAGATAGCTTGATCTGCACCTCGAAAAACGATCCCCATTATCTCCCTTCGTATTACCAAAAGTACCCTCATCTTCTTCCTCCTCGATTCGTCCCATGATCCTCTTCTGCATCTTCAGCGTACCAATCCCGCCCCTCATCGCCGTCATATCTTCATAACCCCGCGAACGAACCGAGCTCGCGCTACGAGTGCGTCGCAGGGGATCGGTCCCGTGCACCGGGGGACCCCAAGTGGCGCCCCCGTAGCACCGGCTGTCAGCGCAGTGGTTCATTGTGCGAATGTACAAGTCTCTAGCCTTGGCTAATGCTCTTATTGGTGTTGTTATTATTGTGCGGATTATTTTGTTGTTTTTTGATTTTTTTTTCATTTTTTTTGGGTT
The DNA here is from genome assembly GCA_018398585.1 of Simmondsia chinensis. Classification (NCBI taxonomy): domain Eukaryota; kingdom Viridiplantae; phylum Streptophyta; class Magnoliopsida; order Caryophyllales; family Simmondsiaceae; genus Simmondsia; species Simmondsia chinensis. The sequence goes on from JAGTTD010000007.1 coordinate 37,334,027, forward strand.
TTAATTGAATTTTTTGAAGGGAAAATTTAAAAAAAAAAAAAAAGAGAGAGAGAGAGAGAATTTTTGGGCGTGTTGAGGAGAACGGAGGATGGGGATTGTGAGTGGTGTAGTGGGTTGAGTGTATGTTAGAGATTTATTTGGGAAATTTGTGGGGTGGCAGTTGGGAATTTTCCTTTAACAATTTTAAAATTTAGGTCTCGATTAATTGCCATGAGAATTAAATTCTTATAGGAAGTTTTATTTATCAGGCACTAATGCACAGGATCCTATTAGAACTCCGAAGTTAAGTGTGCTTGGACAAGAGTAGTACCGGGATGGATGACTTCCTGGGAAATTCTCATGTTGCCAACACTATAAGGTGGGGGGTCCTCGAAAACAGCCTCTCGGTAGGGTTACACCTTAAAGGGGTAAGGCTGCGTACATCCATCCCCAGATCTCGCTTAGGCAGGAGCCCTTAAGGCACTGAGTCTGTTATTGTTGTTTCAATTCCCGTGTCAATTCTTAAACAACAACAACAACAGTCTCAGTGCCTTGCGGCTCCCGCTGAACACAGGGTCTGGGGGGGTAATGTACGCATCCTTACCCCTTTCAGCTGGAAAGGAGACTGTTTCCGGAGACCCCCAACCTGAAGTAGTTGAATGCCTGCAAAAGTTTGGTTGTCATAATTAAATTAGAACTTTCTTGCAGAAGTTAGTTAAAAACGAAAGAATTACATTAAGTTATTTCTTTGTTTTGAAGGAAGCAATTTCTAGCTCTTGTACTCTCAACTTTTTGCCAACCAAATAAGAGCCAAAATTTATACTTTTTATGAATTCTATTTCCTATGTTTACTTTCTGTATGCCGAACAAGACATTATAGTCTTAATTTTAAAATTTAAACCAACTCCGACAGAATCATTATAAATTTCATTATGAAGTTAATGTCAATTTTACTTTAGAACTCATTTGACGCAATGTAAATTATACATTCACTAAACTGTTACGATTGACAGGACAAGAAATATATCGAGATATGATGAATAATGTACAAGAACTTAAGGCGTAAATAACGCAAAAGTTATAAAAGATGATTACATTTATAAATTAGAAGTAATATTATATATATATTTTACAAAGGCAAAGATATAGCTGCTAGACCTTACGAATGCCCTCTTAAAAGAGGAAATCTAAGATTTCAGCTCGAGAAATAAAGTAGAAAGCATGGGAGGGAGCATGATCACGTATAGACACACCAGAGTCCTCATGCCCGTTGTTTGCCAACTAAACTACCGATCGATTAGCTTCCCGGAATATTATATTATTTAATAGATACATGATTATTCTTTTTCTTTTTTTTTTGAGTGTGGCAGACAACCAACTCTGAAGGACCCCCAAGGCTCAAAGTAGGCCAATTTCAATCCATTTATTAGATTAATTCTTAAATTTTTAATTATATATAATTTTCATTATCTAAAAATGCATTTTATTGAACTTTTTAATAAATGAAAATTACGAAAAAGTTATAATTGACTATAAAGCTTGTGTTTGGTTAAAAAAAAAAAACTTTTTACATTTTATTTATAGCATAGAAAATTAAAAAAGATTATTTTATAACTAAACAAAAAAAAAGTAAATCTGTTCTTTTTCACAGTTTATCATATAGATGTTTCAATAAATTATATTAGTTTTAAATCTTCCCCACTTTCTGTACATTCACATTCACTATATTGATTCACATGCCAGAGTCAACATTGTGGGCGATATTCATCTCATTAATCATCAGTATGTCTAGGTCAACTTCAATCATTGCTTTTGAGAAGTCAACAGACCGGTGTGCTGGTTAGTGAACTCGGATTGTAAGGGCTCTGGAATTTCAGTGTGCGGATCTCCCACCAGACAAAGTCCTATGTTCTCTTATCCATGCCGATGCTTTAGCCTTCTCGTTGGTTGCAAATGAATTGAAAAAAAAGAGATAAAAGTTGAGGGAAAAAAATTCGTGAATTTTTATATAAAGACTATTAAAAAAATTTTAACCGTCAAATCAACTCAAAAACTCGAGGTCTGAGTGTGTGCCCTCGTTTGCTATTTTTATTTATTGTTTTTTTCCATTTTTTATTTTCTTTTTTTATAATATTTTATTATCAAGGTATCAACTATCTGATAAAAGATGAATTTTTGCTACCATGTGTCTACTAACACAAATACCCACTTTACTTAAAACTTAGATAATGTGCAAGCTCTCCTCTCATCTCGTGCTTAAATTATACTGATAGGATGATATGATATTATTAGCTAGGGCCTTAGTTGTTTGATTCAAATTCCAGATCTCAAGAAGGCATTAATACTATATCGAAAAATCAATTATCGGAAAAGTTAAGCCGTTAGGTGGATATATACTTAGAAAAAGGCTTTTGTTAACTCAAAAGAAACCCGAAGGCTCAAACGACATTAGCTGAGCATAGGGATGAAGAAATGCACCTTAGCTTCAAAATGGGCTATCCCATAACAATTAGAAAAAGGTTTATTTTATAGTATAAAATCAATTATAGACCTTCACTAATTAGCTTAAACTTTTGAAAAAGTTGGTTCTTTAACATGATATTAGAGCCTTTTGACCAAGAGGTCACGAGTTAGAATCCCAGCACCCCACTTTCAATATTAAGCACTAGGTATGAAGTAGCCTTATGCAATATTCACGTTTCAAGCCCAATAGGTATCCGTGCGATAGGACTTATTAATGTATAAAACAAATAAAATTTCACCCATCAGCTTAAACTTTTAGAAAAATTGGTTCTTTGACAGTATAAACTCTAGAATTTTCTCAGATATTTTAAAAATTAAAAACAAAATAAAATAAAAATAATACGATAGATTCCCCAGCCTTATCGCTTTCTCTGCCGGCGCAACTTCAAATTTTATAGAGGGAAAATGTAATACACATCAAAGTAATATATTATATTTTCGTGTTAAATAAAATAATAAATATAATAAAGTTATAAAAAGTAGAATTTAAAATGTTATTTAAATTAATAGATTATATTAAATTTTTAGTATAAATTTAAATATATTTGTTTGATTCTTATGTTATTGCTTTTTTTTCCCCCTCGATAAGATAATATTGCTCTTTCATAGGCTACAATGAAGAAGCTCAAGAAGGCGTGGCTTTTAATTACAAGTATTATTATATGCATCTAATTTACATATTTAAAAAGTTTTATTAGTAAATTATTTTTAGGCTTGGACATTTATTATTTTGGTACTGTGATGTTTTAATATATATAATGAAATATCTAAGGTCCGAAAATTCTATTACTTAGGTACTTTATGTCAAAACCCGATAAATTTTTGTCAATATACATTCAATTTTCACCGGGAAGTTCTCTTGTCATACATGATTAACATACATGAGTTATGCCGGTGTTCTTTACAAAATTCCATCCAGTTATGAGAAAAATCATTGAATTATACAAAGGATACATATATATTATCGAAGTGTTGTATCGTGTCGGCATTTTTTGAAAAAAAAAATCATAAGATTATACTAAAGGACACCTATATATAATTCGAATTATTACTTATATCCACAATTTCTAGTACAGTTAAAAAAACAATTGCTAGTGAAAATTTATCGAATTTTAACAAAGAATAACTATAAATAAAATTTTTAAACTTTGAAGCATATAAAAGATAAAAATTTTCAACCTTATTGTATGTATTTACCCAACATTAATCCCAACTAACATTAAAGAAACGAGAGTAGTATCAAGATGGACGACCCTCTAGGAAGTCCTCGTATTGCACCCCTCAAGTTGGGGGCTCTCGGAAACAGCCCTGAAGGGGAAAGGCTACGTACATCTATCCCCAAACCCTGCTTAGACGGAAACCCTTGACACACTGAGAATGTTGCTTTTTGCTTTATAAAGCATGCCTCCTTGCTTTATTAGTCATGCATGCGCACTCTTGGGATAAACAATAGAAAGCAAAAAATATATATTTAATATTATGCATATAGTTATAAATAATAAATTATAAAATTAAAAAAAATATGCTAAATTACATATTAGTATCCTGAGGTTTAATATATTAATTTTTTAATCCATAAACTTTATAAAATAATTTTTTAGTCCAAAAGGTAACCTGTATTTAAAAAATAGTCCAACAACAATATGAAAAGATGAAAGCGGGGGCTGTTTTGCACCCTTACATATAGGAATTTTGATTATTGTATTGAATACATGTAACTCTTTTGACTAAAAAATTATTTTACAAAGTTTGTAGACTAAATAATTAATACACTAAATCTTATGATACTAATATATAATTTACTCAAATATTATTTGATACTTAGTCTTATAAATTAATATCTTTTACTTATATGTAAAATATATAAATTAAACTATTATATATATATATATATATCATTTCGAGGACAGTTGAAGAAGTAGGGTTATATGTAGTTGGTGAAATGTTATTTTATTGAAAACTACTAAAAAATTTAGAGATCAATTGAAACAAACCACTAACAACATGGTCAAAATCGGGATTCTACTTAGGATTATCAAGCCGGGCCTTCAAATTTAGAGTCGTTTGATTGAATAGAGAACTTAAGAGGGTACTAACACATGCACCGCATTTCATTAGAACTTCGAAGTTAAGCGTGCTTGGGCGAGAGTAGTATCAAGATGGGTGACTTCCTAGGAAGTCCTCGTGTTACACCCCTCATGCTAGGGGTTCTCGGAAACAGTCTCTCTTCAGGGTAGCACTCTGAAGGGGGAAGGCTGCGTACATCCACCCCCCAGACCCTGCTTAGATGGGAGCCCTTGTGACACTAGAAATGTTGCTTTTTTGCTTTTTTTGATTGAAGCAAGAATCACAACATCTACTAATTAAATGTACACAATATATACGTATGTTTCTAGCATTAAAAGTTGTTATATAATTCATAGAATTATCGTATGATACCTTAACCTAGAACAGTACATAAGAAATGTAAGCCAATAAATAATTAATAATAACAACAAGATTTGTCATTATGTGTTAAAATAATCGTGAGAGTTTTCAATATAATACGGTACTCATTAAGCTTCATATTGGATAATTTATGGTCACGACTTAAACTAAGTTTAATTGAAGTATCATGAGATTATATAGACACTAATTTAACTCTATTTTACTTCGAGTAAGAGAATAAGTTCATTTGCAGTATATGCTTGATTTATTATTTGTTTTCAGCTTTTTATTTATAAGGCCTGGTACGATCAAGGGAGGATAAGCAGACTTGTAAAATCTTATAAAGATCCTATCATTTAGTATCGTGTAATTTTAAAGGATTATAAGATTTTATAAAATTAAGATTCTATTTAGAACTGGCATTGGATGCAAATATAGAATCATAAAATTATAAGATTTAAAGATTTGGATCATGAGTATGATTGTGTGAAATTTAATTTAGCCCAAGCCCAATAGGTTGCTATATTGGACTGGGCCTATTCTAACTCTTCAAGCCCATAATTTCACGCGTCATATAAACTTCGGTGAGTTAGGTCCATTTTAATTAAATTTAAAAATAATTTTTAATTTTTTCCTTTCATTTTTAATTAACTAATATCCAAATATTTTAAATTAAAAATAGAAAATCAAAAGTTAGCTTTTCAATATTAGGGGAAAAAAAAATTAAATAAGGCCTAAATAAATAAATGGGCTATATTCAACCGATCAACTGATGCTTTGGCAAAATACTTTATTATATACATTTTAACAGTTGTTTAATTTCATAGAATTCATCAGTCCCATCTTAAATATTAGCGATTCTACTTAGGATAATTTTTTTTTTTAATTCAATTGGATAAATTTGTATCTTCTATATATATATATATATATTACTCAATTACTTTTATATATTTTTTCGACCAACCTAACTCCTATTTTTATTTTGAGCTCAACACACCAAATTAAGGTACATAACATGTGATCATTTAACAAAATGTTAAATGTGTTTATAAAAATTAGTTAATTAAAAGAACATAGATTATGATAGTATGCATTCTGAAAGATGTTGAAGTTATAATAAGGCCTCGTTTGATTGCCACGGGAATTGAATTCCTATAGGGAGTTGTATTTTCCGAGAATTCAATTTCTGTGTCAACTTCCCAGGAAGTGAGTAAAAGATTTTTAGATGCCGAAATGAGAAATAGTACTTAGAGAAGCAAGTTAAAAATGAAAGAATTAGAATTTACCTTGGGAGTTAGATAAGTTACTTCCTACTTTTTGAAGGAATTGAAAATTGCTTAACAATTTCTATTTCCCGCATTCAGCCAACTTTCTGCTAATCAAACAAGAGCTTAAGTTTGCACTTCCTGTAAACTTCTACTTTCTAAGCTTACTTTCTGCATACCAAACGAGGCTTATTTATATAAAATGATAACGTTCAATATAGTTTGATATAAAAAACCAATAAGAAAGTATTGTAAAAGAAAATAAATAATAACATAATATATAATATTGACTCTATGTTACTTTTATTTGAATGTACATATCCTATAGAATATTAAATTAAATAATTTTTTCATGCGCAAAACTCAAATAAAAAATTAATAAGGAACAAATCGCAATGTAGATTGTCTGGGTAAATTTGAACAATCAGAATCTTCAAAATAAAATATTTATTAGTAGAACAAAATGTGCTTTTAGCAGTAAATTTTTTTTTAGTTAAGTACAAGCTCGAAAACAAAATGTGCAATGCATACAGGGCCACTAGAAAACCGAAGGCCTAAACGAGAAGCAATAGAAAAACACAAAAAAAAAAGAAGGAAAGGAAAGAAGAGACGGGGTGACGGTAACAGCTACCATACACATGAAAAGACACCGAATGCCACGGGTATCAGTCATAATCCAAGACGGTGGTCACTGATTAGACCACCTTAGAATGCAATCCAAGTTTCTCGCAGCTTCTTCTGATTTGTAGTCGAGATCACGGCATCAACCGGATGCCCAAAAACCGAACCTCATTGAAATGCTCCAAAAAATATCATCTTCCCTCAGCTCTCGTTCTCGAAGATAATCTTATTTCTTTTACTCCAAATAACCCAAGTAACAATAATTTCCCGCTCTCCTGTGTTTATGACTTATTAGGATAAAAATCATACTAATTACAAAGATCTTGTTTGGTTGCCGCACGAATTACATTACTATTGAGGTTGTATTTTTCATGAATTTAATTCTTGTGTAAACTTCTCAAGAAGTAGGTATAAAGTGTTTGGTTGTCAGCAGCAAAAACAACATGCCCAATGCCACAAAAGCTCCTGCTTGCACAAGGTCCGAGGGATCGGATGTACGCAGCCTTACCCCATCAGGGTGAGACCCTAACGAGAGACTATTTTTGAGGACCTCCAGCCTGATAGTTATGGGTTGCAGGGTTGTGGGGTTGTAAAGAACTTATAAAGAGCATGTAAGGGGGAAGTATGGAGCATGAAGGGAGCATATAAGGAGCATGCAAGGAAGCATGTAGGGCCTAGATGTCATGCGTGGCATGAATACAGACAATTAATTATATAAGCAACTACTCATTGTTGGTTTTTAATAAAAATTTCTATTTACTTTTCCTTTTAATAATAATAATAATAAAAGGGAATGGAAAAAAAGAAGGAAAAAAATTAATTTAAAGGGAGCAACAAAGTGCCGTTGGGCACTGTAAATGCAGGATGAATGGCCCATTTAATATCAACGGCATAATGCATGATCTGGCCCATTAATTCTCAACGGGTAAAAACTGATTTTGTGATTAGTGTTTTGATCTTGTTTTACCCTATAAATAGGGATTAAAATGTGATATTTTATATACACACAATAACAAGCATTCATCTTCTTCTACTTGTCTATAATTCCCCTCTTTTATTTTTGAGTTAAGAGTGCTTGGTAGTATTGTTTTGGCCTCTTAGATCAGTGCAGGGTCTAAGAGCGTTGCCAATAGCTGAGCGTTGTATCCTGGGGACGGCGCTCTGTTTACCTACTGCATTGGGCTTATCCGTAGGAGCGTGGAAACCGTCTTAAAGAAAGCGTGATCCGTGCCTCGCTCAGCCCTACTTCATCGGTAACTCTTCATTTCCACGCTATTGAGGTAATAATTTTTGATTATTTTTTCCAACAATTTTAAGACGGTTTCATGGATTCCACTATAGCCAATACTACCTCTACTACACCTGTTTCCAATGATCTTAACAAGTCGTTCCGTTTTTCCGATGAACATTTCAAACGTTGGGCAAAAAAGGTCTTATTTTATTTGAAACTCATGAAGGTAATACGGATTCTCAAAAACGAGGACCCTAATGAGAAAGATGTCACTAAAATGAGTGATGAGGAAAAAAAAAACATGCTACCTTGGTTGAAAAATGACAAAATGATGAAGAAGATTGCAAAAATTATATTCTCAATTATCTTTCCGATGATCTTTATGATTATTACTCTTTTAACTATGAAAGTGCAAATGAAATTTGGACGGCGCTACAAGAAAAATATGATACTGAACAAACCGGGGTGAAAAAGTATGCTTGTAGCAAATTTTTCCGGTTTCAAATGATAGAGGATAAGTCAGTCCAAATACAAACACGAGAACTCCTCAATCTTGTTAATGACATCAAAACTGAGGGTGTAAAAGTAGATGAGCAAATGCAAGTAGCTGCTATAATAGATAAACTTCCCGAGTCTTGGAAAGAATTTCAAAAGAGGCTTTGTCACAAGCAAAAGGAGCTAACAACCGAGAGCCTCATGGTACGACTACAATGTGAAGAAGAAGCGAGAAAACAAGACAACAATGAGGTAACTAATGGAAACCGCAATAAGGTAAATTTTATTTCTGCCCATGAAAACACTCCTAAGGGTCAAAATAACAAGTCCAATGCCAATCTAAAACCTAAGGGGAATGGAATGAAATATAATGGACATTGTAAAAATGGTCCTAAAAATGGTTCTAAATTCGGTCAGAAATATAAAAAACAAGGCAACCCACCTAATGGTCAAGGGCAACATAAACATACTAATGTTGCTTGTTTTAATTGTGGAAAAATGGGGTTACTTTCTGCATACCAAATGAGGTATAATTATATAAAATGATAACGTTTAATACAGTTTAATATAAAAAACCAATAAGAAAGTATTGTAAAAGAAAATAAATAATAACATAATATATAATATTGACTATATGTTACTTTTATTTGAATGTACATATCCTATAGAATATTAAATTAAATAATTTTTTCATGCGCAAAACTCAAATAAAAAATTAATAAGGAACAAATCGCAATGTAGATTGTCTGGGTAAATTTGAACAATCAGAATCTACAAAATAAAATAATTATTAGTACAACAAAATGTGCTTTTAGCAGTAATTTTTTTTTTAGTTAAGTACAAGCTCGAAAACAAAATGTGCAATGCATACAGGGCCACTAAAAAACCGAAGGCCTAAACAAGAAGCAATAGAAAAACACAAAAAAAAGGAAAGGAAAGAAGAGACGGGGTAACGGTAACAGCTACCATACACATGAAAAGAGACCGAATGCCACGGGTATCAGTCATAATCCAAGACTGTGGTCACTGATTGGACCACCTTAGAATGCAATCCAAGTTTCTCGCAGCTTCTTCCGGTTTGTAGTCGAGATCACGGCATCAACCGGATGCCCAAAAACTAAACCTTATCGAAATGCTCCAAAAAATATCATCTTCCCTCAACTCTCATTCTCGAAGATGATCTTATTTCTTTTACTCCAAATAACCCAAGTAACAATAATTTCCCACTCTCCTGTGTTTATGACTAATTAGGATAAAAATCATACTAATTACTAAGATCTTGTTTGTTTGCCGCACGAATTACATTACTATTGAGGTTGTATTTTTCATGAATTTAATTCTTGTGTAAACTTCTCAAGAAGTAGGTATAAAGTGTTTTGTTGTCAGCAGCAAAAACAACATGCCCAATGCCACAAAAGCTCCTGCTTGCATAGGGTCCGGGGGATCGGATGTACACAGCCTTACCCCATCAGGGTGAGACCCTAACGAGAGACTATTTCTGAGGACCCTCGGCCTGATAGTTATGGGTTGTGGGGTTGTAAAGAACTTATAAAGAGCATGTCAGGGGAAGTATGGAGCATGAAGGGAGCATATAAGGAGCATGCAAAGAAGCATGTAGGGCCTAGATGTCATGCGTGGCACGAATACAGACAATTAATCATATAAGCAACTACTCATGCAAGCATGTAAGTATATAACATATATGCATGGGGGCTAAAAAAAATGAATTAACTTATCTAGAGGATGTTAGGTAAGTTACTATCAAGGAACTAACTGTCCCAAAAGCTTAAGCTTATGGGCGAAAGTCCAAGAATAATTTTATATTCTAATATGCCCCCTCATGCAAATGTCAATTGGGCTTAAAGCAAGGATAATGCACAGGCCCACCTCATACCTTGTGCTTCAATAATATTGAAATTTGGGGGTTGTTGAGATTCGAACTCTTGACTTTTTGTTCACAAGGCTCTGATACTATATTAAAGAACCAACTGTTCCAAAAGCTTAAGCTTATAGTTGAAGGCCCGAGAATTATTTTATACTCTAACAGTTACCACTTGTATTTTGAAAACATTTAAAAAATTGCTAAATTTTCACTTTATGTATTCTGCCAATCAATAAAAGACCAATTTCTTACTTTACATAAATTGTACATCATGCGTCTACTTTCTAGCAATCAAACTAAGGCCCCGGCTACCACTAGAGAAAAAAAAAAATAGGAGATTGGTCATAATTATAGTTAGTAAATTACGGTATGGGAATTAAACCGAATTTAATACATCCATGTATTATTCGGTTCTACACATAAAAATTTGGTCAAATATTCGTTGACTTATAAAAAAATTTTATATGATTATAATAATGTCTATGCCAACTTCTTTTTAAATAATTATAGAGTAAAAATAAACGTAATTTTATAAAATTTAATTTTTATTTGGTTGTATTACTTGTAATAGCGATAGTAAGAACCATAATACATAATTAAAAGTAATATAGAAGTCCATAATTTGGAAGTTGAAGTGAAAAATTTTGCAACATATGCAATATGGATACTTAATTTAAGTTCAAGTATAATTAATTTTAACTAATTTTTTGCTTTTTATTAGCAAAAAATACGAATATGTAATATAAAACATATATTATACAACTAATATGAAAAAGGCATATTTTACCATATTTTTAGCAATCATTCGTAAACGCCCTTTTTTACCCCCTATATAGCAACCGGGTAACAGGGGATAAAGAGGGATAAGGATAATGGGAAGTAAATCCTGACCCTTGTTTGGCAAGAAAGAGGGGTAAATGGAGATAACGAAAGGTAAAAACTTGCGCCCTTTTACCCCCCATTACTCCCGTTACCCTCATTTTCTTTAACCTCCAAATTGCGGGGAAAGAGGGTTAAGAAATTTTTTTTTTAAAAAATGGATAATTTTGTCCTTATTTTTACTATAACACTCTTTGCTCATATTCCTTTACCCAATTGCCAAACAAAGATAACTCATTTATCTCTCTTTATCCTTACTCCTCTTAATTTGACATATCGAAATAAGGGTAAGATATTACTTTATCTTCCCTCTTTTTACCCTTCTTCACTTTCCCTCTTTTTACCCCTCTTTACCCAGTTGCCAAACAAAGTATTAAACGTAAAAATACGGCTACGTGCTTAATACGGCAATTATAAGTGTATTTTGCTAACTCAACAACAACAACGACAACAACATATCCAATGCCTTTAGAGTCCCGCATAAGCAGGGTCTGGGAGAGATGTGATGTACGCAGCCTTACGTTTTAAAGTAATATCTTAACAAAAGGCTGTTTTCAAAGACCTCGAACCTGAAAAACTTGCTAGTACAAAAGTACAAGAAGTACAAAAAGCATGAACACCCAATAGAGTGCGGAGTGTTGTAGAGTGAAAGTAAGAGAATAATTAGTCAAATCGCACTGCCCCCACTTTCACTATTATGATTTGCACTCTCTTTTTAAAGTTAGATGCTTAATTATTTCACTAACATATGCTTCATTTTCACTATTCCCTTTTTGCCTATTATTAATATATATTTGATTATTTATCAGGATATTGTTATTATCATGACGATTTATTAGAAAAAGATTATAGATTTTAGGCAAATTTTTGGCTTTTATTGTTTGTAAATTACATTAATACTTTGACAATGTTTTATTATAATTTTCATTGTTATCTTTTTGTGTTGGTGAGTAAAAATCTTTTTGTATAAATTTGATAAACTTGTTCAAAAGATACATTTGTTATTTTTAAAGGTTGTTATGATTTTTAGTATAATGCTTATCGATATTAAGGCAATATTCATAAATTTGATTGATGAATAATGAAGGAATTGTTATTATTTGATACAAACCTTGCCACGTCACACACCACATCAACGGCCATACCTCATGCTCACACCATGTCAGCAGCGCCATGTCAGTCATAGGTGGCACTTTACCCTATAAATATCTAATATTGCTTAGAGTTAGCTATGCTTGAGAATATTGTGCTACTCTCTCTCTCTCCCCCTTATCTTCTTCCTCTATCCCTTCCCCTTTTCCTATCTAAGCTACTTGTAATTACTCATATATACATAGAAATACATACAAGGGATAGCATACAAGCTATCCCGTAGCCTTGGTGTTGATATTGTGTGTTGAATGCGTGATTGGTTATGTTATCTTGATTGTATTGAGGAGGATTTGGTTGATTTGGATAGGATCCAATCTCGAATTCTATCATTGGTATCAGAGCTTGCGCTCCTCGGCCGGGCGAAATTCACGCTTTATCGGATTGGAGCAAGCCTTTGGGTGCTCACCTGAATCGGGAGCCTAGGCTGATGGAACTCATCAGCAAATGTCATTAAGGGAGCTTGATGAGAAGTTTGATCGGAGGAGTGATGATCTGGATGCAAAGCTTGATCACCGGTGTGATGCACTTGCTGAGAATCTAGACGAGATCCGCCGGATGGTGATGGGTATAGCTCTGAACATGAGGAATGCTCCTCAATCAACTCAGGTGCTAGCTTCAGCACCGTTGTCCCAGCAGGGGTCGGAACATCGATCTGTATCAACGGTTGCTCATAGAGGCGCCTACCAAGGTAATTACCGTTTCTCCACTTGTCTTACAAAAATAGAATTCCTGAAGTTTAGTGAGGGAGATGTGATTAGTCGGTTGCACCAATGTGAGAGATACTTTAGATTGGAGCAAACCCCTAAGGATGAGAAATCTATGTTGGCAAGTGTGGCATTGGAGGGCGATGCCTTGGGATGGCATAACGCCTACCAGCTGTTGTGGCCAATAGGCGTGCCCATTCCATGGGACGTCTAGTCAAGGGAGATCCGTGTTAGTTTCTCCAAGGCCGCTCAGAATCCTCTCACCGAGCTTACTAAGTTCAAACAAACCGGAAGCCTAGACGAGTATCTGAAGGCTTTTGAACCGCTTATAAGCCGTAGTGGTCTGACGAGGAACAATAAGTTGGCGTGTTCATGGGTGGTTTGAGCGAGGACTTGGTGGGTTGGCTTAAGTTGTTTAAGCCTCAAACCCTTCAGGATGCTATTTCTCTTGCCCAATTACTGGAAGAGAACTGTGCGTATATCGAGCGGGTGACCAGGAAAAACCAACCCGAACCGCGCCTATCTTACCGTTACCAAACACAGTACCCCGCGTCCAGAAGCCGCCAACAAGACAAATTCCAAACAAATCGTTGAATTTACCAGCATCGCCACGCGCGATCACGCCAATATGATCAATGGCACCAAATAGAACAACACGGGGGGTTAACTCCAACAGACATCGATGAGTTGTCACCTAAGAACCTATGTTTCTACTGCCGTGGCCCCTTTACGCTAGGGCATGTTTGCCCAATGCGTCGTAGGGTGCAGATGTTTTGGATTGAGACGGATCAAGATGAAGAGGAAGGCGCTGAAGTAGTCGAACCTGATCCAAAACCCACACCCGATCCCCACATATCCATTCATGCATTACATGGTATGGCCCAATGCCAAACCATGCGGGTACAAGGCAATCATGGCAAGAGGACCTTGAGTATTCTTGTGGATAGTGGAAGTACGCACAACTTCTTAGACTCACACCTCACCAAGCAATTGGGCTATACCATCGCCAATCAGCGTCTGCCAACTGTTACAGTTGCTGACGGTAAGCAGGTATCTTGCATAGGAATATGCCCCTCCTTTCAGTGGACCTTTCAAGGGGCTACGTTCACTTCAAATGTTTTATTGATCCCACTCTCGAGATGTGATATGGTATGGGGCATCAAGTGGCATCGAACCTTGGGCGATGTTTGGTGGAACTTTAACACGTTGATCATGGAATTCAAGGTTGATGAGAAGGTCTATGAGTTATGCGGAATTCGTAATTCGAGTCTCAAAGCCGTTTTAGAAAATACCCTGTCATCTCTTCTCATCGAACCAGCTACATTCTATGCTATCACTGTTGACGAGCCGCATGATCACTCGATCTTTAGTTTGTATGCCACCAAACCTGAATCAGTGGAAGATCCGGCAGCACTGCAAACATTACTGGATGAATTTTTGGAAGTATTTGCGCCAGAGGCAAGTGACCCACCAATCAGACTTGATTTTGATCATCGCATTCCTCTTAAGGAAGGCAGCAATTCAGTCAACCTCCGGCCTTATAGATACCCGGCCTTTTAAAAGGACATCATTGACTCGTTAATTGAAGAAATGTTGGTGTTAGGTGTGATCAGAAATAGCACCTCGCCTTTTGCTTCATCGGTTGTTTTGGTGAAAAAAAAGGACGGCAGTTGGTACTTGTGTGTCAATTACAGCGCCCTAAGCAAGATGATAGTGAAGGACAAGTTCCCCATTCCCATTGTGGAGGAACTCTTAGACGAATTAGGGGACGCAGCTTATTTCTTGAAGCTCGACCTGAAATCTGGGTACTGGCAGATTCGGATGGTGCTAGGGGATATATACAAGACAGCTTTCCGGACTCATTGTGGGCACTATAAGTTCACAGTAATGCCCTTCGGCTTATCAAACAACCCATCAACCTTTCAAAGTTTGATAAATGATATATTCAAGCCTCTCCTACGCCAATGTGTGCTAGTCTTCTTTGACTACATACTCGTCTATAGCACCTTTTAGACTCAACACTTAGAGCATTTGCGTTCGGTTTTGGGCATACTTCGGCAGCATTATTTGGTGGCTAACAAGTCCAAGTGCACCTTTGGGACACGGCAGATCGATTACTTGGGCCATTTCTTTTCCGGAGAAGCCGTAGCAGCTAACCCCAGTAAGTTGGCGGCAACAGCTCAATGGCCATGACCAACAACCGCCAAGTAGCTTCGCAGATTTCTGGGCCTTTCTAGCTCCTATAGGCGCTTCATTTCTCAATATGGAGTGATCGCACGCCCTTTGACTGACTTGCTTAAAAAGGATAACTTTGGATGGAACGACAATGCCGAATCCGCCTTTCAACTTCTTAAGGTTGCGTTAACATCCGCACCGGTGTTAGCATTGCCAAACTTCATGAAAACATTGGTTGTTGAGACAGATGCTTCGGGAACTGGCATTGGGGAAGTTCTTATGTAGGAGGGCAGACCTCTCGCTTTCGTCAGCAAAACCTTGGCACCACGGCACCAAGCATTGTGAGTCTATGAGCGAGAACTTCTTGCAGTTGTCTTCGCCGTCTCCAAATGGCAGCAATACCTTTCTGGACGGCAATTCCTTATTAGCACGGATCAACGAAGCCTGAAGTTCCTTCTGGAACAACGTCTTTCCACATCGCTACAGTTCTTATGGTTGGCAAATTTGATTGGTCTGGACTATGAGATAGTTTACAAAAAGGGAACCAAGAACACAGCCGTTGATGCCCAATCACGCCTTTCCAGCTCCATAGTGCTTTGTATGGCATTATCCGTTATCTCCTTTGATTTCTATAGTTCCCTTCAGGCATCTTGGCGCCAAGACCCTTCTCTCAATGCTATCATCAATGACAAACTGCTCGATCAGTTATCTCATCCTCGTTTCACTTGGCATCGTGATCAGCTTTGACACTGTGGATGCCTAGTGGTGGGGGCTGTCCCTTCTTTGCGTAATTCGATCCTTATATGGATACACAATCCCCCTCAAGGGGGAAATTTAGGTGTGGAAGTACCGGTGAGCACAAGCGCTTTTCTATTCGTTCGGCCTCAAGCGGGATGTTCACGCCTATGTTCACAACCGCTCGGCTTGTCAACAGAATAAATATGAGACAGTTGCATCGCCAGGATTACTGCAACCTTTGCCGGTGCCAGATACAGTATGCAGCAGCATTTCGCTTGATTTTATTGAAGGCCTACCACCATGATCAGGGTTCACGGTAATCCTTGTAGTAGTGGATCGCCTTAGTAAGTCTGCCCATTTCCACGCTCTCCGCCATCCATATACCGCCGCTGATGTTGCTCAATTATTCCTAGATCAGATTTATCGATTGCACAGGCTTCCTAATTTCATCGTTAGTGGTCGGGATCCGGTTTTTATTAGTACCTTTTGGCAAGAGCTCTTCAATCGGATGGAAACTCAGCTCAATCTTTCTTCTTCTTACCACCTACAATCAGATGGTCCGACCGAAGTGTTGAACTGATGCCTTGAAACGTACCTTCAGTGCATGGCAGGGAAGTACCCCAAGAGTTGGCGTTGCTGGCTGCCGTCAGCAGAATGGTGGTACAATACCACCTTTCACACAGCTTCTCAGGTTTCTTCGTATGAAGTTCCTTATGGGCAGTCACCACCAATTCACCTTTCTTACCTTCCTGGCGAGTCCGCAATTGAAGCAGTTGATCGTAGTCTCACTGCCCGAGAAGAAGCTATTAGGCGTCTCAAGTACCATTTGCACCGCCCCCAGAACAGAAAGAAACAATAGGCCGATAGCCATCGCACAGACCGTGAATTCAAGGTGGGCGCATATGTTTGGCTGAAGCTCCAATGCTATCGCCAACAAAGTGTATCTCACCGCCAATATCTTAAGCTCGCCCCACGGCTCTATGGGTCGTTTCGGATCTTGGATGGCATCGGGCCAGTAGCTTACAAACTGGACTTTCCACTGGATGCCGCCATACATCATACTGTACACGTTTCCTTGCTTAAGTCTACTCCTTTGCCCACAGTTTGGCCACCAGCTTTGCTTGCGCCTCAACCTAAGAGCATATTAAGTCGCAGAGTTGTTCGCCGTCGTTGCATTGCCACCACACAAGTACTGGTCAAGTGGCATAGACGTACATCCGAGGACGCCACCTGGGAATATTTGCATGATCTTCAAGCCCGTTTTCCAGACTTTAGTCCTTATGGTCAAGGGTCTGACCCAGGGGGGTATTGATACAAACCTCGCCATGTCACAGCCACGTCATCGGCAACACCTTATGCTCACGCCATGTCAGCCCTAGGTGGCACTTTACCCTATAAATATCAAGTATTACTTAGAGTTAGTTATGCTTGAGAATATTGTGTTACTCTATCTCTCTCCCTTCGGTTTTTCTCTCTCTCTCCCCCTTATCTTCTTTCTCTATCCCTTCCCCTTTTTCTATCTAAGCTACTTGTAATTACTCATACATACATGGAAATACATACAAGGGATAGCATACTAGCTATCCCGTAGCTTGGTGTTGATATTGTGTGTTGAATGCGTGATTGATTATGTTATCTTAATTGTATTGAGGAGGATTTGGTTGATTTGGATGGGATCCAATCTCGGATCCTATCATTATCAGCGCAAAAAATATTATTAACATATCAAAGATGTAACTTATAGTAAATAACACACGTATAATTTTTAAAAATTGATCAGACATTATCAATTTCATCCCGTTGATCACACAATCCAAGATAATGTTATTAATAAATATATGGCAATGTTTTTAATATGATAAAATTGTTATTGTCAAAGCAAAATTATTTTTTTCAAAATAATTATAACTCTTATATTTTACAAGTTATATTATGGTCAAAACAATTTTATAACTCTTATTTTTAAGGTAATGGTATTTTCACTGCAATATTGCCAAAGCAATATCGTAGTTTTTAAAATAATTTTATGACTCTCATTATTTGTAAGTTACATTATCATAGTAATAAATAATAAATTTTACCCAATAAATAACTCTCCATTGTTATTCCTTGAAATAAAGCACAAAATCTATCTTCTATCTTATATATTATTGCAAAATCTTTACTTTTCTCAAAAACTTTCAAACTCTAATTTTAAGCATTATAGGCTATAACTTCCTTATTACAGAATTCATCCTTGTATTTAAGTTAGAGACTTGCATTTTTTAAACATTTGCATAGAAGGTAGTCAACAAACTTTAGACTAATTTAGTATAACTTTTTTTTAAAAATAGTTTAAGAATTAAAAAAAAATTTAAGTTTAAAATAGTTAAAAGTTAAAAGTAATAATTTAAATTTAAAATAATAAAATATGTGGACGTAATATTTTTTTTTAAATTATAAACATTTTTTATGTATGACACTGGATAACACTACTTAGTTGATAATTAAAATGAGATGAGGATGTTCCACAAACACGTGTCAGTTCTCAGCCAATTAAAAAAATAATATAAATCGGGAAATGGAAAATAAAAGTGGGGTCCAGTCCAGTCAAAGCAGATCAGTCCAACTAAAAATAAACAATAAAATTAAATAAAATTAAAAAAAGAAAAAGAAAACAGGTAACCGGTCAAGATGCCAAGCTGGCACTTTAAGAAAGGCACGCTCCTTGTGGGACCCACCCCCCACGGGTCTTCCCTTCTTCTCTGTTTATTTAGAATTGTTTACATTTTCATATCCTAGGG
This sequence comes from Simmondsia chinensis, assembly GCA_018398585.1. Lineage (NCBI taxonomy): Eukaryota > Viridiplantae > Streptophyta > Magnoliopsida > Caryophyllales > Simmondsiaceae > Simmondsia > Simmondsia chinensis. Next base: position 37,352,881 of record JAGTTD010000007.1, read on the forward strand.
AACATACCTAGTGTCTCAAGGGTTCCCGCCTACATAGAGTTTTGGGGGGACAGATGTACGCAGCCTTTCCCTTTCAGGGTGTTAACTTGAAGAAAGGCTGTTTTTCAGTATTCCCAACCTGAGGGTGAGGACTTTCCAGGAGGTCATTTTTAAAAATAATAAAAAATTTTCTATTTTTTTTTAATTATTGAAAAAACTTTTAATTTTTGTTATATCAATAAAAAGGCTCATCTCAAACGTAATAACATAATTTTTTATCGAAAGAGCTAACGTAGTAATTATTAAACTAATTTACTTTTGACCACCATCCACACTTACCACCATCTTTTTTACCCTCATAATTATTAAGCTAATTTTGTAATTATAATGTAATTTCGTTCTAAACGTGTATTGAAACACTTTATTATATAAAAAAAATCTTTTTACACTTTACAACCAAAAAGTTCAATGTAAAAAGATATATATATATCTTAAATAAACAGATGTTATTGAAACAGATAAGCTAAAAAAGTTGAATCAAACACATCTTTAATATGTAAAAGTATAAAATAAACCTATTATCTAAATTTTTTCTCATTAAAAGTGACGCGATATTACAGCTTGTGGGTAAGATGAGGGGAATAGCTAGGGGTCTATGGGGTTACTAATAAACAAGGCAAGCTTTACACCTTTTAACATCGTTATTTAAATTATTTTTTACATATATATATATAAATTTTGGACTAAAAAATTATTTGACAAAGTTTATGAATTGAATTAGTACATTATACCTAACTCATACTAATATGTAATTTATACTTTTGTTTAACTTATGGAAAATTTAAAATTGTTAATATTTCAATAAAAACTCATCTTTTATGATGTAGTTATTTTAGTATTAAAAAAATTTGCTTTGGACAATAATTACAGATTTTTTGTTCTTTTGAATTTTTTTTTCCCTAGCATGTTAATTTAACGGTAATTTTTCTTAATAAATTTTGCTTAACTTAAAATTGACTTGTAATTTTATATTAGTAAGAATATAACAAGTTTATTGAAAAAATGAAAAATAATTGTGGAAATGAGATTGATGAGTTACGAACTCGTTACATAAATAAAAGCACGGCATAAAATTTAACTACGAAGCTAATATATGAAGTATAAAAACGGTCATTTCCTTGCTTATGTAAAACTCCGGTTCGCCGAGCTTAATTTCGTATAGGTCAACTTTGAATCCGACCGAGTCAAAGCCAGTTTGTTCGAGTACAAGTACGAGACTGGTATCAACTGAGAAATCTTTGACGTGATTGAAGATGATACATCCATACAGATATATTCTATATCGTATATATTGGGGCTCCTGATACCACTTGTTAAGATCACTTACAAAATACGCAAATCCTAAATTAAAATAATAATCACATACAAAAGTGGTGGTTGTAGTTCCGTAGTCCCTGTTGGTTGTTTGTATGTGCCTTGTCCTTTAATCCTGTTTCCCTAGTTGGTTGTATGTTTTTTTTTTCATCTTTGTTTTGTTTCCCATTTTGCTACAAGTTGAATCAGGTCTCGTTTTTAAGAGGTGTTCGTTGTATTGCAACTTTGACGCTAATTATCGAAAAATAGTTCAACCGAAGCCTACATCCAGGGAAGGAAGCATAATAATTTCGCTATGTCATTGAAAGTTATATGAGATGTCTCAACTCTCAATTATTCTCAATCCTGACTCAAACCCTAATGGTTACATACACAACCCTTGTGCATATATAGAGGCACCACACTAAAACGTTAGTGTATCATAGGCCTAAATAGGATTGGCCCGATCCTATATCTTATAAATATGATCCAATACAACCAGTCCCGAAATATAGCCTAACCCTATAAATATTAATGTACAGTATATGGTACAAAAGAGAGAAAAGTCTTGAGAGTGTAAAAAAGTCCATGCTTAATCTCATACTAAAAATCAAATTACCTCCAACTATATTGCATACTTTGTAGCTAATTTTGTTAAATTTCGCCGAGCTCTAAACCCGACCCACAAAATTAGCATATATGAGGTCCACATATAAGCTTATATGGGATTCCATCATAAAAACCAATTGACATTAAGTGGGATAACCCACTAAGCTTATGTATTAATCTGTTATCTTTCAGAACTCTTATTTGGGATTCAAGAAAACTCACCTGTGGAGTCTTTAACAAATTTGTCACTGTAAAGAATGCATGAGCATGGGGATACGAGGTCCGAGGGTGTAAAAACTTGAAAAGGCTATGAAGGAAAAGATTGAATATATTAGATGATCAAGTAAAGAAACAAGACTAGCCTATTTATACAAGATGAAGGACACACCCTTTCACCTTCACAAGCTAAGAGTTACATAAGAATAAATTGCATAAATAAATCAAGTAAATGCCTATAGTAAACACCCCATCTTGGCCGATTGAGGAGGAAGAGGGAGAGCCTAAAAATCTACCAAAATATCTACCTATTCACTAATTACATGGAATAATATAGAAAAGTATGTACCAAGAATAAAGACAAATACTAAAGCGTACAAATACAAATATGAGAATACAAAAGTAAAATACTAATTTCTACACTCCCCCTCAAGTTGGAGCATGCAAGTTTACGATGCCCAACTTGCAGAGAAATGTAGCATGCGTCGAACTGCTAAGTGCTTTAGTGAAAATATCGGTTACTTGCTCCCCGGTGTGAACGTAGGCTGTGGTAATCTCCTTGGATAGTAATTTGTCTCGGACAAAGTGACAGTCGATTTTAATGTGCTTCGTTCTTTCGTGGAATACGGGATTAGAAGCAATATGGAGTGCTGCCTGATTATCACAAAAGAGTAAAACGGGTTCGTTAGTGGGAACAACAAGATCATCTAACAATCGGTGTAACCAAGTGACTTCACTAGTTGTCGATGCCATGGATCGGTATTCGGCTTCTACAGAGGAACGTGAAACAACAGTTTGTTTCTTGGACCGCCATGAAATAGGCGCATCACCCAAGAAAACAACAAAACCTGTTGTTGACCGTCTGGTAGTGGGACATCCAGCCCAGTCGGCATCACAATAAGCACGGAGTTTGAGATCACAAGCAGATGGAAAGAATATTCCTTAACCCGGAGTTCCTTTAAGATAACGCAGGACCCTCATGACGGCGTCAAGATGAGGTACTCGAGGATCATGCATAAACTGACTCAAAATTCGAACAGCATAACAAATGTCAGGACGAGTAATTGTCAAGTACAACAACCGCCCAACTAGCCGCCTATACTGACCCCCATCCTCCACAGGCTCTCCCACCCCATCTGCTAATCCATGATTCTGCACTATCGGTGTAAAAACAGGTTTTGCTCCTAAAAAATAATTTGCTGGGCCCAAGTCCTTTATTCCAAACGTTTCATTCAAAACATTTTTAACTTCTGCAATATGATTCATGTCATTTCCAGTAATGAGGACATCATCAACATAAATAAGAATACCAGTGTATGTGGACCCACGCATGAAAGTGAATAAGGAATAGTCAGCCCTGGATTGTTGAAAACCAAGTTTAATCAAGGTAGAGGTGAATTTCTGATTCCAGTTCCGAGAAGCCTGTTTAAGTCCATAAAGGGACATACGAAGGCGACAAACCTTCCCTTCATGTTTACGTTCAAAACCTTGTGGTAATTTCATGTAAACTTCTTCATCCAAGTCCCCATGAAGAAAGGCGTTATTTACATCTAATTGTTGGATTATCCAACTTCAAGCCGTGGCAACGGCTAAAATGCAACGAACAGTTACAAGTTTAGCTACAGGGGCAAAAGTATCATGGTAGTCTATTCCCTCTACCTGAGTATACCCCTTTGCAACAAGACGAGCTAAGTACCTCTCAATCGTCCCATTTGATTTATATTTGACTTTGTAGACCCACTTTGAGTCTATAGCTCTTTTTCCAGCTGGCAGAGCCTCAAGTGTCCAAGTGTTGTTTTGTTCAAGTGCCTTGATCTCCTTCTCCATAGCTTCCCTCCATTGTTCATTTTGTACGGCCTGATTAAAATTTTTGGGCTCATCACATGAAGTGATGGCATTCAAAAGTGTCGAGTGAGCGTTAGAAAATTGTACGTTAGAAACAAAATTGGAGAGAGGATATAAAATACCAGAGTTGACTGACGGAGTGGGAGCGGGAGAATGGGCTATAGAGGGCGGAACCTCTGTTATATAATCTTGATATTTGACGGGCATTGACTGAACTCTCGCACTTCTTCTTACGACCCCGTCTTCACTGAGGGGAACACCCCTGTCCTCTACTACTGGTCCCTCGGCCAGAGCCTCTTCCGGTCCCTGAAGGACCGGTTCGGGTGCTGTCGGACCGGCCAGACCCGGGTCGGTTCGCTGCTGCTGTAGAACCGGTCCAGTGGGGACTGGTTCTGCAGTGTCGGTGCACAAAAAATCGTGCCTTGTGACCTTGTTAGGCCCTTCATGCGTTACCCCAAATGTATCAATTTTTAAATAAGGCATATTATCTTCATAAAATCGAACATCCCTAGAAACAACGATCTTATGTTCATCCAAGCTATAGATCTTATACCCCTTTTGACCATGAGGATACCCTACAAATATTCCCGGAGAGGCTCGTTTATCAAGTTTGTCACCTTTTGGATTTTTAACATGGTAATAACACAAACATCCAAAAACCCTCAAATGATTATATGACGAAGGTTTGCCCATTAACAACTCGTAAGGACTCTTATTACCAAGTAATGAAGAGGGCATCAAATTAATCAAGTAAGCACCTGTCAAGACACACTCACCCCAAAATCTCTTAGGAAGTCCAGCCTGAAAACGAAGAGCTCGCCCAACTTCTAACAAATGCTTGTGCTTGCGTTCAACAACTCCGTTTTGTTGAGGTGTCCCGGTTAATGACGTCTGGTATTGAATTCCATGTTTTGCATAGATGTCCAATAATGGCCCATATTTAAACTCCTGACCATTATCGCTTCTCACATGTTTGACCTGCAAACCAAACTGAGTACCCACCATACGACAAAAATTTATGAGAATCCCATGTGCTTGGGATTTTTCTTTCATAAGATACACCCACGTGCATCGGCTATAATCATCAACAATGGTAAGAAAAAAACATGCACCAGTCAGAGATAACTTTCTATAAGGCCCCCAAATGTCACAACGAATTAATTCAAAACAAACCCGAGTCTCAGAAACAGACAAAGGAAAAGGAGATCGTGCTTGTTTCGCACGATGACAAGTATCACAAACAACATTAGTCCTTTTAATGTTCAAATGCGGAAAAAATGAAAGTTTATTGAAAGCAACGTGACCCAAACGGCAGTGCCACAAAACTGCCTCTTTATTATTCTGTACCACGTGTGCCGAGGGAGCAACCGGCTATGTCTCGAGCAAATATAGCCCATTTCTCATTCTACCCACTCCAATCAGCCTCCTCGAGTGTCGGTCCTGAAAGTAACAAAAATCAGGATAAAGGGTTAACGTACAATTTTCATAACGTGTGAGTTTGCTCACTGACAACAAGTTGCAATAAAAATCCGGCACATACAAAACGTCATGGAGAATAAAATTTTCAAAAATCTGAACTTTCCCAATATGAGATACGGTCAACGTTGTCCCGTTTGGTAATCTAACGGGTTTAACAATTTTATTTGGCACAATGTCGAACATGAGTGAAAGTGAAGAAACCATGTGATCGGTGGCCCCGGTGTCAACAATCCAACTTTGATTGGAAATAAAAACTTGACCTGTCCGATTTATACTAGGTGAGACCGAACTTTGTCCAAGTAGCGACAAGAGGTGCTGATATTGGCTAGCGGATAACCCGACGATGGGGCTATCACTCGTGGAATCCTCACTGCTGCAGTGGACAGTGGCTGCTGCAGCTGCGGTTCCCGGTGCCCCGACCATCTTTGACCCCTGCTTCTTCCAACCCGGAGGATATCCGATCAATTCAAAGCACCTCTCCTTGGTGTGTCCCTGTTTCTTACAATGAGAACAGCTAAAACGGTTAGTTCGTCGGGAATTATTTCCCATGGATGAGCCTCCTGGTCCTTTAGCTGTCAATGCCGCAGCCTCGGGTGTCACAAATGACCCGGCTGCCAAGCTCTGCTGCTTCTCTTCCTGACATAACACTGAATAAGCACTTCCCACAGAGGTTAAAGGTTTAGTGTTCATAAGCTGTGAACGCACAGTTGAAAAAGAAGGATCAAGACCCATCAAAAGGTCTAACAATTTTTCCATATCGCGAATCTGCACAAATGCTTTGGCATGTCCACAAGTACATGGCGGGATTTCAACTAGCGTATACAATTCATCCCAAAAGGATCTCAACTTAGTAAAATAAGTTGAAACAGGTAGATTGTCTTGCTTCAAATGCGAGATCTCGCGTTTTAATTCGTAAATACGAGGGACATTACCTTGAGAAAATCTCTCATGCAAATCAAGCCAAATATCATGCGTAGTTTCTAAATAGGTAATACTCTCATTAATCTCTTTAGACACAGAGTTTGAGAGCCAAGTTGCAACCATGGAGTCACATGCACTCCAAGTTTCAAAATCCAGGGAATCTTCATCCGGTTTGGTAATACTACCATCAAGAAATCCAATTTTTCTCTTTGCCTTAAAAACTTTTAGTATTGCCCTTCTCCGGGAAGGATAATTGGGTCCTGTTAAAGTGTTTTGAACAAAAACCAAGCCGGGATTGTCCGAGGGGTGCAAATAAAACGGTGAGTTAACATCAATAACTCCCCCTGTCGGGTGAGCCGGCATGATAGTTTGATCATCATTAGCTAGAGTAGTCTCATTGTTGTTAACGTCCGCCATATTCTACCAAATCAAAACACAAAAAAACAAGCACAAGAAGCAAAGGGAAAAGGAACAACTCACAAATGCACTTTAAAAAGTGCTTCGGCCACTTAGTGGAAGAAGAAAAAAACGCCTCTTAATGCAAGATCAAAACTTGCTCTGATACCATGTAAAAACTTGAAAAGACTATGAAGGAAAAGATTGAATATATTAGATGATCAAGTAAAGAAATAAGACTAGCCTATTTATACAAGATGAAGGACACACCCTTTCACCTTCACAAGCTAAGAGTTACATAAGAATAAATTGCATAAATAAATTAAGTAAATGCCTATAGTAAACACCCCATCTTGGCCGGTTGAGGAGGAAGAGGGAGAGCCTAAAAATCTACCAAAATATCTACCTATTCACTAATTACATGGAATAATGTAGAAAAGTATGTACCAAGAATAAAGACAAATACTAAAGCGTACAAATACAAATATGAGAACACAAAAGTAAAATACTAATTTCTACAGAGGGCTCGAAGATTATCTTATAACATTGTGCGAGTAAAGTATAGGGACAACAACAACAACAACAGACACAGTGCCTCAAGGGCTCCTGCATAAGCGGGGTCTGGGAGGGATGGGTGTACGCAGCCTTACTCATTGAGGGTGTAACCTTGCCGAGAGGCTATTTTCGAGGACCCCAACCTTATAGATTGGCAACACGATGACCCCTGAGGAGGTCACCCATCCTAGTACTACTATCGTCCAAGCACGCTTAACTTTGGGGTTCTAATGGATCCGGTCGCATTAGTGTCCGATAAATGAACCCTATAGGGATTAAATTTATATAATTAAAAGTATAAAAATTAAATTAACATAATAAATAAAATATATTGACATTTGGTGTGAATAACCCTTATTTTAACTATAACAATAGCATAAATGGATTTAATAATGGTCAAAAAATGAATTTTGAGAAGCGTGGTGGTGTTGATGGGAGTCACGTGAGGTATGGATATACGTGTAATTTTGTAATAATTGAGAGGTTAGTTTCGTCCAATGAGATTATAAGGGCGTTAATTTCCACGTTTAGGGGTTGTTTGACTGGGGAACATTTCAAAAGCAGCTTTTGTTTCTTTAAACCCGTAAGTATAATTTTTTTTTTTAAAAAAAGGAAAAGAAAAATAAGAGCACAAAACGACGACGTTTGGTATCTGCGTTGTCCCGTCACTCTCTCTCTCCCTTTTTGACCACTTACCGGCCCCTCCGCTGACCGCTTGCTTCTTGCCTTGGGTCCCCTCCCTACGAGTGAAGTCGAGTAACTCAGTACTTGACTCAAAGTCGATTAATTATTCAGGTATTTAAATTTGTATCTGTATTCAAACTCGAACTCATTGCTTTGTTGCACCTTTACTGCCAGGTTACATGCTCTATACGGCGGACCAGCGTCTCAGGTTGGAGGTTTTTGGAAACAGCCTCTCTTCAGGGTAGCCCCCTGAAGGGGGAAGGCTGCGTACTCCTACCCCCACAGACCCTGCTTATGCGGGAGCCCTCGGAGGCACTGGGTTTGTTGTTGTTATTGTTGTTGTTGTTGTATTCAAACTCGAACTCTATTTGAGTAGTTAATTTTGCTGGAACTTGAACTTGATTAACTATTCGAGTACTTAACTTGATGCAAGTGCTCGTTTATTGTGCATATGAATGGTTAACAAATTAACTCCATTAGAATATTACTCTGTACACTTGAGCAGTAGTTGTATTCAATTTGGTTACTCAATTATTGTGCATAGTATATTTTTACATAAACAACCATAAATTGTTGATATATGAATGCCAAGTATGCTTCAAAACCTAAGTTTTGAAAAATATAAGCAAACCAAATACAATGGGTTATAAGAAACTCAAGGTTTTTTCATTTCACCACAAATGTAACATGTCATTCTTTACAAAAAAAGCACGCTTCATTCTTTTATTCTGCCATTAATGTTACAAGCTGTTAATTTTTAAAAAAAATAATACACAAGAACTACTTAATAATAATCGAGTACTAATTCAAGTATCGAGTCGAGTATTTAATCGAGTATCTTTTGATACTCGAACTTGAGCTGGAACTCGGTTAATTCTAATTGAAGTTGAGTATTGTTTGAGCTACTCACGAGCTCTCGCAAGCAGCTCGAATCATTTACACTCATACCTTACACAATAAAAAATCAAGTTATTGATATAGCAAAATTATTGTTTTCAGAATAATGATGTGTTACGAACAATGAAAGTCACAAAAATATCTTAAAAACTATAATCTTACTCTGACAATAATAATTTTGTCAGATGATAATATTACTTTAAAGGAAATGTAAATTACATTTTGATTCATTAATTTTTTCATGAATTTTGTAAAATAAAATTTAATTATTAAATATAATAAAAATAATCTAAATAAAAATATAGAATGTGTAAATTATTGTTATTTATTGGTTGCTTCATCATCTTTCTGTTATTCTCGTAGTCTCACATGCGGATTGAAATATTGTAACAGCTATAACAAAGAAGAGTTGCATAAGGCGCATATTTTGCTTTTAATTATTACGATTTGAGCAATTTTATTAAATATCTGTAATTTTTGGAAAAAAACTTTTTTTCAACTTTTATAAACTAAAAAAAATTAATATGTCAAATTTTAAGATACTAAAATTTAATTTACCGCAAAAAACAATAGATTTGGTTATAATATATTTTTAGATTAAAAAGTGTAACAAATGTATTATTTATGTGTCTTAAAATGTAACATTTTATTACCTAAATATATATTTGAACAAGTAATGGGACGAACATAGTATAATAATGCCAATACCAGTACTTACCACTTGCTTCATTATCCGATGTGGATATTAAAGGTTGGATATAGCGCATATATGACCGATGGATGAGCGTCTACAGAGAAAGTACTAATTGATACTAATACCCGCTTCATACATATACTGCTTATTGGGTTATTTACATTTTAGTACCCCGACGTTTTTGAAAATAATAAAAAGAACCCTCACCTTTTTGAATTAAGGCTCCTAAGTTTTTGTCGTATTAATAAAAAGGTCCCTCTCAAGCATGATGACGTCATTTTCTATCGTTAGAGCTAACTTGACAATTGCTTTTTATTAATGCTATAATAAAATGACAATAATACGATTCAATACCCTTATCATTACTTTATAAGCATAAAATTCGAGATGTGTTATGTAGAAATTATCTATTTTCGCTTAATTTGTTTCAAAATATGGTTATTAAAGGATATTTTTGTTATTTTACTGTAGTATTGATAAAAAAAATAGCTTTTATATCAGCTATGTGGAGTAAAAGTGACATCATTACATCAGACAGAAGCCTTTTTGTTAATTTGATAAAAACTTAGGGGCCTTTTTATTAATACAACAAAAATTCAGGGGCCTTTTTAATAATTCAAAAGGTCAGAGTTCTTTTTATTATTTCTAAAAATATCGGAGTACTAAAATATAAATAACTCCTACTTATTTTCACATGTATTTAACGCACATCCGTCTCATGATTGATTTTTAGTGCACTTTTTTCCTACAAAATATGCGAATTTTTATAATACATGTAACAAAATTTTTTTTTTTTTTTTCGATCATTCAAATTTATTATTTTTTAAAATAATGTCCATTAAATAATGTGTAATTTATATTAATTTTAAAATTTAAAAAATAAACATATTAAGCGAACAGGCCATCACGGTGACAGGCTAAGTGCACGTGTGGCGCACGAGTTTCCAGACTTTAATTTACCGGCTTTAGCCGGTAAATCCCTTTTTTTTATTTTCCATTTCTCAAGAACAAAAATTAAATTAAATTAATATAAAAATAATTAAAAAATTACACAATTTTCAGTGTTTTCAGCTCCATCCCAAAAGATGAGTAGAGAGATAAAATCACACTTTCAACAACCCTCTCTCTCATTTTCTCTCTCTTCTCAATTTCTCCTCAAATTTTATTCGCGATTTTTACTCTTCTTTTTGCTCAATAATTGATCCAATTTGTTGGTGCTTTCACTTTTAATCGAGCTTTTTGGCACTTTGCTCATCTGGGTCACTGATAATTTCAACTTTTGAGGTTGAATTTCATCTGGGAAAGGTTAGAAATTAGGGCACAGAAAAGCAAAGATTTTACAAATTGTTCAAAGATTTGGTTTTTATTTTGTGTTGAATTGATTGTTGATGATAATGAAGAAGAATGGGACTATTTTGACCAGGGAAAATCATATCTTTTTGTAGATAAAGTTGAATCAATTGATGGGTATTGTTGGTATCAAAGCAAAGATTTGATTTTCCTTGTGTTTTGTTACTTTTTTGTTCAAATTTGTTGGTTTTGGTTTGTGGGTGTGTGACCCAAAAGGGGGATCTCAAAATGCCTATGTACCAGCCTTCAAAGTTGGATGTAAGTGGTGGTGGAGGGCAAGTTTTGGATCTAGAAACTGCTGTGAAAGATGGCATACTCGGCGGTGGAGGTGGCGGTGGCGTCGGGGCGGTGGGGGAGAAGGTGGATCTGAAGAAGATGATCGAAGAACTGGATTCGATTCAAGTGCCATCGGTGTTCATATGTCCAATTTCATTGGAACCAATGCAAGATCCCGTGACACTTTGTACAGGACAGACCTATGAGAGGTCAAATATCTTGAAATGGTTATCTTTAGGGCACTTAACTTGCCCTACAACAATGCAAGAACTTTGGGATGATTCAATCACCCCAAATAAGACCCTTTATCAGTTGATTTATAGTTGGTTTTCACAAAAGTATTTGGCTATGAAGAAGAGGTCTGAGGATGTACAGGGTAGGGTTTTGGAGATTTTGGAGACCTTGAAAAAAGTTAAGGGTCAGGCTAGGATTCAAGCCCTAAAGGAGCTTAGGCTAGTTGTGGTGAGCCATTCGTCAGCTAGGAAGACGATGGTTAGCAATGGCGGCGTTGGGTTGGTTAGTTCATTGCTAGGTCCGTTCACTAGCCATGCTGTTGGGTCTGAAGTCATTGGGATTCTTGTGAATTTGTCGTTGGATTCGGAGTCTAAGTCTAATTTGTTGCAACCCGCTAAGATTTCGTTGATGGTTGATATGTTGAACGAAGGATCTATGGATACCAAGATCAATTGTACTAAATTGATTCAGAGTTTGATGGAGCAGAATTATTTTGACTCAGAGTTAGTATCGAGTTTGAGCCTTTTGGTGGGATTGTTAAGGTTGGTGAAGGATAAGAAACACCCGAATGGAACGCAACCCGGGCTTAGGTTATTGAAGATGATTAGCTCTCATGAATCAGTGAGAAGCGCGATTGTGAGAGTTGGAACAATACCAATGTTGATTGAGCTGTTACCCGGTTTGAATCCTGAATGTTTGGAGTTCTGTCTCTCCATTCTTGAGAATTTGTCGACTATCCCTGAGGGAAGGTTAGCTTTGAAGAATTGCGTGAATACCATATCGAACATGGTGAAGCTTTTGATGAGAGTTTCAGAGACTTGCACTCAACTCGCGTTATCAATCTTGTGGTCGGTTTGCAAGCTTGCGCCAGAAGAATGCGCTCCAATAGCAGTCGAAGCGGGTCTAGCTGCAAAGCTTTTGCTTGTGATTCAAAGTGGATGCAACCCCACGTTGAAGCAACAATCTGCAGAGTTATTGAAACTGTGTAGCTTAAATTACACTGACACAATTTTCATTTCCAAGTGTAAGCTTACAAGAACATTGCAATGACAAGCAGTAATGCAGAGTTTTCCTGTAAAATGCTCGATTTTCTTCATCCCGGGCAATGCAAATTCACTCGAGCTATCAGGTATCTGTTGTCTATAACATGAAACTCTCATTTGATGAATGAATGTTGGCATCATACTGTGAATTGCTGTGGTAAATGAGAAATCTCCACAAATGAGTGTGTAATGTGATGAAGTTTGATGCAAAAGAGTGTAGATTGGGGATTTTGGATTCATTGTTTTCCTATTAATCCAATGTGGGCAAAAATTTTGTTCTATAAGGGAATTATATTTGAGAAAAAAGGAAAAGACGGGTGGAACATTTACGGTATATACTGGAAGGGTAACATGTTCTGAAAAAACAAACTTGTTTGTAATTGTAAATGATATGTCGGTCTTTTACAACGACAGCAGCCCAGTGCCTCAAAGAGGCTCCCACCAATGCAGGTGTTACCTTGGAGAGTGGCTGTTTCCGAAATATCTTGGTGTTTTCTCTAAACGTATTGCTCTTCTTGTATATAGTAAACACATTGCCCTTCTTATCCTTTTGTAAGGTGTTTTCGCTTTCCGATCTGAGTAATTGCAAGTGCTGGAGCTCCCTTTAATCTAATTGTGGTGTGTAAAGATTCTAGTCTTTCAGCAATTTTAATCAACTTTATGTACAAATTACAACGCAAGTTCTTGTCACTTATTCATCTGCAAAATAACATAGATGTGGCTCATCCTGCTTTTCTCCTTCATTTAGTCCTTTTAAGAAAATTTTGGCTCTTTTTTTGCCTTAACTCAAACAGATCAGATTAAAAACTAGTAAAGGTCCAAACATTAGATGAAGTCTAGTCTGAATCGTGAACGGTAAATGTCTAAACATCAGATAAAGTCTAGGCCGAATGGTTACCGGTTTGGATTGGTCTATGATAGAATGAATGGTTCGATTTAGATTTTTTTTCTATACAGTATTTCAACACGTTTAAGATGTCCATCGCTCCAAATTCACATTAGTCAGTGTTAGAGATTCTTAAGATGAGGATACATTGACCATACGCATATTTGAACACTCTTGGATTACAACTGTTGGACTTCTTGTGGGAAGCCAAGTTTTACTGTGTAACGAATCATGTCTATGGAGTAAGGATCAGGCTACTGTCCCCCCATCTACCCACCCACCAACCAAAATCAGACAGTGAAAATCTCTGCAACTCATGGGGAAGTAGGCACTCAAATTTCATCGAGTCCTTGGCCCGACCCACATAGTTGGAAGTTTATATTTAAGTCCAATTGGAATTTCGTCATAAAACCAATCGATATTAGATAGAATAACTCACTACAACGTAAATCCCGTGTTGTGTTTTTGTTGTTCCTTTTTGTTTTGTTTCTGAAGTACAACATCATAAGTTTGAGCTGTAGTCAAGAGGCTTGACCCACAAGAGAAGATGATGATGATGATGGACTTGAATTTCCTCATTTGTCATTTATAGCAAGTGTTTGATGACATCCAATTGAACCCACACCCAAAGGAGGATGACCTCAATACCCGACCAGTTGGGCAGTTGTTATGTAGGCTATGAACATTATTTATGTCATAAGTTCTTGTACTGTATTCATTGTATCAGTCTTTATATTTTTAATTGTATTAGTTTAATTCTAAAGTAACGTCAACATTGAGTTGCTGATGAAATTTTTAACAGTCTAATCATGGATGGGTTTAAATAGGGTCAACGGGTAGGAGCGGGCAATTTTGTACTGGATTACTTGCTTTTCTCATGACCGGACCGTAAAAATTACGTCATTAACTTTATTTTAACTTCAAATATAAGTCTAATTTGACTCAATATAAAATGTACGAGGATTAAATTGATATAATTAAAAATTAAAAAAAAAACTAAATTTATGCAGCAAATAATAATGGGTGATGAATAGGAGTGCAATCCTGTCTCTGACCATTGCATTATACCATCACATCCCCATTTGCAACTTTTAGTATGTTACCTCTCAAATCATGCACCTCTCTTTTTCGGATGCTTTGTGTTGTGTCTCGAATTTATGTATTCTAGCCCGTTATATGCTCGATTGAATATTTGTAGAACCAAGCTCGATGCAGGTCGTTTGTGGAGGTACTCCCCTTTGGCTCAATCTCTCCTGCAAAGGAGAATTTCGGACTTAAAGCTTCCTATAGATTATGAATCAAAGTATTGACATTCAATTGTAATCGCTTTCTTTCAAGCGAGTGAATAGCTCGTCTTTTTGCTTGTGGGTTTTTTCTGGAACCGTTGAAATCATACGTCTAGATTTCCTCTTTCCGATCCCAAAACTCAATGAAAAGGATATTTGGGTGGAAATGGGCCCTTTTGTACTAATAATCAACATATTGCAATCACATAAAATATAAGAAAATGAATGAATGAATTATTATTATGATGAATTCAAAGGCAAATAATTTAGTCAAAGGGGGGCCAATTACCAACCACTAGTTATTGATTATAGCACAATATTGTCTCTACTTGCCTACTCTAGAAGTAAGCATGTTGTCTCCATCTACCCTTTTTTTTTTGGTAATTAGGAATCGGAATGGCAATGGAACGAGTAAAACCCGTTATTAGCAGGTATCCGCCATTTTGGATCGAGTATGGTTGCCTACTCAAGAAGTAAGCATGTTGTCTCCATCTACCCCTTTTTTTTGGTAATTAGGAATCGGGATAGCAATGGAGCGAGTAAAACCCGTTATTAGCAGGTATCCGCCATTTTGGATCGAGTATGGTTGCAAGTGAGACAGGTAGTAGATACGGGTCTAGTACAAGTGGGGCAGGGATGGATATAATGTTGTACTTGCCTCGCCCAACTTGTATCTAATTAACTTTCAAATTAGATAATATATATAATTAAATTCAATTATCTAATTTATCCATTAACGTTAGCAAAATATAATTGAATTCGAAAGCATAGTATTAAATAATTAATACGGACGGGTATGTATAATCATTTGATACCCATATTGGGGCGGGTATTAAAAACCCGGTGGATACTGCAGGTAATGGGGCAGATATTGATGTCCACTTGTAATTGAACCCAACGGATTCAATTATGCAAAACTCTTTATAATATGGTTTTTCCTTCATATTTTATCATCAAAAGATTAGTTATTGAACGAGACATAGTTATTAAATCTGCAACTGTTTTTGTAGTCTTCTAGATGGGATTTATCGAAATGAAATTTAAAGTAATTAAGTGATAAAATATTTATAAATTTTATGGTATATTATAATTGATAAAGATATTATTTTATGTGGTATTTTTAGATGTTGCAAGTCACACATGTACATACAGCGACAACTTTGATGGTGAAGTATTAAGCAACTTCCTTTGACCAAGGAAAAACAAAAATTGATGTTAAGGCATGAAGATATCGGCTATGTTTGGCAACAGCTTTTTGCTCGTTTTTTATACACTGTTTAGTGTTTGAACAGGTCAAATAGCTGAACAGTATGGTAAAAGCTTTTTGCTGGTTAGCATTTGGTTGTTTGACTAGTCAAAATGTTGAACGCTATGTTTGGTAACAATTTTCATAGTTCGCATTTTCATCAACTTTTAGTGTTTAAATACAGCTTTTTGAGGCCAAAAACCTTGCCTTTGAGACGCTATGGAGAGTAGTTTTGGCTCCCGAAAGCTAGCTGGTAGAAAAAATTATACTTTTATTTAACAATTGTAAATATATACACATGGATTAAGTATGTATTTTTATTTTAAATTATTTTTAAAAATATTAAGTTTGTGAGGAAAAAATAGCTGGTTGACTAAAGAAGTCTATTTATCTTTTATTTTGTATAAATATTTAGTATTTTCATGTATATTTAGTTTACAAGCAAATTATTTAGCTCATGCAACAAATATTAGTCTTTTTTTAATTTAGCATAATATAATTCACTAATATTTAATAATTTACTATCAAATAACAATTATAAGATATCATTTGACAACCAACAATCAACAATGAACAGTTATTTTCTAATAGCCAACAGCTAATAAGCATCGACCAACAGCCAATCGCTATCAGCTATTAATCAGCATGGCAAACTCAAGAATATAACTTTTTTTTCTTATTGTGCAAGGAAATTGACATCCGTACTTATATGAAAAACAAATAAAATAAAATCTATAATTTTCTACCCACTATATATATATATATATATGATCATAATTACATTGGAGATCATACCATATATTTTGACCAAGACATTCTTTCAAACTTTATGTTAGTAATGAGTGTACTTTCTCCCAAACTTTGAGGCCATGCTTTTATTGGATGATGTTGGTTGATTGATTTTTTTATTTTTTATTTTTTTGATAATTTAAATATAAGTTCGATAAAATATAAAATTGTAGAACAAAATCTGAAGGCAAATAATAAAAGTTATCCTAAAATATCTAAGGCAGCAGGCAATCCACAACAAGGACACCAAACAAAAAAAGGCTTAATCAGGAGCGAGAGTAGATCTAACGCTAATGACACCAGCTACCGTATAATTAATACATACCTTAGAAAACCTACCTTGGTGGCATACACATTATATTGGTTGGTGCCACTAGGGAATGGCTATTAGGGCTTGTTTGGTTGGTTTTTACGGGGAAAAAAATGTTTTTTTTATGAGAAAAATACATTTTCTTGTATTAACTTACAACCATCAATTATCCTACCAGTTCAGGTGATACAAACCAGAAAAAATAGTAGAAAAATACAATATCATATTGGTGGATTAGAAGACAACGTGCCATTTTATATACCTAAGGAGCTACTCCACCTATTGCCAATTGGTTTTGGAATGAGACCTCCTTTGGTATGTAAAAATGGTATCAGAGCCGTCGATCTTCGGATCGATTCCAAGGAGATCGGTTTGGTATGGGACGGACCACGCGCTGGAATTGTGCTCGATTTCGTGTGGGACGAGCCGTACTTGATGGCCATGCTTGACAAACCACATGTAATGGGCCCAAGTTCCGAAAAGGACAACTTAGGAGAGGGCTACCTAGAGTAGAGTGAAGCCGTCCACGAGAGAAAAAAGGGCTGCCTACTTAGAGTAAAGCCGTCAAGGACGACATTTGCGGAACGTGGTAGTTTGATGCAAGCCAAAAAGAATAGTAGAAAAATGCAATCCCACATTGGTGGGTTAGAAGAGGAAGTACCACTTTATATATCTAAGGAGCTACTCCATCCATTGCTAATTGGTTTTGTGATGGAACCTCCTTTAGTATATAACATCAGGATTGATATGGCTGTAAATGATAAAGTAGACATGAAAATGCTCACCATCTGTATGAGAAGAAACGAGTATAACTTTTTACTCACACAATACCACCTCGCCCCACTTTATGGATTTGCTCGGTGGTTGAAATCTCTGTCTTCTTTTGGCTAGGTGACTAGGTCTTGAGAATGAAGCTTATCAGCCTCTTTCTTAGAATTTTGTAATTGTTTATTATAATCTCCTTTTCAGTATTTAAAAAAGCATAAAATTATTGAATAAAGTACAAACATGACACGCCTTGATTTTGAAAAAGCTAAACGAGAATAACTGCCCAGTGTCTGAAAGAGGCTCCTGTCAAGGCAAGGTCCCGGAACAGTAAGATATATGTAGTCTTACCCTTATAGAGTGTAGAGAAGTTGTTCCCAAATGGCCCCAACCCTAAAAAGAACAGTATTTATGAAACGCAAGTCAAATAAAGCACTAACAGCTATACAGAAAAAGCATCAATAACAGACATACAAACCTACAGGCACTATGAACTAGCATCGATGTGCCCCTTTTTCCTAACAACTGTGTAGACTATACATATTTTCAACTACTATCCGGTTTTATCTAATGGTGAATCCACTTGATGGGGGGGCTGAGGTGCATGTATCCCGCATTACTATCCGACCTTTGACTGTATATATAGTTCTATGATATATTATATAAGAGGTGACCCCACATCATGTTGAAACTCTTGGTCTGGTGGTCAACGCTGATCGAATCCCCCTAGCTGTATCTAAAAGCTTAAGATGATGGGTGAAGGGTTAAGATTAGTTTTTAATTGTATCAATTTAGTCCCTAAACAATTCACAATGTGTCAATTTAGTCCTTTAGTCAAATTTAAGTTAAGTTAATGACGTAATTTTGAACGACAAAATTATGTTAGATGCAAGTAACTTATTATAAATTCATTTGTTCACTCAATTTAACCCAATTAATGTCCGTACTACTAAAAATTTTATTAAAAACTTAACATAAATTTTTCTCTAAGAATCAAATTGACACATTTTGAATTGTATAAAGACTAAATTGACACAATAGATAAAGTACAGGAGCTTTGATGTAAATGACCCTTATATTTATAGCGGATTCAATATAAAGATTTATGACAAGAATCTTATATTGTTTTTATCTTTTTATTTCTTATTATAAATATGAACCCCGTATTGTTAAAGTTTTGGATCCACTACTGGTTCTATCTATCACCATTCCTTCAATGAGGTTTAGGTGGGTAAAGTCATGTCTAATTATCTTTATCTAGCTTTTCTCTAACCTACCTCTACGTCTCTTCTAATATGTATTATATAGTTGCTTATATTTCCTGACATGAACAATACTTGGTCTCCTCTTAACATATGCCAAATACTCAGAGACGTTGCTCCCTCAACTTATTTTTAATAGGATCCACGCCTAATTTGTAAACAAATAAACTAATTACATTTATATTTATGATATAATTTATCATATTTTAAGATATGTATATAAATTCAATACAATTAAGCAACAAAAATAACATTCTCAATACCCTAAGGGCTCCCGCCTAAGCAGAGTTTGGAGGGGTGGATCTACGCAACCTTCCCCCTTCAGGGTACTACCCTAAAGAGAGGCTATTTTTGAGAACCTCCAACTTGAGGGGTACAAACAATAACAACATACTCAATACCTGAAGGGCTCCCGCCTAGGCAGAGTTTGGGGATGGATGTACGCAACCGTCCCCTTTCGGGGTATTACCCCAGGCTATTTCTAAGTACATCTAACCTGAGGGTGAGGACTTTCCACGAAGTCATCTATCCTAGTACTGCTCTGACTCAAGCACGCTTACCTTTAGAATTCTAATAGGATCCGATGACGGCATGTTAGTACGCTCTTTGGTAGCCTAAGGGGTACAATTAGCTTATTGAAATGATGAACCAATTTAATTCGGCTCTTTGGGCCGATTATGAAACAATGCCCATAAAAGAAGCCCATTAAGGCCCAAAATAATTACAGCACGTGTGGGCCCACCGTCATTTTATTTTTTCGGGGCCCAAAAGGACACCTTAATAAAATAAAGAATAATAATTATCCGTAAAATAATGTTACAAATGTGTTACCTTTTTTTTTACCCGAAATCATTTAAATGGGTATGATCCTATACTTTAATGTAATATTGTTACAACAACAACAATAACATACCCAATGCTCCAAGGACTCCCGCTCGCGCAGGGTCTGGAAGGGGTAAAATGTACGTAGTCTTACCCCATCAAGGTGAGTCCCTAACGGGAGACTGTTTCCGAGAACCCCCAATCTGAAAATCTGACCCAATTTGGGTGAGTGCGTAGTATACCCGCAGATGTACAATCACTCATCCCTAATGAGAAATAACATGAGAAAAGAGAAATGGAGAACAACAAATAGCAAGCAGGCATATAAGCACATAATCAATAAGTATGTATGTAAGTAAGTAAGCAAGCATGAATGCAAATATGTATGCGCATGTGAACAAAGCGTACGAGGCATTAGAGGAAATTTTTTGTTAATGTATTATTTTAAAATTTTTAGATATTTAGATGTTTTGTAAATATTTTAAATTGTTTTATAAGTATTTAAAGTATTTTATATTTTACAAAATTATTTTAAATGTAAATTATAATTTTTTTAGTATTTTCTTTTTCAAAAAAATTTATGTACGCAAAAGTTGACATATGTTGGTGGCATGGTTATTGAAAAAATAGAAAATTTATATTAGTTTTTGAAACAACACAACCAAGCCTCACTTTTATACTATCGTGTTATTCCAATAACAAATGTTATTTTTATTATTTTAATTATATCAAGATATATAATGTAATAAGAATACATTAAAGAAATATTAATGTTATTATTAAGGTAAAATTATTATTATAAGAGTAAAATTATAGTTTTTGTAGTAATTTTTGTTGTTCTAATTATTTATAAATCACGTAATTGGTATGTTAATAACAATTTTTTGCCCCGATAGTAACCATTTCGTATAAATATTGAGAATCATTTTAAGGGCTCGTTTAGTTGCCATATGAATTGAATTCTTGCAAGTAGGTTGAATTCTTAAAAAGTAGGTCAACATATTTGGTTGCTATTTGACCAAAAATTGAAAAATAAAAAATGGTTGCTATGATGAGAAATAAAACTTCATTATGGAGGTTAATTAAAAATAAAGGAATTGAAATTTACATAGAGGGGTTAGGTAAGTTACTTTATGCGTTGAAAAAAATAATTTTCACTTCCCGTATTTCAGCTACTTTATGCCAATCGAACAAGAGTCAAAATCTGTACTTGTAATAAATTTTTACGTGATGCATCTACTTCGTACATATCAAACGCGGTCTAAATAAAATAAAAAAATTAAAGATAAATTTAAACAAAATTGATAACACAATGATCAAAAATATATATTATACATAACTCCAAAATCATTAGAAATGTTATTAAGGATGTTTAAGATATATTATTACAATTTGTATAGTATCGTGTTACTCATGTATTCTATAAAGGTAATAAGTCTGCGCATAGGATGACAGCGTTAGACTTTTCCTCACAAGACAACAACAACAACAACAACAACAACATGCCCAGTGCCTGCAAGGGCTCCCGTAAAAGCAGGGTCTGGGGAGGGTAGATGTATGCAGCCTTCCCTATTCAGGGGACAATTCTGAAAAGAGGCTGTTTCCGAGGATTCCCAATCTGAGAAGCCTGAGAGCTGGTCGGCAGTATGGAGCATGCGACTTGACAGCAGGGGAGCTTTTCCTTACAAGACATGGTATTTATATACAATTTTACTAGACTTTATATTATAATTTGTTAGATCTTACAAACTTTATTTAATAATTCTGGTATTTTTCTTATCTTATTTTAAAAAAAATCTTCAAAATAATTTAAAAAAAAAAATGAAGAAATCAATCAAAATCACAAAAATGCTGTCATTAATATACAAGACAACAACATCCCGAGAGGGACAATCATAATTGTCATCACTTTTTTTTACTTTAAATCAATATTCAAACCATTTCGAAATTCGAAGAACTTTGATTTTCAATTGCAAAATCTTCAACAAATTTCCCCCAAATGTCATGGCTTGCTCGCTCTATCGCCAATTCTCTTCGAATCGACGACGACGACGACAATGACGATGATGAACAATCCCAAAATGACGTCGTTGACGACCTCCGTGGTGTGAAGGACGATCTCAGCGAATTCGGAGAAACCTTAACTCGTCAACTTCGCGGAGTCGCGAAATTTCTTGCTCCTCCTCCTAATTCTCATGATCACAAGCATAATTGTTTGTTTGAATTTGATTCGAATCGATTGGAACCGTCGGTTTCCGGCGATAATGATCGATTGGAGATCGGAAGAGGAGTTCGAATTGAAAGTGAAATGGATTCGAAGAATGTGAGAAATTCGAGTAATTTAGGGTTAGGTTATGGTCGGATTCGATTTATCGCTCCTCCTTCTCCTCACTCTACTCTTACAAGCGCTAATTCTCATGATCAGAAGCAAAATCATCGATTTGAATTTGTTTCGAATCAATTGGAACCGTCGGATCCGTCAGTTTCCGGCGACGATGATCAAATGGAGATCAGAAGGGGAGTTCGGATCGAAAGTGAAACGGATTCGACTCTTAAGATGTTTAATTCTCACGATCAGAAGCAGAATCGTGGATTTGAATCGGAGTTGAATCGAATGGAACCGTCTGATCCGTCAGTTCCAGACGATGATGATCGAATTTCCAATCAATTGGAGATCGGAAGAGGAGGTCGGATCAGAAGTGAAACTGAATCGAAGAATGTGATGAATTTGAGTGAATTAGGGTTAGGTTATAGGAAGGATGATTGGATTGGAAGAGCGGTGGGGTTAACGGATGAGGTTTTGGCATTTGCGGGGAACATTGGGTGTCATCCTGAGACTTGGTTGGATTTTCCTATCGAAGAGGAAGATGATGATTTAGATGGTATGTGATTTTCTAATTGGAATTTGGTTTGTTATCGTAATTGAATTGTTCATTGTGTTTTTGGATTGTTCATGTAGATTGGCTGTATCTGATGTGTGGTGTTTGTGATAGCTAGAAACTTTACATGTGGCTATAGTTGGAATTTTACATATTGGAGTTATAAGGAAGAAGAAATCAACGTAGAAGTCTAGTGAGTGTTATCCATTAGCTAAAGCTTTTGGGATAATTGGTTCCTTGACATGGTATTTGAGCCTTGTTGATCAACGGGTCATGAGTTGGAATCTCAACGACCCAAGCTTTCAATGTTAATATATTGAAGTAAAGATATGAGGTGGACTTATGCACTATCCACACTTTAAACCCTATGGACATTCTCATGAAGGGATGTTACAGTATAAAATCATTCATGAGCCTTCACCTGTTAACTTAAGCTTTTGGTATGGTTAGTTCCTTGATAGTTAGTACTTTATCTAATGTCAATTGGTTTTAGGGTCGAGCTCAATTTAACTTTACATATGCCAATTCTATGGGTTAGATCTAAGGGTCGGACAAATTTCTTTAACTAATGTAGTATATCCGAACTTGTGGTTTGATATGTGGATCATGTTGATCAAATTTATCAAAATGCTAGCTTGCGTTGCAGTAACGGAATTAATCTTAAGCAACAGTGCAGCGCAAGCAGGGTGTTGGGCTCATTGGTAATGGCTTGCGCTCAGTTTTGTTAGTTAAGTTGCTTTTAACCCTTTTGTTTGTAAAAAGTTTCGAACTTGCTTGCAAGTGTACTGGTTCTGTATATGTTTTTAAATTGGTAAGGTCAATACATTGCGTTTGTTTTTTTTTTTGTTTTTTTTTTTTTTTTTTTTGGGGGGGGGGGGGGGAGGGGGGTGTTGTTTCCTTGAACCTGGGACTCCAGGTTGTCCTAAAGTATCCCCAACCACTGGTGGGCCGGTTCTATATATGAGTAAATATGCATGCAACTTGACGATGTGAGACTCTTAGTTATTATTCAACAATTTCTCTATTGCTCACACAACCTATGAAAGCACTGCAACTCAACATTGCTTATTGTAAAATTTCACCGCGCTAAAGCCGGCACAGAGTTGGCATATATAAGGTCCACGGAGTTGCCTTGAACCCGGGACTCCAGGTTATCCTAAAGCATCCCCAACCACTGGGGGGCCTGTTCTATATATGAGTGAATATGCATGCAACTTGACGATGTGAGACTCTTAGTTATTATTCAACAATTTCTCTATTGCTCACACAACCTATGAAAGCACTGCAACTCAACATTGCCTACTGTAAAATTTCACCGTGCTAATGCCGGCACGGAGTTGGCATATATAAGGTCCACGTATAAGCTCAAATGAGGTTTCATTTTAATACTAATCGGCATTTGGTGAAGTAGGTCAATATACTTATGTGTTTTTCTCTCACAACTCCAAAGTGGACTTTTTAACTATAGTTATACATAAACTTTCTCGACATTGTGAGTCTACTTGGTATCTAGATGCTCCCCTGACCCTTACTTTTGCCACGGGAAACGGTATTTGTCTTCCTGGATTTGCCAGCCATGGTGATGGCTGTCAAGAGTGAGGATTGATTGGAGCTAAGAATCTCAAACCCATTTGTGAAGTTTCATCAAGCTTTAGGCACTTAAGAGGGTACCAACACGCAAACACCGGATCCCATTATAACTCAGAAGTTAAGCGTGCTTGGGCGAGTATAATACCAAGATGGGTGACCTCCTAGGAAGTCCTCGTGCACCCCTCAGGTCGGGGGTTCTCGGAAACAACCTCTTTTCAGGGTAGCCTCCTGAACGGGGAAGGCTACGTACATCCCCCCGGCCCCCCGCGACTCTGCTTAGGCGGGAGCCCTGGGGGCACTGGGGAATGTTGCTTTTCATCAGGCTTTAGGCCTAACCTATATAGAACCAACTCTAAAGTAGGTCATTAGACTTATATGTTTCTCTTTTCTCTTACAAATCTAAAGTAGGACATTGTAACTATTCTCACATCATAAGTTACCTACTTTATTCAGCCAAATCATTGTACATTTCATTCAAAAATTGTCTGCACTTCAAATGGGTGTTGAATGCTCTACCCCGTGAATGAAATGGGTCCTTGGCAATGTGCCTTATGCAAGAAAAATTATGGAACGATTCACGAATAACAAAATTCAAGTGTGGTTCCTTTTACTTCTGGATGCGCGATTGTCTTTTTTAGTTATCTGGTACTATTGATTGCTGAGGATCCTTTTCGTTCTCAAGATGATGACATAAACATGTTATAGCTTCAATTTGATAGTTATAGCGCAGCTCTTCGTTGAAATTTCTTGATATTTTCAGTATATTCTATATTTGCAATCGTAGAAGAGTGTTAAGGACCTAACTGTTCCAGAAGTTTAAAGATGACATAAACATGTTATAGCTTCAATTTGATAGTTATAGCGCAGCTCCTCGTTGAAATTTCTTGATATTTTCAGTATATTCTATATTTGCAATCGTAGAAGAGTGTTAAGGAACTAACTGTTCAAGAAGTTTAAAGTTGATGGGTGAATGTTCAGGAATGGTTTTATACTCTAACATGAACCTCACGTGTATGCCCATTAGGCTTAAAGTTTGAATGATGCATTAACCCATTTGATATCTTGTGCTGAAATCATTTAATATTAAGAGTGGATGTTGCTAGAATCCAAACTTAAGACCTCTCAGTCAACAAACAAACTATTCCAAAAATACTGAAGTTGCTAGGAATGGTTTATACTCTACAAAGAGTGATAGGTTTCTTTTGCTCATGTAACTTATTTAGGCCTTCTTTATGTCAGATTTCCGAATGTCAGAGGCTCAAAAGGAGCACGCTATGGCGGTCGAACGTCTAATTCCGAGGTTGGCAGCGCTAAGAATTGAACTATGTCCGGCGCATATGAGCAAGAGTTATTTCTGGATGATTTATTTTGTACTTCTTCAGTCAAGATTGAATAAACATGATGCCGAGCTCCTCTCATCACTCCAGGTATGTTGTGTTTCTTGAGGCCATGACATCACATAATGTCCTTTTGGTATTGTCTGCAAATGAGAGACTTAAGGCTCCATTTGTTTTGCTGTAAAAGATTTTTAATCGCAATTCTATTATTTCTTTGCATAATTTCATGGCAATAGCTACGAATATAGAAAATATTCTCCTCCATTTTGGGAAAATTGGCTTCCCCTTGAATGAAAGGGAAATCATTTTCTTTTTGGCTCTCTGGAGTTGAAAATATTTTCAGTAGTACTCTTACGTCATATGTCTCACTTCAACCTTAACTTTGTCAAGCGTGAAAACATACATATTTATATAGTGGAATCATTTTCTTTAACTGAAAACACAAAATTTTCAAGAAAAGAGTATTTTTGATTGAAACTATTTTGTGAAGAAAAATTTAACGAGGAAAATGCTTTCCTTCAAAACAAACGGAGCCTAAGTAATGAAGCTATGCTTTCATCATTTTTACCCAGACCAAGTGAAATTGGAGGATTAGAATGTACAACAACAACAATTGTCTCAATGCCTCAAGGGCTCCCGCATAAGTAGGGTCTTTCTTTTTTTTTTGGGGCGGGGGTGGGGGGGGGATGTACGCAGCCTTCCTCCTTCGGGGTGCTACCCTGAAGGGAGGCTGTGTCCGAGGACCCCCAACTTGAGAAGCATGGCTGGAGGATTAGAATGTATGGAAGTTAAAAGTTTCTTTTTGTATCTCATGCCAATTCACAAGGGAGTTGGTGTTTTTAGTTGGCGTACTTAATGCATAGACCTTGAATTGGAGGAAAAAAAACTGTAATGTTTTTGGGACAATATGCTTGGAATAAGTTGGATTTTTGAACTACTTGCTTCAACTCACCTCCTTTTGCATGTGGGATAGATGAGTTACCCTTAGGCAAGGGTAAGGGGGTTATATTTGAAACACGTACAAATTGTCCAAAATCTTTTAGAACTTTACCTTCCCCCCCTTTAAACCCCAAATTGGGTTGTAAAGAAAATCAGGGTAATGCCCCTTCAGAAACAACCTTTCTACAGAGTAGCATCATGCAGAGGTGAGCTGCATACATCAATACCCTTCTAGACCCTACCTTGGCGGGAGTCTGATTGAGGTACTGGGTTGTGGTGGTTGTTGGGGACAAATAGATTCCAGTGAATTTATTACGGAAAAAGTTGGGTTTTTTTTCTGGTTCACTTTGGGCAAAAAGCTTTAGAGGCTTCTTGAGCACGCCCTTGATTGATATGCATAGAGATTGGAGTGCTTTCTTTCTTTAACTTTATATTTTTATAGTTCTTTTCTTCATTAAGGATATCTTTTCCTTAACGTTTTGTACGTCATTATCTTAATCTATTTCTTTTGCTATAAGAAAAGAAGATAATGGACTACAACTATGTTTTCTAGGTTGTAGAAGCAAGGGCAAAGTGGATGAAGGAGCTACAAAAGCGAGCCAAGGAAGAATCTGAACGATATCGTGGGACCCACTACTTGAAAGAAAGTGCCGACTCGCTTGACGAGGACTCGACTCCTCGATCATTCAACAACGAGCACTCGGACGCCATGTCATCGTGGACGTTCGTTTCTCAAGCGGCTAGTTCTTCAACTACAGTCGATTCTGAGATCGATAAACAACCACTAGAAGAAAAGCCGATGGTGAAGACAACAGAGACAACACCGACGTTGGCTCCACCACCATCAAAAGTATTCCTTCGGAAATTTGATGATGACGACGACGACGACGACGAGTGGCCTGAGGATGATTACTCGGGACATGGACATAGTGGAAGGCTCATTGAAGGGATTGATGATGTGTCATTTAGTGATCTTGAAGATGATGATTGTGATCCACCTATGAAATTCTGTCGGGCTTGAAGTTTGCGCCGGGAGTTGGTGTGCAAGGTTCACATATAAGCCTAATTGAAGTTTATCTTGATCTCAGTTGGTGGCTCATAGGCTTGTATGCTGATATGGTACTTTGTTAATAAACTCACATTTCGAGTCCCCTATTTGGCCAAGCTTCTCTTTGAAAAAAGTGTTTTTTCTGTTGAGAAAAGCATTGTTCCAGTTTTAAGTGTGTTTGACGTGTAAAGAAAAGTGTTTTCTACTTTGAAGTAGAAGCAGGAAAATAGCGTTCCTCCTTTAAAGAAGAAGCAAAAACTAAAAGTTTTTCAGATAAAATACACTTTCACAATAGTGTTTCTACAAAAAAGTACTTGAAAAAAAAAAAAGTGATTTCACAGCTTGGTCAAATAACCGTGGTTCAGCTTGGAAGGAGTTACAATTCACGTGATTTTCTGGGCTCGAGCTCAACGATGTCATGACCGAATCATGCATTTACAACACGGAGAGTCGCTAGATATGTGTGAAGCATATTGTCGCGTCATCGTTGAAGGTTTTCTTGCTTGGAAAACGATCAGATGTCGGTTGTCGTAAGTGCTTTTTTGATCGGGTTGTTGAAATAGTTGAGCAGAATATGGGAGTTTTTGGATAAAAAAGTGGTGTGTGTTGAAGTGTGCAGAAATTTATTTTAAATTCTTTTTTGGATTGTTAATTGTTGAGAATGGTTCATTATTTGTACATTATATTTTGAATTTGGATATTGAAGCAGCTTGCTTGCTTGCATTCCTTCGCTGGAATGAGTTACAACTTTTTTTTTTGTGGGATAACTACATAGCCAAGGAGGGTACTTAGGCTCGGATGATTTAGCTTTTTAACAGTTTAAAGTTGTAAAAAAGTTTTAAGATGGTTAGTTGACTGCAAGGCTTGTGTTTGGTTAACAGAGAAAATCTTTTTACATATTTTCACAGCTTAAATAGGAAAAAAAAGAATTTATTTTATAACTAAGTAGAAAAAGACCAAAGAGGGTACCACCACGCCGTCATCGGATCTCATTAGAATTCTGAAGTTAAGCGTGCTTGGGTGAGAGCAGTACAAGGATGGGTGACTTCCTGGGAAGTCTTCACTCTCAGGTTGGGAGCACTCGGAAACAGCCTCTCTTCGGCGATAATACCTTGAAGGGGGAAGGTTGCGTACATTCACCCCCCGACCCTGCTTAGGCGAGAGCCCTTGAGGCATTGGGCATGTTGCTAAACTAAGTAGGAAAAAGATTTTCATATCTTATTTCAGAAACATGTTATAAAAAGATTGTATTAGTATTAAATCTTTACCACAGTGGCCTACTTTTTTTTACCTTTTATTACCACCCGTATCTATCATCATTCCTTTTACTCTCATGTGACGGTCAACTTGCCACTCTTATTATCATGACCAATCGTTATCGTGATTGTCTTTCATACACTATTATTAAGGTTGTGTTATGTGTGACGTCAAAGCCAAAGTCCGAAATAACATAAAATAAAAAGTATTTTCAAAACTAGTTTTCAAAGAAAAAATAGTTCTACAAATAGCATTCATGTCATCATTTGATGTCTTTATTTTTTTTACTTTTTAATTTTGTTTTCAATACATTTATAATTTTCAAATTTATAACACTTTCTTAATCATAATAAATAAAATTAAATAAAATTATTTATTAAATATTTAAATTAAATTTATGTATAAATAATTTTATTTAAAATTTAATAAATAATTAAATTTAATTCATTTATTATAATCTAGAAAATGCTATAAATTTAAAAAATTATACCTGTATTGAAAGTAAAATAAAAAAGTAAAAAGATTAAATGGTAACATGAATGTCATTTGAAAAAATAATTTTTTGTAAAAATTATTTTTAAAAATATTTTTTATTTTAGTATTATTTTAAATAATGGCCTGATATCACGTGTAATGACCGCCCCAGCAATAATTCTGGCTTTATTTGGAATTTAGAGCACCCAAAAGCAAAACAATTAACCATGCCAAGCAGGAAAGATGTCCATAGTTTATAATACTAGTGTGATCCTGTGCAAACACGAAAGGTGCTTCCATTTAAAAAAAAAAAAAATATATATATATATATATATAGTGTGTTGGATCGACTTGAACTTATTGTTTCAACTTTCAGGCTTAAATTATTATTCTTAACTTTTTATCAATATTATACTATGTTTTTTAAATCTTGCTTATTTTTATTTTGCTTAATTTGGACTATTTAATATATGCTTCTAGAATTTGAGGATTAAAAGAGGGAAGAGATAAGAAGATTTATAAGTACATTTAAACTGGGTGAAAATTAAAAGGTAAGATATCAAATTGCTTATTTAAAATTTTTTTTTTCTTGTTCAAAATAATATATTTTATTTTATAATAAAATTGATATCTTACCTTTTAATTTTCACCCAGTTTAGGAGTGAGGATGTTATGATTCATAATCGAATAAATCCAATTTGATATCAATTGAAACTTGTATATAATAATAAACTATATTAGATAGTAAAGAAAGAGGAGAAATACCTAACAGAAGAGGGGGAGAAACATAGAAGAAAATTAGGGGGGTATAGAGAGAATACATCAACACTAATCTCAACATTTCGCATGAATCCTAACGAGCCTCACTAATCTTATTTATAGAGAAACAACACAAAATATTTAGGGTAGTGATCAGCGGCGGATCTGGGGGTCCTCTTGAATTTTAAAATAAAATTTACTACCAATAAATAAAAATTAGTGAGGCTTGGGCGAGAATAGTACTAGGATGGGTGACCTCCTGGGAAGTCCTCACCCTCAGGTTGGGGGCACTGGAAAACAGCCTCTCTTCAGGTTAACACTCTGAAGGGGGAAGGCTACATACATCCGCCCCCCCAAACCCCGCGTAGGCAGGAGCCCTTGAGGCACTGGGTATGTTCCTAAATAAAAATTAGATTAGGACCTTTGGTTTGGTGGTCACTAGCCTAGATTGTGAATTGGAATGCATGGGATTGAATCTCAGTGGAAGCATTTTATTTTATAGTTTTTTTAGTCCTTGATTTTGATTTTTTTTTTTTTTTTTTATCATAGTCTTTTTTTTGGGATAAAAGGGAAATTAAATTTAATAATATTAATAATAAAAAAAAGAGAAAACCCTAATAGCCCCCCTCTTCTCCGCCGACCTCCCTGCTCCACCTCCAACCACACCCCACTCACGCCGGTTCGCCGCGTCCTGCCCCACCGCCGGTTCACAGCCGCAATCGGTGGCAGCTCCGCCTCGTGTACTGTAAAAACTTGACAAACAAATAAACAACAATGAACACTAAAAAGAGGAGAAAAAACTTGAATAATACCATTGAAAATAATCTAGCCTATTTATAAGTACATCAAAGAAGATGAAAGGATGCAAAGAATCCTAGGCTAATTACACTAGGAAATAATATTGAAAGCAAAAATTGAAGAGCCCATTGATGGGGGAGGGGGCCGGTTACACCATTCAAAAGAGAGGAGGAAATGCCCTATTAACTACCCTAAATTTAATTCTAGATCTAAATTAAATTCAAAGTATTTGCATTAAAACAAATACAAAATATACATGTATACGTAGTATATTTTCAACACTCCCCCTCAAATTGGAGCATGCAAGTTGACAATGCCCAACTTGTGAAGAAAGATTGAAAACGAGGATAACCCGAATGCTTTTCTAAACATATCCGACACTTGACCCGAAGACCGAACAAAAGATGTGGAAATTTCCTTTGCTAACAATTTCTCTCGAACGAAGTGGCAATCAATTTCTATGTGTTTCGTTCTCTCGTGAAACACAGGATTGGAGGCAATATGAAGTGCTGCCTGATTATCACAAAACAAGATGGCAGGTTGATCAGCGCCAACTTGCAAATTACGAAGTATGCGCCTCAACCACACTAACTCACTAGTAACTGTAGCCATGGCCCTATACTCTACTTCAGAGGAAGAACGAGAAATGACAGATTGTTTCTTAGAACGCCATGAGATAGGAGAATTCCCCAAAAATGTAACAAAACCTGTAGTGGAACGTCTAGAAGTCGGGCAACCTGCCCAGTCAGCATCACAATAAGCACGAAGAGACAAGTAACATGCACGTGGTAGAAAAATACCCTGACCTGGTGTCCCTTTAATGTAGCGAAGGACACGATAAGCGCCCTCTAAATGCGGTTCCTGCGGATCATGCATAAATTGACTAAGAATTTTAACGGCATAATATATGTCAGGACGAGTGATGGTCAGGTAGAGAAGTCTTCCTACTATTTGACGATACTGTCCCGGATCTTCTACACAGTCCCCTTCCCCATCAGCTAGTCGATGGTTTTGGACTATAGGAGTGGAAGCAGGCTTAGCTCCTAAAAGACCGGTTTCACTTAAAATGTCAAGCGCATATTTTCATTGATTTAAAACAATTCCATCCTTCGTGCGTGCAACCTCTATTCCAAGAAAATATTTAACTGGGCCTAAGTTCTTAATCTCAAACTGCTTATCAAGTGAAGCCTTGACCTCCTCTATGTGACTTAGGTTATTTCCAGTTACGATCACATCATCAACATATACCAGTATACAAGTAAAAACTGACTCATGAGTATATGTAAACAAAGAATAATCTGACTTTGACTGCACGAAACCCATGCCAACCAAAAAGGAAACAAACTTCTGGTTCTAGTTACGAAAAGCCTGTTTAAGTCCGTAAAGAGACTTACGCAAACGACAAACTTTACCCTTATGTTGCTTCTCAAACCCTTGAGGAAGTTTCATATAAACTTCTTCATCTAAGTCACCATGCAAGAAGGCATTATTAACATCCAACTGATGCACAATCCAATCCCTAGCGGCTGCAACTGCAAGAACACATCTAACTGTGACAAGTTTAGCGACAGGGGCAAAAGTGTCATGATAATCGATACCTTCGATCTGAGTGTATCCTTTGGCAACCAAACGTGCCTTGTAGCACTCAATGGTACCGTCCGACTTATAGTTTATTTTGTAGACCCACTTGGAGTCTATGGCTCGTTTCTCGGGCGGTAATTCTTCCAATGTCCACATCCTATTTTGTTCAAGTGCTGAAATTTCTTTCTCCATTGCATCTCTCCAATGTTTATGAGCTATAGCTTGAGAAAAATGTTGTGGCTCATCACCCGAAGTGATGGCTTTAAGCAAAAACGAGTGAGAGTTAGAAAATCGTGCATTAGACACAAAATTTGACAAGGGGTAAACCATACCTGAGTCAACTGAAGGAGCGGTAGCACGAGAATGGGCTATACATTTTAGAGGGACCGGTTGCTCCCAAGGTTACACACGTGAGGAGTTCGGAAGAAGAGTATTTGATTTGGCATCGAAGAATGGGGCATGTCCCATTTAATAAATTGTCGAATTTTTTGAATTTGGATTTTGGTACTTCTACTAATGCAATTTGTGATTCTTGCCATCGGGCAAAATAAACTCGTTTACCTTTTCCTGTTTTTGTTAGCAAAACTACAAGATGTTTTGAGTTAATTCATTGTCACATTTGGGGTCCGTACCGTACCGTGTCCATGACTGGTGCTCGTTTTTTTCTCACCATAGTTGATGATCATAGCAGATGCACATGGGTTTATTTGATGAGAGATAAGTCGCAATCTCATAGAATATTAATGGATTTTTGCCAAGTTGTACAAACTCCGTACAACAAGTGTGTGAAACAAATAAGGAGTGATAACGGTGCGGAATTCCTTTTTGGTCCTTTGCTCGATTTTTATGCAGGAAAAGGAATCCCAGTCATGGACACGGTACGGTATGGACCCCAAATGTCACAATGAATTAACTCAAAACATCTTGTAGTTTTGCTAACAGAAGCAGGAAAAGGTAAACGAGTTTGTTTTGGCCGATGGCAAGAATCACAAATTGCATCAGTAGAAGTACCAAAATCCAAATTCAAAAAATTCGACAATTTATTAAATGGGACATGCCCCATTTTCTATGCCAAATCAAATACTCTTCTTCTGAACTCCTCACGTGTGTAACCTTGGGAGCAACCGGTCCCTCCAAAATGTATAGCCCATCTCGTTGTCTACCCACTCCAATCAGCTTCCTCGATAGTAGGTCCTGTATCACACAAAAGTTTAAATAAAAGGTCAATGCACAATTCCTATCTCTAGTCAACTTGCTAACTGAAAGAAGATTGCACTGAAATCCGGGAATACACAAAACATTATCGAGCGTGAGACAACTAGAAATGGTGGCACGCCCTACATGGGAGATTGACAATGAATTCCCATTCGGAAGTCTGACTGGCTTGATTTTAGTGTTAACTTGGACATTATCTAACACAAAATATGAGCAAACCATGTGGTCGGAAGCACCCGTATCAATAATCCAAACGGTATTAAACAAAACCTGACCTAACATGTTAACACAAGGTGAACTTCCCTCGGCACTGAGTAAAGACAACAACTGCTGATATTGAGATGCCGACAACCCAACAACGGGGCTGTCGTTCGGCTGTGGTGGCGCGCCACCAGTCGCTGCCGGCAGCAGCAGCGGCTGCTGGTGGTGTGCTGTCAACTGCGCAGCAGCTACAGTGGCTGCTGCTACTCGGTTTTGTCCACGATTCTTCCATCCAGCCGGATATCCTATGAGCTCGAAGCAACGTTCTTTAGTGTGTCCCTGTCTTTTGCAATGAGAACAAGAAAACCAATTATTCCGCCTAGTGGTTTGCCCGTTAGAATTGGGCAAATCCCCACTAGTGGTACCAAAATTCCCTTTGACTACGAGAGCCGTAGCGTCCGGGACAACAATACTACCCGAAGCAACACTCTGTTGCTTCTCCTCCTGACATAAAGTGGCATATGCATTTGACACATTTGGAAGTGGTTTGGTATTCATGAGTTGAGATCTAATGGTAGAAAAGGAGGGATCTAATCCCATTAACAAATCGAGCAACCTCTCCATGTCCCTTATGGCCGCAAAAGCTTGTTCCGAACCACAAGTACATGGGGGAATTGCTACAAGTGTGTAAAGCTTGTCCCACAAGGACCTTAGTTTAGTGAAATAGTCAAACATTGACATATTATCTTGTTTTAAGTGTGAAATCTAATGCTTAATTTCATAAACCCGTGGTACATTTCCTTGGGAAAAACGTTCATTCAAGTCTAGCCAAACGTCACGCGCAGATTCAAAATACGCAATACTTGCATTGATTTCTTTCGAAACAGAATTACATAACCAAGAAGAAACTAAGGAGTCACAGGCACTCCAATTTTCAAAATCCGGAGAATCTTCCTCCGGTTTCTTAATACTACCATCTAGAAAACCAATTTTACGTTTGGCCTTAAAGACCTTAAAAATAGAGCTCCTCCACGCCCGAAAATTTGGGCCAGTTAAAATATCTTGCACAAAAACAAGCCCCGGATGATCCGAGGGGTGAAGATAATAAGGTGAGTTCACATCAGGAACTCCCCCTGAAACAAGAACTGGCGCAACGGTTTGGTTAGAAACTTCACTTGAATTTTCGTTATTCATTTTAAGATGCGTAAAATAACACAAATAAAACAAATAATATGAAAACTCCTTACAATGATGCGCAGCAAGGAAATGGGCCGGCAATTCGGGTGAGGCAACAATGCGAGCGGCAAAATTGATCTAAACCCACTCTGATACCATGTAAAAACTTGACAAACAAATAAACAACAAGAAGAGGAGAAAAAACTTGAATAATTCCATTGAAAATAATCTAGCCTATTTATAAGTACATCAAAGAAAATGAAAGGATGCAAAGAATCCTAGGCCAATTACACTAGGAAATAACATTGAAAGCAAAAATTGAAGAGCCCATTGATGGGGGAGGGGGCCGGTTACACCATTCAAAAGAGAGGAGGAAATGCCCTATTAACTACCCTAAATTTAATTCTAGATCTAAATTAAATTCAAAGTATTTACATTAAAACAAATACAAAATACATATGTATACGTAGTATATTTTCAACACGTACCACCCGCGAATGTAAGTTTTGTTAATTTTTTATCCTATTTACATAATATAAAATACTTTTAAGTTTTCATCTCGTATTTCTCTAATTACAATTCTAATTTTATTGGTAATAATAATTTTTGTTATAATAATATATCTTCTTATGTTAACTTTGCCTTAATAATATGTTTCTTTTATAGTAATTTAAGATATAGAGACTTTATTTTCTGTTTTTTTTAATTTTTGTAGTACTTTTTAGTTTGATTAGATGTGCTTTTTTTATTTTTTTTTGAGTTGTGAAACTATTAAAAATTATTAATTATAAATTTTTTAATAATTTTTATTATGTAATTTATTATTAATCCTAGATCCGCCGCTAGTAGTAATGTGGCGTTACTGATGTGGCACAGGTGACTTGGCGATCGGGAAGGCTCGAGACTAATTCGGACGTAACCCTCGGTAATATAACCTCTCCATAGAGTAGTCTCTTGTAGGAATAATATTATATATATTTCATATTCTTTAAACTCTATCTTAATAAAAGTCTTTTTAAAACATTGAACTGTTATTATTGTTAGTCAAAAAGAGGGGTCCCACCTGTATTTGCTTTATCAGAGGGGGGGCCCTACCCTAGGCATGCCAAAGTAAACAAGAAAACAAATCTTTGAAAAAAATAAAGCAACTTTTTCCCCTTTTCTTTTACCTTCTCTCTTCCACATTCCACTAATACTATACACTATTTGATTTAATTTATTACGATTGATTTTTTAGTATATAAACTTTATAAAATAATTTATTATTTTAAGAGTCAAAATTTCGTGGTTTTTTCCTTTAGTTAAGATTGAGAGAGTTTTTACGTAAATTTTAATGTTGATATTTTTGATGTTTAGTTGATTTTCTGCTTTCGTTGTGCTTTATTGTGTGATTTTTTTAATACGAAGCAAATATTCAATAAACTACTTGTGTTTGAAGTTGATTAAGAATTATTTGTGCTCAGTTTTTTCGATAACCTCTCTTGACTCGTTAGCATTACCAAACAATTTGACAAACAAGCACTGTTTTCCTACTTAAAAGTAGAAGAGCAACTTATTCTTTTATACAGAAATATTTTTCTTTTCTTTCCAAACATGCTAAAATTCTAAAAAATGTAATTTATCTGGAAAAATATTCTTTTCACAAAAATAAAGTTTAGCCAAATAAACCTTTGTTTACAGCCTTAAGTGCTAAATGAACAAAAAGGGAATTACTATAGCTAGTACGAAAAATGTTATTATCAGAGTAATAATATGATCTGTATTGAATAATAGCCCCCGAATTTCATAAAACTATTACGAAGTTAACATTTGAACGACGATAATAACATTACCAGAAGTTCTATGGTATAGAAAAGTGCTTTTCTGTACTTGGAAACCGATATTTATCGGTGAAAGTGTGTCGACACAAAAATATATGTGTCGATATAGGAACATGTACTCTGATTTACCACTAACGTACCTAAGTTATCAACAAATGTATTCAACATCACCAACCTAGTAGTCGTGTCGACACAGAAAAATATGTGTCGACACCATTATCAACTCAGAGTTGTGTACATATATTACAGTGAGCAATGTGTGTCGACATACATAATATATGTGTCGACACAGGAACAAATACTCTGATTCACCACAAACGTACCAAAGTTATCAACAAATGTACACAACATCAACAACCTAGTAGTCGTGTTGACACAGAAAAAACATGTGTCGACACCATTATCAACTCAGAGTTGTGTACATATATTACAGTGAGCAATGTATGTCGACATACATAATATTTGTGTCGACACAGGAACGTGTACTCTGATTCACCACTAACGTACCCAAGTTATCAACAAATGTACTCAACATCAACAACCTAGTAGTCGTGTCGACATAGGAACAACATGTGTTGACACCATTATCAACTCAGAGTTGTGTACATGTGTACACAAAATTCATATTCATATACACATATCACAATAGTGCTGAGCAATGTATAACAAAATACATGTGTCGACATACGGAAAAGGTGTGTCGACATGTATGTACACACAGTTTATACCAATGTACGCATCACCAAATGTGTTCAACAATCAATCAAATAAATTATGTGCCGACACACGTTTACAGTGTGTCGACACATGTAAATTGTTGATAAATAATTGAATTTGTGTGCATTATGGTGATGTGTACATGAATATGAGCTGTGTGTACGCTTGTGTACAAGAGAGTATATCAACACGTCTACTTCATGTGTCGACATACATAATATTCGTGTCGACACACGAACTTGTACTCTGACTCACTACCAACGTACCCAAGTTATCCACTAATGTACTCAACATGACCAACATAAGAGTCGTGTCGACACAAGAACAGCATGTGTCGACACTCATATCAACTCAGAGCTGTGTACATGTGTACACAAAATTCATGTCCATATACACTACATTATAATGTGTCGACATATCATATTATCTACTCAGCAGATAACCCTTTCCCTCTCCAATTACAGATTTTTTTTTCTGTACGGTAAAAACGCCCTAACATTACTGTAATATAAGAAGTTAGGCAAGAAAGTAATTAATAATGAAGCAGTATGATTAGCATGTGAAGTTAATTATTGCGCATTAGCAGCAGTGTGTTCCAAAAGCATCACATAAAGTAAAGTTTTTAATTATATTAATTGCATTTCTCATATAAGCTAAGATCCGATCCCATCATATCTAATCCTCATAATTGTATAAAATTACTGTAATGACTTTGCAAGAGCAAAAATATTATGTCGGAACTACTTTATATAATTTTATAATTATTATTTATTACAAGTTATATTATTACTTTGGTAATAATAATTATTACCTAAAATATAGTTTAAACTTTTAAAATAGTTAATTTTTTTTATAGGGGTAAATTATATATTAGTACCTCAAGATTTAGAGTATTAATTTTTTAGTCCAAAAATTGAGGTATATTTAATAAAATAGTTCAAATTATGATATCAAATAGGGGCCTGTTTACACCCTCATATATCACTATTTAAATTATTTTATTAGATATATGTAACCTTTTTGACTAAAATTTTTTTTGACAAAGTTTGTAGCTTAGAAAAAATTTAATATACAAACTTTGGGTGCTAATATGTAATAAATTATCCTTTTTATAGTGATAGTGATATATATAGTTTAATTCCACTTTAAGTAATTATATAATTATTAAGCTATATTTGGCAAATACATTATTATTGTTGATCTAATTATGTTGTTTGATAAAAAAATTAATTTGTTTGAAAAATTTAAGAGTCTCCTATGAATGAAATTATATTTTCTCTTTTAAGTTATATCCATGCGGATAATTTCAAATTTATAATATCTCGTAAATAGTTGAATATTTATATTTTAATTATTCTTAAAATAAATATCAAATATTCTATGTTAAATTGTTTCAAAATACAAGTCATTCTTCAATATTTTTATTGTGTTTATTTTGTTTTCATGAATATGCTATAATTTCAAATTTATAATATCTCGTAAATAGTTGAATATTTATATTTTAATTATTCTTAAAATAAATATCAAATATTCTATGTTAAATTGTTTCAAAATACAAGTCATTCTTCAATATTTTTATTGTGTTTATTTTGTTTTCATGAATATGCTATGAGTCAAAATTTTAAGGGAAATTATCATCTAAGTATCATAAGTTTTGACTATGTATTATTTAGATACTTTATATTATAATATATATAATTGGGTACCTTGAGATTTAAATATTTTATGATTTAGAGGCCCTGTAATTTTAAGAATTTCATCAATCAAGTATCCTTTTGTCGAAATTTGATAGATTTTCTCTAGAAAATGTTAAAATGAAACATGATTTCTACAATATATTTGTTTTCTCATTTGAATTTGACGGGTTTTTTGCTCTAAAATGCAAGCATGGCATATAATTTTGGCAATATTTAGGTAGCTTACATCATTATTTGGTGGATTTTTTTTTAATCTGAACTTGTCGAAATTTGCCGAAAATAATGGTTTATACATATATTATAGTCTTTACGTACAATATTAGCATTTTATAAAAAAAATTGGATTGATTCTTATAAAAATTAATTAAATGTTAACATAGAGTACTTTAGTGATAAAATATTTAAATTTTAAAGTACCTTATTATATATATTAAAATATCAGAGTATTTAAGTGATAAATGATCAAATTTTAAGACACTTAATCAATAATTTCCCAAATTTTAATTATTTTGTATCTCAAATATTATGTCCATGAATCCAAACAATTATAAACTTACTATCATCTTTACATATTCAATAGCTTACTTCACCTTTAAAATTTATTTTTTACTTTAAAAGGAGAAACACTGTATTTCTGCTTCTGCAATAAACGATAAGGGTATCAGATTTGTGAAAATAGACAGTACGAGTATTATTCTTGCTATATATACAAGAAATTCGATAAGTTGTGGAAAAGAATCAAGTAGGAGAACATGTTTCAAGAACACCAAGAAAGGCATCTGATGCATCATAGATAACGAGAATGATAATATACGGCAATCAGAAAGATAACTTAACAACTATGGATCACGTCAAGGTTTCTCTTCGTCTTTTTTCAAAAAACATGTTATCGTTCTTAATTCTTTTTCAAAATACGAGGAGAAGAAGATTATAGAGAAATACGAGAAGAAGAGTAAAAGAGAGATTAACGAGAAAAAGAGAAAGAGTTTAGGAGAAGTTCGAGATATTGTTTTATTCATGTTACTCCAAACGAGGAGAATTACAGTTATTTATAGCTTAAACAATATAGCCACATAACTAACATTCATATAACCAACACAGCTATGGGCCATGTTAACTATTTGGCTAAAACAATGAGTATTGTAGAATCCCACCTAAGAATAATAAGAGTGAAGATATCAATTTATAAGAGTAATAGGTTACTCCACCTATTGCCAACTGATTTTAGGATAAAATCTCACTTGAACTTATATGTAAACCTTATATGTTCCAACTTTATGAGTCGGGCCTAAACGCTCCGTAAAAAAAAAAAATGTTTAACATCATGAAAAAGAAGGCATAAAAATTATTTGTTCAATTCTAATACCAATTCATACCATAGAAAAAGGAAAAAAAAAAGTGACCTTAATTTTCATTTATTCCATATATAATTTTTTCTTAAATCCATCCACAAATAAAACTTACCAAAAATTAATATAAATTAAGGACATGTAGATATTATTTTTTTTATTTTTTACATTTTTATTTTTTTTCTCTAGAAACTGAAAACCATAATTTTGTGTTCTATTTTTCGTTTTCAATTTCATTCTAATTTGAATGGAAATTAATAACAGAGAGCCGAAAACAATAAAAAACCTATTTTTACCCAATTTTTTTTTTATTTTTCAAAAACCAAAAACTGCAAAAATTAAAAAAAATACAAACACGTAATAAACTTATGCAAGGGAAATTATCCAGTACACTTGATCAATCTTCGTTAACGTACCCCCCACCTCTCTTTCCTCGCCTTCTAAGCATGGACCCGTTATCACGTCTCTCATAATTACCATCGTTGTAGATCAAGGGCGCCTCGTTGGCGTCCTCACCATCTTCCACAGTACTGACGCGTATACACGAACATCTCTCTAAAGATGCAAAGAAAGCAGATGCTACACCGTTGATGAGCCACATGGCTACCCCATCAACCCTAGACCCGCACCCTTGCTGGGCTTGGCCTGATCTGGTTTTGACCCGTGACCCGACTGAGCCTGCCCCAAGAGAACAGAAGTTGCTGCAGCTCGTTGAGGTGGTTGCCGCCATGGGGCTGCTGGCTCGGGTGCGGTGGTGGTGGTGGTGGTGGTTTTTAAAGGTGTTTACTTTTGGGTGATTTAAAATGGGATGTCATGTAAGAAGTAAAGTTTTGAGGCATGCGACCCCCACCTTTTATGAGCATTATGTCCATATAATAAAATAAAAGATTTAATTACAGTTATTTACATCAGAACACCGTCATTGGATCCCATTATAACTCCGAAGTTAAGCGTACTTGGGCGAGAGTAATACCAAGATGGATGACCTCCTGGAAAGTCCTCACCCTCAAGTTGCGGGGCACTGAGAAACAGCCTCTCTTCAAGTTAACACCCTGAAGGGGGAAGGCTGCGTACATCCGCCCCCCAGACCCTGCGTAAGCGGGAGCCCTTGAGGCACTACGTATATTCCTTTCCTTATATCAGAGATTTATATACTTTATTTATTATCGTAATTTAATTTTTGTACTTTTAATTATGTGAGTTTAGTTCATTTGTAATTTATATTGTATTAATTTAGTCGTACAGGAAAGTTAATATTAATTCTCATATTGGAGGTCCTGGAAAACAACTTCTATTTAGGGTAACATTTAGAAAATGTAAGACTGTGTATATTCTCCCCCAAGACCCTACTTATGCGGGAGCCCCCAAGGCACTGGGATGGCTGTTGATGTTGTTGTGAAAAGTTAATATTTAGTTAATGATGTAACTTTTAAATAATTTGGTTAGATGTAAGTGACCTAATATAGACCCGCCCTTTTAATCCAATTTAAACTCATGTGACTCGACAACAACAATAACAGTCTCAATGTCATAATGGCTCCCGCATAAGCAGGGTCTGGGGGGATATACGCAGCCTTCCCCTTTTACGCTACTACCCTGAAAGGAAGCTATTTCCAAGGACCCCCAACCTGAAAAGGGTGTCATCATAGAAACATAGTAGCCTGTAAGTATGAAAGCAATATAGTATTAGAGTAATATATAGCACAAGCCAAGCATAACGAACCAAAACACATGTGACTCGACCATTAAAAATTTCAGTGATTAATTTAATATGAATTTTACTACAAGGATCAAATTAATACAATAGAAGTTGTACTGAAAATAAATTGCCATAATAGACGAAACATTATGAGCTAAATAACTCATTTAATTATCTATTACTATTAAGATATAAAATTATTAACGTATAGAAAATAATTAATTTAATGTTACTTTTTATAATAATGTAGTAATGTCATATTACGTATATTCAATATATAATCAAATATATACTTTCTAGATACCTATAAATAATATTTTTAAACTTTAATCATGTTAATAGTGCATAGATTGGGCCTACTTATTGGGCCTACTGGTTGGGCCTACAGCTCATGCGCTTCATAATTATGTCGTTTTATTATATTAATAATTTAAAGGTGGATGCAATATTTTTTAGGTTTGAAATTATTCTTAAATTATGATAAAAAAAATTATTCTCAAATTGTTATTTAAGAATTAAGTTTTCTTGATAAATATTTTTTTAATTATGAATTTTAAAATTTCAGAAGCTAAAACTAATTTGAAATTTTTTTTTAAATGTTTTATTTTCATAGTTTCACAAACAAAAAATTCGAAAATCAAATTAAGAAAAACTATTCCAAAAAAATGAGTTTTAGTTTTTAAAATTAAAGAAGTATAAATACCATTAAGCTGTCAGGATAGTAGTTTATTCGACATGGTTTCCGAGCTTCCTTGACTAAGAGATTACGAGTTTGGATCCTTTTTTTGATAATTAGCGACAAAGTCGCAATATAAAACGGGTGACTTCAACAAAGTGAGGCCTAATGGTCGTAGGGAACTGTGACAGAGCTGGAGAGAGAATGACAGGGGGACTGGTCAAAATAAAACCCTACGTCAACCGTGCAAAAAGCTCAATTATATCCGAATCATCGCCATCATATGCCAAATCCAACCTTTTCCCAAACTCTCACCTATGCT
Organism: Simmondsia chinensis; assembly: GCA_018398585.1. Classification (NCBI taxonomy): domain Eukaryota; kingdom Viridiplantae; phylum Streptophyta; class Magnoliopsida; order Caryophyllales; family Simmondsiaceae; genus Simmondsia; species Simmondsia chinensis. Next base: position 37,396,312 of record JAGTTD010000007.1, read on the forward strand.
TCGCATCAAAAAGCTTACCAACACCTTTGGTATTGTCATTCTTCCTTACGAGTGTGAATCATAATAGCCTTTACTTGCGACTAGGGGTGTAAATGAGCCGCTCGCGAGCCGGCTTATCAAAAAGCTCAAAAGGCTTTGCTTGCTTTGAGCTCGAGCCTAACCGAGCTGGTTCGTTTAGCTTATCGAGCCGAGCTCGAGCTTATTGAAGCTCAAGCTCATAAGCTCGCGGCTTAAACGAGCTCAAACAAGCTTTTCTTAATGTAATATTTTTGATTGAATATGACCTATGAAACCAAATTTGAGCCTAAATGAGCTGAGCCAGAGCTTAAACGAGCCTGTCACGAGCCAAGACCGAACAACCCATTTTTGCTTTTATTATTTTATATTAAATATGTAATGTAAAAAATATAAAATTAATTAGTAAAAATTTAGTTTGAATTTTGAATTTAGGAGGGAAGCCTGTTGGGGGACAAGGTAGCATAGGCAAAGATGACTTGTTTTGTAAGCTTGTATTAAGCATTAATTAATTGTGGGCCAGTAGAGGGTCTAGGGTGTAGGTGTGTTGGGTGTGTATCTTCTCCCCAACCTCTATATAATGACTTGCAATCCTTGTATTTTGGCATCAAGCAATCAAGAAATCAAATACAAAATTCAAATTGTTTCTCCCTCTCTTTCCCCCTCTAACCGTCCCCTTCTCCTCTTCTAACTTCTAAAAATTTCTCCTCTCTTTTCTCTCACTCAACCGTCTCTCTTTCCTTCTCCTTCTACCTTCTAAAATTCTCTTCTCTTCTCTAATTCTCTTCTTCATCTCTACTCTCTTTCTCCCTCTCGTTCTTTTCTCAAAAATTATTCAAGTCGCGGACTTAGGTTCAGAGCCTAAATTGAGCTTAAAGGAGTCGAAATATTGCAAGCTTAATTCAAGCTTGCCGAGCTTAGATCGAGTTGAGCCGAGCTCGAGCTTGAACTTTCCGAGCTCAATGAGCTTCGAGCCAAGCCCGAGCCAAGCTTAATACAAACGAGCCCAACCTCGAGCCTGGTAGGCTCGGGCTCGGCTCAAATACACCCCTACTTGCGACTCGTAATATTAATACAATTTTAGCGCAAGATATAAGATAAGTCTGTGCAATATTCAACTTTGATAGTTCAATGAGTATTTGCGTGAAAGAGGTATACTGAAAAATAAAATCATTTTTCAGCCTTTACCTAAAAATTTAAGCCGTTTGAATACTTAATTTGATATATAATAACAATGTTTGTAACATGTAAAATATTATTTTTACATATATTAATACAAGATTACGCTGCATAGGAAAGATCATACTATACAGCGATGTTTGTTCATCAATTTTATTTATAGCAAAAAAAATTAAAAAACTAATACTTATTTTACAGCATATTGATACTCGCTGACATAATCCATAATTTAATAATGTTAAGTTCTTATTATTTTAAATTATAATAATATATCGAAAATATATGTTACTAATTTCCATTTAATCAAAAATGTACATCATGTCAGTTTTTCAATTGAAATTGCATTTCGGTTTATTTAAACAACTGTCACATTTAAATATATTACTTCGATTTTACTTCGTTTATTAGATCTGGATATAAAAGTATGATATAAATTATAATCAATGACTATAGTAGATGTAGATATAGATAATATAATATAATGTCTGAGGCAACTTATATATATCTCAACTCATTATTTATGAATTATACACGTTGTCTAATTGGTTTGTACAATCGGGTATTTATATGAGAGAAATAAACTAATTTGCAATTACAAAGGGCCATGAATTGCATAATCCAATTTGTTCATTGTATATACTATACAGTAATGTCATGAAGATGTGAATGATGTAACGTGATATGAATGCCTAATCTATGAAAATAAATTAAGATTTAAAATATAATTGAACACATGAAATATAAGGAAGAAATTTTTGAAGAATAACTGAATTTGGCATCACGTGATTTGAGGCACCCGAGTCTAGATACCAATTTTAGTCATGAGGTTCCCTTATTCTCACGGCCGTGAATGACTGTGAGGGATCAAGAATGAAGTTGTTGTATCGATGTGAGCGGTGGAGACCAATGTGACCATACTGGGAGCAGATTTGGAAAATTTGGGGCGCAGGTCCAAGTAATCTAGCATTAGGGTTGTATTGGGGAGCTCCAATAGGTCTTACCAAAGTGCCGTATGGAGGAAAGTTTGCTCCACTATTATATCCCAAGCGCCCAGCATATGTCCCTGTTGTGGTTGATTTCCAGTTCTGCCTCCTAGACCACCGCTGCCCCCTCGGTATTTACCCTTCCCACGCCCACAACCTGGTTTGGATCCTAATTGTCTTGCACCTGTTGCAATCAAAGCATGATTTTGATATAGGTTGGGATGCCCAGAGTACCGAAGAAGAGTAGCCTCTTCATTTAGCAAAGACGTTTTAAGTTGTTCAAAAGTGTAGTTGATTCCGATGTGATTGGGCCAACCATGGGAGGGTTGGTCACCACTAGATCTAGGCGCCTAACCGGGCAACGAAGAGCCGGCATGAGGCAATCCGGTCTCCAGTGAGGCCGTAGCGGTGCGAGGTTGGGGGGGGGGAGGAGTTTGTGAAACCGCATTAGCATAAGATCCATTAGGATTAGCAGTCTTTACTTAAATTAAAGGAAAACTAAACCAGAAAGTGAAAAATAAAAAAATAAAAAAATCCAGAGGGTGAGAGATGAGAGGAAACAATAATGACTAATGTATTTAAATCAAGGACCTAAATTTCAAAAGTGTTTGACATCTCTCGTTAGAGTCAACAACCCAAATTTTTCTGATTTAGATCTAATGGTCATTATTATCTCCTCTCATTCTCACCTTCCTATGAAAGTCATATCATGTATGTGCGTGTATGCGTGTGTCTGTGATCTTAAGAAAGAATATCAATCAAAGCTATCCAAGATTTGCCTTTCCATCCTTTAAGGATATCATCTCTAAAATCCCGGTCGCTTGCCCTTGTTTGCTAGACTACTCACGGCACGGGCCGTGTCCTATAACTTGGCCTAAGTGCCTTACTGCTCATCAATCTTGGAACCCAGTTGCTGCCCTGCCCACCCTTCAATTTTTCAAGTTTTTAACACTATCATTCGCGGAGTACAAGAGAGATTCGCACCATGCTTTAACTCAAAACCGACCCATTTTAATACTCCAAAGCATCTCTGTTTCAACCAAATAATATTTTGGAACACCATGTTATTTGTACCTGTTTGGGAAATAAATTGACCTGGTTGCTTCTGGCTAAGGAGTGACGGGTAGGCCATTGACAGCCAGTGCATAAACCCTTGACGACGTATGCTTAGCAGCGTACATCCTTGGCCGCATATCCAGCAACAGAGCCGCGAGCATACCATTGGCGGAACACCCGGCACCAAAGCCGCGGGTGACCCCTTGGCAACATGCTCCACCCGGCAATACGCTACTTGACCCAAGGCTATTTGATTACGGCACACTCACCCCGCCTACTATACCCCACGTACGTAGTCCTCCCGGTGCACTTTACTTCCTCCGCAAGAGAAATCCGCCACCCGCCTAACCAGTCCACATCCACCACTTGCCTTTATCTATCACACTAAGTAAACCCCCTTCAGCTATAAATAGAGGGGAGGGTGGTCAAATAAGGGTAAGGAGAAGGAGGTTCATGGCTTCGGCTTAATCCCTCCTCCTTTCCTCCAATGCAACACCCGCCAACACTTACCCGTAGTCGTTAAGTACCAACGCCTCACTCCCTCACCCCTATCTCTACACTACTCTCCCACCACCTCACTCTTCACCACTCTCCTACTTTCCCTGCCACGCTAGCTGCCAACCCTCTTTCCTATGTTGGCCCATTCTCCCCGGCTTGCTCGTACTCGCCCTAGGCTAAGTATTCCATCTAAATATTTTATTACGCTTTTTTACTATTTAATTGCGACTCTTACTGACTTAGGCATCGGAGGGGTCTCCCACGGTTGGACCGCGGGACCCTCTGACCGCTTTGCTCGTTTTGCAGGAAACACTGGATCAAATGCGCCAGCGGTTGACTCCATAGCGAGAGCTTGAGTCCGACCCTCATCCTAACGAATCTGCTCAATTTACCCCGAAACATTACCCAAACAGATATCCAAACTATTACAGATTAGATGTACTCTAACTAGTCATTTTCAGATCAATTACTCAATTACTTGGATCGGATTATCGGTTTTTCAAATTTATGAATATTACTAATATAGACTCAGAAACTATATTATTTAGCTAAAGACACAAATTTAACTTGGCTTGAGCTTGAAACAAGCTTCACATTTCAATTTAGACAACGAGCCACACAAACCGGCCATTATTTAGTACTTCCTATGGCCGGTCTGGTTCGTGTTGAGTGGGGTCCGGCCCAACACCGGTAAACAAGTCTAGGTTCCTTAAAATTCCCATTATTCCGTTGCAGGTCCCTTTACTTTGTTGTTAATTTGGTACTTCTATTTAATTGTGTCAATTTAGTGCTCATATGTAAGGGTTTATTTACCAGCCACTAATACAAGTGGATCTCATTAGAACTCCGAAGTTAAGCGTGTTTGGACGAAAGTAGTACTAGGATGGGTGACCTCCTCGGAAATCCTCATGTTGGTAACCGTATAAAGATGGGGGTCTTTGAAAACAGCCTTTAGATAGGGTTACACCCTGAAGGGGTAAGACTGCGTACATCCACCCCTCCCAGACCCCGCTTATGCGGGAGCCCTTTAGGCACTGAGTCTGTTTGTTGTTTTAATCTAGTGCCTATATAATTTAAATTATGTCAATATTTTTTTTTTAGTAAAATTAAAGTTATGTTTATGGCATAATCTCAGACAGTTACGTCATGGATGTGTTTAAATTGAGTCACTTGTTGATTTTGAGTACAAGTAGTCTATTAAATATTTAGTTCATTTATGTGCTTAATTTTAGGGTGTTGTTATTATCCGAGCGGAAAATGTGAATTTTCTGAGCAATGGTGTAATTTTTAGTAAATGATAATCACAAAATTTCACAAATGTGCTTTGATATTAATAATTTGAAAATTTATCACTTATGTGCCTCGAGGTTTAAACGTTTATCATTTAGGTACAATAACATTTCAACATATACAATAAGGTACCTTGAAGTTTCAAAATTTTATCACTTAGGTAACCTATGTGGACCTTGGTGAATTTTTCTCAGAATCTGATTAATTTTCACTATAAAATATTAATATGTTTTTTATGTGTGTGCGAGTGCGCGTGCGCGCACAACTAAATTACTTTTTTTTTCAATACTCAACAAATCTTAGTAGTAAATTGTTATTTTTTTTAATATTTAATAAATCTTGGCAGTCCATTACAATGGAGGGCCAGGAGTCGCCCCTCTCACGCTCTCACCCTCTTATAAGAACGCCATCTTATATATAAATTAGCAAAATAATATGCTATGTTAGTATTTTACAACGAAAAATCATAATCCTATGTTAGTAAACAATTTTTATAATTATATTCTACACTAGCAATTTCTAATAATAAATCTATCAAGTTTTGTCGGAAGATACCTATTTTATAAAATTGTGAAACTTGTACTTAGATGATGAAATCTAAAAATTTTAGGATACCTCGTAATATATATTAAAACATTATGTACTAAAATGTTAAATCCTCAAACCCGAGTTACCTATTTTATCTTTCCTTTCTATATATTACAGCTGATTTAGTCCTTCTTTCAAAACGCAACAAAACTCCATCCAAGCTTTTCTCGAATGTTGATGGTTGAATTTCTTTTGATCATGCATGAAAGTTTATACCATATGAAAACGACAATTAATGAAATATACCAATTAGACAATGAATTCAAAGCAATCATCTTTCTATATGTTATAGCTAAGTTAATCATTCCTTTAAAATGCAACAAAATCCCGTCCAAGTTTTCCGAGAGCAGTAATGGTTAAGTTTCTTTTCATGCATGCAAGTTTCCACCATATGAAAGCAACAATTAATAAAATATATAAATTGGACAATGAATTCAAAACGCAAATAAAATCTTGACATACTACTGAGCTAAAATTACTTATACCATACTGTTAAAAAAATGGATTTTTTTTAAATTGAAAACCACCTACATTTTAGTTGAAGTACGAGAAAACCATATAACTTTTCTAATTTTTCAAACTCACACATAAATTTTTGTAAAATTTTTCTATGTCACACCTAATGCTGACACTATTAACTTTCTGTCAAATGGAATGCTGCGTTTTGCATTATAAATGCATCAAAACACTAAATTTAACTGAACTTAATTAATGACGAAATTACTTTTCACCTTTGAATTTATAAAATTATTATTGGTTCACCGCTGTTACAAGTTTTTGCCACCCAAAAGAATTCGAAAGTATCTTTTTATTCATAAACTTGTTATAAATTATTGATAAAAAACAAGTTTTAATGACCGTAATTTGGTAAATTTATGTTATTTTAACTAAAAGTTAACGGTGTTAGTATTAAGCGTAATATTAAAAATTTTAAAAAAAAATTTAAATGTAACTTTAAAAAATAAAAAATTATTAGATAATTTTTTAATATCTTGCCTAAAATATAAATAATTTTTAATAAAAAAATTATCCGTGGATCGCATAGAGAACAACTAGTTTGACGAGAATGGTAGAGACCACGTGTACCACCTTCATGGCAGCCGCATGTTACAATTTCACGGCAAACTCCATTTTCCTAAGGGCGGAAGTTACTGCAAGCAAACGCACATTGACACACCGTTCTTCTCTCTCTCTCTCATCCTCTCGGGTTTTTGCATAAACCCTAGCCGATCAATCGACGTCGGAATCTCAAATCGAGATTACATAGTTTGAATCGGGGTAACCGAGAGGGTCGCGGTGAAATTGCGATCACAACAATGCTCGGCCATGGAGGAGAAACTCCTTCACGGTACTACTTTCTCTTTCTTCTCTCAATTTCTGTATTATTTCGGTTAATTTCTTATAGATGTGAAGATTTGTGGATTTTTCATGTTTTTGTGTGTTAATTGGGTGATGTAATTGGAGTGAAAGTGCTAGTCATGTGTTTGAGTTTATCAGTTGTGGTAATTTGATCGGTTTTGACCTGGCTGGATGTAACTGTCACGGTTTATATTCATCCTCCATTAATATCAAAGGAGGTTCTATCCCAAAACTAATTGGTAATTGGTGGAGTAGCTCATTATGTATATGAAGTGGTATTGCATAAGCCTTTCCACCAATGTGAGATTCATTTATTTTGCCCAAACATCTTTTTTGACTTGTATCAGGATGTAACTGTCACGATTTATATTCATCGTTGTTCGTTTTAGAGCCGGTCCTTATATTTTCAGGCTCAATGCAAATGTTTTAAATGTGAGCCTTCATATATGATAACATTTTTTGATCGAAAAGAAATATCATTAAGAAAAAAAGAAGGTACAAAAAGCTAAAGACAAGATGCCCTTGCTCGAGAATGTACATATGGTAATATTTTTCTTAACAATATAATACTAATACAACAAATTATGAAAATTTAAATAGTAAAACTTATTAATATTAATAATTGTTACTTTAACTATCACAACCCCAAAAATTTGGGGCCCCAAGCGGTTGCTTTTGTTGCTTGGAATAATGTCCAGCCTTGCTTCCTTTTTTTTTTTAATTAGGATGTGGAATTGGATGTCTTGTTGATCATGATTGGAAAATTGTGAGTAGTTGCTGAAATATGAAATTGTTTATGTTAAGATTATAAAAGCATTTTGAACCTTCACCCATCTACTTAAACTTTTGAGATGTATGGTTTCTTGACATAATATAAGAAGAGCTTTGTCGATTGAGGGGTTGCAGTTCGAATCCTATCAACTCTACTTTCAATATTAGTATAATTCCATCACAAGGAAAGAGGTGGGCGTGTGTACTATCCACTCTTTAAGCTTAATTGACATTTGTGTGAGGAGGCATATTAGAATATAAACCATTCCTAGGCCATTACTTGAGCTTAATTTGAGATGATTAGTTCCTACTATTTATGTTTCTATTTGGTAATTCATAATGTTGAAGTGCTTATAGAACGGATTCATGGCGCATTACTCGTTCCACTCTAGAGTTTATTGCCTTGCACTGTTAAAATTTCTTCAATTTCAATTATGCTCTGTGAGAAAATATTCAGTGTGGATGATTTTGAAACAGATTATGGAACTCATTTATCTAGATATTTGTGGCAGTTAAAAATACTTGTAGTTGATTCAACTGTAAGGAGAGAGGAGCACATCGATGCCAATTAATAGTGCCTCTAAGCTTGTGTATCTGTTATTCTTTTTGCTTTATTGTTGGTTGCATGTTTGGTATTGCTTTATTTGGCAAGAGTCTCTTTAGCATGAGAGTTCTCCAGTTGGATTTAGTGAAGTCATTGGTTGACTGTATCCCTAACGATGATGTTTGTTTGGAAGGTATGAATTGTTGAATATGGTGAAGAAGCATTCAAAGTTGTTGGGGAAGACCATAGTTGATGAGCAGGATGCATCAGATATTGAAATGGATCGAGGTTTTTGGCATGATATCTTCCGCCTATACTTTGTTGATGGTCGGGAATCTAAAGGACGCCAGGATGATGACCTCATATTTTTCGTAAGGAAAATGGTACTGAAAAGTTTTCTAGCTCTTTTCCAGTTGTGAGGATTGCAATTTCAAAAGTAGAAGAAATATGTGATCTTTTGAATTACATGCATCTTTTTCTTGGTTCTTGTAGAATTTGCAAGGGTACAATTTCAGTGATGAAACAGACGGAAACCTTCCATATTTTGTGCGCAGGTGGGCACCTAAGGTAAAAGCATATCAGAACTCATTTAAGCTTCCAAGACATACCTATAAATAGTTTTACTATTGTCCTGTCCATTTTTTTTTTCTGGTTATAATTCGTTCCCTCTAGCGGAACTGCGTAGTTCATACATATCACTTCTATATTAGCTTTCTGTGGTGGATTTATTCTTCCCTGTTTCTGTGCAACACAACTAGTGCTCTATGCACTGTTTGCAATGGTGGTATTTTTTTGATAGCTGTTTGTAATATGAACTTTATCATAGAGGTTGATTTGTTTGCTTGTGGCGATAATTGGGAAGGGTTTTGATTGCTGATACTGGTGACCTTCTGACTGGGGGCAAATCCTGACAAAATGTAGTTTCACTCGAGAAAGGGAATGGTGATTTACTTCCACTGTTTGGTTTCACCAATGATATTCAGCTTTGCTCTCCACTTGGTCTAATCTTGATGAGATTTAGTGTGGCCAGATGAATCTCATGGCTTTGATACATTTGCAGTGTGGACTTTTTATGAAAGTTCAGGATGCTGTCATGTAGTATTATTTTGGTGCTGTGGTTAGTACAAAATCTCAAAAGATTTTCCAAGGAATTGCTATAGAAATGGAGATTTGTCTTAAGCTTCAGGTTTTTCATGTCAAAAAGGCATATAACATATGTAGTTTTGTTATGTTCTAGCCAAATATCTCTTTGCATGCCTAAAGTTTACTGTGATGCAATCCCCTTCCTCAGCTTTTTGTCTTATCATATATTCACTAATTATGCTGTTAAGATGTGATAAAGCTGTTTCCTTTTTGATAAAAGGCTGAAATGATGACACAGTGTAAATGCTTGCATTTTAATGATTTTTATGAACTTATTTATGTCTTTCGTTATTCAGCTATTTATTTACTTGTTACGCAGTTGGACGTTATTGTAGGTGAAAATTCAATGGAGGTGGATTGGAGACGGTCATTTTATTTGAATCTAATTGCTCATACATCATTCACAGTGACTGTAGCCATTTGCAGGTAGTTCTCCATGCTTTTTGGCCATATCTTTGTCCTTTACTTGTTTGGAGGAGATAAAGGGCATGTACATGTGGATTTACTATTTAGAATAAAACTGCTTTGCTGAGGGGGCATTTCGATTGCTGTCAGAACTTCTTCAGGAATCGGATTAATCTCTTATTAGTTCTTACACTATACAAGGCTCGTATAAAATACGTATGAGACCAGAGTTACCAGTCTGGAAGATACCTCTCATCAACCTAGTTGGATCCAGGTTTTATTGTTATGTTTGCTTTGATGCCACTGATGGTATTCTTGCTGTTCGAAGATCATCAATCTAGTAGTTTCACAGAGTTCTGTGACTTTTCTGGTATTTTATTCCTGCTTCTACTTTTGATTACCTAAATTGAAGGCCCTTAATTTCATGTGGGTCACATTGGTACTCCAAAGGATGGATTAAAAGTTTCAGCTTCTGTTATTATTTACATTGTAAACAAGCATCGCAATACCTGTGAAAAGTCGGATAGTTTTTAAGCAAGACTCATCTTTTTATTTCCAATGATGTTTGTATTAGACATTTAGTTTTCTTTTGAAGAATTTTGAAAGATTGAAAAATGAACTTCTTATCTACTTCAGCTATGCTGATGCGAATGATACTGCACAAATATCTGCACAGATTATCACATCTGATTCTTTTTCTTTCTTAGCCATCAGGTCCTTCAGCAGCATCGAGTTGGGTCAGATGCACCACTGAATCCTATATATAAGGTGTGCAAATAGACTTTGCAATGATTCTGTGATATTCGTGGCATCTATTGTAGATTAACTGGGTTTGGTTGCCATTCCTTGGGATACTTGGTGATGGTTGGAACTTCTTTATCCTCTTCAGGAGTTATTTACCCCGTTAGTCTCTAATGTTCTTCAAATTAGTTCGTCTATATTTTTTTTTTTTTTGGGTTCTAATTACTCTTTTGTGCTTTATTTTGTGATCAAATTAGTCCCCATTTGGTGACCACACTAGCTAAAATTAAAAGCTTGGAACTATATTTGCCAAAAATAAAATATGAGGGATTATTTTAAACAAAAAAAGACGAGGAATCAAATTGGAGAAACTTATAAACATTACGGACCAACGGAGTAAATAACTCTTTTCTCACGGGGAGGTTTGTGCAAATATTATTTTACCCTTACAGCAATAAGCCAGACATAAATAAGGGGGAAAAATGGCAAATTTTGTTAGAAATTTCTGAGGCAAGCAAGATCTATAGATTTGGATATTGAGCATGAACACACAATATCATGCATTTCACTCTGATACTCCCTATATATGATCCTGTTTTCAAGTCCATGTAGCCTAAATAAATTGTAATGGCATACATGATACTTTATTCTACTTGGAGCCAGCCCCTTGATGTGACGATTTTCTCCTCTTCCCTTTGTTAACCCCCTTCCTCCTTATGATTCCCGAGCAGAGTGATGCAAATGTGGAAACTTTCACGATAACAAGGTTGATAGTTTTACGTTTCCAGGTCGTAAAGACTGTCTATGCATCTCCAAGTCGGGTCAATTTCCATTTGGATGCAAGAAAGGTGAGAACATGTCCAATTGGAGGTCTGCCTAAGTTACCCTTCTACCGACTCAGCAACGCAATTTCAATTAGTATTGAAATGAAGTACCTTTCACATATGCTTGCTATAAGTCAGTCTGTCTATTTGACGCTCTGCTGTGATTTTATCCAGGAAGCAGAAACTGTTCCTGCCTATCCAGAAATATGCTTCGCAATAGATGACTTTGATTCCACATTTGATGCAGTGGTAATATCACTTAAATTTAAAAATTTCATCGTATTCCTTTTATGCTGTCTGTTACCGATTTCTCTTAATCAGGTTCTGATATATAAATATCATGATATAAATATCGTACCATATGTCGTGATATTAGTTGTCTGGTATTTGGTTTTAGTAACTAGGAACGAAAATAACTAGTGTTTTGGTTACACAGGTCCTCTCTGACACAGACCATTGCTATTGTGTACTTCTCAATGCACATGATGGTGCTGCATTTCCCAGTGAAAGTGCATTGTCTGCCGATTCTTCAAAAGCTGAAAGAGATCATGCAAAGACAAACAAAAATAAGGTTTGCGGCTTTCCTGTGTTTACTGTAGAGGATACTTGGCTCTTGCTTCTCAAAAAGAGTATAAGAATATTGTTATTTATTTTAACAATTTTTAATTTTCTGAGGTATATGTGTATGGAGTCTACTACAACAACAACAACAACATTCCCAGTGCCACAAGGGCTCCCGCTTGCGCGGGGTCTGGGGGTTAGGATGTACGCAGCCTTACCCCATCAGAGTGAGACTCTGACGAGATATTGTATGGAGTCTACTATGAACTGTTATTGCCCAGTGGTCTGACTTGTGAAACTGATCGAAGAGTGTGGTCCTTAGTGAACTAAAAATTTAAGACAAAAATCGGATATTCATGTGTAGCTCTCACCGTGAGCTGACACAAGAAATTTTTACAATGCTAAATCTACCTTTGCTTTAAAATGCATTGGCTAGTGTCATTGCCAAAGTATTTTTTGTTAATGCTAGTATAATAACGAATACTCTTTGAGTTTTGTAATGCCAACATTGCTTTGACGTTAACAAAAAGTGCCCTCACTAGCCAATATATATATATATATATATATATATCTACTTTAGCATGGAACAAATATTGGTGTCTTTTATGTGGTTGATGCCTTTCTTGTAATTGTTTTGAGAAAGTAAAGAAGTACAACACTATCTTAAAATGGGCCACTAACATCCAGGGAAGGGAGAAACCCAAAAGATCTCATGCTTAGGTGTGGGTAACTTAACCATTGCACCAAATCCAACAACTTGATGGCCTCTTGAATTGTGTAACATTATGATCTATATATTTAAGTACGTACTGAATTCCAGGTGAAACATGTTCCTGAATCAAATTATTTCCTTCTGATTGCTTGTTCCTTTCTGGCCCACAGTCCTTTTTAAGTATTTTATTTTTTTCTTACAAGTTTATCATGCACTTCCTAACGGAGACCTGCTGTGTGATAATCTTCCTTAATGGTCATGTTAAAATTTTGTTTTCTGTTCCATTGTTAACATTTTGAGATACTACTATGTCAAGTAATTTGGGAAGCACTCTTAAAGTTGTCTAACAATGGCATTATATTTTACTTACAAGAATTATGTATTCATTGAGGCAGGTCACTATTTTTTCCGGATTCGTCAGTTATCAAATGGTTCGAGAAGCATATGATGGTAAATTAATTTACCATAACATCCCTGGTCTTGTTTTTGTTATATTGCATCCAATTTTCTATTACTGTAGGTTTAGTATATCTATTCATAATGATAGGTTGAAGGTGAGGTTTTTTCCATTGCGTTGCAATTGTGGTTCAAAGCCGCAACATGTTTTGGGTTAACTGCACCAAGTTAATCCTATTAACTTAGACAAGCTCATTGTCATTGAACTGGCTTTTATGCCAACCCATGCTTTATATATCCACACTGAGCAAATTAAATGTGGTCTCTTTGGCAAGATTATTCATCAAATAGTAGCACTAGAAAAATCAAACGACCTTGGGAGGAGCAAGATTGTCTTCAAGAATTCTTAAATGGAAGCTTTGATCTCCACAAGTGCTTGAATTTCTAATCATTTTGGTTGTGTTGTGTCTCAAAATTATGTGTCCATTAAGAAACAAAGATCTGTGGTGGTAGCGGAGGCTCCAAGCCCTTACGGTTCTTATATTTTCTAGCCTCGGCCCAGCAGGCCCTTTAGAAAATTAGGGTTTCTAGGATCTTTATATAGCCTTTGAGCAGCGTTTGATTGTACAGTCTCCTTTCAAATTATAGTAGATTGCTTTTTCTTCTGCTTGTGGGTTTCCCTTCAATCTAAGGGTTTTTCACGTAAATTTATGTGTTATTATTACCTCTTTCTAGCTTCTTTTCGCAATTTATTTTGGATATGTTCATTGCATGATCGCATGACTATTCTACTTGCGGCAGCTCACTGACTGCTCATTTTTGACACAACTTCCTTCTTCAGGATCTTTGCACACATTTCAAAAATGTCTTTGACACACAAGCTGAATATTATTTCAATCTTTTGTAGCTGGGAGGTATCGTCTTGGGAGCCTTCTTTCTTTCAATCATTCATCTGGAAAGACCGACAGACTTTACATGAAAGGTCCTGGTGGTCGTGGGGAAGTTGAAGTAGCTGTTTCTGGCGTTGAAGGTAATTATCAGTGCTCTTATATTTGATCCCTTGCCACATTTGAGGCTTGTATGGCTAGTGGTTTTTTTTTTTTTTTGGGAAAATGCACTTTTTGCAGGATTTGAGGGTGTTTAGCTTGAAAAAGTGCTTTTAAATAGGAGTTGCTTTTTTGCTTTTAAATAGAAGTAGAAAAATAGTAATTCTTCTTTAAAAGTAGAAACTAGGGATGGCAATGGGGCAGGGCGAATTCGGGGGGTGCCTCCTCCATATCCGTACCCGCCATCCAAATCCATACCTATACCCGCTATGGGTATGAAGTGGATGCCTATACCCACCCTAGCGGGTACAGTCCCATACCCTTGTCTGCCGTATTACCCGCTGATATCCAATGGATATCACCCTCCCCATACCCACCCTAATATGGGTACCAAACGATTATTCACACCTATCCATATTAGTTATTTAATAATATTTTTAATAATTCAATTTATTTTTTTATTAACATTGATAAAACAATTTAGGTAATTGAATTCAAGCACGTGTTTTTAATTTGAAAGTTAATTAGATACAAAATGGAGCGTGTATAAGGCCGGGTAGGGCAGGTACAAAACTATCCCCGTACCCGTCCATACCCGTGGCGGATACGGGGCGGGTACACCAAACCCGTACCCGTTACCCGCCTCATTTATATCATACCCTTCCCAAACGGCACAGGTACCCATAGCTAACGGGCTTTACCTGCCCCATGGCCATCCCTAGTAGAAACAGAAGCAAAAATTAAAAAATTTTCAGGGAAAATATCCCTATTTAAAACACTTTCTACGAAAGTGTTTCCATAAAAATTGCTTATGAAAAGGGAAATAATAATAATTGTATTGCTTTATGCTTGAAGTGTTTTGGATGGCGTAGTGTAGCCTATATATGCGCCTCTGAGTAATGAAAAAAGATGCTAAGATAGTACTTCATTTTTATCCAATTTGTTGGTGTAGAAAATTTTGTTTTGCTTAGTAGGAACAATGTTAGGAATTCTAAGGCCCTATTTATAAATAGAAAACATATTTTATTTTCGATTTTGAGTTCTCATTTTCATTTCCGTTTCCGGTTTTTGCTGTAGCATTTTCCATTTGGAAGCATATTTAGGAGTGGAATTGTTGACAATTTTCTAATATAGGAAACAAGAAAACGCATTGGGTGCAAATTTGGATATCTGATGGAAAACTGTTTTCCAACTTCTCTAATTGGAAAACTGAATTTGAATTACTTTACATTTCTTTCAGATTTTTAGGAAAAGTTTTTAAGAAGACCGTCGAATTTTCTCTTTTTAAACAGCCCCTAAGATTCATGGGTTTGGTTGGTTGCCTTTCGACATCAGTTTTGTTGGAACATTATACACAAGCATATCATAAAATTTCTCTCTGCATCTTATGTTGTAACAGTGCTGTTATTGTTCTTCTCAGAATATTAGTGGCTATGCTTCCTGGTACATGACTCTCTGTGAGACTGTCTCCTGCATGTGCTTCTTCTATGTTATCAAAAATGCAAAAAAGTACTGCAGATCTTAACTGGTTCATTTTATTGCTCTAATAAACTATGTTGGAATCCTTTGTGTTCATTTTCTTATATTGGTAAAGAGCCCAGACAAGTTTTATCTCGGGAAATCATTTCAATCGAGATGAAACAAACAAGGGGGAAAAAAAAGAGAGCAAGCTGGAATTAGATGAATACACCCCCTGCAATAGATGCGAAATATTTTTCTTCATATATATGCGTGTGTGTTTGTGTGTATGTATGTATAATCCTAACATAACTATATCGGCAATCTCTGAGACCATCTTTACGCATGTAGTTACTTGCGACATGCAAGTATAAGCTGTAAAACTTCCTTTCACTACGGCTACCATATTAGTGATGTAGTACGGGGATGACCTAAAATATGGGATATGTGGGGATATTGTGGATTTGTAATATGGTTGTTGTTTTATATTTCATACATATTAGCATATCTTTAAGGATTTATTTAATTTCGGTGGATTTAGGTTATTCAAAATTATCTTTTGTTCCTAATTGGATTAGGATTATGGTTTTTTAATATTCTGATTATCTTTGTTCCCAGTTAGATTAGATTTTATTTATCTTTTAAGATTCATGGTACCCACACTATAAATAGAGCCCTTATATACCTTTTAGAGATAGCTTTGAATCAATTGAAACCAGGAGTGTACTAGTTTGTTTAGAAATTGATTTGTCTTAATGATCAATGTCCCAAAGAACTTCAGCATTATGAATACTTATACTCATGAAAACTATGTTGATACGTCAGATCAAAGCCAGCAGATCTCGGGACCTTATTCGCCCGTTATCTCCAAGAAAGGAATTGGAATTGGTACAATTTTCCGAAAAGCTGCAACGGTGGCTTCAGTGGCTGCTAAACATGCTTACGCGGCTGCTGCATCATCAGCTTCCAGAGATGCTGATGAAGAGATGCTGCCCCTCAAGTGCTGCTTAATGTCCATATCATTGCCCTGGGAGCATATTGCTTATGATCTCTTGTTTAAGGTAAGAGATTGGTCTCATTGCTCTCATTTTTGGTTGGATGCGTACTATGTGTTGACTTTGCTTTCCTCATATCTCCACAACTTTGCCCCTCCAAGAATCACTGTCATTTTCTTGGTAACTACAAGTCAAGAAATTTTCTGGTGAAGCGAAGCTGGCTCTGATCATCTACCGTTAGCCCTGCTCAAAACTCGCCTCAAAGCTTGTTGAACTTTTGAGTTCGAACCTAGGTTGGGGAGTTTTCAGCTTGCTTTATTTAGGCTCATTTAAGCTCAATCTAGCTCGAGCTTTGCTCATTTAGGCTCAAACTAGGTTCGGTTGGGCATATTTAAGTTCAAATATTGTATTAAGATAAGCTCATTTAGGCTTGTCTAGGCTCTGGAGCCTATGAGCTTGAGTTTCACTAGGCTTGGGCTCCACTTGGTAAGTTAAAACGATTCTGCTTGGCCCCAAGATGTATATGGACTTCACCGGGAACAAATTTCAAGGACTTTTGAAGACTGACATACATTAGTGACTTCCTTACAGGGAAAAGTGGTCTTTCTAGGATTTCTTTAGGCATAGAGTTTTGGGGGTTTCATGTAGCCCTGTTGATTTGAAGAGAGGGGTTAAAAGGCTTTATGTTATTAATTCTTGGTATTTTTTTTGACGTTTCATGTT
Source organism: Simmondsia chinensis (assembly GCA_018398585.1). NCBI lineage: Eukaryota > Viridiplantae > Streptophyta > Magnoliopsida > Caryophyllales > Simmondsiaceae > Simmondsia > Simmondsia chinensis. Next base: position 37,413,599 of record JAGTTD010000007.1, read on the forward strand.
TCTATATTTGGGAACATCATGTCCTTAATTCTTTGTACATTTTTTGCTCTTAAATCATATTTCTTTTTCTGATTAAAAAAGAGAGAGAGTGAAAATTAAGCATATTAATTTTTAAAATTTGATTGAATTATGTATTGTTAAATGGTTCAAGAAGTTATATTTACGTGTATAAGAGCAAATTACATTCCATAACAAAGTTCATGGGGTGTTATTATAGCTGGATTTACGGTGAAGTAGTATTTAGTAACATAGTTCAAGGAGTCCCTCACATTTTAGTAACAAAGTTAAAGGAGATATGTTTCTAAAATTGCAAGTGAAGAGGGTGAATTGTATTTAATAACATAGTTCAAGAGATAAATTTTTAAAATTAATGTTATGTGGTCTCTTGTGTATAATGACATAGTTCAGCGAATGTGAGATTATTTTGCCTTTATATTTATAAAACGAAATATAAAGTGCAATTGATAATCAAAATAAAAGGTGACACTTATTCCAGATTGCTGAAAAAGGAAATTATAAATTTTTTGGAGAGAGAAAGTACATATCTGTATGATATTAGTCCAAAACATCTTACCCTTTGAGGGTAGCACTTTGTAGGGGCAAGGCTGCTTACATCTTACACTTGGCGGGAGCTTCTGTGAGGCACTGAGCTTGTTTTTTTTTTTTTTTTATTATTGTTGTATATTAGCCCGAAACACTCATTATTAGCTGGTGGGTAAAAATCGATACCTACCTATTCTCTGTAGTATATTGATCAAGTTAAACTACTCTTAAATGATCCTCCTCCCTGAAATACAAGGCATGTTCTCCCTTGTGAGCTTCATCTTTTGCATTCCACGTTCCGTAAATTTCCTCTATTAACTCCCACCAAATACAATATCACACAACGTGAAATTCTCACCAGCCTTCAAGCCTGACACATTATATGAGGTCTACATATAAGTCCAAGTAGGGTTCCAGCATAAAACCAATTGTTAGGTGGAGTAGCGAACTAAGCTTATATGTTGGTCTGTTCTTTTGTATAATTCCACTGTGAGATTTCTTACCCAAATCACACGCAGAGTTGTTCACAGTTGATTTTTTAAAAATTTATCAAACACCTGCACTGCTTTTTCAAACAACGCAACACTCCTATGACATAGCTATAGCATGACAAAAAGAAAGCTATAGTTGGTTTATTGATGGCCTTGTACATGCCCCGTGAGTCATGCTGTTTTCGGAAGAATTTACGTGTACTCTTGGTTTATCGTATTCAGGGAAGCCCACCAGTGAACTTGTAGATCATACACGAAGCTAGCACGCATGAACCTTCCACTTTCGGATAGCTTCGAATGGTAAATTCCTATGTCATGTTTTTCTTGATTTTGGAAAGATGCAATCTTTAGTAACTGTTATTACGTTACTTTGTTTATGAAAATTCTTTTTTTTTTTTTTTTGGCCGAATTCAAGTTGAAGTGTTTGAGAGATTGCTTCTGTAAGTAAAAGTAGATAATAGATGCCAGGACTGGCTTGTACCTGAAAGTTTCATATTTGTATCTAGTGCGGTTGTTTTTGGGTTTATGTTTCTTTTCTCATATTCTTTTGAATCATTCAATATTCCTGATGGCTGAAAATGATATGCTAACTTGATTCATGTATCACTTAGTATCAGGTTCATTCACACATTTATTTTAGTTCTCGTGCACATATTTGTTTGGTTCATTCTTCTTATATTAAGTTCCTAAGTTCTTACTTTTTAGGATTGGGGTTCTATGGAAACCACTTTTCTACATGGTAGCACTTTGTAGGAGTAAGGCTGCGTGCTTAGCCTCCCAAACCTGCCTTGGTGGGAGCCTCTTTTAAGGCACCGGTTGTTGTTGTAAGTTCTTGCATAGCCTAGGTTTATGAATCAGAATATACAATGTCATTCAGGTATATTATTATCTATTCACCGTAATATAGACAGGTTATGCAAAGAATGAAAGTGTGTCAAAGAAACACCAAAAGTGATTATGCGTGATCAAGTGTGTTTACTGTATTTTCATCTTGTAATGAGTTTTAGTTATTTTGAGTTAGTTTATTATCTCATTGGAAATCCTACTTGCGTAGTTTATTATCTCATTGCAAATCCTACTTTTATCTTGTCTAGGAATATTACTCGTGGACGTGTAGTCAAGTGGATCTAGTTACACTATTGGACGATGTTGATACTCCTGACAGATTGGTCGTTGTCGAAATAGATACAATCTTTGGATGCTCCAACAACAATATGGAAGCTTATTTCTCGGCCGATATCCTGTCATTCAGACTATTAGCTAGAGTACTTAGTGGTCATTTCAGGCCGCCTTGGAAAATTTAGAACATTGTGAACAATATTCTTATGATGATGCGGAATGAGAGAAACATAAGATCCAATCACTGCTTTCGTAAAGCAAACATGACTGCTGATTCAATATGTAAATATGGTCACCAGATTCCTTTTGTCGCGCAGTGGACTTCTCTGCCAAGCGTGTCGCTTTTCCGTATTGTTTTGGTGAATCCTCGCCTAATGCTCTTCTTACCTCCTTAAAAAATTATTCTATGTCGTCGATCATCCATGCCTTTTTCGATAACTGGATTGCGAGCCCAAAAAGGCATTTTCCTTACAGGGCAAGACTCTAAGGCAAGCAAAACACAAAAATAAGACATAGAACTAAGTAAGAGAAAGTCAAAACGAATAAATGGATGCTCATTTGCAAGTGTTTTCTTTTGTTATTTAGGATGTTTATAGTAGCTTGTATGCATCTCAACTAATCAGTAAGTTGTATGTATTATCTGCTTAAAAGTTTTCTTATATATAACAGGATAAGTTGAGGCTCATATACCCAATTGGTACCCCGAGGACTGTTTGCATTCAATGGTAGGACTCCAGGCCCAGACGTAACTCTTTATATTATGTCAGGTTCAATTGCCTTATCCTTTGAACCTACCTTAGAGTTTATTTGCAAGTTCTTGTTCACACTACATGGGTTAAACCTATGAAGGCACCAGCAATAATCAATACGATGTTTAATTGAATATTTTTTTTATGCCCGTCAGGTGGGGGAGGGAGGAAATTCCGTTAGTGAAAATCGAACCCGAGTGGCACTTTTGGCACTTAATGTTTTCCTTCACTAGGCTATGTCTAGACTGACATTTCACCGAATGTTTTTTCGGCTTGTGTGTTGTCTTCTCATTTGCTGTGGGAAAGCCAAAGCACATGTGCCTGGGAAAAAAAGGTAAGAATCATAGCTTTACCTTATTCTATGGAATATCATGTGCTATTTTCATTCCTTTTTTGGGTAAATTATATATTAGTATCTTGAGGTTTGGTGAATTAATTGTACAGTTTATAGGCTTTTTCAAATAATATTTTAGTTCAAAAGTTGCAGGCATTTAATAAAATAGCCCAAATAATAGTGTGAAAGGGTATGAAACTTCTTGTTGTTTGTTGCTATTCCACTTGTTTGCTGCTAAAGGGAATATCGCCATATCTCCAAAGTAAAGACTGAAATACTATTCGATATAAGTTTCACTTCCATGGACAAGAAGTCGAGGCTTGTATCCAGGAGATAACATTAGCAGACTTGGGCTCGTTGACTATATTATCGAAGTAAGAGTAATCTTATTTCGAGACAGAAATGTCGAGCACAAACCAAATAGAGAGAAGTTCCGTGTAGCTGGAATCTTGAATGCCAATTGAAGCCATAAAGAGGTTCTTATAAGGTATTAGATGACACGATGTAGAGGTTTTTTACTCTCTCTGTTCTTTTTTTTTTTTTTTTTATGAAGTTTGTTCAAATTAGCTTTCTATCCTTTTTTATTCAAAATTGGGTCTAATGTTTGTAACGTTGTTCAAATTAGCACCTCATCTTCTCTTTTATTTAAAACGGCTGTTTTATTTTATGACAAAATTAGTGCTTAACCCGATAACAAAATTTAGGTAAAAATTAAAAAGATGTGCCATTAATTTTGCCATAAAACAAAACATTAAAAATTATTTTGAGCAAAAGAAAAAATAAGTAATTAGTTTGAACAAAGTTAAAAAGTCGGTTCCAAAAATAATGCTGAAAAAAATAAAAAAATAATGCTGAAAAAAAAATAATTCCAAATCTACTGTTGAACCGCGTTTACGCACAAATACCGTTTTCATTGCTTATAGTCGCCATTATGCCGCAATTCGTGATGATCGTCACATTGATCCCATGTTCCTCTCAATGAAGCTCCAACATTATAAGTGGAGATGGTAAGAAATCAGGAAAAGTTATCAATAAAAGGCTATTAATTCAGTAGTGATCAAATAGCTACGACAATGATACTTAAAGATCTCCGGCGTATAAAGCAGAAGAAGGGCGACAGCGGATGACATGACCGGCGGTGAGTAGGGGTGTAAACGAACTGAGCGTTCAATGAACTACTCGTGTTTAAAATCGATTAGAGCTCGTTCGTGTTCATTAGGAGAGCTCGATAGCTTAACGAGCCAAGTTCGAACAGGGGGTGCTCTGCTCGCTATCGAACAGTTTGATAAGGGCTCGATACGAGCTTGTTAAGGGCTCGGCTCGACTCATTGCGTTTGACCATATTAAACTGCGTTCATATGACGCGGTTTTTATTATAGTAAACCGCTTTGTCAAAACGCGGTTCTTATTACAGTAAACCGCTTTATCAAGATGCGGTTCTTATTATTGTAAACCGCTTTATTAAGACGCGGTTCTTATTATTGTAAACCGCGTTATTAAGACACGGTTTTTATTATGGTAAACCGAAACGCGGTTTTTATTCATCTGAAACGCGTTTTCTTAACACGGTTTACTATAACCGCATTTTGTAAACGCGGTTCAACAGTAGATTTGGAATTATTTTTTTTTCAGCATTATTTTTTTTATTTTTTTATTTTTCAGCATTATTTTCGAAACCGACTCAAAGTTAAATATATTAATAACTATTTTGAATAAAAGAAACATAAGAGATCGATTTGAACAAATATAAAAACACCAGGGACCAATGGATTGAATAAATAAATTATATAATAATACAAAAACAACAACAATAAACCAAGTGCCGCAAAAGCTCTCGCGTATACACGGTCTTTTTTGTTTTCGAAGGGGGGATATGCAGCTTTACCCCTTCAGGGTGCTACCCTTAGGGGAGGCTGTATTCGAGGACTTCCAACCAGAAAAGCATAAAAACAACAGCACAGATAAAGTGTAAAGCAACAATACGCAATAAAGCAACATGATGACAAAACAACGAGCAACCAACACAAATCAATAGTAAATATAATCAAACAGGCATATATAAACGCCTAAGGGGGCTGGTACTAGCTTAGTTGTGGTCTTCTATTCTAAACCGCTATATCAACTACACTTATGCTAAACCTCCACTCAGCTGTATCTAGGGCTATCTCCTCATTTAAGTTGAGATGGGTGAGATCATGTTGAATCGTTTCAATCCAACTTTTCTTTGGCTTGCCTCTCCCTCTTCTCCTGTTTGTAATATGGAGTTGTCCTCATCTACTTATAAGGGCAGTGGTTGGTCTTCTTGTAACATGCACAAGCCACTGCAAAACGTTGTTCCTTTCAACTTATCCTTGATTGGGGCCACGTCCAATTTACTTCTTATAATGTCACTTATAATCTTCTCCTTCCTTGTGTATTCACACATCCGCCGCAACATCCTTATCTTCGCCACCTTCAATTGTTGCATATGATGCCGTTTAACTGATCAACACATCTATATTAAATATAATATTTGTGATAATTAATATTAGGGGCCCCTAGATTGTGTGATAGGGACAACTTTAATTAAGGGTCACAGGTGATACCTAAATATATATTTCAAAATATAAATACTTAGGCAAAAGGGTAAAAGACTTCTAATGAGAAAACTAAGCACATGGAGGTTTGCATTGTGGGCATAATAGGTTTTTTTTTCCGATAATTAGTAACAAAGTCGCAATACATAACATGTGACAAATAAGCAAGGTTGTAGGCATAATAGGTAAACCAAGAGATGCCATTTTGGTTCCTATTTTTAAGCTTTCAAAAGTTATCAAATGCATACACCAAAATGCCCAAACAACAAAAGTAGTCTATTGCTAGAAACACTGACTGTGTCAAGGGTTGGGCGGGTCATAGTCGGTTTCAAGGGTTGATGAGCAGTAACGTGCCTAGGAGGCCAAACTCGGTTGCTGGAGCCTGTTAAAGTATACGACAAATTCTGGGTCTTTATCCATTAGTTTAGGCTTCTGGGATAGTTAGTTCTTTGACATAGTATCAGAGCCTTGTTGACCAAAAAGTAATGAGTTCAGTGGCCTTGTGCAAGATCCACGATTCAAGCACAATAGGCATTCGGTGAGGGAGCATTGAGCTTTTAAGAAAGTTGATTCTTTGACATGGTATCAGAGTCTTGTTGAAGTAGAGGTCGCGAGTTTGAATCCCAACTACTCCACTTTGATATTAACATTGTAGGATTATGCCTCAAATTTATGTATTTAGAAATTAAGGGTAGCCGAGGGGTCACCGATCGATTGGGGGGATGTCTGATCGATCGGGTGAATTAAGAAAAAAATACCTGTTTTGGCTGAGAGAGGGTCGATCGATCGGGACTCATTGATTGATCGGGAGTCATTTTTCTGCGAAGGTTATAAATAGACCTGTTAGGGTTTCAGTTTAGGTATTTAATTTCATAGTGAGGTTGCCGTCATTGAGAGAGAGAGGTGATTTCATAATTCCTTCAATTCAGATATTCGAGTGCTACGAGAGTTCAGAGGGAGTGATCTATAATTCTCCATAGATCTCGTTAAGAGAAAGTGTGATTGTAATTCTTCCGTTCAAGCATCAATAAAGATCTCCATCTCCGCCCGTGGTTTTCTCCTCTCTCGATTATAGAGGGGTTTCCACGTAAATTATTGTGTCTTCTTATTTGTTCTTTTTTTCAACTATTTTGTTTACTTCCCGTTTGTGTGAGTCATATTATTTGAATCGAATCAAGTGATTAGGGTTTACGCTTCCGCATCATTATTTCCCTAACAAATTGATATCAGAGTATATCAGATTTGTTCAGATTCCTCACAAATTGGTATCAAAGCCCTGTTTATTTCGATTTGATGCTATGACGTCCTCAATTAGATCCGAAGTTGTGAAGTTTGATGGTCAAGGGAGCTTCAGTTTATGACAGGTTCACGTTAAGGGCCTCTTGACTCAAAGTGGCTTGAAGAAAGCTTTAGTGGGAAAGAGAAGAAACCAAAGAATTTGACATAAGCACAATGGGAGGAGTTAGATGAGAAAGCACTCACAGCAATTTAGATGTGTCTTACCGATGACGTTTTGACAAAAGTTCTAGAAGTGAAGACCGCTAAGGAGTTGTGGGAGAAATTGCAAGATATGTTCTGTTTCAAGTCCGTCTCCAACAAACTCGTAGTTAAGCGCCTCTTATTCACGTTTCGTATGTCAGAAGGTACGTCACTTAAGAATCACGTCAATAAATTTAATTCAATTATTCAAGATTTGAAAGAATTAGATGATGTTCCTAAGGATGAAGATCATGCAATGTTGTTGTTATGTTCTCTCTCTACTTCATATAAGGGTTTTGTTGAAAGCATGATTTATGGTGGTAGACAAATCATATCTGTTGATGAAGTTAGGAGAAACCTACTTAGTAAAGAACGAGTAGATAGAGAATTATCTAATTCTGTTAATAACTCAGGTAATGGTTTATTTGTGAGAGGGAGAACTAAATATGATCATAGTGGAAGAAAGTCTAAGTCTAGGCATCAAGACCTAACATATAATTATTGTTATAAAACGGGCACATTAAGAAAGACTGTTACATAATAGCTAGTGTTATGGAAGATGAGATTGATGGAGATATTTTGTTTGCGTCTGAACCTAAGTCCAGTTTTAGAAAAAGTTGGATTTTGGATTCGGGTTGCTTGTCCCAATCGGGATTGGTTTTTCACGTACGAGTCAGTTCGAGGTGGAGTTGCTTTGATGGGTAATGATACTTCATGCAAAGTTCTGGGTATAGGAACAATTCGTATTAAGATGTCCGATGGCACTGTTAGGACATTGAGCGACGTTCGTCATATTCCTAATTTGAAGAAAAGTCTCATATCTTTAGGTACTCTTGAATCTAAATGGTGCAGGTACATAGTTGAAGGTGGAGTTTGAAGGTCGTTAAGGGTGCTTTGACAGTTATGAAAGGCAGAAGAGTAGGTACTCTGTATGAGCTTGTCGGTTCCACAATTGTTAGATTTGTTGCAGCATCTTCATCATCATTGTTGTTGACAGAATCAGAGATCACAAATTCAGGACATTTGAGATTAGATCATTCAGGTGACAGGGGTCTATCTGAGCACAGTGTGAGGGGCTCTTTGTGTGGTCAATCAGGACTGATAGTCTATAAACAAGGGCTTTATGGGAAACAGAAAGGTTTTCGCTTCAAGCAATTCCTGACGAGTAGAGATATCACGTTTGATGAGTCTTCATTATTGAGTCCACAGAAGATGTCATCAGTCAGTTGTGATTCAGGTCAGGTGAGTAAGCCAGAGGAAGTTCAGTTTCAGCTAAGTAACACAGTTCAGCAGCAGGTGGCTGTTTCAGAACGTGTGTCAAAAGCCAATTCAGAGAAGAAGAAGATTGGCATTGCTGATAACCTCTCAGATATGTTCACTCAGATGCTGCCTAGCAGGAAGTTCAAGCTTCGTTCGGACTCTGTTAGGTTTTGTGTTTTGTCTAGATAAACCCGTGTGTGAGGTGTTTTGTGGAGTAGGTGAAGATATTTTGTTTTTTATGTAAATTTGAGTCAAGGTAGAGGTTTGTTAGGATTATGCCTCAAATTTATGTATTTAGAAATTAAGGGTAACCAAGGGGTCACCAATCGATAGGAGGGATGTCCGATCGATCGGGTGATTTAAGTGAAAAATACCTATTTTGGCCGAGAGAGGGCCGATCGATCGGGCTTTGGCTGATCGATGGGAGTCGTTTTTCCACGAGAGTTATAAATAGACCTGTTAGGGTTTCAGTTTAGGTATCCAATTTCAGAGTGAGGCTGCCGTCATTGAGAGAGAGAGGTGATTTCATAATTCCTCCAATTGAGATATTCGAGTGCTACGAGAGTTCTGATAAAGTGATCTATAATTCTCCATAGATCTCTTTAAGAGGAAGTGTGATTGTAATTCCGTTCAAGTATTAGCAAAGATCTCCATCTCCGCCCGTGGTTTTTTCCCTTTTCTAGAGTAAAGGGGTTTCCACGTAAATCATTGTGTCTTCTCGTTTGTTCTTTCTTTCACCTATTTTGTTTACTTCTCGTTTGTGTGAGTCATATTATTTGAATCGAATCAAGTGATTAGGGTTTACGCTTCCGCATCAAGATTTCTCTAACAAATTGATATCAGAGTATATTAGATTTGTTAAGATTCCTCACAAACATAATTTAAGCCAAATAGACATTTGCGTGAGGGGATATGTTGGAATACGATACAAATCCCGTATCTTCACTCATCAGCTTAATCTTTTAAGAAAGCTAGTTTCTTACCCGGCAAAAACAAAAGGAAGCATTTTTTTGAGAATAAAAATACGGAGAGAGGCTAGTGGGCTATAAGTTGGTAACATGCACAACCGAAACTAACTGCCAAATTCAACCCAAAAAAAAAAAAAAAAAAAAAAAGAAGAAGAAAAGAAGAGGAATCTCTCTCTCTCTCTCCCCCCATCCAAGCGCATGCCTTAACTTCACTAAACTACAATCAGGAATATTCCCTGTTTCCCATTTTTGTTTTATTTAATAATAATAATATAAAGAATAATATTTCTTCTTGCATCAGTAGGATTAATTTGTAAGTAGGCATTGAGAATTTTACAATTAAATTTAATAATGATTTCTAGTAAGTAAATATTCGATTTGAGTCATCTCGGGTCATTTTGGCTTGATTTGTTTTGATTTCAGATTGATTAGGTTTCGTCATTTTAAATTTTGAGTTATATCGAGTTGGGTCACTTTCTGTTTGTGTATATTGGGTTGTTTTGGATTTGGATTTGCTCGGCTGGTCACATGCACTTGGGTCAGGTAAAGTTATGTTGAGGTTTGAGTTATTTCAGAGTTTGAGTCCATCGTGTTAGCTCATTTCATAGTTTGAGGTAAACCGGGTCCTGTTTAAGTTGGGTTTGAGTCATTCGAGTTGGGGTCAATTTTGGATTAGGTCATCACTTTCGATTTTCCGTCATCTTGGAATTTTAGTGAATCGAGTTGCGTCTTTCTTGAGTTTCTAATAAGTGGAGTTGATACACAATTTGGAAAAAGAAAAAAAATCGTTATGATAAGGCGGAAATTCTCCGGGTAGTACATCAAGTCTTCCTGATGGAAGAAATAAGAGCTAAGCCAAACAAAACAGGAACTAAAACAAAATCTTGTAACATGATGAGTGAAGCTTAATTGCACACCACGATCAAAGTCGGGAACAAATGACACCTAGCTGAAGATGGTCCACAACACAAGAGGCTTCGTCCGTTATAAAGTTAGATAACATATCGCAGATGAAGATCTAGCTATGAAGACCATAACGCTGGGAACACCAATCTTGATAGGAGCTCAAAGTATATTTGCCAAGTTACGAACCGAGATCAAACCCGAGCTTTAACAATGGTTTTCAACCGAGTTTGACTTCCTAAAAAAGCGAACCGAATGCATGATTTTCAATTGCATGATTATAATTCCAATTATATATGTCATATAAAAGATAGGTAGCAAACTCTTTGGCTTATACCTTAAGACTCGATGAAATTGAACGTAAAAGAACCGATACAATATAATAATACGATATGCATAAAACATTAATTAAATTAATGTAACATTGCATGATTAGATACTACGTGTAAGAGATCCAACTGTAACATGAAAAAGTTTTTAGATATAATGATCATGAACTACAAAATATAATTATTTTTTACTTTATTATAATGTAAACTCTAACAATCAACAAGGTCATTAATGAACATAGTGGCGATGTTATGTGATTAGGTTTGTCCTCTAGTTTTAAAAAAAAAAAAAAACAAAAAAATAAAAATAAAAATTATTTAATGCTTTTTGAAAAAAAGAATATAAAGTTTATATTTAAGGTTATTTACATGTTAATACCATGACATTTTTTGAAATAATAAAAAGGATCTTAACATTTTTGAATTAACAAAAAAACATATAAGTTTTTGTCGTATCAATAAAAGATCCCTCTTTGGCATGACAATGTTATTTTCTGTCGACATAGCTGACGTGGCAACTACTTTTTAATTAGCGTTACAATAAAATAAAAAAAGTATCATTCAATACCCTTATCCTTACTTTATAAGCATAAAATTTAAATTTTTTTTGTCATTTTACTGTAGTATTAATAAAAAAAGCAGTTGCCACGTTAGCTCCACTGACGGAAAATGATGTCATCACGTTGGAGATGTCCTTTTTATTAATATGACAAAAATATAAAGGCCTTTTTATTTTTATTTTTATTTTTTTTGAAGTCTAAGGTTTTGAATGATATTGCTGGCCCTTCGCATATTTATATAGTTAGTTCATGAACAACTTGTAATTATTTGTTTTATTTTGAAGAAAAAAAAAAAACTGATGACTCGCTTAATATCAGTACAAGGTGGATTATAAAGTCTAGATAACGTCTGTATAATAGGCTAACAACTAGAAAATACAATATTGACACAGAGAGATTTAAAAGAAAATAGAGAGGTATAGCGATAAGACAGTGGTTCAATGACTACATCTTTTGCTTTTATGATTCACCAAATATAGACTTTTCAATTCGACTGTGAATATATTAGCAACCACGAGTACACCAAGATGACCCAAAACTCGAAACTTCTTGATGAAGAACACCACCCCTCGACTCGTGCACCTATGCACCCTAATTTTAGTTAAAATGTTTCTTAACAATAGCTTTTTTTGGGGATTATTAATCTGGAGTATTACACGATCAACACGATCAGTTATACAACGTTAGCACGGTAAAGACATGTGAGTCTAGTAAGTGATGTAAGACTAGTAACCAGAGTTCATAGTGTACTTGGACCGCCAGAAACTCAAACGGGCGTGATGGAAACATTGATCTACACCTAGGACTTAAAACAATCATAACTTTGCATCCATAAGGGTTTACGAGGTCCATTACATATCAAAATGAAGCACTTAGACTGAACCATACAAAGCCAACCGTTTTGCTACTGGCCTTATTCATTTTCCCAAATTCGGCCTTCAAGAAGTATTTTGGGCCACTTTTTGTGTTTTACGAATAAATAGAGACATTCTTGTAACTTAAGGTTTCTTGTTAGTTTGCTATAAATACCAGTAGTTGTTTTGTGTTTTTGATGCAAAATTCTCAAATACAAAACCCCACTATTTTGGATTCGGATTTCTTAGATTTTGACGTGTTCTATATCAAATTTTGCGTTTCCACTTCTACATTAGTAAGAAATTCTGTATCTGTTTTATGAGAAGGAAGAGATCAGTTTTAGATAAAACCCCACTTCAACTCATATATGAAACTTATATACATCAATTTCGTGAGCTCAATCTAACACCTAGTAAAATTTCATAAACAGATAATATTTTTTGGATAATTAGAGAGAATTTTCAGTATAGAACCGATGCACCTACTGAAGTAGAGCCCGAGAAACTCACGCGAGTGATAAAAAAAATTAAAAAAATATAGCAATAAATCCCAAGACACCTAGAATACCTAGACGGTTATCATCATGCCAACTCCTAAAGTTAATACAAAAACATGCCCCGACACACCTATACGCCTATTCCACACCAACTCCTGAAACACAAAAAGTGAAATGGATCACATTTATACGAGCTCCTTTTTTTTTTTTGATAATTACTGGCAAAGCCGCAGTACATACCGGGCCTCGACAAGGCGAGACCACAACCATCCCGTAACCGGAGATGGGTACAAAAATCCAGACCAAAATGGGAAAAATCAGACACCAAAAACAAACGGGGCAACATCACACAGGCAGGAGAGGACCAGCAACTAGTAATGGACCAGTTAAACCCGAAGCAGGCACTCACACAGCCACACCTTCCAGACACAGACACACAACCTCAAGAGGGTGGAAAACAGGAGAGGAATTCCCCCCTCCCCTGTATTGCAAGCAAGGAACCAGACATGGGGCCGGACAGGGAGGGTACCGAGCCTACAACACAGTAAGTCAACTGAAAGACACTTTCCTTAGCATAAACCCCTAAACATAACACGAGTACCAATGATTTGATATGCCCTTGATGTTATTTGAGACACCTTAAACTAAACCCTATTAATTTGAGCTACATCTCCTATCAGGATCCGACCAATGACAGAACACGTGCTGACTACTTATTGCAATGTTTTTCCTTCTTACGGGTAACTCCATTAGGAACATCGCCTTCAAGAGGAAAAGATAAGTAGATAAATAGTATTACTTTTTCGAAGAAAACATAAGCAATCGTAAAGAAAATGGATGCCAACCTACAAAGCTAACTAAAGTAGATTAGCAACTATTAAGGGCTTTAATTGGCTGTTAATTGGATAAGAGCACATTTTAATTAATCAATCATATATTATCTTGAATTAATATTACAACTACGTAAGTTAATATATAAATTTGATGACATCAAGTTAATTAAGTTAATTAAGTTTAATGCTTTTTGATCTTCACTTTGGAGCTTTTTTGAGGAGTCTCTAAGAGTAATGCACGTAGTAATTTCATTTGAATGCATGCTTACATCAACGTGCCTCTTGGAATAGTTTTGTGGACACAATTAAATCATATATTATAGAAAAATTATTACTTAGTTACCCTAAATTTTGAGCATTTATCATTTTTGTTTCATGATATTTTAATATATACAATAAGGTACCCGGAGATTTGAATATTTTATTACCTTAGATACCTTGTGTCAGAATTTAATAAATTTTTGTAATAATTTGATCAATTTATACAAAAAATTCTGATATAGTATATGATTACGATTATGAATATAAGCTATGCCAATGTTCTTATTCAAAAAATCAACGAATTTTGATAAAATATTTATTAAATATGGATATAAACTACTTAAGTATTGCCACAATTATGTGTCATTTTCGCATTTTTTAGAAAAAAATATCTAGTTCTAATGATGAGACTAATATATTATCGAAATCGTGTTCAATTTTGGGATTTTCCAATGAAAATCTACCGAAATTTCACAAAAGAGTAACTGATTGATGAAATTTTAAAACTTTAAGATACCTAAATGATAAAATGTTTAAAACTCAAAGTATTTCATTGTATATATTGAAATGTTAGGTACCTAAGTGATAAATGATCAAACCTCAGGACATCTAAGTGAAAGATGACATGGTGAATGATGTCACATCCAGAAAGATAAAATCGTGAATGATGGCATGGTGATAAAGCCGGTGTCCTTGTCGATCTGTTTTCCAAAATGTGTTCTATTTGTTATAAAGCGTACTGGTCAAATGGAGTGCTGTAGAATTACCCAAAGACCTAGGAGGACAATGTGAGGGTTCCCTTGTGGATAAGAATAATACAAGCCAAACATAGGTCTCGTTATCACCTTACCTTCCTCCTACCTGCTATCTTAGACGAAGACCTGTGGCAAAACATTTATTCTGATTAATGGACATATGAATCCATTAACTTTATCATAACCTCAGGCTGCAATATCGCATTCGACATGGCGTCGAGGCTCTTTTCTGGTTAGATAGGTAGATTAATGATTGCCCTCGCACGAATAAATACCCAATACTTTTTCACTTCCACACGAAAATACTCCACTATGAATTTTCCAAGACAACATCACGTGGAATTGAAACCTAGGATGTTGACATAGTTTATTCAACTGAGAACTCAACCTCCAGCTAGCACTCATTCATGACCTGTACGAAACTACTCTTTGGCCTATTGTTGAGTATATCTCGACATGGTAGCATTACCGACAGGGTGCTTTCTTAAATAACCCCTTCTATAAGGCTAAAATCATGGATCTACTTTGTATTTATCTGCTAAAAGAAGATACATGAAAATAATACTTAAGAAATATAACTTTGAAAAGGAATTTAATTTCTGTGTTAACTACACAAAATACCCGAAACCCTAACTGCCATGAACCACCCCGGCTCCCACGAATCCGGCCAACAACTGGACATTGACCACATCGGACGGTGGCTCGGCCTTGTTCTTCGGCCAAGCATGGTGTTGATGGAGCTGATGCCTGGTCTCTGTAGTCTCGTCGACTCCGATCTTCTTGTTGTTGTCATGGTGCTCGATCGGGCGATGGTGATTCCGACGCCTGGTCGTTGTTCTTCCCCTGGTGTTGGATCTGTGCTTTGTCAGAGTTCCGGTGGCTGACGTCTTCGTCGATCTCCTCGTTGTTCATGTCATCTTCGCTGCCGGTGGTCAGACCTTGGTCCGGAGCTTCATTTACCTCGATACTTCTTCGGTCTTTGGGTGATGGATGCAGACCAACTTTTTAGGCTGGGAGTCCTTGAAAACAGCCTCCCTTCAGGGTAGCCCCCATGAAGGGGGAAGGCTGCGTACATCTACCCTCCCCATACCCTGCTTTTGGCGGGAGCCCTTAGAGGCACTGAGTTTGTTGTTGTTGTTGTTGTTGTTAACTGCACAAATTATTAGAGTATAAAATTATTCTTGAACTTTCACCCATCAGCTTAAGCTTTTGATAAAGATGGTTCCTTGACATAGTATCAAAGCCTTGTTGACCAAAAGGTCAGAAGTTCGAATCTCAATAGCTCCCACTTTTAATGTTACAATAATTTAAGCACGAGGTATGAGTCGGGCCTGTGCACTATTTACGCTTCAAGTCCAATTGACATTAACATAAAGAGATATATTAGAGTATAAAATTATCCTTAAACTTTTTACCTAACAACTTAAACTTATAAAAAAATGGATATTTGACACGAGACGCACAGGAATGTACTTTCTACCAACTAGAAGCAATTTCTTGGTGGCTAAAAATTGGCACGCATAATTACCCCATTTTCTTTTCTTTTTTTTTTATTTTATTCACACGTGTATTAAAATAAAGAAACCCGGTATTATCCGCCACGTGGCTTCGGTCAAGTTGCAACCAAAAGCTACTTTGTGTGAAAATTTTCATCGACTTAATTTGAATATTAAATAATAATTGAATTCCTACCGAAAGTTTTAAGTTCTCGGAAACTTTAGCAGATCTTTTTTGGCCACTTTTTAAACACTCGTTCATAATCACGAGTTTGACTGTCAAATTGTTTGCAATCGAGTATGTTTTGAGTCTTTGACATCTCTAACTCTAAAGATTGTGATGCAACATGTAAGGTGGAATTTGTGAAAACGAAAGGTTCACGGTCTTCCTTTAAATCTTTATTATGAAAATAATATAAAGAAAGGAAAAAAAGTTGCTCAAATTCTTACATCCGAGAAAGAGAGAGAACTCTAGAGAATATGAAAATAAATCTGAAAATATGAATGCCAAAAACTCAAGATCTCATCTTCCTTAAATAGATGAAAAAACTCATCTAAAATAAAAGATTTAAAAGATAAATAAAAGACTAAAATATAATTATAAAAATAAATATTAATTATCTATAATCTACTGGCTAAAAAACTGAATGGATGACAAACTCTTCAACCTATGTCTCTAGCCACGTCTATCCTTATCTCGCCAAGCCCTATCAAGCCGCCAAGCCCCCATCCGCTAACTATGGGGTTGCATCATATTGATATTTTTTTTTAAATAGTTATGGGAGGGAAGTAAAACTTGGTTACCTGCTAGTCGTTGATTATTTAATCGGATTCTTTAAATGCAATTTCATGGATGCATGATGGCTCCGCAATATTTTTCTTTATTGCGGGAGCACCACCTAAGATGGTTTGGACATGTTAGCAGGAGACCGACTACAGCCCCAGTCAGGAGGTGTGAACAGCTTCAGACGATGCTAGGTAGAAGAGGGAGGGGAAGGCCAAAGAAGAGTTGGCTGGAGACGATCCGTCACAACTTAACTCACCTAAACCTGAGAGAAGAGATGGCCACAGATAGGGCACGATGGAGGGCTAGCATAAGGGTAGCGGATGTGGCAGCGTAGAAAAGGGCGGCGAGCGACTTGTAGTTTAAGATTCCTAGGCAGTCATACCCGCAAGTGGTGCACTTATATGCTGATTAGTTTATCCTCTGATGACTCGGCTGTTTCCTTGGCTTACATACATACTTAAATGCTTGCATGTCTATTTCCTTCACTCATTTGGCGATAAATTGATGGTTTTATTTGCAGGCGCTCCTGTACTTCAGGATGGGGGTCCTCGGAAACAGTCTCATTTCCACTCGAAAGGGGTATGGCTGCGTACATATACCCCTCCCAGACCCTGCTTTAGCGAGAGCCGCGAGGCACTGGGATTGTTGTTGTTGTTGTTGTTATTGTATTGTTGAGTTTTGGCTGAAAGACTCCTCCAGGAGATATGTAAAACATCTCTAAAGAGAAAAGAAAAGCAAGAGTGACAAAATACAATAGAAAGCAAAACAAAATCTAGACCCGGGAAATGAAATGCGCACCATGATCAAGGACTGATAGAAAGATGCCTAGCTTTGAAAAATAATTCGCTACAATGCATGCCACAAAACAAATAGATCTTAAGTGGTCATACGTAAGCGAAGTGGCCTGAGATTGGGAGTGCCCGGGAAGACTAATTTGTAAGTATTCTCTATATATACAGTAGTGGATGAAGATGATAAGACGTATCCAGTTAGCACTAAAAACCAAGTGATGACTCCACAGTCCTGTCTATCAAAATGCAATTTTTTCGTCGAGATGGTGTTAGATTTATAGGAAAGCAAATTTTGTAATAAACCATTTTACATAGCAAGACATCTCGAGAAATAACCCATTACCCATACACTGCCTAGCTTTAATCATGATCTGCGTCAATATCAGCTTCGATTGGCATATTATATACATTGCTTTCATAATCCCCCACCCTATTATATACATATACTCTTTAAGTTTTTCAAACACGTTATTTCACACTTACATATGTTAAAACTTCACCGACCATTAGATTTGATGTTACAAGTCCAAGAGAGGTTCATCACAAGACCAATTAACATTACATCGAATAACTCACAAGACTTATACATAGATTTCTTCTCTCGCACAACTTTGATACGAGATTCTTCACAACTTTGATACGAGCAAATTTTTTAAATATATTTTTTTAAATGTTTAGTATCACGTGTGCATCACCTGCCATCTTTGTCTAGTTACTTCTCTACTACTTGACCCCCAGGTTTATTCTTCGTCATTAAGCTAATCCCCCACCCAAAAGAAAATAAAATTAAAAATAAATAAAAAATAAAATAAAAACAAATTTTATTCAGACAAATGTACCCTCTGTCCCTATCACGTGGGACCCACGTGCCCTTCCCCTTATTCCCTTAAAAACCCCTCCCCTCCTCCTCAATTCCTCCTTTTCTCCTCCTCCTCTCTCTCTCCTCTCTCCGGTTCACCCCCAAAAAAAAAGTGATGTGTTCTGAACAAAACCCGGTTCAGCACCCATTCGGCCCGGTTCAAAACCAGACCGATTTTATTAATAATAATAATAATAATATTCTGTCCCCTAGTGAAGTTGAAGAGCTCTTATCTTATATCCTCTCTAGCCCGAGACCCGGTTCAGAAGAAACCCTGAACCGGCCGGTCCAGGGCGAAACGCTAATCTTAGACGAGCGGAAGCGAAGACGAATGATATCAAACCGGTTATCAGCTCGCCGGTCCAGGTGGCGCAAGAAGAGACACTTGGAAGACCTTACGGTTCAGGTGAACCGGCTAAAAGTAGTGAACCGGGAGTATAAAACCCGGTTGGGTTCGGTTCAGTTTCAAGTTAATTATTTGAACCAAGAAAATGACCGGCTGCAGTTCGAAGAGATGGCTCTCAAGCAAAGACTTAATTTTCTTTATCAATCTCTTATTGCATTGCAGGCTCAAAATAGTAATCAATTATTTGAAAATACATTGATTTAATGTTTGAAAAATAAAATAAAGCTCAAAATCATTTGAAATTTTGAGCATATTGTTCACGTTTTTCTTTTTTTTTTTTGTAAATTAATTATTATTAGCAAATTAATAACAATTTGAATGTTTTTTGTTCATGGAAACGTTGCTGTTTGGTTCATTACCCATTTAACTATATATTATATGCATGGTGTTTTTATTTCTTAAAATTAAATATCAGGTTATTATCATTTAGGTATTTCAGGGTTTAAGTATTTATTACTTAAGTATTATGATATTTTAATATACATAATAAAATATATAATATTTGAATATTTTATTATCTAGGTATCCTATAATGGGTTTCAATGAATTTTGGTAAGAATTTTTGGCCTATTTTATATAGAATATGTTAATGTAGTGCATGATTATGATGAAATGTATAAGTCAATATGGATGTTTTCAACAAAAATAAAATAAAATAAGCGAACTGTGATAAGAATTTACCGAATTTTGATGTATATAAGTTATCTAAATATTGTCAAAATTATGGCATGTGAACATTTTTTGGCCCCGAAAAAAAATTCAAATTCTGACAAAAATGCTTATGCAACACTTTAGTATTTTTCAATAAAATTTTATCGAGCAAAAGCGAGCTAATTGATAAAATTTTAAAACTTTAGGATACTTAAGTGATGAAAATTTTTAACCTGAAAATACTCTATTGTATATAAAGAATCATCGAGGTACCTATAGAACAAATACTCAGACTTCATTATTAGATGGTAAGTTCCCTATTTCCGTTTTGCTTTTTACTCTGTCATATTGGGGTCCTACCTCGTGTGGGTGTTCTCTGCTCTGTACGGCATTTTTTTCCATCGTTGTCTGTTTGAAAAAAAAAAAAAAAAAGGATGATAAGTTTCCTAAAAGATGTTATATTGATCAACATCAAAGAAAAGCATACATAATATGTTACCACCATGCCAATGGTTAATCATTGTAGAACTACCAAAAACTTAATGCTCAAGATCCAGTCATATCATTCTCAAGAGAAACGTCAGAGTTGGGACATTTCAATTGGATTCCTGTAAAGGATCGGGTGATTCAGCCCACCTTCGACCTAGAACTGTTACACCAATTTAGGGTGTAACCTAGATTAGGGTTAAAGTTGTGAGTTGGAGTGAGATGAGAAAGAGAATTAAAAAAAGGAGAGGAGAAAAGAGAGAGACAGATGAGAAAATTGTTTGTTTGATCATTGGTATTCATATCACAACTAATACAAGTATTTATAGCTAACATTAACAAACTAATAATATCTCTAACTAACTAATAATATCTCTAACTATTATTTTCTTATGTAAAGAATATTATCCCCTTTATTACATGCATCAATACCCTCTCCACAAAGCATCCTTGTCCTCAAGGATGAGAACGAGTGAAATGTAGGGGCTTTGAGAATACTTTAAACAATGTTTCTCCCCCTGGATCGAAGATGAAGATGTGAAACGCAAGCTTGGAATTCAATCTTCCACCAACTAATATGCTCATACAGAATCCCAACGCATAAGCAACCCTTACGGAACCTGGAATGTCATTTCTTGTCACACGTATCATTTGATGCATGCTGACAAAGCTGATGCCGATGAGGTGCAATATTGTATGGCCATTGTGAAGGAGTACTTCAACATTCAAATTGAGGAAATCATCAACGCGCTCAATTTGTTGCAACACTGAAATTTCTGTAATGTGAAGTTCGGGTACCATTGTTGCAGCCTTCAAATGATTCATAGGAGCTTGTATTAGCAATTCTAGATATGGTTTAAAATGTGTTGCAGCATCAGTATCTTGTTCACTTCTAGCTCCAACATCACCAGATCCCAATTCAGTCACTTTTGATTGCAAACTAAGCCGCTGAACAGAATCTTGGTCCTCCATTGACTTGACAACCACTTCATCCAACTCATTCACTTGATCAATTGTATTGTGCTTATAACAATCAGATGAGGCATCATGTGCCCCTCCAATAGGTTGTGTCATATTATATACTTGAGGCTCAAGATTGAAAAATTGAATATCCATGTAACAGCAATGGTCATATATAGCTCTTCCATTGAACAAAAATGCAGAAATCGCATTTTGTCTTGAAGAAAATGTGATGTGTGCTTTAACCTCAAGAATTGATGACGAGATGACTTCAAGTTTTGCAATGTGACCAAAACGAGAGAATACCAGATGAAGAACATCTTCGGTTATGGGATAAAAGGTCTCCGTGCCTTTGATCAGGAGGGTAGCATCATCACTAGGCCAATGGTGACGTTGCAAATCCCGCAGAATCTCCATCATTTTGCTTTGTTCTTGCTTAATTGAAGTGAGATCCAATTTAATTGCTTGGAACGTCTCATCCATGGAACGATGTAAACGAGCCTCAGTATCGTCCAATCGAGCCTCAATCTGGCACAAATCAGTAACACTTTGTGTGCCACCCACCATAACTGAGCAAGAAAACACAGCAAGAACCTCGCTCTAATACCAAATGTTACACCAATTTAGGGTGTAACCTAGATTAGGGTTAGGGTTGTAAGTTAGAGTGAGATAAGAAAGAGAATTAGAAGAAGGAGATGGGAAAAGAGAGGGACAAATGAGAAAAGTGTTTGTTTGATCACAACTAATACAAGTATTTATAGCTAACAACCATTAATAAACTAATAATATCTCTAACTACTATTTTCTTACATAAAGAATATTATCCCCTTTATTACATGCATCAATAACATTGAAAGTCAACGCATAATTTCAGTCGTAAATTAACATTCCATTCTTAAACTAACATTATCGATAAACTCAAGACCCACCAAAAAAAAAAGACTAATAGTTTATTTGTTATTGTTTTCTGCTTACATATTTTTGTTTCTAAGGAAGTTAAAGATCGAGTCTTGAAAATAATTAACTTTGCTTGTTATTGGTTTCTTATTTCAGTCTTCACTAAAATTAAGGAAAAAAGAGAAAATAAAATAGAATAGCTAAAAAGTTCATTTTCAAAATTTAATTTTTAGTTTATCAAAAATATTAAAAAAAAAACTGCAATACAAAAAGGTGTTGCTATTTTCAGGAAGCAAAATATTATTGTTAAAGCATTAATATAACTTACAGTAAATAATAGGGACAAATTATTTACGTAAAGTTGATCTAACAGTAACATCTTTTTCCTAAATATGCCATTACTTCAAAAAAACGACACCAAAAAGACCCAAACAACTTGTGTGCTTTTTATTTGCATACTATAGAAATGGAGGCAATTAATGAACAAATTGCCAAATGCCATGTAATTAATAATTAACTGGAGCAAAAAAATAAAAATAAAAATAAAAATGAGGTGTTGATATATATAATATAGTTTGATAGTCAAAAGCACACGTCCAAAAAAAAGGAAAAGAAAATGGGTCATCCCATGTTGCATTGGGGTTTCATTTGGACCCACACGTATCAAATCGGGTCCTACTTCTAAAGTTCTATTTGATCTCATGACCCTACTCTTCACGTACATTCCTTTTTTGCTTCTTTTTCTCTCTCTCTCTATATATATAATTAGAGAAATAATTCTCAGTATAAAACCAATACACCCATCGGAGTGAAACCTGAAAAAGCCCACAGGAGCTGGAAAACTTCATTATGTTCTTTTTAATATATACAGAATATAAAAAAAAACAATATTCTCACGGCCTCAAGGGCTCCCGCCTAAGCAGGGTCTGGGAGGTGGATGTACGCAGCCTTCCCTGTTCAGGGTGCTACTTTGAAGAGAGGCTGTTTCCGATAACCCCCGACTAGAGAGGTGCAAACACGAGGACTTCCCAGGAGGCCACTCATCTTGGTACTACTCTCATCCAAGCACGTTTAACTTCACCCAAGCAACATTCCTAGAATATATGCTTGTATAATTCAATATTAAGTGTTGGGGTAAACTTCAGAAGAAGACATGAAGCACTGTGTTATTTGTGGTAATTTGGGTCGTTTTTTGGACTACAAGGAATAAGATTGTAGTTGAAGAGGGGCAATGGGTTGAGAGCGATATCACTTGGCACATCAAATTGCGAACAGGTTTTTGGATTAAGATCTGGTGTGACTCGATCACTTATTCACCGAATGAACTAGTAAGAAACATTGAATTCATCAGGAGTTGGGTTGTGTTGAGGCCGTTGTTTTTAAGGGATAGGGTCCTTTAGCTGTTTATTTTGGTGTTTTTATTTTTCTGTTGCTTTGTTTCTTTCTCACTTGGGTGAATTCTTTCTGGCTCTGTCCGTATGGGCAAGCAGGCTTTTGTAGTGCGAGTTTTCCTGTTAATTATCGAAAAAAATTCAAGATTAAGTGTTCACTATTGGTAGTTAATATAGGAATATGTACAGTATACCGTAATGGTTCTCCATTGAATTGGCATCCTCTTAAAATTTGACTATGTACATATGTTAATATAATAATGATATTTCTAACAGAGGAGATTAATACATCTGTCCAAGCAAATATGACGGTTGGAGAAGGCTTGTCAGTTTCTATTACAACATCTTTCCATCCAGATGCAAAAAAAAGGAAGAAAAAATCAACCCACAATGTTAAACAAACTTTCAGTCACCTAGGGAGAGTGACAAAAACCAGAATAACAAAATTTAAGCCCCCCACCAGGTAGCGCAAGTGATCACGAGCCACCACCGCTATTGAGGTTTCAAAGAACTAGGAGTACCAAGTTGCATCACAATTTAATTTGATAACATTTGGGACAACAGGAGACAAAGCAAGTTCCTTGGCTCCAACCTGCCTGTGATCGGATTGCCCTGTGCTCTAAAAAATAGCCTCTTAGTACTTGCCAGCTTCCTGCCTCGCACGCTTGGTTGTCCACATCAGAGAGGGAACCAAAGAAACAAAAATCAACTTGTTACAAGCTTTCCAAATCCACAACCACAAAGAAAAAAATGACTTTTTTCAATTAGCACATAATAGAACGAAAGGTTCAAAATGTTTCGCATGATTATCTCATTTTTGAGAACCCAACATCGCTCTGTTCAGAATCAAATCAGGAAGCTCTCGCATGCAAGCAAGGATAGGTCCGGGCTGATTCTCTTGAAGAGGTTTCCTTTAGACAGGAAGGACGCCGCTGATAGCTCTCTGCATGAAGCACCTAATGATGAATAGAAATGTCAGGATATCCAATAAGTGCTTGAAATTATGTGATGATCCTCAATTTTACGTTATCAAAGATCCTGGGTGATCCTCTTTTGAATTATTAGAAAAAGAGTTTTTTTACTAAAAATCATTTAAACTTTAGGCGCGGTTTTAAAAAATAACCTGAATTTTCTAATTTTCAATATTACACCTAAACTTTTTAATATTTTTTAATGTCACACCTTATATTAATGACTATTAACCTCCCTTAGTTTTTACTGAAATGACATTTTAAAAAAATATTTTAAAATATAAAGCCTATTTTTTAAAATGTTTATAAATATTTTAGATATTTTAAATGTTTTAAATTATTTTAAACAGAAATTTAAATTTATCTAAAATTATTCTCTTTTTTTCAAAACCACGTCAGTAAAAGCTAATGGTTGTTAACGACAGTGTGACATTGAAAATTTTAGATATGATATTAAAAAATTAAAAAGCCTAGGTGAAATTTTAAAGGCCGCACTTTAAATTTACATAATTTTTAGTAAAAAAAATCATAAAAAAATTACTTTGTATGAAAGCAAACCTGAACCTCAAGTTTCTAGTTTTTGAGGTAAAAGGCTACTTCCTCTCGATAAGCCTTTTCTTTTTCGAGCTTTTCTATGCGGCACGAAAAGGGGGCTACAAAAATGCCACAAATTGAGAAAGTCAGCACACAAGGCAAAGAAGTTGGTCATTAATGACCTACTTCTCCCTAAATCCCGGCCTGTCTGCACTGTCCTGCCTACTGACCCGCCAAATTATGATATTTTCGTGGCTTCTTTCTCGTGTTACGTAAATTTTTTTTTTTTTTTTTGGGGATTCTCTCTGTAGGCCTGTTATTTGTCATGACATAGAATCTACCTACATTATTCTTTTATTTTTTTCCAAAAGAAGAAAAAAATGGCAACACTAAGTTACGTGATAAATATAGCTACATGATGTATATCATATGATTTAATGTTTCACCAATCGAATCCAACAATACCATTGCTTTCTACTTTTTTTTTTGTTTATAAAAGAAGGTTGAGCCGCGTCATTATCGTTTTACTAGTTATCTTTCTGTTGACTGAACTAGTGGGATTGGTGTACTGAATAAGTAATTCATCTCGAATTGCTGTTTTTCATAGTTTGTCGTTGTTGGGTGTTGCGATGCTTTTGTATTGCTTCTTTACTGTTGCATTTTTCTTGGTACTTTTGTCCATTTGCTTTCGTGAGATGTCGGGTTCTGTATTGGGAATTTTATCACTAATTATCGGAAAAAAGAACTCATTTTGAAACAGGAGGCATTTAGGTTCGATAAATTTGTTCTCAATGGTAATAGGAAGAACGTTAGGAAAGCTTCGTATGGATAACTTTACCTATTGCATTAACCCATAAAACAAAGTTTAGATCCGAGTCAGGGATTGAGGATCATTGAACTACAGAAGAAACATGATAACCATACTTTGCCAACCAATTGATAGCCAAATTTGCTTTAAAATTTCTTAAAAAGTTTAAGGAGTTGAACGTAATTGAATACGAATTATTCGAAATATCTTCAGGTTAGAAATAGAATGACTTTATTATGGTAAGCAAATTTGACAGTAACCACATTCCAAGTTCTCCAAAAGTTTGTGCCCACCATATACAGATAAGATTCATGTAACCACTAACTCTCAGTACAAAATCGTTGCACCCTTCGAAATAAGTCCAAGGAAAAGACTCAATTTTTTTTCCGCAAGAATTCTTATTTAGGGTGCAGGGACCAATCCTCAATCTTCAAGCGAAAGCAATGCGATGAACCCTCAAAAGACCTATCTAACATTAAACCGATGCGGAGCCCGAAGAAACGACTCTGTTTTTTTAATTTTGTAAGGGCATGTTTGAATGTTTCTTGTAATTTTTGGTTTCTATTAAACTAAATCGAGTTTGAAACAATTTTTTTTTTTTTTAGATTTCCCTCAAATAAAAAAATAAAAATCAAGAATAAAAATTAGAAGTAGACAAATTATTTTTAATGATGACTTTTAGTTTTAATAAATTTTAAAGTTACACTTTCCTTTATTTCATATTTTTCTTTATAGGTAAGAGGATATTTTCTCATATTTTTAGAATTTTAGCTTTTTTTAAATTTTGTTTATATGAAAAGCACTTGAAACATAATTTTTAAAGTTGGATTTTAGGCTATATTTGGGAGTAGTTTTTTCATAACTTTTCATATATCGTTTAGCATTTTGACTAGTTAAACAAATAAATGCAATGTTTGGTAAAAAATATTTTTTTAAGAGTTTAGTAGTTTAATCAATCAAAACGCTAATAGCTGTATTTAGTAACAATTTTTTTACTTAGCATTTACTATAGCGTTTTCAATTAGTTTGTTATTTTTAATTAGTTGATAATAGAAAATTATTTATCTTTTTATTTTCTGTTGTATAAAAATATTAATTTTTTCACGTATAAATAGTTCACAATCAAAATTATTCATTTAATAGAACTTATTTTTTTATTTTATATAATATAATTCACTAACAGCGACAGCCAATACCAAACAGCTAACAGCAAAAAAACTGACTTTTAACAGCTGTTAGTTTTTTCTAAAAATTTTTTGCCAACTAATTGTATTCTTAGATTCTACCTTTCAATGATCATAATATAAATATAAGATTTATTAAATTCGTTTTCATATGATGAGACAGCATATCTATATAGAACAACTTTACATTACATCAAATAAAAATGGTAAATATTTACCCCCATGCATGTGTAAAAAAGTACACTTTATACATTATGTTCTTTTTATTTTTTAATTATTATTATTATTTAAAAAGAAAAGGGTAAAAAATAATAAAAGGTAGAAATTACTTTGTAAAAAGGTGAAGTTGATCTAATCTCATGATCAGATATTTTTCTTTTTTAACTTTACTTTTTCACCTTTTTTTTTTTTTTTGGTTGATTATCATACCATAAAAAATGACTTTTCACATGGTGGCTCATTGCACTTTGGCTGATTTGTCATATACATATATATAAATCAGCTTCCCTTTAGGGTAGCATCACGAAGAGGGAAGGCTGCGTATATCCTCCCCCCGGACCATGCTTAGGCGGGAGCCCTTGGGGCACTGGAAATGTTGCTTTTTTTATACACGGAATGACTTTTCTTAGATGGTGAGAGATAAGAAGATGAATTTTGGGCCACACGTTTGGTTATAGTGAGGGAAAGGTTTGATGTCAAGTGAAAGAAAGATCATGTCAGTAACAAAATGTGTGGTACAAAATGTTTCCTCTCACTCTCACCCCCTGTTAAGAGTTACGCCATATATATATATAAAGAAGATTTATTACTTATGTATCATGAGATTTGGACTGTGGATCACATTTTTCTTGGGTGTAGACTAGTCTGGGCCGAGATGTTCCGAATGGTGGGGTGTTTTGGTGCGTTCCTAGGTCCATTAGGGACCTTTCTGAGTAGCGACTATCTTGCAGTAAAAATTCTTAAAGTACATAAAAGATAGTCTTACAAAAGTGATTACATCAAAAAACAAGCAACGGAAAGAAAATTGTATATCAAGAAGAAATTCTTATGCTAGGAGAACAACATGGGGGCAAACTCAAGCAACTCTCGCCCCGGGCTCTGCCTATGTTGAGAACAGCGAAGCACAATGAGTGCGCATTGTGAATCAGGATTCAATTTATGTAGATGGCACATGACAATGAGCACCAGAACGTGATTTAACTGATCTAGATATGGGGTGAGTTCT
Organism: Simmondsia chinensis; assembly: GCA_018398585.1. Classification (NCBI taxonomy): domain Eukaryota; kingdom Viridiplantae; phylum Streptophyta; class Magnoliopsida; order Caryophyllales; family Simmondsiaceae; genus Simmondsia; species Simmondsia chinensis. The sequence goes on from JAGTTD010000007.1 coordinate 37,441,556, forward strand.
AGGTTATATGCAACAGTAGGAGTAATGATGTGTTTGAGCATGGCAAAAGGTGGATTAAGGAAGAAATCTTTTGGAATATCAAAACGAGGACTAGGTGTTAGATTTGGTTTTTATTGGGCACTCGCTCTGCGTTGGTGAGACCTATTTTGTATTGTGAGTTTGTTCGCTCCTGATCTATAGAAAAAAGGGACTAGGTGTCGGATAAAGTTGTGGTGTGAGAAAATTTTATATTCACCAGAGAAGATTGCATGACACATATAACGTATCAAAAATTGGAGACTCTACACAGATTGTCACTTCAAAATGTTTGGGGGTGATCTGTTGCTATGAAAAGGGATAATCCATGGTTTTATGGTGACATTGTCCATCTCTTCAGTCGAGTTTATATTAATGTTGAGCATCTATATATTGCATGTCTTTTTGGACATTGTATGGGTTTGTTATATTCATGTTGAGTATCAGTACCAAATATCAAAACAAAAAGGTACATTGTTGATAAGCAACCGGTCATATTTAAAATTTATAGAGATTTTTTATCGCAATACAAAATAGGCCACCCAAACAAGAGAGGCCTAAGAACCGAAAAAGCCTAGGAAAGAGAAACACAAAACAAAAACACCCAAGAAAGCAGGAAAGCAAGGCAAAAACAATAAACATACAAAAATGAACAAAAACAGGCACTAAATGGGAATATTAACACCGGGAGAGATGGGCTCGGAGTAGGAGAAGATGTCAAATAGAGCTGGAGAGAGATTGGCATGGGATTGGTCACTTCAACCTAGCAAAAAGCTCAATCATGTCTGATTCATCGCCATCATATGCCAAACCAAGCCTTTATCGATACTTCCAACTACGCTTCGCATCAGAAAACTTACCAACATCTTTGGCGTTATCATCCTTTCTCACCAACTTCTCCATTTTATGTTTTCCAGAGGATTTAGTCAGTTTCTTCACTCTGCTTCCTAGAGACATGTCTTTTATGAATTCCTACCAATCCCGCTTCGCTTGCTGTTTCAAATTATGCTTTTGAGCTCTTCAACTCTTCTTCAAGAATACAAAGCTAGTAGCCTGATGTCCCACTACCCTCTTCCTTCTATGCTTCCCTATCTCAATAAACTCAGCAACCTGTGACATCGCAACCGAAGGCGGCTTATAACCCGGCGAGTACTCGGGTCCAGAAGACACAGAATCCATATCACTACCGGCTTTCAAGTCTCTGTTAGGCAGGCTTTTGGGAAGAACATAGAATAGTATAGTAGAGAGTCAGGCTGTTTTTAATACCACCAGAGCTCCTCTTATAGCTTCATAAGGCAAGAAGAGATTGAGAAGCTAGAACTGGAAGTTGGGGATTACACGGGAGAAAAGTAGAAATAATGGCAGAGTGTTGGCATATAAGATCCGGGATCCACCTACCAATCAACTAACCACCAACAAGAAAGTCAACCTGGCCCCTATCACGCTCCACACACCTCACGATACTTGTGGCCAAATTTGAAAGTGGACCCAAAGATACCTGGCAACCACCCAAGCCAATCAACGGGAATTCAAGCGTTGATGAGGAATCACGCCTTGGTGATCCCATAAAGAGGAGGAGAGACCAACTCCCTGGAAAGTCTGGCAAAGACAGTGAGGGCAATTACCGCCACGGACCAATTAGGAATCAATTCAGAGTTACCCTCTTTAACAAAGATATGGTATTCTTATACGATAATTATAAAGTGCATAAATTTTTTACATAATTTAACTTGCCGAAACTTTATGTAACTAAGTCTAAGCATGTTACAGGTATAGCAGGCTATCAAAAAAGAGGTTCCTAGAAAATTTGAGGATAAGGGAGGTGTCGAATTAACATGCAATATCAAAGGTGTAAATGAGTCAGATATTGCCAACTTGCGCAGAAAGTTCTTAAAGTTTCACTTGTAAATCTTCATCTTCACTACTTGAAAATGATACAAGACTTAAAGAATTTTTAACTTCGTTGGAGTTCAAAAGCACTTGTTCACATTGAAAGTCGGGACGGATAGATACAGGTCAACTTCTACTCTGTTTGTTTTCACAAAAATAATAATAATAATAAAAAAAAAGATACTTGTATGTCAGGTTTTTATAATTTTACTGTGCAAATGAGCAGTAATCATTGCTTTAAAATGAAGTGTTTTCCTCCATATATCTTGAAGGAAAGAGAATGACATGTTCCTTCATGGAATCGAAAACATTTTCCATCGTGATATCACGTCATATGTCTTGTTTTTGACCTAAACTTGATCAAGTGTTTACCTTGGGGCTCTGCTCTCACGATTATCCTCTTTTTGTATTGCGCGTTTCCTCGTTAATTATCGGAAAAAAACTGCATCAAGAGACATCTTATATAAATATAGATAATAAAATTATTTTCCTTAGTTGAATTTTAAAAAAAAAAAGTACTAACAAAAGAACCTTGATCAATGAAAATATTTAGAGGGAAAAATTTTTGGAAGGGAAAATATTTTGATCCGAATCAAACGGAGCCTTAGACTTTAAGTAACTCGACGTATCAATTTAAGATATGTCATTTATAGAATTTTCTGTTAATTATGTCTCTATCTCTTTCTCCTTAGGTCTATCCTTAAATAACTCTTACGTATTGTCTTATTCAACCTTACAATATTTAGTAGTCATAACGAACGAGTTGATTTATGTTGGGTCAGTAGGAGGGACATATTAACCTAAGTCGACCAAAAGTTAATCCCAAACTACGGAACACTATTAATGGATCTACCAGTTAACCCATCTGTTGTTCACCATAATTGAGTTGGGAATATATTGGATGTTGACTAGGTTTGACGAACCAATTCATCTGGCTCGGGTCAGATCCTATCTAGATATGATCCGATTGACATAAATTGATATGTATACCTTATAGACCTATTTTGAGATAGTCCAAATCTACCTCAAGTCCCTTTTAGGGCTTAGTCTTTATCAAAAGGCACACATAAAGTGTGGAGAAGGAAAAATAATAAAAACACTCAAAGAACCAAACTGAGAAACGTATCGAAGAAGAAAGACCCAGCACCTAGAATCCCTCTCCACCAGCTAAAACAAAAACATCACAGAACTTAGACAAACCACTCCAAAAAGCAGAACCCACAACCTCACAATTGCTAAAAGCAGCCACCCAAATGCATAAAATGATCCAAGCGACCACGACTCACGCTCTGGAAACCCATTCCTACTTGAGCTACTAAAAGTACTCATTAGTAATCAGCTTCTCTGCATCTATGAGCTAGACGTACATTTGACAAATATGACATGGTTGCCTTGATTTTGTTAGTGTAGAAGTTAAGACATCACAGGGAGAACGGGAGTAATTAAGTCAATTAAAACCGCTTGAAAGTCAGTTTAAGTACTAATATGGAGGCAATGAGTCGTACAATAATTTCTTCGAAAAATCAAATAAGAGAACATGTTGATCCGTCGAGATACAAAAGTATTATATTAGTCGCTTCGACATTAGATCAAAGTGGTACTATAGAGAGTTTGGTAAAACTACAACATAGTTATTAGGAAAAAGAAAACACTGCAAGTGATTAAAAAGATATATGAATGGTGCTTTGCAAAAGCATATAAAGATTGCATTCATGTATTGTGCAAATTAGAAGGAAAGTTCTTTCAAGCTACCCTAATCATGAATGAAATTGTGGAACCCAACTGTGGTCTGTGGGGATACAGTATCACTTTACGCCCAACAGGTTGAGAGTTCGATTCTTCACTAAACTTCTCTTTAAGGAATCTCTGACTGAACTGACTGCTGTAGTATGTGGGTCGTAGTATGAATCAGGATTTACCTAGTAGCCGGGTTCCTCATTAGCAAAAAAAAAACAAAAAAGAAATACGTGGAGCCCAAGTGTGGTCTGTGAGGATACAATATTGCTTTAGGCCAAAAGATCTAGAGTTCGATTCTTCATTGAACTTCACTCTAAGAATCTTTGACTTAACTGGCTGTTGTGGTATGTGGGTCGCTATATGATTCGGGGTTTACCGAGTAGTCGGATTCCTCGTTAGGAAAAAAAATATATATATATGGAGCCCAAGTGTCTGGGGTTTCCTTAAAGATTCACAAGATATGTCATTTAATTTAGTGGCTTTTTTTTCTTTTTTAATTAGACGCTTATATTCATGCATGTGTCCCTCTTCATTTTTGTTTTTTAATATTAAGGTTGACCGGAAATTTTTTCTGATCATTTATATTATTTTTTATTTAAGTTTTATTATTTATGTAGAGATTATTTTTGAAAAAAATATTTTCCTTCATAAAGAAAAAAAATATTTTTCATTACAATCTTACATCATATTTTTTATTTCAACCTCAATATTTTAGTCAAGTATGAATCTTATAGAAATTTATAGAATGATTTTTTTAACTAGAAAAACAAAAAGATAATTTTTTGAGAATAAAAATATTACGTAAGAAAAATATTTTACTTGTTATAAAACAAAGCCTATACTTTGGTTACTCTGTATGTGTATGTTTCTATATATATTTTTTAGATAATTTAAATACAAGTTTAAAAAAGCACGATGGTGTAGGGCAGGGATCAAAGACAAACAAAAAACTCAAAACACCTAGTGCAGTAGACTACCCACAATCAAACACCAAAACAAACAAACGCCTAGACAATGGCAAGCCTAATACTAACGCCACCAAAAATAAGAACCAAAAGACCACGGAAACGAGCTACCTCCAGAAAACACACCCAAGAATCTCTCTTTCTCTTTCTATGTCTCTCTAGGTTTATTTAAGCGAAAAATTTATATATTTTGCTCATTGTGTCTTTTTTTCGATAATTAGCAAGAAAATACTTGTGAATAAAACTAGCGCCTCAAACAAGAGATCCGAAAAACACACACAAAGTGTGAGAAGAAAGAGAAAAAACAACGAAACCTGCAAAAAAGAAAAACAGGCACAGCCCCTAGAACCACACCTCAAAAAGCCCAAAGAAAACACGATAGAACGAAAGAAAAGAGACCCGAAGAAAAACAACCTCCAACCCCCATAAACAGACACGAAAGAAAAACAACAACCACTCTCAAGCAACTCGACATACACCAAGAGCGATCCACCCAAAAAGCTTATTGTGTCTATATTAACATCACTAAAAGTCCATGAATATATTAATACAGTAAGCAAAGTACATCGGTATATAAAATAATTTAAACGTATGGGATTGACACTTTATTAAGAAATCTTCCAAGGAATGGGGCTTGTTTGATTTCTTTTGTTGTCTTGCTTCTTTACATCTCCTCTTGAACATGCATTAATCATTTGCTTTCTTGCTAACCCAAAAAATAATAATAATAATAATAATAATAATAAAATAAAAAGAAAAATAAAAGTTTAGTATAGTATAACCATGAAAATTGAAATATTTAACACATATATATATATATATATATATATATATATATAATGTACCTTATGGGTTTGGATTTGTAGGTCCCTATCTATATCAAGGTTAATATTATATAATATGAATTATTGTACACATAGAATAGGTATCTTGAGATTTGAGTATTTATTGCTTAAATAGCTGATGTTTAAATATATATAGTGAGTAATCTTAAGGCATGAAAGTTTTATCACTAAGGTACCCTAAAGTTTAAAAAAACTAATCAATTAAGTACCATTTGCCAGAATTCAATGGACTTCTGTTAAAAAAATGTTAAAGTCGAACATGATTCAAGTTATACATAAGTATTCTTTGTTAGAAGATGATGATTTTTTGGCCAAAAATGCTAATATAATATATTATTTCAATAATATATATAGATAACAATCCTTAGAATCCATAAAGATTTTTCATAAGCAGCACGAAACAGGATTTGACGATGCATTAATAAAGTTTTAGGCGCATTCATGTGGAGGGTGATAATTTATTCATGAAAATTATCAATAAAAAGTTTTCTTCTTCCTACAAGATTAGACCGATCATGATAGATAATTGGTTCTGGCTCGAGTAATATAATAATTGGCGAGTATCCCATATGTATCGTGAAGGCGACCGCGCTGCAGATAAGATGGCCATCGGAGGAATTACGGAGAACGTGAAATTAGAAGTTTGGAGTGTCTTAGATAAAATTATTCAGGAGGAAGTACAAGATAGATTATTTGTTAATAGACTTCTTAGTATTCTTTTTACTATATGAAAAAAAAATATTTTCATAATTTAATTATGTTAACACTATAAAATATAGTTATTAAACATTATTTTTTTCATAATTTAATTTTTTTTAATAATATATATTATATATCATTATTTTCAAATATTTATAAATTATCACCGACCACTCTCACTCCCATGAAAAGGGCCTACATATTTCCCTTTCACCAATTTAATATAAATCTATTTATATTTTTTAATTTTGTTTATTTATATAAAATTAATCATTTAATTTTTTTAATGCTATAATAACATTATGTTATATTGTTAAATATTTAAATTAAATATATAAATTAAGCATACAAAATATTTCTCTTTTCATTTTCTTTTTTCTTTTTTTTTTGTACCCTAATGTGGCCTACGTCTGTTTCTTAGCCTCCAAGTTCTTAACTAATATTTTTATTTAAATAATTATATTTTATTGATAAAAAATTATTTATATTTTACCCCAAAATTTGATGAAATTGTTTTATTTGGAAATATTGAGAATTTAAAACATAAAGTTTATGAATTAGGAAATCATTTTATCAATTTTTTTGATATTAAGGTGTAATTTATTTTTATTTTTTTTACTTAATAATTAAAGAAATTTTACTTTTAAGATATTTTTTATTTTTTTTTTGACTTTTAGATCCCATATATGTTGATGTTGCTGAACCTATTTATCACAATGTACAACTTTATTTTATTTTTTTTCAATAATATAGTTTTATTATAATCAAAATATCTCAAATTATAGTTGAGATATAAAAGAGATGAACATCCACGTTTAATAAACTACTCCTATGTAATATAAATTAATTTTAGAATAAAATCTCATTGCAGTTGTATGTAGATCTCATATTTACAACAATTTAATCGATATCATCATTTTGTTTTTTTGTTCAAAAAAAAGAATCATCTGTTTTAAAAATTTTAACTTATAAATAAAAATTAAAAATTAATTTTATACTCTAACAGTAAATAATACAAGTTAATAGTAAACTAAATGAACGTCTCTTTAGGGATCTTATCCTGAGTACATGCATATTTACTGTTATTGCATGCTTTATTATCCAAGTCAATTTGAATTCCTGTACTGAAAACACCAACCACAAAAATTAAAAGGAAATTCTTTTTTTCCGACAATTAAGACGCAACAATTCACAATATAGGATAGGTCGCACTCACAAAAAAGTACGGCCCCAAGTTCAAAGAAATACTTGTATGTAGTGATGGTCATGGGCCGGGCCGGGCCAAAACTTGCCGGGCCTGGGCCTGGCCTTGGCCCACCGAGTCAAGCTGGGCCGGGCCGGGCCAAGCCGGGTCTTTTCTTTTCTTTTATATATATATATATATAACATATAATACAATTATAATAGTGCTATGTAAAATTATAAATACATTTTATAAAATGAAATTTATTATAACATGTTAAAAAATACAACTATAATAATATAAATATAATAGCACATTTTAAAATTAGAAATATATTTTATAAAATAAAACGTGTTATAACTTACTAAAAAATACAATTATAACAATATAAATAAAAAATACAATCATAAAACAAGATTTAGTGCCCAAACGGGCACTAACCATGGGCTGGAGCCTCAGCCTCCTCAATTTTGAGGAGGCCCGTGGCCACATGGCATGCTGACCGGGCCGGTTGGCTATCTCTACTTGTATGTTTGTCTTTGAGAGTTTTAAAGATTACATTCGAGCTCGGTATTTACCTAACAAAACTATCGGAATTGTAAACTACGGTATTATTTTGTTTACTGAGGTGCGTGTCTAGCAAGTGATTTAAAATAATTTGAAATAGCTAGGCAAGCACTATGGCGGGCGACGTTGCCAAAATGGCCAGATATTCGAGCTCAAAGAAGTCACCTGGTAACCAACAAAATGGCATTCACGAAGCAGACAACATTGGTTCCAACCCATTTTTTTTGTTTAGTCTTAGTTTATTTTTTGTTTAATTAAATACAAAAGAAAAGGAAAGAAAATTAGAATAAAAACATACAAAAAAAAAAAAGGAAATGAATTGTGGAGGTCCTTGACTCCCACGTTTCAGAAGTTCAAAAAGAAAATTAGATATTGTAATTCTAAATTTATAGTGAAAGTTTGACACCCGATTGGGTCGTGGTTTTTCTTTCTTGAGAGAGGATTTTCCACGTAAGAATCTCATGTATTGTTTCGTTGATTTTGTTTTATTTTGGCTTCCGCTTGTGTTAGATTTGTGGATTTTTTTCTAAAAAGCTGTTACTTGGAGCACTAAACGATACATGGGCCTAGAATAGTTACAAGGAGATGGGAGACATGGAGAAGCAGGTCATTGACCTGCAACACGTTTTGTTTCGGGTGGAATTCCCGTAGATCATGGAGAAGCTTGAGGCTAGAAAAGTGCTTACGTGAAATTCGACGCAATAGCTAATTTTTAAAGTCCGTAAGTAATAGAATCGATAACTTAATATACCCTATATGTTTTCTACAATAGTCTCTTCATTCACGCTTATAATGAATTTAGTTTGATGTAGTACTGGTCCAAGGTTTTGATAGTCAAACAGAGTTATCTTTGAATTGGTGACCCAATTTTATTCACTTGATTTCATTAATACAGATGTCGCACATACTGATTAAGCACATAGAGATTGAGCATAGCAAGTTGAAGGCTTAACCGCTCTGTTTACTAAAGAGAAATTGCCTCATCTTTCTGTTGTTAAGTTTGATTTTGAGTGAGTTATCTAAGTCAAGTTTATCAATCATATTAGCTAATTGAATCGGACTCGAGATAGGCTGTCAAGCTCTCAAATCTATCTTCATCCTGTTTCATGGCTCTGAGTGTACGAGATAAGGTGTTTGAGTAGTGCTTTGCATTGTTCCATCCCAAATGGTGCTCCAAATAAGTTCACTTTGATCTTTTCTTTTATACACGTATAATAAAATCGTGAAAATTTTCTTAATTGAAGTACTATTAGGATCCACCCTAATACAAAATTGAAGTCAAACATACAAAAAACAATTATAAACTAAAGTAGCATGAGATTTAGAAACTTTATCACCTAAGTGGCCTATGTCGAATTCTGATAAATTTTTGCTAGAATATGATAAACTGTCACCGTGACGTTTTGGTACAACACTTGGTTACAACAGTGTATATGAGTTATTTCAATATTTTGGCAAAGTTCGTCGGATTACCGTATAATCTTAAAAGCCTACGTCGTGTTAGCATTTTCTGATAAAAATTACCAAATTATGATTTAGGATATCTATATAATATATGGTTGAAATTACATCCCACATAAGTATCTTCCTACAAAAATTTACTCGAGTTTCTGTAAAGGTACTTGATTGATAGCATCTTTACAATCTTAAGATAGCTTAATGATAAAATTTTAAAATATCGGAACACCTTATTATATATATTTAAAATTCATAATACTTAAGTGATAAAATATCCAATATTCGAGTGAGTTTCCCTTTGCATTTTATGGGCCATTTGGGCCACAGACTTAAGATAACAACTGAAAATTTGGAAAAACATGTGGGCTTAAAATATTTATATCAACCTGGGCCGGGCCCTAAAAAAATTTTAAGCAATGATGGTACATGTAAGTTGCAAATAATAAATATATAGGTTAATATTATCAGAATAAAAATATTAATGTTAGTGTAACATTATAAAAACTTGTAATTATTATTCACTATAAATCATATCATTACTACGGACATTAACATTTTTTTCCATGAAATAACATCTTTAAAATATGTAATTTCGTACTAATTTATATGAAATTAATTAGTTTATGAAAAATAAAACAATTTACTATATGATTTTCATAACTCTATAATATTCTATAATATCCTGAAAAAACAACCTCCTTTCCACCCGGAAGGGGTAAGGCTGCGTACATCTACCCCTCCCAGACCCTGCTTTCTGCGGGAGCAGTGAGGCACTGGGACTGTTGTTGTATCCTGAAGAAACAAATTGCATAAAAATTTATTTTGCTTTGGAGGAGTACCACTTTCATTACATATTGAGACATCAACGAGCATACAAAAGTTACAGTATAGATATAACAACACAAATAACAGTTCATATAATCAAACACAAACTCGGAATAGGAATTCAAAGTCGAAGCACTTGAGCCCGACTTTATATCATCCTTCCTCCCCGACCCTGTTTATTCCTCGAAACCTCGGACATTTTATAATTTATGATACTATTTTCACTCCCATCCGAAGGGCTCTTGCAAGAGAAATCAAACAATTTACGACCCTTCATAAACCCGAATAATCTACGACCACGATGATCTTGCCTAACGGGTCTTATAGTCGGGGCAGGACTTTTGGTGCATTCTTTGTACGCCTTAAGAAACGGATCATCATCCTGAATCCCCGGAACTACTTTGTTTCTGACTAGCCGCGGCTGAATATCAGCACACGATAACTTGACCTTCGAGTCATCGGATAACACCCGGTCAGTATTCCGAGGACTCGACTGGGTTTTATAGTAGGGTGGTGGTCGTGGTCGCGGTGGCAGCGGTGGAGGGGTATTTTGGTAATTAGAAAGAAATGAAGATTTGCTAACCCCAGGCTTGAGTTCCCATATGAATGGGACTTCAATTTCACACATTTTTGATTTACATGATATGAATATAATGTTAGATTATAATGCATAAAATTGGGTTAATATAAGGTTGCAAATAATATTAATTTAAATTTTGAAAGGGATGGTTTGCATGTAATTTAATCTGAAAATATTTCTAAGAAACCAATGACGGCTATTGAAGGAAACATATTTTGCACAGTATAATATAATAGAAAGGAATATACTTAGTGCCTTAAGGGCTCCCGCCTATGCAGGGTCTGGGAGGCAGATGTAAGCAGCCTTCTCCCTTCAGAGTGTTAACCTGGAAAGAGGCTGTTTCCTAGTGCCCCTAACCTGAGGGTGAGGACTTCCCAGGAGGTCATCCATCCTGGTGCCACTCTCGCCCAAGCACGCTTAACTTCGTAGTTCTAATGGGATCTGGTGACGGCGTGATGGTACCATCTTTGCTCATAGTATAATATAATATTACATATATATATATATATATATATATATATATATATATAAGAAAGGGTAAATTACATACTCGTATTCTAAGATTTAGTATATTAATTTTTTAAGTCCACGAACTTTGTGAAAATAATTTTTTTGTCCAAAAGTTACATATATTTAATAAAATAATCCTAGTAGCGATGTATAAAAGTACAAAACAAGCCCTGCTTTCATTCTTTCATATCGTTGTTTGGACTATTTTATTAGATATACGTTACTTTTTGGACTAAAAAATTATTTTAAAAAATTAATTGACTGAAAACGGTAATACACTAAATTTTAGAGTATTAAAAAATTTTGATGTCTCAAATGGTAGGGGAGCAATTACAACCACGCACAAACAGTAGCACACTTAAAAGACGACGGAAAATCAGATCAAATATGGGCTCGTCTTGTCTCAAGCTCGGCTTATTTAATTACGTTCAAACTTGGCTCAATGGACTTATTTTGGCTTGTTTAGACTCACAAAACAACCAAGTTTTTCAAGTTTTATGATGAGCCCAGCTCGCTAGGGCTGGCGAGCCGACGGCTCAATATAGGTTTTACACTCTAACATGCCTCCTCATGCAAATAGCTATTGGGCTTGAAGCGTGAATATTGCACAGGTCTTCCTCATACCTTATGCTTAAATTATCTTAATATTAAAAGTATGAGCTGTTGAGATTTGAACTCGTGACCTCTTGGTCAATAAAGCTCTGCTACCATGTTATGAAACCAACTCTCCCAAAAGTTTAAGTTGATGGTGAAGGCCCATGATAAGTTTTATACTCTAACACAACAGAAAGGCGCTACAACAGAACATACCCAAGAAAACCTAACCCGATAACGTACAGAACGAGGCCACAAGAGGCCAAACACCCGCCACAAACCACCACAGGACAACAACAGTGTACAAAAAAAGTCACACTAAAACAAAAATCTTAGACATTTTAAAATAACACTCCAGTTTATAAATTTTTCTATATATATCAACTCAACAACAACAAGAATAATCACCACCAACCCGGTATCTAAAGGGCTCCCGCTGATGCAGGGTCCCGAGGGTTTGAGACTATATATATCAACTATATAATAAAAATATACATTTTTGATAACTATAGCATTGCGTATGGGGGCTAGTATGTGTCCACATCACGAGGAAACGTAATATTATAGTCATGCATGGATTTAATATTTTTGTTAATTATTTTATTCCCATAATGCTTAACAATTAAATCTAAAAAATAAAAAAAAAATAAAAAGATTATGATGTGATATTCTAATTGAATATCTTTGACCCCAAAAAAAAGAAAATTGAAATATAAAACATTAACCCACGAAAATAGAAAAAAATTTGGCAGATATAAGTATATGCTTAGTTTTTAAGATCCACCAATTTTATAACATTAATTGTTCAGCAAAACAAATCTCATTTTTTAATTATAAGTTTATACAACATTTTTGTCTTTATACAGTTGCAACCGCTTCTATATATGGTAGCATTTTGTAAGAGTAAGGCTGCATATATCTTACTCTTTCAGCCCCTGTTGCCTTGGCGGGAAGCCTCTTGAGGCACTAGGTGGTGGTTGTTATTGTTGCTATTGTTTGTATAGTGGTCTAACTGGATTGAATTGATAGGAAGTATTTAACGCCTTTTCCTTTGACTCCGGAGTCGTCCCCTTGGGAGATATCTTCTGTTGTTGATGATATTAGGTCTCTATATGATTCTTTTCCTTGTCTTTCTCTTGGACCCCTCGATCTTGTAATAAGGCAGCCCACTGGATTACTTGCCGGCACTTGCGTGGCCTTTGTTCACATGATTGGTGGCTTAATGTTCCACCACCTCTATATTCGGTTGTATCAAACGATTCTGATTCTATGATAATGTAGTCTCGCCTTCGGACTTTTTAGTATTCAAAAAAAAAAAAAAGAACTCAAGAAAGAAATAAATGCCATATTTTAGACAAGGGGGAAAAACGGTCAAATACAATGAGTTACAAGCATATTTATAGGCCAATCTCTAAGTTACGTTAACGTTCATCTTCCTATTCTGATTACAAAAGTTTAGGTATGAAAACAAAGGAGACGAGTATACTATAACAAGGATTCTAACTTCTCAAAGAAAATAAGAAAACGTGCTAAAACAAAACTTGAGTCCGAACAAGACGGTAGCTATGTGTTCTCCTACTGGCATCCGTATCTTTTGCCATCAATGGACCTTACTCGCCAAGTCATAATAATTGCCAAGTTCTCCCCTTGGTCGCTTCATAGCCTGAGTCAATCGCCCAATTGTCCTACTTACCAAGTCTTTGCGTACATCCCACCCCTCCCAGGCCCTACTTATACAGAAGCCCTTAAGACACTGGATCTGTTGTTGTTATTGTTGTTGCAAAATCTTTGGGCGTATCAACCTCTTAGCCATATTCCGGTCTGCATCATGAGTGATCTTTCACTGCTTCTAATGTTAGGAAGACAAACTCGCGATTGATTGAACTGCCAGTCGAAAATATTGAGTGGAAGTATGCGCACGATGAAATAATTGACAAAACTTGTTAAAAACTTATCATAAGAAGAAAAATATTGATTACTCCGAAATTTTCTCTCCGGTTTTGAAGCTTACAATAATCAAACTAGTATTAATACTATTGGCTGCAAAGGATTTGCACCTCGAGCATATGGATTTTTAAGACGTGTTTTTTAGATGACTTATAAAAAGGTATCTTTTTCACATAATAAAATCTAAAGACCCAAGTTCATATGTATGGACAAGAACACTATTAAGATGGTTGATCTTCGACAAAGTCCTTACATTACACCCCTCTTAAGCCAAAAAGGGCTTGATATCGACAATAAAGGAATCTAGATTTAACCGAAATGAACAAAATCCGACCATATTAGGTCAACTAAAAATGTCATACAAGGGCAGAACATTAGATTACATATAGGAAACATAACATATATAAGAACTCAACTAAATAAAACACCAAAACTTAGTTCTATATCAGTACACAACAAACAAATCTCAACAACTTCTCTTTCCATTTCCAACGGCTATAGTCCAAGGCAAAGATTTCAAATTTCAAACGGCTATAATCCAAGGCAAAGATCTTCAAATCTCTGCACTGCTGCTTGATACCGACCCGAAAGCCGACTTTTGCAGGACGCCTGTCGGTGACAAACCCATTTGAGGGCTACCCTCCGACCCCCTCGAGCCACTATTACTCGTACGTAGAGCCTCCCCTAACGGTCCTCCCATCGAGGTCTCCCAGGATATAGGGACCCAATTCACTGGTCTATGACTCAGCTCGTTTTGGCTGGGACCCACGCCCAAACCCATTTGGATTGGATCAATGTCACGGGCGAGTCGTAAAGGAGAGAGAGTGGATTTTTCACTCGTTGGAGTAGGGATTGATATTGAAAGGTGAGTCCTTTCTGAATGGTTTTCGGGTTCGGGCCACAACAGGTTTGATTGATTTACCGCGTTTTTGGGCCAGTCATCAATGAAGTGGCGTAGAGGATGGGGTTCGGGTTCATGGGCGTTGAGGTCTTGAAACGGGGTGTAGGTACGGGTTGAGTTTAGAAGCGAATCGGACAGTAGAAAGTCTACACCTGCTGCATTTTGTACTCCGCGAGTGTTATTTAGGTTGCTCAAGCAAGTCCTGCAAGGGCATAACAAAAAGGAGTTGAGCACAATTCATAAGCTCAAAGTGCAAGTTAGAATCATGTACGGTACTTACTGACAAAAGGTCAGAATTTTGATATGGAAAAATGACATTTTTACACGGGTCATAGGAGTTATCGAGCACCGAAAAAGTGATAGCAGATGTTAGAATATGAATCTAGAACTTGTGAATTTCACCTCGTGTTAGGCCCGGCCTTTGGAGCTAGCATTTGAGTTACATAGCACAAGATTCCACTCAAAACTAATTGGAATTAGGTGGAGTAGTGCATTAGGATTATATGTTGATCTTTTTTCACTCACAATTCCGATGTGAGCCAATTTGACTGTAGTCACATTTGAAGTTTTTAATAGAAACAACTTAGGAGTTAGGGAACCAATCCCGTGAGATCGGGTCTTCTTGTAGGAATGCTCACAAATTGTAAGGTAGCATGACAATGTTAGGGTCAGCAACGGGACGAAACCAAGGGTCAGGGAAAGGGTTCAAATAGGCTCATAAGCCCGCTTCGCACTTAGCTCGAAAGGCTCAATTTTTTTGTTACTGCAACCAGCTGGTATTACTAAGGGAGCTGTGCTAAAGCCCGAGCTTGCCCCAATAAAGCTCAAGCTCAAGGGCTCGAGATCGCATGACCCTAAATAATCGATATCAAGCAAAATCATGGCCCAAATGAGCGAAGGTCGAGCATAAATGAGCCAAAACAAGCCAAAGTCCAGCCGAGCTAGGATTGGCTCAAAGATCATCAAGCTTGTTTAGGGTCAAAACCAGCCAAGTGAAGCGCAATATCAAAGTGTCGATGTCCACAAACTACGAGTCAGGCCTGTACCAAGCAATGAGTGGGCGAATCAAATCTCGAGTCCAATGAGTTCAGACTTAATTCATATCATTTAAACGCCTCGCACCCCAACATTGTAAAAAAGAAAATCTAAACAATATACATCAAAACAAAGGAAAGAAAGTAGAGCTAGATTGTTCAAATCACCTGTTAGTGAGAGGCAAACCACTGTGATTTGGTGAATCACACTGCAAGTTCTTGGCTTGATGAAGAGTGAAATTAAAGCCATTCGATGCGCCGCCTCCGGGCACCACCACAGCTGCCGTGGAAGAGGTCATAGGCACCAGATTCATGGCTGAGGAAGTAACATTGGTGGCAGTCGTGGTGGTGGTGGGTGTAGAGACGGAATGACCAGTTCGGCCTTCCACAGGCTTTCTTGAACGGTGGCGGCCTCTGTTCATATGGCGCTCACAGTACTTTTGGTCAGGCACTGCGTCTTTCGAGCACCGCCATTTCTTCCCATCGGTCCTCCGACACCGCCCTGGCTCTGGGTCAGTGCTGCTAGAGAATCCCAGATGGAAAGGACCCCATCCTACTGCATATACACACCGACGAAGTTACTCTAAGCAACATGGCTGAGATAAAGGTTTCACAGATGCTTCAATGCAAAATCATGTCAGGAAAAAAAAAATGCTGGCTTTATGCCATACATCACAAAAGTAGCAATAATAGAACCCGAGCTTGTAAAGCTCAAGGCTCGTGATGAAATAGTAGAATGAATCCAGTGGAATTCTTCTTTTCCCACTGGGCAGAGATCGTGTTAGGGGTGTGTATAAGCAAAGCCCGAGCTCTTGAAGCTCATGGGTCGGCTCTGGCTAGGCTCGAAGCTCGCTGAGCTTAAAAATTTCAAGCTCAAACTCAGCTCATCATAGGATCATACTCGACTTGGCTTGAACTTAGCTCAGCGAGCTCCAAGCTAAACTTGCCTTACTGAGGCTCATTAAGCTCGATCAAGGCTTGTTTTTGCACACCTAAGCTCAAGTTCGGCTAATTTAAGCTAAAACATGACTCGCTTAGGAATAGTTATGCTAATAAATTCTAATCAAATAGACTCAATTAGACTAGTTTCGGAGTATTTCGACCGTTAATAACAAGCTAGCTCGGCTCATTTACACCCCCTGCTCAGGCAAAATCTAGAAGCATGAGCCAATTTACGCATATTTTTGACTAGTTCCCAAGTTAAAGGTGCCTCAAATTTGAAAGTTGTCCTATGTCTAACAGCATCAATTGGGGCTTACGGACCCAAGGTACCTCTGTATGCATCCAGTCACAAGATTTGAACCTCAGACCTCACCTTTCATGAGGCATCAAGTCTAAGTACCATACACCTAAAGCAACCCTTTTCCCCATAATATTCACATTGTAAGGAATGGTAGGTAGGTATGTGCTTTATGGCAAAAGACAGGAAAACTAGAAAGGAAACTGCAAAGCACGCAGAACAGTTCAAGGAAACACCATGTCATTTATTACAACAACAACAACAGACCCAGTGCCTGAAGGGCTTCCGCATAAGCGAGGTCTGGGAGGGATGAATGCACGCAGCCTTACCCCTTCAGAGTGTAACCCTGCCGAGAGGCTGTTCCTGAGGACCCTAACCTTATAAGATTAGCAACACAAGGACTTACCAGGAGGTCACCCATCCTGGTACTACTCTCGCCCGTCCTGGACCCCCAACCATGTCATTTATTACAAGAATAGAAAATCTAGTAAACAGAAAGACAGCAAAAAAAGTGAAAATATTTAGAAACTAAAAACAAGAATTTAAAAATAATATCTACTTATTTTTTATTTTGAGTTTTGAGTTTTCAGTCTAGCAAAAAACTTAAAATGAGGAAGAATCGTTGTCAATATATGGCTTTTAGTTTTCACCAACAAAATATAGTTTCTAGATTTAGTTTTCTTGTTTTGGTTTTTCATTCTCAATTTCGCTCAAATTAACAAAAAAACGAAAATCAAAAATCAAAGACAAGTAAGAATCATTGCAAAAATATGGTTTTTAGTTTTAGTTCCCCTGTTTTTGGTTTTTCCTATTCAGGTTTCGCTCAAATAAACAGAAAAAGCTGAAAACCAAAAATTGAAAAAAATTGAAGAATCCTATTCCTTGTCGAAATATGGTTTTTAGTTTTCACTAAGAAAATATGGTTTTTAGTTTCTGTTTTTTTTGTTTTTGGTTCAGTCTCCAACTCACACTCGAACTAACAAAAAACCGAAAACAAAAGCAAAAACCAAGAAAGAATCATTTTCAAGATATAATTTTTACTTTCTCTGAAACCAAAAACTACAAACAAAAAACGACACCAAACAGACCCCTGTGATATATAGGGAAAACTGGTGACTTACATGAAGTGGGTCTAAAAGGTCCAGCAGAGAACCCAGCAGATTGAAGAGCTTTCCTCAAAGGAAGCAGCAGAATAGGGGGAATGGGTTCATTTGCAATTATGTACTTGTAAATCAATGCTTGATGCTCCAGTTCAAGCCACTGTGAATGAGTAAATGGCCCATCCAAAAGGTACATGCTTGCATTCAAACCAGTTGAAAGATAGCCTGAAAAGCACCCAAAAAAAAAATTGCACAAATGTTAGATTCAGATGTAGGGTGCATAAAATGTAAAACCCAGAGACAATAGTGCAGATCTCCGAGTTTATTTGGTATCGTTTTCTGGTTATGGTTTTGGGTCTTCAAGAACTTACAACCAGATTCCGAGAGGTGTTCTTTTGGGTTTTTGTTTTTAATTTTTGCTAAATAAAGAAAACAAAAAAGGTCAGTAAAATATAATTTTCAGTTTCTAAAACTAAAAACTATAAAAGGAAATGATGCCAAGAAAGCCATTAATAAATCCTATAAATCTAGAAATCTAGAAATCTAGAAAGTAAAAGAGCTTATCCTGGAGGAAAAATTAATCTTTCAGGCATTCGTCTTTTAATCATCAGTATGATCAGATCTCTTTTAAACACTACTTGCAAATAGTCCAACAAATTAGGGGTTCTGGCATTACGAGGTGCGATAACCCCTGGCACAAAGCTCTCTTCCTTATTCATGTTGATGGCTTGAGGTTCCCAAACAAGGGCAATCCTAAGCAGTACTGTCCTTACTATTTCAAAAAAATATTTAAGATTTCAGACCAAAATAAATTCCTCCCAATTTGACCTTATCTGCAATACTCTAGTAAGCTAGAGGCCTGACATCATCACAATGTCTAGCCATATCCATTTCAATTGTTAGGCTTTCTGTACCTAAATCATGAATCATATACAAGGAGCGGGGTGTTCAAAAATATCACATTTTTATTTGACAAGACCCCTTGAATTTTGACAAAACAAGCACAAAGAGAGAGAGCAAATGAAAACCACAAAAAAAATTGCAAACTCAATAGGAATAAAATTAGAGAGCTATTATTAAAATAAAAATTTTAATTATTATAATAATAATATAATTTATAAATAATAAAAACCATAAAATTATCTTAAAAGTTATAATTTTAATTTAGTAATAATTATTTTGCCCGAAAATAATATTATTGGACTTTTTTTTCTTAAATGTTGCTTGACATGCTTTTCTCTTTCTACTCATTAACACTTGCTCCCATTTTGGCTCAAGTACCCAGCAAGAACCACACATATCCAATGGACCAAAATAGGGAGACAAGTATATTTAGTACAACAAAAAAATATTTCATGTTTTTTTTTTTTTTTTTTTTTTTTTTTGGGAACAAGATGCTTTTTTATCTTTTACCCTTAAAACTATATAATTCTTAATTCAACATAAACCCAAAACTCTCAAAATTAGACTGGCCTATTCTTCCATAGACAACATGCTATGGATTAACTATCCCATAAGTTTAAACCGTTCAATGAAAGTTTATAGTTAGTTTTCTAGTTTACCATGTCCCTTGTGAGATTATGTTAATACTAAGAAAGGGGCTAATGAGAGATCAAGGCTCCATTTGGATAGAATACATTTTTTATCTCAATTCTTTATATTTATAACTTCTTAACAATAACCACATATACAAAAAATAATATATTTCTCTATCGAGGGGAAATGAGCATCCCTCTACAAAAGGGGAAAATATTTTCCTTCATATGAGACGTCATTTGGCCAATGTCGACCATCATAAAAATTTACAAACTGAAATCATTTTCTTTACGAAAATTTTAATTGAAAATATTTTGCCAACAAAAATTCTCAAAAAAGCACGTAAACATTTACTCAAACACTTGGTGTGCAAACCACCTTAAAGTAAAAAATCTACCTGCATTCTTACTGTAAGAAGCTGCTGCTTGCTGCAAATAAGGCAATGCAGCAATTTGAACACTTTTACCATCAAACCCACCATTATTTTTCACTGAAAAGCTCAACATATTCCCTTCTTGCATCTCCCCATCATTATTCCTAAGCAACAACGTTGAAAAATCATCACTTTTAGCACATTTTGGTTGCCTTAAATCATCAAAAGAAAGCCCAGATCTTTCTTGTTTGAGTAACTTAGATCCATCGCCTTCAAAACCCACAATTTCAAAGTCCATTTGGGATCAAATTAAGGTATAATGATGAGAGATTAAGAAGAAAATGGAGGTGGGGAGGGGCAAAGATTGCATCTTTTGTGGGGAGAAGTTGAAAGTTTGGGGTTTTGTTGTGGTGAGATAATGTCTTGTGAAAAAGAGATTTAAGTGAGAGAGAGAAAGGGAGAGTGAATGTCGCTACTTTGTGTTCACCGGACACAAAAATGTTGGTACTTGTAAGTACGTATATATATTATTAGGACTTGCTTACACGCTCGGAAACAGCCTCTCGTTAGAGTACCATCCTGAAAGGGTAAGATTGCGTACATTTCACCCTCCTTTACCCGGGAGTGCTTAAGGCGCTGGGTCTGTCATTGTTGTTGTTGAGCACTTGTTTACACTTTAAATGATGGTAGTTATTTGGAATCTAAATGAGCCGAGCTGGTTCGCGAGGGCTTGTCATGAAGTTTAAAAAGCTCGGTTTATTTCAAGCTCGAGCAGAGTCGAGCTGCTTTTAGCTTATCAAGCCAAGCCCGAGCCTAATGAAGCTTGAGTTCCTAGGGTAGTGAGCCTAACCGAGTTTATTCTAATATAATTTATTAGCTTAAATATGGCCAATAAAGTCGAATTTGAACCTAAATTATATTGAGTTTAAATGAGCCTAAAAATTGCAAGCTTAGGTCGGAGCTTACCAAGCTGAGTTCAAGCTCAACCGAGCCGAGCCTAGCCTAGCCTATCCCCAAGCTTACAATGAGCCGAGCTCAATCTTGAAGTTTCAGGTTGGACAAGCTTCAAGCCAAGCCCGGGCCAAACTAAATGGAAACAAGTCAAGCTTCAAGCCGGATAAGCTCAGTTTCGACTTGGCTCAAATATAGCCCTAAATTTTATTTTATAGACAATAATTTTTACAATTTAAGTAATAATGTAATTTATAATAAATAAAAAACACAAGGTTTCATTAAGTTAATCTGGGGTTAGCAATTGTGCAACGGCAATAAGATTACTGAAAGAAGTTCATTAATGAATTATGCAATATCTTTTTGTTATTTGTAGTTTTTTATTTTAAGAAACTAAAATTTGTATTTAGAAATAATTTTTTTTTTTTTTTTGGTTCATTTTTATTGTCAATTCATCGTAGTTTCTGAAAAAGACTAAAAATAGAAAGTGAAAAACAATCAAATATCGTTACTGTTGCGATAGTTGATCTATTGATACCAAAAGTTTAAATGGGTGAGGTCTTATCTGATCATCTCCTGCTTAGCGTAGTATGGCCTTAGATAGAGCTCAATTAAAGGCTAACATAGGGGTAGTGGATGTAGCGGTTTATAATAGGGTAGCCAAGCTTAATAATGCCAGGCCTCTGACTTCCTCTTTGGCGCACTTAGGTGCGTATTTGCTCCTTTGATTTGCTACTTGCCTATTTGCTATTTACTATCTGCTTATATGCGATTGGTAGTTTATCTACCTCTATTTGCCTAGAGTTTGGCTTGCTTTGAGTTTGCTCGTATTTGCTTGCCTTGTGTTTTGCCCTGTTCATTTGTTGTGTTGCTCTCTTGCTGACAGGCTACCATGCTGCTTGCTGCTGACGAGCCTTTCAGGTTGGAGGTTATCGAAAACAGCCTCTCTTTAGGGTTGTCAAAGAAGGAGAAAGGCTGTGTACATCTATCTCCCATACCCTACTTATGTGAAAGCCCTTTGAGGCACTAGGATTGTTGTTGTTGATCTTTTGATATAATATTGGATTATTTGCACCAAATGTCTCTATACTTTGCTCATTATGTCAATTTAATCCTCGTACTTGTAATTGTATCAGTTTAGTCCCTACACTATTTAAATTGTGTCAATTTAGTCCAATTATCAAATTTAAGTTAAGTTAACAATGAAATTTTTAATGGTACAATTATGATGGATGCAAGTAATTTAGTATAAATTTACCATTGAATCAATTTAACCTAACTCGTAGGTGAATTATTAAAAATTATATCAAAAACTTAATATAAATTTTATTATACTTACCAAATTAGCACAATTCAAACAGTTGAGTGACTAAATTGAAACAATTAAAAGTACGAGAACTAAATTAATACAATGAGCTAAGTACAAAGACTTTTGACATAAAATAACCCTACGATATTATATGTTTTTTTAGAAGTATGAAGTTTGAATTCCAATAATCCATATTTTTAATTATTTTCCCCAAAAAATGCACAGAGTACATGGCACAGCTTCGTTGACAAAAAATATTGCTTCCCAATTAGATCGACACAGATTGCAAAGTTACTCTTATAATACAAACTGAAGAGTCCAGCTCCTAGTTATGAGTTTAGTTCTCTCGAGACAAAAGATGATCAAATAGCTACATCTAAATAGCATAGCAGATAACCCAAAAAGAATCAAGTAGCTTGAAATCATCCAAGCCATCCATAACGCTTCAGTTCGAATAAATCAAGTGCAAGTCTTTCAGGTGACCCACTTAACATACAGGTACAACAACAACAACAACAATCCCAGTGCCACAGGAGCTGCCGTGGAAGGGAGGCTGTTTCCAAGGACCTCATCCTAAAGATCGAGTCGTGTTCGAATTTCTTCCGCTGTTTTTTCACAAGAATATATTTCCTTTTCTCTAATTTACCAATACTAATTTTGGCATCATAGAGACTTCTAAGGCCATAACTACTTACCTTATTTTTCCTATGTAAACTCGACAGTCTATATATCGACAATAAATATTATAATAATATTAAAAAAATAAATAAAAATACACGATAACAAGAATTGAAGTTTTAAAAGTGAGAATTGGCTTGCTATAATAAGACCAAAAAACTAAAGTTAAGTTTTACATTTAAACTATATTGTTATAATTTAAACGATAAATTATAGAAAACTCTATTAACTTTTATTTTAATAACAGAAATTTTTTTTCACAAATAAAATCACTCACTAAATTTTCTTACTTTTGAAAATTTATCACTTTACCCCCAAATAAAATTTTTTAACCATTTTATCATTCAAAATAAAATAATTAAGTATTTAATTTTGCTTTTAGGTTAAGATTTTGATGAAAAATAAGGATTTTTTTTTATATTTTTAAAATAAGAGTTTTTTATATTTATAAAAATTATTATTTTAATTAATTATAGTAGTGATATTATAATAACAATAAAAAAATTATATTTTATCTTATAATATTTTTTATAAAAATTTAAAAAATGCTTTTTATCTTTTAAATTTATAATATTATTACTATAATTAATTAAAATATTATATTTTTATAAATACAAAAAATTTCTTAATTCTTTTGCTAAAAATATATAATTTATAATTTTTGACTAATAATATAAAAATTAAATATTTAACCTCCTTACTTTTAAGGGACAAAATGGTCAAAAATAAATTATATGGGAATTAATTGATAAATTTTTAAAAGTGAGGAGATTTTATGAGTGCTTTATTTTTGAAAATTTTTTATTTTTGAAACAAAAAATAGAAATATTTTTTTATAATTTACCCTAATTTAAATTATAATATCATATATAAAGTATATTTCTTGATTAAAAAAATATTTTTTATTTTCAATTATTTTAACGTTTATCTATTGAAGTTGTCACAGATGGTGGGGGCTGCATGGGGCAAGATGGCACGGCCACGTGACTAAGGGATGCAAGATATAAAAAAACTAAAAAGAAATATAGATTAAAAATTAATGTTTTTATTATAAAGTTATTTAAATTTTATTATCCAATATTTTTAAAAATAATAAAAAAGACTCTAATTTTTTTAAATTAATTAAAAAATTCTTATACTGGCAGCAACATTTTTAACTTACTATTTTGATGCAGGTATTACAGCTCTTATTTATTTATAAAGGTGCACTTGTACATTTGTGTACTTAGGGACCTGCAGTGATCTTCCTTGAGTTTTGCTTTATTTCGATTGGCTTGTGTTTTGTTTGATTCTAATTCTATGTTACTCTCATACTTTTCGGCTATATGCTCCCATGACAATATGCTCTTTACGTTGAGGGTCCTCAAAAACAGTCGCTTTTCAGGATAGCAGTTTAAATGGGGAAGGCTGTGTACATCCACCCCAGACCCTGCTTTTGAGGGAGCCTTCGTGGCACTGGAACTGTTACTGTTGTTAGAGTTAACACGACAGCTATTTTTTATTAATATTATAATAAAAGGACAAAAACACTCTTTAATATCCTCGTTCTTATTTTATAAACACGAAATTCGATATATTCTATCTATTTTCGCTAATTGTTTAAAGATATGATTATTAAAAGGCAATTTTGTCATTTATGATAGCATTAATAAAAAATATAGTTGTCACATTAGATTTATTAAGGTAAAGTGAAGTCATCATGCCAAAAATGACTTTTTTATTAGTACGAAAAAAATTTGAGGATATTTTTATCAATTTAAAAAAGTTATAAATTTTTTTATTATTTTTAAAAACTTTGAAGTAATAAAATGTAGATAACACATTATTATAACTTGGCATTAATATTGACTTTTTAAACTTAAATTAATACCTTTGTACTATTTACATTCAGAATTTAATTATACACATTTGATATCCGTTAAGAGCATACTTATTTATTATATAATTAACCTTTTGACATAAATAATCCAATTTAAAAAAATAAAATAAAAAAGTAACTAAAATGATGTATGAGAAATTGTTATAATAATAGTAAAAAAAAAATTAGGGCTATTTATATTTTATTACCCTAACCTTTTTGATAATTATAAAAAGGACCCTGATATTTTAGAATTATTAAAAACGACTCTGAGGTTTGATCGTTTCAATAAAAACAACCCTCTTAGGCCATCTTACGTTATTTTGAAAAGTTTTTGGGCCATCTGGTTTATTTCGATTCGATCTGAATTTATATGATAATTACCGTAAAGGTTTTTAGGCCACTAAAAACATGATTTTTCCCATTTTGAAAGGTAATTTAATACGATAAAATCTCGGGGTTCTTTTTAATAATTTCAAAACATCATGGTTCTATTTATAATTACCAAAAAGGTCGGGGTAGTAAAATGTATATAACCCAAAAAATTATTTATATTTTAGTACTCTGATATTTTTAAAAATAATAAAAAGGACTTGATCTTTTTGAATTATTTAAAAGACCCCTAAATTTTGTTGTATTAATAAAAAAACCTCTCTCAAGTGTGACGATGTCATTTTTCATCAATAGAACCGACACGGCAACTATATTTTATTAATATTATAATAAAATGACATAAAGTACGCTTCAACAACCTTATTCTTACTTTATAAGCATGAAATTTGAGATATTTTATTATGTAGAAGTCATTTTTTTCACTTCATTTGTTTTAAAAGATGGTTATTAATGGGTATTTTTGTTATTTTACTGTAGTATTAATAAAAATGCAGTTGTCCCATCAATTCGGTTGATTAAAAATGAGATCATCACGTTGGAGATGCGCCTTTTATTAATGCGGCAAAAACTTGAAGGCCTATTTATTAATATGATAAAAACTTAGAAAACTTTTTAATAATTTAAAAATATCACAGCCTTTTTTATTATTTTTAAAAAGGTCAAAATACTAAAACGTAATATCCCTAATACAAATGTGCTAATATTCTATTTGCAAATTGGTCAACAAGGAAGGGTATATTTTTCATTAGTAAAATAAAATCGAATATTATCCAATAAAAGATTTTATTCGTTTTAAACTAATTATTTGTCCGATTTAATATAATGCTAAGCTCACTTTTTGGAAAATAAATTATTTAGTTAGTTTCTTTAAAAAATAAATAAATAACGTTATTTGATTGTTTCAGTTTGTAGTTTATAATTTTAGTAAGTTTTAGAAAATATAAGTATTGTTTTTAAAAATTAGAAAAGATATATTTTCAAAAAAATGTTCATAAAATATAATCCTTCTCCTCTATCCACCATCACCTTCACCTACATGCCACATCCCTCCCAACGCCTGTCCGGTTGATGCTGTCCTCCTAATGTTAGTCGTCACCAAGAAGGTAAGTTGACTTACTCTCGGTGGACAAGAAAAATATTCCCTTATGAGAAGAAAAGAATCGTTTCGGGTTCAATCTTACATCTTAATGCTCACATTGGTTTCGAGAAAATCCTAATGCAGTTGTTGCATAGTGAGTCACCACCCTCCCTAATATAGCTTTTGTACAATGAGCCACCTATCTTGTTCAACGTAGCTTTAGAAAGAAAAAGCTACAAACTCTCATCAACATTTCAAAGAAAACACCCCTTAAAACAAGTTTTTCACTATCCCCCAAGGACACCCCCTTACACGTCGCTATTTTGATTATTTCAGAAAGTTTGTGGAATAAAAGATAATATACCAAACCTTGGGGCACTAATATGTAATTTACCCTAAATATAATTATGTTTTTTTAAACAACAATAATAACCGTTCCAGTGTCATAAAGGCGCCTGCCAAGGCAAGGTCGGGGGGCATTTATGCAACCTTACCCCTTTAGGGTGTGACCCTAAAGAGAAGCTGTGTCCGAGTGCCCCCAACTCTAAAAAGTAAGAAGTAAGAAGCAACGAAATAATAAAGCAATAGTAAGACATGGAGCAACAAATCATAATCAAAGCAAAGCACAAAGCACCAAATACTAAGCAGTAAGCACTAAGCACCAAGCAACAAAGATCACGCCGGCAACAGGCCCCAAGCAACTACAGTGTAAAAACCGGGGGGGCGTTATAGGCTCGCTCCGTTGTACTTTCCTATCCTAAATTGCTACATCCACTATCCCTATTCTAACTCGCCACGCCGCTCTATCTAAAACCATCTTTTCACTGAGGTTTAGGTGGATGAAGTCGCATTTAATTGTCTCCATCTAATTCTTTTTTGACCCGCCTCTACCTCTCCTCCCGTGCATAACGTGGAATTATTTGCATCTCCTAACAAGTACAGTGACCGGTCTCTAGCCAATATGTCCAAACCATCTCAAACGCAAATATAAATATGTTAAATTTTGTTTAATTTTAATATAAAGTAATTTAATGAAAATATTTATGGAGGGGAATTCTCGAAGCACATGCGTTCCACGGATAATTGCGCCCCCCCTCCCAACGTCACGTGACTCTTGCACGTGCCCAATCTATCCTACTACTACTATCCTATGTCTCTTCTTGCCACTTTAAAAATTAATTTCTCATATAATTTAAATTTATTTACCACATATAACAAATGCTATTTTAAAATAAGAGAAATAATATTAATTTAACTTATTTCATAACTCAATCATTGTACAAAGCAAAATGATTATAAGAGTTTTTTGTCTTGCCTCTATTTTAAATTACATATCTAGAATCTATCAAAAAATTAATATTCTCAAAAGCTTAAGCTGGAGGGGTAAATGTGCAGAGCTTGTAGTGAATCTCGGGCTCGTATTCTCACGAGCCTAAACGAGTCTAAGTGAGCATTTCTTTATATAATATATTTGTTTAAATATGCCTAATTGAGCAAAATTTGACACTCAAAGAGGCGAGCGTAGATTAAGCTTGCATAAGCCAAAATATTGTAAGCTTAATTCGAAACTCACCAAGCTTTGATTAAGTTGAGCCGAGCTCGAGCCCGAGCCCGAGCCCGAGCCGAGGTTAATGAAAATGAGCTAAATACTAAAGTAGGTTTCAGGTGTAGATACTGCACCGACCCAGCTCATACATTGTACTTAAATTATGTTAATAATTGTTAGGATTTGAACAAGTGACCCTTTGGTCACAATACTCTGATACTGTGTCAAAAAATTAACTTGCACAAAAGTTTAAACTAATAGATAAAGACTCAGAATTGGTCTTATACTTTAACAAGATCTACCATAAGCTACAATATTGTCATTTGACTATCTAGAAGAACCAACTATCTCAAATTAAAGTTCTTAGATGAACCATATGCAACAAAATCTATCAAGTTTTGTAGCCTTTCGGTCAAACCAAGTATCCAATCCCAGTAGGTAAGTTTATTGATTCATATGTTTGATCGGTTTGCTTAATTTGAGGTTCAGGCACTTTCAAATCCCAAGTCGATCTTGAAGTAGCAGTGCAAAAACGATTAAACTAGTCCTCAACAGAAGTTGTGAACTATATATGATAGCACAAAGCATTTTGCTAAATGTGTTTGTTGTTCTGAGTTTATTCTAATTATCCAACTTTTATACTACAACAACAACAATAACAATAACAAATCTAGTGCCTGAACTTTTATACTGAAAAGTAAAAATAAGGATAAATATTTAAACTTAAAACTTTCTACTGTACAATATACATGACATTTTCCAAACAAAATTCAGATTTGATTGTTCTTCGCTTTTTTATTTTAAATCAGAATATTGGCCTTTTTTTTTTTTTTTTTTGACACTAAAAAGCCTGAAGGCAGAATATTGGTCTTCGCTAGCTATATAATATATATGATTTATATATGTAAATTATATGACACGTTATATAAGCACTAATATTTCATTTGGGCACTGTAAATGATTATAATAATGACATGATTTCAAAAAAAAAAAAAATTTAAAATGGCACAGTTTAAAAAATATTTACAAAAATGGTACGGTTTACTGTAGCTTCTTCAACATACGCCATTTTAAATAAGCTACAGTAAACCGTACCATTTTGGTAAATATTATTTAAATTATGTTAGTTTGGTAAATTTTTTTGAAACCGTGCCATTGGGGTAAAAAAACTCTATATATATAACTTATTTGACTATTGACATAATCTTCCTCTCACTTGACGTTACCCTCCTTCCCATACTTTAATCAAACGTATAGCCTAAAATTTATCATATCATAAAAAATAATAAATACTATATACTGAGACAGTTTGAATGGGTTTTTTTTTTTTCCCGAACGTTAATAGTTTGAATAGTTAATAGATACTATATAAAATACTAATTTAAATAAAATACTAATTTAAATAATACAGTTAATTATTTATGATTTAATAATTGTAATATATATATAATATTATTACGTAATAATATGTTTAAGATAATGGATATTTTTGGATCCAAAAATCTTGAAATCTCGTAGTGGGTGAATGACAGTGACATGTCAACGACAGGGAGGAGTGGTCAAGTTGGCGCCACGTGGTTCCCTGCCTTTTTTATCCTTATTATGAAAATAGTTACTTTTACAATTATTATTTATAATTATTATTAACCGAGTCAACCAAAGACTGTATCAACACACCATCACCGGATTTTATTAGAACTCTAAAGTTAAGCGTGCTTGAACGAGAATAGTACCAGGATGGATGACCTCATGGGAAGTCATCACCCTCAGGTTGGGGGCACTGCGAAACGGCCTCTCTTCAGGTTAACACCCTGAAGGGGGAAGGCTGCGTACATCGGCCCCCCATGCCCTGCGTAAGTGGGAACCCTTGAGGCACTGGGTATGTTCTTTTATTATTAACCGAGTTAAATACAACAACAACGACAATAATGTCAGTGCCACAAAAGGCTCCTGTATAAGCAGTATCTGTGGGGTGGATGTACGTAGCTTTCCTCCTTCCGGGAGCTACAGTGAAGGAAAGCTATTTCAGAGGATCACTTAAGAAGCTTGTCAGCAGCGTAAAAGCATGGAAACCTAATAGCAAGAGAGCAACACAATATATAAGCAGGGCCAAACACAAGGCAGACATTACAAGCAAAATCAATACAAGGCAATCATTATTATTAAGATAATTTTTTAATACTTATTTTTTATAAATCACATTATTACTCTAGGAACATACCCAGTGCCTCAAGGGCTCCCGCCTACATGGGGTCTGGGGGGGCGGATGTACGCAGCCTTTCCCCTTCAGGGTGTTAACCTAAAGAGATGCTGTTTCCTAGTGCTTCCAACTTGAGAGTAAGGACTTCCCAGGAGGTCACCCATCCTGGTACTACTCTGACTCAACCACGCTTAACGTCGAAGTTCTAATGGGATCCGATGACGGCATGTTGGTGCCCTCTTTGGTAAATCACATTATTACTCTAATAATAACAAATCTCTCAATATTTTAGAATAAATTTTGAAAATGATGATTCAGGATTATTTTGTCTTAAAGTCTTAATTTTATTCATCTCTAGTTCCTTAAATTAAGAGTATTTTTTCTTTTAATCAAATTAAGAGTATATATCTAAAATAATTTTTGTATTTTGGCCAATATTTTCAAGAACTGGTTTTAGTGAAAAACGTTTTATTCCAATAAAACTTGGCCAAACAAGTGCTCAGCCTCTGCCATGTTTTGTGCGTTAGTGGTCAAGTCGAGCCCAGTTTATTCTTGGTTGGAATATGCATGTATAAAGTAGATCAACGATTCAATTTAGTTGCATAATTGACTCGGTATGATGTGGTTTACTATGGCGTGCCGAGGTTTTGTATGTGAGTATAAGTAGTCGTTAGATTTTTATTTTTATTTTTTTGGGAACTGGTTGGTCGTTAGGTTTATGAGAGTTGGATATCTTGTACACTTCTTCAAAAATAATGAAATATCAACACTCTATGTAGTTAAAGACTATCCGCATGAACATGTGAAAGCTCGCCGTGACTATTAAAAATGAAAAGTCATGAATCGTTTGAATCTTACGGGAGAGCAAGTGCTGGCCTTGGTTGTGTTAAACTGGTATTATCCTCAAAATTTTTCAAGTTGCTCAGAGCAAATGTTGGCCCCAGTTGTGCTAAACTTCACCGGGCCTTCAGGCTGACCCACGAAATTAATTAGCACATATAAGATCCACATATAAGTAAAATTAGGGTTTCATTTTAAAACCAAATGGCATCAAGTAGAGTAATCTACTAGATTTATGTATTGGTCTCTTATTTCATACAACTCTTATACGAGATTCACACTTAACTTATATGTGAACTTATTACTTTTGACAAATTGCGCTACACTAGCTCCACGAAGCGCACGTGGGTGTACGAGAAAACTTGAACTGACATATGATTGTGATGAATTCTATATAATTGAGTTGTTTGCAAGGATGGAAGAGGGCTTTGGGCGATACGGCTCCTTGTCAATCTCATCTCCAGTTTTTCTACGGTTGATGTATCCATAAGGTCACTGTTTCATTTTTTACCTGTCTGTTTGTTTGTGTTTTGTTCTGATTTTCTCTTTTTTGTCTATGTTTTCTAACTCTTGCTTTTATTAGAGTTGATTTGTGACCTCATCTGTACAAGCTGGCTTGTACTATGACCATATCGTTAACTATCAAAAAAAGACCATCATCTCATCAAATTTTACTCGTTAAACTTACCGATCTTCCAGAACAAGCACAAACGAGTCCAATAAATTTCGAACACGAATAATTTATCAGGTTTAGCGAGCTCGCTTCCAGATAGCCGACAGGGGGGGGGGTTGCATTATGGGTAAAATTGCCAACTTGCATGAACCTCTCAGTACTCTCTTGTCTTCTATCATTTAGTCCTCCTTTCCCCGTACATTGTACCTCTTTATTTTTTCTTTTTTTAAAAAAAAATTCAATATTTAATGTTTATTTCATGTCCGTCATCTATAATATAATTCAAATAATGATGTATAAGGGTATAAAACGAGCTTTTCATCCATTGTTCTTTATTAATAGTGTCATAATATTGCAGTTTGTATGTGAGATGAGAGGAATAGCAAAGAAATAATGGGTATACAAACAAACAATAACAAGTTTTATATATTGTCATTTAAATTATTTTATTAAATATATATAACTTTTAAACTCAAAAATTATTTTATAAAAATTTATGAACTAAAAAGTTATTACACCACAGTTTTATATTTAGCTTATCCTTATCTTTATATGTATGAAAATTGGGACAGTGTCTTACACAAATATAGTATGCTTTCATCAAGTTTAATTTGCTTATTTCATTTACTCATAATCAAGTTTGTTTTTGTTGTCGTCTTCTATGTCCTTTTATTATTCTTTGATGCCGCTTATTTTTATGCGTGTTGACTTAAGCTTTGCTGCTACGACTGCGCCTATTTATGACTTATGTTGCTAATTATCGGAAAAGAAAGGTTTTTTGGACTTCTATTTTCTATTTTTCAAGTGTTGTTATTAAGAGGATACAGAAGGTTAAAATAGCAACATTCCCCAGTGCTCCATGGGCTCCTGTCTAAGCAGGGTTTGGAGAGATGGATATATGCAGCCTTCCCCCTTCAAGATAGCACTCTGAAGAGAGGTTGTTTCTGAGAACCCCCGACCTACGGGGTACGACACGAGGACTTCTCAGGAAGCCACCTATCTTGGCGCTACTCTAGCCCAAGCACGCTTAATTTCGGAGTTCTAATGGAATCCGGTACTTACATATTGGTACTCTCTTAGGTAGGATACAGAATGTTAATACTATAAAATTATTAGTTTTTGATATATATTACTTAAAAATTATAATACATCATCCGGTTAAATTAAAGATAAATGTATAGTAACCCGAAATTTGTCTTTTATCAGCTAAAAATATCCTTATATTTAAATATATATATATAATGTTAAATTTTATCGGGTCTTTTTGGCCCAACTTATGGAGTTGGAATGTACAAAGTCCACATATAAGCCCAAGTGGAGTTCAATCCTAAATTAAATTAGCAACAGGTAGAATAATCCACTATGCTTATAAATTGATTTCTTTACTCTCACAACTTGAATGTGAGATTCTACTATATACGCTCACATGAGAAGTTCTTAATAGATATGATACTATAAGTTCAAAATTCTATGACATTTCCTTCCGCTAGAATATGATGAATTTTCATGAATGTTGAAGTAGAACAGATTTTCTACAATATATAGGTCTTTTAATACAGCTAACACAAAATTTTTTTTATCGTATTCTTGTAACTATTTTCCAGACAACGCTATGTAACAGATACATATATATTACTAGAATCATATGACAAATCAGTTATTTCAATAAAATTCCATTAGATTCTAGCAAAAACTTCTAAAAATTTATCAAAAGATATCGACAACAACAACCGACCTAGTGCCTCGAGGGCTCCCGCATATGTAGGGTTCGGGGGGATGTACGCAGCCTTACCCCTTCATGATGCTACCCTAAAGGGAGGCTGTTTCCATAGATCCCCAACCTGAGAAGCACAAAAGCATAAGAGCCTGCAAACATAAAACATAAAGCATAAGAGCATAAAAGCAACGGCCTAAAACAAGCCTAAGCAAGAAGCAGCAATAGGCAATAAGTAATAAGCAATAAAACAGCTCTCAAACATATCAAGTAACTCAAGCAGGCAGATAAATAAATATAGGGACATTAGTGCTAGTCAAAATATGCTCTTCTATTCTACACCGCTACATCAGCTACCCTTATGCAAGCCCTTCACTGTCTCTATCTAAGGACATCTCTTTCGAAAAATTTAGATAAATGAGGTCGTGTCAATCTATCAAAAAATATCTAAATAATAAAATTTTAAAACATTAAAATAAGCCGAGTGTATTAAAATGTCAAGTATTTTCAAAGAAGTCGCAGTCGTGATGGGGGTGTTTTCATTCCACACACCACCTCTGTGACTATGTCATGGGCTCCCTTCCCCTATTTTATCTTACCTTTCTTTTCTGTTTCTTTTTATTCCAATAAATCATAAATTAAAAAAAAAAATGTTTTTTTTTTTATGTCAAATATAGAAAACTCTATTTGCTCTTACTTTTAAAAAAAATCCAAACGTTTTGCCTTCTTTACTTTTTCAGGCTGGGGATCCTTAAAAACGGTCTCCCTTTAGAGGAATACCCTAAAGGAATAAGGCTGCTTACATCCCTTCCCGCCCCAGACCCAATATATACAGAAGCCCTCAAAGCCCTGGATTGGTTATTGTTATTGACTTTTGAACGATGGTCAAGTTAACAAATTGAGATGAGGTGTTAACTTCTTTTAAAGTAAAATGGGTAAAATGTTAGATTTATTTTTCTAAGGAGGTTTTTCTGTATACAAAGAGTTTATAGAGCAACAGGTTCACCAGAAGCTCAAATGGTGTATAGTTTTGATATTGGGTGTTACCGCTCTTTGTATAGGTCAAAGTAGGGGTAGTGCTTGGTGTTCGGGGTTGGGTGTTGTTTAATTTTATTGTCATGTTTAGTACTGTTCGTGACAATGTATCTTGTTACTTTTTTTCCCTTTTCTCCACACTTTGTGTGTGGATTTCGAGTCTATTTATGAGATGTCGACTTTTGTATTGAAAGTTTGTTCTCGCTACTTATCAAAAAAAATAAAGTTTTTCTGTATTTGAGATAAAAGATCAGAAATTTTTGTTGAGGACTACACACGTGAGTTTTATGGAATCCCACATTGGAGTTGAGAGAAAGAAGAGATCACCTTCTAAGCCTAGTGAGTTACTCCACCTATTGCCAATTGGTTTTAGGATGGAACCCTACTTGGGCTTATATGTGGGTCTCGTATTTCCAACTCCATGGATCGGGCCTAAAGATCCGATGAAATTTAAAATGGTATCAGAGCAGGTGGATGATGCCGAGCTCTTGTTTGTCGGCACTGTGTTCTCATGAAGAGGGGTGCATTTGTGTTTGGTGGGCCTAGGGCCTTTGTAGTATGTTGGATCCAATTGGATCGGAGAAGGCGAGGGATGCCTTTATTGTAGACTCACATGTGAGGGGGAGTGTTGAGGACTATACATGTTAGTCTTGTGGAATCCCATATTGGAGTTAAGAGAAAGAAGAGATCATCTTATAACACTAGTGGGTTGCTCCACCTATTGCCAATTGGTTTTAAGGCGAAACCTCACTTGGGCTTACATATAGATCTCGTATTTCCAACTCCATGGATTGGGCCCAAAGACCCGATGAAATTTAATAATTTTCTACAATTTATTATTTTTAATTTGTTTCTTTTTTATGGGTGGAAAGAGTTAATGTGAGCAGCATCGGGGTTGTGGGCAGGACATGGGAACTTATCATGTTGATTTTTGGCAGTGTTGCATGTTCAATGAGTTTGGTCATCTCATTCAATGTACCCCTTTTTCGATAATTAGCGAAAACGTCGCAATATAAAAGAAGCGACTCGTAAAAACGAGACCGAAGTTAGCCCATATAAAAGCAAACAAAATAAGGTAATAACACAATTTGAGAAAACAGTCATTCAATGTACCCTAATGAGGTGGTATTGTTCACTTAACTTTATCTAGAAAATTAGCTTATAAAAAGAATAAAGTGCGAATATAAACATTGTAGCTGAAATATTAGAAAATGTGTCCAACTTTAAAACTCTACCGAGAAAATTGGTTTGCTAAGGGAGTGATGCCTTCTTCGTGTATATGAGTTGGCACATTCCTACATATCGTAGCAAAATGAAACATCTAAAACAGCTTGGTCACGCACGATGACCATACCAAACAATTGCGAATATAGACATTGGGGGACAGAATATCGGAAAGTGGGCCTAACTCTGAAACAATTTATAGAACATCAGCATTTATTACACCTTGTTTTGGATAAGTAGTGAGAGAACTCACAATACAAAAACTGACATCTTACAAAAGTGGAACCGAAAGACACACACGCAGTATGAAAAAGAGAAAAAAATCACATAAAAACACCATTCTAAAGTAATCCGAGAAGCAAACCTAAAAGACTTATTTGACAAAAAAAAGTACGGTTACCATAAAAGTTGACATATGCTTCGGTTTTGTTGCTTCTTTCTCTGCGCGTCAAGCCCTACTATATGTAGGATGTCGATTTTTATATTATAAGTTTTCTTACTAATTATCGAAAAAAATTTACGGTGTACAGCAAAGCTCCCAACTAAGGGAGCAGGAGGTGGTTGTGTCGTGACTCATCAAGACAAACACTATCTTCTTGTGAATCTCTCTCCCCCTTTTCAAAGGATGTTTCATATCTACCAAGAAAATAATTAAATCATATAAATATTATTGATTAATTATTCCACTAAAAAAAAAAATATTTAACTATACTCATTAAATATTCAAATACTCAAATTAAGGCATGTTTGATAAAATTTCTTTTTTAAAGAATTTTTTTTTTTTTCAGATTCTAATGGTACTTTACCTAAGATTAAAAGTAATTTTAAATAGAAGAAACATTGTTTTACTATTTTTACGTATCATCAAAAAAATAGTGTTTTTTTTGTTGAAATCGATTGAAAAAGAAAAGGCTCAATTTTTTCGGAGAAAATAACTCATAATTATCGAATTTTTTTACAGTTTGACCGAACAATACCCGGAATACGAATTCAAGGTTTCAATCATCTTCCTTTCTCAATTATTGTGATGCCAACCTTCCAAAAGAGAAATTATTGTGATGGGAAACTTCAAAATAATTATTAGAGAAGGAAATTTAATGTACTTATCTAGACAACAATATAGATACGATTAGATTCTAAAAGACAAATATTATATAATTATTGTTTATAGATTAATTTTTTTGTTATTTTTATACTATAGATATAAATTAAATATCTAATTGAATATATATGTATGTATAGCTAATTAGAAATAAGCGCAGTCTAAAGAAAGGAGAGCTGATAAGGTGAAGTCATCTGGTTTTTTTTTGATAATTAAGGTGAAGTCGTCTACAAGGAAGGTCTAGGGTCTAGACTACTAGAGCTCTGGTTTAGAAGATACAAAGGAAGTGAAGGCATCGGAAGATGTAAATTCACCTAGGTGGGTTCGTGTATCTGGTATATTGACGTTAACGGTTTTTAACTGTGTTGGCCATCGGGTCTACAGGTCATATGATAGAAAGGAAAGAACGATATTATGGGATGAACTATGTGAAAGTATCTATTGGTAAGAATCTTGAACGCATCCTTAGGTAATTCAATACGAACTTGGTGATTGGTTAAAGATGGTTTTGGGATATTTGTTTACCTCACACGTTTATCTTTGATGATATGTACTGGGTGTTTCGTGCTTTTTGTCTCTTGTATATACGACCATGATGTAGTGCACCACTTTATGTCGGGCTTGTACTTTAAATTATAAAAATAGAAAAGAAGAAACAATTGGAAACAATTGGCAATACAAAAGTACGAGGCCCACTTACATTTATTATAATTAGATTTTGGTAGGGTGAGAGGTCGCTAGCAAAGGACATAGAGTATGATACTGGCATGCATTATTTCTACTACAAGCCATTTGCCTTTATTACCACTTAAAGTATTTTCCTATGAACACTTTTTTTGTGTTCTTTTATCTCAAAATTTTTCTATATGCTGTTAAGCATTCCACGTGTGAGTACAGTAAGAATCCGATATAGGAGTTGTGAGAATGAAGAGATTAATATATACGTATAATGGATTTCTCCACCTAATGTTAATTGGTTTTAAGATGGAATCCCAGTTGGGTTTATATGTGATCTCATGTGTGTCAACTTCGTGAGTTGGGCTTAAAAAGATTCGGTAAAATTTAACATGGTGTCAAAGCGGGTGGATGATTATTGGCTCTTGTTTGATGCATTGTGTCATTGTGAAAACGGGTGCATTTGAGTTTGTTGCGCTAAGGGCCTCTTCAAGGGTTGGATCCAAATGGGTCGGAGAAGGCGAGTGGTGGGTTTGTCGTAGATTTACATGTGGATGGTGTTAGAAACTTCATATGTGAGTCTAGTACGAATCCCGAATAGGAGTTTGGAGAGTGAAATGATCAATTTATAAGCCTTTTGATTTACTCCATCTAGGATGGAACTCTACTTGGGTTTATAGGAACTCAAAGGAGAGGAGAGGGGTGAACAAATGCTCGCGGGCTAGCAAGAAGAGCACAATGTATTGCAAACTCCCGGACACGAGACTAAACCAACATCATGTTAAACCATGAACGCCTCAACATGTTGTTGCTATCTCTTGAGAGTAAGAACTCATCATATAATCTAAATGTAAAATCTGTGTGAGCTAAAGTGGGCCAGCATTGTAGTTGGGCGCCCGGTTGGCGACTAAGTCTAGGGTGAGGAGATTCTTGCGACAAGGGCTAGTAGTGGGTGGGTGGCTCTGGGACTTAATGCTACTGTAAAATAATAAAAATGCCCTTCGATAATCATACTTTTAAACATATTAAGCAAAAATAAATTATTTCTACATAATATAACATATCGAATTTTGTACTTATAAGTCAGAATAAGAGTATTGAATGATATTTTTATCATTTTATTATAGTATTAATGACAAAACAGTTGACACGTTATGAAAAATGACGGACCTTTTTATTAATACAATAAAAACTTATGAGCCGTTTTAATAATTTCAAAAAAGTTAGGATCCTTTTCATTATTTAAAAAAAAAAAAATTCAGCGTACTAAAATACAAATAATCCTATATTTTTGTTCAAAACATTGACAACATATAGGTTCTACATTTCCAAGAAACTTTAATGTAGGAAAAGCCAAAGAGAGCACCAACACGCTGTCACTGGATTCCATGAGAACTCCGAAGTTAAGCGTGCTTGGGCGAGAGTAATACCAGGATGGTTGATCTCCAGGGAAGTCCTCACCCTCAGGTTGGGGGCACTGGGAAACAGTCTTTCTTCAGGTTAACACCCTGAAGGGAGAAGGCAGCGTACATCCCCCCCAGACCCTGTGTAGGCAAAAGCTCTTGAGGCACTGAATATGTTCCTTTTCCTTATTTAATGTAGGAAAAGTTTAACTTTTAATGAAAAATTTTTTTTAAGGGAAATTATCACTTGGGTACCATAAGTTTTGAGTATTTATCATTTGAATATCCAAATATTTTAATATATATAATAATGTACCATAAGATTTAAAAATTTTACCGATTAGGTAGTGGTGGCGAACGGGCCGGGTCGGGTCGGTTGTAGCGGGGCGGGTCGGGTCGGTTGTAGGGGGCCAGGCCACGGGCCCTTTTTTGATGGGGGCCGGGCCCGGGAGTCCTAATTTTCAAAAAAATAATTTTATATTACTTTTACTTTGTATTTTTTGATAAATAAATTTGTACTTTTAAATATTAGGCTCCAACTGCATCGTATTTGTACTTGTTACGTTATTTATTTACCATTATTTACGGTATTTATTACATTTATTTAGCATTATTAGTGCTTGGGATAAAATGTATTTGTATCTCACATTATTTATCAATGAATTATAATAATTTTAGTACAAAATGACTTTGTATTTTTTAAATTTTGTATTTTTTTTAAGCAGACGGAAGTGGGCTAGGGGCCGGCCTGGCCCTGGAGGCCCCCCGGCCCGACCCGGCCCGTGGCCATGCCTACGTTTAGGTACCATCAAATTTTAAAATTTTATCAATTAGATACCATTTTGTCGAAATTTGATAGATTTTAGTTGGAAAATTCTGAAGTTGAACATGATTTGGACAATATATAAGCATCTTAATTAGAATTTGATAATTTTTTGCCCAAAAATGCGAAAATTACACTTGATTGTGATAATATTTAGGTAGTTCACATAACATTCGGTGAATATTTTATCACAATTCGTTGACTTTTTTAATAAAAACATTGGCATAACTTGTACATATTATCGTGATCATTTATTATATCAACATTTTTTGTATAAAATTGGTCAAATTCTTATAAAATTTAACAATTTCTGATATAGGGTACCTAAGTGATAAATTTTTCAAACCTCGGGATACTCTATTATATATATTAAAATGTTAAGATATCTAAGTGATAAATGATCAAATTTTAAAATATTTAAGTGATAATTTTTCTGTTTTATAAAGTACTTTATATTTAAAAATTTTCTTGCTTAAGTGCTCTCCAATGGAAAGTTGCAATTAACTTTATTAGATGGCTATTTTCTTAATATAAATTGAGTAAAATTTATGCAGTAATTAATTATTTTTAAATTTAATTGTAATATGAAAATGGAGTTTTTTAGCAAATTAGCACAAAATTAAAAAAAAATAGTAATTTGGCATATTTTAAAAAATATTTAGCAAAATGGCATACTTTACTATTTACCAGCCACTGCACGCCATTTAAAGTGGATTACAAGAATTCAAGACCCGTTGTACGACGTTGTGTAGTGCACCAGGTGCCTTGAAGGGTCGTGCAACAAGGCACCTCATTTTCTTTTTTTTTA
Organism: Simmondsia chinensis; assembly: GCA_018398585.1. NCBI lineage: Eukaryota > Viridiplantae > Streptophyta > Magnoliopsida > Caryophyllales > Simmondsiaceae > Simmondsia > Simmondsia chinensis. Next base: position 37,481,865 of record JAGTTD010000007.1, read on the forward strand.
AATTTTTTTTAAAGTATTATATATTTAAAATTAAAAGAAAATAAAATAATTTTTTAATTTAAAATAATTTTTAGTTAAAATTATTTAAAATTTTAATTTTATAATTTGAATCACTAAATACATATACATTTTAAAAGATATATGTGTATTATTATTTGAACTATTAATAATAAAAATATAAATAAAGGATACATTTAAGTAAAGAGATTATGATATATATATTAATAAATATGGGACACATTCAGTATAGTATCCTAAAGGGGAAGGCCGCGTACATTCACCCTCGAAACCTTGCTTAGGCATTTATATCTTATTATTTGAGTTATTTTATTAGATACATAATTTATACCTAATATATAATTATATTAGTTGAGTTTCTTTTGATGGTTTTATTTTTTAAATTATATATTAGTTTATAAACTATGTGAAATAATTTTTTTAGTTTTGAGTTACATATATCTAATAAAATAGCTCAAATAATAATATACAAATACGTAAGCAGGGTTTGGGGGAGGATGTATGCAACCTTCCCCCTTTAGGATGCTACACTGAACGTGTCCCTTGTTTAATAATATATATATCACCATCTCCTCACTTAAATATGTCTTTCATTTATATCTTTCTTATTAATAGTTCAAATAATAATACACATATATCTTTTAATATATATATATTTACTGATTCAAATAATAAAATTAAAAATTATTTCAAATTAAAAGATTATTTTGTTATTTTTTTAATTTTAAAAATATAATACTTAAAAAAATTTAAAAAAAAAAGAAGAAAATAGGGTGCCTTGTTGCAACGAGGCACCCGGTGCACGACATTCCAACGTCGTGCAACGAGGCACCCGGTGCACGACATTCCAACGTCGTGCAACGGGTCTGGAATTCTTGTATTCAATTTCAAATGGCATGCAATGGCTGGTGAATCGTAAAATATGTCATTTTGCTAAACATTTTTTAAAATATATCAAATTGTTAAATTTTTTTTTTTTTTGGTGCTAATTTGCTAAAATACTCATGAAAATGCATAGGCAATGTCTTGTCACCTTTTTCTCTTATTTCAAAGAAAACATCATGCCTGCCTTTCCTTAACCTAATAGAGCCGAGTTGATTGTCATCAAGCCGATATTTCTATAGAGCCGAGCATGCTACATACTAAGCTTAGTTAATTGAGATACTATCAACCATTTTTGAGCTAAAACCAGGTCTTTTATTAGCTCCTAACGAGCCTTTAATGAGTCTTTACCGGGTTTTTAATTAGCTCTTACTGAACCCTTATGAAATTACTTACAAACGCTAACAATCGAGCACTTCTTTGTTCAAACTTGACTCGACAAGCCATCAAACTTCCATGACGAACATGTATCAATAGTAGACGATTTTAAGCACAAGTAGTTCACCTTAAACAAAAAAATAGATTTAATTTAAATAAATTTATAAATATGATAAATAACAAAGTAAATAACGACTCTTTTACCAAAATAGCACATTTTCAAAAAAAAATTACCAAAGTGGCACAATTGCAAGGCATCTAGTGTACGCCATTTGTAATGGCGTACGACAGATGTACACAAACGGCATCACTGACCCCGAGTACTGTGCACCCATGACCCCCTGCTACCCTTTTGTGTTAGTTTTGCTATGTTATTTTTGCTAAGTAGATTGTATTTCCCTTCGATGGAAGATCATTGGACTTCGCGTTCCGCATATCTTCGAGGATGCTCATGGCTATTGCATCATGTATGTTAGTTTCTATTGTTCAGATATCATAATGTACAAAAATATTATTTGGTGTAGAGTCTGACTCATGTAGTTGTTACGTATAGAGGAGGATGAGAAGGAAAGGTTGATAGGAGGACAATGATGAATCAGAGGAGATAAAAGATCCGAGAAGATTGGAGGGAGAAGTAAAGTGGGAGTTCACATGACGAGGATGAAGAATAGAAGGAATAGGTTGTAGGGAATCTTTTACATGTAACGGCGTGTAACGATGAATGTGCATTAAACAATGTGACATCGCTAAATTTTTTTCTAATATGCCATTTTGCCAATTTTTTTCGAATATGCGCCAATTGCTTCGAGGGGAACGGCGTGCAAAATTTCTATAAAATAATATATAGTGGAATTATTTTTTGATATATTAATATATAATTGGATTATTTTTAGATAAATTGACGAGGGGACGAAGTCAAAGAATAGGACATGCAAAAAGACGAAGCAGCATCTTGGCGGGGGGTTGTTCAGTAACGTCCGTTACAGATGGCGTACACTAGATGTCCACAAGACATAGGCCGTTTTAAACGGCGTACATCAATAAATGCACAGTAAAATATGTCATTTTGTTAAATATTTTTACAATTATACCACTTTGATAAAATTTTCTTTTTTAAATGTGCTACTTTGTTGAAAAAGTCGTAAATAACCCTATTTTAATTAAATTTACCTTTGAATAATTATATAAACTGGATAGGTAGGTAGTGACAGAAATATCAAGGTGATTCCAGATTCCAAACCCCCCCCCCCAAAAACACCAATCTCATTGATATTTGATCCCCTTCTCTCTCCTCTATATCCATGCCGAACAGTTCTATTAGCGATAAAATTATAATATAAAATAAAAAACTCGTACAAATGAGGCATGAATTAACTACGGCGATAAAAAACAACAAGTATAAAACGACATCACAAGCTAAGAAAACAAGATTACAAGCAAAAATAAGTTAAAACCAACATGCGCTGGAAGTCTCAGACTTGTAGGGTTCATTTATCAGGCACTAATGCACCGGACCCTATTAGAACTCCGAAGTTACGCGTGCTTGGACGAGAGTAGTACCAGGATAGGTGACCTCCTAGGAAGTCCTCGTGTTGCCAACCCTATAAGGTTGGGGGTCCTCGGAAACAGCTTCTCGACAAAGTTATACCTTGAAGAGATAAGGCTGCGTATATCTACCCCTCCCGGACCCCGCTTATGCGGAAGCCCTTGAGGCACTGTATTTGTTGTTGTTGTTGTTGGTTCAGAGAAATAAACAAAGTGACCAAGGCCTTTAATCCATCAAAACAATGTACTCAACAACGTACTCAACCACAATCAATTCGATTCGTCATCAATAAATTTTAACCCCAAATTTTTCCGAAACACACGCTAAAACCTTGTCAGCATCTGCATCATTATCGCCCATTTTCAACAAATTCTTCTTTTTATGTAATTATTTCACAAAAATTTATTAATTACAAAAATAATTTACCAAATATAATAATAAGAAAATGCACACACAATTGAAGTTTCCAATATGCATGCACATTGTGAGCTGTTAAACCCTCATATATCAAATTCCAATAAAGTAATGCATTGAGTTCGTTATTTTTTTATTTTATTTTTTATTTCATTGAATTTCCAACTCTACTTATATTATATATATATTTATATTATCGATAAACATTCATCGATAGTACAAAATTTTATTATATTGTATTTGCATTTTGGACCCAGAACCCCATATAAATGCCATGTTCAAACAAAGAAAGCAATAATTTTTAATATTAAACTCATATTTTTTATTAATTATTATGGGGGATAGTATAGCTTTGGGTGTTATGTGTGCTATGTTTTTGGAAACTTAGAGAAAAATTGTTTAGTTTTACAAATCATCTAATGCTTTTGGGTCTTAAAAAAACTACTTTGTCGAAATTGAAAAAAAAGTAATTTTTATAAGAATATTTGTAAGAAAATGCTTTTAATAATTGTCTATAAAATATTAATTTTTCTTCTGTTTTTACTTAAAAAAACTATATTTTTCTGTTTCAGTTTCAAAACAAAAAAAATAGTTTCTAGTTTTATTGAAATATATTTTTCTTTCCATCCAGTCATCTTTGAATCATGAAAAAAGTCTTATTTTTCAAAAAATATTTTTTATTGTAAAAGAAATTTGTCAAATAAACCTTTGAACCCTTTACGACGCTGGTGTAGCTTTGGGTGTATTTTTTCTTTTGCTCTGTTCTATTATCCTTTGACTGTTTTGGGAGTGATTCTGGAGGTTAGGCATTGTTCAATTTTACCGGGCCTTTAAGTCCAACCCATGGAGTTGGTACATATAAAATCCACGTATAAGCCCAGGTGGGATTCTATGCTAAAACCAATTGGCAATAGGTGGAGTAACCCACTAAATTTATAAGGTGATCTCTTCTTTCTCTCAACTCCGATGTGGGATTCCACAAGACTCACATGTGGAGTCTTCAACACTCTCCCTCGCATGTGAGTCTGTAACAAACGTACCCCTCGCCTTCTCCGATCCAATTGGATCCAACATACTACAGAGGCCCTTGGCGCACCAAATACAAATGCACCTCCTCTTTATGAGGACAAGGTGCGACAAACACAAGATCGGGATCAACAACCACCTCCGATACCATGTTAAATTTCACCGGGCCTTTAGGCCCAACCCACGGAATTGGTACACATAAAGGAACATACCTAGTGCCTCAAGGGCTCCCATCTACGCAGGGTCTGGGGGAGCAGATGTACGCAGCATTCCTTCTTCAGGGTGTTAACCTGAAGAGAGGCTATTTCCCAGTGCCTCCAACCTGAAGGTGAGGACTTCCCAGGAGGTCATTCATCCTGGTACTACTTTCGCCCAAGCACGCTTAACTTCGGAGTTGGTACACATGAAATCTACATATAAGCCCAGGTGGAATTCCATCCTAAATTCAATTGGCAATAGGTGGAGTAGCTCACTTGGCTTATAAGGTGATCTCTTCTGTCTCTCAACTCCGATGTGGGATTCCACAAGACTCATATGTGGAGTCTTCAACAGGCATGACGTTCTTATTTTTGCAGGTTTTCATGTTATTTTTCCTTTTCAGGTTTCTTGTTTGAGACGTCGACTTTTATTTTCAAGTTTATCTTTATTAATTATCGGAAAAAACTACAAAATATATGTCGCATTTATTGAAAACAAATCCACGGGCTCCTTGCCCTCCCACATCACGTAGGTATATAATGTCATCTTCCGACTTATATGATAAGAACATTTTCTTAATAGTCAATTTATCAGATAATGATAAACTTTAATATATAATTAATATTTAATTTTTTGAACTTTATAGTAATTAATTAATATTTATGGGGGGGTAGTAAAATTGGTTTTGGGTGATATGTAAAACCATGTTTCTTGGAATGACAAAGTTGAAATGAGTAATGCAAGTGAGGTTTGTGAAGCCTATAAAATATAGTAACACCTAGAGTTGCTTCTTTTTTCATCATCATCTTCTTACATATTATATAATACAATTCGTGTTAATAAATTATCTGTCCCAAAAGCTTAAAATGATGGACGTAAGCCCCGATTGGTTTTACACGTTGACATGAGCCCCCTCATGCAACTACTCATCGGGTTTGAATCATAGATTTGCACAAGCCCACCTTATATCTTATACTCAAGTTATAGTCAATATTGACGAGGGTTTTTTCGGATTCAAGCTCGTAAAATTTTAATAAACAAGACTCTTATATTACGTTAAAGAAACGGCTATCGCAAAAGCTTAACAACAATTACTTTGAATAAAAAAAAGGGGAAATAAAGATGGAGTGCAATAAGAGAGAAGCAAAGAGCCATACTGCTAGGGGGAGGGCACAGCAGTAGGGCAGTGAAGTGACTACTACTACAGTGTCTACGTGGTCTTAGTCAAACACATTTATTAGGAGTTTTTTATTCCAATGACACAGTTTTAAAAAAATTACTAAAATAGTATAATTTAAAAAATATTTATCAAAATAGTACGGTTTAGTGTAACTTTTTTAATGTATGTCATTTAGAATGGTGTACGACCCGAGTATGAACAATGAATGCCATTTGTAACAGGGTACGGCGTACGACCGAAATTTTACTGCCATTTTTGTAACTACATATGAATAGTATTTTTTTAAATTTTTTTTACAGAAGTACAGCTAATTTCTATTTTAAAAATTATTACATTAAAACTATTTTACATAAATAATTTAAAATTTTAACTAAGAATAAAAAATAACAAATAGAAAACAATACCAAAGATTGCCGTACGACTATTTGTATCTTTTGGTATCCGAAAATCTTCTTTACTAAGAATATTCTTTTTTTCTGGCATTATTTTTTCTTATTTAGTTACAAAATATGACAACGATAATATTGCTCACTGAAAAAGTGGAGCAAAAATCTTCAGCTAAGTTGTATGATCAATTCTGCGCAAAATTTATGGCTGATTTCATAACACCAAAGTTCCAAAAGTTAAGAAAAGAATGAAACTGTATCTTCTTACGGGTAACACTGATAATTTGACCGTTCATTTTTTCAAAAGTATCCACATCATTTTGTGATACTTTTGTTTATATAATTCTTTATACCTAAAAAGAGCATATAAGAGAATCTGTCATAGAACTTATAACTATGCCTGAAAGGAGCCATTGGGGCATTGAGAATATATGTTATTTTTTATTTACCATATTTAATATAGTGAATAACAACGATAATATATACTGGTCGTTTTATCATTAGGTACTCGTTAAATTTTTGTTGAACCAATATTATATACATGAAAATTATGCATTACTTTTTGGATGAAAACATAAATAGTAAAAATTTTCAAAAATAATATTATACACAGCAAGGGCAACATACTTTGCAAAAACGACCGATAATAAAAATATTATTTAAAAAAGGATAATGAAAGATATCAATTATTTATAATTACTCAAAAAAATAACGTGACAACCAAAAAAAATATGTGATAGATAACGTGATAATTAAAAAGATAACACATATTGAAGTTAATATACTTTTTTAAAAAAATTTAAAAAATTATTAAAATTTTAAATTATTTATGTAAAATAGTTTTAATGCAATAATTTTTAAAATATAAATTACCTATATTTCTGTAAAAAAAAAAATTTACTGTTCATACATTGTTATAAACGGCGTATGATAGTAAAATTTTGGTCGTGCGCTGTACACCTTGTAATTGCGTACGTTGTTCATACCTGAGTCATACGCTGTTTTAAACAGCATATATTGAAGAAGCTACAGTAAACCATGCTATTTTGGTAAATATTTTTTGAACCGTGCTATTGGGATTATAATACTCAATTAATGTTATAATATTACTATTAATAATCTATGTTTTAGAAAATAATAATATTAATGCTAATAATGGTGTTATAATTGTTGTTTACATTTTAGTAGCCAATGTTGTTTAGAATGATAAAAGACTAATGTTATTTTTAGTACAAAATTATTATCAATAGGTAATTTTGTTATTTTTAAGATAATTTGTTGGCTATTATTTTTTTATAAGTTATATTGTTACTCTGACAGTAATAATTTTTGCTCTGGTAATAACAATAGCGCCATTTTTTATCGCCAGAATTGACATGACAACTGTATTTTTATAAATCCTAAAATAAAATGACAAAAAATACTCTTCAATAGATTAATAATACTAGACTAGTGTTATTGTTTGAGCAATTTTTGTTAAGGTTATGACAATTGCAAAGACTTTCTAAAGCTCGATTTTTTAAAATTGTCATGATATTAACAAAAACTGCCCTCACATAACACTTCGTTAATAATACTATAAATAATAATCATAAATTATGTTAAAATATTTTACTATAAACATTTTTGTCCTGAACTATTATATTACTGTTTTTTCCTGTTTAATCTCGGATTACGTTTTTACTTCTTTTCCCTTGCTTTAATTTTGTGTTTTTAATTTTTATTCTTTAAAACATGTAAATTTTTAAGTATTTGAAATCCATAACATATCATGCTTAATTTTTAACAATATCGTTATATAATAGTACTAGGATTATTGTTGTATCTAATTGAAGTCATCATATAAAAGAAGGTGCGGATAATGGTAGGTCGACTATCAATAGATAGTTCGTCCTAACGACGCAACGTTCACTAGCCCACCTCTACTCTCACTTGGTTCTATCATTCAACATTGCAGCTATCCTACCAGGCACGACCTCGCCGCATTCACAAAAGACATGAGAAACTCATATCTCTTCAAACCTATTTAGCAAGTACCAAATATCCTCAATTATCGGCTAAAGTTGTGCGGGGCATTGAAAGTCGCAGCGAATAACCCGAATAACTTTTATGTTATCAGCCTTTACGTGAATTCATGACCAAGCACCTTACCTTTTGTTATACATTGCTAGATCCATTTTACCTGTACCCGATCCATTACTTGAGGCAGGTATGGCCATGTCTACCCGAGTCATAACTACTACTTGCGTCACTCGTATCCTTACCCACCGCAAATGGGGAAGTACCCGCAAGTAACTTGCTTTATCCGCTCTATTGCTATCCCTGATAATATTGTGATGCTTTTTAAGGTGTTGTATCTCAATAAACCACGCTCTATTGTTTATTTTAATTATAGCATTGGACACGATTATCTCATATTCGCACGAAATTAGACTATTTACGTCCTAATACCTCATTATATATAAAAAAAATATATCGTTATCATGTATTTTAAAATATTTTGACCTCGCTTTTATGAATATTATTCCGTTTTACTCTTTCGGATTACAAATGGAAACAACCTCCATTTAAAATAACATAATGTAAATGTAAGATTGTGTACATTTATCCTCCCAAACCATGCCTTGACAAAAGCGTTTTGAGATATTGGATTTGTTAGAGTATAAAACCAATCCTGGGCCTTCACCCATCAGCTTAAGCTTTTGGAAAAGATGGTTCCTTGACATGATATCAGAGCCTTGATGACCAAGAGGTCAGGAGTTCGAATCTCAACAGTCCCCACTTTCAATATTAAAATAATTAAGCCTAAGGTATGAGGTGGGCTTGTGCATTGTCCACGCTTCAAGCTCAAACGGGCATTTGCGTGAGGGGGCATGTTAGAGTATAAAACTAATCCTGGACCTTCACCCATCAGCTTAAACTTTTGGAAAAGATGGTTCCTTCACAGTTGTTGCAGTTGTTGTTGTTGTTAGGTATTTAAGAATATATTTGATTATGTATTAATATAAGTGATACAAAAATCATTAACTTATAAAAAATATTTTATAAATCAATAATTTTTTATTATATTTTTAAATATATATAATTTTAACATTTAAATTTAAAAAAAAAGAGCAACATGTGAAGGAACTCTCGGGATTGAGCACTCTGTGCCCACTGATGCACTCGTTGTTGTACGGCCTTGATTCCTCCCCTCTAATTCCTCCTAATATTATTATTAAGCATATTATATGTATGTATATATATATATAAAGTAATTTTACAAAAATTTATGTTTATTATTCTTTTTTTTTTTGGCCAAATAGCAAGCGGAGAAACAGTTCATTCAACTATAAATTGCACAAGCTAAAACAGTTCGACGAACCATACTTACCCATCACCTATCACGTAAGGAATGAAAGTCAGAAATAAGTGGAATACGAGATCTATCGGCAATTGTCCTCAAGATTATCCTTAAGTAAGGACAATAAAAAAACAGATGGCGTGAAGACTTACTTGAGGACCTGCATAATACACATCGACTCGGAAGAGACCATCCACGATGCATAATCCAGTCATCCGTGTACAAACCCCCTTTAAGAAGCCTCCAAACACAAAACCCATGTCTCGGAATTGCATCTCTCCAAACAATCCTTTTCCGGTGCCACTGTCCTCCCCAAAGCCAACGTAGCATCATCAGAGCCCCCATTCAACTTTACCCAAATATCTCTACACCTTAAGATAGCCTTCCACATAGCAGAATTATGAATTTACAGTTATTATTCACTATAAGTTATATTATTACTTTAGTAGTAATTATTTTAATTCTTTCCAATAACAACATCCAATCTTTATTATATTTTATTAAAAGCATGTTTGATTAAACTTCTTTACTTTAATTAAAAAAAAAAAATATTTTAAAACATTTTTTGTTTTTAGGTGTGTTTAGCTTGAAAATAAGTGATTTAGATCAAAAGATATTGCTTCTACTTTTATATAAGTTCGTGCAAACAATGTTTATGAAATTTTTTTTCAATTTGAGTGTATAGGTCGTTCTTGTATATAAAGACAGGAAGGTAAGTTCAAACTTAAAAATCTCGTGCTGAGAATGCGAATCCTTAACAGTTACACTAACCAATTAAAATTGGGTCACTATGTAATCTTTGCACCAAGTAGTTTCTCCTTATCATAAGAATAATATAAAAATACACAACAACAACAACAAATTTAGTGCCTTAAGGGCTCCCACATATGCAAGGTTTGGAGAGATGGAATGTACGCAGCCTTATCTCTTCAGGGTACTACCCTAAAGGGAGGCTTTGTCCAAGGACCCCCAAACTGAAAAGCATAAAAGCATCTAAACATAAGAGAATAAGAGCATAAAACAACAGCGCAGAGAAGCATATAGAAAGCATAAAGCAACAGTATGCAATAAAAATAATATAAAAATATATGATCTTTTATTCATATATATTTTTGCATATTACACTGGTCATGAATAAATTGTGTGTAAAAATTATAAATTACGTTTTATTGGGCTGGGAACATCTGGCCCAAAAGAGTAATTGAGTTCGGCCCAGGATGGAGCTATTTAATCCATTAGTCCTTAAGCATATAGTGCCCCAAAGGCTCCCTCCAAAGCAGGGCCCGGGGGAGCAAATGTACGCAGCCTTCCCCCTTCATGGTATTATCCCTAAAAAGAGAGGCTGTTTCCCAATGCCCCCAACCTGAGAGTGAGGACTTCTCGGAAAGTCACCTATTCTGGTACTGCTCTCGCCCAAGCACGCTTAACCTCGGAGTTTTAATGGGATTCGGTAATGACGTGTTGGTACCCTCTTTGATAAATTAGTCCCTAATACTTATTAAAATGTTTAACCATGCAACGGTTAATGGTTGTATAATTGTTAAATGAGTCAGTATCAACACATGAATCGCCTTATATTTGGTTTGATTGTAAAACAACTTCTTTTAGATTTCGCATGCTACTTTATTTAATGTTACTTTTCAATTTTTTAATTCAATTGTAAAAAATGACATGGCTATTTATCAAAATATTTATGGCCATTTATTAAAATATTTGGCAAAATCACTAGTATATAAAAAAATGATACTTTAAATATCTTAAAAATTAATTTAAAAAGTTCCCAAAAAAAAGAAAAAAGAAAATCACTCCTAAAATGCCAACAGCCTACCCCCACCGAAACCACCGTTGTTGGCCATCCTCTGGCAACCACTAACATCGTCATCTTAGATCTCTTCTAAAGTTTGTTGCTTCTTTTAAATATTTGGAGGTTCCACTCAAAAAATTTGGCCTCTCGTGATTTAAGTACTATAATAGAGAAAATTTTATTCATGTATCTTCAGGTTTTGTTGTATAATTTTCAAGTAATCTGAGATTTTAAAATATTTTTGAAGGACCTTGAACTTTGGAAATTTTTTAGGTATCTTATGCTTAATTTGGTCAAGATTTCGTTATTTTTGATAGCGTGACACTTAAAAAAGAAAAAACCTTAAAAAATTTTATTTACATTTAAATTAATTTTTAACCTAATAAATAATTTAAACTATATTCTAAATATTTAAAAAATTATATATATCTAAATTTTATTATAATAATTTTAAAATTTATTAAAAATTTTTAAATATTTATATACATAAAAAAATATTAAATATCTAAAAAAAATTAAAAAGATCTTATATACTCTAAAGTATTTTTATGGTCTAATTGATAAAAAATGTAATTTAAAGTAAATATTTTTAAATTTAAGATATTGAAATTATATAAATTTCAAGTACTAGTCGAGGCGTATTTAACTTAGAAAATTTTAGTGCAAAATGATGTACTGTGAGATTCAAGCACTTGGGCTAAAGTCCAATGAGCCCAAATGAACACTAAAGCTGCGCAAGCCCAAATAAAAGCGATCGAGAGCTCGAAATCTGGGCCCAATGGGATTCTGTGTGGCCCATTTTGGCTATATATTCTCAGTTGTAAGATATTTTTATATGATAAGACTAGGTGAAGTCTCGTCTATCAATAGGTACTTGTTTTAGTGTATCAATATATACTATCTTTTCGAGGTGTTGTCACGATTTTCCTTTTATACGTCCTGGACCCTGCCGAAGATGGCCTGCGTTTGCCACCAAGTCCACAACCCAGTTACTTTTTCGAAAAATGTGAAAAAGTCAAATAATATCAAACTTAATAAGCATATCTCAGTTGGTGGTTTCTTTTACCCATGCGGTTATCGCCCAGGCGTCAGAAATTCTATTCTCACAGGGGATATACTCTTGACTTACCTGCTCATGGGGATTGTGGGTCTCCTGATGGGCCGGGGTTAATTAGGGCAACCCATTCCCTCATTACAAAAAAAAAAAAAAATCCATATATTCTCAATAGTGGTGTTAATCTACCACGGGCTATTGAACTTTTTCTGGATCACTTCAATAGCTACGAAATTGCCTTTCTTAATGGGAACTTGGCTGCTATTTCTTTTGTCGCAAGGATTGAAGCAATTAATGAGCTATCGAAATCCTAGCATCACGCGGTAACCAATGTAATTCCGTATAATGAAACCACACACCACCTCGTCTTGCATTCTAAGCCTATTGAAATTTAGTTTCACTAGCCGATGTCTAGTGATATCCATTCTAAGTAGCCGTGTTGTTAACTTAATTGTCTAGTTCCTCAGGAGAACCATAATCGCAATCTACTAATTCTAATTATATAATTTATGAGTAAAATAATATAATAAAATATTAAATTATAAAAATAATATGGAATTCACATTTTTTAAAAGTTAATTTAGCAATATTAAATTAATGATTTTAATTAATTTTTGACATATACGTTGGTATCTATATGTCATTGCTGGTATCAGATTTCTGCCGTGGGACCCACCTCCATATACGCGAATTGTTTGCATCTGTTTGCTGTATCCCATAAGTTTTAGCATTTATTACGTTAATATTTTAATATTTTAATATATATAAGATACCCTGCTTTTATCAAATAATTTTCTTGAAATATATAATATGATCAAAAATTCAGCAAAATGCAACAAAATAGTCATTGTTTATTTTTGGGAACTATCTAAATATTGTCCAAATGCCACTTTAGCATTTTTGACAAAAAAATCATCAAATGCTAATAAAAATACTAATATATTATTGAAATTATGTTAAATTTTAATATTTTTAACAAAAATCTATTGAATTTCAACAAAAGGTTATCTAATTGATGAAATTTTGGGATATCTAAGTGATAAAATGTTTAAACCTCGTGATATATATCTCATTATATATATTAAAATATCAGAGTACCCAAATGATAAATGATCAAACCTCAGAGTACCCAAGTGATAATTTTTCTTATTAATGTAATAACAAATAAATAATTAACATTATTTTATTATTAATTCTTTTAACATACATGTAAGATTTTGGTTCAAATTTAATCTTGCTTATTCAAAAATACAGGCGACCCTATTTAGATCAATGTTATATATATATATAGGGAAAAAAAAAAAAGAAACATACCCAATGCTTCAAGGGCTCCCGCCTACGTAGGGTCTGGAGGGGCGGATGTACGCAGCCTTTCTCCTTCAGGGTGTTAAACTGAAGGGAGGCTGTTTCCTAGTACCTCCAACCTAAGGGTGAGGACTTCTCAGGAGGTCGCCCATCCTGGTACTACTCTCACCTAAGCAAGCTTAACTTCAGAGTTCTAATGAGATCCGGTGACTACGTGTTGGTGCTCTATTTGGTGCGTGTGTGTGTGTCTCTCTCTCTCTCTCTCTCTATATATATATATATATATATTTTATTTTTTATATTATAGCTAAGTATCCCCACCCCAAAAGCTTCTAAAACTCAATCCAAATAAATCTAAAGGGGTGTCACCAAAAAACTCCAATATAAGTAATTCTAAGAGAGGGTTATTTAATATTCGAGGTTATAGAAAAGAAAAAAAATAAGAAATTAAATATCTTTACTACGTAATTTTGTAAAGTATATAATGTTGTATCTTTTATAAATTAGATAAAATTCTAATACGATTATATATAAATTATATTTAAAAATATAAGCATCTTCCGTGCATCGTATGTGATAACACTAGTTACTTTATTATTATAAAAAATTAACACTTATAAAATAATGTTTAAATTATGGGCTAATATATAGATTAAATGTACAAAAAGGCATGCAAAAACTGCTTGACAACCCATGCTCAACTGGGAGATATAGGCCACCGTTTGCTTTTACAAATTTCTTTTCAATTTCTTCCTAATTTTATAATAATTATTTAATTGCCAAAATGAAAAAAAATATTTTTTCAATTAAAAAAGAATAAAAAGGTATTTTATGCATGAAAAATATAATTTTTTTTTTTTGGTTATAATCTCATATCATATATCTCTATTTAGTTTAACTCTAGTCAAGTATAAAACCAATATATTTATAAAATATTTACAAAATTTTTATAAACCAATGTTTTTTTTATGAATCAAAAGGAACCCTATTTTCAAAAAAATGTATGCATTTTTCATATGTTTTAAAATCTATATTATTATTGCAAAACCCCTCCATTTCAAAAGCCTTTTATACTTAAATCAAGTAATTTTAGAAGGCCAATATTCAACTTTCTTCAAAAGCGGCACCACGTTGATCAACAATTTCATTTTCTTAAAGGTAAGAAGTCGATTGAAAATGAACTAAATTCTGAGATGAAATTGTAACCATAAAACCATAATTATCGGCAATATAAGAAAACTTGATTATTTAGAGAACTTATTGATACGTCTAAAATAGCAAATATATTATAACTAAAAAAAGTATTAAAATATTGAAAATAAAGAGAGATAGAGAGAAAATATAAAGATGAGATTTGATTCATTGGATGATTGTTATAACGAATTTGGCTGAGAGAATTTGACTTTAAATAGGATTAGTTTTCTGATTTAATTTATAATTATCTTTTAGTCTTTTATTCTAAATCAACTAACTCCTCTATTTAAGGAAGAGGAAACTTAGGGTTTTTTAGCATTTATAAATTTCAAATTTATTTTCAAAGTATCTAGTGTTTTCACTCTTTCTCGAATTATGAGATTTTGAGCAACTTTTTTCCGCTTGTTTTATTAATTTCGTAATAAAATTAAAAGAGAAGACCATTGAACCTTCTCGTTCCTGAATTTTTCACTTATACACTGCATCACTATCCTAATAATATTATCCAAGTACATAATTTAGATACATATTACTTATAAAGGCACAAAAACACAACGTAGGTAACAAAAACAGTTTGTACATTGGACGGGAGAAACCGAGTGTAATCATAATTGTTGACTAAAGATTGATGAAAGAATGAATTTCCCATCACAAATGACTCTTTTTCAAACTTTTTTTTTAAAAAAAATATTTGGTTAAAAATGTAATGAGATTTTGGTATCTTTTAATTAGAGTCTTTTTGACCAGCTATCGAAACTGTATATTTTGCCTACTTTAAGGGCTTTATTTTTATTAGGTCTTGTGCCCTATAATATATACCTTTTTTTTTTTTTTTTTTTTTTTGGGTAACGAGGGATCGGGTCACCCCAACCAACCCCAGCCCGTGAGAATAGCCCACAAGCTCCCATGAGCAGGTAAGTCATGAGTATATCCTCAGTAAGAATCGAACGTCAGACCCCCGGGCGATGACGGCATGGGTAGGAGACGCCACCAACTAAGACACCTTCATGATGGGCTCTATTTGATCATGCTTTGCTTTTCTTTTCTTTTATACCTCACCTTTTCTTTTCTCTTTGTCCCTTGCTTTTTTCATTTTCTCTCTCTCTCTCTTTTTTTCTTTTTCCCCTCATAAAATTCGGAGTCATCTTCATTATGTATCTATACATTAATGATTTTATATGTGAGTCTATTAAGAAATACTACATTAGAGATTGGGACATCGACCCTCTTCATGAGGACACGGTGCGATACATAAGAGATGGGGATCATCAACACGCTCTGATATCATATTAAGTTTTATTGGCCCTTCAGGTCCAACCCACGAAGTTAAGACATACGAGATCCACATATAAGGCCAAGTGGGGTTCCATTTAAAACCAATTGGCAATAGGTGAAGTAACTCACTAGACTTTTAAGGCGATCTCTTCTTTATCTCAACTCCAATATGGGATTCTACAAGACTCACATGTGGAGTCCTTAATAGTGAGAGAAACGAGATTAAGATATAATATAGTGTTATCTTTTACTTTATTTCCAGCTGTTATGACATCCTCGGGCTTGTTATTTATTTTTAGAATGGTATTGGATGTATGGTGGGAGTTGCTTTATTGTTTTTGTTTTTGGGTGTTTTGAGTCGTTAGATACGACTTTCATATGTGTTTCTTGTTATTTTCCTTTTCCCGAACTATGTGTGCGCTTTTTTGGGTCTTTTCATGAGATGTTAGTTTTTGTATTGCGAATTTTTCTTCCTATTTATAGAAAAAAATTTACATGTGTCAACTTGGTAAGTCGGCATTGTAAACATAATCAACTAAGATAAAAAGAATACATTATGTGGACATGTATTATTATATTGTGGAAGCATTTGGGGACTGCACGATTGCAGGAGATACTGCTGGAGTTCAGTGCTTTGTTTGGATATTGTCAAGGTTTGTTACATAATAGCTTGTGGATATTGTTGTTATTGCTTGTGCGTGCGTCTTTCGGGTCTCCTACAGGAGATGCCGGGTTTTGTTTCCCGAGTTTTCCCTCCCTAATTATTGAAGAAAAAGGAAAATACAAGCATTTATATGTAAAGGGGATGCATAGATAATATAAAGAAAGGAAGGCAATAAATCTCTAATAATCAGCCATAATCTTTGGATTTTGCTATCCTTGGATATATTCTAATACATTAAATTTTTTAGATGGTTTATTATTTTATCACGTCAAATAAACCACAGCACTAATCTAAAGAAGACAACCCCGAGAAAAAAGACGCTATGAGTGAATATTGGCAATGAAGTTGTTCATCTGATCACTAGCTCACGAGTCTACCTGCTGCGTGATTTGCTTTCCTACGCTTGTGTATGACGCATGCAAGAGATTGCTAACTCAAATTCCACGGTGAATTTTCTATTTGCATCTTTTTGCTCCAGCTACATTCTATCTAATGATTTCTCAAAAAAGAAAACGAGGTGATGGTGGAGAGATGCAATAATCAATGTGGCAAGTGTCCTTACAATCTGTAATACATGGAGCAGTACATATCCGATCACTTAGTTTCAACTCCAAGAAAATTGCATCCCTAGGATAAGCCATTGACACCGGTTCTCCTTGACATGTTCTACTCAGAAGCGCAGCCATCAAGACACTAATCTTTCACCCAGGAGAAGCCAAACCATTACAAATTATTCGCTCTATAACTCTTTTTTTTTTTTTGACGAGGGATTGGGTTACCCCAACCAACCCCAACCCATGAGAACAGCCCACAAGCTCCCATGAGCAGGTAAGTCATGAGTATATCCTCAGTGAGAATCGAACTCCTGACCCCTAGGCGATGATCGCACGGGTAGGAGACACCACCAACTGAGACAACTGAGACATCATCAACTATTATCTTACGAACACTGCCGATAATAACGACAGATCGCTTCCACGCAAAACGAAAGAGAAAACTTAATGAGCATGAACTTAGCGACGAAGAAAAAACTAGAAAAGCATGCTAATTAATAAAGAAAGGGTGAGTTCGTACCACTGCTACGTTACATATAATATGATCGTGCAAAATGCAATAATATGGTGAAAAAAACAAAAATGCAATGAGAACCCACGAACGGGGGAGGTGTGAGATTAATAAAATCAAAAACAAAAGGGGAAGCAAATGATGAGTTATGTCCCCACCCCACGACATGCATTTGCTTTTTGGTCCATCATCCTAATCCTCTTTATATCACATTCCTCCTCTCTAGTGCACTTGCTTTTCATTTTCAGGTCCCGGGCCTCGTTTGGTATGCAGTAAGTAAACACGGGGAGTAGAAATTTATGGGAAGTGCATATTTGCGCTCTTGTTTGGTTGGAAGGAGGTTGGTACAATACGGAAAGTAGAAGTTGCTTAGCTATTTCTAGTTCCTTCAAAATGAATGAAGTAACTTACCTAATCCCTCTTTGGTAAGTTCCAATTCCTTCGTTTTTAACTAGCTTCTTCAAGGAAATTCTATTTTCCGTTCTGACAACTAAACTTCTTTTACCTACTTTCTAGGAAGTTGACACATGAATTGAATTTCCGAAAAATACAACTTTCCGTAGGAACTCAATTCCTGTAGCAACTAAATGAGGCCTTTGTTGACTGTGTCAATTTAATTCTTATATTTTGTTCTCTCATTGCTAAACTTTAGGGTTTTATCTTCTAGCATGGGGTCGGTTTTGGTGTTTTTTTTGCTTGTGTTTCTTCTTTTGGCTTGTTTCACATTTTGATTTTGTACCTCTCTCGGATCCTAAGTTGTGGGATGTCGGATTTTGTGTCGCGAGTTTCTCAATAATTTGAAAAAAAATTAGATGTATCAATTTGGTTTATGTTTAATTTAAATTGTGTTGATTCAGTGTTAGAGTAAATCAGTCTCACGTTGGAAACTGAATCTTCAATGGTCAATTACATTGAGTCACTTACATTTTACATGACCCAATGTTAAAATTACATTGTTATCTTCAAGGCCCAGTGCCATGCACCAACTTTTTTTTTTTAAATAAAAATATTTTTTTCAAGATTTAAGAATATCTGGCTTGGGAAAAAAAATAGTTTTAAACAGAAGTAAAGTTATTTCTTTATTTTAAGTGAAAAAACCTACACTAAATTGATAAAAATATAATGTGTAAAAACTAAATTAATACAATAAAGAAAATAATAAGACATTAGCCTAAATAACCTTTTTTCTCTTTTTTTTTTTTTTTTTTTTTTATTTAACGTAAAGCAAAAGTAGTAGGTATTTCAACCTTAAAGCTTAACATAAAATGGCAGACAAAACCCTAACTAATTATGACTATTAGCTCTGAATAGGGACTTTTAATGTGAAATCCGACTTGAAAAGTTAAAGTTAAAGTTTCAATACCCAAAACACGGTACAACCTAAATCCATAATGAGCCAACTCGATGAAACATTACTAAGTTTCTGTTCACTTAAAAAAATGATTCAATTTGACAGTACCTATCAGCCGCATTGTTGTTGAGACCTTTTCACTTCAAATTTTAGTCCTTTAGTGTACATAATGTGCTAGCATTCGTAAACATGTAACCTGTGAGATAAATTTAAAATATAATGATAATAGTTCACAAGTGACATCTATAACCAATAGATGGTACCAATACGTTGTCACCGGATCCCATTAGAACTCCGAAGTTAAGCGTGCTTGGGCGAGAGCAGTATCAGAATGGGTGACCTCCTGGGAGGTCCGTACCCTCAGGTTGGAAGCACTCGGAAACAGCCTCTCTTCAGGGGAAATACCTTGAAGGGGGAAAGCTGCGTACATCCGCTCCCCCCAAACCCTGCTTAGATAAGAGCCCTTAGGGTACTGAGTATGTTGCAAGTTACATCTATATTAGATTCAATCTTCAAATTTCGAAAACCTTGTGTAAAATAATTATCGCCATATTTTGGAATCTCTTTCTGTTTATACTTTTTATTTTTTTTCTAGTTTTAGTAGAAAGAATGAAAACTAAAAACTAAAACAAGAGGAAAAACCCATTTTTAAAATACACTTTTAATTTAAAAAAAATAATAAAAACTACCAGTAAAACCGATATCAAAACATGCTCTAAGTTTAGCCAGAAATAAACTAATGAATCACGTTCAATTACACATAAGAGAATCAACGATCTAATCCCACAAAAGAGTAGTGAGAATAAAAAGATCAATTTATCAACATAGTGGATCACTCCACCTATGTTGAGCGTGCTTGGGCGAGAGTAATATTAGGATGGGTGACCTCTTGGGAAGTCCTCACCCTCAGGTTAGGGGCACTCGGACACATCCTCTCTTCAAGTTGACACCCTAAAGGGGGGAGGCTGTGTATATCCGCCCCTCCTAGACCCTGCGTAGACGGGAGCCTTTAAAGCACTGGATATGTTTCTTAGTGGATCACTCCACCTAATGTCAAGTGGTTTTGTAATAGAACCTCATTTAGGTTCATATATAAATCTCATGTATGTCAACTTTATAAATCGGGTTTCAAAGCCCGATGAAATATAACAAATCTCCTTTTAGGGATTTGATGAGAGAGAATGTGTGACAAAAAGCAAGAAGGGATAAAAGAAAATGAAAAAGAAAAAAAGAACAAAAATAGCAATCATAGTGTAAAATGAGAAAATGAAGATTGGATGGTCAAAGCCAAAGAAATGGAGAGCAGCTTTGCATTATTGGGCAAATATTGAGCTGGACTTGTGCTTTAGCACTGTCTCCATTATCCCCCCCCCACTTACACTTATTACATCTAACACTATATTCGATTATGTCATAAACACTGGCTCGGATCTCGGGGATCAGTTATGCTCGTAAAATTAGGTCTGGAATGTAATGTGTCGCGGTTTTTATGTTCGTTTTGATACTTTTACTTTGTTGTTTTGTTCACACCGTGGTGTTTTAACTTTCAGGTCCAATTTTTTGCACGGCACTGAATTATCCAAACCTCTATGATAATTATAAAAAGGGCCCTTATATTTTAAAATTATTAAAAAAGACCCCAAAATTTTACCGTTTTAATAAAAAAATACCCCACCGGCCATCTGACGTCATTTTGAAAGAATTTTTGGCCTCAATCTGAATTTATATGATAATTACCGTAAATATTTTTGGGCCACTCAAAATCATAATTTTCCCCGTCTTAAAAGACAAGTCATTTATCATTATTTGTCAAAAAGGGTCCTTTTAATTAATACGATAAAACCTCGGGATCTTTTTTAATAATTTCAAAATGTCATAATTTTTTTTATAATTGCCAAAATCAAGATAATAAAATATAAATAACCCTCGTTTTGTCTTAAAACTTCAATTTTGTTAAAGCTATTAAGCAAGGACATCCGTTTCACAGAGATACAGTTTCACAAGTAGAGTTAAATTCAATATTCCCTTAAAACATAACTTGACACATGCAAAGAATATATCCAAGAAAATAACACACTTTAATGGCCCCCTCTTGAAAAATATGGATCATACCAAATAACTACAGAAATAAAGATAACGTGCCAAAACATCAATAAGCCAGACTTCACTCCGACACTATGTTAAAAAATATTAAACCTAACTCTACCTAAAACACCATCCGTCTAACGAAAGATGTGCTCGACACACAAGATAACCATCAGTATATTCAGACAATATGAGAGATTCTAATAAATTCGAGATCCGATTTAAGTTATATTATGGAACCATAATATAATAATCAAAAGATGAAGGCAAAAGAAATGTAATCATTAGACATAACTTTCCAAATTCTCTTCCTTTTTTTTCCCCCCATAGGAGCCAAAAAGCCACCTATTCTTTAACAAAAGTTTCAAACTTGGGATCCACACTCATACATCCACATTCCCTCCTTTCCTTTAATCCCTCCACTAATCCCCTTTCTTAACACCCAAAAAAAGAAAAAAAGAAAAAAAGAAAAAAAAAAACCCCGAATTTTCCTTTTCGAATCTAAGCATCACCCCAGGCAGCGAAAACCGGGAGGTGAGGAACAGGGATGGCAGTGGGTCGGATCTGACCAGTCGGGATCCATGGCCCAACAAGGCCGCCTATAGGGCTCGTGAACTTCGAACCCAATAAAGGTGAGCAAGGCCCATTCTTATCAGGGCTACCTTCCCTAGAGCTATTCAAACTAGTCACTAATGAAGATGCATTTGACATAGGCTGGTGGGTTTGGTTCCCTACATCCACTCCCACCATAATCTCTGGGAGACCCACCGAAATTGAAGGGTTTCGATAAGTATTCGCCATGGGATTGGTGGGGACCGATGCATTTTGAATCGTTGGATCGAGCACGTTGGGTTGGATCAATTCGAGCTTGGCTCGTTTAGCTTGATTGCCAGCAAGTAGGGTACTGCTGGCCATGATCTTGTCAACGTCATATCGTGTTATGTCAAAGTTTGTCACTGCATTTACCCCTCGAAATTTAATCGCCGCAATATCATATGCTTCAGCTGCTTCCTCTTGGGTGCCTAATTAACATTCAATTCATATAAACATTATATTTCTTAGATTTTTGCATAAAAATTTTCCTTCATATGAAGATACGTAAAGTAAGCACATACTTGGATGTTAGTACCAAGACCAATTATGAAATTCTAGGGTTACTTTTCAGAAACCGAGGTGTCCAGAATAAGCCAAGCACACTCTAAATGGTCGACTTTATATTAGAACGTTAATTGACATGCAGTGAAAGCAAAATCATAATGCAACTCTCAAACAACTGCTTCTATTACTTGGACTATTGACCAACCTAGGTCAATGTAAGACTCAAAACAGTAGAAAATACGACGTCCAATACTCGTTATCGAGAGTGTGATGCAAGCATATAGAATCTTGCAAGCATGCCCATAGATTGCATCTAGGAAATTGTTGCTAGAAAATGAGGTATGAAGATGCCTCAAAATAGATAAAGTCAGCCTTACAAAAAGCAAAGCCCCCAGTGGCTGAAAAGGGGAAAATTGGTAACAGAGAATGACATACAAAATTGGTCGCTTTTAAAGCCTCTTTAGATTCACCAATATCCTCATATAACAAAAAGATTCAAACCCAAATAATTTACTTTCTATTATAATGCATTTTTTGTTTATTGGATATCGGGTTTCGTTCT
Organism: Simmondsia chinensis; assembly: GCA_018398585.1. Taxonomy (NCBI): domain Eukaryota; kingdom Viridiplantae; phylum Streptophyta; class Magnoliopsida; order Caryophyllales; family Simmondsiaceae; genus Simmondsia; species Simmondsia chinensis. The sequence continues at coordinate 37,504,693 of JAGTTD010000007.1, forward strand.
TGAAATTTTAGGGGTCTAAAGGATGTTTTCATTAGCAAACCCTTTTTCACAACTGAAGCGTCCACGCAAGTTTGCGTACCTCAAATAACCCGCACTCATTGTAGTAAAAGGTAATATGTAGGATTGTATTTTGTTTGCTATTTTTCTACTTATTAATAGTTATATGCGGTAAAAGCCACCTAATTATTAATTCTTTCGAAAGGAACACTTAACAAATTGGAATCCAAAACTTCTTATATTATTTAGGTTTAGACCAGTCCTATTAGACGCAAAAATGAAAAATATAAAGGGCAATGCGACACCCAAAATTTCCAATGAAATCGGGTTTACGTAGAGGCACTAGTATACAGTCTTCTCTCATTTCGTACAAGATTATTTTGAAATTTTAGACCCGTAACTATTCATCAGTTCATAATGAAGTAATTTTACTGATTGTATTAAGTAGCGTAAAAAATAACTTACTGAATGTCCCAAGATAGAGGTCCTTGTTCCCTGCCACTCGGCCAATCCTAGCCTGCCACCTCCCATGCTGATGATGTCTGCATATATTAAGTAAAAGCACTTATATTAACATTAAGATTTCAAAATTAAACCAAATAATGATTACCCATGACATAAAGTTTTCGTATCCATGCAAAATAGCAAATTAAAATTAAACCTTGTTACTCCTCTGTACATGGAAGCACCTCTAGAAAACCCACTACTCTTCCTGCAAAAAATTAAAAAATAAGTTTTAAAATCTGGTTTTAGCTTCTAAAAGCTGTAAATAGAAAACATCGTCAGTCAGACCCTTAGGGTTCATTTCATTTTATTTCACCTTCTCAAGTGAGCAACGAATTCTTGGCGGCTCATATGCTTCATTTCTTCAAGCTCTTCCTTATAATTCTCTATCTGCATTCAAAACATAACACATAAGGTTCAGAAATTGCAGGAGCAAGCGTTGTAGAGCATAAAACCATTTCTAAGCGTTTACTTATGAGCTTAAACTATAGATATTAGCTATTTTACGCAAATAACTACAGAAACAAACAAAGAAATTATTGAATATCTAAAACTAAAGTGTGAACACTTACAGGGAAGTTTGTATGAGTAGTGGGTCCCCAGTACTTAAGCGCGGCGAGATCATAAGCTCTAGCAGCTTTGTCTTCCATATCATAACCCCCTGAAATCAAAACCCCATTAATTGTTTGAATAAATGGAAATAAAAACTTAGATAATGAACAATTTTTCTATAAAGTGAGGGGAAAATATGCTTACCCAAATAGACTGAAAATGCAGCATTTGATGTATAATGTCACCAAAATGAACCATGAACATGACAAACAACAAGTAAAGAACTAGTCAGGTGAGTTACAGCAAAATGGTCCCGAAGAGGAACAACTTTACACGCCTGTTTAGCATCGTTTTTTGTTTGGGCTTTGCTTTTTGAAAAACAAAAGACATTTTAGAAATAGCTTTCACTAGTTTTGGGTTTCTTATATTCAATTTTTTCCTCGGCTTACTGAACTGTGAAAACAAGAAACGATATCAAACAGGCTCAAAACGAAATTCCTGTTTTTATGTTTTACTCGACCAACCTTGTCTTCCCTTCCTTGTTTGGCCTTCCTTTTTGCAGCTATTATCCCAGAGATGTGCTTCATATCTACCAGTCCACCTATGCCTGATATTATTAATTTCAGAACAATCAAAATTTGACACCAAAACATGGACATAAACTCTCAAGAATCAAACTTTATGATAAAAAAAAAAAGATGAGCATAACGAAGAGAAACAAACCCACTTTGTAACACCTCTATACTGAGAAGTTCTCTGCCCAAATGTATCAATAGACTTCCTGTGAACAGTCTGCTTCAACCCCACTTTCTCAATCCCTCTCTTCTTACTCTCCATCCCCAAACAATCACCCCCAGATGATGAAATTTGACACCTTTGCGCTGCGGCAGCAGTGACGCTACAGCTAGACTGAGACCCAGGACTCATAGACAATGTCAAACACTGCAAATCTCCACACCCCACTGAATACCCACTTCCATTTTCAACCAAATTTTGCTCTTCCATCCCACTTTGATGTGAACTCACCCAGTTTCGCAGCACTCCATCTTCAGCAATTTGAGGCAAATGGGTGTTTTGGGGTTCAATTTGGGTGTCTTTTGGTGTGTTTTCTAGGGAGATTGGGGGTTGGTAGAGGCCTTGACATGCAATTGCGGTTAAGTATGGGTCAAAAGAGGGGTGTCTAGAAGAGTCTTGAGATGGGTTATGGTTGTAATAAATGCTGTCTAGACTTAAAGCCATGGCTTCTCTTTCATGGGTGTTGCTGTACTGATGATGATGATGGGCTCCCATGCTTTCTCCTCCAAGAAAGTTTTCAAGTTTTGGAGATGAAGTAGGCACCATTCCTTCATTCAAACACACAAAAATGGAGGGAAAAGTTTTATAATACAAAGTTGTATCAGACAAATTAAAGAATACTTGTAGGTGGAAGAGGGTAAACTCGTAGTACAATGATTAAAGCATGTTGGGCTTGTTTGAAATTGTTCTTTTTTAGATTTTTGTTTGTCGTTAAACTCAAAAAAAAAAAAATTTCAAAATAACTTTTTTAGTTTTTGCAGCATGTTTAATACCTTTTGTTTGTAGTTTTTGGTTTTTATACCAACTAAAAACATCTTTTGATACATTTTTTAAGTTTTGATTCTTTTTCAAAACTGAAATTATACCTTTTAATTTCTCAAATATAAAAAATTTATTTAACATACAGGCCTAATTTTCTCTTTTCAGTTTCAATCAAAACTTTAAGAGAGCTGAAAATAGAAACGCAAGAAAAAAAAAATGGTTTCCAAAATATTGAATTTAGTTTTCAAAAACACAATCTTATGTACTAAAAAAAGAGAACAAAAAAGTAACAACAAGAAGAAGAAGAAGTAGTGCCTCATAGAGGCTCCATGATAGGGGCTTGAGGTAAGATGTATGCAGTCCTACCCTTGCAGGATACTACCTCGAAGGGAAGCTATTTTCAAGATGAAAATAAATCCAAAAGAAAAAATAACTTTTAAAATATGAAAAAGGGAAGGAAGAAATTAAAGCAGACCTGAAGGATGGGATCTAGAGAAAGCCTCCAAGATGCAAAGTGACCCATCGGACTTCAAAGGCATTACATTCAAACAAGAGTTAAAACCTCCATTTTCTCCACCTCCAACCCCATAACACATTGCAGAAATGCCGGGTTGAGCACCAGAAATAAACATACTTGCAGAAGCACTTTGATGATGATTATACCCATCATGATGATGATTATGATGATGTTGTTGATGATGAAGTTCAGATGATGATGAAGAAGAAGAGTCCATTTTCATGTGCGGTGATAGAGAAAACCCTAACCAATTACTATTACTACTCCCGTTACTCTGATTATTACTTCTATTTTCACTCATTTTCTTCTCTCTCTCTCTCTTTTTTTTTAACTTAGATTTTGTTGCTGCACCAGAATCTAGTGTTTCTGAACCAAGCAAAGCTCAATCATTGGGTAGCAAAAACAAATACACTAATCATTTCTACACAAAAAACCCAGAAAAACCCATAAAATTTCTTTGCTTGAATAACTAAAAGAAAAGAAAAAGATTGGATTTTTATTTGAAGCTAAGGAAGGCTCTTTAAACAAAGCAAAGGGAATGAAAGAAGAAGAAGAAGCAAAGGAAGCAAATGTTGGGGAACACCCCTGCATTCTACTTCCATAGGGATCTGTGTATTTGAGAAAAAGACCATTCATTTTTTTATCGAAAAAATTATATATTAGTAACTTAAGATTCGATATTCTAAACTTTAAATCTTAAAGTTATACATATTTAATAATTAGTCCAAATAAAAGTATGAAAGGATATAAAAAATCATATATTAGTACCTATAAATCGCATTATTGTGACATTACTAACATGAAAAAAGTTAAAAAATGGTCTTATTTTGTATCTTTATATATCAAAGAGGATACTAATACGCAAGTACGAAATTTTATTAGAACTATAAAGTTAAGCATGCTTTGATAAGAGTAGCACCTGAATTAGCGACTCCTAAGAAGTCCCCACCCCTTAGGTTGAGGGTACGCGAAAACAGCCTCTTTTTAGAGTAGCACCCTAAAGGGAGTAGGCTATGTACATTCACCTCCCAGATTTTGTTCAAGCAAGAGCCCTTAAGACGCTGAAAATATTACTTTTATATACTGCTATTTAAATTATTTATTCGATATATGTAACTTTTTAAATTAAAAAATTAACATATAAAAATTGAATGGCACCAATATATAATATATTCTTTTAATTCATTTTCTTATTTTTTAGGGGTTTTAAATTATTTAATTTGTTTATTTTTATTTTAAAAATAAGGGTAGAACCCTAGGAAAACCCAGATGGTAATAGAGAGAGAGAGAGAGAGAGAGAGTCTGGACCCCCAAGTAGTAAAACTGCACCATCCTTAACTCTCTCACATGACCTCTTCAGAAATACTGCTGTGAAAACATTTTCTTTTTACTTTTCTTTATATTTAAAATATTTATAATAAATACAGAATAATAAAGAAATTATATTATGTTATATTAAAAAAATACGTTTCAAAAGAATAAGGCACCATAATTTAAAAACATATATATAGATTAAAAAGTCATACAGATTATCTTTTTTTATTTTTAAAATATATATATCTTGCTTATTTTATTCCGAATTATATTACTTATCTATCTTAAATAAATATAGTAAATTACTTATGTTTTTTTAAAGTTGTCGGCTAACTCAGATGTTAAATACTTAGAACATTACGTGAGACTTATGATTGAAATACGTCTCTATTATTTTTAGAGATGTTAAAAGAAGATCGGTCAATAATAGTATTCTTAATGTTACAATTAAGATATACTTGTTAAATTTTTTTTCTTGTTAATTGCGTTTTCAATATAATTTGTGTCAAATTACCTTTTCAAAGGTAATTAAATTTCATAATATTCAATCTTCCACAGCTTTAAAAAAAATTAAAAATTAATTGCCTTTATTTTTCTACGCATCCACACCAAAAATGGCGTATTGGGTCAAGGTGCTCAGATTTACAAATTAAATAAAGTTGCTTTATTCATATAATAACAATTTTTAACCTAAAAAATAATATTTTATAAAATAAAAATTTATTATTATTGGAACAAAATCATTATTATCAAGCAATTGTACAACACCAACAACAAATCCAGTGTCTCAAAGGGCTCCCGCCAAAAGTAGAGTCTGGGGAGGGTAGATGTACGCAGCCTTCCCCCTTCAGGGGGCTACCCTGAAGAGAGGCTGTTTTTGAGGACCCCCATCCTGAGAAATTGATCCGCAGCAAATTGCATGTGATCTGTCAGCAGAAGAGCATCACATCATGAGTAGTTTAAAACACACGATGACCAAAACAAGAAACTACCGCAAACAACAACAACAAACACAAAGCAGGCCACATCAAATAGAAATCAGATGATAGATAGAAATCAAATAATAGGTAGGCAAGCAAGTAGTAGTTCATGAGAGCAAGTACACAACCTAAGTGCGCTAGGAGGATATCACGGCCTAGCACTAGTGAGCTAGACTACCATACTCCAATTGGATCATCTATAACCCTTATACTAGCCCCGTATCAGACCCTATCTAAAAAATAAAAGATATAAAATTATCTTTAAAATTATTATATTATTCTAATAATAATAATAATTTTTATATTATCAATAACACAACCCCCTAAATATAATAAAATAAAATATTTTCTTTTTATTTTGTATTTTTAATAAATTATTTTATTTTCCACCAATATATGGAGGGATTCAGAAATAAATAAGAAAAAGGTAACTGCAAGGTGGCGCCTTAAGATAGATTTGACGGGCCAGTCGTTTCCTACAGTACTCCCAGCTTTTGTGTACCTTTCTTTTTTTCTATTTATTTATTCAAAATATAGATAAAAATTATTATTATTATCGTTTTTTTAAGAACAATTTTTAGTTTTTATTATTTATAAATTATGTTATTACTCTGATAGTAATAATTTTTATCATGATAAATAATAACTTTCTTAATTTATAACAATATAAACCATTTACTTAGATTTCACCCTCTCCAAATCATACTAGAACTGAACTTTTTGTTATCATATAAACTGAACTTCTACAAATTTAAATGCATATTAGGAATTAGATATCGAACTCTTTTTAATATGCTATGCTCTTGTTTTTTTTATCAGATAAGCAATACAATATCTTTCCTAAAGGGAAAAACGAAAATTTGGAGGTGGGAGTAAGTACGTTGAGCTTTAAATTTAGGGCCTTTTACTTGTTAGGTTCGAAAATAAATCAATACAACAACTGTATATATAAAAAATTGTTAATATTTTAATAAAAATTATTATTATTAGAGTAATAATATTGGTTAAAAAAATTATCAACACAAGTTTTTTTGAAAATAATGGTATTACTTTGACAATATTAATTTTACTAAGAAAATAACATTACTTATGCATTTTTTAAAATTTTAATTTTGGTTATTATGTTTAGATGTTAATAAAAACATTTAAATTAAATGTATTTTGGTAAATTTTATTTTGAAATATAGTTTTCAACGTCTTCTCTGGGCCGCTACTGACTAGTGGGTTCCGGCTGGGATTTGAATATCCAATGCCAAACATTCTTTCTTGCAAAATAACAATAAATTATATATGAGTCACGTTTTTACGAGAGGGTCAGAATGTGAGAGGGGTAAATTTAGGTTGGGGGTCCTCGAAAACAGCCTCTCTTCAAGTTGACACCCTGAAAAGGGGGAGGACTGCGTACATCTACCCCCAAGACCCCGCTTATGCGGGAGCTCTTGAAGCACTGGGATTGTAGTTGTTGTTGTTACGGCTAAATTTGTTGAGTATTGAAAAAATAATAATTTTCATTCCTTACTCCTGCTTTCTTTCTACCCCGTGAAGGCCTTGAGCTGTACATTTTTTTTAATATTCAATAAATCTTGACTATCTATTACAAGGAAGGGTTAGAATTCGTCAATCTCACTCTCTCGTAAGAACGCCACCTTATGTATATATACATATATGAGAGGCTGAGAAATGAGATGGTGAGTTTCGGGCCACGTATTTGGTTAAAGTGGGGGAAGGGGTGATGTAAGGTGTGAGAAGGACGATGTTATCAACCAAATAAGTGGTTCAAAATGCTTCCTCTCATAAGAAGTCATTCTATGGGGCATGAACTCCTGCGAGAGGGTCAGAGATGAGAAAAGTCGGTTATGAAAATTGGATATAAATTAAATAAATATAGGCCATTGACTTTATTGAAAGGTCTAAAAGTAATTTTAAAATCCAAGCCTTTAATCTATATTTAATGGTCACAATTTATTCATTTTATCTCTCACCCTCTCGTGATGTATATAGGACATGACTCTCAGTCAAATCATGATATCAACAACCAAATGAGTTATCCAAAATTCCTCACTTTCACTCTCTCGTAAGAGTCATTATATGTATAGGTAAGGAGTATGAGCCAATGGTGCTCGTATAGTGGTTTCACCCCCAACCTCAAAAGAAAGAGGCCTCGGGTTCATCGCTTACAGCCAACACTTAGGGTAGAGGATAATGAGCTTTGAACTTTAGATTTTTCTACTCTACAGGTTGAATGATAAACAACTTACGAACACCTTTTTTTAACATAAATGCCTTTAGCTCACACCTCTGTCAATCGATCTCAATCATAGATAAAATATTAACTTTGTAGAATCTTATAATCTATTTAGATTAAATGAAACTTGCATATGGAATCATGCTACAAATTTACGATTCTATTGACACTATCTGGATCCTATCAAGGTGTATAAATAAAAAGTTAAAAACAAAAATTCAATCATATATGGTAATTAAGCTTACTTCTTATCTGAGACCCTACTTATACTCATATAACTTAAACTGAACTTAGTTTAATTGTAGTTATAAATTAACTAATATAAGACTTGATTAACAATGTATCATCTTAAAATTTCTCATGATCATTTTTATTACATGATAATGCATTTCTTTTATATGTGCTCCTGTAACTGAGGTCGTGTGTGATAATTTTATAAATTGTGTAACTAATTTTTACACAAAAAACAATTATATTGTACAATTAATATAACCTTACGATTCTCAGTTTTATCTTATGATTCTGATCAATTCTAGAACTCCTTATCAAGTGATCTATTTACAAATAAGCTTTTACCACATCATCAAACTGAAAGAATGGAGTGTACACATTATGCTGTGACCCTCTCGTATATTTATAGAACTGTAATGGGCTTTACATCATATACAAGGCAGGCCCATTGGGCTCAGATACATACAATAATAAGACCTATACAATATAGTCTAACATCCCCCCTCAACCGAAGCAGGGGGTAATCGAATGCGAAGGTTGGACTAAAAAAGTAGGAAAAGAGCCTGTGGAAGATTCTTTGTGAAAATATCAGTAATTTGCTGGGAGGAAGGAATATGAAGCACCCGAACAAGACCCATCTGGACACGCTCGCGAACGAAATGGATGTCAATATCGACATGTTTCGTACGAATATGCTGAACGAGGTTAGTAGACAGATACATAGCAGAGACATTGTCACAATGGACCAAGGTAGCCCGTGGAAGAAGGAGGCCCAACTCACTGAGAAGAGAACGGAGCCAACAACATTCGGAAACGGCATTGGAAACTGCACGATATTCAGCTTCGGCACTAGAACGAGAGACAGTGGGCTGTCGCTTGGAGGACCAGGAGAGAATGTTGCCTCCGAGAAAAACACAGAAACCAGAAGTAGAACGGCGAGTGTAAGGGCATCCAGCCCAATCAGCGTCGGAGTAAGCTATAAGTTGGTCAAGACGAGTCGGAGAGATAGTCAGACCATGATCAATAGTGCCCTTGATATACCGAAGGATGCGCTTAACAGCCATCCAGTGTGACGAGCGTGGAGCATGCATAAATAGACAGACCCATTGAACGGCGTAAGAAATGTCAGGACGAGTGAAGGTAAGATATTGAAAAGCACCAACAATAGACCTGTATAATGTGGGATCAGTCATGAGTTCGCCGTCTTCAAGAGAAAGCTTGGATTTGGTATCTGTAGGTGTGACAACAGGCTTGCAAGAAAGCATGTTCGCTCGGTCCAAGAGATCATGTGCATATTTGGACTGAGATAAGAACAGCCCTGTAGATAAGTGAGATACGGAGATGCCGAGAAAGTAATTCAGACGCCCCAAGTCAGTCATGTCAAACTCAGATCTAAGAGAGCGAAGTAGATCGTGAAGTACCGCATGAGAAGAGGCAGTGAGAACGATATCATCAACATATACCAGTAATATAGCCATGTCATGTCCACGATGTAAGACAAATAAAGAGGAATCAAACTTACAGCTGCGGAAGACCAATTTTTGTAAAAACGTAGCAAAACGAGTATACCAAGCACGAGGAGCTTGCTTGAGACCATAAAGGGACTTGTTGAGCTTACACACATGATCAGGATATTGTAGGTTAATGAAACCCGGTGGTTGCTTCATGTAGACCTCTTCATTTAGAGTGCCACTAAGAAACGCATTTTTAACATCAAGTTGATGAATAGGCCAGTTGCGAGAAGTAGTAATAGTTAAGACAGTACGAACTGTAGCAGGTTTAACAACAGGACTAAATGTTTCACCATAGTCTATGCCATACCTCTGTGTAAAACTCTGAGCAACTAACCGAGCTTTATACCGTTTAACTTGACCTGTAGCCGTTTGTTTGATGCGAAAAACCCACTTGGAGCCAACGATATTACCATGAGACGGCGGAGGAACAAGATCCCATGTCTTATTACGAATGAGGGCATTAAATTCATCATTCATGGCATTCTTTCAATTATCATCAATGAGAGCTTGTTTATAAGAAAAAGGTACCTCGAGCAATGAATTATGAGCAATCATAGATGGTTTCAGAAGAGGTTTCACAATACCAGCCCGTGCACGAGTTACCATGGGATGAATAGATGAAGTAGAGGGAATCGAAGTCTGAACATGGGGTGGCACACGCAGCACGGGTGGCGCTGCGGCTGGAGGGGAGGCAGCTGCAGCGGGTACGAGTGGTGCTAGGGGCGCCGCCGCAGTAGGTACGAGTGGGTCGGGCAGCGGGAGTGGTGGTGTACCAGCGAACGCAGAGGTCATAAGCGGTGGGGAAAAGACTTTATGAAGACGTGTCATAGTAGTTTGAGAAAAATGTCCCAACCGTGCAAAGGGGAAGTCTGCTTCATTAAAAACAACATGCCTCGAAATAATGATTTTGTTAGTGGAAAGATCCAGACATTTATACCCTTTGTGACTTGGTGGATATCCCAAGAAAACACATAAAGAGGAGCGCGGCGCAAGTTTGTGGGGTGTAGTGGCACTTAAATTGGGATAACAGGCAAAACCAAAAACGCGTAGGTGACTATAATCAACTTTCTTTTTATATAAACGTTGAAAGGGGATCTTTTTCTTGATGGAAGTAGATGGTAGGAGGTTAATAATGTGAGCGGCTGTAAAAACTGACTCCACCCAAAATTCCAACGGCATACAAGCTTGGAACAAGAGGGAACGCATCATATTACCAATGGTACGATGCATGCGTTTAGCTTTCCTATTTTGTTGGGAGGTATGAGGGCAAGAGACCCTACTGAGAATGCCTCTTTGCTGAAAAAGACCATTAAAGTCACGATTGATATATTCAGTGCCATTATCATATTGGAAATGTTTAACTTCCACACCAAATTGATTCAACACAAGATTGCGAAACTGAACAAATAGGTCAAAAACCTCAGACTTGGCACGCATAGGATAAATCCACACAAAATGAGAATAATCATCCAAAAATAACAAATAATACTTAAAACCACTGAAACTGGTAACAGGCGATGTCCATACATCAGAATGAACAATATCAAAAGGACGCGAAGTACTGGTTACAGATGCTTGAAAGGGTAAACGACTATGCTTACCTAGTTGGCAAGCATGACATAAACTGGACTCGAAAGAACTAGAGCAAGAAATAAATTTTTGCTTAACTAAAGTAGACAAAACTGGTTCTCCTGGATGACCCAAGCGACCGTGCCAAAGAGAAGAGGAGACTCGAGACGCGATGAACGATGTATGGGAAGAGGATGACCTTGGAACAGTGAAGAGTGGCCCCAGGCTAACACAGCAAATGATGGTGGACTGCAACTTAGGATCCTTGACAGAAAAACCAAAACAATCAAATTCAAGACGACAGTTATTGTCAGAACAAAATTGACACACAGAAAGTAAATTTTTGGAGAGACCGGGAACGAGAAGGACTTTATTTAAAGTGAAACGACCTGCAAGAGTAGAAAGAAAACAAGACCCAATACCCGCAATAGAGAGAGACGTACCATTACCCACCAAGATTATATCAGAACCAGTATATGGAGACAAGGATGTGAGAATACCTGGGTTATTTGTCCTATGAGATGAAGCCCCACTATCCATGATCCAGGAGGAGTCAAGAGTGGGGGTGGAATATGACTGTGGGGGAAACTGACTCGCATCAAAACTCGGGTAGAAACCATATCCAGTGGTATAAGCATTATTTGCAGGATGAAACTGTGGATAAGAGGATACATTACCACCCGGAGGACCTGAGCCAAACTGAGGCATGCGATATGGCATGGGCCACGGCATCGACCACGGCATACCCCTAAAATTTGAACCCCACATGTGGTGCATCCATGGATCTCCATAACCACAACCATTACGACCACGACCTTTACCATTACCTCGACCCCCACGACCACGACCATTACCTCTACCATTACCAAACTGATTTCCAGAATCGGGTGTAGATGAATGCGGATGAGCGGGAAGGGCAAGAGGAGGCTCGGGTGCCGGCATGGGTGGCTGCGCAGCCGGCTGTGGCGGCACTGCGGGTGAGCCAGCAGCCAAAAGGAGATCAGGGGTTGTGTTGCTAGCATTGGTTAAACGAGATTCTTCATTCATTAGCATGGAGCGAGCCTCAATAAACGAGGGAAAGGAGTTCTAAAAGTAATAGAGGTACAAACAGCATGAAAGTCTTTATCATCAGAAAGACCATCGACAGCTGCTAGAACCATATCAACGTCAGAGATAGAGGCACGCACAGATCTAAGGTTGTCAGCCAAGGATTGAATTTTGGTGAGATATGCCAACATAGAGAGATTGCCCTTTTTAATATTTGTTAATTCCCGTTTATATTGCAGTTGACATGATTGAGCGAAATCAGTAAAAAGTTTAGTAATTGAGCCCCAAAGAGATGCAGCAGTTAAATCATCATCATCACCACAAACAGCACTAGTAAGGTCAGAGGAAATAGTACCAAGAATCTAGGATATAAGGAGATTGTCAACCTGCCTCCAATAGATAGAGGTTGGATCGGTAGTAGCAGGTGGAGGAGATGAACCGTTCAGATGGTCGTCAATAGCATAACCCCGACAAGCGGAGATAAAGGAGCGGCGCCAGTCTAAGTAGGTTGACGGATCATTCAAATCAAGGGTAGAAGTTATGTGTTGTCGAATATTAGAGATGCCAAATGGTGTGGGAAGAGTCGGAGAGATAGTCAGACCACGATCAATAGTGCCCTTGATATACCGAAGGATGCGCTTAACACAAACAGATGTGGAGTATTTCAAAAACCGCCATACTAACTAAAATTTTATATGCACTGACCTTCATTACCCGTGAGCATCTGACATCTATAGAAACCTTAAGCCACAAATTGTACTTTATATCTGACGATCACATTCTTTTTATTTATTTTCCGCACTACTACCTACTCGTGGTTTACATGTTTTACATTACTAGACAAACATTCACATTACAATCCAAAAGCTACATATTTTTGTAGTACGCCTAATTTCGCTTGTATTACGTCTTTTCGTTTTGGTCAGTCATTTATTTTTTCACATTTTTTAACAAACTTTGGTTCAAGATTCTTACTTTATTTTATCAGATTAGTAGCTATTACGTCCGGTGATCTGTCAAGATCTTTTCATCTTCAAATTTTTAATATTTTTATTAGTTTCACCAATTTTAGGTATCTGACACTTTGAGGAGTTCTATTTATATTCAGGAGTTTCATGAACAATAGAAAGATCAACTTACCATTTTGCTCGTATTTCTTTATTGGATTTTAATTTCAAAAACTGATAGATCTACCACACTTTTAAAATGTAATTTATATAATTTTATCAAAATAGTAGAAAGCGTGTGAAAATAAAATAAATAATAAGTTGCACCCCCCGAATCTTACATTATAATGGGTACGTATGTGTTGTTTGCCGTCGTTGGCGGCGCATTTATTATCACTTTTTTTTTTTGCACTTTTTCAAAGTTTTACACTATAAAATATTTGTCCAAAAAACATGACACTAAATTATAGAATTATTTATATTTTAGTATTTTAATATTTTTAAAAATAATAAAATAGGTCTTAATTTTTTTAAATTATTAGAAAGACCTCTAGTTTTTATCGTATTAAAAAAAATGTCCTCACAAGTGTGATGAAGTCATTTTTCATTGACAGAGCTGACGTTGCAATTTTTTTTATTAATGCTGTAAAAAAAGATCTAAAATACGTTTTAATACCTTTATTCTTACTCTATATGCATGAAATTCGAGATGTTATACTATGTAGAAACTATCTATTTTCTCTTAATTTGTTACAAACTATGATTATTATAGAGTACTTTTGTTATTTTACTGTGGTATTAATAAAAGTATAGCTACTACGCCAGATTTGTCAACTATAAATGACATTATCATGTCGGAGATTGACCTTTATATTAATACAACAAATACTTGGGGGTCTTTTTATTAATGTGACAAAAAATTAGGGGCCTTTTACTAATTTAAAAAGATCAGGATTCTTTTTATTATTTCTAAAAATATCAGTATACTAAAATATAAATAACTCTAAATTATATATAGGGCATATAATTCAAAATTAATTAACTTATGCTATAATTGAATTAATAGTATTTCCATGATTGGTTTAATCTATCTTATTTTAATTTATCTTTTATTGGCTAATCTGTTTCAATAAGATTTATTTATTTAAGATTTATATTTTTTATAGTAAACTATTTAATTATATAGTACAAAAAGATCTTTTTTAGAATAAAGTATTTTAATACAAGTTTAAAAAGAAAAAAAATTATCTAGTATAATCATAAAAAATAACTTAATAATATAAATTAATAATAGTAATACATTCAGGAGGGAATTAGATAATGACTAGTCATTGTAGTGAAGGGCGATTAGTGTAATGATTCATAGCAATAAAAGAGGGTGACAATAGGTGCGAGCGGTGATAGAAAATAAAAGTAAATTACAAAGGTAAAGATTTAATGTTAATATAGCATTTTTAAGACATTTTTCCAAAATAAACTGTGGAAAGATTCAATTTGACATCTTTTTGTGCTTAGTTATAAAACAGTCTTTTTATTTTCATATTTAACTGTAAAAAAGAATTAAACTATTTTTTATATCAACCAAATGTAAATCTTACAATCAATTAAAGTATTTTCACAATTTTAAATTGTTAAAAACTGAAACAAACACAGCCTTAGTCCTTTTCTTACTATTGTATGGTAGTGACGGATATATTTTGTGATAGAATATTCAGGTATGATGTAAATTTTGTGAGTAAAATATCCATTAATATTTAAATTAAATTTGTATTTATTTAGGCCCTACATATTTCAACTAGATATGTTATCTTATTATAACATTATGGTGTAATTTAGTGACTTATATTAACTATATCATATAAATGGTGCTTATCAACTAATTAATTTGGCAAACATTCCTCTAAAATAGCTATAAATAGTGGTCCTATGTCATGTTATTTTTTATTTTTTTATTTTTTTTGGTTTCCGATGTCCGATGTTCACGTGTTATGAGATTTGATCATTTATCACTTATACATCTAATATTGAATAAAAAAAAGTATATCTTATTGTTCAATAATCTTATATTCAAATATCTTGTGTTAAACTCCATTGAATTTTCATTAAAAACGAGCTAACCAAAGTCGTATTCCTTAGGGATTTCTAGTGTTTGAATTTAAATAAGACTATGAAAACATTTTTATTACAATATTATCTGCTCTTTTTTCGGTATTCCATTCAACGAAAAACTTGTCTATAATTTTCTCCGTCAAATACGACACTACAACAACAACAATAACAATAACAAACCCAGTGTCAAATATGACACTAAAGATACCAAAACAATAAATCAAAAAAATACGTTGTTGTTTTGGCGTGGTTGTCTTTTTACATTTCTAAAATTGGGCTTCTCTCGAGCTAAAATAGTAAAAAATAAATCGAAATGTCAGTTTTTTTAATTATTTTTACAAAAAGTAGATACAATAACAACAACAAATTCAGTGCCACAAGGGCTCCCGCTTAATCGAGGTCTGGGGGGTGGATGTACGCAGCCTTACCACTTCAGGGTGTAACCCTACCAAGAGACTATTTCCAATGACCCCCAACCTTATAAGGTTGGCAACACGAAGACTTCTCAAGAGATCATACATCCTGGTGCTACTCTTATCCAAACACACGTAAATTTTGAGTTTTAATAAAATTCAGTGCATTAGTATCTGATAAATAAATCGCTTTTACAAAATGTAGATGTAAATACAAATTTTACTGGTAAATAAAGCGCGTGTAACAGACCGCATTGAGAAGAGTAGGGAAACGATTTGCTTTCGGTGGGTACGGAAGAAGAGTGTCGGTATGCAAACAACAAGAAGACGCTGCAGACACAAGACAAACATCACGCGCGTGTACAGCGCGTAAGTACAAACCTTAAAAAAGATCAAAAAATAGGAAAGAACATATAAAAACAAAATTGCTTAATATAGAGAGAGAGAGAGAGAGGGCATTGAGCAGTCAACACCTGCTTTTGCTTCCAGACAAAATGTTGGAAGAGAGAGAGAGAGAGAGAGAGAGAGAGAGAATCACTTTTGAAATATTCCATCACTATGATAAGCTTTGGGGTCCCCTCTTAAAAATAAAGTTGTTTCCTTTACGATCGCCGTTGTTTTTAGAGCAAATTTTGTTAAGAATTTAGGACACGAGTGTAGTTAAATTGTCGTCATTAGATTATGTATGGAGCTTGGTTGCACTAGATTTTGTTTATGAGATGTAGGATTGGGCCAATTTTATTAAGGTCCATGACATACTATGATTTTAGTACGGTGGCTCTATATATATATAAGGATTGTGTAAGTTACTATTAGGGTTTGAGAACGGATGAGAGTTGGGTAACGTCTCATGTAAACTCCAATTAATATAAAGAAATTTTCCTGCTCCCTTCCGTGGATGTAGACTTCGGTTGAACCACGTAAATTTCGTTGTTTTTCTCAATCCCCCTTTGTGTTTGACTATTACTTCGATTTAGGGTTCGTTATCTTGTGGGTGATCTTAGTAGATGGTATCAGAGTCCTATCGGTCTTTCATTAAAATTATCATTGGAAAAAATTTTAAACTCTGCCTAATATTAAAATCGTAGTTATTAAGACAATATGGTGGCTCTTATTGTTTGTAAGTCATATTATTATTCTGACACTGCTAATTTTTGCTCGGTTAATAACAGATCCTTTGATTTTATAATATAATTTTATTTGAGTTTACATGTGGACCTTATACGTATGCTAACTCTGTGAGTAACGCCAGAGTTTCTTTGAAATTTTAAACTATGGCCGTTTTCCGCCAATTAAACCGAAGGAAGTTTACTAAAATCAATACATAAGACTAGTAATATACTTGATCTGATGTCAATAATTTTAAAATGAAACTTTACTTAAATTTGTATGTGCTGTTTTGTTCCTAGTTCCCTTTTTGTTGTGGTTGGACTTTGGACTCGCCTAACAAGTGGCCTGCTTGTATCGCATTTTTGACACAAATTATCGAGAAAACTTAAATTTATATGTAACACTCGTACATGTCAATTGCATGCGTCAAGTGAAATGCCCGATTAAATTTAATAATAAATGATGGTGTAATAATGCTATATTAGTTAGTTATGTCATTACTTCGACATTAAAAAAAGAAAACCCTAGAAGTGTCAATACTGATGTTATATTAATGCTGTGCTTTGGTAAAAATAAAGTCGTTTTCAAATTATTATTATTATTATTTATTCATATAAATAAATACTAAGTAAAATTTGAACGAAAAATATATTGATCCATTATGGCAAAAATTAACTTCTTTTTAAAAATAAATAGAGGTTTTTTTTTTTTTTTTTTTTTTTTACATTATTGGTTAAAAACTCCGCCTAATTCGAGTACATATCCAACTCCAACTTTTTTTTTGATAAGTAGAGACAAAAACACGTTATAAAACAGGCATACCCATAAGAACGAGGCTTGAGTCAACCTACATAAGAACGCACAATAAAAAAACTGCGACTTGAATTGTGCATTGTAGTAATAAATTATTTAGAATAAAAAATTAATACTAAATTCTCTGTTGATACAATGCACCTACTTAATAAAAACAGAGCTCTACCTTAATCATTTTGAGTTTATTAAACAAAATTTAAAACTTGAATCTCGATCATATAAACTATGAACTAGGCTCGATCATATTTCAAGCCTTACCAAAGATTGATACGAGAATCTCTCTCCCTCAGTTTTGTTATCTTACATGCTAATAGGGTCGGAAGTTGCCAATAATGTCTTGGTCTAATGATAAAACATCATTAATTATAATGAAATCTACAAAAGTACCTCATAAACTTGACCAAAAAAATTAGGCCTCGAGTTACATGGGTGTCTTTTCGTGATATGTCAGTTTTTGTATCGCGAGTTTTTCTTTGCTACTTATAGAAAAAAAATATGGGATAAATGTTTTTTTATCTCATCAACTTTAATTGACACTTATGTTTGGACATTAACTCAATTTATAGCAAGTTTACCATAGCAGCGTGTCACGACCCGAGGGAGTTGAACAACTATTTTTCACTTTTGGTTTTTTGTAACGATTATGTAATGAGAAATTGTAAAATTAGTTAAGTATAAAATTAGTTTAAATTTTTGAAATGGGTTAGGGAGGACCGGTTGGAGGGAAGAAGTAGGAGGCAAAGATTAGTTTAAATTGTAATGATACTTAATATTAATTAAAATGTAGGCTAAAATCATAGGGTCTAGGCTAGGTACCCTCTCCCTCCAAATTGTCTATTTAAACTCTTGCAAGTCTTGTATTTTGATCATAAAAAAAAAACATCAATACAAAAAGTTCAACTTAATCCTCTCTTCTCTCTTCTCTAACCACTCTCTCTCTCCTTCTCTAACTTCTAATTCTTCTTCTCTTCTCTAACTCTCTTCTCCTTCTCTACTCTCCCTCTCTCCCGGTTCTTTCTTCCAAAATTATCCAAGTCACAAACTTAGGTTCGTGACACAGCGAGTTTGACTAAATATCAAGCTTAACTTGTTAATAAGCTTGACTCAACTCGATTACTGTAATATACTAAATTGAGCCAAATTGAATATACTAATATCCTATTGAACTGAATTCGAATAGATGTTGAGAAACTCAATCAAGTCTTAGTTTGAACTCGACTTTCTTAACCTTAAAGGCTCATGCCCAACTCGGTTAATTTACAACATTACAGCAAGTGCTTGCTGTTCTTTGGACCGTGTACTCCAATTACCAACAAAAAAAAGTTCTGAAATATTCAACCCTAGTAGCAGGCCTATAATCTATAACATATTTTTCATGATAATGCATCCACCAAATGCTTAACATCAACATAATTCATGAACAGTAATATTATTGTCAGGTCAATTTTATTAATATTAAAGCAACTTTATTCAAAATTTGTAACTATTATTCATTACAACTCACATTATTATGCAGAAAATAAATACTAGTATAGTCTAAATAACAACACTCTTTATTTAATCCAAATTTTCTTTTAAATTAGTAAAGACAAACTCTTTAAGATTGCTCTCTCCTAAGAGAAAATCGTAAGGCATCAACACGAAAGAGAATGAGAAGGTCAGGATGACCCTACAGCACAATATCAGAACCCCATGACCGACGTTTACCAATCAATTTACAGATCTATTAACTTCTCTGCAGCGGGATTTTTTTAATGAAAATTTTCAACATATTTGGTATTTTTGGGTGGGTTTTTGCATGGAAAATATGCATGGAGAGACAGATTTTCCAAGGGGAAATGATTGGGTTTGGGGAAATGACAGCAAATTGATGGGTTTGTTTTGGGAGGGAAAAATAAAAGCCATGAATATTATTATTATAATAATAATAATTATTATTACTATTATTATAATTATTATTAAGAGAGAAAATATTATGAGAGAGAGAGGAGAGAAACTGATGCCAATCATCACTCAATCCCACCACCTCGAGCACCAAGACTGGAGGGACCCCATTTTGACTGCCCTTTTTATTCCCGCTCTTTCAATTTTTTTTGGTTACTGTTAGAGTATAAAATTAATTATAAATATTTATTTATCTGTTTAAATTTTTAAGAAAGTTGATTCTTTGATATGGTATCAGAGTCTTATTAACTAAGAGATTACGAGTTTGAATCCTAACAGCTCCCACTTTTCTGGGTTCTTAGGGCTTGAGTTCCTACTGAGTCTCAAGACATATGTCCTTGATAGACCTTGTGTTGATGAGAGTTTTCTAAAAAGTATGTAAGTGTCACGTATAGGGAAGTCTAGTAAGGCGGGGGAGACAAGGGAGAAGGTGACGGTGGAATGTCATGCTACTAATTTTATTATGTTAAGAAAGAGTTGGAGAGCACAAAAATGCAGACATAAAGAGCAAGCTAAGCTGGACCTGCAAGAAATCCTGAAGGATATGTCACCCGACAATGGCACGAAAAGATTAGGAAAGCCAACTAGTAAACAAATAAATAAGAAGTTGGTGAAGAACGGTGCAAGTGGTAAAGATGTTGAAAAGCTGTTTGCTGTAGAGCATGCGAGGAAGTTAGGAAAAAAGCTTGTACTGAGTTTTGATGGCGATAAATTAGTTGTGGTTCAGAATATTGCAATGATGGATTAAGGTGTTGGTTTACCAAACTCTCTTGCATCCTCACTATTGGCCTTTTTCACTGTTCCTGGTCCATTCTCATCGTGATAATTGTAGTCACGTAGCGCATGTTGGTTTTTTTCTATGACTAACTTGTAATCCTTTTTTTTGTCGGTTTTATTGTTTTTGTTATTGTTTTGATTCCCATCTTCATACATTTAGACTCATGTCTCGTTTTTACGATGTGCATGTTTTGTACTGTGACTTTGTCACTAATTATCGAGAAAAAAATATAATTTAAACAAAAGATAAAAGGTGGGTATGTTCAATATCCACGAGAGTATTTTCCCCACGAACTCTAATTCCTAGACAGGAGCAAATCTCCTAAGATTTCTGGGATTGACTTTCTTGTACATACCAACTACAATTTGAGGTTCAAACCCAAGAGGAAATTCGACTTGAAGATTATTGGCCTCAATCATCAATTAGTAATCCTCTTTTACGGTGGTCTAGGACGGTTCGCAAAGTTCGGAGGACGTGCTGACTAGCGCACTGCACATTCGCTAAGACTTTCCAGAACCCCCAACTTGAGAGGTGCAACACGAGAACTTCTCAGGAGGTCACCCATCTTGATACTATTCTCGCCCAAGCACGCTGAACTTCGGAGTTCTAATGGGATCCGATACTCTCGTGTTAGTACCCGCTTAGGTGGGCCAGCTATAATGATGCTGAGAGAAAATATCCAACTAGCTGGGACGGGCTAGTTGGAAACAAAGTGGCATATAATCAGTGCCAAACATAATATATTAAACTTAGGTGCAAAACATAACATTCGTTTTATTATATGATATGATTCAGTTATACTCGTGAGTCATAAGATCTCCTACTATAAACAATGATATATAAAATTTTCGGAAGTCACTATAAAGTGTTCTATTAGTGGGAAACAAATGTGATTGGGGGTGGTTAAATGTTACATATTGGCCTCATTTCACTTGTTTGTTTGTCTTCTATATATGACTCCTCACCTTAACCCGTGACCCACAAATAAAATGTAAGCAAAAGTCTTCATTTTCACATATCATTTTGCAAAGTCGAGTGTCACGATACGTGAATCTTTTATCGTCTGGCTTTGACTATGGTGTGCGTCATGAGTCATGACATTCTGGTTAGATCTTTTTTGTTTCATTTTGATTCGTTATGAGAATCTATACCTTTCATCAGGATCTTTTCCTTCTTATATATCAAAATAAACAACAGGTCGTGTTACTGTTAGGGTAATTTTTTATATATGATAGGGCGATTTCAACATTAGAAAAGTCCAAAAGTCTTTGTAATTACGCTAACTATAAGACTGGCCTAATTGAAGTTATAGTAGTTGTTTATAATCTGTATCCAATCTCTTTCTTAAAGACTAACTAAAGGTGATTTAATAGCCTTAACTTTCTCCAATTAACTACAGTTCAATATTTGACCATTTCAAATTCATTTGATTTGGTATACAATTTGCTTAGATCTTTTTTTATTGTACTTTTGCATAGAATTATAGAACTTTTTAAGGTTCGGGACCCTTTGGAAACGACCTGCCTTAAGGGTAGCATCTTGTAGAGGTAAGATCACGTACATTTTACCTCCCAAATCCTGCCATGGCACTGGGTGGTTGTTTGTTGTTGGTAGAAATAGGAAAGCGGACATTTTTATTCACGAACGGTAAAATGTCTTCTCTCATAATCTCATGCGCTCTACGGCATATCCAAAAGATTGTTCTGGATACCTTGTTGATGGAAGGCATCGGGAGAAGTATCAGATTGAAACGCTGTTTTAGAGAAGCGGATATATTTGCGTACAAGAATGCAGTTCTGGGTGGAATAAGGGGATAGCGAGAGAATGATGGTTTACAAACAAATAACGACAAGTTTTACATTATTTTGTATTATAAAATATATATAAACTTTAGACTAAAAAATTATTTAATTACTTTGTAGACTGAATAATTAATATATATGGTTTGAGTGTTGGGTTGTGGCTTCAGTCTCACTCTCAGTTCTTGTGCTGGCCTTCTGATTCTTCTCTAGCTGGGATCCCTGTTTGTGTTGGTTCTGCGCGTGCTGTTATTTCTTGTCTCCGTGTCTTTTCTGCTGCTGTGCTTGCTATCTGCTGTGTCGTATTTTGAGGCGAGCGTTTATGTTCCTGTTTTCTTGTTTTGTGTTTGATGTTTTTGGTCCCCGTGTTATTGCGGTTAGACTCTGGCCTCGCCTAGCTAGTGGCCGACTTGTTAGCGATTTTGTCGCAATTTATCCAAAAAAAATTCATATAAAATAAAAATATGTTTGCACTACACTTCCACCGGTATATTACACCAAGTAGTCCCTTAGGGACATAACTTTGTTGGTGATTTCATGACTAAAGGCGATCTAATTATGCTATGCATGCGCTGTGGTAAAGCCGGCTTGATTCCTTATTGTTCCGGTCTTACTCGAAAATTGACCTACTTGACATTTCTGAGCAAGTGGTACCGATTCAATTATTCATGAAGGGAGAGCTATCCGACTTAGGGTTTATTTATCAGGCATTACTGCAACCGAATCCCATTAGAACTCCGAAGTTGAGCGTGCTTGGGCGATAGTAGTACCAGGATGGGTGATCTCCTGGAAAGTCCTCGTGTTCCCAACTCTATAAGGTTGGGGGTCTTTGGAAACAGTCACTTAACAGGGTTACACCCTGAAGGGGTAAGGCTGCATACCTCCATCCCCCCCTGACGCCGCTTAGGCGGCAGCCTTTGAGGTACTAGGTCTGTTGTTGTTGTTGGAGAGCTATCCGACTTGTGCATGTCATGGAGAGTATCTGGCCCAAAGAGAAGTGATCTCGGAATTTCTGGAATGCTCGATAGGCTCCCTATCTAAGTGAGACCCATCCTTACTCTTGTTAAGGCAAGTTGATGTGACCTTCTTAATTCTGTCTGGCAAGACCCGCCTTATATCGTTAGAGCCTTTACCATTACAATTATTTAGGCCTCGTTTGGTGTGCAGGAAGTGAAAGTTCATAGAAAGTACTAGTTTTAACTTTTGTTAGGTTGGCAGGAAGTAGATAGTATACAAAAAGTAGGTAGTAACTTACCCAAATCCTCTAGATAAGTTCTAATTCTTTTTTTTTTTTTAAAACTAATCTTCTTAAGGATGTTTTATTTCCTATCCTAACAACAACAACAACTACAACAGTACCAGTGCCTCGCGGCTCTCGTAAAAGTAGGGCCTGAGAGGGGTGGATGTACGCAGCCTTACCGCTTCCGAGTGGAAGGGAGGCTGTTTCCGAGGACCCCCAACCTGAAGTATTTGAGCGTCTGAAAATAAAACCATCAATTAATTACCAATGAATTTTAAGAAAAAAATAAAATAAAATAAAATGCTCAATATTTCCTATCCTAACGACCAAATATTTTTTACTTACTTCCTGAAAAGTTGACACCGAAATTAAACTTTTAGGAAATACTACTTCCTGCAGGAATTTTATTTATGTAGCAACCAAGTGAAGCCTTAGTTATAAAAAAAACAATATTAAAATATATAAATCATAATATATATATATATATATACGACAAAAAGAATTTTATTTTTAATGCAGAGCCAATAATGGAGAGGCTTCATTAAAGGAAAGGGAACTTAAATTCTGAATTAATTGCTGAATTAAAGCTGAAGAACTGATGGGAGTATTTATAAGAACAATAACAATAATAACGTATCCAATGTCTTAAGGGCTCCCATCTAAATAGAGTCGGGGGGTGTACGTACATAGCTTTACCCCTTAAGGGTATAACCCTATAGAAAGTCTATTTCTGAGGACTCCCAACCTTATAGGGTTGGCAACACAAGGACTTTCTGGGAGGTCATCCATCATGGAACTGCTCTCGCCCAAGCACGCTTAACTTCAAAGTTTTAATAAGATTCGATGTATTAGTGTATGGTAAATAAACTCTGACGTGAGTACTTGTATTGCCACTTAATTTCTGAATAAAAATCCCAAAAGAAAAACAATAAATAAATATTTTTTTTTGGTCACAACAATAAATCCGTAAATATAATCCATCGGATAGTGTGATGTTTGATATTTATTAAAGTATGTACTGTAGGTCAACTTATCAAATCTCCGCCAAATTTGTCTTTATAATTAATAATAACTAGTTTCGTTCTAGTGTGATGTACGGATAGTATGTATTAATCACTATATTTTATATCTGTAATTTTTTGCATCAAATTAGGATCTTGTGTGATCAGCTTTCCATAATGTTATTTAATTTATATAATTCTCATAGTAATAACCAAAATAGTTTTCAGTAAAAAATAAGACAAACTATATTTTGAGTCGGTTCAGAAAATAATGCTAAAAAAAAAAATTAATGCTGAAAAAAAATATTTCCATATCTACTGTTGAACCGCGTCAACAAGACGCGTTTAAATTTCAAGAAAACTGTATCATATAAACGCGGTTTAATTAAGAATAAACCGCGTTAACTAAACGCGGTTTATCTGTGAACCGCGTTTAGTAAAAGCGGTTTATTCCTGAACCGCGTCTACAAAACGCGGTTTACCGTCAGGCATCCAAAATCCCCTTTTTTTTCACTTATACTTACCATTATACCGTAATTCTTCACTTTTTTGTTTGCTTATAGTTTTTATTATGCCGCAATTTGTGATAATTATCATATTGAACCCATGTCTCTCTTGATGAAGCTCCAACATCATAAGGGGACGTCAAATAACTCCAATAATGGTACTTGAAAGATCTCTGGTGTATAAGAAAAAGAAAGACAGCGGATGACGTGGCCGGTGGTAGATTAACGAGAAAGAGGCAGAGAGACGGTGAGAGCAGGGGAGAGAACGCGTGAATGTATGGGGTTTTAGATCCCAAGTACACCCATCATTAAGACGCGGTTCTATAGGACATGAACCGCGTCTTAATGACGCGGTTATAGTGTTAAACTGTGTCATTAAGACGCGATTCTGTTTAAATAAACCGCGTCTTAATGATGCGGTTATTTATTATAACCGCGTTTCTAAGATGCGGTTTTACTAATATAACCGCGTTTTTAAGACGAGTTTTATGAGAAGTTTAAATGCGTTTTTTTGACCCGGTTTATTAAAGTCGCGTTTTATAAACGCGGTTCAACAGTAGATTTGTAAATATTTTTTTTCAGCATTATTTGTTTAATTTTTTTATTATTTAGCATTATTTTGGGAACCGACTCCTATATTTTCCATTTGAAGTCTTTAACAGGGACTTGAATTTTTTTTTCTTTTACCGATTTATTTTTTTTATGGATTAAACACAGAAAGTCTTAAATTAAGAGTATATTATTTTTCTATTTTTGATTATGGGAGGTATACTTGATTTTTTCTTATGAAAAAAATACGAAAAGTCTTAATTCGAAATTGTTGGAGGTGTAATCAGTATCCTATTCTCGGATTACATAAGAGAAGTATTAAAATAATATTATATTGGCTTAATATTTCCTTTATTATATTCGGTTATCGGAGGCCTTTTTTTTTAGAACCCTTTCTATTTTTTTATAGGTTAAATACGAAAAGTCTTAAATTAAAAATATGTTTTCCTTTTTAATTTTTAGAACTTTAATGAATTAAGTCTTTTCGTACCTTAGTTTTGTTGTGTAATGCGAAGCGAAATGTCGCACTTCGTGTACTAAATACGAAAAATCTTTTTTTTTTTTGGTTGTCGGAGGTCTAACTCGCGCCCTGTTCCTGGATTACATAAGAAAAGTCTTTAAAAAAAAATTTACTGCTTTATGCACAAATATACATTTGGCATAGTATAACACTCTGGTTTACTTTGATAGAAAAGTTGGTGGTGGGTAATTTTGTGAGTAAGAAATATTGGGATGACAATGGGCTCCACCTAATAGGAGCGGGTATAGATAACTGTTTTATACGTACATTAAAGAGGTATGAGGTAGGTAATAGATACCCACAGGTGATGAGGCAAGTAGGGATACACACATATAATTTGAAAGGTACACAATATCTTTATGGTATTTCATATAAATGAGTTTAGGGTCACTTTGATTTTGATTAATGGTATAATTTAAAAGGTCTTTACGGTATTTGTACTATAACAAAATTAATATATTATGACTTTGCTTGGTGTACTCAAAATATCGAGTGAAATGTTAAAATATGGAGAGATTTACGTGTAATTGTGGTTGGCGAACATTGAAGATATATGAGATATCGGAGGCATCGTGGGCAATTTAGGAAGTTTTTGAATCTTAGGTTAAGAAAAGGGCTCTAGAAGAGTTTAAAATATGGTTTACTTTATATTTTTCAATCAAAAATTATATTGGATATTTTTTTTAATACTTTCTTATATTTTTTTCCTTTTTTTATTTTTCTTTTTTCAATTCTACTCTTAAATACCATTTTTATCTCCCTTTTTTTTTTTTGTTGGTTTTTGAAGAAAAATTAATAAAATAATTTTGTCACCCTATTATATTGTACAATTTTTTATTAAATAACACGAATTAAAAATAAATAAAATTTTAATTTAAGACTTTCTGTATTTAATTCATAAAGAAAAATAATCGACAAAAGAAAAAAGGAAAAATAAATTTCCTATTGAAGACTTAAAATAGAAAATATATTAGTCATATTTTTATTTAAGACTTTTACGATATACTAATAGTTTTGTCACTGAAATTGACTCAGTATCCTTTAAGTTCACTATATAAAGATATACATTATTTTCGTGCTATTTATAACCAAGAAAATGTTCAAAATTCTACTCTTAATATATGAGATATCGAAGGCATTGTGGGCAATATTATAAAAGAAAATAAGTATAGATAATCATATCCGTCCAATTGTCATCCCTAAGTTTACCATATAAAGATGTACATTATTTTAGTGCTATTTATAACCAAGAAAATGTTCAAAATTATACTCTTAATATATGAGATACCGGAGGCATTGTGGGCAATATTATAAAAGAAAATAAGTATAGATAATTATACATATCCCATTATTATTTCTTTGATACGTTGAGATATAGTTGTACTACTTTTAGATTAATTATTATTGTTTAATCTACAAATCAATACAAAAAATGCAAAATAAGAAAAAAGGAAAAAAATAAAATAAGAAAAAGGGATTAGGGTTAAGGGAGCATTTAAAAAAAAAGGAAAAATCTAAAAAAAAGAATTGGGGATTTTGATGTTTTTTAAGGGGGGGACAACTTCACAATATATATTTAGTATAGACTAGGTTCCTTCCCGTGCAATGCACGGATGATATTTATTGATCACAGTACTTTATAGTCGTGATTTTTTGTATTGAACTAATATCTTGTTTGATCAGCTATCCATAATATTGTTCAATTTACATAATTCCCATAGTAGTAACTGTAAAAGTTTTTCGTAAAAAATAAGACAAACTATATTTCCCATTTTAAGTATTTAACAGGGATTTTATTTGTTCTTTTTTCTTTTACGAATTTATTTTTTTCCGGATTAAATACAGAAAAGTCTTAAATTAAGAATATATTATTTTTTTATTTTTGGTTATGGGAGGTTTACTTGATATTCTTTTATGAACTACATACGAAAAGTCTTAATTCGAAATTATTAGAGGTGTAACCAGTACCCTATTCTTGGATTACATAAGAAAAGTATTAAAATAATAATATATTGTCTTAATATTTTCTTTATTATTTTTGGTTCTCGGGGGCCTTTTTTTTTTTAGAACCCTTTTTATTGTTTTATAGGTTAAATACGAAAAGTCTTAAATTAAAAATATGTTTTCCTTTTTAATATTTGGAACTTTAATGAATTAAGTTTTTTCGTACTTTAGTTTTGTTGTATAATGCGTAGATTTTATAAACACAAGTCAAATCTATATACCTTACCGGATTAAAATAAATCCTTCCTTGTAGTAGCCACGCAAAATGTCGCACTTCGTGGACTAAATACAAAAACTCTTTTTTTTTTTTTTGAGTTGTCGGAGGTCTAACCCGTGTCACTTACCAAAAAAAAAGGTCTAACCCGTGCCCTGTTATTTGATTACATAAGAAAAATATTAAATAAAAAATTTACTGCTTTATGCACGAATATACGTTTGGCATAGCGTGCTAGGGTTTTTATCAAAATAACCCAACTATACCAAAAAAAATCAAACTCAAAGAATTTGATTTTAAAAGATTTTGAATTGGTGGTTCAGTGTGACGCATGGTATAACCCTCTGGTTTATTTTGATAGAAAAGTTGGTTGTGGGTAATTTTTAGACTAAGAGATATTGGGATGGCAACGGGCTCCACCTGAAATGGGTATAGATAACTGTTTTGTACGCACATTAAAGAGGTACGGGGTGGGTAATGGATACCCGCGGGTAATGAGGCGGGTAGGGGCACGGGTCAATCACCTGCGGAGCGGGTACGGGAATGCACTCCTACCCGTGGCGGGTCATAGGCCGCGTATGGGAATAGGATTTGCGTGGCGGGTGCGGTTATTTTTGTTGTTTTGTACGTAGATCTTATAAACTAAAGTCAAACGGGGTGGGTACGGGTATAAGTGGGGACCCGCCTCGCCACGCTCCATATCTGGCCCGCTCGCCCTCGTACCCACCATACCCGGCTCATTTTGTACATAGTTAACCTTGAAATTTAAAAAATAAGGGTTTAAATTCAATAATCCAAATTATTTATCAATGTTAAAAAAAAATTATTTTTAAAAATAGTATTAAACAAATAATATGAGCGGGTATAGATAATCATTTTGTACGTACATTAGGGCAGTGAAGTGGTTACGGGGATAGGATTTGGGTGGCCGGTACGGGTATGGAGAAGGCACCCCATACCCGCCTCACCCCATTGCCATCCATTTGATACGTTAAGATATAATTGTGATACTTTTAGATTAATTGTTGTTGGCTATGCACTTCATACCGGTGGAGGGTAATGGGGCGGGTGTGGATATAGGATTTGGGTGGCAATTATGGTTAGTTTGTTGTCTAATGTGTAGATCTTATAAACCAAATTGAAACAGGGCGGGCTCGGGTATAAGTGGGGACCGGGCCGGCCACGCTTCGTACCCGACCTGCCCCACCCCATACCCACCATAATCGGTTCATTTTGTACATAGTTAATCTTGAAATTAAAAAATACGTGTTTAAATTCAAGAATCAAAATTATTTACCAATGTTATAAAAAATAATTTATTTTTAAAAACAATATTAAATAACTAATAAGAGCGAGTATGGATAATCGTTTTGTGCATGTTATAAAAAAGTAATTTGTTTTTAAAAATAGTATAAAATAACTAATATAAGCGGGTATAGATAACCGTTTTGTACGCACATTAGGGCAATAAGGCGGGTACGGGTATAAGATTTGGGTGGTGGATACGGGTATGGAGGAGGCACCTCGTACCCGCCCCGGCCCATTGCCATCCCTTTGATACGTTGAGATATATTAATGCTATTTTTGGATTAATTATTGTTAGATATGTACTTCATACCCATAGCAGGTAATGAGGCGGGTACGGGTATAGGATTTGGGTAGCGGATACAGTTATAGATAATCGTTTTGTACGCATATTAGAGTATTAAGGGGGGTACAGGTATAGGATTTGGGTGGCAGGTACAGGTATGAAGGGGACATGCCGTACCCGCCCTGTCCCATTGCCATTCCTTTGATACGTTGAGATATAGTTGGACTATTTTTAGATTAATTATTATTTAATTTATAAATAAATAACAATCGTTAATGTTTACTATATAAATAAAGAAAATTTTAAAAAGGATTAAAAAAAGATAAATAAAAAAAAGGAAAAATCTAAAAAAAAATGATTGGTGGTGGGGGGCTTTTGGAGGACCTCAAACTCCTCTAATACAATAGATAATTTTCAATCATCAACTAATCTAAATTAAATGGAAATTATTATTATTATTTTTTTATCATTTCTTTGGGATATAATGATAAATTAAAATGAGAAGGAAATAATCCAAGTCAAAAAAAAAAAAAAAGGGTATACATAGAAGTGTAATGATACAGGTGTTAAAAAGTGTGTGTTTTTAATAATTTGAGTGCAAGCTTGAGAAAATACGATAGTTCAAGGTAGGGTTCAAAGGTAAGTAAAAGAAACATCAAAGCATTCAAGATAGCAGATTGCCTGCAATTTGGACTCCAAAATAAAAAAAAAAATCTTAAATAAAGAATAGGATAGTTCTAACACGACCATCACTAAGATAAAAAGAAACCAAAAAAAATAAAAAGGAGTTACTTTGAAAACACAAACAGACCTAAAACAGATCACATTATGATAACACCGACTTACACTGATTTTGTTTAATTATATGTTTAATAATTATTTAAAATTTTTGTAAATCAGTTATTTTTAGTCCAAACTCGACAAGATTGATTATGTTAATTTGAACGGTTTAGAAGGTGATGAATAAACGACAAGTGGAGATACAAGAAAATACGCCAGGAGATGGCCAGGGGTACGAATACTCTTAGAAATATAGTGTTATCTAACTCAACTGATAAAGTATTTTTAAAAAGAATTTTGTAATATGCTTATTAAGATAAGAAAAAAAATAAAAGAGGAGGAGCAATAAATGTGAGGGAAGAAGGGGAATAATAAGAGAGAGAGAGAGAATCACGTGAGGCCAATAAATAAATAAAAAAAAAGAAAAAAAGAAAAAGAAAAAAAAAGGGGGGGAATATTCTGAACAAAATCTAAGAGAGGGGAGAAGCCAAATGGCCCCCTGGATTTCTTCCTGCTCTTCCTCCTTCAAATGAAATTAATTTATTAAACTTTTTTCTCCACTCAAAAAATGTTTTTTATGAAAAAATAAATTTTCGAGATTTAAGTGTGATTGATCAAAAAATGAATGCATTTTTAAATTGAAGTAACAGTTATTTGTTTGTTTTACAGTAGAAGTGGTAAAATAGTGTTTATTTTTTAAAGTAAACATATTTAAGAGACGTTGTCTTGGCCAAAAAAAGTAAAAGTAGAAGTAAAAACGAAACACTTTTCAAGTAAAAATACCCCTATTGAAAACGAAATTTGTAGAAACGCTCTACAAAAAATGCGTATGAAAAAAATATTTTTTAATAATTTGGCCGAACAAGACCTTAAATGATTTTGTCTTAGCTACAGTATTCACAAGTAGAGTGTATTTGAGCCAAGGCTCTTTTGCATGAAGCTCAGCTTGAAGCTCGCCGAGCTTGGCTCATCAAAAGCTCGGGCTCGATCTAAATTTGATAAGCTTCGAATTACACTTTCAATATTTAGATTCATTTAAATTCAGTCTAGGCTCATTTGGGCTTGTTTAAACTTGAACTTGACTTATTTAAGCTCAAATTTGACTTCATTTGTGCATATTTAATCAAATATATTATATTAAAAAAAGCTCGCTTAGGCTCGTAGAAACTCACGAGCCTATAAGCTCCAGCTTCACTAAGCTCGGATTTGGCTCGGCTCGGCTCATCTACACCTCAATTCAGAAGCTCACAAAAGGTAGGTATTGGCTCAAAATAGTGTAATAATAGCCCAATAATAACTCGAATAGCTGGGCTTGCACTTAAGCTCAATTAGATTTATTAAGCTTGAGTGCGAACAAGAGGATGGTCGGCTTAACTTGAGAAACGCCTTCTTCTTTGGAGCTTTATTCTTGATTGGTCATGTATCATCGACACCATAAAATTAAAGATCATCAGTTGGTTCTATGCACTTATGAATTGCATAGACATATCGACTCATCGTTGCCTGGAAGATTCTCGCAAACTGCTTCCCAATGTCATTCCCACATCCAGAATCAAATTGGCTTTACCACAGGTTATGTAGTTTCCCTTAAGACGTCGCCACAATTACGAACCATGGAAAAAGTTGGGAGACTATAGCCTTGGCTTTATCGGTGTTGCGAAACTATCTTAAGGGTCAATATTTTTCCCACTTCATTATGTGTATGAGCCGTTGTCCAAAATGGCCAAAAATAAAAAAAAAAAACTATTACCCAAAACGATCAATTTAAAAAAATATTTCTTCAAATGACCTCTACGTCATCAATTTTAAATTTTTTTTTTTTTTTTTTTTTTTTTTGTGTTTGGGAGCATTTGACACCTTAAACCTTTTTAAATTTTTTATTTAATTTTTAATAAATTATTAATGATTAATTAAATTAATATATTAATTATATTTTTATTATCATGTTATATTTAACTTTATAACATACATTTTAGTTAAATTATATATGTAATTTATAATAAAAAATTAATTAAGTTATTTATTAAATATTAAATAATGTTATCTATACATAATTTTTTTAATTTACTTATTATTATAGTTATATAATAATAATAATAATAGTTATTTACTTATATAATATTTAATATAAATTATTATTTTTAAAATTATTATCACAGGAAGGAAGGCAATTCCAAAACAAAAAAAAAAAAATTCAAATTTGATGATATAAAAGCTATTTGAGTAAATATTTTTTAAAATAGATCATTTTGAGTAATATTTTTTTATTTTAAATTATTTTGGGCAATGACTCTGTTTCTATTTAAGTTCTTTTGAATCTTGTATTTTCCAAAGATGTTCGTCTTTCCTTTCAATTGTCAAAAAAATTATTTTTTAGACACAGATAAGATATAAATAACAAGACTCATAAAATTACTTTAAAAATAATAATTTTACTCTAATAATAATAATTTTGTCATAATAATAATATTATCTTTAAAAAAAAACCTATATTGCCGGTTGTTTTGACTAGTTCAGACCTCGTATTTTCGAGTACTCCTATTCTGTAATACGTTTCGATGCTATATATTAAAAAAAAAAAAAAAAACCTATGTTTCTAGCATATGCCAAAACTAACAACTGGCCCATTAAGAATCGAGAGACAGAGCCCACTCGCTGCTATTCTGATGGGTGTATTTTTTGTGTTTATCCTTTCATTCTTTATTTAAAAAAAATTTATTATTATTAGAATAAAAATTATTATTATTATTAAATTAATAATTTAATTTACAAATAATAATAGTCACAAATCATTTTGAAAACTATAATTTTACTTTGACAATAATAATTTCGACAGCAACACTATCCTTTACTACTAGTGTTATACCGTGCGATGCACGGAGGGTGAAACACTGTTAAGCATGCCCGACTTAGTAAATAATCCAAACCGACTTGAACAGTTAGGTTGGTGGGTAAAACTGCGGCTACCTAGGCATCATAGTGGGTTGGGTCAATAAGTCAATAAATTATTTTGTATGAACCAAGCTTGCCCTGGCCCAACACGTGACTCACAACCCGTTGCTACCATATCAAACACATTTGACTTATTAGATTTGACTCGGTTTGACCCGTCGTGCAGATAGGTATAACCCTGCTCGACCAATCCAAGCCGCTTTGGTATAATAATTATTACGTTTTTTGGTAGATTTATGGTAATTTATGACTTATTTTTGAATTCTGTATATGAATATTTAAAGACCCTCTCTATAATTGCTACAAATAAGATTTGAAGAATTTTGAGGGTGGAAAACTTTTTTATAATATATAGAGATTATATTTGTTTTAATTTAAACTCTAAACAATAGGAAGCATTCTGTCCAGAAAAAAAAATAAAAATAAAAATACCAACGGTTAGCACCAATATTAGCAACATAAATTTATTTTTAAAAAAGGAAATTATATTAGCTACACGAGTGAACGATCGTCCCCAAATCCCATTAACTCCTCTTTCCACAATGAAGGCAGGATTCGATCTCAATTCTTAGAAAGTATCTCCCAAAAGCTTTACCAATTGTTGATGTTTCAGCTTTTAATATTGGCGTCCGATGTTGCCTGTGTAGGTTGACTTGACTAACTTATATGATGAAGGCATTCATTCCCGGACAAGCCGATTGTTGTCTAAAAACTCTTATTATATATTTCTAAGATCGAATATGCCAGACATGATCTAGGACCAATAACACAATCAAAAGCAAAAATGCAAAGAAAATACAATAAAATTTACATTGAAAACCCATCATTGCGAAGAAGCAAAGTCCACTATTAACGAAAATATTACGAGATGTTTTCATTGTAATTTATTTTATATTTATTTAAATTTGTGGTGACATATATTAAGAACCCCGCGTGTGAATCTAATATGGGTCCCACATAAAAGTTGTGAGAGTAAAGAGACCAATATATAAGTCTAGCAGGTTTTTCACCAAATGCTAATTAATTTTAGAATGTAACTGTCAAGTAACCAACTGTCCCAAAAACTTAAGCTGATGGGCGAAGGCCCGACATTGGTTTTATACTCTAACATACCCTATCACGCAAACTTGAAGTGTGGATATTCCACATGCCCGCCTCACACCTTGTACTTAAAATATATTAATATTAATATTTACAGTGGGGTTACTGGGATTCAAACTCACGACCTCTCAATCAACAAGGTTCTAATACCAAATTAAGAAACCATCAGGTCTAAAAGCTTACACGTGAATCTCATATATGTTAACTCTATAAGT
This sequence comes from Simmondsia chinensis, assembly GCA_018398585.1. Lineage (NCBI taxonomy): Eukaryota > Viridiplantae > Streptophyta > Magnoliopsida > Caryophyllales > Simmondsiaceae > Simmondsia > Simmondsia chinensis. The sequence continues at coordinate 37,539,306 of JAGTTD010000007.1, forward strand.
TAGACGTAAAAATCCAATGAAATTTAACGATATAAAAAAAAGGGGAGGACAAAATGAAAATCTGAGGAGACAGAGGAGGGAGAGGATGAAGGGTCACAGTCTCTCTCTCTTCTTCACACTTAGTCTCGTCGCTATCATCTCTCCCTTCTCTCTTGTTTAAAGCTTGCTCCTTTTTCTTTTCTTCTTCTTTCTACTTTGAGCATGCATGCTTCCCTCATCAAAGCATGTCAATTTATTACGCATTTCTCGTACAGGTAATCTAACATTTTAATATATACAGAACGATATCCCGAGATTTGAAGGTTTTGTTATCGAAGTATCCTATGTTGAAACTTGGTGAAGTTTGTCCGAAATCGGCAAACTTTCATTGACAAATACTGATGTGGATAGAAATTACTTGGTTTTGATAAAAAATACATATATTGTTGAGATACTGTGTCGTGTTAATCTTTTTGGAGGAAACACTCATCGTATTTTGATAAAAATACATGTATATTATTAGAATTATGTTCTACATTAGAATTTTTCAAATGAAAATCTACCTAGATTTGTGCAAATGATACTTAATTGATAAAATTTTTAAAATTTAGGGTGCACGAGTAATAAAATTCTAAAATATTATAGTTTCTATAAAATAAAAAAAAATAAAAAACAATCAAAAGAAAGAAAATGACATATCAATGAAGCAGAACTTAGGCAAAGCCGAGCAACACTGGCCCGGCTATGCCCATAGTCCGCGAATCGAATCGCTGCTTAGAAAGGAAACTGTGGAGAAAGAAAATAATATAATAACTTATTGTATATATTGAAATATTAGTACCCATGTAATAATTGGTAAGTGCTCAAATCTTTAGTTATTTAAGTGATAAATTCCTATAAGTATATGTTTAATTCGCCTCGACTTTGTGTAAAGCTAATACATACTAGGGTTATGCATTAGGCGGTACACTTCGGGGAGAAGAGCTTAATGCGTTTTTCTTACGTTCAAGGTTACCGGGTAATTTGTAAGTATTTTAACTCAGATATGACTTGTTGGAGTTAAGCTACCCATGCTTTAAGTTAAGCTCAATACATATGTTACGAGTCTGAACGAGCTAATCTTGAGCTAAAACATTTAAAGAGCCAAGTTTGAGACTTAAAAATGAGTCAAAACTCAAATTCATCCTCCTCAAGCCAATTTGGAGCACAACTTGGCTGAGCTAAGCTCAAGTCAACAATGAGTCAAGCATGAGCTCAAAGACACTAGCCTCAGCTGATTGAGTTGAGCAAAATGCTCGGCCAAGCCCTATACCTAACAAATATACAAGCTTGGGCTCGCTTGTCTACATCAAAAGATGTAAAAGAGTCAAGTACCCTCTTGTTCGATAAGGTTTATCAAGCTCAAGTTCAAGCCGAGCCTTTGATCAATTGTTCGAACGTGGTTAGATAAGTCAATGTCTCTCATAATAGGCTCAGCTCGTTAACCTAATCAAGTTGAGTCAAGCTCGTTACAAAGCCAAGCTATTTAATTTACTATCAAACTATTTTTGAGTTAATATTGATCGTTAACGAGCATTATAAAGTCCTTATAGACCCCTCGTAAAGCTTTCATTAAGCCCTTCTTAAACTGTATCCAAACATTAACAAATCAAACACTCTCTCAATTCAAACTCAACTCATTCACTTCCTCAAATCTACTCAAATTGATTAGCTCAACAAAACATTACTCGACCAAAACAAACCCAAACAAGTCCTAACCAACTTTTAAACACGAATAATTTATCGAACGTGGTTACAACATAAATTGGGTTTGTGTGGATAATTATTTTTGTCATATTATTTTGTGTTGGGTAAAAAATTATAAAAAGAAAAAAGAAAAGAAAGCAATTAAGAATGTTGACTTAGACATGGGAAGAGTAATCAGATAGATATGATTCCGAAAGTGAAATCTAAAGGGTGCCTCTCTCTCTCTCTCTGCACACTCTACAGTCCCCTCTCTCTGCTTTTATCAATAACACATCAGACCCCGAATCTATCTCTCTGTATATCAAATCTAATCACCCCCCCTCTATGTACAATAAATTTAATTCCATCCTTATCTCAACTGTTCGGTTTAATATATTGGTTAAACTACGTACTTTGTAAGGTTATGTATTCGAAGTCGTCTTTCTTTCCCTAAGACATCGGGGGCTCACTTAAGATAATGTAATGTTGTATCTTCTTACTATCATAGAAAGAAAAAATACCACCGAGCTTCTTTTGTTAATAGTTGTATGTATGAATCTAATAAAAAAATAAAAACCTAAAATTGGATTTGAGGGAGACAAAAGAGATAAATGCATCAGCCAATTAGCTACTTTATTTAATATCAGTTAGTTTTGAAATAAAACTAAATAAGGTTGAACAATAACCCAAGTAAATTTGAGGGGCCCAACCCCAAATTTTACGGACTATTTTTAAAGTATTAATTATTATTATTAATAAGTTTTATGATTAAACTTTTTCCATTTCTTGGATTCGCTAAGCTCTCTGAATGCCAGAACTAGCCGTGGAACCGAACCCCGTAAAATTTCACAACCCTCTTTGTCTCAAGTTGTTGTATTTGTTTAGTGAAATTAAAATCTTCTTACCACCACCACCACCACCAACCCAATGCCTCAAAGAGACTCTCATTAAAGTAGGGTCTGAGAATTATACGCAGTCTTAACCTTATATGATATTGCCTTGTAGGGAAGAAATTTTCGAATAACTCTCACCCATAAAAGAAAAGAAGGACAATAACAACAATAACAACAGGCCTAGTACCCCAAGGGCTCCCGAGTGAGCAAGGTCTGAGAGGGGTAGGGTGTACGCAGCCTTCCCCATCAGGGGGGTACCCTAATGAGAGGTTGTTTCCGAGGACCCCCAACCTAAAAAGTGAAAAGGGCATGAAAAGTAAGGAGAGCACTACAAGCATGGAAGCATGAAAAAACCATAAAAGAAAAGAAGGAACGATACTGTACTTTTTTTACCAGTATAAAAGAAATACACAAAAGAGGACTTTTCTTAGACTTGTACCCCAAAGCCCAGTTTTAACCCAAGATAGGAAAAATAAATTTAAGGCATTTCTGATGAAATAGGGGTAAAAATTATGAATGTAGAGGTGGGGTGGAGACAGCATATATAATTAAATAAAAGAATTACTAGAAAATAAAAAGTATAGTACAAATTGGAATTTAATGTATTTATTTATTTATGTAGAGAAAAAAAAAAAAAAAAAAGACTGCAAAAAAGTGGGTGAGGAGACTAAAAATAGGAAAATAGAGTTTAAGTCTTTCACTGGAATAGGAAAGAGACCAATGCCAATATGATACTGTCTTTGGGTTTTGTGTGTTTGTTTTTGGGCAAACATGTTTTGACTTTCTCTCCATTTTTGCTTTCAATTTAATAGTTTTTACGGTAAAAATTATTATCGTCAGAGTAATTTAAAGTGCATTTTAAGTTGTGGGTGTTCGGACACACTCTTTAGTTAGGGTACTACAACAACAACAATCACAGTGCCTCTAAAGGCTCCCGTATGAGCAGGGTATTGGAGGGTAGATGTACGCAGCCTTCCCCCTCCACGAGGCTACCCTGAAGGGAGGTTGTTTCCGAGGACCCCCAGCCTGAAAAGCGGGTTCGCAACAATGAGCCAAAGACCTTGCAAACAGAAGAGGCAACCAATGCATGAGTAGGGCAAAACACACGGCGAGTAAAATAACAGACCCAAAGCATGCTACATCAGACACAGATTAACAGATAAGGTGAAGATAAATATGAGGATAGAGATAGAGATAGAAGAGATAGAGAAAAAGAATGAGATAGGGATAGATATAGAGGTAGAGATAAGAAAAAGTAGGCAAGCAGCACGTATTAGGTTTGTTGTTGTTGTTATAGAGTAATTTAAAGTACGATTGACGGAGCTGATATACATAAAATTTGTTTAAGTGAAGTTTAGTTATAAAAAGAAAGAAGAGGAGAAATTCAAAGAGATCACGTCGAGGACATGAAGGCAATAATAATGGGGAGGAGCAGGGGAGTGTACTACAATTTGTTTACTTTAGTGTTATATCATTACCTCATTTTCTTCTTCTCATTTTTGTACTCTTTCCATTCCAGCTGTCTCTCATTATTCCTTTTCTTTTTTCCCGATTATTAGAGTTCAAGTTCGAGAAAGTGCAGCAATACATAACAAAACCCGAAGGCAAACGGCCAGAAGTACCAAGACAACAAAGGGGAAAATTGCCTACAATCTAGACTCCAACACATAAAATGTTAAACCAGCTATAATGACATATCCGATAAGGATACTGCTACCAGCGTACAACTGAACGGAACACGAGATGCCAAAACACAAGGACAGACTAGACAAAGACTTTTAGGCTCTGATAGACAATTGTTAGAATCGCCAACAAAAAATACAAAAACCCGAAATCAAAGTAACAGTCGCATACAAAATCTAAGTTCACGAAGGGGAGCACGACAATTCATTATAAGCACGACAATTCATTATATCATTGAAAGTTTATATAAGAAATCTCAACTCTTTTCTCAATCCTAAAGGTAATATAGACAACCCCTGTGTATATAGAGCCACTACACTAAATCCTAGTGTGACATAGGCCTAAATAGGATTAGCCCAATCATTTCTCTCATAAACAAGGCCCATTACAACCAAGCTCTACACATAATATAATAAAGACACAGACAACAGGAAATACCCACCAGGACGACCATGCGCCCTAAAACCCCTAGATCAAAAAGATCAACATGATGAGAAGATTCACCCATTATTTTCTCCCCCTAAAAGATTAGGATACTCGCTATAAACGATTCTTTTATTTGTAAACGATTCTCCTTCTTTAAGGAAAAATTTTCACTTTAATACCTTAAAATGTAATCGTTTATTGCACAAATATAATGTATTTAAAATAAGGTATTCTAAATTTTAGAAATATTTTTCTCACCTACGCACTTTTTGTTAAGATTTGGTGAATTTGTGTTAAAAAATCTTACTATATGCTTGTATTGTGTCGTTATGTATGCTCTTTTATCGCGATGCTTGTTTGCTTCTATTCTTTCATTCTTTTATGCTTTCCAAGTTTTTTGGGTTGGAGGTCCTTGAAAATAACCTTTTGCTAGGATATTTTTCCCGAAGGGTAAGGTTGTTTCCATCCCACCTCTTTCAGACCCTGCTTACATGAGAGCCTTTATAATACTGGATTTGTTATTATTGTTTTATTAGAAAATCTTGTGAGAACATATATTCCACAATGCTGGCAAAAAAAAAAAAAAAAAAAAAAAAGCATATAATACACAACATATAGGTGTCATACACCGAAATTTAGTGATATTTAATTTGTTGGAAAATAATGATTTGACAAGTTGCTTCCAACAAAATACAGGAGCATTCCACTTAAATCTCGTTATCTTATGATATATTCTATTTTTTTTTTTTAAATACCAATGTGATATATAATATTAAAATTTCTAATAAAAATTAATTGGATTTTAATAAAATAATTCCCAATTTTTGGCATACGGTTATTCAAAAAACAAAATTTTCTGGCCTTAAGATAAATTTATATATTAAAATAAAACACTTTAATAATTTATGTTTACATCTTGAGGTATTTCACTAATAAGTTCCTTTCATTCTATTAGGGCATTTCAATCTTGTGCATTTGGGGTGTAATGCATGTGGGATTATAAACGAACCAAGCATTTGATGAACTACTCATGCTCAAAATGATTACGGCTCATTCGCATACAAAAGGGTGGTGCTTGGCTCATTACGGTTCACAAATAGTTTGGTGAAGGATTGTTAAATACACATTAGACATTAGCTCGAAAATGATTTGATCGCGACTCGATGGTAACTCGAGTAGCTTGACTTCATATCTGGTTGTACTCAATTACAAGCCGGACTCAATTGGATAACAAGCTCGAATCAACTTTATAACGAGTTCGAATCATCTTGATTAGGCTAGAGCTAAGTCCAACTGAGTGTCAAACGCACTAAGATCTTACCAATCCAAACTTAAACAAAGATTGATAGCTCGGTAAGAGCTTCGACCAATTGGCGAAGATCTTGCAGACAGGATTAGTGCTAAGGAGTTGGGTGTTTTTGGTTCTTCTTCGTCTGATCTTGCCAACGGAAACATCAATTTTATTTCCTTCATAGAGGAAGCATAAGCTTGGTAAGGAAATCGGTTTCGCTTGAAAATGTTTTTGCCTAACTTGGATATAGGCTCTGTTGTGTCCTATTGAATTTAATGTATAGAAGACAACTTCGATTCGTTTTTTTTTTTTTTTTTCATGACCTAAAATATTAAATGACAATCCCTTTGAAATGCTTGAATTGATATTTAGAGGCTTTTAGTAATACCCTTTAGAATTGCTTGAATTGAAGTACAGAGCTTTTTAGGAGTGAGGGTACTTAGACTATAATACATAGAAGATTGATCAATTGTGGCTCCGTAATAGCTTGAATGGCTTGTCTGGGTAACAAGCTTGACAGGATCTTAAGTTTCATTCAGCTCAAAAACTAGCTGAACTTCGCTTGATCAAAGCAACAAGTCAAGTCGAATCGAGTATCAAATGTACTAATATCGTGTGATTCTTATTGAGCCAAACTCAGACAAAGTTTCAACAACGAGAGAAAGGTGTCAAGAGTAAGAACTCCACACGTGAGTTTAGTATAAGAATCTCCTGTAGAAGTGTGTGAGAGTGAAAAGAGCAATTTATAAGTATACTGGGTTACTCAATCTAATGTCAATTGGTTTTAAATAGAACTCTACTTGTGCTTTATACATGGATCTCACATGTTCCAACTTCGTGGATCGGGCCCAAAGGCCCTGTTGAAATTAAACATGGTATTAAAGCAGGTTGATGATCTCGATCTCTTATTTGCCACAACCTATCCTTATTAAGACTTATCGAGCTTGAGTTTGAGCAAGTTATACACATTTTCACCCCTATTATTGGTAGAATAAACAGCGATGAAAACCTAACCCACTTTCTAAAATTGTTGGATGTCACTACAAATGTACAAATATGAGACAAATCACACATTCTTTTGCCCTACACCCCCGTAATCAGCGGAATTCTGTTCGCAAATCAAACCCAACCCCCTCTACATGCTAGTATTACATCTGTCTGTCTGTCGTTGGGCTTCTAGTGTGAAGCTGGTTTTATACTATTAATATTATAGGTCAAGTGCAATGGAGTGGAGGATCGGGCTAAGTCCCAAGAAAAATTTTTGGGCCTAGGTCGAGGCCCGTTTTGGATATTTTAGCTGAACAGAATTAGGTTTTTTGTGCGTGCCTTTATAAACCCTGCTTGAAGGTTTGAGAGTGTAGAGTGAATTGTAATAATTCCAAAGCAACAAAATCTCTCTATAACTCTGTGGGTGTAGGCATTTTAGGCTTAACCACGTAAATCTATATGTTTGTTTTTATTTTCTTGTTGAACCTTTCATTGTTTGGTTGCTGTGTTTCCTAGCACATAACTTTACCTATGAGTACAATTAAATTATTCCATAATAAAGTTAGGGTAACACTATTGATAGGGCAAAATTGATATTGCCAGAGTAAGTTCCCGTCTTTCAAGATAATTTTGTGGCTCTCATTATTTGTAGCTCACATAATTACTCTGGCAATAATTTGTCCCGGCAATAACAACCCCCCTAAAGTCATGGAAGAAAAGAGACTAATATATAAATCTACTGTAGTACTCCATCTAAGTATGAACCCCATTTAGATTTATACGTGGACCTCACATTTTCCAACTTAGTAGATCAGACGTTCACACTACTCTAAAGTTTAAGTTAAGAGTAATTCACCTTCTTCGCATCCACACCACTAACTGGGGTTGGCAAAATACAATACGATCGCGATACGAATTATTGAAAGACCTCACAAATAACATAACATGATTTACACTAAAATTTTTGAGCAAATTGAGCTAATTTACTGAAATAATATAACTCGTCCACATGGACTTGGAATATCTGAATGACTTGCCACTATAGAGGAAAGTTTTAGAGAAAAGGCATGGATTACTCTAGATAATGGTGATTTGGAGTATTTGGAAGCTAAGGAACAACACCGTATTTGAAAATGAAGGCCTAGATGATGTTGATATATTTTGAAATATAAAAATGAGACCGGGATTCTGCATCGCTGCATGGTGTAATGAATTTCCATACAAATCTGAGAAGATGGTTAGATTTGCAGGCTGCATTAGGCGATGGTTGGTCAAATCATAGCTGATGACTGCTCGTCATGTATTATAATTTTGCTGGTTTACTTGCTAGCCCTGCAGTTTTGTGCCTTTTGTAGCTTTATCAGCAACTTATTTCAAACAAAACGCAGAAAGAAACTATCTGTAACAAATTTCATTCAACACTAAACAAGAAGATGACTCCTATCTTTTGATTCCTTTACTATGATAACCCATCTGTAATAAAGTTAGCTTCTCTTCTCCTGTGCTATATTGTGAAACAATACAAGCAAATTATGTTGGTTGAAAATGTCAGCTATGCGAAAGAAGTGTTTCTATCGGTGCGTATTTATACCAATCAAGAATAAACTCGGTATTTGAGTTTACTGAACTGAAAATTACATATGGAGAAAACTTACTTGAAGGAGATGTCCAGAGTTAAAATCACAACCTTCTCAACAAGCTAAGGAGCTGCATAAACACATGATTTTATACATCAGTGAACAGTATCATGGAACTCGAAAATAGTCAGAAACAGACGTGCCAATAGACGGTCCAAAGTTGATGTACTTTTCATATGCGTTCTAGAAAATACCAGCAAGGTAACCTGCTAATCATTGGTTAGCAGGAAATAAAAACCACATACATAAGAACATAAGGGTTCATTAACTGATGTGTTGACTGTTTGTAGGGATGGCAATGGGACTTGCCCGGTACATGTATATGCCACCGAAATCCATGCCCGTTATCAGTTACAAATAGGAAGTGGATACTCATATCCTTTGTGTTATATTATAAAACCATTCATGAGGCTTCGCACTTCAATTTAAGCTTTTGGGATGGATAATTTTTGACATCGTATCAGAGCCTTGTTGACCGAGAGGTCGTGAGTTTAAGTCCCAGTCCCAAGAGGCCCCATTATCAAAATTAAGATACTTCCAATGCAAAATATGAGGTAAATTAGTGTACTATCTACACTTCAGGCCCAAGGAGACATGCTATAAGACAAAATCTGAGTCTTTATCCACGAGCTTAAGCTTTTGGAATAGTTGTTGCTTTTCCGTGTTATACTAGGTCACGTCGTGTCGGCCACCCTATGACATAGTGCCACTTGATAATCGGGAAACAAGTCACCATTCTGCCTTTGTTTCTTTTGTTAGTGAACCCAGTAAGGAACGGGAAGAGGCATGTCGAGTATCTGTTTTAAAATAGTAAGGAAAAGAAGGGAATTAGGATCTTTCTCTAAGAGAAGGGAAGCCAAACCACCTGCCCTAATCACAATAGACAAGGAATGATCCGATGGACAGTTCCAAATTTTGGAGTTAGCGATCCAAACTGCTGCCCTATTAGCCTCACTAAAACAGTAATGAAAGAAGATTTGTTTCACTTTGGAACTGAATATACAGATGTCCAATTGCCAAGGGGAAAATCTCATTAGAATCAACTATTCAACTATAATAAGAAGTCTCTCTGCACAAGTTAGGGGATCACACTCTACTAACTTCAATGAGGTTAAAGATAATGTATGTAGTTTGGGTTACAATCAGTAAATTAATGCAGAGATTGGGTAAAGTTTCTAAGTGGGTTCACCATTGAAGAAGCAGCAAATCATAAAGCCAACTAAAGTGTTATTTTTCATCCTTCACATTTAACATTCATGTAACAGCCCAACCAGAAAGTGATCAACCCATGAAGCCGTAGGCTGGACAACCTTGAAATACGAGTCCTGCAGAAGAGCAATCTTTTTCTCCAAACCCTTTGCACAACACTTTTGTGGCTTATGAACAAGATTACATGCGCACCGAACATCATAGTTTCCAAGAACATTGTCCACTAGAGTATCGTTAAGTTTTCCATATATGCTACGATTGAAATCATTTAGTTGAGTAAAGTGCTTATAATTTAAAATCATTTAGTTGGGTCAAATACCCCAAATATATAACATTCCAAGATTCCAAACTTCTCTCATGAATGCATTAGAATCACCCATTTTAGCAAATCTGACAATGATCAAATTCCAAGAAGCCAAAGAAGAAGGGTAAAATAGTGACATTCTGAGCTCTTCGCCATGATCACCATAGCGAACACTGCGAGACCACCATTTGGAAAATCAGAACCAGCATCGTGATGGCCGTCCTTATCATAGGCCTTTCATTTTTCATCGGAATTAAACTCGTCCTTGGTAAGGCTAGGTGGAGGGACTACAATGTCGCTTGGTCGTGTACCGAACCATGCTTGTCTTCTTGTTATGTTTCTAGAACTTGTTCCATAAGAGATTGCATCTTAGCATCAGATTTACCCATTCTTTGATCTTACTTTTGCATTCCTTCCTCCATCAATTGAAGCCTTTGTTCTTCACATTGAGACAGTTCTTGCAATGTTTGGAAACCATGATCATACTTTTCACTTGATTCTTGGATGGATTTCAAAGTCTGGTCTTGCCTCAAGCCAACTTCTTGAAGGTGGTTTCCCATGGACAAAATTCTTTGGAAGAGGACTTGCAATTTGATCTTCAACATCGAATCTTTTGTTCCAAGACTCAATTCCTTGTAACATCGAATCCATTCGGGGCTGTTTATACAACGAAAAAAATGCAGCTGCGGTCACATTTTGCATTCCAGAACCCATGAATTTGCAGCTTCAAATATGCCAACTTGGCTCTGATACCATTTCGTTATGACCCAATTATGATTCTAGGCCAAAAATTCATCATTGATCATAGGAGTGGGAGAAATGAGGGAGAATAAGGAAAATGAGGAGAATGAGGAGAGAAATCAGAAGAGAAGAGAGGGAGAAGGAGAGAGTTGAGGGAGAATTGAGAGAGAGAATTATGAATTGAATTCAACAATTGAATTGATTAATATGCATAAATATGGAATACAATTGAGGCTTAGGAGCGTTATATAGAGACTACATGAGAAGAAAATAGCAGAAGAATGGAAAATAATGGAAAACAAGCAAAAATAACAGAAATCAGTTAAAAATGGCGCCAATGCCTTAACAGCTAGTACTGAACTTTCCTGACAAACCAAATTTGAAAAGCAGTTAACCAAGCTATTCATCCGAAAGCTAAATTTTGCATATTTCACCGGTTTTTTGATGGAAAATTGGGTTGCATCATCACAATTGTTCACCTTGTGATTGTAAACACTGTCATTTAGATGGGTTTTAATGAACCTAAATAAGGGGAGTTCAGTTTATAATTCACCGAGCCCAAATCAAGCTTAGCCAAGCCGAGCCAACCTACCCCTATAACAATCCGAGCTGGAGCTTAAAGTTTTCAACCTCTGTGAGCTTCAAGTCGAACCCAAACTAAACTAAGCTAAATCTAGACTAGCTGTAGCCTCGAGCCGGATGAGATTGGGCTCAGCCTTGGGTCACATACACCCCTACTGCAGACTTTCCATATAACATATTCAGCGTGTATGCTCACTTCAAAAATATCCTTGTGTGTATAGTTTCTAATGGAACTCCACCAAACAAATATTGACGACGACGACGACGACGACGACGACAACAACAACAACAACAATCACCGACCCAGTGCCTCAAGGGCTCCTAAGCAGGGTCTGGGGGAGGAAGGATGTACGCAGCCTATCCTTCCCCCTTCAAGGTGCTACTCTAAAGGGAGGCTGTTTCCGAGGACTCCTAACCTGAGAAGTACAAAAGCAAATATTTATGAAGAACTTTTCTAAAATTGTATTCCCCAGATGTTGAAAGCAGATGACCAGCTGGGAAGAGTGCGATACCAGCACTAAGAACACAGTACGTAGGCAAGCACCAACACAGAAAACTATGATCATACCGTATTTATTTCTGTATAAAAGTGAATGTCCACGACATTTGAAGCAGAATGGTGAAGGCCAAATCGTTCATTAGGCTGACAACACAATAGCGAGTAGATGACAATGTTAGGCAAATACCTCATAAACTAGAGTCGATTTAGATGGGCAAGAACAAATATGAAAAAAATTTGAGAAGATAAGAGGCACAGAAAAACAATAACGCATAGACTTACGTGAAGAACTTCCAAATTGAAGGAAAACACGTGTGGAGGCGAAGGGAACCCAATAAGAAATTTAAAAGAGAGGATACAACTAGTCTCTAAGCATAACGACATATATATATCTAGACATGGTTGGAGACCTCAGATCTTTTTAAATGGGCTTGTTGGGCTGAAGTAACTAGGCCCTTCGCTATGATCACAGATCTCCATTTCTGAATCTAGACATAAATTGGAAACATAACATAATAGATAGCATCATTCATCATGCAAAACCACAGAAAGAAGCTTCTGATGGTACATGCAATTCCAAATGAAATGGAGATGAAACACAAAATCACAGCTCATCTTGAGCAACATGGAACTTCTCTAATCTGAATTTTCTGACTGGCTAGAAAAGACAAATGAATTCAAGATGATGCTTCAAATCGTGAAAATTGCAGGAGAAAAAACCGTATAGCTGCACCAAGCAGAAGCAGGGGTGGGAGCAGGAATGAAAGCTGGAACGGAAGTGGAAACGAGAAAGCGGACTGCCAAAGAAGTTTCGAGAGTTGAGTGTGTGGAGGGAGGGTTTATATTGCTATATATTAGATGTAGAAGAAAAATTAAGGAAATGTCATTAATTGAACCATTAAAGCATAACATATTAAAATAAAGTCAATACTGTGCAATAACCAAGAAAATTGAGGTTTTGCTCAAGAAAATCAAGAAAATAGAGTACTCTGCAAATAAGATCAAGAAAATTGACTCCAACATATCCCCAGGATTCAAACATTCTTTGATTCCGCAATATATTAGCCAACAAATAATCTCATAAATATTTTCTTCACAAAATCGTTCAACTATTGTTTGAATTGTGTTTTTACCAAGTTTGATAAGCATTTGAAATGCGAATCTAACTTTGAAACATCGAACCGCATTCCCGAGTACGAAACATCAAGCTTTTTAGGAGTTCCCTATTTACCAAAAATTGACAATTAGGATGTGAAATAGATTTTAGTGGTTTCATTTCGTCAGGTTGTGTTGAGAATTTTACATGTGAGTATAGCAAAAATGCTCCACATTGGAGTTATGGCATAAAAGAGATCAACACATAAGTCTAACAAGCTATTCCACCTAACTCTAAATGGTTCTATGATGGAACCACTAATGAATTTATATATGGAGTTTGCATATGCCAAATTCGTGGTTCGAGCCAAAGGTCTAGTGCACTTTCACATTCATTCCATCTGGCTGCCTCATTTCAACAAGAAAAACTATGATCAAGAGAATAATGACTAGATTGTTCCTCGGGGATCCATACTAGCATAGAAATTGACTAAACACGGTAAAGAAGTTACGTAAGCTGTACAAGGGAGCAGCCTTCCTAAATCCCCTAAAAACCCTCTCTCCAAGTTATGAAGGCGGGACTCGATCCCGGGTCTCAGGCACTACCTCCCAAGAACTTTACCAACTAAATTAGTTGACAACGTTCGTACAATGGGTCAACGCCATATATTAGCACTCACATATAGAAGCACGTGAGAGATAAGGGAACATTAGGCTTCTAGTGTGCCTATAGCCGAAAATAGACCGATTTTTTGTCGCCCTTCAATTCTCTTCTAAGTTTAGTGGATTGTTTTTCCTTTTGTTTGTAGTTTTTCCCTCAATTTAGAGTTTTCCTTGTAAATCTGTGTTTTAGTGCGCGGGTTCTCTCTCCCTCCCTCTTGCTCTCTCTCACAACTAAAAGTATCAATTTTTTTATTGGGTTTTTGCACTACACACACTTCAAGCTCAAAGAGCATTCACGTGAAAGGAGTATAAAAGCATCCATAGCCTTCACTCATCATCTCAACCTTTTAAAATAATTGGTTTCTTGACAACTTTTAAACAATATTACAATACTTAATATAATTGATGGATTAAATTCATCATTTTAAAATATAACAACTAAATGGATATGATACGAGCCGAAAATAGGATTGGGGATATTAATACAAATATTCCCAAGCCCGATCCCGAGCTTCATAATTCGGCCGAGTTACTTGGGCTCGAGTCAGCAATGCTACATCATCCTTGCTAAGGTGGCAGCCATAGTCATAATGGGATTAGCGTTAATTAGGGTCATGTTTGATGAGTTGATGTTCTCTCTCCCTCTCCCTAATTCTCTCTCTGTCTTCTCCCCTTTTCTTATGTAATTACTTCATTTTAGGAGTTTATACTTAAAATATATATACAAATATGCAACAAGACAGCCGTTTACTGCACCGTAGCTTTGACTATAGCTGGTGTGAGTGTTAGATTCTATTGATTAAGCTAGATTTGATCTAAGTTCATATCGGAATACCATTGTCATAGAATAGAATAGAGGAATTAAATAATTCATAAGATAGACGAAAGTTGAAAATGTACCAGCAATGAATCTGTTGACCCGATTGATCGGATACCAACATAAACTCTAAGCAGGCAATACAATCAATCGGACATTAACAGATTCCTGACAATCATACGCAACGTTTTAGCATCGAAAACCGATAATCCATGGTTGAATATCCCGATCGCAGCGAACAGAAGCAATGGCAGCCAACAAACGTGAATGAAATCCAGTTGGGTAAAGGGGGGAAAATGAAAGTGAAAATCAAATCAAAGAAAAACGATGAGGAAGTGGAATTCTACGACTGAAACGGCGTCGTCGTAGCAGAGAGTAGGCGTGGAAGAAGGAGGCTGTTGTGTTCAATTTAGGGAAATTATCACACATAAAACGAGGTTTGAGTATTTATCACTTAGATATCTAAAGTTTTAATATATTAACAATCAGATACCCTTTTTTAAAAAAATATGATAGATTTTTGTGAGTAAATGTTAAAATTGAATATAATTTCAACAATATATTAGTATTTTCATTAGATTTGATATTTTTTTTTTAGGGTTCATTTATCAAGCACTAAGGCACCGTTCGAAATTAAGCGTGCTTGAGCGAGAGTAATACCGGGATGAGTGACCTCCTGGGAATTTCTCGTGTTGCCAACCCTATAAGGTTGGGGGCCCTCGGAAATAGCCTCTTGGCAGGGTTACACCCTGAAGGGATAAGGCTGCGTACAACCCCTCCTAGACCCCGCTTATGCCGGAGCCCTTGAGACATTGAGTCTGCTGTTGTTGTTGTATTAGACTTGATGATTTTTTGCCCAAAATGTGAAAATGACACATAACATTGGTATTTTTAGGTAACATTCGGTGAATATTTTATCACAATTAGTTGAATTTTTTTATGAAAACATAGGCATTCTCTTATATATATTGGCATATTCATGTCTTATATCAACAATTTCTAAATTTATTAAATTTTGACATAAAATACCTACTTGATAAAATATTTAAACCTTAAGGCACCTCATTATAAATATATATATATCAAAATATTAGGACATCTAAGTGATAAATGCTCAAAACTCAAAGTACCTAAGTGACAATTTCCCTTCGATTTATTAGTCAAACTTAGTTTAGTTTAGTAGCTTTTTCTTTTTACGTCGGTCAAGATTACTACATCCTTCAACACTCGAGCAATGGAATGATAACATTGAACCTAAGATCTCTTATTTGAAAGTTGAAAGATACACCAATACACAATATAATTTAGGCCAAGATCTTGGTTGTTTAATTGCATTAAGCCCTATTTATAAAATAAGAGTTGTATCAATTTGATTATAGAATTTTAGTTTTTGACTCTATATATAATTATCAATGTTAGATTAGGATTGAGATTTAATGTATTGCATGTAATCTTTCACTAATATAATACAACCATCAATCCAGTGCCTCAAGGGCTCCTGCATAAGCATGGTGTTTTTTTTTTTTTTTTTTTTTTGGGGGGGGGGGGGGAGGGGTTTGAGAATGTACACAACCTTATCCCTTCAAACTGCTACCCTAAAAGAATACTATTTCAAAGGACCACCAACCTTAGAATCTTTCACTGATATAATAAAATTTGTTATTTCTCCTTATTTATAAAGTGGCTCGTAACATTAATAGAGCGGAGCTTAAACCAGCCTAGAAGCTGTTTGCCTATATGCTATTAATCTAGTCTCTAAACTTTTAATTACATCAATTTAATCTTAATATAGTTAAAACATTATTCCATCCAAGCCCAACATTAAAAAGTAAACATAAATCTCAATTAAAATCATACCCTTAATTAACATTTACAAAGCATATTCACCCTATATAAACGTCCAATCATGTCCCCTTAAAATGAAAAGCGTATGTAAGAAATAAACATTTATGATTTTAGACATAACGACACCAAACCCAATGCCTAAGGCTCCCGCCAAGGCAAAATATAAGGGTAGTGAAATTTACACAGTATCACCCACACAAAGTACTACCCCGAAACGAGGCTATTTCCGAAAAGCCTCCAACCTTGAATTAATGCTAATTTCAACCCTTAACTCTTTGGAATCATTTCAACCATACAGAAAGCCAACATTCCCAATGCCCCAAGAGCTCCCGTCTAAACAAAGACTGGAGGAGTGAATGTACCTAACCTTCCCCCTTCAGGTAGGCTGTTTCTAAGAACCCCAAACCTAAGGGGTGCAATACGAGGACTTCCCAGGAGGTTACCCATCTTAGTATTACTCTCAGCCAAGCACACTTAACTTCGAAATTCTAATAGGATCTGATGCTTACATGTTGGTATCCTCTTAGGTTCAACCATACAGAAACAAAACCGATATAATAAAAAATGTAAAAACTAAACTGACATTACAAATACGATAACCAATGGCATAAATAACCAAAAAAGAAAAAAAAAATTTAGATCTTCAAGAAACAAGGACCTTAATACAATAATAAGCAAAGAAGAGCCTCGTGAAAGTTGATCGCCACTAAACACCATATAGAATAGTCTGCATTCAACAATGGCAACAACGAAAGATATCAAGTTTACATACCAAAACAAAATCTACCTTCTGCATTACTGTAAATTTTCGGTCCATAGAAACAACTGGGTGTTAAATTCAGTAACATGAACTCAGTGATCACTGCAGCCTCGGTCTCGGTGGATCCACATCACTTTATTGATGAGAAGAGAAGGATGAACAAGAACTGAGAGGTAAAGCGATGACATGAGCCACGTAATGATAACCAAATGAAAACCTAAGGACTTGTGTGACATAATTTTCGCTTACAACTTTTGGTTTTGGAAAAACTAAAAAGTCGGGTTTTAAAAACGATTTTTTTTTTCTAGAACTTGGGTTCCTGTTGTTAGATTTCACTCGGACAAGAAAAACCTAAAACAGGAAAGAAGTAACCAGAAAAAATTCATTTCAAAAATCTCGTTTTTAGTTTCTTAAAACCAAAAAAATCACAAAACCGGTACCAAACATACCCTAAGTGACAACAAGGTTTGGCCTAACAATAAAAACACAACCAATGTTGAAGCCTTAGAGCAAGAGTTCAATATCAGGTGAAGATTACAAATAGTTCCCTCTTACCCCAGTGCTCACTACGGTAAAGGCCTTCTCCAATGGGATCTCCATTTTCGTATTCTCTTACGAAGGGGGAGAGAGAATCTTACGTCCATGCTTCCCCAGAACAGAACTGAGAAGTTTTTAAACGAATCGTTTTGGGGGTCAAATGGTCATCCTGCTAATAGCTTTGGTAATAAAGAACAGAGAAAGATATAAACATCAAAACTGAAAAAATCCTAAATCCCAAAATGCATCAGCGAGAGCCACTTCATTTTGGGAACAAAGGAATCATCAGTTGCATCATCATCATCATCATCATCCCAAGGAATTCTCTGCACCGAAAAGGTTAGAACCAGAATATTACAAACATCTGAATCCTGTACTGATAATAAATTATTAAAATCAAATATGAGACACACACAGAATATCTATGATAGAATTGGTTAGAAGCACAAGAAGAAGATGAGAGCGGAATATTGTACAATGGCGGGCAACACAGCCATGGCTCCTCCTTCCATGTACAAATCTTCAATTATCTGACACTATGCTTGAATTCGTCAGCTGGAGAGACCCACAGGAGAGGCTTTTGATTGTCCGTGAAGTGTTCTTGAATTCTTCCTGGTGTGGACTGTACCTTGTCCCGACTTCAAACCCAAAGAATCGACATCTGCCCTTCCTCCCTGGACCCGAGCTGCATCACTAACTGGTATTTGGCCATCGCCTTGAACCTCCGCAGGTGATTTTTCCATTCCCGGTTCGGGAATTCCATTACCCGAATTGGGCATGCCCATCACCGCCATCCCACCCCCGTTCATTCCATCAGGATAGAACCCAGCAACGCTATAAGGCACAGGTCGAACACCTACCATCCCCCCCACATTCCAAGGGCTCCTTGGAGCCACCATATGCATACCGTATCCAACAGGCCCATACCCACTAACCGGATATCCACCACCATAGACGACACCATAGTAATACCCTCCAGCACCGGGATAAGTAGGAGGGCCCAACTGACCTGGGAGAAAGCCATAACCAGGACTCTGAGACCAGTAATTCTCTTGAACTTGCCCACCAGAAGACGAGCCCATTCCACCAACAAATCTTGAATTATTGTATACGTTGTTAGGACCTTTTGTTCCCTCTTTAGGGACAGCTTTCTTAACCTCCACGAACTTGCCAGCCAGTTCATGGAAGCTCTTCTGCATAATATTCTCTACAACTTCTTCAGAATCGAATGTAATGAATCCGAAACCACGAGGCCTGTTAGTGGTGTTGTCATGCATTACAACTACATCAGTTATCCTACCAAACTGCTCAAAGTAACCCTTAAACTCCTCTTCAGTTAGATTAGCAGACAAACCCCCTACAAATATCTTCTTAGTCCTAAACTGATTTGAATCGCTGTTGTTGATATTACCGCCATAAAAACTACCACTACTGCTGTTCCTACCTGAGTGTCCTCTAATATTCTGTGAGTGATGATGGGTCTGGTTATGTTGTTGCTGTTTGTTGTGGGTATTTTGTTGTTCACTCCTTGGTATGGCTTTTTTCACTTCTACCTATAAAAACAATGCCAAACAAACGAAATAAAACAACCAGGCAACCATCAAGAACAGAAAATTAACTCGCAAATTCAGAATAATTTCATCATCTAAAGAAGGGAAAAAGAGAATAAATCCACTAAAGGAAAGGAAAACTAGTGTCTCGCTTCATCACTTCCAACAAAAAGACCTACATGGCAAAAAAATAAAAAATAAAATAAAAAGAAAATGAGATATATAGATAAGGAAATACGAAAAGCACAAAGGAGAAATGGAATATCACACTCTTAACAATTTCATAAATTCAAGATTGAACAGACTAGTTGAAGAGAGATAAATTTACCTCCTGTTTGGCAACTCCATAATGAGGGTAAAGAAGGGTAAGGGTAATGGAGGGTAAGAGTTTACCTTTGTTCGGAAGCATCTTTTGAGGGGTCCACCTTTGGGTCCAATATGAAAATTTTATCATGTTTATAAGGTGGATTCAATGAGAATAGCCACTGAAAAGAAGGACAAGGGTAATGGAGGGTAAGAGTTTACCTTTGTTCGGAAGCATCTTTTGAGGGGTCCACCTTTGGGTCCAATATGAAAATTTTATCATGTTTATAAGGTGGATTCAATGAGAATAGCCACTGAAAGTCGACAGTTGACTACACTTGAGTTAATAAAAGTTAATTTTAGACTTTCCCCTGTTGGCTAGTGAAGGACGTGAAGACTCGGCAATGGCCAGGGAGGAGGAAACTACACATTTGACTTGAGTCTGTGCCCCCCCACTTGAGTCTACCTTTGTTAACCGCATTAGCCCCGTTTTCTCTACCCCCAATTCAAGGGGCACAATTTTGCCCTTATTTTAACTATGACTCTCTTTATCCTTATCTCTTTACCAAATTGGCAAGTAAAGGTAGCTTATGTACCTCTCTCTTTACCCTTATCTCTAATTATTCAAGATATTCAAACAAGAGTAGGATAATCTTACTTTTCTCCTCTTTACCCCTTTACCCAATGGCCAAACAAAACATTATGGTTCGGACCTCTTCTTCACTTCTTCAACGTGAAACAAGCTAAAACGAGAGAAATATATAAAAAAAAAAAAAAACACATAATTAAACTCATAATCAACAACTACAAAGCCTAAACTTCATTATTCATCATTCCACGTAAAACAAAAAACACCACAAGTATCATGAAGAGAGAGAAAGCTAGGGTTTTAGCAGAAAGCTATAAAACCAA
Source organism: Simmondsia chinensis (assembly GCA_018398585.1). Lineage (NCBI taxonomy): Eukaryota > Viridiplantae > Streptophyta > Magnoliopsida > Caryophyllales > Simmondsiaceae > Simmondsia > Simmondsia chinensis. The sequence continues at coordinate 37,559,744 of JAGTTD010000007.1, forward strand.
CTATTCCAAAATTTTAAGCTGATGGGTAAGGAACGAAGAATGGTTTTACACTTAACAACTAAAAAGCATAAACTCAATTATTTACAAGTCCAAGAACCAAAAAAAATAAATAAAATTATTATTCTCAAAGCAATTATGTAACTTCCAAGAGATGAAAGCCACAAAATTACCATGAAAATAACAATTTTGCTCTAACAATAACAACTTACCCTCGTAATAACATTACCCAAAGAAAACACAAGTATCATGAAGAGAGAGAAAGCTAGGGTTTTAGCAAAAGCGCATAAACTCACCGTAACTTACAACAAATGAAAGCCACAAAAATGCCCTGGAAACAACAATTTTACTCTACCAATAACAATTTCACCCTCCTAACAACATTACCCAAAAAACAACACAAGCGTCATGAAGAGACAGGGCTAGAATTTTAGCAGAAAGGAGTTATTATTATTGCCAGAGCAATGATGTGACTTACACCAAATGAAAGCCACAAAATTGCCATAGAAACAACAATTTTACTCTAACAATAGCAAATTTACCCTCACAACAACATCAAATAACACAAGTATCATGAAGGGAGAGAAAGCTAGGGTTTTGGCGTAAAAGAGTTATTATTTTCAAAGCAATGATGTGACTTAGCCACAAAATTGCCATAGAAACAACAATTTTGCTCTAACCCTCGTAACAACATTACCCAAAAATAACACAAGTATCTTGAAGAGAGAGAAAGCCAGGGTTTTAACATAAAGGAGTTATTATTATCAGAGCAATGATGTACTTAGCCACAAAATTGCCATAGAAACAACAATTTTACTCTAACAATACCAATTTCACCATCGTAACGACATTACCCAAAAAATAGAAGTACCACGAAGAGAAAGAAAGCTAGGGTTTTGGCGTAAAGGAGCTAGCAATGATGTGATTTAGACACAAAACCACCCTAGAAACAACAATTTCGCTCTAACAATAACAATTTCACCCTCATAATAGCATTACCCAACAAAAACACAAGTACCACTTAGAGAGAGAAAGCCAGGGTTTTATCAAAAGCGCATAAAACTCACCGTACGCCCAAGAATCACATGCGGAACCTGAAGCGCACGGTCCGCGGCAGCGGGATCAGCGAAAGAGACGAACCCAAACCCTCTAGGGCTCCCAGTAGTGCGATCCTTCGCTATAACGGAGGACAAAACGTCGCCGTATTGCCTGAAATGGTCACAGAGAGTGGCCTCACTTGTGTCACGTGATATCCCGCCGATGAACAATTTTCCGGCGTCGGAATCCGCCATTGTTGTCCCCCTCGAAAGGAATTTGAAATCGGAGTGAAAAAAGAGAGCTAGGGTTAGGGTTTCGGTGTAACTTCGCTGTTCATGTGAAAAAGGGGGAAATTGGAGTAATGTAATTTGGGGTGTTGATATTTAACTTGGTTGAGTGAAATAAAAATAATGGGCTGGGCTTTCTTACTTTTTGTTAATATATTTTGGGTTTGGGCTTTGGCCCAATAAAAAAATACTTTTAAAATATAAATAATACACCGGTGTTTTTCAAAGGTTATTTAGTATTTTGACATTGTTTTAGAAATAATAGAAAAGATTTTAACTTTTTTAAATTAATAAAAAGGCTTCTAAATTCTTGTTGTTTTAATACAAAGGTCCCTCTTTAGAATAATGATGTCATATTCTGTCAGTAAAGCTGCTGTGGCAACTACTTGTTCCTTAATGCTATAGTGAAATAAAAAAATCACCCTTCAAAAATCATACTTTTAAACAAGTTAATTAAAAACATATAATAACTACATAACATAATATCTCGAATTTTATGCTCATAAAGTAAAGATAAGGGTATTTTTTTTGACAGGTATTGAACTTCTTTGTATAGAGCTTGATTTTATTCTTTATTGGACCATATTCATGCTCATGTTTTGGGCCTAGGCCCAACTGAGGGTTACTAAGTTTTGTGTGATCATATATACTCCTGCCTGGGGCTTATAAAGTATTATATGTGCGAGAAGAAGAATTCGCTTATACTCTTCCTAAAAGATAGTAAAAGAAATCTCTGCAACTTCATGAACGTAAGCACAGTTGGTTGAACCATATAAATCTTATGTCTCCTTTTCCTTTTCTCGATGTTTTTTTCATTTGTTCTTTTGTTTCATTTTCCTAACAATGAATAAGGTAAAATTTTCACTTCAGTGCTGCTAGATAAAATAATCTGCTATGTGCGGTCTCTTCAACACGAAGCTGAGATAAGTTGTTTTACTACCTTTTGGTTAATCTTAGTATAAACTATTTTTAAATCTTCACCTAACAGCTTTAGCTATAAGAATAGTTAGTTATTTGACATGTTATTTGACTAAGAAGTTCCAAACTTGAATCCCAATGATCACCGCTCTTAGTATCAGTACAAGGTATAAGATAACCTGTGCAAAAACACAATTCGAGTCAACGTACATTGCGTTTGGGAACATAGTAGAGAATACAAACCATCCTCAGGCATTCATCTACTATCGTTAGTTATTGAGAAAGTTGAATCTTTAATTCGCATTTCTTTTGTTTTATTATTTATATGGAGTTTTTTTTTTAACACCTTATTTATATGGAGTTTACGGGAATGAATCCTAGATTTTGAATAGGGATGGTTTGACTCATTAAGTTCACGAATAATTTAATAAGGACTCATTATATGCTTGTCAAATAACACGTTAATGACCCATTGAAAACTCGTTAATTACTCGATGCTAGCTCAATAACAGATCGATGATTTGAGTTAACGAATGACATCGTTAGCTTTCTGTTTGTAGTTTTTAGCGATGAAACTCACCATCGTATCCAGGGCTGAACATCGACAGCAATCGAATTCTAACCAAAGATGGTAAGCTTGTCAATCATTTTTTTTAATCAGATTGTCAATCATTTTTATTCAGAATAAAATTACATGATTTTCCATTTCCAATTTGTTAAGAACCCTCTACGAGAATTAGTTATATTAACTTATATATTATAAATGCATATGTGCATATACAATATAAAGGACGTACATATTAGTGGCATTAATATAGAGTCAATTATTGTGGCATGCTTATGTTGGCCTTGACATTTCGCTACCAAAAAGAACAGTATCCACGCTTCAGACCTAAATGGGCCTCGATATGAATAAATTCTTAGCAATGGATGTAAAATCCCCATAATAATCTTATTTATTTCCCAAAAACACTAACATTAATGATGAGACCAAATTCAACCCAACTCATAATCCTCCCTACTTACACGATGAAATTAAGCACCATACTTAAAAACCAAAAGACCAAAAAAATTGCAGCAAAATTAAACTTACAGTAAGACCACCTTTTCATTCTTCTTATTCCGCCTTCTGTGCCTGTCCATATGGGACCCGAGCCGGGCTCCTGGGGGTTCTCCTGCTGGGGCCGGTGCCCTCGAGGAGGAGAGTCCCTGTTCCCACCAGGGAAGTCCTCCGCCCATTCTCGGCGGTCAAAAGTAAGCGGAACGTCCAGCTTAAGACCTTGGGGGCAAATACTCGGTAGAGAAGGAACACATCGTACCAGCTTGGATATTTTACGTATGGATATCCCCTGCATGCCCCGTCGACGATCAGCTTTGCAAATTCTTCTATCGGTCCTCCTGCTGCAGGTACCTGCAATGGCATTGGAAGTGTTCGTCATAGACGCGTATCGCTGCTCCTGTTTCAACATAACTGTTATTACTGCCAGGTACAAGTATCGCTGCTCCTGTTTCAACATAACTGTTATTACTGCCAGGAGTGTACCGCACTAGCGGTGTAAACAAGCCGACGTTCAATAAATTAATCGTGTTTGTTTTGGGAGCTCGAACTCGGCTCAATAAGCTTAATAGGCCAAGAACGGGGCTGCTTGACATGTTATCATTCGTGAACAGTTTGATAAGGGTTCATTAAAAGCTTGTTAACCATTGTTGGCTAGAAAGTAACACATCTCAATATCAAGCTCGACTTGATTTTTTAGCTCAGCTCAACTAGGCTCAATAAGAAGCTCTACTAGATTAGGATAACGAGCCAAGGCAAGCCGAGTATCGAACAAACTAAAATCATATTGAACCCAATTCCAACAAAGCATCGAAAGCTCGATAGAGCTCGGCTCAAACAAAAAAGATGCTCGGCTCGACTTGGCTCATTTACATACAAACCCCATGAAAATCATATCATATTTCTCGAAATATGGACTTGTCTAATGGATTGGCTACGACACTATCAAGGTTGAGATTCTAGTCTTAGGTTGGAAACCCCTGACCCCGAACTCGCCGCCAATGAGCCATTGGTTTAATGGTTAAAACACTATAAAGATTGAGAACCTAAGACATGAGGTCCTAGGTTGGAATCCCCTACCCCAAACTTGCTTATCTACAAAAGAAAATGCTCCAGAAATACTCCAGTATGTCTAGTCACACAAATACCATCAAGGTTGAAGCGTGGCCGGTCAAGACCATAAGTAGCCACTTTGAGTCCCTGAATTTTCTCAAAGCACCTAAATCATACAACAACAACAGCCCGATGCCTCAAAGAGGCTCCCGGCAAGGTAGGGTCTGGGGAGGTAAGATGCACGCAGTCTTAACTCTATAAGGTGCTACTTTATGGAGAAGTTATTTCCAAAGGGGCTCTTAAATTTTAAGATCCTTAGTTTAATCCAAACATAAATCTCTATTTTATAATTTATTAAGCTAATATTTGTATTAGCAGAGAAAATGCTAATATATATGAAGAGTCATGTTGCAAGTACTCACTTTGGGCCCTAAAACTCTCAGGACCAGCACTAAGAGTTGCACAAACTCTCAAATACGTTTTGTTTGAGTCGACTAATGCTCAAGTCGAGTTAATTGTTCATTCAAACCCTTTTCACATTGATGCATAATGGATGACGTAGTGCGCAACTAGGATGCCAAATGTGTCAATGAAAACTTCACATATGAGTATAGTTAAAATGTATCACATTAGAGTTGCGAGTGAAAAGAGATCGACATATAAGAGGTGATTTTCCAAACTAGCACATTTTGATATTTTTATTCCAAAAATAGCACACGAAAATTGAAAATTACCAAAATAACACTCCCAGTCAGCATGTCATTGCCACCTAAGCAAGGGCATTTTGGTTATTCACTTTTTTAAATATTTAAAAAAAAAGAAAAGCTTTTTTTCTAGCTGCAACAACTTTTTACCAAAAATGTAAAAAAATAAAAATTAAATTAAATGTTGACTAAATTTTTAATATTCTATTATATAGGTAATATCATTCGGTATGTCAAAATTTATCAAAATTTAACAAATTTATTGAAAGAAAAAAATATATTTACTATTATTATTGTTATTATATATCTAAGTTTATATGTTATATAAAAAATTTAGACAACACTAACATTTAATTTTTATTTTTTTTACATTTTGGTAAAAGGTTGTTAGAGCCGTAAAAAGAATTTTTTTTTAATTTCGAAAAAACTAAAATGACCAAAATACCCTTGCTTAGGTGGCAATGTCATGCTGATTGGGCGTGCTGTTTTGGTAATTTTCAATTTTCACGTACTATTTTGATAATTTTGAATTTTCGCGTGCTATTTTGGGAATAAAATATCAAAATGTGCTATTTTGGAAAATCACCCACATATAAGCCTAGTAAGTTACTATATTGAATGACAATTAATTTTAAAATAAAACCTCACTTGGGCTTATATGCAGACCTTATATATATCAATTCCATGGGTCGAGCCTCAGGCCCACTTAGGTTTTACAATATCTGCAATGAATTAACTTACTTCCCTTTCTTCACGCCATTGCATTTCAGCACCCTCCTCAAGCATGACTTTGCCTCTTGCTATTTCAGCTCCAATCCATCCATGGGTTGCAATCGTTATTCCAACATCGTCTTTAACTTCAAGCCTCAACGTTTCGTAAAAGTTTATGAGTGCAGATTTTGCTGCCTGCTCATGCCGATGGCAACAAATAAAAAAAGTCATCGAGTTATTAGTTACTACTAATAAGTTCATGATACGTAAACAATGGAAAGTAACTTTGAAATCATGTTCTCAGACCTGAAAATAGATCGGATTCCTATGAATCCGGATCTGAATTGTTAAGTGATTGAATATTAGATCTGAACAATAATCTTATAATTGGATAACCTCTCTACATACATATCAAAATTACATTGGGTCCGATTCATATAAATCCAACCCCTTGTCAGGTTTAACTGTTGAGTTCAAGGGAGGTGATAATTATTACACTTTCAATAATCATTGCAATTCAAAGACATAAATACTATTGAAATCTCCATGTTGCCTAAAAAAGCTACTATGGTCCAGTTTATAGAGTGAAGACACCCCTTCCTTAATAAGCCTATTTTCTAAGTGTTAGGTCCAATATCCTCTAATATGGTATCAGCCCTAGGGCAAAGCCGTACCGGTGTTTCACAATGGTTTGATAAGATCCACACTATGGCTTGTGCAGTGGTGGATCGAGAAAAAAGACCCACAGGGGGGCACTCATGTAAAACCATTGACTAGCTATATACACCTATATCTTACGCATAATAATAACATAATTTTTATGTCAAAACTCAACACCTCCAACCCCAAAACAAATATTCAGAAGCAGAGTTCCGAGGCCTATACCTCTTGCCTGCTGGAGTTGGACGATGATAGGCGTGGCGGAAGGGCCAGATGGCCACTAGTGGGACACAACAGTGAGTTGGGTCTTGGCGTTGGGGGCCTCACAAAATTAGGAGATTTGTATAATTTAAGCCTAAATATTTACCAATAATAGGAATTTAGCACACGGGCCACCGGGGGCCCATACCCCCAATGAAACAAGTGTGGATCTGCCCCTGGGCCAGTGCGTGACAGGGTGTACTGGAATCCCACATCATCTAGGGGTACTAGCACAAAGACACCACTCCCCTACTAAGACTGTTTCTTAGGAGTTAGGCCCAGATATAATCTAATACATACCGTAGGATAATCCACATATGGTTTATCAAATAATTAAATTATGGTACTGGAGTTGTGCTTCGCTAAACAAATCAACTTTTAGATCCATATTTGATTATTTATCTCAAATTCACTCTAAAATCCGATCCATTACCAAGTCTAATCTTCCTCTAAAACATTAGTTATGGCAATTAGTAAAGACCCTTTTTTTTTTTTTTTTTTTGTACTTACAGAGTACAAGCTCATTCTTGGCAGTGGTAACCAATTCTCGACTGATGCATTAACAATGATTCGACCTCTAGTCTGTCGCAGGTGAGGAAGGGCAACATACGTTGGGTAAACATTTCCCCAAAAGTTTATGTCCTGAAAAGACACAAATTATTTGGTTAGTTCACCCATAAACTGAACTTGTCTTCCAACTAGAATTTGATAGGAAAACATCCAAGTCTATTAAGATATCCCCACGAGAAAGTTGTAAGAATAAAGAGATCAACAAATAAGCCTAGTGGGTTACTCCATTGAATGCCAATTGGTTTAAGAATGAAACCTTACTTAGGCTTATATGTGGACCTCATATATGCTAATTTGGTAGATCTGATTTAAATCCCAATGAAAACTTCACAAAAAGGACTTTCCATTTGTTACCATCAGATGCGGGAACGCTGATGAATCTGTGGCTTCCTCAAAGTAGAATGTATGTCCTAAACTTGTTGCATTCACCAAGTGGTCCACTGCACCACAAAAATCCAAGTCAGCAGTAATGCCTTAAAGCATATACTTAACATATGTGGTAAAAAATCACTGCATTATGAAGATTTAAGTACTTAATATTACGATCACTATATTCTATACTCAATATAGACTGCGTCAGTCAAGAGGTTTATATTTGCATAAGCTGCAAACGAGCTTTCTGGGTTGGTATGGTGGTTAAAACCCCACCCCTTCCGGTTAGGTCTCCAGTATAAAGCTTACAAATCCCCCCTTTCCCGTATTGCCCCTTTAAGAGTGAATGTCTTAATCTCCTTACCAGTATAAAACATACGTTGCAAATGGCCAAACCCTTTTTTTTTTTTTTATAGACATAATTAAGTGTAGTTGGTCCTACTGGGCTCAACCCACCAAGAAGTCAATGGGCCGGTGCTAAGGATTCATCGGCCTATTAACCTTCCAATATACCGAAAGTAGATGTCTACTTTTACCCTTTGAAAAACTAGCCTATCATGGTCCCCTCTACTACAGAGCCATTTGGTGTAAGCCTTAGCCTGGTCATGTGGCCTAACTATTAGCTTGGAATGGATGAGTCCACCTATCATTAGTCAAGTTTCACTCTAGGGCCTGATCTGCATAGTTAACATATATGGAATTGACAATAATAGGCTCGAGTGGAGTTCCATATCAAAAACAGTTAGCAGTAGATGGAGTAGCCTCCTAGACTTATATATTGATATTTTTTTTTTTTCTCTCATGACTCTAATGTGGGACAATGTAACTATACTCACATGTGAATTTTCCACAATTAGCCCAACTATGAATACACTCATTCCTTTCACGCTAAAATCTGCTATTGCAACGATTCTTTCTGCAATTTAGCAACTGGCTAGATTATATCAAAAATACATTTGATAAGGGGAAACATACCACGTCCATAGAAATTGACAGCCTCGGAAATAAACCTTCTACACTCATCTTCTTTGACGACATCAGCAGCGACAATCATGACATGAGTTGCGCCCATACGTCTGGCGTTCTCACTGATCCCTCTCAGCCTGTTGTCTCTTCGTGCTACCAATACTAGGATTGCTCTTCTCCTTGCATATTCATATGCTAATTGCTGATATTGTTAGTGTACAACATGTTTTATGTTAGATGTTCATTCATTCAACCTATTAATCCCACCACAATGTGGGAAAAGAGCATGTATACACACACACTAGTATACAAGTACATGGCAAAATATAACGCAAAATGTTAAAGAGTATAAAACCATTTTGGACCTATAAACATTAGCTTAAACTTTTAGGATAATTCGCTTCTTGATGTGATACCAGAGCCTAGTTAAGAAAGAGGTTACAAGTATGATTCCCAACAGCAGCCCGTCAATACTTTCGGCATAAGGTATGAGATAAGCATGTGCATGTCTAGATTTCAAGCTTAATAGGCATTTACATGATGGAGCATGTTAAGAGTACATAACTACTTTCCCCTATCAGCTTAAGCATCATGAGGGATGCTCATCTCGTTGTCTGGCTTTCACCATGGTGCGCACCTATAGCTCTGAGGTCTTCTTTGCATAGTTGTTGTGTTATTACTTTATTATCTCACTATAACCCTAACCTCCAGTCTTAAGGTCTCATCCTCCCATAATTATCAAAGAGAAATCAGCTTAAGCTTGTAAGATAATTGGTCAATTGACACAAGGAAATCATAGGAGCTAATAGATGTCTACGCACGAGCAAATGCGCAGCAAGCACAACCTCACTTGGCACCTTTCCCCTTTCCCTACTCTCCACCTAGGAATAGCTAAGCCAACTTGTGAAAGCTAAACTCTTCTCAAGCTCAATCTGAGTCAAGGTAACTATTTCGTTAGAGCTCGCACTCAATGGCTTGTGATCCTAAGTGATGAATCAATTTCTGGCCAAACTATGAGCTTAAATCTGCTTGAATAAAACAACTTCCAGGCTCAAGACTAGATGAGCCTAAATGAGCCGAACAAAAACAGAGGAGCTCAAAATCTTTTCATATATTAGCATCTATTTCTATTGATGGTAAACATTTTCAACATCTTCAAATATGAAAATGTTTTCCACAATTGATGGGAAATTGACTTCCCCCAACAAAAGGGGAGAGCGTTTTTCTTCAAGGAGAGAAAAACCATTCTAATCTCAAGCCATATGTTTTATTTCAACCCTAACTTGGCCAAACAAGAACCGCATACAAATTTATAGAAACAAACTATTTTCTCTAACTAGAATAACAAAATTTCAAGAAAAATATTTTTATTTAAAAATATTTTAAGAAAAAAAATTTTGTACGAAAAATATTTTTCATTGAACCAAATAGAGATTTGAAGAAAATTCATAAAAGAACATCTTTGAGTTCAATTACAAATTTCGTGATGAAATAGTTAAATTTGTTGCCCTATCCAACAAATTGGCATGTATGAGGTCAAATGCAAGCTCAAAATGAATTCCATTCTAAAATCAATTGACATTAAATGAAGTAATCCACCGGACTTATTTATATATATATTTTTTATCTCACAACTCTAATGTAAGATTTTACTAGACTCCCAAACGAGTCTTTTAACAATAGTATCAGCAGTAGGAGTACCTCTCCAAGACCAGAAGAAGCGCCAGTGATGATAACAACTTTCTCCTGCATATCTTCACTGTAAAACAATCCATACACCCACTCACACGCACTGATGAACGACAACGCCGGCCACGCGAACGCCAGCATCACCAAGCTCGCCGGTGGCACCACCAAATTCAAAAGCGAGTTCACCATATCCATCATCTTTCCTCTCTCTATATCAACTGATCAAATCACAAATCAAAATCAAACACAGAACAGCAAAATTAAAATTCACTCTCAAATTTCAGTTCCGATCAAAATCGTTGTTGATTTTGAAATTTGAAGATTATATGAACTGAAGGCGGTGAGCGGAAGAAGATACAGAAGACAAAGAGTACCTGGCAATTGAGAGTGGCTGAGCAGTTAACACTGAGGATTCATGCATTGGGCGGCATGGACACGTGTCGCAAATCTGGCGTCGGAGTTTGAAATTGTGACGAATGGACTCTACGTCTTTGGAAGGTAGTTACTGCAAACAAATAATAATTAAATTGAAATTTGGAAGAGAGAGATATTGAACGATTTTTTGTTCTTGTCAGTTGTTGAAGGTGGAGATTCTTGCTTTGAAGTTTGTAGATCGATCTGAAACACTGATTGTGGTGATTTGATCGTTAATGACTCTGATTAGTGAAGGATTTAAGCTTTTTTTGGAGAAAATTTGAGAGTTCTTCATTCTTGTCATTGCTGAAGGTGCGGATTCTTGCTTTGAAGTTTGTAGATCGATCTGAAAGCTCTGATATGGTGATTTCATTGCTAATGACTCTGATTACTGAAGGATTTTACCTTTTCTGGAGGAAATGTGAGCGTTCTTCATTCTTGTCATTGCTGAAGGTGCGAATTTTTGCTTTGAAGTTTGTAGATCGATCTGAAGCACTGATTATGGTGATTTCAGTGTTATTGACTCTGATTACTGAATAATTTGAGCTTTTTTCCGAGGAAATTTGGAAGTTCTTCATTCTTGTTAGTTGTTGAAGGTATAGATTCTTGCTTTGAAGTTTGTAGATCGATCTGAAACTCTGATTATGGTGATTCCAGCGTCAAGGAGTGTAATTACTGAAGGACTTAAGTTTAATTTCCGAGGAAGTGTCCGATTGTAGAGAGAGAGAGAGAGAAATCGGAATTGCAGAAAATTAGGGTTTCAGAATCGTAGAAATCTCGATGCAGGAGTTCAAGGAGTATGGTACGTATTGCATTTTGCTGGTTGTTTGATTAACATTGGAATCGAATTCCCATACAAAGTTGCATTTTGCAAGTCAACTTCTTATGAATCAGGTACGAAGTATTTGATTGTTTGAATGAAAAATAGAACTTCTTTAATGGACTTTTTAAAAGTAAATAAATTAGAACTTATCTAGAGACTAAATAACTTACTTTTTAATTTTTACTTGTCATATTATGTCTGTCTCCTCGCAACCAAACGAGAGAGCAGATGCCCACTTTATTTGCTGTGACTAGACTTTATTTTGCGGCTCCTACATCGATCTTATGACTCTGTTGCAGTAGCTCCAATGGTGATAAAAGTTACAGAATTGACACATATGAGGTCTAAATATTAGCTTGATTCCACTTTTATTTTAAAATTAATTGGTATGAGTAGAGTAATTTATTACACTTATATGTTCATATTTTCTCTCTTATATTTCTCGCATGAATTTCGTATTAGCCTAACTCGTGATGTCATCATATTTTCTTTGATATTCGATGTGAGGGTATTTTTTTTGGAAAATTAGAAACTATTTATAGGCCTTTATTTAACGATTTAACCTTAATTAGTTCCTTGACGATGTGAATGAATTGGTAAAATTGTTGGAATTCTGTCTCTTGCAAGTGAGCGCGGTAAAGTTCAAGTGATGTATTATTTTAAAATCAAGTGATATTATATGGAGTAACTCACTAGTTTTATATATGGATATCGTCTTTTTTGTACGGTGAGTGAATAGGCAAAGCATTCTCTCCATATACAAGGTCTAATTCCACCTAAAAAGTCGACTTGTTCATCGAGGGATATTTCACTGTACAAGTTGAAACGTGTTGTGTTTCTATTTTGGGTGTTTAACTTGCCTCTCCCAGACCCTGCGTATGCGGGAGCCCTTGTAGCATTGAGACTGTTGTTATTGTTGTTGAACATGCCTCTCCCACACGCAATATGAACCATGCCAGGTTGCTGCAAACTCGAATACCGGAGGTTTGAGCATCAAAATATTAGTCTAGTTGTACTATCTATTTTTAGATAGTAAGGAGGTACAACATTACCCTGATAAGAGCCACTAACATCTGAGAGGGGAGAGAGATACGTTTCGAACCCAATACCTCATATCTAGAGCCTAATCACTACATGGAATCCAACAACTTATTTTCATAAATAAAACAGTAATTTTAAAGCGAGCACAATGTCTTTTGCCATTCCAATACATGTAACAGGGCGAGTGTTGGATATGAATTTGGGCCCGAGGGACCGGGAACACCTCTCCATGTGTCACCTCACCTCAGTTGACAAGTCACTACTTGCTTTTTATCTTCCTAAGAACTTACTCCACAAAATCGCTTTACCTAGACAGTGATGGAGCCACATACAAGTAAGAGTGGACAATTGCTCATATTGACAAACTAAAATACAAGTAATACAAGAGATAATTAAAATAATGATCCTTATTATATTTGATCGTATCTACTTCAAATCCTTACTTCGTCACTGTATCGAGTGCTTAAAACCTTTATATGGGATCCATTATTGCTCTTAAAGTTACATAGTGCTTGAGTGACAACTTCAAAACAAAAAACAAACATAATTTATGTTTGCAATTTTTAGATTTTTAAAAACTAAATTCATATTTATAAAAATGATTGTTTTAGTTTTTAAATTAGTAAGGCTTAGAGGAGTAGAGAAATCCCTATAGATAGAATCAATATGTATGGCTTTTTTTGCTCCCGACTTTTTTTACCGCCAAGTTATGTCTCTAAGATAGTTCTTAATCGTAGTTGTCAAAAAACGATACCGGACAAGCCGAGAATTGTTGTTTTGAAATATAACTAGAAGTCTATATCTGACCTACAAAAACAGGCTAGAGTTATTCCATGGGGTTGTCCCCTCCTATGCTTAGTTTTGGCTAATACTTTAAAGGATATGAAAAGAACTAATAAGCTATATTTGAAAACAACAATTCTCCGCTTGTTCGGTATTTTAATATATGCAATGAAGTATTATGAGAATTAAATATTTTAGCACATAAGTACCTGGCCTATTTTGAAATTTAATAAAATTTTATAAGAATCTGACCAAGTTTATACAGAAAATGCTAGTTAATTATGATTACGACGATATATATAAGATATGTCAACATTTTGAACAAGACTTCGGTGGATTACTACAAGAATTTGATTGAATTTTTATGTAAACTACTTAGATATTGTTGACATCATGTGTAATGTCAACTTTTTTTTGATAAAGGAGCATCAAATTCTAATGAAAATGTTTATATTTTATCGAAATCATGTCCGATTTTAGTATTTTTTAACAAAAATGTATCGAATTTAGGCAAAAGGGCACCTAATTGATAAAATTAAAAAATAATAGAATATCAAAGTGATAAAATTTTTAAAATTCAAGTTATCACATTATATATTTTAACACATCATAGTACATATGTGATAAATAGTCAAACCAAAGGACATCTCAACTTAGCTTGCAGAATTGAGCAAGTGTCCTAAAGAGTAAAGACACAGATCCCAACATGCAAGGACCGGATCCCATTAGAACTTCGAAGTTAAGCGTGCTTGAGCGAGAGTAGTACCAAGATGAGCGACATCTCACCTCACGTTTTATGGTGAAAAAGCCTGGTCATAAAGTCTATATGCACACATTTGATATTTTCTTATTATTTTTCTCTCGTGCTCTTACGCTTTGGTGCTTCTAGAGGGTTGTATCTCTTTAATTATTAAATAAATGGCCAAAAAGGTCGGTCATATATACTAAGAATTTCGCATCAGAGTTGTGAGATAAAAAAGATAATAAGATACTCGTTTAGAATATCACTTTTATATGTAGAACTTTTACGCGTCAACTTTGTTGAATCCTATTTTTTGAGTTTGAACTCGGTTTGTTTTCACAGAAAGATTGGAAAACTCTCCTCCGGCTTCATGTGTGTATGTCTTGAAGTCCTCCATCATTGCCTTTAAGACCATCTTTAAGAAATAACAATTGCATTATTTGCATGTCTATTTATAAAGTATACTAATACGAGTTAATTTTTCACTTGCTAAAACATACAAAAATTACGATGATAAGAGCAAAAATAGATATGAAGAGTTAAGGATATATTTGGTATTGCCTTTGATTTGTAATTTTTAGTTCTTTAAGCAGTAAACTAAGTTTTGATAACAATTTTTATGATTTCTGGTTTTTTTAACTTTTTTTTTCCTATTTGAATGAAAAGTATAAATATAAAAGCAAAAAAGAAAAAAAAAATACTTTTAAAATTTAATTTTTAATTTTTCTAAGTCCAAAATTATAGATTACGGTATCAAATAAGTCCTAACTAAATTAGAACTTCGTTTATACATTGTTAATTGCCAAGTATTTGTGCAAAAGATATTCTAAATATAGAAGAATATTGTCTTTTGACTGTAATAGGTGTTTTGAGGTGTACTTGTGGGGTGGTATATTCTGCTTGAAATCTCGTAATTATATGGATAATAATGCACTAGATTATCGTCTATTAATAAAATCTCAATTATTAAAACAAAAAGCATGTGAAAATTAATTGTCTGACAAATTCAACTAACTTAAGACTAAATTTACTACGTGCCTCCCTCTTCTCGGCGAAACTATGGGGTTGTTGTCAACTCACATTTCATTTCTTTGTTTTCGGAGTTTGATTCTATTTAGAATTATTTACGCTAAAGGTCTCTGTACTTTATTTATTATATTAATTTAGTTTTTATATTTTTTAATTGTATTATTTTAGTCATTATATAATTTAAACTGTGTCAATTTTGTCCTTAGAAAAAAATTTTTGTTAAGTTTTTAATAAAATTTTTAATGATTCGGCCATAAATTGGGTTAAATTGAGTAAATAAATGGATTTATAATAAGTTGTTAGCATTTAACATAATTTTGCCGTTCAAAATTACGACTGTAACTTAACTTAAGTTTGACCCAAAGACTAAATTAACACGTTTTGAATTATTCAGGGACTAAATTGATACAATTAAAAGTACAATGACACAATTGGCAAAGTACAGGGACCTATAGCGTAAATAACCCTTCTTTTTAAATTTGTGGTAAACAAAACAAGATACTTTTGGATTCTTCACATTCTATTTTTCTTTTAAATTCTTTGCCACAATTTTTTTAAAAATAAATTATTACTAAACTCACGTATAAAGTCAAGACCATTACATCTACTTCGACAACTTATGGCGGAAAAATTGATTGCCACAAGAGCAAACTCTTTCTACTTAAGGTGTATGTGGGACCGATTTCAAATTTATTCATGTTTTCAATGGGAGATCGAATTAATCTTGACATTTTGACTTGAACTCAAAAAATTTAGGTTTGAGTTACAATCTCAAAAAAAACTAATCCAAACTCAAAATAATCTAATCTTAAGCTAATCTGAACTTAACTCAATAGTACTAAAATCATAGTAGCAATTAAAATTTGAGTTATAGGCCTAAAATTCTATTAATTTTAGTCTCCAATTTCTCACTGACCAACCTTTAGTTCAATACTTTTTGGATCGCTCCAAGGCAAAAAGAATAATGCATTATAGGCGATGTATGTAGTAAGTCGATGCCCGAGGCCTGAAAGTAAATCGCGCCTTTATCATGGGAAAAGGAATTAAAGGAAATTCGGGGAGTGCTGACCCGTATGCAACCCCAGTGATTTTCTTACCGTACGTAAAAATGATATATTTTCGTCGTAAGCAGAGCAAATGCAGTTCAATGAATGATGTGCTTTTATAGTAGTGATGGGACCACAATATATAAGCATATATTGAACTGATGGTTGCATTGTACTCTACCAAATTATGTCATGTACCTCACATGTCACTTTGTACTTCTGTCAAAAATTAATTATCCTAAAAGTTTAAATTAATAAGTAAAAACTCATATAATTTCATAATTTAATATATCCTCTCACACGAATGTATATTATACTTGAACCGTAGATAGTGCATAAGACCACCTCATGCCTTTGCTTGAATTGTGTTAAGAGTAGAGATTTGTGGAAATTCGTACCCGTAGCCTCTTAGCCAACAAGACTCTGATACTATGGCCTCGTTTGATAACAAGGAAGTAGATACTAGAATGCAGGAAATAAAAATTGTTCTTCCTTCAAAATGCAGAAAATACCTTACCTAGGATCCCTCTAAGTAAGTTCTAATTCATTTATTTCTAACTAGCCTCTCGAAGGAAGTTTTATTTTCCATCATGACAGTCAAACATGTTTTACCTACTTTCTGAGAAGTTGACACAAGAATTGAATTCCTAGGAACTACAACTTCCCGCATGAATTCAACTCATGTGGCAAACACACGAGGCCTATATAAAAGAACAAACTGTCCCAAAAGTTCCTTTAAATGGAACGACGATATGACCTCCAAAGAGATAATGAGCATAAATTCATCAATACAATCTAAGAACAATCTCAGACAACTTATATGCAAAGAACAGGGCAAAATCAACATGATGGGGTGCATTCATTTCACCCCCCAGTTGCTCCTTCATAAGAACAATCTAAGACCCACAATTTCTTCTTACAAAAGAATAAGACCCAGAAACGAAAGAATCAAAAAAACAATAAATTACATAGGGGGGAGAGAGAGAGAGAGAGAGAGGGAGAGAGAGAGAGAGAGAGGCAAATTTCATTACTCATGGAAGGCCACCCGTCATGTTGTAGTAGAAGAACACTAACTGCAACTCATCTTTGATCCCTTTTTTGCATCATAAACTCCTTTCCTTTCACTTTTTGGAACATACTCTACATTCAGAAGATGACTCGAAACCGAAACCCCACTTGGGTAATCAAAATCACTGCCAAAAGAGCACAAAATTTGACTTTGGTCGACGAAATCTTAGGTTATCATCTTCTGTATCAACTGTCCACGTTTCTAGTACAAATTCTCTGCTAAAAAATTGATCATCAATTGACTTGTTCGCCAATTAGATCGAGACCCACGAGCAAGAACGAAATGCCTTGGAATAGAAGGAAGTAAAAATGGATGCCCTGTGCTGAAAGTAAACTCCGAGCTGAAGCGGTTAACAATAACAAAGCTAAAGATAGTTCCTTCATGTATATCCTATTGTGCTTCTTCTTCTTTGTCTTCGGTTGCTTATGTTCTTGTTTAGTAAGCTCCTCTTTCATGTCACCTAAGCTCGATTCTGACGAACCCCTTTGATGTTTTTGCTCCTTTTCAACTAGCGCAATCAAATCACCCTCAGACGAACGACCAGATTTCTTGGTAACAACCCATTCGTAAGCGCTACCTAGTTGGAAAAGTCCCGAGATCATGGCGTTGAACTTTGTTACTGACATGGTGTTTTCGAAGAGAAGGTACGGGACGATAAACGGGAAGGATTTTGGGGCGGGTAAGATGTTGAGGAACGACATGGTGGCCGGGATGTAACAGACGACCCAAGCGGGGAGCTCGGCCTCTGGGATGAACATCGTCATTGGTAGGATTATACAGAAGAGAGTGAAAGAATAAAAGGGTAAAATCAGTTTTCTTAAGAGGAAGAAGAGGAAGATCAAGTTAGCTTTCTTCCAGAAGCGCATCTGTAACAATTCAAAATGCGAATTTATGTTAGTGTTCGAGCTTATGATAGTGAAACTGAGTAAGTGAGCGGCGATATGAAGTACCCTCGATTTGATAATGTCGGGCAAGCAAAGGCGAAATAACTGCATTGGCCCAGAATGCCATCGGTGTTGTTGCTTTCGGTATGCTTCGTAGGACTCGGGTACTTCGCATTGGCACTACAGATGAATAAAAGACATTAGAGCTTATCCAGTTGCAGTAATTGCTGAAGTAGACGGAACAGATGTGCCAAAAGCTAAGTGCATGTTCAGTGCAGTAGTTGATTTTAGAGAAACTAGATGTGAGGTTTTCAAAACAACTTCTTTGTCATTTAGGCTTTTAGTTTTCAGTTTCAAGTCAAACCAGAAAAAAAGTAAACAAAAAACCCAAACCAAAAGTTCTCAAAGCCTACTTTTAAGTTTCTCAAAAACCAAAAATTACAAACACAAAACGTTACCAAACATGCCTTAATGGCCCACGTTTTTGGTTAGAAACCAAAAGCCAAGTTCTAAAACAAATCTTTCTTGTTTCCATTCGAGTTTTCAGTTTCTTACCCAACACTTTCTGAAACCAAAAAAGAGAACCAAAAAAAAAAAAAAAAAACCGATCTCCAAAACCCTTTTTGATTTCTCAAAAACCAAAAACAAAAAACAACACCGAACATTCCCAAAGATAGATTAAACACAAAGGAATATACCTCAACATCATTAAGAAAAACGAACTTCCACCCTTGAAGGTGGGCACGGACCGCAATGTCCATGTCCTCGACCGTGGTCCTTTCCAACCACCCACCAGATTCCTCAAGAGCTTTAAGTCTCCAGACCCCAGCAGTGCCATTGAACCCAAAGAAGTCAATAAAAATGCCATTCACTTGTTGCTCTACCTCAAAGTGAAATGACAAGTTTATGTTTTGTAGTCTTGTTAGCAAGTTCTCATCCTTGTTTATGAATGACCATCTTGCTTGTACTAATCCCACATTCGGATTATCCTGCAAATTTTCATTACCCTAT
The DNA here is from genome assembly GCA_018398585.1 of Simmondsia chinensis. Lineage (NCBI taxonomy): Eukaryota > Viridiplantae > Streptophyta > Magnoliopsida > Caryophyllales > Simmondsiaceae > Simmondsia > Simmondsia chinensis. The sequence continues at coordinate 37,578,869 of JAGTTD010000007.1, forward strand.
GTTTAAAACCAGGAAATTGATACCAAAAATGCAAAATAATGGATCAAACTATAAGAATTGGTACTTCTACAAGCATCAATTAAATCACGACATTCATCTGAAGCACAAGATCGGTCTAAACCCCAAGCAAGAGAAGCATAAGGGCCCATTTTCGAACTTCTACTACATACCATCATTCATAATTGGAGAAATACCAACATTTGTGTTAAGATGGATCATTCGAGACACGCTTAAACTAGCCATACACTTCGGTTACCACAAAAGGGCCTAGTGATCATACTTGCTTTGAAACCCTAAAATCTCAGGACCGACCGAATTGGTAATTGAAATCGTAACAAGGTGGTCAAGATATGTAGTGGTCAAGTAGTATTACCTTGAAGTGAATCACTGTTCTTTTGAGAAAATCAGGGGTGGGTTGAAAATCGGCATCAAAAATGGCAACAAATTCATAGTCTTTGACATAGCTGCAATTCATAGCAGACTTAAGGTTTCCAGCTTTATACCCATCTCTAATAACTCTATGCCTATACACAATGTTGGCACCCTCTGCTTGCCATTTGAGCACCTCCTCTTTTATCAACATTTGTGTTGTTGGATCATCTGAATCATCCAAAATTTGGATGAGCAATCTTGATTTTGGCCAATCTAAGCTGCAAACCGCTGCTATAGACTGCTGATAAACCTGCAAAATTTAAACACCAAAGCCTACAACTTAAAGCCAAATAAATTCACTGTTCCAAAAGCTGAAGATGATGGCTGAAAGTCTAGAAATTGCCTTAATACTCTAAAATGAACCCGGGTAGATAGTTGGAAGACCCGCCTCATACCTTGGACTGAAATTATATTAGTATTGGGAGTGAATGTTGTTGAATTTAGACTCGCCACTCTCAGTCAACAATTAAGGTTCTAATACTACAGCAAAGGGTCTATTGTTCCAAAAGCTTGAGTGGCGAAGGTCTAAAAATCATCTTATACTCTAAAATGCATCCGTGTGGATAGTGGACCGACTCACCTCATAACTTGTGTTGGCATTATAGAGAGTGGATGTTGTTGAATTCGAACTCACCACCTCTTAGTCAACCAACAAGGTTCAAATACTACAACAAAGACCTACTATCCAAAAGCCCAAGACCATAAGTGAAGACCTCGAAATGCTTTTATGCTTTAAAGCACCCATTACATCAAATTATGACCAGGGACTTCATAAATAAAAAAATCAAATGATTTTAACCCACTACCCACTAAATGAAAAGTCGAAAAAAATTGAAAAATTGGGGAAGAACAGTGATGTAAATGTTTGTTTACCTCTCTTTCATTACACATGGGGATCTGAACAAGAACCATGGGGAAGTAACCTTTTCCATCACCAGATTCAAGATCTGACACTGTTTTTGGCACTGGTTTGATCTTCTTCATCCGGATCCAGAAGCAACCCAGACATAGAATTAGCCTATCCAAGCTCTGAATTAAGAACAAAATTATACACACATTGGCCAAAAATTGAAGTGGGGGAGCCAAATATTCCACCCTAATCACAACCCATTTCGCATAAACCCAATCAAACACATCCTTAATCTTGAATGAACTTCCAATTATGTAATGAAACTGCAATTTTGAACCCCCAAAATGCCACCCCTTGTAGTAAGCTGCTATCTCAAAGCAAAGAAGCACAAGAGAAACCGCCAGAAATGCCTTGATGAAGGTGTAGAATCGGCGGTGATGTTGGTACCTGTCGCGAATTCCACGAGTCAGTCTAGTAAAAATCTCACATAAAAGTCGTGAAAGACAAGAGATCACCACATAATATTAGTGGGTTACCCATCAAATCCCAAATGGATCTCATATATGGGGCTGGCTTCTAAGTGGGTTACTTCTGCATGAGCTCGGTAAAAATATCACTTAGGAGTAAGTCAATAGATCACCATATAAGACTAATGGGTTACCCCAAGCCCCACTTAACCCTATACATAGATCTCATCTACGCCAACACAAAACTAAAGGCCCGAATGAAATTCAACAATACCCGTCATTGTCATCAATGTCCTCGGCGGAGGAGTCAGTGCGCCTAGCCTTGACACGGCGGCGCACAGCTGCAGCAAGCGACGAGAGGCAACCAGCGGCGCGGTGAGCCTTAAGGAGAAGCACCCATGTCAATTGCTTGGCGTTTTTGCCGCGCATTTTGTGCACTTTGCTGCGCTCCATCGCATCAGCAAGAAAATCATCAGCGCTTGGAGATTCAATCTCTGCAATTGACCAGTTGGGGTTCTCCATTTTCACCACCACAGGAGTCCCCCTATGCTTCTCTTTCTTCTTCCAAAAAGGACCCATCTTTTCAATCTCTCTCTACACCCAACAAACTTTTTCAATCTGGGCTAGCTCACGAAGGAGAGAGAAACTCAAAGAACACAAAAAGGTGCCATTTTTAAGAAGAAACAATGAATGAAAAGTGACAAAAAAAATCAAATGGGGAAGAAGAAGACGCGTGGTAGAATACTTAGACAAAATTTGCAGACATTTAGGAGAAGATTATAAGGAGATTTGCAGAGGAATTGTAGAGATAGAGAGAGAAAGAGTGGGAGCAAGCTATGAAGAGGGACTCGTACAAAGGATCTTCCATTCAAATACAGCTTGCAACACAAACAAATTCAAAAAATAATAATAATAATAATAATAATAAAGTTAGAGAGACACAGAGAGAAAATGTGAGATTTGAAAGAGAGGAGACAGAGAGAGAGAGAGAGAGGAGAGAATAACAGCTCAACACGTTTTTGATTCCAAAATTGAATTTTTATTTTGATTTTCAATAGTAAAAATAAAAACCCAGATTTAAAATTACACAATTTGCATTGAATTTTTGTTTCCCATGATTAAGAAAATCAAATCTTTTATCAATCCACCCATGATTGATTAGCTCCCCTATTAACAAAAGGAGAAAAAAAGGTCATTATTGTATGTCATCAATCAAAAAGTAAATGATAAAAAATAACTTCAACATCTTTATAAATCGAGAAGTATAAAGCAATCTAACAAATAAAATAAATCGTATATGAAACAAAAACCTCTAATTAACAGAAAATGCTATGAAATTATTTCATCATCAATCAAAAAAGAGGCAACAACAAGACAATTTGAACATAGGGTTTAATTTTTCCATAATCTATTTCGACAAACCTCATCGTTAAACAATCTCCGTAATTATGACACTAATTGAGATGATTATAGTACAAATGAGTAATTTACTAGAAAAACTTAGAAAGAATCAATATAAGAAGGAAACTATAAATTTAGAATTGAAATGAAAACCGTAATCGGAAACAAATCAATCCACAAAAGGATTGACATAATAGCCTCTTCCTTCTGCGGATTGTAGGAGGAAATAATTGATTTTTTTTTATTTGATCTGATGAAAAAAAAAGTGAAAGAAATTGGGTTTTTTTTATTTTTTGAGTTTTTTTTTTGGGTTATTTTTGCTTTTTTTTTTTATTTTATTTTTGGGAGTAAAATAAAAAGGGGTGAGATTTTAATTAACAAAGGAAATGGAGAAGAGGGTAAAAGAGAGAGAGAGTTCAAAAGGGACGTGCGACTCAATTCAACTACCACACTATCAGACGCGTGTTCTTTGGTTTAGAAAATTAATCAATAATCTTATATATTTAGAAAAATTTATATATATAATTTATAATACTAATTTATATAATGTTATTTGCTAATTGTTATAAAAATAATCATAGTTTAAAAAAAAATATATATATATATATATATAATTGTTTTATGGTATTGTTATTGTCATGACATTATATAGTGGCTATGTTTGGTAAGTAGCTTTTTATAGCGTTTAGTGTTTTATCCAGTCAAATAGCTAGTAGTACTAAAAAGGAACATATCCAGTGTCTCAAGGGTTTCCGCCTACGCAGGATCTGGGGGGGCGGATGTACGCAGCCTTCCCCCTTCAGGGTGTTAACCTGAAGAAAGACTGTTTTCCAGTGCCCCCATCCTGAGGGTGAGGACTTCCCAAGAGGTCCCCCATTCTGGTACTACTCTCGCCCAAGCACGCTTAACTTCGGAGTTCTAATGGGATCCGGTGACAGCGTGTTGGTGCCCTCTTTGGTAAATAGCTCGTAGTACTGTTTGATAAAAATTTTATTGTTAGTATTTTTCATACCGTTTAGCCTTTGAAAAGCAGTTTTTCAAATGCTATATAATCAAATTCCATTTATCATTTTACCCCTTATTTTTTATCCTAATTTATCAAACTTTTTAACTATTAGTTAATAGCTAACAACTAAACGCTAAATGCTAAACACTAAAAGTTAACAGCTAAACACTAATAGTTACAGTCAAATAGCCTAAATTTACGTTTTTTAAATGTATATACACAAAAGTGAATTTGTTTCTCTTGTAGTGGAGGTAACCGTGAAGTTATTAGTGATCTTGTTTAGAATAATATTATATCAATTTACTATTGTGAAAGCTGTCACGAGTTTTAAATTCATACTTCCCGAAAGATATGACCTAATGGTTGAGTATTGCTAGGTGCTAGAGAAGCCCATCCAGGTTCGATTCCCTGCTATAACATTCTTTCATTTCCTGACTTTGTTACTGTTAAATAAAGATGGTGGTTCTCAAAAACAGCTTCTCATTAGGGTATCCCTTTGATGGGATAAGGCTGCGTATATCCTACCCCTCTCAAACCCTGCGCACGTGGGAGCCCCTGTGATACTAGGCATGTTGTTGTTACTATTAAAAAAAAATCTAATGCATATAGTAAAAACTCACTAGTTTACAAAAAAAAAATTAATTTATTATTATTTTTTTGATAAAGTGAGTTTCTATTATATTTTTGTGTGTAATGATTTAATACTAAATTAAATATAATAAATATATTCTAAGGTTATTTATGTGAAAAGTTCTTTTATTTTATCCATTGTGTGAATTTAGTCCTGATACTTTTACAACAACAACAACAATTTCAGTGCCTCAGGGGCTGCCGCAAAAGCGAGGCCTGGGGAGGGTAGATGTACGCAGCCTTCCCCCTTCAGGGTGTGAACTTGAAGAGAGGCCGTTTTCGATGACCTCCAACCTGAGAGAAAAGTCTTCGTCGCCTCATGGAGACCCGTGAGTAATAGGTTGTGAGTAATATGTCATGAAAGAAAAATAGTAAGCCATAGCATAAAAATGCCCTAGGGGGGACTATGAGGCATAACCTAACCTCCAAGACAGCTCGAATAAGCAAAAATGTCAAATAAACAAATAAGCAAATAATCAAATAAGCAAATAAGCAAATAGGCAAATAGTTCGATAGTAGACAGATGGCAGATGGCGTATATGTAGATAGGTACAGCCTAATGAGCCTATACGCCTATGAACCCATAAGTAGCAGAATAATGAGCAGTATGAGGCTGCTTCCTCTGCTACTCCTATGCTAGTCCTCCTTTGAGCTCTAACTCTAATGTATTAGTTCAATCCCTGTATAATTTAGAATGTGTTAGTTTAGTTCTTCTGTCAAATTTAAGCTAAGTTAATGACATAATTTTGATCAAAAAATTACGTTAGACATAAATAACTTATCATAAATCCATCCATTTACTCAATTTAACACAACTCGTGGCCAAATAATTAAAAATTTAACATAATTTTTCTCTAAGGATCAAATTGACACGTGCTTGGGCGAGAGTAGTACCAAGATGGGTGACCTCCTGGGGAGTTCTCGTGCACCCTTCTGGTTGGGAGTTCTCGAAAACATCCTCTCTTCAGAGTAGCACCTTGAACAGCGAAGGTTGCATACATCCAACCCCGACCTTACTTAAGCGGAAGCCCTTGAGACAGTGAAAATGTTACTTTGATCATATTGATATATTTTAAATTATAAAAAAATTAAATTAATATAATTAAAAATAAAATAACTAAATTAATATAATAAATAAAGTATAAAAATTTTTAACGTAAATAATCGTATATTGTAAGTTAAAAAGGGAATGGATAAGGAGACAAATTAGCATGGGGGTGCGGTGCGGGGGGTAAAAAGTAAAGAGAAGAGAGAATGCCAGAAGGGCCAAAGTATTAAATTAGGTGTCAACCATCAATTCATAATTATTATTATCCATAGAGAACATTTCTAGCTTAAAATTAAAAATGTAATTTTGTGTATTTTTATTGTTGTTAAGTAGAAACGATGATACATCGGGTTTGCCTTCATCTAACTTTAACTCAGGAAAAATCCAACTCAACTCAAATTCCAAAAAAAAAGGGGTCAATTGCATAAAACTCCTTTAACTTGTACTTCAATAACAAAAAATTTTCCTTACTAATAAAATCACTCACTAAACCTCCTAACTTTTAAAAATTTTTCACTTTGCCCACAAATAACTTTTTTTTGACCATTTTACCCGTCAACAAAAAAAAAATTATATTTGAACTCATAATATTTTTTTCTAAAAATTTTAAAAATACTTTTTATTTTTTGAACTTATATAAAAATATAAAATATTTAATTTTTATCTAATAATATAAAATCCTTTTCTAAAAATAAAATTAAACATTAAGGACAAAATGGTCAAAAATAAGTTGCATGGGGTTAAGTGATAAATTTTTAAAAGTGAGGGAGTTTTAAGAGTGCTTTTATTTGTGAGGGGAGTTTTCTATTTCTGAAGCAAAAGACAGGGGAGTTTTCTGTAATTTACCCAAAAAAACTCATTTATTCCATAAAAATTCAATCTAAATTTAAATCCATCGGGTGAAATGAATATCTGACCCAAATTTATAATCCATTTAAATCCTAGAATAAATTATAATATTAATATATGTTACAGTGCAAAATTTGCGACAATAGTAACTCAAAAGCAAATATTTGGACAAATTGTTGCATTTTTTTTATTTATTTCATTTGTATAATATCCTAATAATATAATATTAAGCCACCGTTCAAAAACTTTTTCACTAGTAATCTTTGTACATATATTTGGCACATAATATTATACCGACACCTCTGTACTCTTCAACTTAGGGTGTATTTGATTTATTTGTTTTCAACATATGTTTTTTCAACATTATTTATTGCAATGAGATATGTATATTTCTAAAAACATATTTCCTTTACAATGTGGTGTTTGATTTATGTCGTGTAAAAAGACCATTTGCATATAACATTGTGTTTGAATACACATGTAAAGAAAGACAAATCTATTTGGAAAAAAGGTACGCAATAAAATAAATCATAAACACTGATGGAGTGGATCGTAGTGGTGTCAAGATACAATGATAGATAACAATAATCCTTACTAATGGGATGTGATGTGTTCAATTGATGAAATGAGGTAGTCATGGCTGGTCACAAAATTTTTTGGGCTGAAGTAAACAGTTTAAAAGAGGCCCTTTATATATAAACACAAAAAGTCTACAAGTCCAGAGAAAAAAGCCACGAAATTGTCACGAGAAGAGGGGTGTTTAGGAACAAATTGGTCATTAACGATTAACTATGCCCTATTCGTGGTATTTTCGTGTGCCCCCATCTCGTGACATGTAGCAATATATAACAATATTTTGAAGTAAAGGTGTAGGGTAGTGATTTGTATCTCGCCTTCCGAGTAAGAAGTGTTGGGTTCAAAACTTATCATTCCCTCTCCACGTGTTTGGTTTCCCTCTTTAGGAAAATTGTTGCTGCATTTCTCACAAAACTTTAAAAAAAAAAATTTCTCTTAAAATATAAACACTAAAACTCTGTTTGGAATATGGAATTGAAATTGGAATATGGAATTACAATTCCGATACTGGTTGAGATGGAAATCCAATGGAATTGAGTTGGAATTAGAGGTTGGAATTATTATTCCATAACAATTCAAGTCAAAATGGGTTTTTGGTCAATCTAGTTGGAGTATTTAGAGCTTCAAATCAGCTACGGTTGGATTTTAGCTGGAGTGGTTTATATTGTGTTCGAGCTATTATGGTCGGAGCGATTCACTTTGAGTTTGAGTTATTCGAATTTCAAGTTAAATTGAGTTGAGTATTGTGTCGGATCATTTGATATTCAAGTTATCTTAGGTTTTCAATTACTCGAGTTAAGTCTTTTCGAGATTTAGACTAGAATTGATCGAGTTTGGTTGATTTAGGTCGTTTCGAGCTCAAGTCATCTTAATTTTGGAACAAACATGTTATATCATTTTAAATTTTAAGTCATCTCATAGTGTATTTAAGATGGATCAGATCGTTTTGGGTCAATTTGGTTAGGTCACTTCAACTTCAACTCAACTTCTTTACGTCACATTCAAGTTTCATTTTTTGATTTTAGTCACCTCGAGTTTCGAATCAATTAGGTTGGGTCACTTCGGACTTTAAGTTAATTTGATTTCGGTCATTTCAAGTTGAAGTCATTTGAGTCCGATGATTCCAAGGTTCGAGTCCAATTTTCGATTGTGTCTAAGTCTATCGATTTTGAATTATTTTAGGTTTGAGTTAACCAAGTCAGGCCATTTTAGATTTTAGGTAAATAGAGCTACAATTTCTTATCCCCATCCCAAGAAACTGAAAAGTACGATTTTCGTTTAAAATCCAATTGCATGGAAATGCGCAGTAAAATTATAATTCTAATTCCCGAAGGTGAACCAGACAACAAGACTGAAATTGAAATTCATGGCACAATTTCAGTCTTAACTCAATATCAGACTTTAATTCTATACTCTAAACATAACCTAAATGATAATCTCTTTTAAAAAACAAGGTAGTTAATACAAGGATGATGACAGCCGTTGGATGAGAACACGTGCAGGGGGTAAAGAAGACGGCACCATCTCATGTGTCGCGCGTGACACTCCCCCCTTCTTATGAGTTATGATTCCTGCTTCTTCTACGTGCATCTGTCGGAAATTCGAATCCTGTGGCCCCCAGGGGTATTATTGTCACTTCTCTTACGAAGTAAACGAGATAAGTATTACTTTATGAAAAATACGAATTTAAACTCTTGTTTAATTATGGTCACTTCCCTTGCGCAACTCTTCAAAATGGAGGTTGGCGAGGAGGGGTGACAGTACCATATAGGATGCGAAGCTTATTGGTGCGTGGCGCAAGTGGAAGTATGGGAAAAAACTTGGTTTGTTTTATAGCCGTGATGAATTGGATATGATTGAGCTGTTTGTAAGGTTGAAGTAGGGTTTAAGGTGTCCTGTCCCTGTTATTCTTAGCTCCGGTTTTGATATAGCTGGTCATTTCCCTTTTTCGAGACCTGTTTCACCTGTGGTGTTGTACCTTTTTCAATAATTAGTGTGGAAAACTCGAAATACAAAAGCCGGCGCCTCAAATAAGAGGCTCAAAGAACACACACAAAGTGTGACAAAGGAAAAATATCAAGGAAACTTGCAAGAAAGATAGCCCAACCCCCAGAACCAGTCCCAGAACAGCCGACAAAAAAACACAAAAAGCAAAAGCAAAAACACCAAAAGAAAAACAACTTCCTAACCGCAGCAACGAACAGCAAAGGAAAAAAAAAAAAACACCCAAAAGCAATAGTTGCGTTGTACTTATAGTGCTTGTTTGATTCTCTCCTGCCTATCTGTTTTATGTTCTATTTTTATCCTATTTTTTTTTGTTTTGTATTGGCTTCTGTGTATTTGCTCCTTGTTCCCTGGCTTTATGCAGGATGAATGTGGCCTCGTTTTTACTAGTTGCCATTTTATAATACGACCGTGTCGCTAATTATCCAAAAAAAACTTACCTAGCCCTCTCTAGGTAAGTTCTAATTCATTTGTTTTCAACTAGCCTTCTAAAGGAAGTTCTATTTCCCATCCTGATAACCAAATATGTTTTACTTACTTCTTAGAAAAATGATACATGGATTAAATTTTCAGGAAATACAACTTTCTACTAGAATTCAATTCATGGAGCAACAAAACAAGGTTATGGTCAGTAGGATTCAGTACGAAAATTAAACAAAATTTAATATTTTCCTATATTATCTGACTCTATATATAAAACTTCGATCGACAGCTTCTTCTACGCTACTAACATAGTACAAATAAATATAGTTTTGACAATTTGACATATATGTTGCAAAAGGCATAAAAAAAATGTTAATACAATAACTTTTTTCCTATTCTTCTAGGTAAGAGATTTTGGATTCAAAATTTATCACTATCTTTTTCCGGCCGTTGATTTCCTGTTGTAAGAATTTCGTTAGTAAAAATCAGTTAAGACTATTTCGTATTAAAAATTTGTTTTAAGTGATGTCATGCATATGCTTTGTTTTGATCATATTTTTTTTTGACAAACTTTATTTTAATGTTTTAATCATTTTTTTTTGGGGACAAACTTTGTTTTAATTATGTTATAATAATATGCAAGTGAAACCATGATTTATTCCAATTACTATAATTTCCTAAGTGATAGACTAGTAACATAATGATTCCATTTTACTACTGTGTTATAGGGTAATTATATAAGTATTATTATTTGGAGTAAATTAAATATTAGTATCCTGAAGTTTAGTGTATTAATTTTTTAGTCCATAAATTATGTGAAAATAATTTTTTAGTTAAAAAAAGATGTATTTAACAATATAGTCCAAAACATGGTATGACAGAATGAAAGCAAGGCTTATTTTGCACCCCTTACACATCGCTACTTGAATTATTCTATTAAATTCATATAATTTTTTGGACTAAAAAATTATTTCATAAAGTTGTGGACTAAAAAATTAATATAAAAACCTTTGGGGTACTAATATAAAATTTATCCTTATTTATTTCTTGATTGTACTTTTTAGTTTTAATTAAGAATAATTTTTTTTTTTCAATTTAAGTTTTCAGTTTCATTCTACAAGAGAAAGTTGAAACAAACTCAAAATAAATAATTTTTATAATTCTAGTTTTTAATTTTCTAAAAATAAAAACTATAAATAAAAAAGATGTTAAATTACCATAGGTTTGCATGACGTTCATTTGGTGGAAGGAATCTTTCAAAAAAACTAAGAGTAGAGACATTATAGAGCAAAGCTCGATACAAGAAGCTGTTGCTTCCAATTGGAGCTCCGAAAGTACAGATAAAGTAATAAAAAAGCCAAAATACATGATACCAAACAACCCAAATTCCTACGGCTCTACGTATCTCAATCAATAAAATGGATATAATATAGTTTGTTTAGTTAAATTATGAAAAAAATTGTTTTATTAGAAGCTGGTAAATTTCATCAGGTGTTTAGGGCATATCCACAAAGTTGACATACATAAGATTCACATATAAGTCAAGTAAGGTTCAATCCTAAAACCAACTGGCATTACGTGGAGTAACCTACTGGGCTATCTAGTATTCTTACTCACATGTGGAGTTCTTTATAAAAACAGTTTTGTATAAACACTTTTGTAAAAACTATTTTTAATAGGGGTATTTTTATCTGAAAGTTTTTTAGTTCTTACTTTTGCTTTTTTTTCAAAGGAGAAATACAATTTTACTATTTTTTTTCTAAAAGAACTTATGCTTCTCTGTAAAAGCATTTTCTTTTCTGGCCGAACACCTTTAAATTTTGAAAACAATATTTTTTTTTCTAGAAAAAAACTTCGCCAAATAAACTCTAAATTCAAGTCGTCATAATTAATGCTCAATTCGCCAATATTTTCTCGGTTAAACTTAGTTTATATGTACATAAATTTTGGAGAACTCAATAGCATTCAAACTCGAGTTGACAAATTTTAAATTTAACTCTACTAATCTAGATTTGTTCAAAATGTTTAGGCTCGAGTTTAGCTTGGAAAGATCATAATTTTTGTTTGGTTTATTTAATAGTGACATGTGAGATTTATATACAAGTAAAATTGGAACCTAACTTATATATTGCTAATTTCTTGTTTATAATCCTAATGTAAATTTTTTAGTCCAAAAATATTATAAAATAATTTTTTAGTCTAAAAGTTAAAAATATTTAATAAAATAATCTAAAATAACTGTGTAAAGGGTAAAGAACTTTTTGTTGTTTGTTGGTAAACCAACCATTCTCTATTATTCCACTTATCCCACACACGAACCGCAATGTTATGATACTATTAATAAAAAAGAATAAGATAAGAGATTAATTTTACACCCTTGCGCACTGTTGTTTGGACAATTTTATTAGATGAATGAGACTTTTACACTAAAATATTATTTTACAAAATTTACGAACTAAAAATTAAATCAAACTTCAGGGTATTAATATGTAATTTACCATTTTCTTTTTCTATTTATGGCTTTTAATAATTGTATATATAAGTCCTCAAAGGTGATAGTGTTTGAATTAGTGCAAGAGTCAATATTAATTAAACTAACTTAATGTATATTAATTGACTTAAGTCATTTGATTAGTAAAATAATTAAATTTTTTTAAAATTAAAATAACTAAAATAATTAAAAAAGTTCTGATAAAAAAAAGTAAAATAATTAAAATTAAAATTTGAATCAAACCCATGTAGGCCGGCAGGAAACGTGCTAGTAATATATATATATATACATAATTTTTTTTTTTTTTTGATAATGGTAAAGACAAAAGGATCAGCTTCAGTTCCCCCCCTAAGCACGGGGCGGCCTGAAGCTTAGGGACGGGAAATCAGGATGAGGGTGTTAGAAGGAGCCGAATTCCCGACTAGGAAATTCGATCGCTTGTAGCCCTCACCCGCCACAAAGTCCACAGACCTGTTAGCTTCTCTAAACACATGAGAGAAAGAGAAAAAATACAGATTTTGACATATACACCGGATATCCTCCATGATGGCACGGTTGCCCTGAAGGGTTCTGATCACAACCTGGTTATCTTCTTCCAAAATAACACGCGAAGCACCCCTCTGAACAACCTCTAAAATTCCATCCCTACAGCCAACGCTTCAGCCACAATGATTGGGGCATTACCCAGTCTTCTAGAGCCACTCGCAATGATCTGCCCTCTATGGTTTCGAATGATGAATCCAGCAGCAGCTTCTGACCCACGTCTGGACCATCGAAGTTTACCTTCTACTATCCCTCTTCCGGGGGCACCCAGGTAACCCAAGTATTCACAACTCTGCTCTTGGTAGCCTCCCTAGTAGAGAAGTAATCGAAGCAATCAAACCTGTTCCTGCACTCCCACTCCAAGCACATAGCTCGGGCCCTATTGACTGTCTAACAGGGAGGGATTTCTCACCCCTAAAGATAGCCGAGTTCCTGTCCTTCCAAAGACCCCAACAGAGAACAGCAAAACTTACTGCACCATTTCGTCCCCGTCTTGATCTCAGTTCGTCTTCAATCCTGTAGCTCGACGGCTCCTTCATGCCCCAGCCAGCAGCAACTGCACTCCTCCAGACATCCTTCGCCCGAGGGCAATTTAGGAGGATGTGAGATATGCCCTCCATATTAGCCTTACACCAGATGCACTCATCATTCCAGTCAGGGATTCGTTTCTTCATTTGTTCCCCGGTGGCCAGACAATTATTCAAGACTTGCCAAATACATAGTAGACATGTCTACTATGTATCTTGCACACCAGATACATTGTAGACATGCAAGTAATATTCACATATATACTTTCCATTTTATAATTTGGGTTATTTATGACAAAGGTCTCTATACTTTGCCCATTGTGTTACTTTGGTTCTCATACTTTTAATTGTGTTAATTTAGTCCATGAACAATTCAAAATGTGTCAATTTAGTCATTTGGTCAAATTTAAGTTAAGTTAATGACATAATTTTGAACACAAAAACTATGCTAGATGAGTAACTTATTATAAATTTATCCGTTTACTCAATTTAACCCAATTAAACTTAACACAATTTTTTTTCTAAGGACCAAATTGACACATTTTGAATTTTACAAGGACTAAATTGATATAATTAAAAATTCAAAGACTAAACTGACATAATTGACAAAGCACAGGGACCTTTGGCGTAAAATAACCGTTATAATTTTATACTTACTATAGAAAAATTGAACCTACACCATCCTAAATGTTTTTTTTTAAAAATAATTAAGAGATTAAGATACTTAGAAGTATATCAGAGATGTCTGTCTGTTAAGGATTTAATACCGTATTAAATATTTATCATTCTTTCAGCCTGACCCATGAAGTTGGCATAAATGAAATCTACATATAAGCACAAGTAGAGTTCAATCCTAAAACCAATTGGTATAAGATGGAGTAATCCACTATAATTATATGTTGGTCCCTTCTCTCTTGTAACTTCGATACAGGATTCAACTAGACTCACATGTATAAGAGTTGAAATAACAATAAAAGAAAAAAAAAAATGAAAAAATGATATTAATTTTTAGATCAAAAAAGGACAAATGAGGAAAGAAACTCGTAATTGACTTTGTTTTTCAATTGCTACACACCGACAACAATTATATTATATGATTATCAATTTATCAGCTTTTTTTTAACACTGAAAGAAAAATTAAATATCAATTTATCAATTTTTTTTTTTTGGAAAAATTAAGTTGTAATTTTAATTTTAGTGAAACTAGTGCTTCAAGGGCTCCTGCATATGCATGGTCTGAGAGCGGTGAGATGCACGCAGCCTTATCCTTTCAAGGTGTTACCTTAAAGAGATGTTGCGTACGAGGACCCCGACCTGAGAATATCATCCGTTATTTACAAGGTGAAATTATTTATTCATTTTTTTTTATAACTAAAGTCAAGGCGGAACTGTTGGAAGAGGTTTAAGGCATCAAGGACTAATGAATCACAAATGGGATGTGCTGATAAAACTTTGCTGCCCGATTAGCAGTTATATTTGCTAGGTATGAGATACAAAATAGAAAACAAGTAGATTCTTGAGCCGTACGATCATAAATATCGAGCTAACTGAGGAACCAGACCTCCTTATATCATGTGCCATACACACCGACGGATCCAATGTATAAGCATAAGAGACAAATGCCCCATTGTATTTTAAAACATACGCATTAAATATTATAAGTAGTCTATTTATTTGTCAAAATGACGGAAATTTTTATAGGTCATAAATAAAACACAATATACTCGAAAGTATTAATATAACCATAATTAAAATATTACATCCTTGGTGAGCAAATTTTCTGAATCCACCACTGACCATACACGTGACTTTGGTCACATAAATACTAGGCCTCCTATCCCATCATAAAAACACACAACAGATAACATATAGCACAACCGTAAAAGAAAATTTTCTTAGTCTCGTTCTTGATAGCATTTGAGTACTCGAGCTCACCTTATAAAATATATCACTTGAAAAAACTTCAAAATTATCAATAGAAAAACCTACCTTCAGAATCCAATATGTTACAATAAAAAGGCTAATATTATTATTAAGGTAAAATTGTTATTTCCAAATAATTTTCTAGTTCTAATTTTTTATATGTTATATTATTACTCTGTCAGTAACAACTGTCTCAAAAAAAAAGAGGTTATTTTAGAGAATAAATGCATGAACAAAGCAGGAGAGAATTAAAGTAGAATAATAAATGAAATATAATTAAATGAGGAAATTAGGTTGGGGAAAATATTATGAGAAAGAGTAAAAGTAGTTACATGCACGTTATAAATAGCAAAGTTGTGATAAGGATGTCTCAACTCGTAGGTTACGTGGATGCATCATCTACTTGTTACTCTTTCCGTTAAATTTATAGAAAATAGGGGTTTAGCATCGTTTACGATAAATTTGGTAGTATAGTTATTCATCATGTTTGGGTTCTATTTGAGGTGCGGTTCGTTAGAATAAGCTGAATTCAAACTCTAGTTACAGACCTGTATAAGCAGTGTGTTGCAATGGGATAATCCATGGATGTCTCGTATAAAACATGTTGTACTGGGATAGTGACAAGGTGGTAAACGGGCCTCTTGTTTGGTTGTTGGGAAGTAGGCAAATACGAGAAGTGAAAATTACTTAATCATTTCCGGGTCTTTCAGAACCTAGAAAATTACTTTTTAAAAACTATAAAAAGGGTGTTTTTAAAAAGTTGTTTTCGAATGTTTGTCCTAACACTAGCCGTTGCTCTTCCGCCTCTATCCATCGCTACCACCATCATCTACCATTCACAGCTACTTTCCTTGGCTAACTGTGGTTCTTCTCTATTTTGTCCTTGTAATATTTGCTAAATTCGTAAACTAAAAATAAAAAGCGAAACTGAACATACCATAAGGTAACACTAATCGAACTTGTTGAATCGTGGGAAAGCTAGTTAATAGTGCGAGACCTAAATCCATTGATACCCATTAGTTATTTTATCATGTTCAAACATGATGCGGTTTTTAATAACTCCCACACTTTGTCAACACCGCTTCCTCACGTTGTTACCCCACGTCCACCCCATACAGTACTAATATGTAATTTATTTTCATAATTTTATGTAATTGAACATTTTTCATTATTTGAATTAAAAGTTATTTCACAAAATTCATAAACTTTTTCCAATAATTAACAAGCAAAGGGCATGCAGCGCAGAGCAGGGCCACGAAAACATAAATACATAAAGCAAAAACAAAAAGCAGTAATAGTCAAAAACAACACATACCACAACAACAAACCACAATAAAAATCATCACCCCTCCCAGCCCTGCGGCTCACCGAGTGCACCGAGAGCCACTCACCCCTACATCATTGTTACCAGACGTCTCAAGCTTTGATGCATTCAACATTCCGCACTATTTCCTCCGATGAGTATAAAAGCCCTCGCACTAAACATTTATTCAAAATCCCGTCCTCATTTTTATACTTCAAAAGATTCTACAAAATTCAAAATATGAATACACCAAACCTCGAGTACTAATATATAATTTATCACCGTAATTTTATGTTATAGGGCATCTTAGAGTTATGAGGAGAGTGTCGGTGCCATAGGGATGGGGCAGAATTTGGCAATATCAAGTGATGTGGCCTTGACAATCGCTTGCTTTGCTCCCACATGTTATCATGTCCATTTTTGGTCCCTTTAACACATGTCTACGTGATACATGCAGGGTCGGGCATATTAGTGATATCACTTATATGTTATTATGTATTTATATTTATGTCGTCTAAGGGCTCTTCTGTAATTTTCTCCTTGTTGGGTTTCTCTATAAATACAAGTCTTAGCAATCCTATTGGCTATGCTTCCTAGCCTATTCTCTCACATGGTATCAGACATACCAACCCTAATTAAATATTTTCTTTTTCTCTTTCTTTCTCCCCCTAACGCCGTACCCTAGCGGCGCACCCCCAAACCCTAGCGCCGCCCTCCTCTAGCGGCGCCACCCTCGATTTCTCTCTCTCCGATGGTTGCCCTCTAGTGAGTATAGTGCGATATTCCCTTTGGTGTTAAGGTGATCATGGCTGCTCCTCCTTCCTCCTCTTCTTTACCCGAATTGACGACCTCCTTGCCGTCGCCTATCTCCTCAATGGTGTCTCCCATGGTGGACCATCCCGGCCGGTTACTAGTCGGCTCCCTCCACCTCCGACTCTCGGGTCTCTACCTCCCTCCAACTCGGCATCCCTCTTTCCGACTCCAAATATTGGACTCTCCCATCCACTCTCCAACTTTAATGCGGGATATAATTACTCAACCTCCCTTCGTACTACCTTTCCTGGGTCCTCTTACGTGCCGCTACCCACTTTTCCTGTGGCTCCTCTACCCACCTCTTCCATTACAAGTCTTGTTACAATCAAACTTGAAAACCCTACTGACTACACTGCTTGGAGGGAACAGGTCTCCATGTTACTACGTGCCCATCGTCTTATGGGTTTTGTCGATGGTTAAACGCATCCTTCAATACCTGAAGCTCACGCCTGATCATGGTCTCACCATAGCTCCGGGTTCTTGCACATCTGTTACTGCATACGCTGACACTGATTGGGGTGGTTGCCCTGACATTCGTCGCTTCACTACGGGCTTTGCTCTGTTCCTAGGTCCAAACCTCATTTCATGGCGTGCTAAGAAGTAGCCAACGGTTGCCAAGTCCTCCATTGAGTCTGAATATCGCGCTGTTGCCAAGGTCGTTGCTGAATGTGATTGGATCGGTTATCTCATGCGTGACTTAGGCCTACACCCATTCTGGACTGATTTTTGTGTACTGTGATAACGTGTCTGCTACTTACTTGGCTGCAAATCCTATCTCTAATGATCCCACGTTGATGTTGACTTCCACTAATTCGTGAGAAGATTGTTAAGGGTGATATCCAGGTTCGATACACTCCTATCACCAAACAGGTTGCTGACATATTCACCAAGGGGTTGGCTACTAATCGCTTCCGCTACCATAAAGTCAATCTGCACGTTGGTCCTCCTCGCTTAGATTGAAGGGGCGTATTAGTGATATCACTTATATGTTATTTTGTGTTTATATTTATGTCGCCTAAGTGCTCTTCTGTAATTTTCTCCTTGATGGGTTTCTCTATAAATACAAGTCTAAGCAACCCTATTGGGTATGCTTCCTAACCTATTCTCTCACAGGGCATAACCCCGAGCGATTCAAGTAACTATTTGGAACCTCGAAATTTTAGGAGCCTTATAATTTTTGGATTTTTTTGGATAGATATGAGGATAAGATCCTCAGAAGAAACAAAAGTGTTTTTCATGAATATAAGAGCGGGGGGTGGATCCTAAAACTGGGGTGCAACATGGTCAAAGTTGGGGTTAAAAACCGAAACTTCTGGAATTTTGATTTTAAAGTATCAATTGTTAATATTACTAAATTTTTTAACCGAAATTGTTATAATTTGTTGTATATGAAAAGGCCCATTTTAAAATTTTACTTGGGGCCCCGAAAATGTCAAGACCGGCCCTGGGTACATTGCCAAGAGCATAGTTAGTAAAATGCAGTATAAGAATTAAACTGAATTTAATACGTTTGTGTATTATGTGGTCATATATAAAAGAAGTTTGGTCAAAAGTTCGATGACATAATTGATTACATTCACCTGTATGACGACTAATTTTGAAGTATTGATACAAAGTGGAAATGAATGTGATTTCGTCAACTTTTGACTTCTGTTTGACGATGTTACTCGTAATAGTGGTGGTAAAAAGCATGATAACATAGTAAAAAGGTAGTATATGAGTCAATGATTTGGGAATTTAAGTTACAATTTTACAAAATATAGAATATGAATACTTAATTTAGATATAAGTATAATTATTTTCAACTAATATTTTGCTTTTTATTCAGAAAAATACGGATAATTTATAAAATATGTATTATATAACTAACATAAAAAATATATATTTTACCATATTATTAGCAATCATATATAAACGTACTTTTTTATCCAAAAAAATATGAATGCATGTTTAATATGTGTGAATATTTAACCAGCTAGGGTGAGGAGTATTAGAAACTCTTTAATTATGTTACTTTCTTTACCAAATTAACCCGTTTTCCCATAGTGGTAAATGAAAGGAAAACTTAAACAAATCTAGTATGCTAAGATACCAATTTGTTAGGGAAAACTTAATGCGGAAGCGAAAACCCTGGCAACTTGATCCGATTCAAATAATATGACTCACACAAAACGAGAAGTAAACAAATATAGAGAAAGAAAGAACAAAACAAGAACACACAATATTTACATGGAAACCCCTTTACAATCGAGAGGGGAGAAAACCACGGGCGGAGATGGAGATTCTTTATTAACTGAACGGAAGAATTACAACGACACTTCCCAAACGAGATATATGGAAGAATTACAATCACTCCCTCTGAACTCTCGTAGCACTCGAATATCTTGGAGGAATTACGAAATCACCTCTTTTTCTTAATGGCGGCTCACCTCACTTTGATTGGATACGTATGGGAGAAACCTCTCCCCGAATACCGAAACCCTACGTCCCTATTTATAGAAAATAACTAGGGCCGGCGCAACAGGCTCCCGATCGATCGGAACCCACCGATCTATCGGCACTCAAAATTTCCAAAACACTCCGAATCTTTCCTTAAATCACCCGATCGATCGGCTTTCCCTCCCGATCGATCGGTGACCACACGGCAGCCCCATATAAAATAAAACAAGTAATTTAAGATATAACCTAACAAATCTCCACCTTGGCTCAAATTACATACATAAAAGAATTACCTCCACCTTCTCCACAAAACCCCCACACACGGGGTTAACACAACGAAGTATGAAACCTAGCCGTGCGAAGCTTGAACTTCCTGTTAGGTAGAAACTGAGTGAACATATCTGAGAGGAGCAATGCCAATCTTCTTCTCTGAATTGGCTCTTGACACATCAACTGAAACAGCCACCCGCTGCTGAACTGTGTTACTGAACTGAACTCCCTCTGGCTTACTCACCTGACCTGAATCACAAACAACTGATGACATCTTCTGTGGAGATAACAATAATGAAGACTCACCAAACGTGACACGTCTCGTCAGGAATTGTTTGAAGAGAAAACCTTTCTGCTTCACATAAAGCCCTTGTTCACATACCAGCAATCCTCTGGACTAACCACACAAAGAGCCCCTTACACTGTGCTCAGACAAACACCTATCACCTGAACGATCCAATCTCAAACATCCTAAATTTGTGATCTCTGGTTCTGTCAACAACAAGGATGATAAAGATACTGCAACAGATCTAACAACTGTGGAACCGACAAGTTCATACAACGTACCTGACCTTCTGACCTTCATAACTGTCAATGCACCCTTAACGACCTTCAAAACTCCACCTTCAGCTGTGTACCTGTACCCTTTAGATTCAAGAGTACCCAAAGAGATGAGATTTTTCTTCAAATCAGGAACATGATGAACATCGCCCAAAACCCTGATAGTGTCATCGAACATTTTAAAACGAATTGTTCCTATACCCAGAACTTTGCATGGATTATCATTACCCATCAAAGCAACTCCACCTCGAATGGACTCGTATGTGGAAAACCAATCCCGGTTGGGACAGACATGATAGGAGCAACCCGAATCCAAAAACCAACTATCTTTCAAGTTGAACTGAGGTTCAGACACGGACAAAAGAAAATCTTCATTCTCAACACTAGCTACTATGGATCTCTGGTCAGACCTGTTATCTGCTTCTAATTTTCTCTTAAGCTTGTAACAGTCTTTCTTAATGTGCCCTTTCTTATGACAGTAGCTACAGGTTAGATCTTGATACCTAGACTTAGACTTGCTTCCACTATGATCAAACTTGGTTCTCTCCCTCACAAATAAACCACTACCTGAGTTATACACAGAGTCAGATAATTCCCTATCTACTGGTTCTTTACTCAGTAGGTTTTTCTTAACTTCATCAACAGATATAGTTTGTCTACCACCATAAATCATGCTTTCGACAAAACCCTTATATGAAGCAGAGAGAGAACATAACAACAATATTGCCTGATCTGCATCCTTAGGAACATCATCTAATTCTTTCAAATCTTGAATAATTGAATTAAATTCACTGACGTGGTTCTTAAGTGACGTACCTTTTGACATACGAAACGTGAATAACCGGCGCTTAACTGCGAGTTTGTTGGAGACAAACTTGAAACAGAACATATCCTGCAATTTCTCCTACAACTCCTTAGCGGTCTTCACTTCCAGAACTTCTGTCAAAACGTCATCGGTAAGACACATCTGAATTGCTGTGAGCGCCTTCTCATCCAACTCCTCCCATTGTGCTTCTGTAAGATTCTCTGATTTCTTCTCTTTCCCATCTAAAGCTTTCTTCAAGCCATTCTGAGTCAAGAGGCCCTTAACGTGAACCTGCCATAAGCTGAAACTCCCTTGACCACCAAACTTCTCAATTTCGGATCTAATTGCGGACGTCATATTATCAAATCGAAATAAACAGGGCTCTGATACCAATTTGAAAGGAAAACTTAAACAAATCTAGCATGCTAAGATACCAATTTGTTAGGGAAAACTTAATGCGGAAGCGAAAACCCTGGCAACTTGATTCGATTCAAATAATATGACTCACACAAAACGAGAAGTAAACAAATATGGAGAAAGAAAGAACAAAACAAGAACACACAATATTTACATGGAAACCCCTCTACAATCGAGAGGGGAGAAAACCACGAGCGGAGATGGAGATTCTTTATTAACTGAACGGAAGAATTACAACGACACTTCCCAAACGAGATATATGGAAATTACAATCACTCCCTCTGAACTCTCGTAGCACTCGAATATCTTGGAGGAATTACGAAATCACCTCTTTTTCTTAATGGCGGCTCACCTCACTTTGATTGGATACGTATGGGAGAAACCTCTCTCCGAATACCGAAACCCTACGTCCCTATTTATAGAAAATAACTAGGGCCGGCGCAACAGGCTCCCGATCGATCGGAACCCACCGATCTATCGGCACTCAAAATTTCCAAAACACTCCGAATCTTTCCTTAAATCACCCGATCGATCGCTTTCCCTCCCGATCGATCGGTGACCACACAGCAGCCCCATATAAAATAAAACAAGTAATTTGAGACATAACCTAACAGTAAGAAAGGAGCATTATAGACGTCTCTCAGAAAGCGTTTGCCTTAATTTATCATCCATTACAATAAAGCCTAGATCCGGGCTAGGCTAAGAAAAGGAATGAGTCAAAAAATTGACTTTCACAACCCCGATTCGCAACCCAGTCAGCTACCAAATTAGCCTCCCCAAAACAATGACTGAAATTGACAACAATTCTATCATGGGTTATTTTTTGCACATCTTGAATATTCCATTGTAACTTCAGAGCTTTGATAACCATCTCATTGTTACTTTCGACTGGCACAACAACAACAACAACAACTGACCCAGTGCCTCAAGGGCTCCCGCAGAAGCGAGGTCTGGGGAGGGGTTGATGTACGCAGCTTTTCCCCTTCCGGGTGTTACACCTGAAGAGAGGCTGTTTCCGAGGACCCCTAACCTAAGAATCATGCCATCATAACATCATAGCAACCTGTGAGCAAAAATTGTTACTTTCGACTGGAATATTCCAAAATCCCAAGTTAACTGCTCTAAAAAGACCATCCCTCTCTGCCACGATGTCTTTCATTACTGTCCTTTTTCCAAGACGTTATGTTACCAGTGAAATGAATCTCCCTCCTCTTCTATAATAATGCATCCAACAACCGCCAAACTGCCTATCTTAGATTCACCAGAATTTAACTTCACATATTCTGTATTTGGAGCTTGCCATTTGATGCACTCTTAATTTCTAACCCTTTTGGCTATTGTTGTGTTGATCTCCTCTCCAGTATGATCTAGATGGTTATTGTTATTTATGCTCCATACCCAAAAACAATGACGAGCTTCAACCATAGCTTAACTGGATTATTGATTTGATTTCTGAAAACCTTCTCAATCTCGTCCTTTCAAATCTGCCGAATCATATAGTTGAACTTAAGCAGTTCAATTCTGGCTTTTCTGCCTCTTCCTTCTCTTCATTTTCGAGCTCTTTTAGAAATGAAATACACTCCAATGGATTACTCAGCTATACAATTATCACTGTAATTTCTCAATTTTTTCAGGACACCAGATTTTTACCAAATTAACTTATAATTGTAAAAATGGACCTCTTACTTAATGGGTTATTAGAATTGAAATATTCCATCAATTCAATTTTATCAATATAATGTAAGAAAGTTAATTCTGTGAAAATAATTAAAATTTAGTTAATGTATGCCATATATATATATATATATATATATATATATATATATAACAAACCATGATTATAAATGCTTTACTTGTGGGGACTAAAAACACGTGGAAGGCAAAAATATCTAATAATTGGGTTCGATTTAGATACAAAACGAAATCTAAAAAGTCAATAAGAACTTAAACGAAAAAGAATAACAAAGACAATAATATTTACGTGAAAAACCCTCAAAAAAAGGGGGAAAAAACCATTGATAGAGATAGAGAACTTTTATTAGATTACAATTCAAATATTACAGGAGAATTCTTCAGTCTCTTACTATCTCTATATGTTTTACTCTCAATGTGTTTTCTCTCTCTACGCGAAAGCGACCGAAACGCTAAAAGGGGGTTAATATAGCGCCTCCTCATAACAAGAGAAGCCCTATAAGTGCAAGTGGGTATAATTACCTGATGCGATGCAAAAGGTTCTTACCGCGGGGGCTAATTTGAGACACGACACAAAGCAACATCTCCAATGCCCCATGGGCTCCCACCTATGTAGGATCTGGGGAATGGATGTACGCAACTTTCCTCCTTCAGGGTACTACCCTAAAAAGAGGCTGTTTCCGATAATCCCCAATCTGAGGGGTGCAACACAAGGACTTCCCAGGAAGTCACCCATCTTAGTATCACTCTCGCCCAAGCACGTTTATCTTCGGAGTTATAGTGGGATCCAGTGATTACGTGTTGGTACCCTTTTAGGTTGAGACACAGCACAATAATATGCAATAAAGAAGATGTATATTCTCCAAAAAAAATTATTATAATAAATAAATAAAAGCAGTGGTGAAGAATATTTTAATTTTTTTTTTTTTTTGGGACATAGAAGCACTCGGAGGAAGTAGATAGTGAGGAAGCATCTCAATAACACAATTGACCCTTAATTCTCACTTTAAAATTATAATAAAATTTTATCAAAATGTAAAGTAAATAAAATATCATCTTTAAAGATAAAAAAATTACTTAAGCGAACATTAAGGATTTAAATATTAGACTCGAGTTTTCTAATTATTTGGGTGTGCAGTTTTCACAAAGCTTGTTCCTCTTCCTTTTTTTTATGCTTTAATTATGCATATTTTTCTAATTTTAGTTGATTCAATATAAATAAATCTATCGTACTTTATCCGACTTGCAATTTCGACTCAGTATTTCTCTCTCTACTTCTCTTTAAGCATCTTCACTAGAATCTCCCATGGCATCATTCTTTTTCCCATGAAGGGTTACATTCATCACACCCATGATGCTATGTACCTAATTTAGGGATGGCAATGGGCCGGGGGGCGCCTCCTCCATACCCGTACCCGCCCCATTACCCACGGGTGCCCAAGGGCTACCCATTACCCGCCCCTTGCTCACCCGTACCCGCTTCGTACCTGCCTTGTTATCTATCCATGTCCAACTTATTAGCCATAACTTCTTTTCTTTTTTTCCTTCAATAATAACTATGAATTCATACTTATAAATTACATAAGAAATATTTTATATAAAATAACACAGCAGGTAACTCCAATATGTGATTATAAGGCGAGTATATGCGGGTACGGGGTGGGGCGGTGCGGGTGCATGCGGGTACGGGGCGGGGCAGGTACAAGCCCATACCCGTACCCGCCCCATACCCGTGACGGGTATTGACATGTGTATCCTAACCGTACCCGTTACCCGCCTCATCTATACCCGTACTCGGCCCAAACGGGGCGGATACCCTAACCTAATTCATGTATGTATATATAATAAAATTTTTTCTAAATCATACAAGTTAAACATAGGCTCTATAATTCGTTGGATGAAAGACTACAAATTATTTTTCCTTCAAAACTTTCCTATGTTCGATTTTAGCAATTTCAATATATAAATTGTATCAAGTTCGTGTTTAATCAATTTAAAGAAAACGTGATGCTCATAATACAATATTAAAACGGGAAAAAATTTTCTGACATGAAAATTAAAGAAAATCTCATCCTATGTCTACAGGACATCATTTTATATTTTGTGCGAAACAAATTTCTCCTTCGCCGATTGTTCAGCTATTGTTCTAAAAGAGCTTTTTGGATGGAAGAGCTAAACTTAGAGCTTATTTGATCAAACTATAGAAAAACTATTTCTACCTGCGCCTTAAAAGAGAAACAACAACAACAACAACAATCGACCCAGTGCCTCGTGGGCTCCCGCATACATAGGGTCCGGGGGCGGGGGATGTACGTGGCCTTGCCCCTTCCGGGTGCTATCCTAAAAGGAGGCTGTTTTCGTGCCTTAAAAGAGAAGTATTATTATTTTACTCCTACTTATAAAAATAAAACTAATTTTTAGTTATATATTAAAAAACATTTCTTTTCATACCAGACGCCCTTAAACCTTAAAAAAAAAAAAGTGCATTTTCTAAAACAAATACTTTTTTCTCTAAAAGAAGTTTGATCAAACAAATTGGATATCTGAATGCTCCATAAAGCTCCTATGGGGTATTCAAATGCCAAGTAAATAAATATGTAAGTATTGAGTATTCATTTATTATTTTTATTTTTCTTGTGTAATTCTCCCTTTCTAATTATTATTTTATACGTATTTTGCTATATTTCTTTTTGGTTTTAATTAAAATAATAATAATATAAATAATTACTTTTATTGTATAATATTTATTGATACTTTTAATTTATTTTCAAATTAGTCAAGCATAAAGCTAATTATTCACGACCAAAAAATATTAAAAATAATCATAAAACATCAAAAATATAACAAACTTTAGCTACCTCAATAGGTAGCCAAATGCTGATGTGAGACAACAAACAATAACAACAACAAACCCAGTATCTCCAAGGGCTCCAGTCTAAGCAGGGTCTGGGGGGTAGATGTACGCAGCCTTCCCCCTCAGGGGGCTACCCTGAAAGGAGGCTGTTTCCGAGGACCCCCAACCTGAGAAGCAGGTCCGCCGCATAGAGCATGTGACAACGCAGTGAGGAACTGGCCAAATGTTGACGTGAGAGAAGTATTCAAAATAAAATGAGCTAAGAGCTTTTGAATAATCCATTTAAAATTTCCATAAGAAACGCTCGGTCCTCCATGAAGTAAATGCAAAAAGTAGATATTCATAGAAAATACATATTTTGGCTCTTATTTAGTTGGCAATAAATTGGCAAAATACAGAAAGTAGAAATTACTTAATAATTTTTAATTTCTTCAAAATGCAAGAAGTAACTTACCCAACCTCCTCTAAATAAGTTCTAATTCATCTGCTTTTAACTAATCACAGACAAGTTCTATTTCTCATTTTGACAACTAAATATATTTTACCTATTTCTTACAAAGCTGATGCAAGAACTAATTTTTTTTTAAAATATCTTTATAAGAATTTAATTCATATGGCAAGTATTAAGGGGTGTCATTATCATGTCGTTTTTTCAAGTGGGGGTGGAAGTTTCTGAGTTTCAAAAATATTTTTTTAAGGGAGAAAGAAAGCTTTGCTTGAATACAAAGACCGCTTGTCGTGTCAGTCAAGCATTGACCGCTCTATTTATATTATATTAATTTAATTTTTGATCAAATGTAAGTTAATATAAAGTTTTAAACAGTATAAACAGATTAGATGTAAATAACTCACTATAAGTTTACTTGTTGACTCAATTTAACTCTATCTATGGTCAAATTATTAAAAATTTTATTAACTTAACATAAACTTATTGACACTATATTAATTATGTAAGAACTAAATTAATACAATTAAAAATATAAAAAACTAAATTAACAAATATTTAATATAAATAATCTTTTTTTTTTTTCATAATCAAATGAGTACAAATAGTTAATTTGTGAAAAAGCTGGCAAAGGCAAAGACACACTTTCTTCTTTTTTCCAACGAGGAACCTAGTTATCCGGTATACCTTGATGCATGCAGCGACCCATTCACCCCATAAATCAGTTAAGTCAGGAATTCTTAGGGAGAGGTTTAAGATAGGAATTGAACTCCAAATCTTTTAGCTTAAAGTAATACTCTATTTTCTTACTTATCCCCTATCGCTAAGGTAAGCCCAGGTGGGTAAGACACACTTTCTTCACTTTGACTGTTCTTTTTAGGGTAACGAATGAGCTAGAGGGCTTTGAGACCAGACTTGTAATCTCACGACACGAGTATCTCTGCATATTTGTTTTTTAGCTTTAATTTTCTCTTTAATTTCTAAAAAAAAATTACATGATTTACATTGGTTGCAGATATTTTTTCGGATAACTTATTTACGACTAGAAAAAGCAGAAAAGTGCTGGGTTGGATCCAAAGACAAACAATAAAAAGCACCTAAAACACCCAAGGCAATGTTGATCGCAGGTATAATTTCCAGTGCTGCAAAGATACTTCAAAAAAGCATAATGTTTTTACTTATAAGAAAGGAAATATATCTAGATAAGAGAACTAGCAACATATATAGGAAAACGATTACAAAAGGGATATTATATTATATACAAGGAAAAGACAACATGTTTTTAAAAAGAACTAGCAACATGTTTTGAAAAAAAAAAGAAGAAGACAAAAATAGCATCAACTGCATAATCGGTGGACTAAATGGTAATATAGCAATAAAAAAAAATAACATGAAAACCGAGAAGATGTGGCAATCAGAAAGATAACTTGACAACTATTAAAGAAGTCAATATCTTTCTTGGCCTCTTTTTAAAATATGCCTTTAACCCTTTTAGATTCTTTTCAAAACATGTTGTCTTTCTTGTATATATCATAAACATCATTCAGTCAATACTTTTTCGAAATACTGTGCCCCTTTTAAGTATTATAATGCAAAGGAATAATTTGAAGCCTGGTGCCTTATTTTCTTTCTTCCTCCCACTAAAATCTCCTCGCTTTAACAAAAAGGAGTTGTTATTACTAGGGCGAAAATTACTATTGCCAAAGTAACGATGTGACTTATAAACAACGAGATCAACAAAAGTGCTTCGAAAACTACGATCTTGTTATGACAATAATAATTTTGCCCTAACAATAACATTAGTCTAACAAAATTATAATTTAACTGGAACTTCACAAGGGCATAAACCATTCGTTTACCTCCATTTTGCAGTCTCTGCGTGATCAATGCCCACCAAAATCTTCTGCACAGATACTCGCTTTGCGAATTTCTATGCGTTCGCCAAATCCGAAGCTATCGGAGCACTGAAACCCGGCTCAAGATTGCGAACGCAGTATTCTTCGGAACCCTGATAATGTCAAAACTAGTATAGAATTTGGAGGGTGTCAACTTACATCTCCATGCTCAGAAGAGAAGATGCTATACATGTCACTTAATATGGCCACGGTGCTCGATGAAACGGACAATAGTATCATCACCCATGAGACTAGCCTGTCTTTTTTCGTGGCAATGCCGTGATTGTCTCTGCACAATGCCAAATAGTTTTAAGATAGATTTGTAAGAGTTTGTGCTGAGAGAAATTCGGTTTACATGTTTGCCATTGCAAGATTATACATTATGTGACGCCAAGACAGGAAAATACAAATGGCGTTATGTAGATATACCGCCTCAGAAAGTTCAGTGATTCCTACAAAAATCAGCCAGAGGCAAAATGTAGTTTAAGCAGTTAATTTGATTAATCAGTAAGATTCTGTTCGGGAATCAAAATATGACACCACAAGAAAATATGACACAAACACAAAAAGAACATAGTGGGTTTGAGTCGGTGTTTTGAAGCCGGATTGAATTTGGGTTGATACGTTTATCCAAGCCATTGGTTTGAATTTGGATTTGGGTTGGATCAACCTGTTTTCAGTACTTCTAACCTATTTCTATTATGTTATGTAAGTAATGTAATATTTCTATTATACACACATCAACCACAACAATACGAGGTAATATAGATTCTATCTCAAGATTTTATAACCCAGAATTGTACTTCAAATCTATGGAGATGGTTATATGACACTTCTAGCTGTACATGTTCAGTGAATAATGTCTAACATAGACATTAGTAACTTCTAAGTCTTAAATTTCAACCAAAACAAAGAAAAAGAAACACAAAAATAACAGATGATGATAAGTTACAACCAATGGACATTATAAAATTTATCTTTGTTTTGCCCTTAAAGCAAAATGCACTTACCGTCCATGCAAGAAAAGGAGCCATTAGTTATAGGAGTTATTTCTCACATACCAAAAAAATTACAGGATGTTAAGCTTCGTTTATTTCAATGGAAAGACAAATATTTTAATATATTTCAATTTAAAATATTTTTTCTAAAAAACTTGTCTTTTGAGCTAAAGAAATTGTTTCATATTATAAATTTGTATGAGATCAGTGCTCACCCAAGTTGAGGTTGATGTGATAAGTACAGCATAAGAAGAAAGAATAAAACAGAAAATGTATTGCCCTCCATTAAGAAAAGGGCTTTACTATACGGCACGAGGAGGGGGAGCACGAAAATGTCACAAATAGGGCACAGTTGGTCATTAACGACCAACTTCCTAAGCATCTAGCTTCTCGTGACATTAACATGGGTTTTTTCTCGTGACTTTTAGAATTTTCATTAGAAAAAAGATTTTCCCCTTTCACTGAGGAGAATGTACTGTCAATGGAGGAAACTTTCTTTTGTGTGTGGTTTTTATTATAAAGTTATGCAAAGAAATAACAGGATTAAAATTGAAAATGTTCTCCGCCAAAGAGAAAGGAGTCTTGAAGTCAAATGTTCACTGGAAAAAGAGACACCATATAGGCTACTTTCCCGTGCAATAGCTTGACATGCGGTTCATTGAGCCAGTCAACGGTGGCTAAGAGCCTTTCCTCACTCGTTAAGCCTTCAGAGATGTGGGTGAGAACTCCAGAGGCCTTGCATCTAAGTAAGTTAGTAAGCGCTTTATTTGACGATTGGCATGTATTACGCCTCTTGGGGAGTTGAGCTGTTCAATAAGTATGAAGTATGAGGGAAGGAGACAGTGAAAAGAAGCGTATCATCTGGCCCAAGCATTTCCTTTTTGTTGCAGAAAATAAACTACTCGTCTATCATATTATATAAGAAATCAAGTATCATAAATATTTGCATATTGAACAATTATTGAAGTTACTCACCTAAGAGCAATGGCAGCAGGAAAGATGAATCCAACAGATACAGCAGCAGTAGCACCTGTAAACTGAAAGGCATCCCATATACTAGGCACAAAATTGGCTCCAAGAAATATAAAGCTCATAAGAGCTGCAGTCACTGAAAAGAACCTCTTATTATCATATGCGATTGGAATGGCGTAAGGGAACAAGAGACCGTCCAAGTTGAGGCGGAGAGAGAAGAAAACGATAGGGAAAACGAGCATCAAATGGATGCCATAGCTCACTCTAACGACATCATCAAGCAGTGAGCTATATGGGATACCTAGATCGCCATCGAAATTTGCAAGAACGTCGTCTAATGTTTGTTCACCGAAAAGAAGGAAACCGAAGAAGCTTGTTGCTATATAGACGGAAGAGCATAGAATGAGTGATTTTTGTACAATGGACTTCATTTTACATGGATCTTTCAGCTCGTTCTCAATGGGGTGAACTGCAAAGTTACAACAACAAGAATAAAAACCCTGAATTTTGAGCATATCACCTAAGTATATTGATCTTTCCATATATATAAAATTTTATCACTCATGTATCCTAAAGTTTAAAAGATATTATCACTAAGCTATCATCTACCAAAATTCGGTAGATTTTTGTTGGAAAATGTTGATGTGAAACATGACTATAGATATCCTCTATCAGAATATGATGTTTTTACGCCAGAAAATGCTGACATAGCACATGGTTTTAACAATATATAGGCATCTTTAATCATAATTTGGGGAATATTTTGTACTTTGTTGAAATGTCATTAATTGAGTTGTTAAAATCAAAACAAAGTGAAGCAATAACTAAGAAAATTGAGTACTCCAATAAATGAGATCAAGAAAATTGACCCTAAACTGTCCACATAATTCAGTCATTCTTTAAATCGAGTAATATAATCAGCTAATAAATTATCTAGTAACTATCTTCTTATCAAAATGACTATTTTGAATCGTGTTTCCGTTAAGTTTGATACGTGTTGGAAACACAAATCTGACTTTCAAATGCTGAATTGCATTTTTGAGTATGAAATGTTAGCAGCTTAGGAGTCTCCTACAACTATGTCACAAAATAGTCCTCCAGGTAGAAAAAGCTATACATGATAATCCGAACACAGCAAACCATCATAAGCTTTAAGCAAATCACACGAAACACAGTGCTGAGGAAAGAGATAGAAGTTCGAACTCACCATTATGGTGACAAATACAGGCAGTAACTAGCACTGGGATTGTTGTGAAGAGCTTCCAAAATGATGCCTGGTCAACAACTTTAGGCAACATGGGGGGCATTCGTATGCTTCCCTCCAACAGCTGCACAATGGCTACTCCTGCTGTGATGGCCACAAAAACGATAGCCAAACCCACTGACAAGGCTGAGGTGTACCTCAGTGAATCTAAATGGCAGCAAAAAAGAAAATACAGAAGTCAAACTCCATTCCTATCACATAATAAACAAGCACAACTGCTTTGATGTAACAGGTTAATCAGTGTTTTATAGTTGTTTATGCAATGTATAGAACATCTATGATTATGTGTCACACAGGCAAAGAAACAACAGGAGTATGGGTAAAGAGTTCAAAAATCCTAGTACCAAAAAAAATGAATACCGCGTAAGCAGAAAAATTACCTTCAGCGGCTATATGAAATATTACCCTAAAAAAATGGTTCAAAGCTTCACAAATTACGTAGTATTAAAGTTAATAACAGGTTCCTTTTATCCACAAAAGAAAAAGAGAAAAGGGTTCAGATTGCCCAATGGCAAGCTAGCCCCTAGCCTCTCTAAGGAAAGCAGAAATGCATCTGCATTCCTAGGGCTGCAGCAGGACTGGGCAACATGTTAACAGGGGTGGCCGCAGCCATGGATGCTAGGAGGTGACTTTTATGGCTTATTTGGTGTACTGCAATGATAGCTCTGATATCATGTTACAATATGAGATTGGCTGTACTAGCATATGGTAATGCTAGACATTGCATTTGTAGAGTATTACCAGAGCCCAATGGCTATATTACAGATGCATGTATATGTATACTAATACAGATCCTCATATCCCTACTTCACCTGCTTGTGGAAAGGGGTTGTTAAATCATATATAGCAAAGAGGATTACCAACACGCTTAAATGAAATAAGGGGAGCAAAGACGAGAAAAGTGGTAAGGAGGAGCAAGGAGGAGCGCGTTGTCCACCAGTGCTGACCGAACCATTCCTCCATCACTCCTCGGTGGTGTAATCCCTCCGTCCACGTTCCGGCCAGCACATCACCTGTAACATTGACAAAGTTCACACATTTTAGCCACCAACAAACAACCATCAGCATCCAATTAACATCAGACGTTTCATCTGGCTTTGGCACATCCACTGACTCCAATCAAGCCAGTTAACACCCGAGGCCCTATTATATGTAAAAGAACATCTTCTAGCTGTACTTAGTACAAAAAACGCATATAATAGGTGCATTAAATATGTATATGTATTTTTTGTTTAAAAATGGCGTTTACATATAAGTGCCAATTATACAGTAAAATAAGTGTTCTCTTGATGTTTGTCGTATAATACACGCCTTAATAAACGTATCTGTGTTTTTCGCATTTAGAAAAAAAAAAAGCAATTAAGTGAAACCAAGAATACATATAACTAAATTAAGTCTGAGTATTCTATATTTTGCTAAATATGTAACTTTAACTCCCAAAGTATTAGCTTCTACCATATTTATTAAGTTGATGCTTCTTGCAACCACTATTGTGACAAATAATGGTCAAACTGGTGGAATTTTATCACTCCTCGCTTTGTTGGTAGTTTAAAAAGAGTTGTTTTCAACATAACCGACCCATGTATATTGCTCATAAATCAACCAACTATTGACCATGTTTTATGTCTAAAGCCCAATGATATATGTACATATTAAATTTCATTTAATTCTAGGTGTAATTTCTATTTGGTTGGCGCATTTTACGTAATTTTGCAGCACATTGAGGAGATGGCATACAAAAGGCTAAGAAAACACAAATTGATACACATTAAAGGAGGTTCTATCTCAAAACCAAGTGGCAATAGGTGAAATAGCTCTCTTAGTAAATAATTTGGCATTTTTTCTAATCTCCCACCGATGTGGGATGCCCTTTGTCTTTTGCCCTTTCTAATCTCCCAGTCATATTGAGGGGCCGACGTCACCCTACAATCTTATTGGGGACCGGTGTGTGACGTGATGTAAGATCGATTGCCACTAAAATTATTCAAGTGCCACGCTCTGATTCTCAGAGGGTGACATCAGTATTGCAGTGTTCTCCAGGGACAAGAGGAGACTCTAGTATAAAGCCATGTGCATTAAGAGGTGGTGATGCCAAAGTTGCAGTGTTCGTCTGGGACTAGATATTAGTAAAAAGCCAGCTTGTAAAAGGTGCGGATAGTGATGTCTGAATTCTAGTGTTCGTCCGGGACTAGTATCTAATACAAAGCCAACTCGTGTGGACGGAGATGCAGAGTGTGGCGGAACATCCCAAATCGGTAGGATAAAGCCAAAAATGCCAAAACATATACTAACGGAACTACTTTACTCATAGCCAATTGGGTTTGGATCCTCCTTTAGTGTGTATCACAAATTTTCCACAAGAGACACACAAAGAAAACCCTAACAATTAACATCTATCAATAAGCGGAAACAAATTAGACTAAGAAGAAAAACAACACCTATGATAATCATATACACAACGAGCATTCCCACATTGTTAACAACAACGCAGACCTGCAACAACGTCCGTCCAAATCCACCAAAAGCATCACCAACAAGCGCAGAGTAAGACGAGGATTTACACGCTTTACCAAACCTTAATATCATTTCAATCGACAATTCCGTCAAGATCGCAGCAAGGACAATCAGAATCAAGCCGAGTACCATACCGAGCTGCTTGAAAGTGGCGGGAAGAGCCATGATTCCGGCGCCAACGATGGTGGTAGAGAGGTTGAAAACGGAGCCGGAGAAGGATGCGCCGGAGAAGGAGACCTCCGCCGCATCGAAGGCGGCGTGGTGGTGGCGGTTGTGAGGAAGCAGCGGGGTCTTAGGGCTTCTCCTGTACTTCCTCTCTGAAGAGGACGCCATTACAGAGAGAGAGAAAGGGAGAGAGAATGTTGAAGAATGTTGATGGAGGGAATATCTTCTGGAGGACAGCCAATTAGTTGTTGCCACCTGTAACTGTTTGGAATTTTTTTTGAAATTATTTATATTTTAATACATGATGTTTTAGAAAATAATAAAAAAAAAAAGCACCCATCTTTTTGAATTAATAAAAATATTTCTAAGTTTTCACTGTAAAAAGGCACCTATTCGGTGTGATGATATCATTTATCGTAACATAACTGATATGATAACTTTTTTTTTAATACTACAATAAAATAATAAAAGTACCTTTTAATACGTTATTCTTACTCTAAGGAACATATCCAGTGCCTCAAGGGTTCCCGCCTACATAGGGTTGAGGGGGCGGATATACGCAGCCTTCACCCTTCAGGTTAACACCCTAACGGGGGAAGGCTGCGTACATCCGTCCCCCCAGACCCTACGTAGGCGTTGTAAGTTTGAAAATGCCTTATTCTTACTCTATAAGTTTGAAATTTGAGATATTATGTCATATAAAAACTATTTATTTTTGCTTGATTTATTTAAAAGTATGGTTAATGGAGGATATTTTTGTCATTTTATTATAATATTAATAAAATGGAGTTGTAACGTCAACTCTGTCAATCGAAAATGATGTCATCATGTCAAAAATAATTTTTTATTGATACAACAAAAACATAAAAATAATTTTTATAATTAGAATATAAGTCAAATTTTTTTATGAATTTAAAAGATATTAGATACTAAAATATAAATAACATTCATTAAGATAATAAAACGCGTGGGCCAGAGGAGACATGGCGACTACTTAATTCGCACCAAGCCTCAACAAAAGCAAAATTTGAAGTCAAGCTATCCTATAATAAGTAAGTCAATTCTCCAAAGGAAATGGCAATTAGGAGGGTAGGTAAACCGAACATTTGATGAATTACTCGTATTTAACATCAATTAGGGCTCATTCGTGTTCATTATCAAGGCTTGATAGCTTATTGAGCCGAGTTGGAGCATGTTCGATAAGCTTAACAAGTTGAGTTCGAATAGGATGGTGCTTGGCTTGTTAACGTTCGCGAATAGCTCGATAAGAGCTCATTAAGGGACTAGATAAGAGCTCGCCAAAAACTAGTTAAGAGCTCGTTAATAGTTAATATTGGTTCAAAAGTGGTCCGATAATGGCTCGATAATAACCTAAAAAGCTTGGTTCAGTAGTATGCTAGGCTCGATTTTAAGATCAATTGGACTCGATAGCAAACTTGACTCAGCTCGATAAGCCTAAACAGCGGAGCCAAGCCGAGTATTTAACACATTAAATTCTTATTGAACGAACCTGAATAAGGGTTGGAAAAGCTGGATGAAAGTTCGGCTCAAACTCGAGCTCGAGTTCGAACAAGAGGGTGCTGGGCTCAGCTCGACAAGCCATATTCAAGAAATTATCACTTCGATATACAATGAGGTATATTAAGCCAAAAATTTCAATATTCGGACATGTTGAAGTTCAAAAACCTTCATCTTTCTCAAAATTACTTTGATGAAAAATGTTAATACGGAACATGATTTGAAGTATTCTTTATCAAAACCCAATGAATTTTTTCCTAAAAAATGCCGACATGATTCATAATTTAGGCAATATATAAATATCTTCCATCGAAGTTCAATGAGTTTTCTAGTATGCCACTGAATGTTCTCTGAAAACACCGATGTAACTTAAATATACTATCATAATCATATACTACATTAATGCTTCTAGCATAAGATCCAGAGGTAATATTTTCAAACCTTAAGATACCTTATTATATATATAACAAAATATTATAGTACCTAAAAAATAAATGTTCAAATCTTAAGATACTCGATGACAATTTCCTTTAATTTTCAAAAGCTCAAAAATTTCACTCAATTAGGTGCTCTACGTGTGAGTTCGAAGAGAGATATCACATTGAACTATAAGCGGAAAGATATCAACATATAAGCCCAATATACGATACGAAAGCCTAATTTGCCCCGAGTAACATAATAAATTAAAGGGGCGTTTTGAAATGCAATTCCAAGCAAGAGTACAATGGCAATGATCAAAATATAAACATTATTCTCTATACATAACATATGGTCAAAACAATCCCTCTAGATGCTCATTTGCATGGAGCCATCTTATACAAACAACATCAAAATTCAATCTTTCAAATTTTTCCCCAAAACTCGAAATTCCCTCTTCATCACAAGGCCCTTATGTTACAACAACCGACTTACTAGATCGGAGGATGTATTTCATATAATCGGTTTAGGGGAAAAAAGGGCATGTTTAATAGCGTTTTTTGTTTGTAGTTTATGTTATTGAGAAACTAAAAATCGGATTTTGAAAATAATCTTTTTCTATTTCTATTTTTCTGTTTTTATTTTTTTGCTCAAACTAGAAAAAAAATAAAATTTAAAAAAAAAAATCACCCTCAAAACATAGATTTTTGTTTCTCAAAAGCCAAAAAATGGGGTTTGATTTTTGAGAAATAAAAATTGGGTTTTGAAAAGAATTTTCTGTTTTTGGTTTTTTTATTTCCATTTTTACTCAAAATCGGCAAAAACTTTAAACAAAAAACCAAAACAAGAAAAAATTGCGTCAAAACTTAGCTTTTAGTTTCTTTAAAACCAAAAACTGTAAACAGAAAACAGTACCAAACAAGCCCTCATTGAACTGAGACCACTAACTAATACTAAGCTAATAGAAAATACCGTCGAGTTTTCAGCTCCAGTCAAGCAAGAGGGTATGAAACGTAAAGCAACGGCTATGTACTCGTCATGATCTGTTATAGACATGGTTTCGGTTTCATGAGTTCTTCCTTTCTTTCTTTATAGCCTCGTATGACGTTAATACCTCTTTGAATTTCGCCTCAGCAGCCTCTGCAATAATGATACGCAAAATCCGTACCAACAATGAAATTCTCTCTCACTTTGCCGAGGAAATGAATGATAGGACTAAGGAATGAAAATGAACCAAAAGTTCGATGAACTATTCATATTTGAAATCAAATACAGCTCATTCTTGTTCGTTTTGAGGGCTTAATAGCTTATTGAGCCGAGTTTGAGAAGGCTTGATAAGCTTAACGAGTCGAGTCCGAATAAGAAGCACTTGGTTCGGTAACGTTTGCGAGTTTGACAAGAACTCGATAAGAGCTCACAAAGACCTCGTTAACAATTGGTATAGACTCAAAATGGCTCGATAATATCTCAAATAGCTCCATT
This sequence comes from Simmondsia chinensis, assembly GCA_018398585.1. Taxonomy (NCBI): domain Eukaryota; kingdom Viridiplantae; phylum Streptophyta; class Magnoliopsida; order Caryophyllales; family Simmondsiaceae; genus Simmondsia; species Simmondsia chinensis. Next base: position 37,616,863 of record JAGTTD010000007.1, read on the forward strand.
CAATAGTGAGCACGGCTCAGTAGCAGGCTCAATAATTATAAGCTTGAAGCGGATCGATAAAGAGCCAATAAGCTCAATTGGATTGACAAGCAAATACGAGTCAAGTATCGAACACACTAACATCTTATTGAACCGAGCTCGAATAAAGGTTCAGAACCTCCATAAGAACTCAACTCGAACTTCGGCTCAATAAAGCTCGAGTTCGAATAGGGGGGGTTCGGTTGGTTTACACCCCTCAATAGGACAGTAATACAAACTTCATTAGCTCAGTTTTCTCACCTTTATTATCTTGGTTCTGATCTGGGTGGTACTCCATCGCCTTTGCCCTGAAGGCCGTCTGCCATGTGAAGTCAAGAAAGTTGATAAATTGCTAGATCGATAAACATTTTTTGCATTTATGCTTATTGCTATGAAATTATGCAAAGAAGCAACAAAATTACAACAAAAAATATTTTCTATCAAGATAAACGGAGCCCAAACATGTACAAAGGGAAAAAGAGGCTCCATAAACCATCAATGAAAGTAGAAAAACTTTGTACCCCATCACATCAAGCATTTTGGAGTCTTCAGATAGGCCAGCTAAAAGTATCAAATATTATAGCTAAAATAATCCTAGAAATTCAAGCTATTTTGAAAGAAATTATCCTATCTTGTAAAATAAATGATGGATAACAAGCTTATATGATTCATAATTCATCCAAAGAATACTGATCAGCTGTATGAGAACAATGAATACAGAAATAATGGATGTGCATGCCTTCTTCTATGCAGCCGTGTCAATTGACTGATCACCCTGCTTTACATAGGCAGGTGCCTAAGACTCTTTTTGGTTTAACTGAAAACATTTCAACAATATCTAAGCAATAAATTTCCCCATATAGAATGAATTTCAAATCTGACGATTTAGCAATATTTACTAACTACAATCCTGTTAGGACTGTGCAAAGCAGTTTCTCAGTATGCAGATTTATTTTAATAATATGGATATACAAATAAAATGACGATACAATCTTATAAATTGGAGTAGAGAACACAAAATCCAAACAGCAGGTAATATCATTGCTTGCAGAAAGAAGAGAAATCACGTATCAAATACAGGAATTCTAGGATTTTCAAAGACCAATACAAACCGGTTTTTTCTTATGAGAAAAGGTCATTTTTTTAGGCGTTCTTTGGACAAACAGCTTTAAGAAATTCACTAACATGCCCTTAGGTGATTTACAAAGGGACATAAGGGCACTATGTTATCAATTCTTGGTTTTCTTGTGTTGCATGGTTGTAATTTTGAAAACATCTCGCCCTTAGCTCTTTGTACATTATTTCTCTCTTAATAATATTTCTTTTTTCGGAAAAAAAAAAATCGAATTTGAAATGTAAGAGTACCTTGATTTCGTCATCAGTATACGGTTTCGTTCTCAACCTGCAAATCAAACAGAAGAGAAGACATGTCAGTACTTATTTATCAGCAGTACAGAAGCATACACAGAGGTGTTCAGATTTGTTTCTCAATTGTGAACAGTAGCAAATTAGGAGCAATGGTGTTGTTATTGACAAGGCAAAAAATGTTATTCCCGGACTAATGATGTGACATAGTCACAATTTTCGTAAAGTTAGCTCTGATTTTTTGCCCCAACAATAATATTATACTAAAATTATTGCAAATTATCTGGCCAACTATGTGAAACTAAAGCGTCTCAGGTCAAGGTTTTACAAAGCAAAATATATGATTTATCAACATTGCCATCGACCTACGTTGATTTTGAGTCACTAACTGGAAGGTACACAAACCATCTTGCCAGAAAGCAGCTATAGCTTACATAGTTTGGTCTTCCATAATTTCCACACATATAACAGTGAAACAACTAACGGTTATTAGCCAAATCCCAACCAACCAACAGCTAACAGCTAATAGCTAACAACTAATCTCTAGCTGTTGAGCCCAAACATACCCTCAAACTTTATGGGGTCGCCAGCAGCACCCAAATTGCAATTTCAATAACAGAACAGCCAGAGCAATACATTAGGGCCAGTCCCAAGATTTTAGGGGCCTGTTTTGATTACTGGACCCTTTTTCCAACAATAGAGGTGTCCAAGTCAACTTAAGTATAATCCACGTAATATTATAATACCAGCTAATATATGGATCATTGCTATTAATATCATACATGTAGTGTACATTGCATATATCAATGTATTTCCAATTAAGACTGATGATATGCGATAGAAGCAAAATCATAATACATAACTGATTTCCAAAAAGGCGTCCTTAAATAATTAGGGGCCCCAAAAAATTGCTTGGGTCGCCTGCAGTCTTGACCATATGGTAACTGATCTAGGTATCCATACCCAGTAATGGACATTTTCCAACTGGTTGAAGACTCTAATTAACATAGCTCCAAAAGATTGCAAAGGGAAATATTTTTGGGTGCAAGAAAATAAAATCATTTTCAAATAAAATAAAATTTAAATATAAAGAATTCCCATCTCTGTGGGGAAAAAAAAAGTTATAATATACATTTCAGACATGTATTGACACTCTCCCATTTAAAAAGGACTTTTACTTATACCTACCAATAATACGTTAAAATACGTATTTTCTTGATGTTACGATTAGCCGTATTATACACGTATTTTAACACATATCCATATTTTTCCTAATCAAAAAATAGATGATATTTGAAATAATCAATAACTACACCTAAATTAATATCCATATTTTCGATTTCGCTAAATTTGTTACTTTAACTCTCAAATTATTAAGGGAGCCCTTGTGGCACTGGGACTGTTGTTGTTGTTGTTGTAACTCTCAAATTATTGATTTTATCTTATCGCTAACTCATAACTTTTGAACAAAAATTTTTATGCATAAAACTGAATAACACACGTACACATTAGATCTAGTTTAATTCTCATACCGTATTTTACTAACAGGGTTCCCAACATATTACAATAGTAGTAATTTACCTCTCAAGACCCAAAACCGTGTAATGATGCGATAAGGAGTAGGTTCCGGTGGGTCTAGGAGATTCTCTGTAGTTAGTCCTCCGATCTCTAAAAGATGTATCAGATGTCCAGTACCAATCCTCTCGCTGGAAATGCTGATGATACTCGCCCGGGCCACTTTCCCTCCAACTCTCATAGCTTCTTTTATATTTGTTCCTTTCTCTGTTGAACACACTTTGCATTCGCCTTATACGTTCCTGAGAACACAAGAATCAGATAAAAGTCAGTGAAATGGAGTAGAATGAGACAGAATAACGGAAAAAGAAACAAGAGGTAAGTGCTTGATTAAGCCACTTGATGCAGTATGATCTAAATGTTACATGAAGTACTACACAATAAGAGTTTATGATTAATTATGAGTCTTTTTTTCTGTTTAGTTTTTATTTGCTTTCAGTTTGAGTCGAATTCAAATTCTTCAAAGTTCATTTAGTTTAAAATTTATCAACTAAGATAAGATGATAATTCTTAAGATTTTGATTTTCTTTATTTAAGATAGATTAGAAGTAAAGTTCTTTTTCTTTTTAGATTCAGGGATAAATACGACCCTTATGTACTTTATTGGTTTTGTTTTTCCTTGTGCTACATACCATTGAAATGCAATATAGGGGAGGAAGAAAATAACCAGCAGCACCAGCCAAATAGTGACTCTCAAAGGTAAAGAAAATTCTCTGATAAAAAAAAAGGTAAAGAAAATTCATTTTTAGATGCTACAGCAAAAACCCAAGAAGCAGAAATATTAAACGACAACAGTTCCAATAAAGAAAATAGAAAATGAAGATAATTATAATCAAGTAGCGCCTAGGCTTTGTTTGGCCAAGCTTTTTGGAAGAAAAATAATTTTTTTTCCCCTAGAAAAAGCATCTATTTTAGATTTTAATACTGTTTGACTTGGAAAGAGAAGCACTTTTAGTAGTTGTTGTTTACCTACTTTTAAGCAGAAGCACTAAATTAGTATTTCTTTTTTAAAACAGACGCAAAAGCAAAAGGTAAATAATTTTAAGACATAAATACCCATATTGATAGCATGTTTACAAAATTGCTTTTTGGAAAAAAAAAATATATATATATATACCAAACAAATTCTTCAGGCTATGTTTTTGGAACATGGAATTGGGGTTCAGAATTCCAATTCTGTTGTTTGGTTCACCTATTGGAATTGGAATAACAACTCCACTGTGCAATTTCATGGAATTGGTTTTGAACCGAAAATCATACTTTCCAATTCCTTGAGGTAGGGGTAAGGAATTCCAATTCCATAGTAACTAAACCCAAAATGACTCAAAATCTAAAGACTTAAACACATCCTAAAACTTAATACGAGCCAAACCCAAAATGACCTAACCCGTCTCAAACTCAGCCTAAGATGACTCGAAATTAAAATGATACAACTCATTTGTCCCAAAACTAAGAAGACTCGAGCTTGAAATGACCTAAATCAACCAACCCGATCGATTCTAGCCTAAATCCTGAAAAAATTTAACCCAATTAACTGAAAATCTGAGATAATATGAACACTAAATGATCCAACGGGATACTTGACCCTATTTGACTCGAAACTCGAATAACTCAACTCCAAGTGAATCGCTTCGACCATGATAACTTGAATGCAATGCAAATCGTTTCGACCAAAATCTGACCGTAGTTGATTTAAAACTTGAAGTACTCCAACTCAATAGGAAAAAAAACCCGTGATGATTCAAATCATTATTTATCTATAATTCCGACCTCCAATTCCTCTGATGAACCAAACAGTAGAATTTCAATTCCATCAGAATTCTAGTCCCACCAGAATTGGAATTAAAATTGCAATTCCACTGTCCAATTCTAATTCCATATGCCAAACAAAGCCTTAGTTAAATCATACTTGTAAGCTCCAGGCAATTCTCATGAAAGCGTCAACCTATTTGCCTATATGATCTGGATTGATATATATGGAAGATGGGAAAAAAGGAACCATACCACTCTTTCCATTTCTTCTTCAGCTTCCTCTTGCATCCGCTGTTGGTATCTCCTCCGTGCTTCCTCCTGAAAAGCTGATCGGAAAGAACTTCTACTTCTCCCTTTTGGCATCCGAGATAACTTTGGACATAGATTTCAATCATGATCGTCAAAAGTTAGTTCACGTGTCCCTAACTTCTTCAATTTACATACATACGATTATGTATCCAATGATTAAAGCACATAATAATGAACAAGTGGCAAAAACATCTTTAAGCCAAACATGAAGTGTCTCTCGCAGATAGAGTAATGCCAGCTTTGCAGTTTTCATAAAGGTGAGGACAAAACGATACGTAAAGCTCTCTTGGACGGACTTGGGGAGACAGAATTGGGTATGAGTATGTAAGATGGTTGATGTGGCTATTTAGTGTTTTTCATATTCTCGGTCAAATTTAGAGTGTCAAGTGACCTATGGTATATTAAGTATCAAGGGTCAAATACAGGTAATTTGGATAGGAATATGAGTCTACGTAATATAATTATCCACACATCAGCAGTTCCGCTTGACATTTTTTGCAAACTTTGATCATATTTCACTTATCCAACGCTATTCAGACATCAATACCTTTAAAATACAACAGGAAGGGTAGGATTATCCAAGTATGCATATAGCTTCTTGTTATTAAAGTGCCTAAGTGGGTCAATTGCACTCTTAATATTGGCTATTTCTTCTTTTTCACTTGGGTCGGTTATCCATTTTGACCTCAGGAATAATATCTGTAAGTTCTTCTGTAAGAATGAAAGATAACCAAACTTTGATATCTATCCTAAATAGCTGTAAGATCAGAAGAACAAAATTTAGAGAAGAAACAAAGGATTTTTGAGGGTATCATATTGTTTGGAGACTGATAAGAATCATAACAGCAGAATCATAGACAAATCAGACAAGAAGATGAAAGAATATTAGCTTGGCCTACAACTTAGACATGACATTAATGCACAGATATATATACATTTACAGAGAACTAACTTTACCTGAGTGTAGACCCAATCAGCAGTTCGTCGTAGCTGCCCAACCTGTCATATGTCGCAGTAGGATCAGATGGAGTATCGGTATTCAATAGTATGCACAGCACACTTAATGTTTAATTATTTGTGACTATTCTGAATGAGTAAAGACTACAACCTAACCATATTCTTGGGCTTTTTTTTCCCTTTAGAGTGTAATCGGGAAGGACATTGCAGATGCAATTGTATTTGAGGCCGAACTGGATATTGTATTTGTAAATCATTAAAAATAGACTTGCATTTTTTTCCCCAATTTTGATTATGTGTTGCATTTAAACTCCTTTAGGAGTGACATTATAAATCATCATTTACCTATTCTGTATTTCTACAACTTACAGGCCACCATTCGGGAATAAACTAATGGAAGATTGAACATACTCGAGATTTAAGAAGATAAGCCTTATACTACGCAAATTTATTTGAGAGTTGCAAATACATTTGTTTCACGGTTCACATTTGGATATAAAGGGGCCAACTAGAAGTTCACCTTGTAAGTAAACCAATAAACTCTACCAAATTCTCCTCCCCCCATACCCAGCCCTCCTATCGTTCTTTTTGGTGATGAAACTTGGAAGTTGGAATGAATCCAAACCGACATCACACTAAAACAAACTGAGGTTAGATTAAAATAACAAAACAAAGGAGTGCCACAGTGCCACCCCCAATTTTCCCACTATGCCCACCCCAAAAATCACGAACTGTTAAATCCTTCTTCATCCTACAGCTAATTGATGTCCGGCTAGCTAGTATAAACAAAACAGTCTTATGCCCATTGCTGCTTCCTATAAATGTAGAAGCTTCCATGGAAACTACTGGATTCAATAAGCTTGGGGGTCTGAAGGGACATCATAAGAAATGTATCCAAGGAATCTAAATTCGTAAGTCTCCAACTATAACCATATAAATAGCCAAAGAATCATTTCTCATCTCGCTGTTTCAATATCATGACCATCAATCTGCCTTTTCTTAAGTTTTTTATTAGGTGGGGGGAGGAAAAGGGAAGCTCGATTTTTCTACTCTTTCTAAAGGCCTTCCTTTCCAGGATTATTGATTTTAGTCTTAAGCAACGTACCACTCCATACGGCCTTAACTCATTTGTTGCATGCCAACTATAAAATCAAATTGCCGCTCAAGGTTGCTACGTGGTCCTGGACTTATGGAAGTAGGATGTTGCAAACGTTACATTGCAACTCAGTGGGATACCATTGGGTGTTTTAAGCTAGGCCCCAGTTACCAAAACAGTTGCTTTAAGCCAAAAATTTGAATGAAAAGCCACACAACCATTAATTTAACACCTATTTGCTATCTCCAAAAGTATTTATGTACAATATCTCCCTCAAACTTCGATATGTACTGGCCATTATTCTACATAATAGACTGTATTTGATTCTATATTTCCAACAGAGCCATATGCAAGCAAAAGCCATTGCAACATCACATATCCACGGACTACAGGCAGGAGACAAGTTCTCAATCTTGGCCACAAGACACTGGCATATGGGAAATAGATAAACTCAAATGCTTCAGCCATCTGGTAATTACGCAAACTATGAAACCACAATATCCTCAAACTAACAAATTGCAAGATACCCAACACTAGAAAATGAATTGTGGGTCTACAGCTACAAGGCCACTACAGATTGCCAATCAATATTTTTTTTTTAACAATCATAAAGAGGTATAACATTTAGGATTACCAACATTCAGGAGAGGGAGGAGATGAGCTTCGACCAAAACGACCTCACTTTTTGGGGTGGGCAGCATAACTGCCACACCAGACCTAATAGCTCGTTTCACCAATGAAATTGGATTACACAACCAATATTAACCTAAAAATTTTCCAAAAATCAGAACATACTCAGTAAAGAAATGTTAGAAAATTGATGTTGGTTTCCGAATATTCAACTAATAAAAAGCCCATGAAACGCGAAAAACAATGGGTCATCTCTTTACTGCCTCAGAAATACAATCATTACCTCCAGAATTGAAAATTTCCACCGGGCATAACCCATGGAGTTGGCCTATTTAAGCTCCACATATAAGCTCAAATGGGATTTTAGTCCAAAACCAATTGGCATAAGGTGGACTATATATTGATATCTTCTCTCTTGTAACTCCAATACCCAACATTTTAACTATACTTACATACAAAATTCTTAAACAAAAACCATAATTAACCTAATTTGTTGCCAATGAAAGCACAAAAAACCCTACTTTTCCAATCAAAGAGCACAACAAATCACACCAACAAACAAATTCTCAACTAAAAAGCACAATTAAATTACAATCAAAACAGAAAATCAAACTCACAGCGAAGGTGGTGGCGGTGGCTCCAATCAAACTGAAGATCACAATCCCCCATACTTTCATCCCTTCCGCCTTCTCGTAAGGATTATTCCGCGATCTCCGATCATCCATTTCAACTTCAATTACTCCAGAACTCAATGAATTTCAACAATCGAATCGAAAACCCTAATCGCATGCTGTTCTGCTTGTTTCTTCACAAATTTTTGTTCTAATTTCACACCGCCATAGAATCTCTTCAATTCAACTGAGTACTAAATTATAAAAAAAAAACAAATTTGGTTAATTTTTGGGAATTTTAGCTGTGCTGGAGAATTTTCTAGGGGCTCGATCGAGGTGATCAAGTTGAGATTCTGTGGCTGTGCAAATGTCGTATTGGGCTCGGTTGGATCTGATCAAGATAATGAAATGGGCTTTTTCGGCCCATATTCATATAGGTTGCAAAATTCAAACAATCTGGCCCACTAAATTTAGCCCTGAACTCCAGTATATTAACTTTCTAATCAATAAATTTTGAAAAATAATTTTTTAATCTACAAAATTACAATATTTAATAAAATGGAGCGTATTTTATATCCTTATATACTGCTAATTGGACTATTTTATTAAATACATATAATTTCTTATATTAAAATGTTATTTCACATAGTTTATAAACTAAAAAATTAATATGTCAAATCTCATAGTATTAATATGCAGTTTACCCTTCAATTTAGCTTGGGCCCAATATATCCAAGTTATTTATTACATTGTGTAGTTTTAGACTTTGTTCATATATATATATATATCCAATAAGGAGAGCTTCAGGTACTTAGGGTCCATGTTGCAGCACAACGGCGAAGTGGACGAGAATGTTAACGACCGGATTAAAGCGGGATGGCATAAGTGGAGGATGGCATCTGCGGTACTTTGTGATAGAAAGTTCCCCTTGAAGCTAATGGAAAGATACTATAAGGCAGTTGTGAGGCCAGCCATGACGTATGGGGCGGAGTGCAGGGCAGTGAAACAAGAGCACACACAGAAGATGAAGATGACGGAGATGCGAATGCTGAGGTGGATGTGCAGTCACACTAGGAAAGATAGGATGAGAAACGACGTCATAAGAGGCAAATTGGGCGTAGCCCCTTACGACACTAGGCAGAAGCGGAAGAGGCAGGCCAAAGAAGAGATGGCTGGAGACGATCCTACAAGACCTCACCCGCCTAAACTTTCGGGAGGAAATGGCCTTAAATAGGGCCTAATGGAGGGCTAGCATAAAGGTAATAGATGCTCTAATTGGAGTAGGGTAGTCTAGCTTTCTAGTGCTAGGCCTTGGGGTCATCTTGGCGCACGTAGGTTGTATACTTGCTCTCATGAGCTGCTACTTGCCTACTTGTCTCTATCTCTATCTTTATCTTTATCTTATTATTTTTTTTTTCTGCTTGATGTGGCTTGCTTCGAGTGCGTTGTTTTTGCTCGTCCTGTTTTTTGCCCTATGCATGCTTTAATGCTCTCCTGCTGCCAGGTCACATGCTCTATGCTGTAGACCAGCGTCTCAGGTTGGGGGTCCTCGAAAACAGCCTTTCTTCAGGGTAGCCCCCCGAAGGGGAAAGGCTACGTACACCTACCCCCCCAGATCCTATTTATGCGGGAGCCCTTGAAGTCCTCGGGTTTTTTGTTGTTGTTGTATATATATATATATATATTATGAGAGGGTGAGAGGATTAAATCTTGACCGTCCGTCATAATGGACGGCCAAGATTAAATGATCTTAATATAACTCCCTTTACAAAAATAAAAAATACCCATAATACCCTTTTTCCTCGCTCTCCTCCTTCCTCCAACGCTCCCCCACCTCCCCCTCTCTCTCTCCCCCCTCACCTCCCTTCTCTCTCTCTCTCCCCCCTCACCTTGCAACCGCCACCTACCGCCGACCCCCCACCACCGGCCATCGACTACCGCCTCTGACCGCCCGTAGCCCCCCAAGTACAACCCCTTCCCCTCCTCTTTCCTCATTTCCAATCCTCCCCCACCTCCCTCCCCCCTCTCTCTCCTCCCTTGCCGCCAGCCGCCGCCTCCCACCACCGACCAGGTGTTGGGTGGGAGGAGAGAGAGGGGAAAGGATGTTTTATTTAGGGGTTAGGGGCGACCGGAGGTTGTAGTCAGTGGGGGAGGCTGGTGGCCAGTGGTGAGGGGTCAGCGGCGGGTGATGGTTGCAGGGGAGGAGAGAGAAAGAAGGAAGGTGGAGGAGGGTTGGAGGGACAAGGAGGAGAGAGGGGGGAAGGGGATTGTTGGTATTTTTTTATTTTTTTAAGGGAGGTCACATTAAGATCTTTTAATCTTGACTGTCCATTGTGACAGACAATCAATATTTAATCCTCTCACCCTCTCATAAGAATATATATACACATACATATACATATACATATATATATATATATATATATATATATATATATATATATATATATATATATATATATATATTTGTTTATGATAAAACCAGTCTCTTATTTTTTTTATTTTTATATATTATTTAACTGACACTAATTTGATCACAAAATAAAACATAAATGACTATTTATTTGAAAAAAGATAATCGATTTAAAAAAAACCTAAAAAGATTAGAGACCAGAGTAAACGACTCGAATCCTTTTGATAGGCGAAACAACTATTGCAAATGTGGTGTTCATACTGGTAATGATTGAAATATACATACCTACAACAACAACAACAAACCCAATGCCTCCAAAGGCTCCCGCATAAGCAGGGTCTGAAATGTATATACCTCTGATCAAAAAAAAAAAAGAAAAGAAATGTACATACCAAGAATTGAGCCAAAAAATAACCGATCTTGGACCTCATAACACGACATCCAAGATTGGTTATTTAACATATAGGGTAAAGGTTATATTGAAAGTTAATATTGAGAAGACTTTTTCCTATTAAATTTGAAAATTATTGTTGTTGTACTCATTAATGTCTTTTCTATTTAATATACAGAATAAAGATTACATTGAAAGTTAATACTGAGAAGACTTTTTCCTATTAAATTTGAAAATTATTATTGTTATACTCATTAATGCCTTTTCTATTTAATATACAGAATAAAGATTATATTGAAATTTAATATTAATAAGACTTTTCCCTATTAAATTTGAAAATTATTGTTGTTGTACTCATTAGTGGCTTTTTTATTTAATATATAGGGTAAAGATTATACTGAAAGTTAATACTGAGGAGACTTTTTCGTATTAAATTTGAAAATTATTGTTGTTGTACTCATTAATGTCTTTTTTTTTAATATATAGGGTAAAGATTACACTGAAAGTTAATACTGAGAAGACTTTTTTCTATTAAATTTGAAAATTATTGTTGTTGTACTCATTAATGTCTTTTTTATTTAATATATAAGGTAAAGATTACACTGAAAGTTAATACTGAGAAGACTTTTTTTCTTTTTTCTATTAAATTTGAAAATTATTGTTGTTGTACTCATTAATGTCTTTTTTATTTAATATATAAGGTAAAGATTACACTGAAAGTTAATACTAAGAAGACTTTTTTCTTTTTTCTATTAAATTTGAAAATTATTGTTGTTGTATTCATTAATGTCTTTTTTATTTAATATATAAGGTAAAGATTACACTGAAAGTTAATACTGAGAAGACTTTTTTCTATTAAATTTGAAAATTATTATTGTTATACTCATTAATGTCTTTTCTATTTAATATACAGAATAAATATTATATTGAAATTTAATATTAATAAGACTTTTCCCTATTAAATTTGAAAATTATTGTTGTTGTACTCATTAATGTCTTTTTTATTTAATATATAGGGTAAAGATTATACTGAAAGTTAATACTGAGGAGACTTTTTCCTATTAAATTTGAAAATTATTGTTGTTGTACTCATTAATGTCTTTTTTTTTTTTTTAATATATATGGTAAAGATTACACTGAAAGTTAATACTGAGAAGACTTTTTTCTATTAAATTTGAAAATTATTGTTGTTGTACTCATTAATGTCTTTTTTATTTAATATATAAGGTAAAGATTACACTGAAAGTTAATACTGAGAAGATTTTTTTGTATTAAATTTGAAAATTATTGTTGTTGTACTCATTAATGTCTTTTTTATTTAATATATAAGGTAAAGATTACACTGAAAGTTAATACTGAGAAGACTTTTTTCTTTTTTCTATTAAATTTGAAAATTATTGTTGTTGTACTCATTAATGTCTTTTTCATTTAATATATAAGGTAAAGATTACACTGAAAGTTAATACTGAGAAGACTTTTTTCTATTAAATTTGAAAATTGTTGTTATTGTGCTCATTAATGTCTTTTTTGTTTAATAGGTCTTTCTAACATGTGCCCAATGGGCAGATATTAAGGTACGTTAATTGTACCATATTTTAGCGTTTGATTGGCCAAATACAAAGGTAAGAATAATAAATTTAGCATTTAGCCAATCAAATGCTAGAATATGGTGCAATTATTGTACCATTGGGCACATGTTAAAAAATTTCTTGTTTAATATAGAGGATAAAGATTACATTGAAAGTTAATACTGAGAAGACTTTTTTCCTATTAAGTTTGAAAATTATTGTTGTTGTACTCATTAATGTCTTTTTTTTTTTTAATATATAAGGTGAAGATTATACTGAAAGTTAATACTGAGAGGACATTTTTCTATTAAATTTGAAAATTGTTGTTGTTGTACTCGTTAATGTCTTCTTTGTTTAATGGGTCTTTCTAACAGTGCCCAATGGGCAAGTGTTAAGGTACATTAATTGCACCATATTCTAGCATTTGATTGGCCAAATATAAAGGTAAGAATAATAAATTTAGCATTTAGCCAATCAAATGCTAGAATATGGTGCAATTATTAAGCAGATGTTAGAAAATTTTAGTATAGAGGATAAAGATTACATTGAAAATTAATACTGAGAAGGCTTTTTTTCTATTAAATTTTAAAATTGGAGGGACATTGCCCAATTATTGACCTTACAAGGACCAATAAGATCAAACTCTCACTTTGATATTTTTTTCTTTTTGCTAGAAAAAGTAATGTTATAGGGTTAAATGATTGGGGAGTAAATGAGCCACAAGCTAGTACATCATAAAGCTCAAAAAGCTCGATTTACTTTGAGCTCAAGCTGAGTCGAGCCAGCTCATTTAGCTTATCGAGCCGAGCTCAAGCCGAGTGACATTCGAGCTCGGAGTCTCGCGAGCTTAAACGAGCCTTTTTTGGTATAATATATTTGCTTAAATATTGCCCAATGAAGTCCAGTTGGAACATAAATGAGCCTAACCCAAGGTTAAACGAGCCTATATTGAGTTGAAATGAATAGAAATATTGCAAGCCTAATTCGAAACTCGATGAGTTTAGATCGAGCTGAGCCGAGCCTGAACTTTTGACAAGCCGAGCTCAAGCCCAAACTTTCCAAGCTTGGCGAGCTTCGAGCCTAGCTCAGCTCAAATACACCCCTACATATATGATATGTATGATATATGTATGTATATGTTTTTTTATGTGTGATAGAATATCGGTGAATTATACAAGAACAAGTATTTAACATTGTTGTTTTATATTTTGATGATCTTTTAATATGCGTAATTTGTCATTAAATATGTGAATATACAAAAATAATTACCTTAAGTCTTATTTGAAATTATTTTTATTTTCTAAAAACTAAAAATCATATTCTGAATAATTTTTTGCGGCTTTTGGGTTCTTGTTTTGAGTTTTTTCAAAAGTTGGAATAAAAACTATAGTAAACAAAAAGTAGAAACAAAATAGCCTCATCAGAACAACCTTTTATTTCTCAAAAGTCAAAAACTGTAAATAAAAAACGATACCAAATATATCGGTAGTAAAGGTAAATCTAGTGATACGAGCCATCCCATTAAAGCCCCCGCCCACATAAGCGAGTACCTCACTTCAGATCCTCAAGGACGAGGATCATTTCAGGGGGCGGTATTGATACACTGCGTGTATCGCCTAGCAGCCAAGGTGTCACGCCTGGTTACCACGAATGCTGCTACCGCCATATATCTCCTCTCATACTATCACCAATACGCATTTAGCCACCTGATTACCAGCCGCCATCTACATCTCTAATACCGCCAGGATCCACCTCGCCATCTCTCCCGCCAAGATTCTACACATGGCGTCATTGCAGCAGGCACCCGACTAGCTCCAGTACTGCATCAATGCCTCCCCTACCTGCTCGCCCATCATCCGTTTCTCGGCACTGCCATCCACAACCATCTTCTAGAACCTTTCATGGGCTGCCACCTCACCTTAGATATTTTGTGGATATTTTAGGTAGTTTCTTCTATAAATAGGGAGTTAGGAATCAGGGTTTTGTCATGCCAAATGATATTGTGTGTTTTCTCTATCTCTCCCCCCTATTTCTGTCTATGTCTTCTCCCCTTTCTTTTATGTAAATTTTCTATTATTGGAGTTTATCTATCAAATACTATACTTTAGCTTGTGATTTCTATTAATTAGAGTTAGATTATATTTAGTATCGTACCATCTAGGCGTCAGAAAGGAGGCAACATATTGATTGCAACACTTTATGCTTGCCCATCTACTTCTTAACAAAAGTTGAAAGTTCTCTTTGTTCGACATATCTCATCCAATTTTTCAATTATATGAATTGCTTTCTTACAATGACATGTTTTTTGGATATTATAAGGAAATTTCTGTGCCTATAGGCTAAAGGTTCTCGGAAACAACTTCTCCTTAGGGTAGTACTTTGAAGGGGTAAGGCTGCATACACCCCCTACACACCCCCCCCCCCCCCCCCCCCCCCCCCCGACCCTACCTATATGGGAGCCCTCGAGGCACTATCGGTTGTTGTTGTTGTTGTATTGCAAGGAAATTTCTGTATTGTGAGGGTTCACTTGTTTGGACAGAAAATATTTTTCATTTTAATAATTATGTTGTTTTATTTGTAGAACTTTATAATAACAATTAGAAATATGAAAAATATTTTCCTCTAATGAGGAGGAATTTATTAGAAATGATAAGTGTTTGAAAACTCCTTTGTGAGAGGTAGATGGGAATTACATCGCGCTTGTGTGTCGCCCACAACGTTGAGCTTAGATGTGGCTATTCTTTTTACATAAAATATTTTTTAGAGTTATTTATGTCCTATACTTTATTCATTGTGTCAATTTAATTCTTATACTTTTAATTATGTTAATTTAGTCCCTGTACAATCCAAAATATGTCAATTAGTCCTTAGAGAAAAAATTATGTTAAGTTTTTTTAATAAAAATTTTAATTTTTCGGCCACGAATTAGGTTAAATTAAGTAAATAGATGAATTTATAATAAGTTGCTTGCATCTAACATAATTTTACCTTTCAAAATTACATCATTAACATAACTTAAATTTGACCAAAGAAATAAATTGACACATTTTGAGTTGTTTAAGGACTAAATTGATACAATTAAAAATATAAGGACCAAATTGACACAACGGATAAAGTACAAGAACCTTTGGTGTAAATAACTCTATTTTTTATTTCGCGAAAAATGTTGAAACAAGGGATAAGCGTCCTCCTCCCACGTCCAAAATTAAGGCTAGTGACTGTTGGATAAGGATGACATCTCTTCCCAAAAGGCAACTCTCTTACTGTGCTTCATTTTAATCTCAAATTGACCGGGCATACACTCTCAAACAAATTCTTGGACCGAGACTATTATTTTTAGCTAGAAAGACAAAATTTTTAGGAAAAAAATATTAATAATTGAAGAGAGAATGTTAATGACTCGGCATATGACTCAAGTAAAATGTAAATATTGGAGTTATAAAAGAGAATATATAAGCCTACTGTACTATTCTACTGGTTTTAGCATGAACCACAACAAGAGTTTGTGTGTAAACCTCAAATGGCACGTCCCCGGGACAATTATTTGGGCCAGTGGCCTATTTGTGGCTTGACCTTACCTTTTTTACTAATGATAAGCAATCCAATTCGGCTGTACACCTAAAGACTTTACCAATTGACCTAATTTTTTTTTTTTAAATATCTACTAGTTGAACTAGCTGACACCTTAAAATATGGCCCGACAGTATAAGAAAAATGAGTTATTTATACTTTTGGCTTTATTGATGGGTAATGTTGGGTGAAAGTTGAAACCCAAGAGACAAAGACCAACATTACTAATGACCTTGTCTTATGTCTTTGGATCTCTATGGGGCCCCGTTCTCCCCACGGCCAGGGCCAGACATAACCTCAAGCAACCCAAGCATCCGCTTGTAACTTCCAAATTTTAAAGGCTCCAAATTTTTGAAGTTATGGTTTTTAGATTATCAATTCCTAGTATTAGTAAATAGTATGATCAAAATTATTATAATTTATTATATATAAAGGGGCCCCTTTGAGAATTTCGCTTGAGGCCTCGGAAATGTCAGGGCCAGCCCTGCCCACAACTTGGTTTTTTTTGTTTCGGTAATTAGCGACAAGGTCGCGATACACAGTAGGCCACTCGACAAAGCGAGACCTGAGTCCACCCGTAAAAGAACGAGGGCCACAAGAGACAACAAAAACGCAGGGAGACAAACAAAAAAGGCAAAACACAAGCTTCAACCACGACAACTCAAGACAACAACCTACATGAACAACCAAAACTACAGGAAACTGGAGCAATGACGCACTAAAAACTAAAGCAGCACGGGATTCAGGGAAGGAGGATCAAAGCCAATGCCAACGACTTTGTATTATGGATCAAAAGTTACATATATTTTACGTCAAAAGGTTCTTGTACTTTATTTATTGTGTCAGTTTAGTCTTTGTACTTTAGATTGTGTCAATTTGGTCCTTCTACTATTTATATTGTGTTCGTTTGGTTTTTAGAGCAAATTTATGTTAAGTTATTAACGAAATTTTTAGTAGTTCAGTTACTAACTGGATTAGATTGAATCAATAGCTGGATTTGTATAGATTGCTTGCATCTAGCACGATTTGTGCTGTTAAACATTATATAATTAATTTAACTTCAATTTGATAATAAGGACTAGATTGAAACAATATGGATAGCAGAGGAACTAAATTGATACAATTAAAAGTATAAGGACTAAATTGACACAAATGACAAATATATAAGGATCTTTCGAGTGAATAATCGTAGATTTAATAAAATAGTTTAAATAATAGTATATAAGGGTATAGGATAGCCCTCTCATCGGACTTTTCTTCAATAGCAGTATCACAACGTTATGTGTGAGATATGAGGAATAACGAGAGAATGGTGGATTTACCAATAAATAAGGGGAATTTTACATATTTTTAAACAATTATTTGGACTATTTTATTAACTGTGTGTAACTTTTGGGCTAAAAATTATTTCACAAATTTATAGACTAAAAAATTAATATATTAAACTTCATATATTAATCTAATTTTTACCAAAATTGAAAAAATATTACTATGTGTTTTCAAAGTTTGTTCAGAAAATTATTTTCTTATAATTTGTTTTCAAATTGTTTTCATTTTGCAGATTTTTTTATTTTTTATTCATCATATTTTGAAATTATTTTTAAAAATTTATTATATTTTAGCTTATAATATTTCAAAAGAAAATTCTAAAAATATTTTTCATCTTATTATAATTAATTAATAATTATATTTATGTAAATATGGAAAATCCCCTTACTTTATGCAAAAATATAAACACTCCTAATTTTTTTCCTAAAACCATAGAAGTCATGTCTAAAAATAAATCAAAAAATTAACCCCATCACTTTTAAAAGGTAAAATAATCATAAAAAATTGACTTGAAGTAAAGTGATAGATTTTTTAAAAGTGAAGGGATTAAATTAATGATTTTATTGTTAGAAATTTTCTGCAATTTACCCTAAAATTTAGGGTAAATTATATATTGTACTTTGAGATTTCGTACAGTAATTTTTTAATATACAAATTTTGTAAAATAAGTTTTTAGTAAAAAAAATTATGTATATCTAATAAAATAGTCCAGATAATTATATAAAAAATTAAAAATGGGCCTATTATACACACTTACACA
The DNA here is from genome assembly GCA_018398585.1 of Simmondsia chinensis. NCBI lineage: Eukaryota > Viridiplantae > Streptophyta > Magnoliopsida > Caryophyllales > Simmondsiaceae > Simmondsia > Simmondsia chinensis. The sequence goes on from JAGTTD010000007.1 coordinate 37,635,207, forward strand.
CAGCTATTTGGATTATTTTATTAAACAAATATATTTTTTAGACTAAAAATATATTTTATAAAATTTATAAATTTAAAAATTAATATATCAAATCTTAAGGTACTAACATATAATTTGCGCATTACCATTTAAAAAGGACCCCATGAAAGTGAAGCTGACGTGACTTTGTTATGGGCATTCGGGCTATGGACCACCCATACCACTCACACTTGACTACAGTATGCGGTCGGTCATATGCACCCCCAACAACACCCTTTTTGTTTTTATTTTCGGGTTATTTACATCACAGCTTTAAGGTTTGTTTACCAGACATTAAGATATCGGATCCCGTTATAACTTTAACGTTAAACATGCGTAAAAGATATGAAATACTAGGAATAAAATAATCTTTGAAGAGGCACATTGGAATGCAAAGGATGCGGAGTGGACCATTAAATTCCAAGTTGGCTTCTGGGTGAAAGCATGGTGTGACTCGTTCCCGTACTCACCTACCAACTCAGCTCGAAAAGTGGAGTGCTTCAAATTATAGTCGCCAAATTCGCAATCTATGGAGTCTATCTCGCGCTGAAACTCTGGTGTCTTGAGTAGTCTCTTACCTCCCTTCCCCCTTGCCGCACAGATTGGTTTTGGTCTGAGATTTTTGCGTGAGCTATTGGGGTTCTTCTAGAGGCTAACATTTTGTCAAGCTAATGCTCTGTATTTCGTCTTTGTTAATGCTTTGTATTTGTCCTTGTTGGCTGATTTTTCGCTTGTCTTTTGTTTGTTTTGAATTTTGCTCGAAGCCCAAGTTGGGTCGCCGGATTGTACTGAGTGTTTTTGCTCTTGAGTTATCAAAAAAAAAAAAAAAAAAAAAAAAAAAAAGTGCTTGGACGAGAGTAGTACCAGGATTGGTGACTTCCTAGGAAGTCCTCATGTTGCCAACCCTACAAGGTTGGGAATCCTTGGAAACAGCCTCTCGGCAGGGTTACACCCTGAAGGGGTAAAGCTGCGTACATCCACCCTTTCCAGACACCACTTATACGGGAGTCCTTGAGGCACTGGATCTATTGTTGTCGTTGTTTACATCACAGATTCGTATACTTTGTCCACTGTGTTAATTTAATCTTTATATCTTTAATTGAGTCAGTGGAGTCCCAATACAATTTACATTATATTAATTTAGTCATATGATTAAATTTTAAGTCAAATTTTTACGTCTTTCATTAGAGTAAATGACCCATATTCATTTTGCTTTCCGTGCTTCATTCTATCCCGGTATAGGCACCTTGGATTTTCCTTATATTTTGTGTCTTATGCAGTATTAATGAGGTTTTCTAATACCTTTTAATTTTCAGTTTTGTTTTCGGTTTCTTTTGTAATGTTCTTGCATTAGTCCTTTATACTGCATGTTTTTCTACGTGTACGCTCAGACCTTATTCTTGTGGATGGCGCTTGCTATGATTTATATGAATTGGGTTGAGTGTGACAATTTTTTCATCAAATTTATTTTTTTAATATCATAATATGTATACTTTAGGGATTAAATTTTACTAGAAATGGCACTTGCAAACAAATTTTAGGTCTCCTTTTCCACATGCAAAAATTTGGTAATGTTGGCTTTTTTTGTTACGTTTGAGCTGACAGAGTTGAAAACTACCATCACTAATTTTCTACATCTAGAAATAGTACTATAAGTAACTTAAATCTGGGAGTAACTCGGTAGAATGATGTGTCGGGATTCTTCATGTAGTTATGGATAAAGATGTTAGAACATTCAATTAGCACTCGAGACCATGTAATAACACTCAATTATCTAGTATCGAGGATGCGAGAACAATCAAGCATTGAATTCTTTGAAAGTGAACTCTCAAATTGCAATAATGACGACGACGTAAATCATTGATTTATGTCTTCTTGGTTGGACCTCCGAAAAGTAGGAATTACTATTGATAAAATATGTCTTTAAGGTTGCTCGGCAAAATGAAGAAGATCCCCTATCATTGCATGATGGCGATCCAAGCTACTCTTAGAAAACATCTAAGGGTATTCTTTCCCTAATAAAAAATTGGAGTATATATTATAGTCTTGTTTGGTTGTCAGGAAGTGAATACAGAAAGTATGAATTTATGGGAAGTGGCTATTTGGTCTCTTGTTTGGTTGCTAGGAAATGGACAGGTAATTTCCAATTTATTAAAAACAGAAGAAGTAATTTACCTACCCCCCTAAGTAAGTTCTAATTAATTCATTGGTTTTTAATTAGCATCTCCAAGAAAAACACTTTGCACTTAGTTTGTGGAAAGTTGACACAAGAATTTAATTCTTAAACAACACAACTTTTGATCAGAATTCAATTTATTTGACAACTAAATAAGGCCCATTATATATTTGTTGAGGGAACAATGCTGAGTTAATATTTGATGGCTTTTATATATCTGTATTCCGTTAACAATTTACTACTTTTTCGTTTTCGGAAACAACCTCTCGTTAGTGTATCACTCTGAAGGGGTACGGTTGCGCACGTCCTACCCCTCCCAAACCCTCCTTATGCGGGAGCCCTTGAGGCACTGAGTTGTTGTTGTTGTTGTCAATATCACTTTCTCCTTAGCTAAGAACTTTTGGTTTGTGTTTCTGTTGTAGAAATACAGATCAAAAGTTTTTCAGACAAAAATGCCCCTAATAAAAGCAAATTTTAAAATAAGAAAAAGCGATTCTAAATCAACAATTTTTTCACTGTTTGACGCACATGTTAAATTTTTACCGGGCATTTTGGCCTAATCCACGGAGGTGGTACACATGAGATTCAAGTATAAGCCTAAGTGGAGTTTCATCTTAAAATCAATTGGCATTAGGTGGAGTAACCCACCAGGCTTATTTTTTTGATAATTAGCGACCACGTCGCGATACAATTCAGGAGCTAGAGCTAGCGAGCCCTTATAAAATCCATTAAATAATGGGGCACAGAGAAACAACAACCCACTAAGCTTATAAATTGATCTCTTCACTCTTATAACTCCTATGTAGGATTCTAATTATTAGGCTTACATGTGGAGTCTCAACACTCCCCCTCACATGTGAGTCTACGACAAACATCACTCGCCTTCTCTGATGATTCATTGAAGAGGCCTTCGGTGCAACAAACTCAAATGCACCCCTCTTCACAAGAACACAATGCAACTAGCAATAGCTCGGGATCATCCACCCGCTCTAATACCGTGTTAAAAAATTTACCGGGCCGGAGTTAACACCCCACTTAGGCTTATAAATTGATCTCTTACTTTTATAACTCCTATATAAAATTTTAATTACTAGATTCACATGTGGAGTCTTAATCGGACAGGCCTTAGTGTGACAGAGATGCCACTCAAGTCAAAGGAAAACGTCGCAATGTCAGTAAAGGGCAAGCTGGTAAAGGCTAGCCTATATCCCCTATAAAAATGCCACAATGCATGCAACACTTTCATCTTGTTCTTAGCCAACTTCTTCATTCTATTCCAATAATTTGTCATAAACCCAAAAAATATCATATATTATAAGCTTTTATAAACTATATATTAGACTAACCCTAGCTAATAATATAATACATATTATTAGCATATATTATACAACAATGCAATACTTAGATGCCAAAGAAAGGTGCGAGTGTCACGGGGAAGACTCGTCCTACTTTGTGGGATGGCAAGAGTACGAGAAAAGCCCTTATCACTCTATTATTAACCCGTCTGGCATTATTCAAATGGGCCTCGCCGAAAATCAGGTTTGTATCGTTTTTTATTTGTAATTTTTCGGTTTTTAGAAATTTAAAATCATGCTTTGGAAATAGCTTGTCTGAGTTTGTTAAAGTTTTCATCGGGTTGACTCACGGAGTTGGCACAAACATGAGATCCACGTAGAAGCTCAAGTGAGGTTCCATCCCAAGAACCAATTGGTATTAGGTGGAGTAACCCACTAGGCTTATAAGGTGATATCTTCTCCCTTAAAACTCCAATGTGGGATTCTAATTACTAAGCTTACGTGTAGAGTCTGAACAGAGTTTCTTAATAAATTAAAAATCTGATTGAAAATGAGTATGTCAAAGAACCATATGTCTCAAAAGTTTAAAATGATGGGTGAAGACCTCATATTAGTTTTATACTCTAACATGCCCCTTTACGTAAACGCTGATTAGGCTTGAAGTGTGAATATTATACGGACTCATCTCACACTTTATGCTTATAAATAAATTATGCTTAATATTGAAAGCAAAGGACGCTGAGATTTGAACTTATGATCTCCTAGTTAAGAAGACTCTGATACCATATCAAAGAATCATTTGTCTCAAAAGTTTAAGTTGATGGGTGAAGGGCCTAGATTGGTTTTATACTCTAACACACTATTTTTCGTTTTAGTTTTAGTTTTTTGTGAGCAAAACTAAAGAGAAGAAACTAATAACAAATAAGAAGATATCATTTCCAAATTATTGCTTCTATTTTCTAAAATGTCGAAAATAGTAAACAGAAAAAGATACTAAATAGGCCCTGTAATGTTAAAGGTTTCAATCTGTTACTCTTTTGTTCTTTTGAAAAATAAACGTCATGTTTTTAAAATAATTCGGTTCTTTTATTTCCGTTTTTCCCCCAAATTTGAGCAAAAACTTGAAAGAGCAAAATAAAAAAAGAATAAATAATTTTGCACCCCATTTTAAGTTGTTCCAAACCCATAAAATAACAATGTTAATTTTAAATATGCCCTTTTCTTTTTGGACAACTTACACGACATGCGTCTTTACATTTCATTTTATGTCAATATAATTTATGTATTTTTCTATCTTGTCAATTTAGTTCGTGTATAATTAATTATAGTTTTGTCTATATATTAATTTATAGAATATCCAAAAAAATTAATAAATGGATGAGGATAAACATTATATTGGATGCACAGATTCTATTTTGGATAATTAATTATTTATTAGTTTCATATTTAACCTAAGAGAATACCAACAAGTAAACACTGGATTCTATTAGAACTCCAAAATTAAACGTGCTTGGGCGAGAGTAGTACCAAGATGGGTGACCTCTTGGGAAGTCCTCGTGTTACTCCCCTCAAGGTGGGAGTTTTCGAAAACAGCCTCCCTTCATGGTAGCACCCTGAAGAGGGAAGGCTACGTATATCCACCCTTTAGACCTTGCTTAGGTGGGAGGCCTTGGGGCACTGGGAATGTTGCTTTAATTTTTTTTTATATACGAATTTAATTTTATGTCAAAAAAAATGCAGTTATGTTTTGATTTGCTGGAGTCGTGGTTGACAAGCAACCCGGATGCATACGGGTTCCAAAAAGATGGGAGATCCATTTTTCGAGAGCTAGCTCTCTTTCAAGACTATCATGGCTTACCTGCCTTCAAAAAGGTAATGATATATGTCGGAACGTAACGAGAATATTAGATGTGTTATCGATAGATGTTAAAGACTTCATATGCGAGTCTAATAAGCACATAGGACTATTTCACTTAATACCAATTGATTTTATAATAAGATTTCGGTTTAAGCTTATGTGTGGACCTTGTATGTGCTAACTACGTTGGTCGAGCCTAAAGCCCAGTGAAATCTGATAATAGATGACTTTGTTTTGTGTCTCAGCATGCATAATACTCTTGAGATGACAAAGTGATTCTCCTTTGAATCCTCCATGTTCTTGACAAAGATGGCCTACAAATTTTATCAAATCTGCTGCTCGATTACCTTTCTTTGCCAATATGAGAAATTTGAGTAGACTTAGCTCATCAAACATCTATCAAGTATCCTCGACGATGGTCTGAATCTGACACGAGCATCTGAACTCTTTCTCAATTACCGCGATGTACATAATCGAAATCAATGTACTTTCAAATGTCATCCTTATCTAACACCCCTTCTGCTACCAAATTGGAGCACTGCCAAGACCTCAACATTCAGATATTAGGCAGTAACACAAATGGTTACGAATCATGAAGCCATATATTGCTTTCTTATTCTTCTTCGATTCCTCTAAGTTCAATTTCACTCATCCAATATTTGGCGATTTGCATGGAACAAAGCCATGCTATTTACTAGATTGTCCAGGACATTAAGTACATTCCAATTCTTTGTCCACCTCAGTATGCAACTTCCATCATAGGGTCTTAGCTTGCGTTTCTAACATAAATTTTATCAGATTAGGCCGAGAACCTTGAAATACCAGCTCATTGCGATTTTTCCACGCCCATAAGAGAGTGAGAACTCTACATGTAAGCTACTCTCTTGCTTCCAAATATCTAGCATTTCAAAATTCTTGGAACCACTCTCTAGATAACCCTTGACTTGGCACCCGTCTTAGCCATCGTCGGGAATAGGCCTGCCACCAAAACATAGTTAATATGTGTGTATGCATGAGTGTGTCTCTATAATTAGTATTGAATTTAACTGTACTGCTTCAAAGGATATTGTATATAACTCAATCCGGAAAATTGACTTAGCAGAATGGGAATGCTTATATTATATAAGATGGCACACGTCAATATATCTAATACCCAAACTATATGAGATATTTTATATATCTTTTCACATATAGCGTAACCAACTAGATAACTGCAAACAATGTAAAATTGAGCCTAAGCCTAATATTATTTAAGGATACTATGCCTAAGTACAGCTTGTATACCAATGATGGGTCTAGGTCCACCTAGAAAAGTGTCTAATTATAAAAGGGGTATCATCACCATATCAACTGGTTGACACATATTCAAACAGTGTGAGATAATAAAATTTTCCTCTCACAGTCTCAAGTAGAATGAATAGGACTAAATAGTTTGTATTGTAGATACCTATATTACAACAACAACAGTCCCAGTGCCGCAGTGGCTCCCGCACTAAGTAGGGTCTGGGGGGATGGATGTACGCAGCCTTCCCCCCTTCCGGGATTGTAGATACCTATATTACGAGCCTAAATATAAAAAATCGAGCCTAATTATGCCTTAGGGCACCTTTGTTCAAATTGTGAAAGAATACTTTTTAGAAGCACTTTTTGTAGTTAAATGTTTTTAATAGGGTATTTTTGTCTAAAATTTTTTTACTTTTTTGCTTTAACTTTTATTTTAAAGAAGAAACCTTATTTTTCTCCTTCCACTTAAAAATAAGACAACAATTCCTATGATTAATCAACCCTTAGCCAGCGTCGGATATAACTTCAAGCAACCTAAGTATCTGCTTAGAGTCCTCAAATTTTAGGGGCTCCAAAATTTTAAGGCTGTCATTTTTTAAGTAACAATTATTAGTATTATTGAATTTTACAAGAAACGTTATTTTATATAAAGGGCCTCATTTAAAAATTTTGCTTGAGGCCTCGAGAATATCAGGACCACCCAGCCTTGGGCTCTAGTGTTTAAAAAAAAAACAAAAAAACAAAAAAAGAACCCTTTGGCTCTCTTAACCATGTAGTAAAAAACAACGTATGGGATAAGTATTTAATTTAATGAGTATTCGCTAGAGATGAGATATTAGATATGAAACTATTATTGGACCTGTAGTACTATTATTTTAAACTTTTGTAATAATTGGTGTTAAAAAAAAAAACTTCTGTAATAGTCAGATACTTGATATCTCGTCATCTTTTTTATGTCACATATATTATGTACTTAATACTCAAACTGGATATTAATGTATATATATATTTTTTTCTAATAAATAAAGGTATTAACAATAATAACAAAGTCAGTATCTTAAGGGCTTCCGCGTAACCAGAAAAGGTATCGATCAATTAAATTATTTATTATTATGATATTGGAAAAGGTATTGGCAGAGTTTATGGGGGAAATAAGAGGGAAGAATATAAGATACGATCCAACAAAGCTGGTTCTTACTGCTGGTGCCACGTCAGCCAATGAGATTCTCGTCTTCAGCATTGCTGACCCTGGTGACGCCGTCCTTATTCCTTCCCCTTACTACCCCGGGTAATTTACTCGTCATTTATGATTGATAATTTATTATTTAGATATCTTACAATTTAATTTATTATTTTTTAAATATTTTATTATAATAATAATAACAAATTTAGTGTCTTAAAGAGTGCCACTTAAGTGGGGTCTGGGGGTGGATGTATACAGCTTTATTCCTTCATGATATACCCCTGCCGAGAGGTTATTTCTTAAGACCCTCAATCTTATAGAGTTGGCAACACGAGAAATTCTTAGGAAATCATCTATCCTAATACTACTCTCACTTAAGCACGTTTACTTTAAGAATTTTAATGGGATGTACTGTAATGTTCTAAATACACATAAAAGACGGCTTAGGTTTATTATCACCTTGTCCTTGACCATAAACCAATGGCTTCTAACGAGTAAATGCTGACATGATACTTGATGTCAAGAAATTAGGGATGATAATTCAACTCGAATTCATTGGATATTCATTCAACCCGATCTATTTATGATAAATTTGGATGTAATAATTGAGTTTAAATGGATTTTGGATTTGGATATTAATAAATGGGTTTTGAGTCGGGTTTGATTTAGATAACATTAAACCCAACTCAAACCCGACCCTAATCAGACCAAAATTATGTTTAGTGTAAGACAAATTTTAAAATTACTAAATTTTGAGTTTTTAATATACCAACTAGATTCTAATATTTTTATTGTGAGTGCTCAAAAAAATTATTTTTTATTGTGTCAACACTTTGGAAGTTGTTCTAGGATTACAATATCCTTTGTCAAAATCATGATGTAACACATCCATGTATAAAAATTAATAGCTAAGATGTTTTAGAACGATTGCCTAATATTGCTTTATTATTATTATTATTATTATTGTTATTGTTGTTGTTGTTGAATTAAAAAAAAAAAATGTAGCGATTTATCTAAATATTGCTTTTTAGGTTCTATTATTACATTATTATTGTTATATAAATTGATATTAGGTTGTAGTATTATAATTTATTCTAAAATTTAAATGGGTTACGAATTTGGGTTGGATATCAGTTCCACTCGATGAACTTGGATTTGTTTATGAAATAAATGGGTTTTTTGGGATTTGGGTCGGGTCGGGTTTTTTTTGAGTTGGATTTGGATGAAGGCAAACCTGACCCATTGCTATCCCTGCAAGAAACCATCTTTTCCAAAAGTTTTAGCTGATAGGTGAAGGCTCATGAATAGTTTTATACTCGAACATGCCCCCTCAAGCAAAGACCCATTGGCTTGAAGCGTGTATAGTGCATACGCTCACCTCATATCTTTTGCTTGAATTGTTTTTAATATTGAAAGTGGGGGCCAAGGCCGGATATAACCCTAAGCAACCCAAGCAACTGCTTAAGGCCCCTGGATTTTAGAGGCCCCAAATTTTTAGGTTTGTGATTTTTAAAGTACCAATTGTTAATATTAATAATTTTATAATTAAATTTTTATAATTTGTTGTATAAAAAGGGCTTTATCTAAAATTTTTGCTTAGGGCCCCAAAGATGTTAGGACCGGTCCTGATGGGGGCTGTTGAGATTCGAATTCATGACCTCTTGGTCAACAAGAATGTGATACCATGTCAAAAAATTATATTTTCTAAAAGTTTAAGCTAATATGTGAATGTCCATAAATAGTATTAAAATCTAACAGGATAATGCACAGGCCCATATATAGGAATCTTGATCCCCAAAATATATAGGAATCTTGTGTCAGAGTCCGGTACTTTTTTCTTCTAAAAATGTTGAAGGGCCATTGATTTTGAAAATATAAAGTTACCCTTTGTTCGAATCAAATGAATTTTGTTGAAGTTGAACAAATTTACGTGCTCTGAAGTTAAACGTGTTTGGGCGAGAGTAGTACTAGGATGGTTGACCTCCTGGAAAGTCTTCGTGTTGCCAACCCTATAAGGTTGGGGGTCCTTAGAAACAACCTCTCAGCAAGGTTACACCCTGAAGGGGTAAGGCTGCGTATATCCGCCCCTCTCCGACCCCTCTTATATGGGAGCTCTTGAGGCACTGAGTCTGTTGTTGTTTTGTTGAACAAATTTAAGTAAAAAAGGTAGCGATGTGCTGATATGAAATAACTTTATTTAACTAACAATTTATCAACAGGTTTGATAGAGATTTGAAGTGGCGAACGGGAGTTAAGATTATCCCTATTCAATGCTCAAGCTCTAACAACTTCGAGATCACAACCCTAGCGTTACACCAAGCATACGAGCAAGCTGTGACTCTCCATACAAAAGTCAAAGCAGTATTAATAACGAACCCCTCAAACCCACTGGGCACAACAATGAGCCAAGCTGAGCTGGAGCTCCTACTTGATTTCACAACCATGAAACAGATTCACATAATAAGCGATGAGATCTACTCTGGAACAGTCTTTGACCCTCCCTCTTTCACAAGTATAATTGAACTCGATCAATCTAGGTCCAATGTTTCAGCCAACATTCACATTGTATATAGCCTTTCAAAAGATCTAGGCCTCCCAGGTTTTCGAGTTGGTCTCATTTACTCTAACAACCAAAAAATAATCGAAACAGCCACAAAAATGTCCAGTTTCGGGCTTGTTTCCTCCCAAACTCAATACTTATTACTCAACATTCTATCAGACAAAACATTCACCAAGCTTTACATCGACGAAAATCGAAAAAGGATCAAAAGAAGGAAGGAGATGATGGTTTCAGGGTTTCGGGATTCAGGTATTGATTGTTTAAAGAGTAATGCTGGGTTGTTTTGTTGGGTGGATATGAGACACCTTTTAAAAAAGAATACATTTGAAGCAGAGGAGGCACTTTGGAGAGACATTATAGGTGAGGCTAGGGTGAATATCTCACCAGGATCATCGTGTCATTGTGTTGAACCAGGATGGTTTCGTGTCTGCTTCGCTAACATGTCAGAGAAAACGTTGAAGTTGTCTATGAAACGCGTTAAAGAGTTTGTAGATTCAAAATTTACGACTAAGTGCTGGGGTATCCCTAAGGCACCAGCATTATATCCTTTGCCATTGCATAGTTGTAAAGAAGAAGAATGATTTCTTTTTCTTTTTTCCGAGAATTATAATTTAGGTACTTTGATATCTGTATTTTTTATCACTTATTATTTCAATTTTCAGAATAATGTACTATAAGGTTTTGATTTAAACATTTTGGTACCCTCAATTTTAATACGGGATGACAAACGAGAGGGTAAAACATGTTGCCTGTGTGTATTGGCTCCAAATGGGTGCAAGTGGGGCGGGTAGAGGGTACGGGTAAGATAAATGCAAAAAATACACGCCACAGGTATGGAAAGGGTATTGGTATAACTTTATATTTCAACTTGTACCTACCCCATATCCACCCCGCACTACCAGCCCCAGTTTGTATACATGAGAATATTTTTTTAAAAAGTGTATTCGAACCCAAGACCTCATACTTGAGGGTGAAAAACCTTAACTATTGCACAAAGAAATGGGCAAATATGGATAATTGTTTGGTACACAAATCAGGACTGGTAAGGGGAGGGTGTGGGATGGCACGGGACGGGTAATGGATACATGTTGAATACTCACAGATAGTGGAGTGTGCATGGGTGTAGGCTTGTACCTGCAAGGGCCGGTATTAGTTATTCATTTCATACCCATGACGAGTGATAAGCATGGGTTTCAGTGGCGAGTACAGGTATCAGAAGGCACCTTCATACTCGTCCCCTCCCATCGCCATTTTTTGATTGTAATTCGGATGGAAAATACTACCTAGAAGTATAGAACATGTTTTCAAACAATATTAAGGTGCCCTGTATAAAATTTGATAAGTCTGCTGTAGGAAAATACTGATGTGATATATGGTTCTGATAATATATAAGAAGCTTTTATTGGGATCTCGTACTTTTTGTTGTATATCAGTCATAATATATATAATACTTTTATTGTATATATTGAAATATTGGAGGCACTTAGGTGATAAAAGACCAAACCTCAAGATGCATATTGAGTAGCATTTGTCATCTACAATAAGGTACTACGTGTTCTGAAAATTTATCATCATGGTACTCTATGTTGGACCAAAGAGGGTACCAACACGCCGTCATTGGATCCCATTAGAACTCCGAAGTTAAGCGTGCTTGGGCGAGAGCAGTACCAAGATGGGTAACCTCCTGGGAAGTCCTCACCTTTAGGTTGGGGGCACTCGAAAACAACATCTCATCAGGGGTAAAACCCTGAAGGGAGAAGACTGTGTACATCCGCCCCCAGGCCCTGCTGAGGCGGGAGCTCTTGAGGCATTTGGTATGTTGTTGTTGTTGTACTCCTTTATGTTGGAGTATGGTTACATTTTCACTAGAATGTATAGAAAATTTTCACTTGAAATGCTGATATGGTAAACAATTACTATAATATATATAAGTCATGTTAGTGTTTTTAGCAAAAATTCAATGGGTTATAAAAATAATTTATCAGATTCTAATAGAAGATATCTATAACAACAACAACAACAATAACAAATTCAGTGCCACAAAGGACTCCCGCATAAACTAATAGAAGATAACTATATGTTTCTTAAATCATGTGTTATTTCAATACTTTTCAAAAAAAAAAATCATTCGATTCTGAAAGAGAATAACTATAATAGCGTCCACCTAACCGTTTTCCAACAAGTGTCCACAGTATTTCGCTAGAGAATACTTAATTAATAAATTTTTAGAGCCATTGCCCAAAATGACTCAAAATAAAAAAATATTATCCAAAATAACCTATTTCAAAAAATATTTACCCAAATGACCTCCATGTCATCAAATTTGAATTTTTTTTTTTTTTGGAAATACCTTCCCTCCTATGATAATAATTTTAAAAATAATAATTTATATAAAATATTATATAAATAAAAAGCTATTATTATATAACTATAATAATGAGTAAATTAAAAAATTATGTATGTATAATATTATTTAATATTTAACAAACAATTTAATTTAATTTTTTAATTATAAATTATATTTATAATTTAACTAAAACGTATGTTATAAAGCTAAATATAACATGATAGAAAAAATTAATTAATATATTTAATTAATAATTAATAATTTATTAAAAAATTTAAAAAGGTTTAAAGCGTCAAGTATCCCAAAACAAAAAAAAAAAAGAAAAATTTTAAATTGATGATGTGGAGGCCATTTTGGAAAATATTTTTTAAAATGGGTCATTTTGGGTAATAGTTTTTTATTTTAGGCCATTTTGGGCAATGGTTCAAATTTTTAAGACATCAAAATAATAATATTTTTAAATTTTTAAATATTTTATTACATGTTTATACATATTATAATTTAAATACTAAATGTTCAATAAGCTATAAATTTACCAATATTTTTTCCTTTGGACAAATAAATTTCTTAATAAAAAAAGGAAAATTATCATTTATATATCAAGATTTGGACATTTATCACTTGATATTTCAATGTATATGAGTATCTTAAGATTTGAATATTTTATCAACTAGATATGTTATGTCAAAATATGAAAATCTTTTGTGAAAATATGACTAATTTTATATAAAAAATGCTAAGATATTATACAATTATTATAATATATATAAGTCATACTAATATTTTTATAAAAAAATGTACAAATTTTAACAAAACATTCACCAAATATTAAGATACACCATCTAAATATTACTTCAATTATATGTTATTTTTATATTTTTCTGCAAAAATTGTCAAATTTTAATAAAAATATTAACATATTAAATTTTTTTTTTTCCTGCAACCCCACAACATTAACATCTAGAGAGATTACCCTCAGGTTGGGAGCATTGGGAAACAGCCTCTTTTCAGGTTAATACCCTGAAGGGGGAAGGCTGCGTACATTCGTCCCTTAGACTATGTATAGGTGAAAACCCTTGAGGCACTGGGTATATATATATATATATATATTTTAGAGATCCTACGTACATTCCCGTTCTACAACGGTCGTGCCGGTTTAAAAATCGGTGAACCACGCTGTCCAATCACATTCCTCCACGTGGCCAACCCGTCACTTTCGCTCCGAATTTGCTCTGCCGCTTAACGCCAACCCCAACGGCCCAAACAAAACCTGCTACACAAATTTTATTTTCTCCATTTTTTTAAAAAAAATTTAAATTTAAATTTCATTATCGGAAACCCTTTTTTGCTTGCTCGTTGCTCTTAATCCACGATTAGGGTTTCGCTTCGCTTCGTTTCGGTTGTTGCGTGTTCGTTGCTGTATAAGCCAAGCAATTGGCGGTTAATCTGTATTTGGATCGTGTTTGGGAAAGGAGATAGTGATTCGGATTAGTGCAGGTTGTTTTTTCGTTCGATTTTGTTGTTAATTTTGTGTTTTTTTTGGTTTTGTGTGCGTAATTCGATTCGATTTTGTTGCTTTTTTGTTGATTATGATAAGGCGCCGGTTTCTAATTGGATTTTGGATACTTCTTGTTGAACTTGCTGGAAATTTGTGGCTGCGTTTGTCAAAGTAAAGGAATATCAAGGAACCAAGTTTCTTAGAAGCTTAAGCCTATAGGTAAAGATTCATGAATGATTTTATACTCTAACATTGCCCCCCTTGTAAATGTCTATTGAGCTTGAAGCGTAGATGATGTACAGGCCCTCCCATTATCGCGTGCTTAAAATATATTAGTATTAGTATTAATATGTAGAGTGTGGGTTAGATTCGAACTCGTGACCTCTCGGTTTACAAGGCTTTGATATCATGTCTAGAAACCAATTGCACAAAAAGCTTAAAATAATGGGTGAAGGTTTAAGAATGATCCTATACTCTAACAGTGCGGTGTTTGATTTACTAGTTATGCTGCATACTATGTTTGTGTAATGATTAATCTCGCATGTTAGAGGAGTGAGCACAGATTGGCAGTTTTCTTTTGTTTGGAGAACATTTGTTTGGTTCATGAAGCTTAAATGATTGATTGAACATAGAACTTAGGAATTTAGAAGAGAGCATTCGAGGACAAGTGATTGAGTAATGGTTAGGCATCGAAGTTTGTGAGCCTGGTTTATTTGTCTGAAAGAAACAGCGTTAGATAAATGGTGAATTCATTGGATTCTGTCCAGTTTATCCTATGTTATTCTTTGTAACTCACTTTATCATGATTTCTTCTTCGTATAGATAGATGTGGGATCCTCAGTGCTCTAATTTTTTCAATCTTAACTGGATCAATCGCCTATTGTTCATCCTTTTCCTTCCTCAAGAGCTTCCAGGATCAAACTCTTCTTTTCAGTGAGTGTGTGTGGATGGTTGGGGGCTTCGTGACTTTGTGTAATTGGGCAGTTTATTGGGACTGGGGTCGCTGGCATGGTGGATGACTAATGTTTATGCATTTGAAAGAGATTATGGCAGCAAATTGTGGATTGGCTGGTTTTTAGTGCTATAAACAGCCAGCCAATGATGGCAATAACTAATAAGAAATTGAGTGGTGACACTAAAATAGCAACAGGAGGTTGGTTTGTTACTCAAAATAGTTGCTGTAGCTACAAATCTGATTTCTCGTGGAAGTTTCTGAAGTCAATACTAAAAGGGAGAGAAATTGTAGAGCACGGTGATTGGAAATAAATCATCCAAGTTTATGTGTGAGTTTTTCGAAGCATATTGTTGCAAAGCACTAGGCTTTAGCCTTCTACTGGCCACATTCACTTTTCGGCATAGGAGGAGCCAACTGGGGGCTCAAAAGCTCGTAACAAAATGACTTGGAAGCCCGTGAAATAAACGTTCACCTGCTATGTGAAGCAAATCAAGTAGACTTTTCTATAAACCAGGTACTGTCATTTCTGATTGGGTTGGTTTTGGCTGAAGCCCTCATTCCTTTCTTCATTTGTCCACAGCATTTTAGGTTGATTTGCTTCTTGATTGGGGCCTTATCTTCATCTGGGAATATCTTACTAGCTACTAGATGCAGGCGCAATTATAAATCTGAGGTCCAAGACTTATTGGAAAGGCAATGGACCATATGTCTGATTCCTTTTAGATAATTCTGTAGTTTTCTTCCCATTTCATCAACCCTTTGTTCTTCATGTCCCAAACGGTACCAAACAAGGCGAAGCTTCCCAAAAGCCATCTAATCAATATTGGGAATGGTTGTATAGGTGTTTTTGTTAATGTGTCATAGTTTTTGTCACTTTTGAAATGTGAAATTTTCGTACAAATGGAATTACTCCGTCCCTGAATTTTGAGCTGGGGAAGACTTGCATCAGCAATCATCTTATGTTTGCAAAATATAGTGGACATATTTTGTTTTCTTTCATATTTTTGTTTTGGCACAACGTTTCTAGCCTTCTGTTGACTCTTGTTTGTCAGCATTCATGCCTGATTTGACACGTCAGTTATGTATTGGCTTGCGTCATATTTTTTGTGCAATGCCAAGTCACTCCATGTTTCTTGGAATCGTGTTTAGTCACTTGATCATTTCTGTAATTGATTTTAAACCAATTTTGCAGCATCAGTAATTGTCAAAGGCAAGCAGTGTTACTTTCGGTCAGGAAATTGGCTAGTCCACCAAGTGTGCAACTTATACAGACATAACAATATCATTTCTTGTTCATAATCCCTGGGTGATACCATGCCTAAAGCTTACTGATATGGTGGGCCGAGATGGAGCTGTCTGCTCTTTTAACTTCAGCAGGGATCAACATAGGCATCTGTGTACTGCTTTTTTCAGTCTATTCCATCTTGAGGAAACAACCTGGCAATAGACATGTCTACTTTGGACGTAAACTAGCACAAATCCGATCAAAACGCTACCATGATCCTCACTGGTTTGAAAGATTTGTTCCTTCTGCAAGTTGGATTGTGAAGGCCTGGGAAACACCTGAGGAGGATATACTGGCTGCTGGTGGCTTGGATGCTGTTGTCTTTGTTCGTGCACTTGTATTCAGGTGGCTTTTCGTTCCTAAACCATGGATGGCCAAATTGTCTGAGCTTGGATTCAGAATCTTTTGCCTGCTTTTCTTTGTGTTTACTGGTCAGCATCAAAGTAAACATTCTTAGATGCAGTAAGGGATTTATATTGGTGAAGGTGTATTTGATCTCTAGATTCCCTTTGTAGATATTCTTTGCTTGGAGTAGAATTATTTTGCCTCCAAGAGTGTCATAATTGTATTCTTTAGGAATTGGTTGCCATCATTCTGGGCTCCAGCTTGGAGTAATTATTAGAGGTCAAATTTCATTTGTCTTCTCTTGTCCCTTCCCCTGCATGATATATCAATCAGAAAAGCTTTTGCACCCTTTCTAACACTTAAAGCTTTCAGATTGTATTGGGTTGGTTTGAAATCAAAATACTGTTTTTGGTAACATCCCTTTCCCCCTGAAGAGAAGGAAGAGAACTGTTCCCTCCAATTTAAATGATTAACCACTGCAAAGTCTTGAACTTTCTATGAATGAAAAGTTCGGAGTTTGGTTATGTATTTCAGATATATATTCTTTCTGCAATATGAACGGGTTTCTTGTTATAGCTAAGATTTTCCACGAACATGTTTCTTTCCAGAGATGATTACGTTAAGAAATGAAGTTTGATTTATAGTAAGGAAAGATTGAATTAAGCTCCTCTCTGGTAAGTACCAGTAAGAGATAAATAGAAATGCATGAATAGGGGGATGGCACAGTTGCTTGCTTGGTCTTATTCAACAGTTTATCCATAGTGAAATGAAGGGAAAGATCCATTGAGAGCAGCTCTTCAAGCACTAAATTTAGAGATGAAGCATCTTGCAATCATGACCGCTGATGTTCTCGTACTTAAAACTTGCATATGTTCTCATCATTCTACACTGATCAATTAAGCAATCTTTGTGATTGTTTTTGAGTTCCCCTTCTTCCTCTATCTTACATCAATTTTGATTGTTTGCCGCTGTTTGTAGTCTTGAATGTCCATCATATAGGTTTTCTTTAGCCTGTCTGAGTGGCATTTTGGTTTGTTTGACACTACTTACTGGTGCCTTCTTTCTAATGCAGTATAAGAATTTTTGCTGTTGCTGCAATTGTTTGCACCTTTATTGTGCTTCCGTTGAACTACTATGGGCAAGAGTTACAGCACGAGCGCGTCCCTCTAGAATCAGTGGAAGTGTTTACTACTCAGAACATTCCAGAAAGATCCAAATGGTATGACTGTCTATTACTGAAATGCCATAGTTGCTTCTTCAATAGCTATAGTGAGGTGGATATAGGGCCATTGAGATTTATTTACATAGTCAAAATTAATGTTAAAATTCATTTCTATTCTAAAATTTAAGTGGCTCCTTGGTGAACATTTTCTGGAATTAAGTCAGTTTGATGTTCATAATATGCATCTTTTAACATGTAACTTGGATTAATAGTTAACTGAGCAGGGTGAACTTGTCCATTTACTAAGTCTTTCAACTGGTGGAGGATCGAAGTTCTACTTATGTGGTGCTTATTCTTAAGTAGTGTTTATATGCATGGATATGGAGGATCTTCATGCCGTGGAATTGCATAATGCACGTTACATAATAGAAAATAGCTTAGCCATTATGTCACAATCTACCCATGACAATCGTGACTCATCATTCTATATCCACGATGCTTCATTTGCAGCTCTTCTTCTGCAAACACAGCCACAATTATGTTATTTAAAAGGACAATATAATGGCAGTGGCATAAGAGCCTGCTTGTTATTTCCAATCCTAAAAAATAACCCTTTATATTTTCTGGGTTCAAATAATATTCATTGGATGTCATTAGAGGTGGTTGTCCTTTTTTCTGTACTGCCCATTGAAGCAGATAATGTAACTTCGGTCCTCTATTTCTGTTGTATTGACAGGCTGTGGGCTCATTGTCTCTCATTGTATGTGATTTGCTGCTCTGCCTGTATTCTTCTCTACTTTGTAAGTGACAATTAAATACATACACTACTTACCTGTTTCTGCTGGCAGTTTCATTGACATTGTCTTGCAGTTTCTTCATAAATTATTTTCTCATTAACACTGTTACATCTAGGAGTACAAAAACATCATTAAAAGGAGACTTGAATATATCAAAGGATCTTCCTCGAATCTAAGTCGTTTTGCAGTTGTTGTTCGAGGTATACCATGGTCTGCTGAGGAGTCATACAGCGAGTCACTAAAAAGATACTTTACAAAGACCTATGCATCTAGTTATCTATCACACCAGATGGTATACCACAATGGCCAAATTCAGAAGCTAATGGTATGCATTTGCATTTATACAGCTTTTCTTCTGTTAATTTATTATATATTATCTAGAACTTATGGGTGAATCAGTTTCGAGTCGTCTAGCAAGCCTGATCTGGAAATGGAACTTTTTTTTGCCATTCATTTGTGTATGTTTCTTGATGTTGCTTGACGAGCTATTAGCTAGGGATATGAAATTTATTACCTACATTAAATATGATGTCTATCAGTGATCTATTCTCCACTTTGTTATGCTGTGCTTTTTTTGCATAATCTGTTATATACCTGTATATGTATGTATTGACCTTGTAACCAAGTTTTCATTTGTTTCCCTGTGTTTCCCTTTTCAATTGTTTATTGTGAAAGATGAAGTTAAGATTTGAACTTACTTGCACAGCCATGAACGCAAGTGCAATGTGGTGAGGAAATGAGGTTTCTAGTTGAGAAAATGAGGTTTCTAGTCCCCCCTTCTTTTCTATCTGTCACTCAGACTTAGTTTAGGCTTTTATGTATGCTGAGTAAATATATCTGTTGTCAACAAAGTTACAAGATTCAAACATATTTTCCTGTGTTGAATTTCGGACAGGAAAAGATGGATTAGATGAGTGCCATTGAAGTTTATGTATAGTTTTTCAACCCCTTATTTCAGCCCAGGTGGTTGTTCTTCATGAAACATTTAATGTTACAAAAGGATGAGTGAGCTTTTTGCGATTACATCAACTAACTAACTGGATTTGTGCCAAACCTTGTGGCATGGGAATTGAATTTAGAGAAACTCTAGCTATTAAAAGAGTGTAATATAATGCACAATTTTTTTCTTCTTTTATATTTTGTTTTTTTTTTTTTTTTGTTTGTGGGGGGGGGGGGGGGAGGTTGGATATTAGGATATTCAAAAGTTAAAACATGCGGATGGTAGGTGGAAGATAAGCCATATAGAACAAAAGTTGAGTAGATATCCGACCTCAAGTGAAAATGCTATTATGTTTAAGCTTGCCGTTGTTTATGTGGTTCTATTTATATCACGAGCTGATTACCGGAAAATATTATGCTCTGCTTTGTTTATGTGTCATTTGATATTCTTGTTCTTTTCCTTTTTGGCTTTTTAATAATATCACGTGAATGAGAAGCAATCAGGATTTCTTTGTTTTTGGCTGTTGCATCCACATATATCAATGGATATACATAGATACTTGACTTATGTGATGAAACTGTAGCTCTTCCCAATTGTGTGCACGGAAGCATTTTTTTTCTATACTTAGCACCATAGTGAGAACATAAACAATTATTGTTGATTTATCGGCATTGAGTCCATTTGGACAAATCTGGTGCAATTGCACGAGAATTTTTGAGGCTTTATCTCCGTATTTCACTTCAGCAAACCATTACCCTCCTCCCTCTAAACATTTGACATGCTGACCATTGTTTCCTTTCTGGGAATTGGTATTACTAAACAGAAAAAGGCTGCAGAAATGTATGATGTGATTTACCATCATGACATTCAACCAAGTTGTGCATCTTGTGGCTTCCCTGGTGGACGATCAAATGCCTTCAATATTCTCTTCAGTGAGCCAGAAGAAGCCAAAAAAGGGAAATTTGATATTCACAGTTATGACTTGCGTGCAAAAGGAAAGGTCAGAAATGATTACTTCGCTTGTGTTTGTTCTCCATTTGACTTTGTAATTTCTTATGTATTAAATTGTTTGTTGTTATTTCCTTGTCAACCTCCTCCAGAGGTGTTGGAACATAATCATCTAGGACCTGCTATGTACATGTGGAATGCATGGTATTGGTGGTTTCAATATTATTTGTTTGAGCAATATGACCCACCTAAATAATAAATGCAGCTAAAACAAGTTAACAAGTATTTGGGCACAATTACAAAAAGAATGACATCGTCATGAATTGTTATTGGAACACCAGGGCAAGATTAAAGGTTCCTTTCCCATTTTTGATTGGTAAACCTTTTTACGTTATAATGGTTGAAACAAACCTGTGTGGAAGCAAGTTTCTGGACATGCTTTTTTCTGTCAACATGATGAATCGTGGTACAATTGGTGTGGATATCACCATAAATTGGTGTCTTAAAATGATTCTTTCTTTCATGTGTTGTTCATGGGGGCTAATACTATTTGTCCTATTAGTTGGTTGGTATTTCTTATCAGACTATCAATGGTTAGCAAATTCGGACCCTTATAACTTGATCTATCGTGTTTTTTTCTTGTTATCTTGCTGTCTATTTTCTCTTCCTGCTCTCGTCTTGCAAATAAAGGAATACTAGTATGTGCTATTTGTCTTATAGTGCTTTGACCGCGCTTCCTTATCAGACAATAAGTATAATTGCTTGTAAATTGAACGTATGGTACTTCTGCCGTAAGTTCACATTGTAGCTATCAATAAATCTTCTTCCTATCTTAGCCCTTTCTTTTGCATGTCTGTCTTGTTTTAATGTGTATGTCTTATGCTGTACTTGGTGTTATTGATGACATAATTGCTTTGTTAATATGATTGCCACTCTATATGATATTATCAATAATTTGTTATGTTTCTGTAAGTACAGTGTAAATGTAAATATAAACATGGGGAGTTCAACATTCCTAGTTGTTTCAGGATAATAGGAATAAATTATCACTCTATTATGTTGTTTGATCATCATCATTGTCATTGTTTTTTTTATAAGTTTTCCATTCATAAATTAAGTTATTATCAGAATCAGTCATATTTCAGCATAAGACATATGCACTAGAAAAACACTACTCAAATGTGTTACCTGGAGTAAGGTGTGAGAGTCAGACATGATTACTTGACCATAGGTCAGATTCATCTATTTTCGAATATTTTTCATGTTTTCTTCTAGTTTGACTCATCCAGATATCATACGAATGTCCAAGTACCCTTATCCAACTTGGGCAGTCTAGGGTGGAATGGAGAGTCAAAATATAACTGTATTGTTCAATGTCACGTTCATCATTGAACTTTCTCTAAGTTTCCTGATGTACAAAAAAGTTGTGTTACTGGCTGGATTTTATTTTGGATCAGTTTCCATTTTCCTTCCGTATTAAAGTTTGGTCTTCAAATTTTATCATATGTTGGGAACTGCTTCCTACTGCCTGTGACAATACCGGATGAATTTTTTAACAGGAATGTCCGGCTGCATTTGTGTTTTTCAAAACCCGGTATGCTGCTGCTTGTGCTGCACTTACTCTTCAATCATCAAATCCAATGTTATGGGTCACAAATTTGGCCCCGGAGCCACGTGATGTGTATTGGCCAAACCTT
The DNA here is from genome assembly GCA_018398585.1 of Simmondsia chinensis. NCBI lineage: Eukaryota > Viridiplantae > Streptophyta > Magnoliopsida > Caryophyllales > Simmondsiaceae > Simmondsia > Simmondsia chinensis. The sequence goes on from JAGTTD010000007.1 coordinate 37,657,555, forward strand.
TCTATACCATATAGACAGTTTTGGTTGCGGAGGACAGCAACTGTTCTGGCTACCGCAGCGTTCTTGGTCTTTTTCATTGGTGCTGTTACACTTGTACAAGGTTTAGCTAACCTACAGCAGCTTCCGCGGATGTTCCCTTTCTTGAGCGGACTTCTAAAGAAGTAAGTAACTAATTTTTGTGTTTTTGATTGGAAAAAGAAACAATATTAAAAAAAGAAAGAATGTACAAAGAGTTAAGCACTATATATCCTCAAAATTACAAAATTCAAAAATAAAAAAACCATGAACTAAGGTATGTCGGCAAAGCATTTGAGCTATTTACTCTGTTGGTCTTTGAGGTTTATAAATTTGTTCAAATTGGTCCTTCATCTTAATTTTTATTTAAAATAGTTCATATTTTATTTTATGACGAAATTGGTCTCTTATCTCTTAATTTCTATCGAGTTTTGGTCTCCGGGTGTGGGACTGATTTGGTCATGAAATAAGTCATAAAATACAATTTTGTGCAAAAAGAAAAAAAAAAAAACCCAAAAAAACGAATAAAAGGGACCAATTTAAACAAATTATAAACACTAGAGATTGAAGTAGTAAATTACTCTCGTCCATTTCCCTCTCTTTCTAGGACTGTGGGAAGGGAAGTTAAGGAGCGCAGGGAAGAGGGGATGCATTACGTGTGCTGGTATCAAGATTCGAATAAGATGTATATTCTAGAATGTCATCAGGCTTTAAGTTTGACCCATAGGATTGGAATGTATAACATCCACATATAAGTGAGGTTGAATCCTAAAACTAATTCACATTAAGTGGAGTAATTCACTAGGTTTCCATGTTAATCACTTCTCTCTCACAACTTTAGTATGAGATTTTCTATTGCGCCCAAATATGTAGTCCTAACGTATATGTTTTTGTCAATAATTCCTCCTTTTTGTTTTCCTTTTGGCAGGATATATATAAGACAACTGGTTACAGGGTACCTACCCAGTGTTATATTGATATGTTTTTTTTATACTGTGGGTCCACTGATGATACTATTTTCAACCGTGGAGGGATCTATCTCTCGAAGTGAGAGAAAATTGGCGGCCTGCACCAAAAGTGTGTATTTCACTATCTGGAATGTCTTCTTTGTTAACATCGCTTCAGGAACTGTGCTTAACAAGTTGGACGTCTTCTCCACCCCTAAAAACTTACCTACTCAGCTAGCAGCTGGGGCAGTGCCAGCAGCGGTAGAACTATTTCCTTATATTTCTTTTTCTGTTCATATTTGTTTGATGATTGTTTTTGTTAGGATTGAATCCCCCAAACATGATTATGGATCGAAGCACACAACTAGAACAAGAACACAAAGAAAACACAACACACAGTTTTTAAGTGGAAAACGCTCTCGTTGTGAGGGTAAAAACCAGAGCAAAGTAAGAAAAAGTACATTATCAATGAAGAGATTACAAGATCTTTTCTCTCCCTCTGCTCCGCACTTCACATACGCCCATTCTCCCTCTATGATTACTGTTGAATACATCTCAAAACCATAGTGCCTACGTTTTTTAGGGCTGTATCAGACCCACTCCAAAATATATCAGGATAGGTCATGCAAGCAAGCCGCACCAAAATTCAAGGCAATACTTAAAAACTTTTTTTTGCTTGATTAAAGAAGAATATTGAGGCCCCTAGTCATCTTTCTATGTAGTACTTTTTCAAGGAGGGGAAAATTGGAGTTGGATTTTCATGTTCCATCAAATGCCTCAAGTGTAACGAAACAATTCATGGTCCCCTAATGAATAGCACGCTGCATTGTGGTGCTTTTCTTCCATTCTATGTAAAAGACCTTGGCTTTTTGTACAGCCTGCCCATTAACCTGAAATTATTTATGGAACATTGTCTTCCGCAAAAGATACAAAAATGCTTTTCCATATATTTCTGAAATTTCGTGTTCACATAAGTAGCAGTTCCTGCTTTAAAGGGTAAATATTTTCCTCCATAGAGTGGCAGGTGACTTCTTCTTAAGAAGAGGAAACAAATTTTCCTTCACGTAGTGGGAAATATTTTCTATTAGTATCTCACATCATCTTGCATCTCACTCCAACTTGATCAAGCGACGAATCTTATATAGATCTAGATAATGAAGGTATTTTTCTTGGTTAAATAAACAAATTTTTTTTGCAAAAGAGTATTCTCACTGAAAATATAAAGAGAACAAAAACTTTCCGGAAGGAAAATGTTTTCCCTCCAACCAAATGTAGCTTGAAAACTCTCAAGCCTTAGGCCTAAACCCTTGAGTTGTCACACATGAGGCCAACACGTCGCCCAAGTGGGAGTACCATCGTAAAACCAATTGGCATTTGGCAGAGCATCCCATTAGGCTTATACGTTGATCTCTTCTCTCTCGCAACTCTAACACGTGATTCTTATTAGACGCACATGTTGAATCCTTATCAAAGCCTTCATCTACTTCTTGTTTCATTCTGAAGCACTGATCTTTCTCACCTTGTTTCATTCAAAATTCTGCAGGTTAAATTTTTTATGACCTATGTGTTGACATCAGGTTGGAATAGTTTGTCATGTGAACTTGTGCAACTCTATCCTTTTTTCTGGAACTTCGTCTGTAAGTTTATACTTCGAAGGAAAGGCGCTCCATTTGAGGAAGGCTTCACTTTTCCGTATCACACCGAACTTCCGAGAGTTCTTCTATTTGGGCTTCTTGGTTTCACGTTTGCCATCTTGGCTCCTTTGATACTTCCATTGTTGCTTATTTACTTCTGTCTCGCCTATCTTGTGTACCGTAACCAGGTTACTTTGTTTTTTTCTTCGTTCTGTTTTCTATTTGTTATTTTCATATGGTTCCATGTCTCCTTCATATGTTTGCCATGATTTTTACCCACAATTTTGTCATATAATTATGTCATGATTTTTACCCACAATTTTGTCATATAGTTGTGTCACCCTCTTCTCTCTCGGGTTTTTAGGCCCGATTAAGGCACAAGCAACTGAATCAGTTACTTAAGGTGCCCAATTTATTAAGACCCTTTTGAAAATTAGTTATATTATTAGTTTGCTCATACTGTATATCTCAATTGATAATCAAGAAATAACAACATATGTATTATATTCATTATAATCTCTTATGTTCATGTGGTTCCGCAACTCCTTCATTTGCCATCATTCTTACCCACAATTTTCAAATAATAATGTCACCCTCTTCCTCTCTTCCTTCTCTACTTTCCAAGGCTGGTAGGGACTCCAAGTAGCTACAAACCCTCAATTTTTTAAAGACTCCTTATGAAATTTAATTATATTATTAGTTTCTTTTACGTGTATCATCATTTATAACTAGAGAAATAATGACATGTGTAAAACCCGTTATAATTACATTTGTATGTATATAATATAAAGGACCAACATATTAGCTAAGATTATGACATAAATTGGATTATTTGGGTGTATTTAAATTGGCATGAATACCTCATTTACTGAAAAGCCTACATATCAAACCTACTGTGAATCTCTAAACTTTTGAGACTGATTTGGTGTAAATGTTGCATATATTTCAGATTCTCAATGTATATATAACGGATTACGATAGCGGGGGACAGTATTGGCCTATAATACATAATACCACAATTTTCTCATTGGTGCTGTCACAAGTCATAGCTTTGGGTGTGTTTGCAAGTAAACAATCACCAGTTTGCTTGGCCTTTACAATTGTGTTGATTACATGTACGCTTCTCTTCAACGAGTACTGTCGCCAGAGGTTTCACCCTGTTTTTAGAAATATTGCTTCTGAGGTCAAGCATCTCTCTCTCTTTCTCTCTCTCTCTCTCTCTCTATCTATCTATCTATCTACATACGGGTTCTAGCTGACACAAAATAAGAACAGTAAAAGCATAGAATCCAATTCCGGTTCACAGTAACAGTTTTAAGGAAGTGGGTATTGCTGAATTTGTGTAATGGGTTTTAGTTATCACGTTGAGTTTTTGAAGGGAACATAAGTTACTTTTAAGGTTTATGTTTATAAGTCAATGAATAGCCATGGTATTCGACTTTATATTCTTTGTTTCCATCATGTAAATACATTTACAAAATGCTATTTTGAAATCTTGTGTTTACAAATATTTCAATGAATAGTCATATAGTTATTCAACTTTATATTCTTTGCTTTCATCATGTAAATACATTTACAAAAATATTATTTTTAAATCTTGTTTTTGCAAATATTTTAATGAATAAGCCATATAATTATTCGACTTTATATTCTTTGTTTTCATCGTGTAAATACATTGGTAAAAATATTAGTTTTAAGTCGTGTTTGTAAATATTTCAACGAATAGCCGTATAATAAGTCAACTTTACACCCTTTTGTTTTCGTCATGTAAAAACAATTATAGCCATGTTTAAATAAATAAATTACAATATATATGTAGTAAGGAGCTCCCTATTTGTTTTTTTTATTTGAACACAAGCTCCCCGATTTGTTAAGGGGCTCTTTTGAAAATTAATTATTATGAGCTTGTTTCTACTATATATATCATTTATAATCAAAGAAATAACCTATGTATATTACAATGTAGACGTATATGTATGTCTATAGTATAAAGAACCAACATATTAACCAGTAGTATAATATAGATTAAACTGACATGATGGTCCATCAATCAAAACTTGTTTTCGTGCCTCTAAAATCTCAGAACCAGCCTAGCATTGGTCCAACTGCATAATAGCCAGCTCGATATCTGTTATGTAGCATCCTTTATTTGATTTAGTAAAAATAGACTCCAAATTTTATTGGGTAACTTCTTGATAACAGGTTCTGATTGAGATGGACCAGCAAGACGAGCAAAGCGGGAGGATGGATGAGATATACCAACAACTTGAATCTGCATATTGTCAGCTCAAATGGATTTCTTACGACTCCTTTAAACTTAGACTTCCCAATGAAGACTGCACCAGACAAATCGAACTTGAAACTAAGCGAGGTTCGTTTCAATCTCTCTCTCTCTCTATCTATATATATATATATAGAGAGAGAGGGGGGGCAGATCTAACTTGACTTGAAAAACTGAGTTGAGAAACCTATAAATCAACCTGAACCGAACTGAAATTTTGACTTAGAATAATTCAAGTTGAAGTTCTAATGAGTTAGAAACTAACATGACTTGTTCTTTGCTTGACTCAAAAATGACGCAATACTTAAATTTACCCAATCTAATGCACCATTGACGTGAAATGACCCGACCCAAAATGACTTAAACTTGAACCTTACTCGACCTAAAACCTAGATTAACGTCTTTAAATACAATGATAGTGATTATTAACATAAATCATTGAATGCTTACATTGGTAATATAATAAACATATTGGTAAGACAGCCCTAGACAAAGATGTGAAAGTTTCAATCTTTCTCTATGAATGATTAAGAGGTAACCCAACTTGAAAAACTGAGTGGAAAACCCTGTAAACCAATCCGAATTGAACTAAAAATTTGGCTTAAATAATTGTACACGAAGTTAAATGACTTGACTTATTTTTCGCCTGATATGGAAATTACCTGTTACTCAATCTTACGCAATTTGGTCCACCATGAACCTGAACTAATCCAACCAAAAAAGACCCGAACTCAAGCCCAACCCAAAAATGCAATTATAGTTATAACTTGTCCAAAATACAACTTAATAAGAGATAGTTGAACACCTATATTAGTAATATAATAAATATGTCGGCAAGACTACACCAGACAAGTTGAACACGAAACTAAGTGATGTTTGTTTCGATCTCTCTCTTTACAAAACGCACATGAATGGAACGAGAAAGAGAAAATTAACTGTAGCAGCCATGTTCGTTTTTCTTTGCAGGAGATGAATATGTTCTAGAAAACAAAGACGAAAACGATTGTAGTCGGGTAAATAGACTGCGTGAGTTTATTCAAGAAAATCTAGAAGAAAACGAATCGAATCAGGTAAAAAAATCACTGGATGTTGATCATAGTTCAGAAAAAGAACCCAAATTGTAATATATGTTGTTTGATGATTCTTCTTTCCATGCACAAATTCATTCGTCTATTAAGAGCCTATTTGATATCTTTTTTAATTTGCATTGTTTGCTATTGATAAACTAAAAAGTTGGTGTTAAAAATAGTTTTTTATCTAATTTTTGGTTTTCGATTTTCTGTGTCTACTTGAGATAAAACTAAAAACAAAAGAAGATTGAAAATAAGAAAACATCATTTTCAAAGTAGTCTCTAATTTCTTAAAAATAAAAAACAATAGATAAAAGGGATATTAAACAGGCTCGAAATTGACTGTTGGGAGCAAGTTACTTGGCAGGAATGTATAGATGACTATCGACAGTGTTAACCAGTCCAACTAGTAAAAGGTCTTCGAAAATGGTACACGAGACTTGGGATTGGATCGCGCTTTTAAAGGTGTGGATTTTTGGGGTTTAGAGAGGGTTGTCTTCTTGTGTAGTCCGATTGATCTTTTTTCCATTTGTAAATTTGTATGAAAGACTGTAAAAGACTCCCGATGGGCTTGTACAGTAAATACAAATGGAATATAAATTTTGCTTTTGCGGTAAGGAATGTGACCCTAATATTATTATTGGATTTATTTTTGTTTATATCAGAGTAAGAGAACAATAATTAGAGTATAATTGCGCTGATACAACTAGGGGTGTAAATAAGCCGAGCCGGCTCACGAGCCCTCACGAGCCGGCTCAGGCGTCATAAAGCTCGAAAAGCTTAGCTTACCGAGCCGAGCACGAGCCTAGTGAAGCTCAAGCTCATAGACTTGCGAGCCTAAACGAGGTTTTTTTAGTATAATATATTTGCTTAAATATTACCCAATGAAGCCATATTGGAGCATAAATGAGCCGAGTCCGAACTTAAATAAGCCCAAACGAGCCTACATTAAACTTAAATGGGCCGAAATATTGTAAGCTTAATTTGAAGCACACTAAGCTTAGATTGAGCCAAGCCCGAGCTTTTGACAAGCGGAGCTCGAGCCTGAACTTTTAAAGCTCTGTGAGCTTTGAGCCAAACCCAAGCCGAGCCTCGAGCCTGGCAGGCTCGAGCTCAACTCGGCTCGGCTCAAATACAGCCCTAGATACAACAGCAGCAACAACAAGCCCAGTGCCTCGAGTAGCATAATTGCGCTGATATTAAGAAAAATTGTCCAGCAATAATTAACTCTCTAGGTTTGTCTGTATGTGTTACGTGTATCCTTATTTTTCAATAATTTCAATAAATTTAGCTGGCTAACTCAACTTTTATCTTTTATTTAAAATATTTTTACAAAAAAATCATCTTCAGAAATAGTCTATCCATTAATTGAGATAACTTTACAATTTTTTAAAAACCATCTTTGAAAGATTCGTGTTTTAACTCGGTATAACATTACACTGCTAGAGTGGGATTAATCTACACATAGAGACTATTTAAGGATATATTATTTTACTAAGTAATCTTCAGGATAGGGGTCCTCAAAAACAGCCTCTCTTCCACTCGAAAAGGAGAAGGCTACGTACATCCACCCCCCGACCCTGCTTCGTGCAGGAGCCCCTGTGACACTGAAACTGTTGTTATTATTGTATTGTTTTACTAAGTAAGTTTACACCCACATTTTTGTTTATTTTTCTTTTTTTGTATAAAGAAATATAAAATTACACGTGTACTCTTAATAGAAAACTAATGGCATAAATATATATTTAATTAAAAAAATTTAAACTTTTAAGGGCAATTTTCTAAATAATTAAAAGTTAGGAGAATTAATGAAAAATGATAACTTTTAAAAGTAATTTTCTATTAAAACAAAATCTTTTATTTTATGTTTCAAAAATGACTCGAGTAAAATTAGAACAGAAAACTTCACAAAAGGAATACCTTTTCCCCTTTTCCAAAAGAGTATCAGTTTCTTCTGGTCTCTTCCTGTGTTCGTGTTATTTTTCCGGTGGTGGTGTTGCTTTTTTGGTGCCTGCTGTTTTCACTGTTTGTTCTGGTCCTTTTTTTTTACCCACTACCGTTTACGGGGTGACAAAGGGCTTGCCTAGTCGAGTTACCTGTACGTACTACGGTTATGCCGATAATTATCGGAAAAAAAAGTACCAGTTTCTTCTCTACTATAAACTGCTGCTTAAAATTTTATGGTGTTAGATAGAAGCCATATTTCTATTTATGTAATACTTTTTTGGGTTATTAACGCAAAAGATCCATGTACTTTAGTATCAATTTAATCCTTGTCCTTTTAATTGTGTCAATTTAATCCCTGTATAATTTAAATTATGTCAATTTAATCCTATAGTTGAAATTGAAGTTAAGCTAACAATATAATTTTAAACAATTCGATTATGTAAAATGCAAATAACCTGATATAAACTTATTGACTAAGTCAATATAAGCTCACTAGTCACCCGAGCATTAATAATTTTGTCGACAACTTGACGCTAATTTTACTCTAGGGACTAAATTGACACAAAATAAATAGTACAATGATTAAATTGACACTTTGGGTAAAGTACAAAGACCTTTCGCATTAATAACCCTACTTTTTTTAAAATAAAAGCAAAAAAATTAAATTTTCTGTAGAAGAAATTTCCCCATTAACAGCAGATTTTACAAAAATACATCTATAAAAGGTACTTATAAAAGAACAATTTTTTCCCATAATTTGACCAAACAACAAAGGGCATCAAGTTGATCGCCTTAACTAATCCATAGAATGATGAAAGGTGTTAAATTTCAAGGCCTGACCCACGGAATTGACATGTATAAGATTCACATATAAGTTAAAGTAGGGTTTCATTCTAAAACCAATTGCTATTAAGTAGAGTAACTCACTAGACTTATATGTTGATCTCTTCACTTTTGCAACCTTTATGTAGGATTCACGTTAGACTCACATGTAAAGTTCTTAACACAAACAGGGAGAGAACACATAAATCTCAAGTCACCTTGACAAAATGTTCATGGTGTGATGTGTTCCATATCCACAAAATCTGCAATAATCCACCGTTGGCCAGGTGACTCATAAACATCTGACCCCATAATGGAAACACTCCTGAAACCAACTTTATCATTACAAACAAATATGCCATTCCCACAAGTTGCCTCCTTAACTCTTTCACCTGCAAAACCCCCCTCATCAAAATTAACTAAACGGAAAATATTTTTTATCTTAGTTCTCTTATTTCTTTACATAACTTTATAGTAATAATTATAAATAAGGAAAACGTTTGACTCTGTTGAGAAGTCCTCTTGGGAAGTCCTCACCCTCAGGTTGGGGGCACTGGAAAACAGCCTCTCTTCAGGTTAACACCCTAAAGGGGGAAGGCTGCGTACATTCGCCCCCCCAGACCCTGCGTAGGCAGGAGCCCTTGAGGCACTGGGTATGTTCCTTTTTTTTTCTGTTGAGAGGAAACTGACTTCAGCTGGAAGAAAGGGGAAAACATTTTCTTTATGGAGGGTTAAGCATCTTCCACGATCTTAGGTCGTATGCTTTAGTTCTATTTTAACTTGGTTAAGCGTGAATTTCATAAAAATTTATAGAATAAAATTATTTTCTTTAGCTAAAAACGCAAGAATTTTCAAGAAAAAATATATTGTGAAGAAAAATTTCTACAAGGAGAATTGATGTCTATTGAACCAAATAGAACCCGAAAGTACTTTTTTTCCTTAAAATCTTCTGTTTGTTTCGTTTAAGGAATAAATTTTATTGCATAATTTCGTATGACCAAAGAAGTTATTTGATGAAATCATTTTAGAATTTTTTCGTGTAAAGCAAATGACAGAAATGGAACGGAAAATCCTTCCCCCAATCAAACATATGATACTAGTATAGGGCCTGCTTGGTGCCGTTTTCCATTTGTAGTTTTGGGTATTTTAGAAATTATGGACCATATTTCAGAAATAGTTTTTTTCTAGTTTTTGGTTTTTTGATTCATTTTTCCCTATTTTGACTAAAAACCAAAAACAGAAAAACAAAAACTAGAAAGAACTATTTTCAGAACATGTTCCTAAGTTCTCAAAAACCAAAAAAAAGCAACATTCCCCAATGCCCCAAGGGCTCCCGCCTAAGCAGAGTCTGGGGAGGGTGGATGTACACAACCTTCCCCACCCTGAACGGAGGCTGTTTCGGAGAACCTCCAACCTGAGGGGAGCAACACGAGGACTTCCCAGGAGGTCACCTATCTTGGTACTACTCTCGCCCAAGCACGCTTAACTTCGGAGTTCTAATGGGATCCGGTGCTTGCGTATTGGTTCCCTCTTAGGTTCAAAATAAACCAAAAAACTACAAATTAAAAACGATAACAAATAAGTTCAAACATAAGAGAAAATTGGTGTAAGAATACATTAGCATGATACCTCAGACGCCGGAAGCAGTTCATAAGATACTTCTTTCAAGAAGTTGGTCATCAAGCAGCCCACAAAAAGCCCAACTGGCATTGCCAATTCTCGGTTCTTGGAAATCGTTGATATGATGTCAGACGCAAAGCTGAAGACGAACCACATAACGAAACACCACTTAGATGCCTTCTTGCCAAGAACGAGCAAGCGATGTAACACTAAATCTTCAGCCTTCTTCCATGGGAAATCTTTGATTGGGTCTGGGATTGATTTCCATAACTTCTCCTTCACGATATTCATTTTTGATATGGCATCTTCAGGTATGTAGAATTGAGAACTTACCAATCTTGTAGCAGGATTGCGCGAGATGTTGTGATTTGCTATGCCCAAGAACTTGCATCTTCGAACTTGAAATGGCCTAGTAAACAGCTTAGTCTGGTAGAATAGGAAAGTGCAGGCTCTATTTAGTTGAACAGGAATTTTTTTTCCAACAAATATTTTTAATAAAAGTACTACTTTCTAAAAGATTTTTGTCTTTCTAGCTAAATAAAATAATTTCATTCTACAAATTTAGATGAAGTTTATGCTTGGCCAAATTGAGGTAAAGTAAGCATATCACATAGATTATGAGGGAAAACATCTGTCCCCTGTGAAGGAAAATGTTTTTCCATTCTGTTAACTCAATGGAGGTAATATTTTCCGTATTTATGATTGTTGCTGTGAAATTATGCAAAGAAATAGTATAATTGAAATAGAAAAAGGTTTTCCGTCTAAACAAACGAAGGCTTAGAACACATTATCAACCTATAAACAACTTGCATATACATATACAACACTAGTTAAGTGGGAAACCAGAAAGCAGTCTTATTCATATCTATTACTTTAACATTATCTTTTTTTTAAATAATTATCCACAAGCCGAAAAGGCACTAAAAGTGAAGGACAAGGTCCGAATGCAATTAGAACAGACAATGTAAAACACGGAAATGAGGGGCAGGGGAGGGGGGAAGAGGAGGAGACTAGATCACGCAAGCCATCACATGGAACACTAGCAACCTTCCGAAATGGACAGATATAGCAGACGTACCGGTTAGAAAATGACGACAACAGCGTAAATTGGCTTGCGTAAATGTGCTTGACTTGAAAAAAATTGAGCCTTTAGGACAGAACTAATCACCATGAAGATCCTAATAAGCATAAAAACATCTTCAACACTACATCCATGGCGACCATGTCTTCGTATGACTAGCCTAGAAGTAGTCTTACATTCTTGAGGGAGGAAATCCAGCTCAAAACCTTACATAAATGGATCGAAATTATCGAAAAAATACATGGATTGAAATCAAATTACAAATCACATACCCCTGCTCTGTAATCTCCATCAAGTGAATTAACAATCTATATACTAATCTCCATCAGTTATCAATTGGTTTCGATATGGAACCTTTGTTGGTGTGTATAATGGGCATCAGAGCCATAAATCTTTCCCTATAAATTTTCCATCTTATGATGGGCCGATTTCATACAATGGATTTATGGAGGGCCAGTGTATCATGTGTTGGATAATCAATTGATACTGAAACTATTCAAGCCTTGTGTTCCCAGTTTCAAGTCGTGACACAGGTATTACAGTGTTCGTCCAAGACTAGAGGAACTCTATTGCAAAGCCATGTCCATACTCCATAGTTGCGGCGGTGAACTAGTATTGGTTTGCCCAAGATTAGATACCTAGTGGAAAGCCAACTCACTTGGATGGGGATTTGAAGTGTGGTGGTTAGATATATCCTACATTGGCCAAATGTGACAAAGGGGGTGCGCGTGTGTATCTATAGGGCATGATTCAAGTGAGAGACTGAAAATAAGAGGGTGAATTAAGACCTCTCATTTGGTTGTTGATATCATCCCCATCCACCTGACATCACGCCCGCCTCCTCAGCGAAACGAGTGATCCAGAATTCATCCTTTCACCCGAGTCATCTCATTTCTAATTAGTTTTGAGATGAAACCACCTTTGTATTTTATCATACACCACGTCTCTGTAATCTCAAAGTGAATTCAAAGTTATAATTTTCACAAACTGAAATTGAGCTTTGAAATTCAAATTATGCTCGTGTAGAAGAGAATTACAGAGTGACAACAAACCAACCAAAATTCAGTGATTGATAAGATTTAATCCGGTAAACAAGGAACTCAAATTGATCTATGCAGTATAGTCCATTGCATAAAATACAGGTCGAAATCCAAATATTCCATACCGCAACAAAATCAAGGCACAAAAAGTGTTAAATTTGATCGAGCCTTAGTCCCGACCTACAGAGTTGGTGTATAAAAGGTCTATACATCACCTCAAGTAAAGTTTCATTCTAAAATCAATTCACATTAGGTAGAGTAGTCTGATAGACTTATGTATCGACATTTCTCTTTCTGGACTGCTATATAATATTCTTACTTAGATTCACGTAAAGCGCTCGAAAAGAAAGTTGAAAAGAGAGCGGGAAATACAACATTAAAGGAATCAGAAAACTAGACCTGGAATCTCGAGTGAGATACCATCGGCACGGCGGCCGCCGCCATCACCCCGTCGTCGTCCTCGTCGCCGTCGCCGTATCCGGCGGCTCGATTGTTTAGCGCTTCTCTCTCCTCATCGCCTCCCTCTCTCTCTCTCTCTCTCTTGCATTTGGTCGCGAACCGTCTGTTTGACATTAGCGAGCTACGAGTGGGATTCTGTTAGTTGGGCCTGGCTGGGGCCTAGTGGGCCGGAGGTTTATGGATTTATGGGCTTAAAATAAGGACCTATTTTAACTTGAAAGTCTTTGAATGATATTCATTTCTCTTGACATGATAGTAAAATAAACTTTCACGCATCGACTTAAGTTTCTTATAATTAGTTCTTTAATATGATATCAAAGATTCAATAACCGAGAGGTCACGAGCTCATATTCCAATGATCCTTAGTTTCAATATTAATATAATTCTAACATAAGATATCATACGAGCCTACGTACTATTGGCACTTCAAGCCAAGTTGGCATTGGTGTGAGTGGTTTGTCATAGTATAAAATCAGTCTAATATTTGTATCCATTAGCTTGAATTTTTGAAATAATTAAGTCTATTCCTACTTCCTTCTTGGAGTTCGAGCACCCATTCCCAAGTTTATATATACAAGAGTGTTAAATGCTCTATGTATGAGGCTAATAATGAAACTTAATAGTATAATTTGATTAGAGAAGATATCAACATTATAGACATACTATATCTAACATCAATTGATGTTTAGGTAAAGTTTCACTTACACTTATATTAAGTCCAACTCTAACCCTCAAGGCCCCGACTTGTAACAAGCTGGAGCTTGTCGGGCTAGAGGCTCGGCTTGTTTAGTTTTTGCCTTAGCTTAAACTCAGCCTAGTTGAGCATGAACCATGTTAGGCAAGCTTCAAGCAGAGCTTTCCCCATTTAAGCAAATTGAAGCTTAATTTAGGCTCGTTTGAAATAGATTAGGCCCAAACTCGATTCTTTTAGGTCAAAAATCACCTAATAAAACACATTTAGGCTTGCACATTTTATTAAGGTTGACTGATTTAAGCTCATGAGATGATGAGGTAATGCGCATGTCAGCTCGGCTTGAACTCAAATAAGCTTTTCAAGCTTTATGACAAGTTGAGCTAGCTTGCTTAGTTTATTGGACCGAGCCCAAGCCTAATGAAGCTAAAGTCGTAGGCTCACGTGCCTAGACAACCCTAAACAAACCTATTTTAATATAATTTTTCAGCTTAAATATGTCAAATCAAACTAAGTTTGAGCATAAATGAGAAGAGCCAGAGCCTAAGCGACCCAAATTGAGCTTCAATAAGCCTAACGTTATCAAGATTAATTTAGACCATATGAAGCCGGTTCAAGCACAACCAAGCCAAGTTAAGCCCGAGCCTAAAACAAGCCAAGTTTGAGCTTGAATTTTCTGAACTCAACAAGCTTCACGTCCAGCCCGAGCCAAGCCTCAAGCTAGACAACCTTGGGCTCGGCTTAGCCCAAATACACCCCCCAGGCCATTGCTTCAAATAAGACAAAGGCATATTCAAATTTTGCCACTAAGAAGCCAAGTAACAAACATGATTACAACATTACTTCTACATTATGTACAACAACTAGATAAATAAGAAGCTAAGTTTAGATTAGTCAATCTCAACAAGCCAGCCCTTCTTGTCTTCAATGACACCTTTTTGAATCCCTTCATAGGTTGATAATAGCTTCTTGCACACCGAACCTTCGCCTGTTCGATACTCAATCCTGCGTTTTCGCACAAAACTTAGCCTCAATTTTCATTAGACGATCAATCGAGCTCTTGTATGTAGTAAATGAAGGGGTAAGACACTGGGACATGGCGTCTCATCAAACAGGTTTATGGTTCGACTCCTTTCACTGGGTGTTGGGTGTGTTGGCGCCAACTTTCCTTGTTATGTATGGGAAAACTCTTGGACATTTACCCATTAACTTAAACTTTGGTTTTTGACATCGTATCAGAACCTTATTGACCAAGCAACTATGAGTTTGAGTCCCAATAGTCTTGACTTTTAATATTAATATGACTTTAGCACAAAGTAGGCATTTTCACTATATGCACTTCAAGCCCATTTATTAAATTTCACAGGACCTTTTAGGCCTGACCTACAAAGTTGGAATATATAAAGTCTACATATATGCCCAAGTGGGGTTCTATCCTAGAACCAATTGGCATTAGATGGAGTAATCCACTAGACTTATACGTTGGTTTTTTTATTATATGGGATTTACATTTGATTCACATGTGAAGTTCTTAACAGGCATATGGACTATACACATTTCAAGTCCATTAATGAGTCTTCACTCATCAGCTTGAGCTTCTGAGACAGCTGGTTCCTTGACAAGTACTAGCATTGTTACTTCAGCTCGTCTTATTTCTAGTAGTTCCATGATAATGCAAAACCAGACAAGCAGTGATTAAAGCAGAGCAATGGTTACTTACCTTTTGCCTTGATATGTAATGGTGCCCACAGGTGCAACCACAACCGCAGTCCCAGTGCAGAAAACCTCATCAGCATCGACTAGTTCCTCGACTAGGATAGCACGCTCTTCAACCTATTCCCGTTTGCAATATTTACAACAAATGTTAAATTTCATTGGGCATTAAGCTTGAACAAAAGAACGTGTGAGATCTACATATAAATCCAAACAAAGTTTGCACAAAAACAATTTAGTTTAGGCGGAAAAGTCCGTCGTGTGTTGTTGGAAAAGTCCGTTATGTTGGACTCTTCTAAATCATTTTTTCTATGCAAGTCACTTTAAGTAGACTCGGATATAGAGTTCTCGACAGAAAGACTAGTCATATGCTTTAGAGAGAGGACGATATGATGTCAGACATCAGTTACATGATATAAGGAGTTGCTAGATAATTATCCAACTGATATTAATTCGTTTTAACCATAGTTGCAAGAAACTCTAAAATGTAAAACTTTATGCTTGAAAGCACAATTTGGCACTTTGGAGTTAGATTCGTTTGAAATGTATCAAACTTAAGGGAACTCAATTCAAATAATGGCTGAATCGTTTGGATAGGAAGAGACTTATCAAGTGACTTGTTGGACAATTATATCACTCAGTTCAAGCAATGATTAAATTGTGTGAGTATGTTGAACTCAATTGTCTTGATCTTATTCACTAGACTACTCAATTTTCTTGGTTATTATTTAGTGTTGACTTCATTTTAATATGTTATGCTTTGATGATTGAATTATCAACATATTATAATATAAACGCTCCCTCTACATTCCGAACTTTGGAAACTTCTATGACTGCTTGCTCCCTCGTTCCCCTTCCCATTCCCGCTTCCATTTCATGCAACTACGATCTTAACACAAACAAAAGATATGAAAATGTACGTATAAGATTCACCTTGAAACCAAGATCACAAGCAATGTCAATGATGCTCCACCTTGTTACCCCTGGCAGAATAGTTCCTTTTGTTGGTGGTGTAGAGAGCGTGTTGTCCTAAAAACATAAGAAAATGCATCTATTTTAGGGGCCTAGATTGAATTGAAAATCGGAAGTTTCTATTAAATGTATATTATAATTGTTTTTGGCATTAAAATTAGTTATGTAGTTCACAAAATCATTGTATAAGACCTTAACTTACAAAACGCTCATACAAGAAACGTAACCAAATAAAATAATATATTTCATGTAACATAGATGTGTCATTCAAGGTTTAAATGATCAAGAGAATTTTCAAGATGATAAATTGTACTCCTACTTAGATTCTATATGTTATTTTCTATATTAATTAGTTATGTAGAATCTTATCATGATTCTATATGTTATTTTCGTTTAATCACAGCGAATTAGAAGATTATACAAAATTAAGATCCTGCATAGAATCAAGATTGATTGACACAGTGCAAGCAAATGCTACCTTCAATATGAAAATGTTGGAAGCCGAGACCTCTTCGACATATTTTCTGCTAACTGAATCGAGATAAAGAACATCAGAAAATCCTTTTTCTTTTGCTCTCACGAGCGGTTTCAAAACCTACAAACCAGGTACAAAACATCAAGTTTATGAACAATATTACAAAGCCAAAAAATGAACTCCCGTAGATAATTGAGGAAAAGAATAATGTCAAGTCTTTGGCTCACCGGACCATAGTTGGTGATTGTTTTGAAACCACCAGTTCCACCACGAGAAGCGCGATCAAATTCGTCTTCCACATACAAGTTCAATGGACCTGAACCTTCCTGAACACAGGGAAGTCGCAATTACGAAGACCATAAATACCCTTGTAAAACTATTAAGAACTCTACATGTAAACGTACTAAGAAAGTTTTACATTGAAGTCGTGATGAAAAGAAGATCAATATGTAAGTATAGTAAGATATTCTACTTAATGCCAACCAAATGATTTAGGAAGAAACCTCGTTTGCACATACATATGGATCTCACGTGTCACCGTCTCGAACTAAAAGAAATTTATAACATAAAGGAAGAAGCTCACCTTGAAATAGTTGCGGACAGGGGAAGCATATACAAGGAATGTATATTCAGGAGCCGGAGCCATCCCCAGAATAGGTCCAGTTCCCAAGAGTAGAGGTCTCATATATAGAGAACCCTTTCCGGGTGGAGGAATCTGCAGCAATTTCGAAGACAAAACAATGTAATTGCTGAAAAATACCGAAAAAAATAAACATTCAGCTTTGTCTGGTGCAATGGAAAACTTTTCTTCACAAAGATAATCAATCGAAAGCACTTTTTTCTTCTAACTAAAGAAAATAGTTTCATTCTATAAATTTGTATGAAGTTCACACTCGGCAAAGCTAGGATCGGAATGAAGCATATGACGTGAGATTACTATATAAAACATTTATGTCTCCATGAAGGAAAACATTTCCCCCCTTACGAGGAGGAGCCAATTTCCCCTCAATGGAGGCAAATATTTCTATATCTGTGATTGTCACTATATAAAGAAACAATATAATTGTGACAGAAAAGATTTTCCGTTAAAACAAACAGAGCTTTAGCGTAGGATAATGGCAAGGTAATGAGAATACCCAGCGCTTGTTGGCAAGAGCGGTGTGCTTAACGGCGTCAATGAACTGAGGAACGGAAGGGGAGGGCATGCACATTCTTTCAGCACCCATCTTCATGCGCATTGCGTTCTGGTCCGGACGGAATAGCACAACGTGCCCGTCTTCCTTTCTTATTGCCTTCATTCCTTCAAAGATGCCCTTTTTTGATGTTCAAACGGAGAAAAAAGAATACTCAGTGTCCTTCCACAAAATTTAAAGCATGCATTACTTTTGCCTCAAAAATGGAAGTAAATCATCCAAACCGAACTCGAGCTTGTAAGGCTCAAAGCCTTGGCTTACTTGAATTCTTCAACTCAAGCGTAGCTTGGGTTAGCTGAGCTTGAACCTAGATCAGTGAGCTTCGAGTTGTTTAGGCTCTTATAGGTACATCTAGTTTGAGTTTGGAAGGTTTAGGCTCGTTTAGACTCGTTTGGGTTAGAGTTGCGATGGTTTAGGCTCATCTAAACCCAAGGTTGGCTGCTTGAGGCTAAAACTTGTCTTGATCATACATCCACTCATACTTTAGCTTGAAATTGGCTCATTTATATTATATATATACATATGCAATTGTAATGTACCATTCATAGGTCATTACTTTTCCAACAATGAGTGGTGATATGCGATAAAAAAAAACTGATAATATAATTAATTTTCAAAAGGATCCTTTAACAAATTACAAGCCCCAAGCAGTTGCTTCCATTACTTAAGGTCTTGACCAGACCTGTTATCACTCTCCATAATCGTTCAAACTCAATAATAGCTATACATACAAATCAAATGATTCTCACCTGGCCATAGTTCAAAACTGCAGCTGCAGGGCTGAGCTCAATATTTCTATAGCGACTAAGTTGACCCTCAGAAAAAATTTTATCTTCAGAGCATTTCATAACATACATATAGTCTGTTGGAGTTAGACCAAATCCCAGGCTGTCCCAGTCCACGTCAGCATACTCGTTACCAAAATCGCCATGGCTGCCCTCAAAAAATCAAACAGTTATTAGTAACGTAAGAACTATTTTGGAAATTCACGTTACTATGAAGTCTTTAACGTCTTCTAAAAGAGGTCCGCTAACATAGTTTTATCCTGTTACATTTTATCTTGATCTACAATTAAGGTATGACATCTTGAATTTACTGAATGAATGGTATGACATCTCTACCACAAAAAGTTCCTTATTTTTCCATCACTAAAGTTGATGCAAATCAAAGACGGAGAAAACAAAGGGTTAAGGTTGTACATCAACCTTGCATCAAAGTTCGACAAGCAATGGCTTATAGTATGTTTTTCGATTCTGAAATTTCCAAATTACTTGAATGTTATAGTGATTATTCTAACAATTCAAATATCAATGAATAATGAAATAAGAATTGTCGTTTCAAAACAAGCGGAAGTCATCAGTATTGCCAGATAGTAAGTAATTGTTTGGAAAACCCTGATGCATGTTGAGAAATTTTTGAGCAGGTAGTGCCAGTCAAGATTAGTCGAGATTTGCATAAGTTAATCGAGCTTTTGACCCTTTCTTCAAGCCCGACTCATAAGATCTTAATGTGTTTGAACCATTTTCGCTACTGACTGTTAAGAAGCTCTGAACGAGCTCTTAACAAGCTCTTATCGAGCCCTTATCAAACTACTAGCGAACATTAACAATATGAGCGTCCTCCTGTTGAACTTGCTTATCGAGCTCCCAGAACAAACATGGCAAGCCGTAATAGATTTCGAGCATGAGTAGTTTATCGAACATTCAATTTGTTAATAATCAAGCAAATTTAGGGGAATAACATTGTCTTATTCTTCTAGTTACCTAGAAGGAGGAGGTTCGAGTGCTTGCTGAAGGGCTGATGCAGCCTGAGATGCGTAGAACTGTTGACTACCAAGCTGCAAAAATTACATAGAAGTTTCATAACTTTTTGAGACATCAGCTCATCTAAAAGGAGTTAAGGAGCATTTTCTCATCGATCACACATCATATAAGCAATAACAAGAGAAAGCTACAAATCAATAGAGACATGTCAAGAACATTTAATTTATGTGGGCTAATCGATTAATCATCGTCGAAGAGCAAAGCAAGTGCAAGCAAGTTACCATCTGTTTTTTTTATAGCTAAACTCGAACTCTTTACTTGTTTACGGGAGTAGGGGTGTAAATGAGCCGAGCCAGCTCGCGAGGTCATAAAGCTTGAAAGGCTTGGCTCGCTTTGAGCTCGAGCCAAGCCAAGCTGGCTCGTTTAGTTTATTAAGCCGAGTCCGAGCTCAAGCTTGAACTTTCGGAGCTCGGCGAACTCCGAGTCAGAGCCTGAGCCTGAGCTGAGCTTAATGCCAACTCAATTAACCCTATACAGGAAGTAAGGGAAAGGTGGGTGAAAACTCATCAGCCAATGTGTTGTAGGGGAGGGTATACATAGAGGGAGTCAATATTGTCAGGCAATTGTCGAGACAATGATGTGATTTGTAATAAATAATAGCTAGGGGTGTTCATCGGTCCAAACCTAGACCAGATCGGACCGGACCGAAGACCCAAATTGGCCTCTTTTGAAGACCGAAGACCGGACCGAATTTATCCGGTCCGGTCCGGACCAAAATGGACTGATTATCACTTCTTTCTTTTTCTAATATAAGTTAAATTTACTATATTTTGTCAATCTTGGGCAACTTTAAAGATATCTAATAGAAAAAATAATAAATAATAATAAAAATAAAAAAATTAAATGATCATCCACCAAATACAACAGCTCATAACAACTTATATTTACTAAACCCGACCCCAATAATTTGCCCCTTTGTGATTTGATTCACATTTCTCGATTTTTCACTAATAACCAACGAAATTATTCATAAATTAACTAGCAATAATTATGTATATAAGTCGTAACAATATATAAAATGCAATAGTTGCTTCAAAAAAAGATAATTTAATATAGGTGTTTATGGGCTATTTTTAAACTAATTTTAGGCCTAAATATTATAAGTCTAGATTAATTTACCAATAATCTAATAAAATATATAGGAGGCCCAATAACATAATTCTGGTTTGCGGTCCGGTCTCGGGTTTTTCGGGTTTGGACCGGACCGGACCGAAACCCGAAATAAAGTCAATTTGTGGACCGAGGACCGGACCGAAATTGAATCAGTCCGGTCCGGTCTTGGACCGAATGACCGGTCCGGTCCGGTTTTTCAGTCTGGACCGGTATATGAACACCACTAATAATAGCTATAAAATTTCACTAAGCTGCCCTAACAATAACATTTTTATCCCAACAGTAACATTACTCTTTATAGTACTCTTATCATGCGCGAGGGATGATGTTGTTGAGCGATTAGCCAATCTACAACACCTGGCTTCCCTTTCTTACCAGTGATCCTGTGATTCTACATCTCCACCTATAGTTTATCAGGATTAACCTTCTCGTCAACTTGTTACCCGACTTTACAATTATTTTATCAACAGTATCAAAGTGGGATTACCATCCAAATTCTACCCTTTCTAGAGCAGTTGTTATGAGCAATCCACTCTAAAAAAGCAACATTCCTAATGCTCCAAGGGCTCCCGCCTAAGCAGGGTCTATGGGGATGGATGTATGCAGCCTTCCCCCTTCAGGGTACCCTAAAGGGAGGCTATTTCTGAGAACCCCCAACCTAAGGGGTGCAACACGAGCACCTCCCAGGAGGTCACCCATCTTGGTACTACTCTAGCCCAAGCACGCTTAACTTCAAAGTTCCAATAAGATTCGGTGCTTGCGTGTTGGTACTTTCTTAGGTTACGAGCAATCCACTCTAATTTTACAAAAAATACTACTCTCTGGGTACAGCAGGGAAAAGCCACCCCCCCCCCCCCCCCCCCCAAAAAAAAAAGTGAGTTGGTGGGTCTCATGTGGAGTTGTCTTTTAACCCAGAAAGGTACCCTTTAAAAATTAA
Organism: Simmondsia chinensis; assembly: GCA_018398585.1. Lineage (NCBI taxonomy): Eukaryota > Viridiplantae > Streptophyta > Magnoliopsida > Caryophyllales > Simmondsiaceae > Simmondsia > Simmondsia chinensis. The sequence continues at coordinate 37,679,388 of JAGTTD010000007.1, forward strand.
TGGAAACCCTGGAAAAGCTTGGCGCTTGTGGGGTATGATAAAGTGTTAGAAATTTTTGGTTATTGAAAAACTAAAACTGAGTATTAGTAACAGTTTTTCTTGATACTTTTCTACTTTTTAAATTAGAAAAAGCAATAAAAAGAAGAAAAGATGAAGAATAATAAAGTTGATTACAACAACCACAATCCCAATGTCACAAGGGCTCCTGCCAGAGCAGGGTTTCGGGGGTGAGATGCACACAGCCTTGCCCCTTCAGGATGCTACCCTAAAGGAAGGTTGTATCCGAGAATTATCATACATATATAACATAAGTACAAGAAAAATCGGTTTCAAAACCTTGTTTTCAGTTTCTCGATTATTCCATTGTCCCTATGTTGATCAGAGTTGAGAAGGAGGACTCTATATGGTATGCATCAGGGATCAAATCAGGCTATCTTAAGGGATTTTTGTATATTTTTTATCTCTAAATAGAAGTATCCCATCGTCAAACAATGGTAACTTGGAACCACTGGTCTGATTATGACTGATAAGTATGTCTCCTTTCTGGGACAATTGGAAGAAGTACAAAACAGATGGACCTCTATGACACAAACCTTCTTGTTTTTACTCCCATAAGGTGACATGATTGAACCTCTCCATATTCAAATGGCACATATTTTCTTAAAAGGGAAGCTATCACCTAAGTACCACAAGGTTTCAACATTTATCACTTAAATACCCCGATATTTTAATATATACAATGAGATACCACGAGATTTGAATATTTTACCACCTAGGTATGTTGTGTCAAAATTTGATGAGTTTTTGTAAATATTTGACCAATTTTATACGAAGAAATAGCTAATATAGCAAATGATTATGACAATAATGTAATATAAGTTCATGGTTTCAACAGAAACTCAGGGAATTAAATAAAAAATCACCAAATTTTTAGGTAAACTACCTATTTATGCGTTTTGTCACCTTTAATTGGTCAAAAAGCATGAAATTCTAGTGGAGATATTTATATATAGTCGGGATCATATTTTATTTTAACATTTTCCAACAAAAAATCAGTCAAATTTTGACAGAAGGGTACCTAATTGATAAAATATTAAAACTTCAGGGTACCTAAGTAATAATTTGTCTTTCTTAAATGGATCTCACTCTAGTGACTCTTAAGTATTGTCACCTTGTACCCTACCCCTCTGAAATTCCGTTTGGCACCGAGCTTGACTAAAGGAGTTGGCATCTAAGGTACATGTATAAACTCAATCAAGACTTCCTTCCAAAATCGACTGGAATTAGATAAAGTAACTCATTAGACTTACATGTTTATCTCTTCTTTATTGTTCTCTAACGTGCAATTTCTACTAGACCTCTATAACTCCCCTCCCCCATGTGAGTTTGACATGTACTACTGACATAGGAAAGAGCATCTTTTATTGGTAGGAAGGCCCCCTCACTTTTGAGGCTCCTAATGCATCAATTAAGTGTCCATAATTGCCAAAATGCTCTAATGACATATAAATTTAAGTGAGATTTTATCTCCAAACTAATTAGCATCAGGTAAAATAATCAGCTATGCTTATATATCGATCTATCCTTCATGAGAACTTCGGTACTGGATCTCAATGCGACTTGGTATAGTGGTAAAAATGTTTATGTTCAAATCACTTAATCCACCAGCAAACAAAACAAAAGGCCTAAACCAAATAATGAATACAAAAACAACAACAAACCCAGTGGTACAAGGACTCTTGCTTACATTTTTCTTTCCTTGCACCACCTTCAATACAATTACTCACTCCTCCTAACCTCCTAGAAAAAGGAGTTAATAAAATAAATTGCGAGAACCGATTAGGAGTGGGCGAGAAAGTTAATGGCAATTAGATTACGGATTGTTAGGAAAAATAACACAAGCACAATAGAAGTGAAAATCAAAAGAGAACAAACTGAAATTAACATGAAAACCTTCTCTCAACCAAAGAAAATCACAATCCAATCGGGTATCAAACTCTCCTTATAATTTTAGAATTATAATATCTAATTGTCCAAGAATCAATACAATCGAATCACATTGTTTTTCCTCTCTTTTCTTTCTCTTTCCTTTTCATTTCTATTCTCGCCACTCTTTTTCATCTCTATTTCTTCTTCTTTCTTGCTCTCTAGGGTTTTAGACCCTTCAAACACACCCTTTCTTCAGGATAGTACTATGCAAGATAAAGCTGCGTACATTCCACCCCCAAACCCTGCCTCGGTGGGAGCCTCTCAAGCACTGGGTTGTTGTTGCTGTATTTCTTCTTCTTTCTCACTCTCTTCTTCTCTTTTTTTTCCTCATTTCCTGCCCCCCCACTCTACCTCTCTTCCTCTTTCCACCTTCCTTTTTACCATTCATATCCCCAAGATGAATATAGTCTTATCCCCCCTTTACTTCTCCTGTTTTTTTCCTGTTTCCTTCATCTTTTTTTTCCCCTCTTCCTTTTTCTGTTTTAGACATAACAATAACTACTAAGACAACTAGAAAATATAGGTTAGACCCAACACCGATAACCTCCCAATAAAGAAAGCCGAGTATCATTGACAAACTACTCGCCCACCAATGTTGTACTCCTAAAACCGGGTATAATATAGTACCGCTAAAACCGAGTATAATATAGTACCGCGGGATAACATATAACACAACACCCAACTCGGATGCAGGAAACCAGCAATATTTGATGATACACGAAATCTGAGTTACTCATCCAAGCGAATCGTAACCTTATACTGTCTCATCGGTACAGACTCAAATATCACAAGTTCCGACGTGCCCCACTGACACGTGGGAATGCCCCATAAATAACCCAACTAACCCCTCAAAGATGGAGGATTGTTTCTAGTCGTATACCGCTTGAGTTCTGCTCTCCTTAAGAAAGAACCCAACCTAAGAATATGTTGAAATATTTTCAAAATAAAGCCATTTCTGTTACTATATATGGTGTGAGTCGAACACATATTTTAGTAAGGCTCATTGCATGGTGTGTGTTGACACACGGTTTACAGAAAGTAACAATGCCTAGAATAATGGCTTGTGTGTCGACACATAGCTCTATGAGTTGACATACTTAACGAGGTTTTTTGTGTCCTTTGGAAGAGATTTTTCTGTCTCTTCCAAGAAACACTTGATTCCTATAAATATATCTCCTCCATTCTCAGGATTAAGCACTTGGGTTTGATATTATTTTCTCTATATACGTTTCACTTTGTAGTAAGGTTTTATCCCCAAGACTATTTCCTAAGAATGAAATTAAGTCCTAAGAATAGTGGTTCGCTACAGACCTTGAAGCCAATTCATTGTTCTAGTACCCGGTTCCAAATATAATTTCCCTAACAAAACAAAAGGGATGCTAAAAATGACTTTGTAGGATGGGAGAATCATCTAGCTGTTCATCAAAAATCCATACATTTCGAAATGAGAATACTATATCAAAATTGTCAAGGAACCAACTTTTCCAAAAGCTTAACCTAACGGGTGAAGGCCCAAAATTGGTTTTATACTCTTGCCACCTCACGCAAATGCCCGTTTGGGTTTGAAGCGTGAATATGCATAGACACACCTCATACCTTGTACTTAAATTTTATTAATATTCAAAATGAAGGCTATTGGGATAGACTTCGATACCAGGTCAAAGAACCAACTGTCATGTAAGTTTAAACTGATGAGTAAAGTCCTATGATTCGTTTTATAATCTAACAAGAACCAACTGTCATGACCCTATTATATTCGATATAGGAAGTGTTAACTAGTATTTTAGAAGATATGTCAATAATGATTGTAATGGTTAGATATGTCGGTTAGTTAGTTAGTTAATTGTAGTTAGTTGAATATTAGTTTTGGCAGGAACTGCCGTTTAAGTCTTTTGGCGGGAAAATCTCAGGGTTGGTTTATTTTGTTAATTGAGTCGGTTATTGTTGGTTTAGTTGAGTCGGTGGGCTATGAAGAGTATAAGTAGTAGTCGATTCATTGTAATTGTCATTGTGAATTGATAAATCAAAATATCTTCTCTCTCTCATCTCTAAACCCTAATTTCTCTCTATCTCTCATCTCCTTTCACCTTCTTTCTCATCTCATACTCTATTTTCCTTCTTATTCCTAGGTTATGATCATAACACCAACACAAAAAGAAAATGCAAAATGTCCTTCAATACATCAAAATTCAAGCACTGAGACATGAACAAACCACCTATAAATAGAATCGAAATTACGCAAATCAAACATTCATACGCAATTCGTAGGTAGGTTGTCAAATCGAAATGCATAAGAAGGGGAAAAAATCAAACCTTGAAAGAAGAAGATTTAAAATTGAAAGAAAGGAGAAGGTTGACAATGCAAGAACTCCTCTTCTTCATCATCATATTCATGCTCGCATAGAGATATGAGAGAGAGAGAGAGAGAGAGAGAGAAGCGCCAATTTAATACAAAAAATATGCCGTTGATCATTTAATAAATACGTACAAAACCCCATTTGCAGTTTTTTTTTGTCATTTCCTTTTCACTCTCTTGTCGGTCATTTTTGGTCTTCTTCGCTCAAAAAAATCCGAAACCCTCAAAATCGAACCGAAATCGAGAAAATTGAGCTGAAGGAAACGGTTCGGTTACCGAATTGATAAAAAATTCAGTTAATTTGGGTGGTTACGGCTCATGGGTTCTAATAAAATGATTAACCGAATAAACCGATTAGAATATTTACAAGAATATTATAGTTGTGCATTATAAGTTATCGTCTAGTGGGTAAATAGTCATGCTTAGTTTTATATGATTATAAGTTCAATTCAACTTAGTTTCAACATTTTATATTGTAACCTAAGTTAATATAAATTAACATAACAATGGTGTAGACTTAGAAATACTATTAATAACCTAAACCTAAGTAGTTACTTGGTTTATCTGCTTTTTAGAGCGTAAGGCACTAGCAAAAATTTAGGATTTAAATGAGTGAGAAAAATAGTTGAATTTCTTTTTCAATAAGGGTTTAACTAATTAACCGAACCAAACTAACTGATACCGAAATTCCTGTTAACCAATTTTAAATGGGTGGTAATGGTTATTGAGTTTTCACAAATTTCTTAAACGGTTACTGAAACGATAAGTTAAACAGTATGGTTAACCAGTAATGAACACCCCTAAGCGCAATAAATTGGAATTTATGGGAAGTGAATATTTATTTTTTTTTGTTTGGTTATCACTAACTTTTTTGGATTTGAGGGTCATTTGGAAACAGACTCTCTACATGGTAATATCCTGTAAAAGTAAGACTGTGTGTAATCTACCCCCTATACTCTTATCTTAGAGGGAGTCTTTCTAACGTATTCGGTTGTTATTATTGTTGTTATTTGGTTATCAAAAAATTGGTGGAATATGAAGAAATGAAACTTTTGTAGTAATTTTTAATTTTTTTTGTTGAGACTCCACATGTGAGTCTAATAATTAGAATCTCACATTGGTATTGTGAAAGAGGAGATATCACCTTATAAGTCTAGTGAGTTACTTCACTTAATACCAATTGGTTTTAGGATGGAACCCCACTTTAGGCTTATACGTGGAACTCGTATGTTCCAACTTCGTTGGTCTTAGGTCTGGTGAAATTTAACATGGTATCAGAGTGAGTTGATGATCCCGATCTCTTGTATATCATACCGTGTCCTCATGAAAAGGGGTGCATTTGTATTTGGTGCGCCGAGAGCCTCTCCAGTATGTTGGATCCAGTAAGATCAGAGAAGGCAAGGTATGCGTTTGTCGTAGACTCACATGTGAAGGGGAATGTTGAGACTCCACACGTAAGTCTAATAATTAGAATCCCACATTGTGAGAGAGGAGAAATCACCTTATAAGTCTAGTGAGTTATTCCACTTAATACTAATTGGTTTTAGGATGGAACCCCACTTTAGGCTTATACGTGGAACTCGTATGTTCCAACTTTGTGGGTCGAGTCTAAAAAGCCTGGTGAAATTTAACATTTTTAAAATACAAGAAGTAACTTACCTAACTCATTTAGATAAGATAAGTTACAATTCATTTAGTTTTATCTAGTTCTTAAGGAAGTTCTATTTCACATTCTGAAAATCGAAAACTTTATACATACTTCATGAGAAGTTGATTAATGAATGCCGGAGCAACTTTGTGAAATCTGTAGGAAAAAAACACGAGCTAAACTATCTTGAAACCTCGTTTTCTAATAACCCCTTTTAAGCTTTTATCTCACTTTGAAAAACTACTCAAAGAAACTTCAATGTAAATATAGTAGTACAAGTTAATCTTTTAAATTAAGATAAAGGTGACTGGTGACGGGTACAACATGGACACATGAGGCTGATCGAGCTCATGCGGGTATGGTTGTGAGTGCGCCTTTTCTTGTCAAAATTTAATTTTCTCTTCTCGAGAAATGTTGTGTCAAAAAAATTAATTCATAACATCTTTGACAATGTACTTCTTTAATTAGAGAGGGATTCTTTCCCAACATCTTTTCGTTCCAATTGTTGAGACCTACAATTGCCATCGGTGACTACTGAAAAGTAATGGCACGCCCTCCTAATAGTCACTTCCACGACTATATAAACATCATTTTTGATTAAGGCTCTGACCATCCAATCAATCACTCGTCAATTCTCTCTTTATCTTCACATGCTAAAAGTCCTCTCTTTTTGGGCAAAAGTTCTCTTGTTACTCCTAACAGACGGCTAACGAGTACATGCTAAAAGTTAGATCGCGTTAATAATCGAAGACGACTGACGAGGATATTGTGTTCATCCAACTAGCAGTAAAAACATTTTTGGGAACCGTGGTATACCTACCACGGCGTAGTGTTCCTTGTTCATCTCTCAAATAAGTTCTTTCTCAATTCTCTTATTTGTCGCGATAGATTTTTACGTCATATGCACGTATATTTATAATAAAATCTCATGGCTATTATTTGTTAGGATCACCCAGGAAATAATAAGCCACAAATCAAAATAACAAATACAAACTGAAAGGGAACGGGGGAAATATTTGAACACCAAAATTTACGTGGTTAAACTAAAACCTACATCAAAGAAAGATGAGCAATAATATTCACTATATAACAAGGATTACAATACTTTGCTTACACTTTAAAACCAGCCAAGAGTGTCCTATAAATAGATCTTATACAATTATAACAGCTAAAATATCAAAAGTTGTCATCAGTCATGCCATTAACTCAAGCTCTAGTAAACTCGATCATAAATATAGCGATATCAGAAGACAAAAATAGTATTATCTTCGATAATAATAAATATTACTTTGATAATAATAACAATCTATAAAACTAGTATTATGTTTGAGTAGCAAGTTGGAGAGAGTGGGTTGTCGTTCTACAGCGGAGGCTCTTGGGGTTGTCGTTCCGGATGAGCGGGCGGTGATTCTTTAAAGTTGATGGGGCTCTTCTTTTGCATCTTCGGCCCGTATGCTTGAATGTCTTGCTTTGAGGGGTGCTTGCTCTCTTGCTATCCGCTTCGGTTACTCGTTCATGATATTTGAGACCGATTGTCAGGATGTAATTCGAGCTTTTGAAGACGAGTCTTCTCCCCCGGGAAATTTTGCCTATTGTTAACGACATAAAGATTATGTTATCTTCTTTTATTTCTTTTCGTTTTTGCTAGTGCCTTAGAGAAGCAAATGTTGTTGCACATGAAATGACGAAGTTTCATAGATTGAGAGCTTGTTCCCATAACTGGGTTGATGTTCCTCCATCTTGCATTTTGTCTGCAATTATATCTGATCAAGATTTATAGAGCGTCTTCGAACTTTTTTGGAAAAGAAAAAGAGTTGGTGTTAGGAAAATGTCTAAAAATTACTTGGCATATTAAGGAGAAGGGCCGCGAGGAGTTCGATCGATCGAGGTGGAGCTCGATCGATCGGGAAAGTTACGTAAAAAGAAGGACGCCTCCAGTGAGCAGGCCGATTGATCGGGAACTACGTTTCCTGCGCGGCTATAAATATGGACGTAGGGTATGTCATTAGGTATTCAAAAGAAAAAGGAGGTATTCCCAGTGGCGCCGCCAATACAAATTTGAGAGTGAGAGAGAATATTATAATTCTTCTTCTTTTGATTCAATAATAAAAGCTTCAATCTTTCCCTGTAGTTTTTTCCCATTTCGATTGTGTTATGTGTAATTATTCAAATCTTACACAAAATGACTCAGATAAACTTCTTAAACAAGACACATAAAGATAACACACAGCAATAACTTCAAGATCTCAGATCTTGCCCCACAAGAACCAACTTAAACTAGACCTAGACTAATTACAACACAAATCACTTCATAAACCTCAAATACAACACAAGACTCAAGAGAACAATCGAATCTAGTTGGTTTAGAAGTATACCTCCCCTTGTGAACTAGATTTTACCGAAATTGCAAGCAAGTCGCTCACACCACGAGTAAGGCTCAAGAACACTCCAAGAACACCACGACCGGACCTTCACCGGAACACGAACAGAGCTTCTGGCCAGCAACGGAGCTCCAATAGCACGAATGGAGCTCAATGAACACGATTACACTTCGATCCGAGGCTCACGAGGTTGGAACCTAAGTGTATTATGGCTCAGATATTCGTTTTTAGGGTTAGGGTTTCAAGGGAGCCTTCAAGGGTAAAAATCGCCAGAGAGAGAAGGGGAGAGGAGAAGAAGACTGATTTTTTCGTTACCTCTACGACTCAACCAACTCGGCATTAAATACCCCCAAGCTACGACCTAAGAAACCCTAAAGCTCATCACAGCCTTTAACTTACGCAACAATCGGACGGTCGAAACTTACACACGGTTCATATATCGAGGGCCCCGGATCTTGTGACGCGTGTCGAGGCTCGAACGGCCGAGATGAAGCAACAGAACCTTCTGGAAGAGCCTCACAAGAAACCCTAACGGGTTTCTGGTTAAGGGAGAGAGAGATGAGGGTGAAAAATGGCAAGCCAGCTGTACACTTTAAAGGATCCGGGCAGGAAGTACAGTTCGGGCAGCCAGTACAATTGGATCAGAGCGGGCAGCACTGTTCGGGCAGGAAATAGTACTTCCGGGCAGCTAGGCATCTCATACAAACAAGTAATTAATTTCACAAGTGAGGGGCAATTCAAACATTGCCCCAAAAATAGAATTCGAAGAATTACTTCAACCTAAAATGCTACGTTTTTGTCCTCCCTTATTTTAATTATTTTCTTTTACTCGAACTACGTCATATATTTACCAACAATAACAAACTCCACCTTGGTAAGTATATGACTAACAATTTTACATCCAGTATCACCCTGGGTTCCATTCCATTTGAAGAAGTTCAACAAAACGTGTAAACTTCTCCAACGGAAGACCTTTAGTCCCCATGTCAGTGAGGTTATCCTCGGTACAAATTTTCAGCAGATCAATCTGATTTTCTTCTATGTTATCCATGATAAAATACCGCCTGACTGCTAAGTGTTTCAATCTATCATGGAAAACTGGGTTCTTACAAAGGGCAATGGCAGATTGACTATCTGAATAGATTTTGGGTGACCCTAGGTTCAGTTTTAACTCATTTAACAAGCCGTTTAGCCATATGGCTTCCTTAATGACATCCGATATTGCTAGGAGCTCTGACTCGATAGTAGATAAAGAGGTTAAAGTCTGTAACTTTGACCTCCAACTAATAGCTCCACCTGTTAGAGTGAAAACATAGGCTGACGTAGATCGTCTCCTATCTAGATCACCGGCAAAATCGGAATCTACGAAACCAGTCAATCTAAGTTCATTTTGGTCTCTACCAAATGTTAAGCCCAAATCAATTGACCCTTTTACATATCTTAGCAGCCATTTAACACCATCCCAATGTACCTTACCGGGATTTGACATATAGCGTGACAATATACTCGTGGGGAACGCTAAGTCCGGTCTAGTACAGGTCATTGCGTACATTAATGATCCTATGGCATTAGCATACGGTATTGTGCTCATTTTAAACTTTTCTTGCTCAGTATTAGGGCATTGACTTGCTGAAAATTGATACTGCGATGCTAAAGGTTGTTTCACTGGTTTTGACTCGAACATATTAAACCTTTTCAAAACCTTGTTAAGATAATGACTTTGACTTAAATGTACTGTTCCTTTAGACCTGTTCCTGATGATATCAATACCTAATATCCTTTTAGCTTCCCCTAAGTCTTTCATATCAAACGAGCCGTTTAACCGAGATTTCAAGTCAGAAAGTTGCTTTAGGGACTTGCTAGCTTATAACATATCATCCACATATATTAGCAGAAAAATAGCATCAGAACAGTCAATGTCTTTATAGTACAAGCATGAGTCATGAACAGTCCTACTAAAACCATTATCTACCATGAATGCATGAAACCTCTTATACCACTGTCTGGGTGACTGTTTCAGCCCATACAGCGATTTTTTTAGCAAACAAACATGCTCAGACTGCTCGGGTTCAATAAACCCCTTGGGTTGGGAGATGAGGATCTCTTCCTCAAGCTCTCCATGCAAAAATGCAGTAGTAACATCCATCTGATGTAGAGACATGTCATAGAAGGCAATCAAGCACATAATAACACGAATAGTGGTATGTTTTACGACAGGACTAAAAATTTCATTATAGTCTACCCCCTCTTTTTGTGAAAAACCTTTGGCAACTAGTCTAGCCTTAAACCGGGGCAAACCTTCAGGAGTATCGGGTTCTTTAACTCTAAAGATCCATTTTGAACCTATGATTTTTCTACCCTTGGGCTTGGGAATCAAGACCCAAGTATTGTTCTTCCTCAAGCTCTCCATTTCAACTGTCATAGCATTCAGCCACTCGGCTGAATGCTTGCTGTTGATTGCTTGAGTGTAGGACAATGGCTCGGTTTCTACGTAATCTAAAGCTGTGTTTAATGCATAAGCTATACACTCAGCATATCCATATTTTTCAGGGGCTCTAGATTCTCTCCTAACTCTATCCCTAGCCAATTGATAGGTTTCCAGGTCCTGAACATCATTTTCAGGTACATTAGGTTCAATTTCAGCTCTATTAGGCACTGTTACAGCAGCATTTCTATCCATATTTTCGAAGTTATCTAGGTCATCTTCAGGTTCTTTTCTCAGGTTTAGAGGACTAGGTGGGTTAACTTCAAATTCGTAGTAGTCTGGGTCGAATTCCCTTACATTTGAAGTATTGCTCGATTGTTCTTTAATGTAGGGCATCTCATCTTCGTTGAAGATGACATCCCTACTAATTATTGTTATAGTTCTGTTTCCCTCTTTCATGCCTAGTCTAAAACCCTTTACGCCTGAAGGATAGCCTAGAAATATGCCTTTTACAGCCCTAGATTCCAATTTACCCTCTCGTTGGTGTGCAAAAGCTGAGCACCCAAATACTCTTAGGTTATCATAGTTAGCGTTCTTTCCGCTCCAAACATTCTCGGGTGTTTTCATTTTCAAAACAAAGTTGGGTGACCTATTAATTAGGTATGCGGCTGTGTTAACAGCCTCACCCCAAAACTGTTTTGATAACCCGGCTGAAAACAACATACACCTTACTCTATCTAGTAGGGTCCGGTTCATGCGTTCGGCTACACCATTTTGTTGAGGGGTTCCTCTTACAGTTTTATGTCGTTTTATACCATTATCATCACAAAGCTTGTCAAATTCAGAGTTCACAAATTCTAGACCGTTGTCAGTTCTTAATACTTTCAGTTTCTTTCCTGTTTGATTCTCGGTTAACGTTTTCCACTTAACAAAAGTATCATATGCATCGTTTTTATTTTTAAGTAGAAACACCCATACTTTTCTTGAGAAGTCATCAACTATGGACAGGAAATAATGGGCTCCACCCATTGTGGGAACCCTTGAGGGTCCCCATAGATCAGTGTGAACGTAATCAACAATGCCATGGGTAGTATGCGAGCCTACACTAAATGCAATCCTATGACGCTTACCATAGATGCAATGATCACAGAAATCAAGTTTTGTCACAGAATCAGCACCAAAACAACCCTGTTTTTGGAGCTCTATTAGTCCTCTCTCGGATATGTGTCCTAACCTCCTATGCCATAGGTTGGTCGTGTCCTTAGGGTCGATCTTGGACATGTTTCCCTCCTCAGAAACTACCTCTCCCTTAAGGACATATAATCCATTCTTGATCCCTCCCTTGATTACAACAAGGGCACCTCGCAGGACTTTCATCTCTCCCCTACAGGCCTTTTGGGTCAGTCCACTAAGATCAAGTTGTCCTAAGGATATCAGGTTTCTTTTAAGTTCTGGTACATGTCTAACTCCCTCTAGGGTAAAGATCGTGCCATCCGACATTCTAACCCTAACTGTTCCGACACCTACCACCTTGCATGCATGGTCATTTCCTAACATGACCTTTCCACTATTTACGGACACATAATCAGTAAAATAGGACTTATCAAACGTCATGTGAAAACTGCATCCAGAATCAAGTACCCACTCATGGTAAGTGAAATCAGTAGATGCAATCAACACTTCTCCACATTCATGATTTTCTACAGTGTAATCAGCCCTAGCTTGGTTCTTGTTTTCAGGACAAATGCTCCTATAGTGGCCGAATTTTCCACACTCATAGCATTTTACATGAGACAGATCTTTTCTACCCCTAGACCTGGATCTTGAGTGGTTCCTACCTCTTCTTTTATAGTTGTCTTTTGTTTTAGTTCTACCTTGTATGTTTAAGCTTTCACTGCGATTGCCACTATTACTAGGATAGTATTTTCCCTCTTTCTTTAGTTCTACTGCTTTAGATCTTAGGGCGTCCTCTACCTCTGTTAGTGATATGGTCTTTCTGCCGTATCTTAGAGTTTCTTTTAGAGAACTTAGGTATTTAGGGAATGATCCTAAAAGTATTATAGCCTGGGTCTCGTCAGTTATTTCTACTTTTAGAGTGTCCAAGTCTGATAATACTCTATAGAATTCATCCAAATTGTCCTCTATGTTTTTGTTCTCGTCCATTCTAAAGCAGTAAAATCTTTCCATATAATATACTCGATTAGAGAGGGATTTAGAGGCATATAGTTGTTCTAACTTTTTCCAGACATCTAAGGCACTTTTTTCAGATGACACTTTAGTTAGAACTGTGTTACTTAAACAAAGTAAGATATTACCGTGAGCTACTTTATCCATATTGGCCTTGTCTGACGGTTTGAGACCTTCTGGAAGATCGTTATCTTCCATAAGTGCAGAACTAACGCCAAGGGCCATAAGCAGTGCTTGTACCTTGACTTTCCACAGCTCAAAATCGTTTCTACCCGTGAATTTCTCGATGTCATGTTTAGCTGAGGCCATTTTTTATTTTAGACCGTGTTCTAACCTGGGCTCTGATACCACTTGTTATGTGTAATTATTCAAATCTTACACAAAATGACTCAGATAAACTTCTTAAACAAGACACACAAAGATAACACACAGCAATAACTTCAAGATCTCAGATCTTGCCCCACAAGAACCAACTTAAACTAGACCTAGACTAATTACAACACAAATCACTTCATAAACCTCAAATACAACACAAGATTCAAGAGAACAACCGAATCTAGTAGGTTTAGAAGTATACCTCCCCTTGTGAACTAGATTTTACCGAAATTGCAAGCAAGTCGCTCACACCACGAGTAAGGCTCAAGAACACTCCAAGAACACCACGACCGGACCTCCACCGGAACACGAACAGAGCTTCTGGCCAGCAACGGAGCTCCAATAGCACGAACGGAGCTCAACGAACACGATTACACTTCGATCCGAGGCTCACGAGGTTGGAACCTAAGTGTATTATGGCTCAGAGATTCGTTTTTAGGGTTAGGGTTTCAAGGGAGCCTTCAAAGGAAAAAATCGCCAGAGAGAGAAGGGGAGAGGAGAAGAAGACTGATTTTTTCGTTACCTCTACGACTCAACCAACTCGGCATTAAATACCCCCAAGCTACGACCTAAGAAACCCTAAAGCTCATCACAGCCTTTAACTTACGCAACAATCGGACGGTCGAAACTTACACACGGTTCATATATCGAGGGCCCCAGATCTTGTGACGCGTGTCGAGGCTCGAACGGCCGAGATGAAGCAACAGAACCTTCTGGAAGAGCCTCACAAGAAACCCTAACGGGTTTCTGGTTAAGGGAGAGAGAGATGAGGGTGAAAAATGGCAAGCCAGCTGTACACTTTAAAGGATCCGGGCAGGAAGTACAGTTCGGGCAGCATGGGCAGCCCAAACCGGGCAGCCAGTACAATTGGATCAGAGCGGGCAGCACTGTTCGGGCAGAAAATAGTACTTTCGGGCAGCTGGGCATCTCATACAAACAAGTAATTAATTTCACAAGTGAGGGGCAATTCAGACATTGCCCCAAAAATAGAATTCAAAGAATTACTTCAACCTAAAATGCTACGTTTTTGTCCTCCCTTATTTTAATTATTTTCTTTTACTCGAACTACGTCATATATTTACCAACAATAACAGATTATAAATGAGTTTTCACGTAAATTATTGTATCGATTATTTTATTTCTTTTTTAGTCTATTTATTTTTCGGTATTATCATAATATTTAATTTAATTATGATCTAAGAGAATTATTTATTTTCGCACGGTTGGGGAGAGAGGGGGGGACAATAATGGAGGGAGGAGGCAGAATCCCGGGGGGGGGGGGGGGGGGGATCAACATTACAGTTGAGGTGACAGAGAGAATCAGATACGCATTTGATTCGCCACGTGGACTTCCACTGCTACACATTAATTTTATTCACTATTTTACTTTCTGTGCCACATTAATTACACTTTCTAACCCGCCCTTTTTTTCCTCTTCTTTGACTATCTCTTCCCCACCTTTTAAATGGTAGGTGTAACGTCCAAACAACATCAATAACAATCAATTTAGTGTCTCGACGACTTTCGTAAATATAGAATTTAAAAAAAGGAGGAATGTATGCAGTTTTACTTATTTAAAGAGCTATACTAAAAAAAAGTTATTTTTGAGAACTTTCAATTAGAGAAACACAAAAGTATAATAGGCTATAAATATAAGTATAAAGCATAAGAGTATAAAAATAATGGCTCAGAGCAAGCCTAGGTAGGTATAACGTCTACACTATAATAAAAAGGGTTTTTTTTACTGTAAACTACCAATGTTTTAAACAAAGTATGTGAAAACAACCTAATTTTTTTAATTTTTCAAAGTCCCACCTAAAAATTTCAAAACCTTTTCAGTTTCACACTTAATATTGACATCGTTAACTTTCTATTGAAATAAATTCAAAATTTTCAAAGTACACTCAATAAAACTTATTTTTTATCAAAGAATTATAAACAAGTTTACAAATAAAAACTACTTCTTAATTTTTTTGTTGGCAAAAGCCTAACATTTATACCCCAAAACGCGGCATTCATTTGACGAATAGTTAGCGGTATTAACATTAGGTGTGGGATTAAAAATTTTTTAAAAAATTTAGGTATGACTTTAAAAATTAGAAAAGTTAGGTGATTTTTTAATACCTATCCTAAAGTATAGGTGGTTTCCAGTTACAAAAATCTATAATGAATTACATATTAATATTTTGATATCTAATATATTAATTTCTTAGATTAACTTTTTAAAAATAAATTTTAAGTTTAAATACTATATTTATTTATAAAATATTTCAAATGATAATGTAAAATATGTTATTATTTATTGGTAAATCTATTGCCTTTCCTGAATTGCAATATTGTGATATTATTAACGAAGAAGAATTGAATGAAAAAACTTAAATATATGTAAGTTTTGAACTAAAATATTATTTTATAAAATTTGTTAATTAAAAAATTAATATATCAAATCTCATGATCCTAATATGTAAATTACTCTTATTTTAAATTATCATTTATTTTTAAAATGATATATGTATTATATAACACACACACATATATATATATATATTAACAAATTACTAATTTCAATTTACTGTGTTGTTGACAATGGTATATAATGGCAAATGCGCTCATAAATTATGGGCTCATATTAACGATTGTTTTTTATGATTATTTATTTTTAAATAAAAAATATTAATATATATTACAACACATATATTATTGAATAATATTAATATTTTATTACATTATTAATAATAATACATAAAAGCGATTTTTAAAAGTGAAAATATTAATATGTGTCGATGTAAACATTTCTGGTTTGGGCATCATACCATACTAATAATGCATATAAATGCACTCATGCATTATTATGTGGTTTTTTTTTAACTAAAAATTACCTAAATTTTAAGTATGGTTTCAAAAAACACCTAAATTTTGTAATTTTTAAAAGAACTCCTGAACTTTACAGACTTTTTTAATATCATACCTTAATATTAATGGAATTAATATTTGGTAGTTTTTGCTCACATGAAATGTAAAAAAAATATTTTTAAAATCTATAATTTATTTTTATTTACTAATAAATTGTTTAGATATTTAAAATATTTTAAAATTATTTTATATGTAAATTTGAAAATTTTAAATTATTTTCTTTTTTCTTCAAAAGTCACGTTAACAAAAACTAATGGATATTAAAGGCATTGACATTAAGGTGTGACATTGAAAATTTTGTAAAGCGTAGGAGGTTTTCAAAAAAATTAAAAAATTTAGGTAATTTTTTAAAATTGTACCTAAAATTTAGGTGATCTTTAGTACAAAGCCCTTATTAAATCATGGGCTCGTACTAATGATTGTTTTCAATGAACATCTATTTTTAAAATGGATAAACGTATAGATACGTATTATAATACTTGTAATATATGGATAATATAAAGAAAATATTTATGTACCGTTATGATGCATATAAAATGCATTCATGCATTATGGGCTCAACACTCGGGCCAAGATTTAACCAGTCCATTAGCCCATCTATAATGGGCTCCGAGCCGCAGCCCAAACTCCACAAGTTCATGGCCCATTTACCAAAAATGTGGTGAATAATATGCTATACAGAACTTTTAGGAAAAAAATTATGGGTTCAACATAAATTCATTGGATTCCGACAAATAGTATCAAAGTGATAAAATTTTAAAACTTTAGGGTACATCATTATACGCTTCAATGTGTCTTGGTATCTATGTGACGAAAGCTTTAAAATCCTATTGTATTAAATACATGTGGGGTCACGTTTTGACGCGTCTTGTCAGTAAAGTCAAAGATCAGACTGTCTCGATTTAGCCCCATAATGTACTGGGGTTTTACATACTTGGTTATATGTATATATACACTAAAGTTATTCGAGTTAGATTAATTTTATAATTGTCTCTTGTACTCCTGCTTAAAATACCTAAGAGGGCATCAATACGCAAGCACCAAATCCTATTAGAACTCCGAAGTTAAGCGTGCTAGGGTGAGTGTAGTGCTAAGATGGGTGATCTCCTGTGAAGTCCTCGTGCACCCCTCAGGTTGGAGATTCTCAGGCTGCGTACACCCCCCGACCCCGCTTAGGCAGGAGCCCTTGGAACACCGGGGATGTTGCACTCCTGCTTAAAATAATGGAAACTATTATACTCCCTTGGACTTAGAACATGAAACCATTATCGGGTCTTCACTTATTAGTTTAAGCTTTCATGACAATTAAATTCTTTATTACAGGATCAAAGCTTTGTTGAAAAAAAATCATGAGTTTGAATCCCGACATCCCCTTTTTCTATATGAACATAATTTAAGCGCAAGCTATGAGGTTGACTTATGCACTATCGACGCTTCAATCACAATGAGTATTCTCGTGAAGGAGCATGTTAGAGTATAAAATAGTTCATGGGTCTTCTCCCATTAGCTCAAGGTTTTGGAACAATTGGCTTATAAACAGTAGTAATCGATCGAACTATGTAAATTCGGTGTCTTATTTTTTTTATCATATTTTCTTGTTATGTGCTTACTAGTCCGATTTACGGTTCGATTTACAGGTTTTAACATTATTTTTTTTTGTTTGCTACCTTACAAGTATGAACATCACTAGTAATCAAAGAATGAAATTCCATAGTGTCCGAGTCAGACTCTCTTGTCTCTTGTCGAACTTATACCATAAGCTGATGACCCATGATGTAACTTTATGTTTACTTATCTCTAACTTGTATACTTCTAATGCAACACGATAATTAGCGAGGAAAAGATCGCGATACAGAACTTGGTATCTTGCGAGGAGAATTTGAAAGACACACTCAAAGCGTGAAAAAAAAAAAAAAAAAAAAAAAAAAAAAAACCCCTCATAAGAACCGGACTGAGTGTAACATCAAAGTGATATCCAGTACCCAGAATCACACCCCTCCAATTAAAACAAATACAATATAAAACTGAGATGAACAACCCCGCACAACAGAATAACAGCCTCACAATTGCTAAAAGCAGCCACCTAGATGCACATAGGGATCCTAGCAACCACGACTCACACTCCGGAAACCCATTCCAAAGGAACCATAATTGTCACTGAGACTCGAAGCAAGCACCAAGGACGTGAAATAAAACAAACCAAGTGTCGTCATTTTAGAACCATGATTCTAACAACTTTGATGCACCGAAGAGCCTAACAACCTTCAATCACTGCAATGAGGGGAGATAAAAAAAACCATGACCTTGCGATTGAGACTACCATGACCTGCGGAGCTGCTTCTTCTTCTTCTTCGTAATCCCCCACCGGCTGCGTTGTCTTAAATCAGGCAAAAAGTCCTAATAATATCTTCTTTAGGGCTATCAAACAAGAGACCTATCTTTTTACCAGTTGCTTAAGTTTGTTTTGCACGGAGAGCCAAGTCAGACAAGTGAATTGAGGATGCCTGGCTGAAGGGGCATGACTTTTTTCTCGTTTAGTGAATTAAATTTTGTCTCTCGTTTGACATAGTATCAGAGCCTTATTGACTAAGAGGTCACATGTTTGAATCCCAAAACCTCCTGGTCAAAAAAAAAAAAAAAAAAAAAAAAAAATTTCCAAAACCTTACTCTTAATATTAACATATTTCAAGCACAAGATATGGATGGGCATATGCATTATCTAATGGGCATTTGTGTGAGGGAGCATGTTATATTATAAAATCATTCATTGACCTTTACGCATCATCTTAAACAATTAGGATAGTTAGTTCCTTAGCAATTTCAACATTTTAAGAGAAGAAAACAACCATTTTTTCAATAAATGCAGATAGTTTATGAAAGTGTCAAGAAACCAACTTTTTCAAAGACTTAAGCTGATGGGTGAAGGTTCGGGATCGGTTTTATACTCTAACACGCCCCTTCACGCAAATGCCCATTGAGCTTTTCTGTGCTTGTCCTGTAATTCTATTTTTTGTCTATTTTGGTTTTATCTCTATTTTGATCCTCGTTCTGATACATGTTAACTCTGGTCCCGTTTATACAAGGTGCCTATTTTATATTGCAGCTTTGCTCTAATTATATATAAAAAAAAGTGAGGGCTCTTAGAATTCGAACTCGTGACATCTTGGTCAAGAAAACTTTGATATCATGTCAATGAACTAACTTTTTCAAAAGTTTAAGCTAATGATAAGGGTTCATAATTAATTTTATACACTAAAGCAAAACAAAGCAACATACTCAGTGCCCCAAACGCTTCCGCCTAAATAGGGTTCTGGGAGATGGATGTACGCAGCCTTCTCCCTTCAGGGCGCTACCTTGAAGGGAGGCTGTTTCTGAGAACTTCCAACCTGAGAGGTACAACATAAGAACTTTCGAGGAGGTCATCCATTTTGGTACTACTCTCGCTCAAGCACGTTTAACTTTGGAGTTCTAATGGGATTCGGTGCTTGTGTGTTGATACCCTATTAGGTAGAATTAATTTTATACTATGGCAAATGTGTCGTGTCGTGTCGTGTTCGTGTTCATGTTGTGCGAGGGGTCTTAGAAATGGGTTAACCCGAACCTGACTCGTTTATTAAGAAGAAAAAAAATGGTTAAAGGGTGGACAAAAATGAATGGGGGCCGAGGGTGACAAGGATGGTGCATGGTCGGGTGACAAATAGCTAAACAAGAAAGGCACAAAGAAGCACTAGGACTGGTCGAGTGTCAAAGTGTAATGTGTAAAGGGTCACTTCCTCCATCATCACCTTTGAAACCTTATCTCCAACACTTCCATCTCATCATCGTCGTCGTCGTCATCACTGTCATATCTGTTACTAAAAATATTTGTATTATACTGAATAAGGACAACTATAGGAGAGACGAAAAGTAGAATATCAGTTAATGTATTCATACTAGACACATGAGAACATCTCTAAACCCTAGGTAGAGCGAGAAGAAAGATAGGAGTTATTGACAAGTACAGAATGCTGACAAGCAACTCGCCCTCAAATACTGGAGGTATTGGAAACCCAGGTATCCTTACATATAATAATTTTACTTTTTTTTTTTACATATTTTAAGAAAGTCACATGGATTGTATAAGACGGTAGCCTTCTCTAAATCCCCTTAAACCCCTCTGCCCATGATGAAAGCGACATTCGATCCAAAGTATCGAGCACCACCTTCTAATTAAGTTAACTGCCCCACCTATCGCGCTATCGAGCATCACAAAAAACACATCAAAAGTCCCTAATTTTCCGGCCATACACTTCTATAGAGTTTGAATCCAGTTATTCTTATCAAAAAAAAACCCATATGAAAATATTTATTTATTTTTCCTTTAAGCCAATCATATGGCTCCTATTTCTCATATAGTTCCTAAATAAGAATCTCATGGCCCCATCTCTCCCTAAATCATTGGTGGCCCTCCACCTACCACAGCATATACACATCATCATCTAGTTTTGTACTATTCTTTTTATCTTTGCTCTCTACCGGTAAAATCTTTTTCAAATCATTATTCCGTTTATCGAATACAACAATAACAACAAATCCTACATCAGTCGAAGCCAGAAGCACTTCGGCTACTTGTTCTATATCAATCCGAGTGCCATAAGCGCTGTCGCTAGAGTAGGGTCAGGGGGAGGGAGGGAGAGGTGATGAGATGTACGTAGTCTTACCCTTTTATGATGATACCTTAAAAGGAGGCTGTGTTATTGGTTCGCAATTCGAGTTCCGAATCTAGGTTTCCTTTTGTTTTCTTCTTTGTGAACAATACCTAAGATCTGATAAGATTTCATAGAGCCGGGAGATTAATTATAAGGTTAAGGCACAGACAATTGTATCAAATGATGGCATTGATTGAGATTTGTTGTATTAATGAGATGGGACCCTTACCTTACCATTTGAAGGTCAACATCTATATATATATGTGATCTTGTCTCCTAATGAGGGTTTGGATTGTCCTTCCTTTACAATTCTCTTTCAGTTTATTAATAATTATAATTAGACTTTTCTTGAGATCAGATAATCTTGTTAATTAATGGTATTTTAGTGAAATATGCCAAATTGGAATACGAGGTCTATGTATAAGATCATATAGTAGAATAATCGGTTATGGTTTGTCTGTTTACAGTTTTGGTGTTTAGTGGTGTATATGAACCAAATGTCTAATGATGAACCCTTCGTGTTTGAAATCGACTAGGGTTCGTTAGGGTTTATTTTGGGGGATCGATGGCCTATCAAGCTGAGTTTGAGCGGTTTGTTATGGCCTTAGTAGGGGACTTTCTACTTTTATGAGTTGTACTGTAGTTGTGTTATTGAGTTTATTCGTTGTAATCTAGCCTTGTAGATCTTCAAGGCACAATTGTTATTTTACTTCGTTATAGGAAATACCTCTAATATTAAGGATTGAAATACTTGACTGTAACCAACTTCTTTGCTCCTTTTTCTCTAATGACAAAGAATCGCACAAATATCTATTTTATTACTTATTGGATCCCATGGCAACTTTGGACTACCCATCATTAGCAGGCGACGATTCACCTTCACATTTCTCAATAATCTTAGCGGCCCATTCCAGCAGTGGTAATTTTCTTTCTTCAGAGCATCAACCAAGAAACTATGACCCATGAAGATTTAATTTGCCATCATTACTACAAATTAGGACTGCATGATGGTGCTAGTCTTCCTAAATTCAACTCTCGGTTGGTCATGTACCCTAGCTAACATAAAATTCAGGGTCATTCCACGGTTTTAGGTACTAGTTAGATGTCATGGAATCTCTTTCTACCACAGCAGAAAGAATCCCTACGGATTGATTTGTACACAGCTACCACCAATTTTTAGACCCAAGCCATTAGCTCCCACTACTCACCTATAGAAAGCCAACTTTGTTGCGAACCATCATCAAAGCCAGGCACCATGAATGACCATCATTGATCACGATGTACTTTTACTTTGAGACTGAGATTTTGGTACTTTTTCTTTACTTTCTTCTTCGGAAAGACACTATATGCTTCGTTGAAGATTCTCACGTCCTCTTATTTATCCCAAAAAAGTTACTACTCAAAAATCCTAAGCTCTAAACTAACCCTACTTTCAAAATGTTAAGGAACCATCTATTCCAAAAGTTTTAGCTAATGGGTGAAGGCCCGGGAATAGTTTTGTACTCTAGCATGCCCCCTCATGCTAGAATGCCAATTGGGCTTAAAGCATGGATAGTGCACAAACCCGTCTCATACTTTGTGCTTAAATTATTTTAATATTAAAAGTGGAGGCTTTTGGGATTCAAACTTGTGACTTTTTAGTCATGAAGGCTTCGATATAATGTCAAGAATCAAACTGCCTGACCCGTCTAGACCCGAGCTTATCAATCACCCGCAAAGGTGGCTTCCCCCGGGAGGTTCCTCTATTAAAATTAATTGTGATGCTTCTTGGAATGATCGAGGAAGGCTGGCTGCGGTTGCTTGTGTTGCTCGTGATGCTTCCAGGTCAATCGTTGGAGGATGGTGTAACTCGGTTCATGCCGAATCTCCCCTTGTCGCTAAAGCTCTTGCCATCCTTGGTGCTTGCTCTTTGGCTCTCTCGCAAGGTTGGAATGCTATCATTATCGAATCAGATTGCAAGCAGCTCATCCCCTCAATCCAGGATGCTTCTTTGGCTTCAAAGGAGGTGGTTGTTGTTATTCGGGACATTTTGCTTCTCGAGTCTTCCTTTGCTTCCCTCTCTTTTAACTAGATCCCTAGAAATTGTAATTGTGCGGCCCATTTTGTGGCTAAGATGCACGCTTCTTCTTGTTGTTCTCATGTATGGTGGCGAAATGTTCCGTCCGAATTGTACGCAGTTGTTTCCAATGATTTATCAATATATTCCTAGCCTCCGGGCTTTGTTCTGTTCAAAAAAAAAATTATCTTTCCTAAAAGTTTAAGCTGATGGATAAAAATTTATAAATAATTTTATACTCTAATATACTCCCTAATTAAGGCCTTTAATATTTTTTTATAATGACCAAACTAGATAAAAGGTCAAAAATATGATGAAATGGGTCAGGATTGGTTAGACGGTGGATAAGTGTACCACATAGTTGGAATCATTTTATCCCTTCAATTATTACTTTCATGGAAAATAGTAAAAGAGAAATATTATTGACACGATAAAAATATTAATATTAATGTAAAATTATTTTTTGTAAAATAGTTTTGTGACTTTTATTATTTATAAATTATATTATTCTTTTATTAATAATAATTTTTGCTCTGATATAACAAATTTTAATGTTAGTTTTTTTTGCAAATTATCACTTAAGTATCCTGAGGTTTGAACATTTATCACTTAGGTACCCTGATATTTTAATATATACAATTGCGTACCTTAAGGTTTGAATATTTCATCACTTGGATATCCTATGACCAAATTTGATAAATTTTTGTAAGAATCTAATAAATTCTATACAAAAAAATGTTGACATAATATATGAATGCAATAATATATAAGATAGTGCCAGAGTTTTCATAAAAATTCAATAAATTGTGATAAAATATTCATTGAATGTTACCTAAAAATTACGTAATTATGTGTCATTTTCGCATTTTTTGGCAAAAAAATATCAAATTCTAATGAAGATACTTATATATTATTGAAATTATTTTCAATTTTAGCATTTTATGGCAAAAATTTATTGAATTTTTGATAAAAGGGTACCTGACTGATAAGATTTTAAAATTCAGGGTACCTAAGTGATAAAATGTCTAAAACTCATGATATCTTATTGTATATATTAAAATTTTGGGGTATCCAAGTAATAAATGCTCAAACTTTAGGGTACTTAAGTGATAATTTTTCTAAATATTTTTAGTTTGTATATTTACAATATAATAGAAAGTATTAGATTATAAAAATTAATATATAAATTAATTATTTTTCTACTTATGTATGCATAATTGCTTTTTGTAGTCATTTTTTAAGATCGTTTTTTCAATCAAAATTTTATCAAATATTTATGAATAAAGCTATTTTTGACTTAAAATTTTCAATTCTACTCTTGCTTTTACTTTTAAAAAGTTCTATTTTTTTTAACTAAAAAATGTCAAGTTTTATTTGAAAATACTTTTATATTTGGTTAAATACGCTAAAAATTAGAAGTATATTTTTTTAGTGAAAAACACTTTTTTTGCTCCAAAAGAACTCAGTCGAATAGGCACCTAGTCAAGCATAAAATAAATGAGATATGTATGTTTCCCCTCGTTAAAACTATCAGATTTACTATAACAGTTAATGCTACCAACTTCCTTACTAATTACCGAAAAAAAAGTTAAGCGACCAACTAACAAACTGAAAATCTTGAATTCAAAATTCATCTCTACATCCACAACAACAACAGAAGACCCAGTGCCTCAAGGGCTCCCGCCGAAGCGGGGTCTGGGGGGTTGATGTATGCAGCCTTCCCCCTTCAGGGTGTTAAACCTGAAGAGAGGCTGTTTCCGAGGACCCCCGACGTGAGATTCATGCCATCATCGCATCGTAGCAACCTGTGAGCAAAAGGGGGACAACAATAAATAAAAGCAGAACGAAGCATAAAGTTCATCTCTACATCCCCTCGATAATAAAAAAAAAGGCAGCCACTTGTTAATGTTTTTCCTTTGGTTTATGCTGATAATAATCATATTGCCACTTTCGCAACTTGTTTGAAGAATTTAATACTTCAAATTATTTATTATCCATATGAATGTGTCCATTAAAGAATCATATCTTATATTGTTTTAATAACATGAGTTACATATTTTGGTCTTGCACTTTGAAAAAGGGACTTAAACTTTCGGAAGGATGCACGATATGTTATGGTTCTTTTTTTTTTTTTTTTTTTTCCTAATAATTAGTGAGAGAATTCACAGTAGAAAAGTTGACGCATCCGTAAAAGTGGGGCTTGAGGAGGCCACAAAGTAGGAGAACAGAAAAGGCAACGCAACAAAAGAAGAAAAACTTCCAAAAAGAGAAGCATGAAATACACCAATTGATTATTCTCCTAAGACATCGGTTGATTCCCGGTCATATTGAAAAATATAATTAACCATTAAAAGAGTTAACATAATATAAGTTTTTAAAATTGCATTTAGAAATCGTGATTATTCATAATATAATTAGGGGATCTTAAAATAGAAAAATAATTTGAGAAACACTAAACTAACTCTATATGATTTTTTTAGCACTTGCGAAGGTAAAAAGAAAAGTACTGTACTAGTCAAAATGAATATTTTTGAAATTGAATTAAGCATATATTATTGTGGATGAAGAAGCAACATCTCCCTCGAACTCTAATCTATCCTCATGAAGATTTGCTCGTGGAACGTTAGGGAAATTGGAAGCGGGGAGAAAAAGTGTGCCATTAGAGATTTAGTCCGGAAGAATAGTCGGTCTACATTGCAGTTGGTTGAAACCAAACATAGAAAGTTCAAGGACAGCCTTATACCTCGATGTTGGGGAAGACATCATGTAAATGGTCAGACTCTCCTGCTGTGGATGGATCAGGTGGTCTATTAGTAATGTGGAATGATTGTGAATTTGATGTAGTCAATATTGTGAAGGGCAATAGGTAGTTATGTCTAGAAGGAACACTGCTTGATGAAGAGTTCGATTGCATGGTTTGTCTATTTTATGCGACATGTGACAGAGGTCTGAGGCGAAAGTTGTGGAATGATATGTGTAGCCTGAAACGATCAGTATACAGGCCAATGATGTTCATTGGTGACTTCAATAAAATCTTAGAAGTCTTGGAACAGAAAGGAAACTGCACGATAAATCAAGAAGGAGCATTTCGAGCTCGGTGACGGCTCGAGAAGAAGTTTTTTGGAAGGATCCCATGATTAGGGGACCGTTGTTTGGAGCTAAGATTTCCGGACTCATTCAAAGAATCATTCCATTGAGCATGGCCATCTAATCGCTACAATGAGTCCATCTAGAGGATGTTCTAATATGGTCATCTGGAGCTATGACCTTGTGGAGCTTTGGCAGTGGCGAATATATAGGTGGACCTTTCCATTGAGCATTTCGTGTGTGGTGTATGGAATGATCTTGCTGTCCCAGAAGTAGAAATCCTTGTGTGGATGGCCTTGTTGGGAAAAATGAATAACGAGGAACGTACTACTTAAATTAGTGGGGTTTTTGTTGGTGTTGATCGAATACGGTTGAGAACTTTTCGAGGAATGGGCCTCTTGCTAGGAAGACAGTGAGTTTCGCAAAAAGGTTTGACCTATCCTTTGTGGTGATCTGGGCAATCTAGAACTCTAGAAACGACATTGTATTCCATAATGGTCAATAGGACAAGAAGGTGATCTTTTGGAATGTGAAGCTATGATCGGGCTTTTTGAAAAATGCGTGGTGTGACGAATTTTCCTATTCACCGGAGAAATGCCCTAGGAATGTTGAATGTTTCAAAACTTGGAGGTCCACGAATCTGCATTGAGATATACGATGTGGTTTATGCAATATCAGGTGATCTTTTAAGCTTGAAGGGCTTGGATTTTCACTGCTTTTAATTATTTTTGTACATTATTCGTTTTCTGTTTTCCTTTTGTCTCTCTTGGGGCCTTACGTTTCGTAGGTGCACCCTATCTTATTTTGTGAGTCTTCGCTCCTTATTTATCAAAAAAGAAAAGCATAAGCTATTTCTGTAACCGTATGTGGTGTATTTTGAGGCTCACAATAGAATGTTCGTCGAATTCTGGCAACAATTTACAACATTAAGTTACAACGTATCTGAACAGTAAAAATTTAAAATTTTAGTATATCAGATAACAATATATATCACAACGTCAAAATTTTAATGATAAATTTTCAGAATCCAAAAGTATTTAATTCTCAAATACAGAAGTACAACGTTAATGATGAGATGCACAGAGATTTTTTTTTTTTTTCCCGATAATTATAGAGCGAAGCTTAATACAAGAAGAATTAAAGATGTACAGAGATTGGCAAGCAGAATTAAAGCTTTGATCATTTGGTTCAAATTCATCGTGTTTGGTTCTAACCTCGTATTTGCGAGTGTGTTTGTTTTGTAATGCGTTTTTGTGCTATTTATCAAAAAAAATAAATAATGCATTAAGGGTTGATTTTACAGCTCGTGGCCTGATCAGTTGTATATTGTCAAGGTATCCTTTTTAAGTAAGTTATTTTAGTTGGTTTGGCATTTTGTATTTGGAGTCTAGATTTAAGCAGTCTATTGTATTAGATGTCTTGGTGTTTTTAGTTGTTTGTTTTCGGGTCCTACCCGCCACTGTACTTTCTTGAGCTTATACTCCAATCATCGAAAAAAATATGTTGAATGTTGATAGGATTAGGAAATCTTCTATTTTCAATTATCCAAGGACAATATGATGCGTGGACGATCCTGTGTTTTGTACTACTTCTATATCCTTGGTTTGTTTATTTATTTCTGTAATGGTATTAGAGTACGGTGGCAGTACTACATTTTTTTTGTTTCCCGGTGTATTGGATTGCTAGATACGATTTTCTCAGATGTTTCTTGTTATTTTCCCTTCTTTGGTCTCTTCGTGAGATACCAATTTTTGTATCGCGAGTTATCTCATTATTTATCGAAAAAAAGGAAAGGTACGAGGG
The DNA here is from genome assembly GCA_018398585.1 of Simmondsia chinensis. Lineage (NCBI taxonomy): Eukaryota > Viridiplantae > Streptophyta > Magnoliopsida > Caryophyllales > Simmondsiaceae > Simmondsia > Simmondsia chinensis. The sequence goes on from JAGTTD010000007.1 coordinate 37,707,296, forward strand.
GTCTCATTAAATATTTTTAAAAAGAACTATCTTAAAAAGTTATAATTTTTATTTAATCATTACAACTTCCCGGACGAGTAGGGGTAGGGTGGTTTTGGAAATGTTAGCCAGCCCATGGTGCTTCTCCTTTTGTTTTTGTTCCTTCTTTGTTGTCTGTAGGTTTTCTTTTGTCGGGTCCCCCATTGGGGACGCCGTGTGTTATAATCCGAGCTTTGCTCGTAATTTATCGGGGAAAAAAGCTATGTAAATAATAATTTCGCATATACTTAAATGATGAGATGCATACATTTGCAAACAGAATCAATGCTGTGATGTTTTGGTGCAAATTCATGTATCATTATAAAGTTGACCGTTGATCGGATTAGGAATCTTCTACCTAAAGGAATTAAGGAATTATTTGAGCAGAATCTCTCATTAATTTTTATTATCATTATGTAAATCCTAAATTAACTTTTGTTGCTTTAAGAAATGTAGATTAATTATAGGAATAAGACAAAGATTATATATGTATTATTCTCCGCTCTGGGTTTCCTCGGGCTTCATTTCGGTAGGTACATCGGTTTTGTACTAAAAATTATCTCTGTAATTATCTAAAAAATATATTATTCTCTGCATTACATATTTAGTATATTAATTTACATATCAATCTAGCCATTACCATTTTTTGTTTGTAATTTCTAATTTTTAAAAAAATAAAAATTGTAATTTGAAACAATTTTCAAAAAGGGTGAATCACATATTAATATCCTGGATTTTCATGAATAAATTTTTACTCTACAAACATTATGAAATGATCTTTTTTTTATAATTAGAGAGACAACTCTCAGTATAAACCGGTGGTGCCACCAAAGCGGAGCTCAAGAAAGCCCGTAGGAGCGGGAGAAAAACAAAACAAAACAATAGACTCCAAAACCCCCTAGACGCAGATAAACACGCCAATGCTGAAGTACAATCTTGTAGTCATTGCACAAAAAATGAATCTTTTAATGCAAAACAAGTTACAATTTTTACATTTATGTAATAAAATATGTACAAACATTGGTGTAAAACTTGCCATTATTTATTAATAACTGCATTGTCTTCTTGCTCTTCCTCTCATCTCACATACGAACCGCAATGTTGTAACACTTCTAATAAAAAATAATTGGATAAAGAGGCTAATATACATCCTTACACGCTATTGTTTAAACTATATTATTAAATAAATATATAATTTTTAGATTAAAAAATTATCTTATAAAATTCATAAACTAAAAAATTAATACAATAAATTTTAGAATACTAATATATAATTTAATGATTAAAAATTGATAAATAATACAAGTAGTGGCTAAAAGCAACGCATGAAGGATTTAAATGAGTATCGAATGCATGCGATTACATAAACATACAAATTTTATTGCTCATCATTTGGTTTGTCAGTCTCTGATTAATATTAATTAATTAAATCTATCATTTAATTCTTAATTAACCAAAAGTTTTATTATTATTATTATTTTTAAATTGGTTGGTCATTATAATTTAAATGACACGTTGATTTGATTGATGTATATTAAATTATTAATAATAAGACCTTGTTTTATAGACTTTTTTAGCAAAGTATCATAATTTGAAAAAAAATATAGCAAAATATCACCTTTTTGAAAATATTTAACGAAGTATCACAGTTTACTGTTCACGAGTGGGTGCACGCCGTTTGGGATGTCGTTCACAGTTGCACGACGACCTAGACGTCGTGCAAGCTAAAGAGCACGATTGCACGACGTTCGGGTCGTCGACCCAAACGTCGTGCAACCAAGCACCATGTTTTGGTGGATGACGCTTGGGTCATCGTCCAACGGTGCACGACGACCCAAGCGTCGTACACCCAACCCGCGACCCCCACACCCGTGACCCCCTGTACATAGGTCCCTGCACCGTTGGACGACGACCCAAGCGTCATCCAACCAAACACGGGTAGGGTCTACGACGCTTGGGTCGTCGTGCGTCCACCCAAACACGGTGCTTTTGTTGCACGACGACCCGAACGTCGTGCAACCGTGCTCCTTAGCTTGCACGACGTCCGGGTCGTCATGCAAGGGTGTAGGACGACTTGGACGTCACGACATCCCAGACGGCGTGCACCCACTCGTGAAAAGTAAACTGCGATACTTTGCTAAATATTTTCAAAATGGTGATATTTTGCTAAATTATTTTTTAAATTATGATACTTTGCCAAAAAAGTCTATTTTCTGCGGGAAAAAAAAACATTCTTATTATGTAATGTGCAGTGCATTTGGTCCTATACTTCAAATTCTCAACCTTAATTTATGGGATTAATTACATTTCAGTAATATGATATTTTTAAAAATAATAAAAAAATTTAATTGATATAGATAGGGATCGAAATAACCTAATCGAGATGACAAAAGAAGTTTTAATTATGGTATGGTTAGGATTTTATTTATTAGTGTTTAGTTTTATTGAATTATGTAATTAGATTTAGAGTTTTGGAGTTATATAATTATTAGAAGCAGTTGAGTTTGATTTAAAATAGGATCAATTTTTTAGAATTAGATTATTATTATGAGTAGGGTTTTATATGTCTATAAATAAGTCATTAGTGATTTTTAGGAAGCTTTTGATGAATTGAATAATTTTATCAATTGTTTTATTTGAGTTAATTTTTGTAGTTTTTATTTTGAAATAGTTTAATAAAAATTACATAGCTTCTCTTTTAGGTTATTGCTCGGGTATTCACAGAATCAACGAGTTTTAACCTGGTCCTTCTTAATCCGGTATCGTTTGGTACAATCAACGAGTTAGAGGCTCCTTAGTCCCAAGATTCCCTAATGCGCTGTATCATTGACCTTTTTGAATTATTAAAAAATCCCTAAATTTTTTTCGTATTAATAAAAAAACCCTTTTCCGGAGTGATATTCTATCGACAAAGTTGTTGTCTCAACTGCTTCTTTAATAATGTTGCAGTAAAATGATAAAAAGTACCTTTCAATAGCCTTATTATTGCTTTATAAGCACAAAATTTGAGATGTTGTGTTGTACATAAATTATTTGTTTTTGCTTAATTTGTTTAAAAATATAGTTATTAAAGGTATTTTTGTCATTGTACTATAGAAATAACAAAAAAGTAGTTGCCACATCCGCTCGATCAATGAAAAATGACATTATTACACTAGAGTTTTATTTTTTTTTATTAATACGACAAACATTTAGAGGCCTTTATATTAATACAACAAAAATTTAGGGACTTTTTTAATAATTTAAAAATATCAGGATTTATTTCATTATTTTTAAAAATATTAGAGTATCAAAATATAAATACCCCGAATTTATAATGTTAATATAATTATATAATAAAATAATATATGTGATAAGGGTATAGAATTTATACTTTAAAAAAAAAAAGTGAATTCATATATTCTTTAAAATCTTTTCTTCAGCTAATAATTTTGAGAACCACAAACTATTTGTCACTTTCAATTTTATTTTGTAGAAAGAAAAAAACAAAGATTACAAAAAATATTAAATATATGTATAAATTTTTTTTTTTTTTTTTTTTTTAATGAGTAAGAGAGACGATGAAACCTTGAATAGATACATGGAGTATATTTAAAGTCAAAGTGACCAAAATACCGTAAGAAGCAAATAACACAAAACAAAATTATGAAACCGCGGAAAAATATGCACATAATGATCAAAATTGGCAGTAGGATGCCCGACTTTGCATAATAGTCTGCTACAACGCTCGTACGAATATTTCTTTAAACTATTAGAATATAAAACTAATATTAAATCAATTATTTTTCTTTAATCAGGTGATGCGGTTCTTAGCCCTTTTCTCAAATTATCGCCTTCCCTTCTTTAAAATTTATTATCCTTCTTTTACTCATACGTACCCTCTGTTACAGTGAATATTCATTACATAGAAAAATAATAGCTTGTAATTGGTTATTAAATATTATCGAGTAGTTAAGATGGTTAGAGATCTTATTTGTTATTCATGACTTTATTCGGTAAATTGTTAGGCTAATATCAAAGGTATAAATACTTATATTACTTCATGTATGTCATAACAAGAATCAAATCAATTATCTCAATCTTCTCTTAAACTCTTTCTTTCTCCTCGGTAATCTCTCTCTTCCTACTCTTTTCTACACTTCTTCTTGTATTTCTCTCTAAACTTCTTCTCCTTGTATATTCTTTTCTTTAAATTTAGATACAATCTAAATAGATCCTTATGTATCGGGAAAAAAAATAGTACATACTATCTCCTACGATAATTTTGGTACAATAATATGCAAAATGAAAAGGGAGAAAAAGATTGGGGTGATTTTCTAGAATTTGCCCATGTACTTTTGTACTTTGCTCTTTTTCGTAATAAAAAAATAAAAACGTTGACTTACCAAAAAAAAAAAGTGATTTTCTAAAATAACACATTTTGATATTTTCATTTCAAAAATAGCACGCGAAAATTCAAAATTACTAAAATAGCACGCAAAAATTAAAAATTATCAATATAGCATGCCTAGTCAGCATACCATTGTCACCTAAGTAAGGGCATTTTGGTCGTTTCACTTTTTTCAAAATTTAAAAAAAGGAATTTTTTTAATGGCTACAATAACTTTTCACTAAAATGTAAAAAAAATAAATTAAATGTTGACTAAATTTTTAGTATTGTATTATATGTCAAAATTTTAAAAAATTATTATAACAAAAAATATATTTGCTATTATTATTGTTGTTATATATCTAAGTTTATACCTACGAGGGTACCAACACGCAAACATCGGATCCCATTAAAACTCCGAAGTTAAGTGTACTTGGATGAGAGTAGTACCAAGATGGGTGACCTCCTGAGAAGTCCTTATGTTACATCCCTCAAGTTGGAGGTTCTAGGAAACGGTCTCCCTTCAGGGTGGGGAAGGCTGCGTACATCCCCCTCTCAAACCCTGCTTGGGCGGGAGCCCTTGGAGTATTGAAAATGTTACTTTGCTTTTATATATCTAAGTTTATATGTTATACAAAAAAGTAAAATGACTAAAATGCTCTTGCTTGAGTGGCAATAGTATGCTGATTGAACGTGCTGTTTTCATTATTTTTAATTTTCACTTACTATTTTTAAATTAAGAATATCAAAATATACTATTTTAGAAAATTCATCCGAAAGATTAGCTGAACAATTGTAGTTGTGCGTTCTCTTGTGCACCCACTTGCATACGTGATTCCACGTGCTGTCATTTATTCCATGCCTTCTCACTTGGTTTTCAAACATACATAAAAGTCATGACAAATCATTTACATGGTGATGCAGTTGTCTAATCTGAGTAAGAACGGAAAAAATAGCGTGTTTTTAATAAGTAATAAGAGGATAGAATTTTCAAAAAGTACAGACAATCTTCCAATGTGAAAAAGAAAGCAAAACTTAAAAAACAAAATACCAAAAAATAAAAGAAGTGGTACGACTTACACTGTATACACACCTGAAAAGTAACATCAAAGGCATATTCAATCATTGACGCTGTGTTATGTTTGGGTATGTTTTAGGGATGGTATAACCCATTTGGCTTTGTGTTTTCAGGTGTTGCTGCGGGTTAAGGTTTCTAGGATTTTGGGGTTTGTACTGATAGTCAGGTGTTGGCTCGAGGTAGGTGTGGAGCCACGTTTTTTCTATTTTTTCTTTTTGCCGCTTTTGTGAGTTTTCTCAAAAGAAATGGTATTGACTTTAACTTCGTATACACAGGAGGAAAGTTAAAGACAGTGGATGCTTCGAGAGTTGCGGCGGGTGTAGGAGTCTAGGTATTTTGAGCTATGCTGTTGTATTGTATTTCTCTTTTTCCCACTTTTGTGGGCTTTCTCTAGCTACACTTCAGTTGGTGTGCAAGTTTTGTATTGAGAATTGTTTTTCTAATTATCAGAAAAAATAAAAAGCTCAATTCTGTAGTCTGAATTACACGCAGTGATCAAAGCCTAGCCTACATTGGTGTAATATTGAAGATGGTCTGCAACAGTGATGGCCACTACAGGATACATGAGGTGATCAAAGCTAATGAAAGACTAGTTACAATCAACATAATCCAAATCCAAAGGGGTGGAAGTAGATCGGGTGCCTCGGATATGGGGGCTCCTGTGGATGATAACGGAAGTAAGGAATGAAGGATTCTCATGGGATTCCTGGATGAATTGCTACAACGAGAAAGAATAAAGAGAACAATTCAAGCTTGAGTCTCCTTGACAGAGAACTCGATAGAAAAACAAAATACCAGCTTTTTTGCAAAGGGTAAAAACTTCCATTTGGTCCAAACAAAATCTGGACATAAGAAGAAAAAAAATAACTTTTACAACAATTTTAAAACTCGACAAGGTTACACCCCGAAGGGGTAAGACTGCGTATATTCAACCCCCTCAGACCCCGCTTAGACGGGAGCCCTTGAGGCACTGGATCTGTGTTGTTGCTAAAACGAAGGGATAGAGATAAGAAAAAGAGAGACTTGTGTCATTTGTGGATCACTCGAATAAACGCGGTAATTCGCGATAAAGAGGTAGATTGGTTTACCGTCTATATAACCTTTTATCCCGGGATAGCTATAGCCTAAAACCACGTTACAACCAGACAAAAGCCCTCTCTGAAGTTACAGGATAAGGAGCAGTTTGCCTTTTGTTTCTAGAAGGCAAGCCCTTCCTCCGATCCATGCGTTCTTGCTCGCTAAGTGCTTCATATAGGGTATTATCATCGGAATGACAGTTTTGTTATTATCATGACAATGACTGAACGAGATTAATTGGTAAAACGATTAAATCTTCCACTTTGTTGGTCTTGAATTTGAGCTTATCTTCTTTTATTCTCATGTGTTTATGACTCTATTACTCCAAAAACTATATTTCTTAACATTAAAAAAACAAAATACATTGAAGTATATAATTATAAAGGAATTTTGTCAATTTTATAACTAAAAGAGTTAACATTTTATAATTTATTAATGGGTTACTTACTCCAATGGTCACTAAACTTTGTTCATTGTGTCAATTTAGTTTTTATACTTTTAATTGTCTAAATTTAGTCCCTGATTAATTTAAAATGTGTCAATTTAGTCATTTGGTCAAATTTAAATTATATTAATGACGTAATTTTGAACGGTAAAATTATATTAGATCCAAGTAACTTATTATAAATTCATATATTTACTCAATTTAATTCAATTCGTAGCCAAATAATTAAAAATTTAACATAAATTTTTTTCTAAGAATCAAATTGACACATTTTGAATTGTACAGGGACTAAACTGATACAATTAAAAGTACAAGGACTAAATTATTACAATACATAAAGTATAGGGACCTTTGGCCTTCTGTTCTTGGGTGTTTCTCAGATTGTTTGGCCTTTTTTTCTTTTGCTTGTTCCAATGTGTCGTTTTTCGGGTCCCTTTCTGGGATACCGTGCTATGTTTCTAGAGCTTTGCTCTTTATCAATCGAAAAGAAATAGGGAATTTTGGCATAAATAACTCTTTATTAATTTTACTATTATATTAAATGTACAAATTGTATAAAAATTATATATAAAGTAATAATCTCGATTAAATAATATTTTTGGTCGGTCCCGACTTAAAACCAAAGTGATAAATAATGTCTCAATTAATTAATATCTTAATTAATTAATAATTTTTTATTATCCTAAGAATATTAATTTATAAAAATTTAACTGTAGTATAATAATCCCAAAAAAAAAAAAAAAAAAGGAGAGCCTACGATATCGCATTCGTCAACCTATGACGACAAAAAAGTAAATATTAAAAGCTCAAATTATTACAAAGTCGACCACTTTTATTCTACATTCTTTATTCTACTCATTTCACTTTTTTTTTTTTTTATTAATTTTCTTTTTCTTTTTCTTTTTCTCTTTTCCAATTAATTATTCTCTGTTGTTCTAACTACCTCTCTTTATATAAATACATACATGTTGAACTTACTCTATGATTCATTCATTCACATATATCTCTTACATAAAAATGGGTTTAGAAGATATCGGAGATCCTACAGGCCTCGCTCTCGGACTGGGCTCTTCCTGTAAAACAACGTCGTTTTTTGATCAGTTTCATCGTCACTTACAGTCAGATCGAGAACGCGGATTAGATAACAAGGAGAAGAAGGAAAAGAAGGAGAAGATTATGCCCTTGGAGTTTGATCATGTTGAATTAATTCCATCTTTGTCGCTAGGAAGTATGCAAGGATATGATGTGAATCGGTGTATCAGTCCAGGATCATCGTACTCGAACTCGAGTACTGATAGTCATGTCAAGAAAGAGAAAGTGGATCACGGCTGTGAAGATTACATAGAGGGAGATTATAAAGTTGGATTGTTAAGCTTAAGAGGGAGCGATGAGGACGAAGAGGGAAGCCCGAGGAAAAAGCTTAGACTCACCAAGGAGCAGTCCGCCATCCTTGAACTTAGCTTTAAACAACACACTACTCTTACATCGGTAATTAATTTCCCTTTCTTTTATTTTTAGTTTTTTCCTGCTCGGTCTTTTACATTAATTATCTGATTGGACAGTTTAAGGCACGCTTGGCCGAGTTGTAAAAAAATTGCTTTATTTAGAATCACTTTTGCCGAAGTATTTTTGAAAAAAGTGCTTTCAATGCAGAAAATTTTGTCTAGAACTGTTTTGCTTCTACTTTTACTTTAAGAGAGAAATATAATTTTTTACTTCTCCTTAAAGGTAGAAAAATAAATTTTGTTGTTATTAAATAACGCTTGTTTAGTTTAGGCCAAACACCATCAAATCTAAAGGGAAAAATGTTCTATTTTTTTTTCTAAATCCTAAATAGGTACTTTTTGCAGAAAAGAAGTTTGATCAAACAGATCCATTAATATCGAAGCAAAATTTACGACTTGGTTTATTTAGTTATGCTCTTTCTTTTATATTAAGATTGAATATTGAAGATCAATATAAATTCTTCTATATTTTTATATTTGATTATTTTTAATGAAATAGAACGAAAAACAAGCATTAGCAAAGCAACTGAAGCTGAGGCCAAGACAAGTAGAAGTGTGGTTCCAAAACCGAAGAGCGAGGACCAAACTCAAACAGACCCAACTTGATTGTCAGCTCCTTAAAAAATGTTGCCAATCTCTTTCTGATGAGAACAACCGCCTCCATCGCGAGCTCCAGGAGCTCCGCGCCCTCCACCAATCCACCACCCCACCATCCATGCACGTGACCGCCGCCACCCTTGCCATTTGCCCGTCTTGTGAGGGTACCCTCCATACTGGCAACGACAGCAGTGGTGGTGGTGGTGGCCCGAGCCAGGCCCAGTTAAGGAGGGATCCTTTTGCTCGTTCTTATGCGACTTGTTAGATGGACTAGTTATTTACTCCGTTAGTTTCTCAGATTTCTGAATTTGTTTAAATTAATTTCTTATTTTCTATAAATATTCCGTTATATTTTATTTTATAACTAAATTGATTTCCTATGGTTTTTCAATCTGGCGTAAAAGAATAAAAAATAAGGGGTCAATTTGGTTATAAAATAAAGCGTAAGGGGCATTTTAAAAAAAAGACAAGGTGTGTATCTGTTTGAACGAATTTATAAATATTAGACACTAACGGAGTAAATAACTATTATAAATGTTTTTGATTGAGTTTATAGGATTAATAATAAGATTAATTCATAGAGTTTAAATTTACACGTATAAAATTATATTGTATATATTAGTTTTCTAATTACAATATGATCAAGGGGAATAGAATGTTTTAATTGGATATTACCATCTCCCATTTGGATATTTTTTTTTTTTAATTCGATAGGTGCTCGTAAATTTCGATCGTATTATGTAAGGTCCTATTTGGGGCATAAAATTGAAGCCCGTAAATTGGATTGAGACTGGAATTGAGGCCCAAAATTTTAAGTTATATTTCATCATAAAATCAATTAACATTAAGTGAAATAATATACTAAGTTTATATATTGATCTCTTAGCTCTCGAAACTTTCAAATGTGATTTTTATTAAACTCACATGTAAAGTCCTTTTGATTATAGTCAAAAGTATATTGTAATAATATTTTTTATTAGTAACTTTTAATTATAGTAAAAAACTATATAAATATAAATTGGATAATTAAATTGAAGGGTTATTTATGTCAAAGGTCCCTATACTTTGTTCATTGTGTTAATTTAGTCCTCATACTTTTAGTTGTGTTAATTTAGTTCCTACACAATTAAAAATGTGTCAATTTGGTCTTTAGAGAAAATTTTATGTAAAGTTTTTAATAAAAATTTTAATGGTTCAGCCATAAATTAGATTAAATTGAGTAAACGAATGGATTTATAATAAGTCACTTGCATTTAACATAGTTTTTTCGTTCAAAATTACGTCATTAACTTAATTTAAATTTGACCAAAGGACTAAATTGACACATTTTAAATTATTCAGGAACTAAACTAACATAATTAAAAATATAATAATTAAATTAATACAATAAATAAAATATATAAACTTTTGTTATAAATAACACTAAATTGAATTATGAATTATCACAACATAAATGGACAGCACCCTGCCTCCTTTGTCGTCTTGCTTACCTTGTTTGGGTAAGATAATGACACATTATTATTATTATTATTATTATTATTATTATTATTATTATTATTATTATGTTTATGTTTATGTTAATCCTATTCCATTCGATTTATCTTATTTTTGACATTACTATTAATTAATAATATTATAACTTTTGGAATAAGGTTTGTTGATAATTTTCAAACATTGTTGAATGATAGATCCGATTCATGGAGCTAGTATATATAAGGTCATGTCTATATAAGGTTCAATACTAAAACTATTTAGCCCTAGGTAGGATATTAGATCACTCGGTTATGCAGCGCCAAATCTTGAAGGAGTTGAAAAAGGGTTCTCAGTTTCTTACGGCTTTCCTTTTATTCGAGTTGCTAACATAAGGAGAGTAGAGGGGATAAAACTCAAACTGTAATATCGTTTTTGGGAGAAAAAGAGAAATAAAATATCGGTTTCAGTTACTAGGGGAAAACTAATTTTTAATGAGTGAGAAGCCTGTTTATAGCTTAAACTTTCTTACTTAACATACAACACTAATTCGAATAAGTGTAAAAGGAAATTAACGCCATTTAGAAGTCTTGATAGATTAAAAAAAACATGGGAAATTGTGTCTAACTTTTAGAAGCAGTTTGATTCTTACTTCTAGAAGTTGTGCTCCTACGTTGTCCCGACCTCTGCATCTTTCTCGATCACCAATTTGGCCTACTCGCCAACTGTTCTTACGCATTAAGTATCTTGGCAAATTACTCCTTAGTAGCGCCTTGATTAGTCTATATCACTGGACTTATAAGTTGATAATTTTTATCCTGCAACTTCGGCATGGATTTATTACTAGACTTACATTTTCTTTTCATATTTGTGATTCTTTGTACTTTGTCTATTGTGTCAATTTAGTCCCTGTACAATTTAAAATGAGTCAATTTGGTCCTTATAGAAATTTTTTTTTAGTTTTTTATAAAATTTTTAATGGTTCGGGCTGCGAATTGGGTTAAATTGAGTAACAAATGAATTTATAATAAGTAACTTGTATCTAACATAATTTTGCCATTCAAAATTACATCATTAACTTAACTTAAATTTTGATCAAAGGAACAAATTGATACAATTCTAATTGTAGAGGAACTAAATTGATATAATTAAAAGTATAAGAACTAAATTGACACAATAGGATTAGTACATAAATCTTTAATATTAATAACCCATTATATAAAAAATAATAAAATTAAGACAAAAAATATTTTCTATTGAAATAGACCTAAACCTTATAAATAATATGATATATAATGCACGAAATTTGGAGGACAAATTTATCGAAAACCTACTTTTCAATGTATATTATAAGTTCAAGTATTTAATAAATCACGATTTAAATAATATAGATAATCATTTGGGAGCATAATTTGAGCATGTTTGTTGGTGAGCTTAATTAATAATTAGGGTTCTAATCATTATTATCATCTTTAGATAAACAACTCCCAATATTTTGTCAAATCAATTAGCTTATGAGCCTTGGCTTTCTAGGGACCTCCATTATGGCTTGTAGTCATTCTACACTTTTTTTAAGAATTTATTACTCATGTTCGGTTATGCGTGGAGTCTGATTGCATTGGACCTCGTTTATAAGGTAAGAGATTGGGTCAATCCAATTAGGCTCATAACATACTAGAGTTTTTATATGGGTGACTCTATACGCACACTAGTTTTGTGTATGTTGATATTAAAGTTGAGAGTTGAAACGTCTTTTGTAAACTTTCAATGATATAGTGAATTTCTTGTGCTCCCCTCGATAGATGGATGCCTTAGCTGAACTACGTAAATTACAGTGTTCTTGATTTTACTCATCAATTCCCTTTTATTTATGATTGCTGTTTCGATTTCGGGTTTCGGTGTTTGTGGATGGTCTCTAACAATACTTTGCGATTTAATAATTTACTAATGGTACCTACAGGATAAATGAAGGGCATTTCGTTTACCTATGATCGCATAGGATCCATCTACAACAGTGTCATTTTGCAAAGTCGGGCATCCTTCTGCCGTGCTTTGATCATAGTGCAGATTTTATTCCCTGGCTGACTCTAGCTTTTTTTCGATAATTATCGGCATAGCCGAAGTACAAATAGGCAACTCGACAGAGCGAGTCCTAGCTATAATTTTGTTTTGCTATATTTGCTTTTTATTCTATTTTGGTCCCATTTTCCTTTGGTTACTTTTTGAACTACGCTCTATCTATTTATTGGAAGTTTAATCCTCCCTCTTACTTATAAAATAAAAAATAAAAAATAAAAAAAGAGCAAAAGAGCGGGATTACAAATTTATAATTTTTCTAATTAAAGACTATAAACTAGAGGAAGGCGAGTTGGGAGCTTCAATCACAAAATCTATCCAAAAATAATGATAATTTTAATTATCAAACTAATTAAAGAAAGCGATCGGAAGAATTTTGTACACATTGGAGATTTTTTTCCTTCTACCTAACTACGTGTGTGTATATATATATACACACACACAACAACAACACCGACCCAATGCCTCAAAGTCTCCCGCATATGCATGATCTGCGGGGAGGGATGTACCTTACTTCTTCGAGGTGCTACCCTTAAGGGGAGCTGGGTTCGAGTATCCCCAACTTGAGAAGCATACAAGTATGAAGTATAAGAGCATAAGGGCATTTCTCAGATTGTTTGGCCTTTTTTTTCTTTTTTTCTTTTGCTTGTTCCAATGTGTCGTTTTTCGGGTCCCTTTTTGGGATACCGTGCTGTGTTTCTAGAGCTTTGCTCTTTATCAATCGAAAAAAAAAAGAGCATAAGAGCAAGCGGCCCAAAGCAAGCATGAAGCATGAGGCAGCAAATAGGCTATAAAAAAAACTCCCAAAAATATCTAACAAATCATACAAGCAGATATATAAGCCTAGAGACACTAGTGTTAACTAAAATGTGCTCCTCAATTCTAAGCCGCCATATCGACTACTCCTATGCTAATCCTCCTCACACATGCATATATATATATATATATATATATAAAAGGGTCGGGATAAATATTTTAATTATTTAATGTCCATGTAAATACTTGGGTGTCATCCACCAGGGGACCAAGTATTGTCTACATATGCCGTCTCTTTCACCCCATTTGCTGCTTTTATCTTATTCACTTTTTAATAACATATTTATTATTATTATTATTATCATTATTATTATTATTATTATTATTATTAATTATAATTGTATATTATTTAGATAAAGGTGAAGCAAAAAGTCCTAAGATAAAATGATAATAATATGTGCATCTGCCGACATCTGCCGGGTGGCAAGGAAAACATATATATATATATATACATGAAAATGCTAAATATATCCCATTTAAGATTTAATTAATGGGTTATTTGCATCAAAGGTCTTTGTACTTTACTCATTATATTAATTTAGTTCTTATACTTTTAATTGTGTCAATTTAGTCCCTCTACTATTTATATTGTGTCAATTTAGTCCCTGATATGAAATTGATGTTAAGTTTTTTTTATGAAAATTTTAATGGTACATTCATATTAGATGCAAGTAATCCATTGTAAATTCATTTATTGACTCAATTTAATCCAACTTATTGTTGAACCATTAAAAATTTTATTATAAAATTAACATAAATTTCACCTTAGGGACTAAATTGACTCAATTAAAAGTATAAGATCTAAATTGATACAATAAGAAAAATACAAGGAACTTCAGCATAATTAACCCTTAATTTATATGCTCAATGAAATTATCGGAAAAAAAAAAATTATATGCTCAATGAATTAATAAGAAATTAGGTTGTAAAAAAATAGTGTTAAATTGCACCGGGTTATTAAGTCCGACCCATAAATTTGAAACATATCAAATCCACATAGAAGTCCAAGTAGAGTTCCAGTCCAAGTAGGGTTCATTTACCAGGTACTAAGGCACCAAATCCCATTAGAACTCCGAAGTTGTGCTTGGATGAGAGTAGTACCAGGATGGATGACCTCCTTGGAAGTCCTTGTATTGCCAACCCTATAAGGTTGGGGGTTCTCGAAAACAGCCTCTCGGCAAGGTTACATCTTGAATGGGTAAGACTGCATACATGCACCCCTCCCAGACTCCGCTTATGCGGGAGCCTTTGAGGCAATAGATCTGTTGTTGTTGTTATTGTCATCTCACAACTCCTATATGAGATTCTTATATTACTAGATTCAAACATAGAGTCCTTAACACACATTAAATCAAAAATATTTACACAATCTAATTGTTTCGGTTAATTCCTTCACCTGTGGATCTACCCTCCGCCTCCTGTCCAAGACAATGAAACTTTCTAATCAAAACGATCATTCCTATAAAGAGTCTAACTATCGGAACAATATAGAGAAGTTAGCTTTGTTACTGACTACTTTGCAAGTTAGAAGTAAAAAAACTTGACCCTTTTATAACTTAGCTTCGATTAAGTTGCCCATCATAGCTCTTTTCCTCTTCTGTTCTATAATATTGCTTCTTATACTGTACTGAGAGAAAGAGCTTGTTTATCAAACCACGGAAAACCATTTTTTTTCAAATTACTTTTTGCATCAGTACTTTTATACAAAAAAACTTCTAATAGCGATAATTTATCTGAAAAGATTTTAACTTTTACTTCTTTTTCTGCTTTGAAAGAGAAGCATTGTTTTTCCTGATATGTTTTAAAGCACAAAGAAAAGGATTTTTCCTTGGATGTTTAAACAAAACAATGGGCCAAAATTGATCCACCAACAGCTATATGATGACAAGCCCAAGCCCAAACACATATTATGTGACTTGTCTCGCCGGGCCTTATTATTTATCATTTAAAGGTTAGCATAAAAGTTGAATTGCTGTACCAAAGAAGGCGCCAACACGTCATTATTAAATTCCATTAGAACTCTAAAGTTAAGTGTGCTTAGACAAAAATAGTACCAGGATATGTGACCTCCTGGGAAGTCCCCACCCTCAGGTTGGGGGCACTCGGAAACAGCCTCTCTTTAAGTCGGACCCTGCGCAGGCAGCAGCCCTTAAGGACTGGGTATGTTCATAAAAATTGAATTCATATAAAAAGTTATACTTTTCATGAATTTAATTTCTATATCAAATAAAAAATTGATAAAAAGTTTTTTTTGTCAAGATGGAAAATAAAATTTTCTTGGGGTAAAGCTATATAAAAATAAAGAATAAAACTTATCTAGGGATTAAGTAAGTTACTTCATGCCTTCTGAAAGAAATAAAAATTGCTAAGTAATTTTGACTTCTTGTATTCTACCAACTTAACAATCAAACAAGAGGTTAAATCTCTACTTCCAATTAATCCGTATAACCAATCTACTTCTTGACGGAGAAACAAGTCTAAGCTTGATTTTCTTTTCTTTTCTTTTTTTCTACTAGAAAGCAGGACATGTGTAATTCTTAAAACATGTACCGATAAAATCTATACGATACTTGGTTAGGATATAATTTGCCAGGTAAGATTGAGAGGATTGGTGGCTTACTATGCTGCAGATACATTGAAAAGGGTTAGTAGTTCACCCTGCGAACTTCATAGTAAATGGAACACCCATTTGGGTCTTGTGGTTTTTTCCTCTAGTATAAGATTTTCACGTAAATTATTGTGTTAAATTATTTCAACGTTTTTGCTATTTTATGCATTTGTTGTGCTAGATTATGAGATTTTTCCCAACAATAAAAGACCAGACAGCTTATGATATTATATAGGTTGCGTTTAAAATAAAGAAAACTTAAAAAAGAAAGAAAATATGGAAGCAAGAAATGAAAGGAGAAAATACGAGGATTTCCATTTTCATATTGGTTCCACCATCCCAAACTCTCAAATAGAGCTAATCTTTATCATACACTACATACACACTTGAAAACGCGTCGTTACATCCTTTATAAGACGTACATTGGCAAATTAAAAAGGAAATCAATGTATAAGATTTTTTTCGTTAAAGTGATGCATAAAGAGGGTTAGATCTTTAAATTTTAACGTCGCCAAGCCTCTACATCACATATTTAACTTATCAACTCGTAACAGTTTCAAGTTGTTCACGCTGCTTCAAAATCTCTAGCCTTCCTATAAGTACTAATCATTTTTTTAATCATACACGATTGAGCTTGAGTAAGAATAAAATTTTTCGAGCCATGCCTTGTGAATGATGCCAAACCCTAGAGGGTTTGCTCGACAAACATGCCCTAGAATCGATGGTGAGAATTAGGAGCCAAAGCGGAATGGACCATCGGCACCCATGTAATGCCCGTCAATATAGAGAGGAGCGGAGTGAGGATGAATCTGGTCCATCACCATGAACTGCATATCTTCTGATGGCTTCCAGTGTCGTTTCCTTTGATTTATGAACCAGTTATTTATTTGCTTTTGGTCTAGCCCTGTTGCTTCTGCCAACGCCACCTTCTCTGATTCCTAAGTTCGTACAATCACAAAAATATTTTCACAAATGACCTTCACTGAACATTTCCTTTTACATGCTATTAGAGACTTTTTAACTGAGACATCATGAATTCAAATCATAACACCACTCAAGTCTCTTTTCTCGACTGAGAAATGGAGGAGAATTCATCAAGAACAAAATACATCAAAACAGAACCTGCAATGCGAATCTCGAAATTTTTGGGAAAGGAAAAAAAAGAACGGCTATAATCAACCATAAGAAAAAGAGAACACAAAAAAAATAAAAAAAAAATTGTGGTTCAACTAATTGTGCCAGTATCCACATAATTGCAAAGATTTTCACATTCTTATTTCCATAAATACTACTAGAAGAGAATTTTGCTTTCTCATATCACAATTTAAGCAAACCCTAGCCAACACACACAAACCTTAGCACACCTAAAAGACCCAAATAAAAGGGCAGTCGAGTCAGAAATTTTCGCACGGGCTATCTCCTTATACCTTCATAAGGCATACCCAAGATCATCGAAATTGCCCATTATAGAATACCGTCCCAATCCTCCATTCCTCAGACATGTCCCACTACAAGATAAACTAGGCTTTACACAGAACGTCTAACATAAACATAATAGTTGGACCCAACTCTTAATAAAAATACAATTATTTGACAAGGTGTAAGTTGGCCAATGGAATATTTACTCTTCAAGCCTAATGCGTGTGCATCATGCACCAAAAGCTGTGCACAAATCTTTCATTTTCGATAACTAGAAGATGAGTGAACCTCTAAAGAGTTACAGGAACATACACAGCATGATCAAAGGCAAGCTATGTAGGGGTCCACTATTGTGATGTCTGCGTTGCAAAATAGTCTGCAATAAAATTAACTTCCGTATGGGCTTGAGTTTGGTGAGAGCATTACATTAAGTGGACCAATAGCACTATATGTTAACAATACCCTTTATGACCTCTTGAAAATAAATTATATTAACATGTTACTTCTACCATATATCACCATTCATAATTAAATAAACGATACATAAGTTTGGCCAGACACTGCTCGATTACTAAAAAAGTGCCCAATGAGCACATTTGCTTTAGACCCTAGGAATCACAAGATCAACCTGTTAGGCTTCTTGTGTGAAGCTTGATTTTATAATGTTACGGGCTAAATCCATGGAGCGGAGGATCGGGCCAATATAAACCCTATTAGGGTTTGAGTCGAGCGCGATGAAATCGGCAAAACACTCTATAAAACTTCCAAGCAATTCTACAACTCTGCGAACCTGGGCATTTTAGGTCGAACCAAGTAAATCTTTATATGTTTGTGTTAGTTTTCTTGTTGAATCTTTCTTGCTTTAGCTGTCATGTTTGGTAATAGATCTGACTGTATATTAAGATAAAGGAAAAAGCGTAACGTACCGAGGGGTAAGGCCATTTGTAGTGCAATTCCCACCAACTAAGAAGCTTTTGTCTAGCTTCTTTAGGGAGTTTCCCTTTCTTCTTCTTCTTGGAGAGTTCTTGCTTGAGGCTACTTAGATATCCACTATACTTCTTCAATAGATGTTGTTTCAACTCTCTATCCTCAGCTCTTGGATCTATTTGATGTTGATCTCCATTTCCTTCTACTATTTCGCCTTCGTTGTTGTTATTATGCTCTTCTTGTTCCTCTTCTGACGATCCTACACCCTCTGATTTATCATCTAAACCCCGTTTGTTATTTGTCGTTTAGTGTCGTGTCACTTGTTACACATACGAGAGGTTAACGTCTTCACATGAGATTTACCATCTAAGACAATTGACTATAAAGAAGAAGTAATTGGTTTAGTTTCCTAATTCGTAGGACTGAAAAACATAATTTCAAAATAGTTTTTCTTGATTTTGGATTATCAGCTTTTTGTTTTTTTCAGTGAAAAGTTGATTATAGAAATCAAGAACGGAAATTTATTTTCAAAATCCGATTTCATTTACCCAAGACAAAACCCTACATATATGATCACATAACCTTCTCAAAGTCGTACATAAATAAATAATTTAGACATATATGATGACCATGAACCTTTATTTTTTTTGATAAATAGGGAAGAAATAATCCTCAAATTGTCTGTATATAAAAGAATTATAAATCAAGGACCTCAGAGCAACGGTGCACATCAAAGCCAAGCAATGAGGAGACCTAACCTCGGCTTTGTAAAATTAGCATTTTTATGGATGTTGTACAAAATTGTGAGTGCCATGACTATAAACTGCAATGATACACAGACCAAGAATACGACACGATACAATCATATGTAGGCAGTCATCTCAAGTTGCGAACCATGAATAAAGTTGTTCGATTTTAGCCCAACTTTTACTAGGTTACACACCTATTGATCAAAAGTGGAGAGCTGTATACGTATGATAGCAGGACAATATGGATGGAAAATACTCATATAAAATCAATAAATTATAAAAAATGATATCAAATTTATTAATTATTTGAAAATTAATACTTTATATTATATATACCAAATACATAATTAAATATAATTTGTGTGTATCTATAATGTTATAGCTCAACATGGAAGAGCTACTCAAGCAGGAGATCTAGTGACCATAACAATCTCTTGAGTAACCTACAAATTTTGATCAAGTATTATATGATTGAAATGGTTATCTAAAAGAGCAAAGAATCATCCAAAAAAATAATCACGATATAAAATTTTACATGATTCAGCCAATTTGTGCAGATTTTACTATTTCGTGAGAAGACAATATAAGAGAGAGGGGGGGGGGGGGGGGGGGGGGGGGGGTGCTATAGTTTGTTCAATAACACATTGACGAATATGAAATGAACAACGCTGAAACCCTAGTTTGGGTAAACGACCACAATCTAGATTTGACGAGAGAAAATGTTCTTAATCCTCGACTCGGCGTCCTTTTTTTTGATAAGTAAAGAAGAGATTATCCTCAAGAAAATATATAACGACTTTACAAAGAAGATAAGGGCACAAAAGCCTCGATGTCGAATGATCTTCTAAAATAATCCCTTTTTAAATATGAAGGATCTTCTTTACCATCAAATCGATTTAATTTTTGTTTTTTATGAAGATAATACGAAACTGTAGAGAAAATGGTTATTTGATAACAAATGATACTTAATTTTTTGCAACCGATAAATTTTCACCTTAAACTTTGACATCATTATCATATCTCATATCGGTATTTCTTGTTTACTATTTCTTAGAACAAAATTTGTAGCTTCTTACAATAACAACAGTTCAATGCCTCAAAGAGGCTCCAGCCACAGTAAGATTTAGAAGGGCAAAATATACACAGTATCTAAAAGAATGACTGTTTCCGACAACTGCACCCAAAAGAAAATATAAAACATGTTTTAGTAATAAATATTTAAATAATTTTAATGGGAAATAGCAGTGGACAAGATAGTGGGGGGAGAGTAATAAATATGAAAAGAAAGAAATAGTCAGAGACAAAAGAGTCCCAGCCTATACATTAGCTTGCAGCCACCATGCTTGTTTCTGTAGGCATCCTAAGTTTGAATACTCCCAGTCTTCATGATTAAAATTACTATTCTAAGTACATTTAATTTGCATAATTTAATTATAAGAGTATCTGTACTGATAGATTATATAACGTGAAAGAGGTATTGTATTGCCTTTTCAATTACTAGTTAATTGGCATAATTGAATCGTGTAGTTCCTTTTAATGGTCTTTTGGGTGATGGTAACAATTAGAAATTTTTTAATACTTTGATTACAAACAGTTAGTTAAATCAAAGTACTTTTTGATACAATTTATCAAACCATGAACGTTTTAGAATTGAGGGCTTTTCAAAAATAGCCTTCTTTCAGGGTTATACCTGATAGGGAGTAAAGCTGCATACATCTTACTCCCCAACCCTGCCTCGACTGAGCTTCTTTGAGGCACTTGGCTGCTGTTATTGTTAATTGAATCATGAACATCCTTAAGTAGCACCACAACTAATTTGGTTTTATTTTTCTTCGACAATTAAAAAGATAACTCTCAATATAAAAATTAGTATATTAAACGAAGCAGAGCTCGAGAAAGCCCGGAAAGACAGTGATGAAGATAAACTAAATCTATGAAAAACAAAACTCAAATTAATTGTCTCCCTACTACTAAGTACGTACCTAGCTATACCCAATCACAATCGTAGTAGTACCGCTGCCAAATAATTTATATATATATATATACAGATATGTGTTAAGGAGACATATGTATACCGTTAAAATCATGTGTCATATAAATAATATTTGGTAAAAATCTGACGGATTTTGATAAAAATTGATCGATTTTTGGCAAAAGTCAGTTTTCCTGTTACCAACATCACCTATTTCAAGTCAAGTTGGTGGCATTCATTTTCAAAATTCAACTCATTATACAGATTTAAACAAGATCGTATCTAAACAACAAATAAGTGGATTCCTTTGTTTGATGCTTTAGCTGTTTACTTTCGAATAGCTTTTACGGATGTTTTTATGTTATTTTTCCCCCTTTCACACTGTGTGTATTTCTCTGGTTTCCTATTATGAGATGACGATTTTTGTATCTCAAGTTGTCTCGCTACTTATCGAAAAAAAGTTCAAATTTTAGCGTAACTAATTGAGAACATAAAGTGTTAGGGTAACCACATTGCATGAATATTGTAAGTGGAGTTAGTTTACTTTTTGGGGGGCTGCAGGCTTTTGTATTGAGTTTTGCTCGCTAATTATCAATATATATATATATATATGTTATTATGGTTTCCAATATATTAGATATATTAATTAGATATAGT
The DNA here is from genome assembly GCA_018398585.1 of Simmondsia chinensis. NCBI lineage: Eukaryota > Viridiplantae > Streptophyta > Magnoliopsida > Caryophyllales > Simmondsiaceae > Simmondsia > Simmondsia chinensis. The sequence goes on from JAGTTD010000007.1 coordinate 37,729,079, forward strand.
TATATATTTTTTTGACAATTAT